>OY728139.1:619554653-621954653 GCA_963277665.1 Viscum album
ATAAATTCCATTACATAAATTGGGAAATGTATCTATATTACCCCTTACTATCCATTTAGTGTACATATGATGATATACCCCTTTATCTCTCATCAAAATGTTTTATTAATTCTTATGTTACGTCGTTATTTTGCCGAAATTGCACCGCGTTTTTCCAAGCCAAAGTCTTTGTGTAGTGAATACCATGCCCATTTCTCTATCAAGGGTATTCAAGTTTACAAACATTTACTTATTGATTATATAGTTTCTTGTATGTATTCCACATTCCTTTATTGTGGAATAAATGATGATGTTGAATGATTCTATGTGGCAAACTTATGCATGAAATGAAACGATTAAGAAGGGTGCACCCTGATAGCGCTCCAATGAATTGGGTAAAGTTTAGTATCAAGATAAGCCAAGTGCAATAAGGGTTAAATCATTATAATTATAGTGAAATGAGGGTTTAATCACAATCCATGTGCAATGATCCTTGGCTAATGCTAATATCATGTTAAATGTTGATGCCACATTTTAAAGTTATGATAATCATGCTATATCATGCCTTTATGTTCATGTTTCTCTTATGATCCATTGATTTTATTATTTCCTAACATATATTGTATTATTCTTATTATGTATTGTTTACTCCCTTACTGGGATTTATAGATCACCTTTTTCTTATGTATGTACTAAGGTTATCCCATGCAATGCTAAGTATAGAGAAATGTGTGTGGTCATGTAAAAGAAGTTTTGAATAAAGATGTGTATTTAATGTTTTAAGTTGTTTTTTAATGTTCCTATTCCCCAAAGACACTAGAACTATCGATCTTCTATGTTTTATCAAGTGAAGAGTTTATGTAATAAATCATGTTTATGTGTGTAATAAAGAGTAGGGTTGTTATACACACTGTATAGTGAAATGTGCATACCATTAATTCAATACTAGATTAACACGATTATAATTCATACCTATGAAGTAAGTGTATGGTTTCAAAATAACATATCCCCAATGAAATAAAGTAAACTTAGATGGATGTCGACATAGATGAAAAACATCCTTGTATAAGAATTATTGAACGATACCACCCAAGAAGGGATTATGAATTGGATTGTTTGGTATTGTGATTTTATTTCATCCAAATTATTTCATATATATATATATATTATAGGATAAATAATGAAACATAAACCATATTAAATATTTTTTTTAAATTGAAAGGGAAATTAAGGTAAAACTTAAAAGAGATTTTAGAAAATATTTTTAACATTAGCATAAAAGAGGAAGTTATGGGCCGCTTCCAAAAGTATTTTTGAAAAGGTGAAGTGAAAAATAAATAAAAACCTTTAATTTTAAAATAATCACCATTAATGGATCCTTAAATATTAAATAAAGTTTTCTATCGGAAATTTGGATCTAAAACATTTGATTATGAAATATACATTTTTAATATTTGAAATTTCCTTTGTAAAAAAAAAAAAATTGTAAAAAGATTAATATTTTTTTTAATTAAAAAATAATTTTATAAAGTATAATAATATATTTTAAGGATAAAACCAAATAATGGAATAAAAATGTTAATGATAAATAATTATAACTTAGAGAAGAAGATTTGTGTTACCAAAAATCCTTACTACTGGTGACACAACTGTATCAATAGACACTTGAATAAGAGATATTGATTTAGATATTAAATAAAATAAAATAAAATATTATGAAAAAAAATATCCTTGGGTAGGGAATACACCATACAAAGGAAGCATAACACTTAACATGTAACATGTCTCAAAGAATTACATTTGTGACGAAGAAAAGTACCGAGACCTGAGTAACACTTTAATCAAAACTATATGAATTATAGGGATTGTAATTGAACTTGAAATACCATAATTAAATTACAATACATGATATCATATCTCAAATATCATTATATACAACACAGAAATGAAATTAGGTGCATAACACTAAACATGTCTCAAAGAGTGGAATTTGAGATAAAAACCATTACCTCTTGTTTCTGGATTCGAAGAATTTACTTTAACCTCCTAAATAAAAAAAATATCGATCATAATCACATAATTCATAACCTTACTCATATCAATTTTCATTCATACTTTTCATAAATTTTCACTCTCTATATGAATTCTCCCATTTTTTCACATCAGGTGTTTATAGCCTTGACCATTTATACTCGTTTTATAATAGTGGTGTAAATACTCATTCTTATTAAAAAATTAATCATGAATTTGTCATTAAGGTTACTTATAGGGATTTTTAATAATCATTTAATATGTTACAATATCCTTTTCTGAGTATTTTAGTATTTATCACTGAAGATGAAATTGATAAGAATCGTGTTTCTGTGATTCTTAACAATTGGAGTGTGTTTTATTAATTAACGAATCTAATATTGTTATAAATTATAAAGAAAAAAAACATTATTTCATCATTTTTATATTATTATAATAGTGATTATGTTCCCATATTCATTCGTGATGTAAATTCACAGTATTTTTCAAGTAGATAGTTAAACCGACCCAAACATGAACATACCCTAATTTAATGAATGACTATAAGTTGGTTTTGTTATATGATAACTATACTAGAATAATAATTATCTTATTTAGAAATTATTAGTGTGATATTTTATAATTTTAAAGGATTATTAAGAGAATATAATTTATATAAAGAACTTTTTTAGAAAAAATATATCATTATCCTCTTAGTCTGTATATTTTAAATGATTAAATTAACACCGATCATTTACTAAAAACATCATTAATAGATTATATATTTTTCCATCCCAGAACATTAATGTTACCATAATAATAATATTTATACATTAATACCATCATTATAACCAATATTAAAAGGCATTAAAGGAAAACAAAATATGTTACATTGTGGAGACTATAGTCCACACAAAGCACGAACATCAATTTGGTTTTTCTAAATGGATGGGGTATATGTATAAAAATGATAATACCTTTAATATAGTAAAATTAAAACATATAAGTGATACTAAATTAATTATATTATTTTATATATAATAAATTTAAAAGTATATAATTAAGAAAAAAATTAGGTAGTTAACAATACTCACACAGGGGGCTTAAATTTTCCTTGGAAGCATCCTTTGAAATGATGGCCTTATGCTATATAATGGGGACAAGAAGCATTTAAATTAAGAATAGGGTTACATAAGGAGAAATATTTCAGATTTTAAAGGATAATTTTTCAGGATAATTTAGTCTTCAAGTGGTTAACATGTTACCCTTTTATAAGTGAAGATAAGGGTAGTTTTGGAAGTAGCCATTGAATTTCAATAATTTAATTTCACTATTAAAGGATCATGAGATTAAAATTAGAACAATGAAGTAAGGTGATGTTTTTTTTGGTAAATACACACCTCAACCATCTATTTTTAAACATATTTTGACATTTTTTGTCCTTCCCCCTTAGTAAAATACCTTTTTCTATTTTAACTTTTTACTGAGATAACTAATTTTTAACCATAGTAATTAATTTTAATGAACAAAATTAAAATTGAACTGATTGAATCATTTTAAAATTATAATTAAAAATTATAAAACCTTTTTATAAAATAAAATTTCTACAGGCATGAAATCTTAGTTTTGAAATATAAAAACATAAACATGTAAAACTGTTTTTAGAGAAATAACATTTTTAAGTTATGGATTTTTATATAAGGTAAAAGTATCAACGATGATAATTCTATTTTCCTAAATTTAATTATTATAAAAAAATAAATTATATGATACCTAAAAGGCAATCCAAAATTAAATCTCCCAATAATAATACTTGATTCAAAGAAAAGACCAGTTGATTTATATTAAAGTAACATTTTAAATAGTTTTAAAAATGCATGATAAAGGTTTTTTTACTTCAAATAATATTTTCAAATTAATAATTTTATTACTAAAAATCATATTATATCACATAATTTTTTTTATAAATTTATAGGTTATTCTTATATAATGACAACATCATAAAAAATACATGTTTTGTGAAAATTTTATTTTTTGACTAAAAACTGACCTTTTTAGAAAAAGACCAAAAAATAATAATACATAAAATTATATATGATGAATTAAAAATTTAAGTTTGTTTTTATTAATTTGAAATTAAAAAATTTATAAATTCAGTTTTTTTGTATAAAATCATAAAATATAATTGAAAAAAAAATTAATTTTAAAATGATATTTTCATATATTAACTATTATTTTTCTTATTTCATATCATCTACCAATTAAATTGGTGTTAAATAATTATTAATATCAAACATAATTTATCATGAATTATATTTTTCTTCAAATATAAATTCATATCGCATAAACTAATTTTTTTAGAAAAATACTTTTCTAAATAATAAATGACCACATTAGTCATTTTAGATGAAATAATTTAATTTCATTCATATTAAAAGTATATTTTATTTTATATATACATATAATTAATAAATAAGTTAAACCTATTTATTGTCACTAATTTAACGGCTCATATTTTAACAATTATACTTAAATATTTATATTTTATATAAATATATTGTTGTTTCACTTAATTTCAGTGTTGTATTTTGAGAAAGCTATAGAACACATTGAATTATTTAAAGGTAATCATACATTAGAATTTTATGGTGTTATAGTAGAGTTCTCAATAGGTAAAAAATGTACCCACATGTTTATCAAATCACACAACAGAGTTCTCATAGGCATACACATGCACACACATGATAATCAAATCACATAACATAGTTCTCAAGAGGCTACACATGAGTCAACATGATAATAAACACTTTTATAATTATATAAAATTAGTAACATGGTAAAGAATTCCTAAATTAAGTATATTAGAGTCCAATTGTTAAGAACCGCTACCCAAAATAAGCCTAACACACCAAATCCATAGAAACAACACTAAAATTCATTACACAAGGATTCAAGAATAAAGATCCAAGAATAAAGGAAAATACCGAGTTAATATAGAGTTAGGATAACCAAATGAAGGCCACAATAATGAAATAATCTCTAATTGGCCAATTTAATTGAGGTAATTATGGTGGATATGGGTTCCTCTCCTTCAATGATGCAATTAAGACTAAATAGATCATACTCTAGAAATTATATCCATTCATGAAAGATTTGATACATGGATCATTTAGAGAGAAAAAAGATGATATAAAGGAGAAGAAGAACGAAATAGATAAATATATTTGATTACTAGATCCAATGATACAAGAACCAATCAAAAAAAATTTCGGATAGAAAGGAATCACTAAAACCACCCAAATGATATATGAGTTTGAGAGCCCTAGCTGTAGGGTGAATAATGAGAGTTTTCAAGGAGATTTCAGGTTAACATCCTAATTTTCAAACTAATTAATCCTACATGCATGGTTTTGATGTAATATTTACCAATTTGTATAGAATAAACTATCCAAACATAGGTTAGTTCACATGGTTTAGTTACACGGTTTAGTAAACCATGTAATAACCATGAAAATTCCATTGTCTCCAATTTGTTCCATCGCATAATTATTTGGTAAATCTGCACAGTTTCTCCTAACTCTACACCCTCTAAACCACTTCCAAAAATTCTTGAAACTACCTGATAACTCCCCAAGTCCAAACACTATAATATAAAAGTGAAAAAATCACAAATAAAATCCATAAAAAGGTAAAAAATGTAACGAATATTAGAAAACTATGGGGTGTTACAAAAAATTGAGATATTTTTCTTTCCATGCTTTAAATATTTTAATAGGTCAAAGCTAAAAATAAGAAAAATAAAAAATCATTTAATTTTAAATGGTTTCAATTCAAGTTATAGTTCTTGGATTTGACGCGGTAAAATTAGACAGAGTTTGAGAAAAAATAATGATTATGATGTATAAAATTATAGTTATGAAAAAATTTAATAAATGAATTGTGATATTGAAGTAGAAGGAATTTTGAAAATAATTACAATTGAGCACATATAAGGTGTTACTGAGAGACCAATTTATCCATGTTTTAAGAAATTAAAATTTCTATCAATAATTTTAAGATTGGTGAACTTGAATGATAGGAAAGTATGGCGTGACTTGAGTTTTACAAAATTTCTACATCTATTGAAAGACATACTTTCATGACATAATGATCTTCCATATTTAAATTATAATGTGAAAAAATATCATGATCGATGGAATTGTGGTATAAGAATATATATGCATGTCCCAATGGTTGTGTTCTATATTGGATAGAATACGAAGGCATTTTAGAATGAATTAAATTTGATACATCATTGTATAACTTGAAATAGAAACCAGAAATTGATTTATCTATTATTCTAGGTACCAAGATCCCCACTAAGTAAAATTTTTATATTTCTATAATTAAACATTTGAAACATTTATTTTCAAATGATAATGATGTGAAAAGGTTAAGATGACATGAAGATGAGTTAATATATGATGGAAAATTATATCATCATACTAATTTTCCACAGTGCAAAAAATGATCAACAATTTACTTAATTTATAAGTAAAGATAGGAATATCAGACTTGGGTTGTACATAGATATAATTAATTCATATAAGAGAATCAGTAGAAAACATAGTTCATGTACCATTTTTTTGGTAATTTATAACTTATATCCTAAATTTTGTATAAATTGGAAATATATCATGTTGATTTTAATGATTTATAGACCAAAAAAACCTTGAAAAAGATATTCATGTTTACTTATCATCATTCATTGATGGTTTGAAACACTTACTTGAGAAAGGTATCTGATTTTATAAATATTATAAAAATTAATATTTTCAATTCCATGAAATGATTATGTTTACTATTAAGTAATTCCCTATATATGGAAATTTTTATGGATCTAGTGTTAAAGGGAACAAATATTGTTCAATTTTTGAGGAAGGGACTTCATTTTTTCAACTACAATATGAGAAGAAAATAGTGTATGTTGCTCACCGAATTTATTATCTATGGAATAATTTTATCAAAGATAAAAAAATAATTTAATGGCACACAAAAAGTTTATATAAATATAAATACTTTTTCAACTGAAAAATATTTTGAGAGAGTGAAAAAAAATAATGTCATATTTAAAAAGACATAAAGATCTAGAAAGGGAAGAAATATATGGAAGAAAAAATCAATATTTTTTGAACTTTTATATTGGAGATATAATGAGATCAAACAAGAAATTTATGTGATGCATATTGATAAGAATATTTTTGATATTTTTATTGAAAAATTGTTAGATAATAAAGTTAATATGTAAGATGGTTTAAATATAACATTTTATTTACTTTGAATGAGAATACCTTTGGATTTAGATCAAAATCCTAAAGAAAAAGAAATACATTTTCCTCTGAATTATCATAAAATATACAAGAGGGATAAAATAATATTTTTTTGGTGCCTCCATGGTATCAAGGTTCCCTAGGGTTATTCTTCAAATATATATTGTTTGTATCACTAAAATATTTGAAGTTATTGGAAATGAAATCACATGATTATTATATTATGATGAAAGGAATTATGTTAGTTTAATTTCATATAATACTAACCATCCATGTAAACATAACTATCATAATGGTGTGTTATTTTTTCAATTCCATTTGTAACAAAGTGATGGATCAGAATTCATTGATAAATTTAAAGAACAATTTAGTTTATATACTTTTATAACTAAAAATGTAATTTCTAAAAACTTTTTTTATATAATGCACATTTAGTGGTTCAATTGGTGTGATAAATGAATATTTTTGACCCCTATATCTATGTTGGATGTATCTTTTGGAAATTTATATGATTATTTTAAAGTGTTATGTTGAGAATAAATATTTACCATGGTTCATAAGTATATTTTTATGGAGGAAAAAAAGTTTTGTAGAAACTACTTGTTTACAGTGGAGTATGTAATTGTTCCTACATATCACCATGAATGAGTCAGTTTTAAGGGAAAGGGGAACCATGGATTGAAAATAAAATTATTGACATGTGAATAAAAAAATTCATCATATCTATATGACTTGATAATATATATGATTCCCAACCATATATAATATAACATATTAATGTGTTAAAATAGAATTCTCCAAAGAAGAAAGTATTGGAGTAGGTTTACTATTTAAAAATTCTATATAATTAATAATT
Organism: Viscum album; assembly: GCA_963277665.1. Classification (NCBI taxonomy): domain Eukaryota; kingdom Viridiplantae; phylum Streptophyta; class Magnoliopsida; order Santalales; family Viscaceae; genus Viscum; species Viscum album. The sequence continues at coordinate 619,562,808 of OY728139.1, forward strand.
ACTTGTATTAATTGTTTTTAATATTAATAATTTTATAATCACATCGTGATTTTTCTTCTGAGTGACATTTTATGTGATAATTTCATAAGTATAACTATTAGTTTAAAAGGTCATAGCAGTTCTTAACTATCATGGGAATATATAAGTTCAATGGTAGTATTCTTAAATATATTTTCTATTATCAGACTATATAATTCAACAAGGATAAAATGATATATCCTATCTAGGGTAAAGAATCATAGGACTTTAGACACTTTCTCATGGTTTATAGTTTTTCGTAATCTTTAAAGTTAGAGATTATGAGAACTTGAATCACCAGTAGAAAATTCACATTTATATGAATCATTGGATATTCCTACCATGGAAGTGTGTAATTATATTTGTACATTAATATAATTATTAATTCATATTATGAGTTATGTAATTTTATGTACTGATGAAAATCTTGATGATATATGCTCATGATGAGGTAAGATACGTTGGGTGAGTCATTAGTAATATTGCATTAATGAATAAAGTGAGAATGGATTGTTTCATTTCATGTTTAATGGAAGTTGATATGTAATTCACTTTGATGGAAATGGATCTACCTTATTTAGTTCATGTCCATGGAATTATATTTGAATTTTCAATTCTGTAATGTCGAAGTAAGAGATATCGAGCACATAGGTTGATGCCACCAACATGCAACCTTCTTGATTAGAGATATCAAGATAAGAGGATTATATTATATAGTGTACATTTGTAGGAGGTTTTATGTTGTTACGACATTAATTTATTTCTCTATGAGATCCTTAGAATATTTCTAGATTCTAACCTTAGAATTAAGGTATTGTAGCCTAATTCCACTGAGAAAAGGGCCTAGAGGGTCACACACTGAGTATATTCAAAACCTCTGTTAAATTCTACATGAATTTAACATGTTGGGTAAATATTATTCCTAAACACGGTTTACTAATTATTATTGTTAGTTAGATCACAAATATCCAGTCACCATTTATTCAAGAGAATATATATGTGATTTAAATATTTTATAAATATTTATTCAGAAGGTAATTATTTATTTAATTACATGAGTATATAATATTTATTTATTATGGTTTATTTTCAAGTTAACACATAATTATTTACTTGATAACATGAATATTTAATAAATATTTATTCACTCGTTTGGTGAATATAATATTTATTTGTTTTTTGGCTAATAATGTAGTTATATTTATTTAATGAAATAAATAGCCATCATTCAAGGTCCGATAAATATTAAGGAAAATTGTTAGACCAAGTTAAATGATATGATGAGAAATTCCATATTAAATATTATTTGAATAAATATTAAATTATTTATTCAAGGAAATCATATTTATTTTATCCTTGATTTTAGCACATGTCAAGTAAATAATAATAATTCTTCTATTATTTTAATATGGGGTTTGTTGAGGATTAAGAAAATAACAAGGGTCCTTGTGTAATTATTATTTTTTAACCCTAGATCCATTTAAAAAGAATTAAGATATTTTGTGAAACCCTATACAAATTATAATCATTTTTTACAATGAGTTCTAGAGAGTATTATCTCAATCTATAGAGATCTCCTCCCCATGAAATATCTAAAGAATACAGAGCAATTCTGATCCTCCACCAGAGCGATTCCTTCTAACTTTAAACTATTCTATTACAATAAAAACGATCTCTAAAATAATTAGAACCATATACACTAGAACTTAATGGATTCTACAATGATGATTAGAGGTTTGTGAAACACCTATGGATCACCACTAGAGTGAATTTACCATTTATTCCCATGGTGTAATAACAGTACAACAAGAGGTCTTTATTTGATCATCAAAAATGAAGAAAGAATTCAAATAAAGGTAATTTTTTTATTTAAAATCAATTAATTATAAATTATATGTGAAAATATCCTCTATTCTTTGTTTTAGTGATTTTATAAATTAATATTTGATTTAATTTCATTGATCATGATGTTATTCACCATGTACATCTCAGAATTATCATTGATTACATCAAAAATACGAATTGGAAACTACCCAATATGCACTTCCGCTAGGGATATAACTTTTAATTAGTAACAATGCTATCACATAATAATTTATAATTATTTCTTATCCATTTATATATTATACACAATTATTGTTTTTACACTAGCTTATTGATTATTTGATATGAAGTTTAATTAACATGTTTTTTACATATTAATATTCTTCATTAAAGTTTTATATGATATTAAGCAGATTAAGAACATATAAAGAACAATCATATATTTCATTCGAAGCTATTAATGGTTACGAATGACAGATATAGATATACAGTGTGTGGACAAAAGTGCATTTCTTATACCAAGGTTCCCTACACATGGATGTGTTATAGGATACACAACTTTCAAAGAAGTAAATAACTTGAAGCTCATTTAATTCACACCATGCATTGACTGGGATATCATGTAACATGGTTTTTCAGACCAAACTATGTGTAGTTGGCATACATCATGTAAAGTTTACATGGTTTAGATAAAAAATCCACACTAACTATATGGTCAAATACATGTCATATGACACGTGAGAATGATAGATTATAACATTAAGTAGATATATGGAGTGTAGCTAGAATAAATTCCCTATGTATCATCAATACATGTCATTTATCTCGATTGATATAGATATTTATTCCCTTGGAATTTATCATAGGTACACAATAAGTGATACACATGGTGTGTAGCTTGTTAGAACATGCCATGTAGTCACCCAGTAATGAAAAAAATAAAATTATATAAATACTAATTACTTGAAACATTTAAAACAAAATAACATTGTTTGGAGCTGATATGTTGACTATGTAATAAGGTTTTTAGAGTTAATAAATGACCAATTAATTTTATGTAATTGTCTATAAATTCTTTTCAAGCTGTTTATTTACTGTAATGTATTAGGTGATGGGAATATACAAGACTCTTTAAATAAACATTAAGATAAAGTATGGGTTTAATGAATAAATTAATGAATGAAAGAATGAACTAATGAAAAAATGAAAGAACAAATGAACAAATGAATGAATGAATAAATGAATAAATGATTGAATGAATTAATGAATGAATTAATGAATGAATGAATGTTTTAATGGATGAATGGATGAATGGATGAATGTATGAATGGATGAATGGATGGATGAATGAATGGATGAATGGATGAATGAATGGATAAATAAATCAATGAATAAATGAATGAATGAATGAATGAATGAATGAATGAATTAATAATTGAATAGAATCAATTCAAGTATGCTCATCTTAACAATAAAAAATGAATTGAAGTGAAAGATAACTTGTGTTGTTTTATGTATTCATTGTATGTATGTGGATGGAAATGAGCTTAGACCAGTTTTTTGCATGTGATTAGTTCATTTAATTTATTCTTATTGTATAGTTTTTTAATAATTTATCAAATTATATAATGGCATTCATGACATTCCTCACCTCTAATTATGTATCCAATGCCTTGAGTTTTTATTATTTTTAACTTAATACTATATTTGATAGATTATTTCACATGAAAAACCAAACTAAAATGAGAAATTTCATATTAGGTTAATATAATTAAGAAAATTTAAGAATAGTGAAACCCTTATCAAATAAAAATATTTTAATAAATTATAAATTCATACAAAATATGACTAAGAACAATTAATTTTTTAAAAATACATTTTTAGTAAAAGAAATTATTCTTTATATATTTTATTTGCATACAAAATATAAATATATAAATTTTAAAATTTTAATTTTATAAAATGAATTTAATTTTTTAATCAAGAATATAAAAATTAGCCTAATAATTTTTTATATTTTTCTAAAATAATTGATTTTTACATGAATAGTAAAAATACAATTTTTACCAAAATTATAAATTTTACAAATTTATCATTATATAATAAAGTCATTAAAAGTTATTAAAAATTTTAATTAATCAATTTTTGTAAGGGGGAAAATTATGAATTTTTAATAATATTTTTAACTTAAAAAATCTATATTTAATTTTTTGAACTTAGGTAATATTTCAACCCACTTCGAAAACAATTTTCAGTTTTTTATTTTAATTTATGATTTTATGGTAAAATTAGGTTTTGGATTTATTTTAAATCCAAAAAATAATTATTTATTTTTCTAAAAAACCTATTTATACCATGAAAATTAATAACATTGATAATTTTAACCTACACATAAATTTTAAGCATAAAAACATACTTTTTTTAAAAACCGTTTTAACGTGTCATGGGTGTTAATTATGAAATTATATTTTCATATGCTTAGATATTATATATGATAAAATAATTTTAATACTTTAAATTATAATGTTAAAATTATTCAATAAGGACAAATTTAATTTTGGTCATTAAAATTAATTATTGATTTTAAAAACATTAGTTACCACGATTAAAGTAAAAATGGTAAAAAGCGTTTTACTCAATTTAAAAGAACTAAAACATCTAAAAAATGACCCCAATGGTGTGAATGAGAGTTTTATTGGTAAAAACTAATAACTTACATCATTTTATTCCTTTTATCCTTTTACCCTTGAATTGTGACATATTACTATTGAAATGTAATGGGTACTTCCAAAATTACCCTTATATGCACTTATGAATGGGGATGGATTTTAGTACTTTACTCAACACCTATACCTTATAATATTATCCTCAAACCTTTCCATATTTCTCCTCTTATATTAATATCTCAATTTTATTAACCTATGGTCTTAATTAGTTAGCCTAAGGCCTCTATTTCCAAGTTGATTTCCAAGAGAAATCTTAATTTCTCAACATGAGTATTTCTTACTCCATAGCCTTTTCCTTCTTAATATTCCACATAAAAAAAATTTATAGTCACCCTAATATAATTAAATAATTTTTAATCATGTGATTAAATTAAATTATATTAATTAATCAACCAAACATAAATTATTTCCATATAGGAATAAAAACAAAACAACATTGATTGTGTATGCATGCGAACTACTGATTCCATGAAGTGATGTGGTTTGTATTTCATAAAAGATTATCTAGTCTAGAAAAAAGGATTTATTTTATAAATTAATATGTTTCCTATGTAAAAATTATAATTATGACATTATAATTTATCATATACCTTCATTCCATCCATTCATCGAGAAATGGAAATAGTAATCTTGTGTACGTGTGGGTTGCTGCCTCCACAAATAATGAATTTCATTTGTCATCAATAACCTTCATGGATGGTTATAAGAATGAATTTAATGAACTAAAATTATATTTATGTCATTTTTAATATTTTTTAAAATTTATGTTATTATTATATAAAAACATTTCCTTCCTTGTTAAATCTTTATGACACACTTTTGTTTGAGTCAATTTTAAAACATATGCAAACGATGTTCTAATGTTTATATCATGATTGATTAAGGAATCTTATAAAATTTTAATATCATATAAAAATTTTTATTTATTTTTAATGGTGTTATAATATTTAATATATTTATTAATATACCACATTTTGATTGTTAAAAATGTAGAAACTAGGTCGCCAAAATTTCCTTTTTCATAAACCATATTAATGTATTTTACCTAATGAAATGGGACCTAAGAAATAATTGAAAAAATTATTAATATATATTTAATAATTTTAGAATGATTAACTTTGAACCCAAAATTAATAATCAACCTTGTCATTGTGAAACTTGTACACAACAGACATAAAAAAAATTCTAACATCCAGTGATGAAAATAAGCTATAATCGAGTAACATATTTTTTATTTATGATTATAAATTTTTTGTATAAATTGTAATATATTTTTATAAGACACTAAAATCAGTGATTAATACATTTTTGTTCATTTTTCATATGGTTAGATAATGTTATGATAAGATGGATTTAAGATAAGGGGCCCTTTGTCTCATATTTAATTTCTGGAAACATATTTCATATTGTGCACCATAATATCTTTTATATGGTGTGATTACTTACTAATGAATGTATTTTACTGTATTTATGTAAGTCATTGAGTTTAAAGTGTCATATCATGTTATTTATTTAAATGGATTTGTATTCAAAGGATATCAAGGTTTCTTGAGTTTTTGTATCTCAATTTTTATTCATTTAGATGTGATGTGTATTAACTTATTGTTTATTTTTTTGGTGTGTATATATATTAGCCATGGATTTAGTTTATGATTATTTTATATGATATTTAAGTGATTTAAAATTCTATCTTGATATCACTTCTAATAGGTTTTTAATTCTATTGTTTCTAAATATATAAGGTATTTTGTTAACTCAAATTTCCTTTATTTGAGTTGTAATTCCTCTTCTTTGAATTCCTTCTTCTATTCTTGGTTTCTTACACCATAAGATTTCATATCATAATTTCTCATTTACTTTAGGAAAATAACATTTTTTATTCAAATCTTCCTCCTTGATGAATTTCTTCCCATATAATTATTTCATTGTTAAGAATAATTCCTATCCTCCCTAAGAAAGTTCTTGTCTTCCTTTACATGTTTTAAAATGGTTTTAAAAATTATTTTAACTCCTAATGATTTGAAAAAGGAAAAGTATTTTTATATTTTTTTAAAATTAAAGGTTTTATTTTTAAAATAAATTCTTCATTTTAAAAAGGATTTTAAAGTCTTATATTTTAAGAAATAATTGTTCAAGTTTTTTTATATATTTTCAATGAAAGTTTTTAAAATTTTATTTACCTTATAATTTTTCATTATAAAAAACATGTTTTTTGGTTGAAAAAAATATTTTTAAATGTTCTATAAATATGAAGTATTTTATTAAAAAGAATTTTCAAAAAGAGGTATTCCTTCTTATTTTTTAAAAGTGGTATATCTAAAGATATTAGAAATTTATTTTTCATCTATGAAAAATTCATTAATGATAATTATGTTACACTTGGTATATTTTTAATCCACCATCCAAATTATTTATCTATATGTCTTATTTAATGTTTGAGGAATTTTTTTATGAAACCCATCTCCTTTCTGTGGGTTAATATAGTGATTCTCAAAGTATAAATGTTTTCATATTATAATGGAATGTACATTAATGAATGATTATTATATAATGAGTGGGGTATTATATAACTCTCTGATGCACTGGTTAAGGATTTATATATCATGATATAATTATAAGAATCAAGCATTGATGCTCGCTAAACTATCAGAATCCAGATGTTATGCCTACTCTACTATGTTATGCCAGTCATGTAGTGATGCCTTCCCAACTATGTTATGATAATCTTGTAGTGATGTATACTCTACTATGTTTACAAGATTCTGGTAATGATTCCTACTCTATTATGTTTATGAGAACTAGGTATTGCTTCATTCTCCACTATGTGAATCAGGTAGTCTTGCCTGATACAACATGATATGGGAAACAGATTGTGATTCAAGCTATACTATTTTATGATTTCTACACGTATTTTGGTGCCATAGTTTACTATTATGATTCATTTACATGAAATTACATATATTTATTCCTATTATTATACTCCATGTGTCATGTTTATTATCTCATTTTCCATACTCTTTTTCCATGGTTCATTGTTGTTCCTTTTAGATTACTTGTCCTTATTTCATGACTTATATATAACTATTATTTTTATGTATTATTTTTAATAAGATATTTCCCCTTGATCATGTTTCCTAATTTACTTATGATATAACCATTGATGAAATGTGGATATTATGTCATTTACTAAGAATTTAAGATCACCTATTTCTTATGTTTCCCTTACCTAGGCTATAAATATGATTATAACTTATGAAAAGTCTAAAGGGAGTCTAGTGTGGTTTGATTCTGGAGAAATTTTCAAAATTTTTATAAAATAAGTTGCCTATGTAACTGGTCCTCAAAGATACTAAACCTTCCATTCTTTGTATTATGATATGATTTGTGGATTTTAATGTTTAAATTATGGAAATAATATAAAATAAATATATGTTTATATTGGTTAACTTAATATAAAGGCCTTAATGCCCCCATTTATTTTATGTAAATCCCTTTAACCAATCCTTTAGTTACCCTCATCCACATGTGAGTAAAAGATTATATAATTGATGGAGTTCCCAGGTGAGCCGAGGTAGTTTAACAATGGTGTTGAGTAGAAACTAATATAGGATGTATATAGTCACACATGTGGAATACTATAACTCAAATAAAAAATGGATCTTGAAGATTATTCCCTAGGGCCAAGGGTTGGTCTGTCATCTACTAGATAAACCAACCATTAGAACACCTCATAGTTATTCCCCTTTATTTAATTTATTTTCTTAAACTTCACAGTTAATTATTAATGGATGATTAATCATTATATAAGTTAATTAATAAGAAAAGAGGTTATTGTTCAAGTGGAACAATCACTAGCCACTACAGTCAATATTGGGGTTTCAATCCTTGACTACCAACATATCTAGATTTGGGGTGTTGAAAAATCCCAAACATGTGATGCCAAGCATGAAGGTAGGAGGAACCCTTTACAGGTGTGATGTGTTTCAGAAATGGATGGATTAGAGGGTGACATATGTTAGTTACTATGAAGGAGTGGGGAAATGGTGGAAGCTGCAAGATGTTCAGAGGGTACCATTCCTTGAGGGTCATGATGACCAGTCATCAGAAGGGTTGGTGGTGGATAGAAACAGATTCATGTTGGTGAAGTTAGATATAGGTTGTTGTTACAATCATTATGGATCCATGATATATTCTAGTGATATTATTAAAGTTGGTAGAGATAGGGAAGGGAGGAGGCCCACAATAGATGAAAACGGGCAGGGCCACTAGTGGGATGGGAATGCAGGTGGGCCATCACACGAGACTACTGGTCTCGGGCCTTAAATCCATTTATTAGGGTTTTATGAGCCTGGTTTATTTATGGAATTTTTTCTTATGGGAATGTGGTCTATATAATGGGCCCCCCTCAATCTATAAATAAAGATGTCTTTACTTTAATATAAAAAGAGGATTTTACCAAACATTATAAAAAATTTAATTAATAAGAATGCAAGATAGAATAAAAATAAAATTGAAATATGTGTAAAATTTATCTATACATGGTTAATCACTTAAGTAAAACCCACTTAATATTAAATAGTATGTACTAAGATAAAATAGACATTACTCATTAGGATAAAAATCCATCAAATAAAATATTAAGTTGGTATAGCCATCCACTACTTGGGTTGAAATTTAACTTTAGTTAAAAGTGTATGAAAAATATTTATTGGGGTTATTTAAATTATTGAGGAATATCTATCTTGATTTTTCATCCAACATTACCTAGTTTTCATTAAAGGATGACAACTTCCACGAGGCTTAGTGAAACTAGTGGGAAAATTGTTTAGGAAATCCAAAATATAGGATTTCTAGAGTAGAAAGACCACTCAATAGATCAATGAGATATTAGTTAATGCAGTTGGAAAGTTACGCATACCTAAATACATTTGAATGGCCTAAAATACCTCTAACAAGGTTATGTTAAGGGTCATATTAATCCTTGTAAGTAGAATATCCATTAGAATATGTATTCTGAAACTAATGGTGTGGGATATTGGGTTTTGATAAAATAGTGGAAGATTAATAAATTCAATATTATAATATAATTTTGAAATCAAAATAATGTACTAAAATTATGGTATTATTTATTATATAAATTTGAAGACAAATCACTTCAAATATATCACTACAATCCATAGTATAGAAGGATAACCTTCTTACCAGCTCAAATTTCCAAGAATAGCATAAGCCCTTATATGTTACACTACACTATGAAAAAAATTATATGTGTTAGAAAAAATCATTCTTGAGGAACCTATAGAAGATACTTGTGAGGATGAAATGATATGTGATATTTTATCAGAAACCACACTTTAATAAATTCTTTTAACTAGGAATAGAGTATAGTGCACAACCTAGCATCGATCTCTTGAGGTGACTACTCACACAGACTGATTTTCTATCATCACTATTTATAAACTAACTAATATACTACTAAATGATATGATAATATAATGGTGTGGTTTTTAAATTCATAATAATATAAAAATATATTAATAAAAAACATAAATAAAACAAAACACAAAGAAGTCAGTGAAGAATAAATAATTTTTTATTATTAGGAGTTCACAAATATGATATCATTATTCTGTAAAAATATTAATTTTCATTATTCTATGAAGTATTGAGATCAACCCTATCACTAAAAACCCTCCTAATGGAATTTTTATCACCCCACACAAACCATTTTCATGAGAGATAATCTCCCCCACATCTTCACCACAATGCTACACTGATCCTCTACATGCAACATTATGGTGACAAATGAGAAGATGAAAGATGAATGAAAAGAAGAAAACAATAGTAGATAAAGTGGGGAAAATAATTCACCACAATAAGTTTCAATTATATTGAAATTATCAGAATGAAATAAAGAGAATACATTTATGAGGGTATTTCTCAAAACATCAAAACATCATCACTACCCCTCGAACAATAACTTGGGTTAGCTATTAATTTTCATGGAGATGAGAATGATCATGGTTGGGGATGAAAAAAATATAAATAACATAAAATAGGAATAGAAGAATAGAATTTATATTATAAATTTATATAACTATTAGATCAACAAGATACCCTACTAGCAATAGAAAATAGCCAACACTTTTAAAAGAAGTGGTCATACATTTTTTTAGGCAAGAGGGGTGGTAGGCTTTCTCCCCAAATATTTCCTTCTAAAGTTAATGCATTTTTAAAAACTTAAATTTTTGAATCATTATATTTGTTTTTCTTAGAAGTTTTTCCCTTATCTATTTCACATTATTCCTTAAAATTTGAACTTATTATGAAACATTTATAATGAGTGTAGATGAATTAATTAAGAAAACATTTCTTACATGGAATAAAGTTCAAATTATTATATAGTGGGTTTCCATGAAATTTTGTCTTTCAATAAGGAATAATCCTGATCATCAATAGTTAATAAATTTATCCTATATATATATTCTCTACCATTATTAAAATTTAATTCCCATTTGGATTATCCATTTATGTGATATAATCTAATTTTAAAAATTCTTTCAAACCATGTAAAAATTTAGAGACATGGATAGGGACAAATATTTTTCATGATCATATAGAAACTAGCTATTGATTCTATTTAATAATTTTTACAAAATATTTTCCCTTAACAAAATTTAAATTTTATTCCCAATGAAATCAAGGGGAAAACATTATTTATGAAATGGTGAGGTGGGGTACATTCTATTGAATCTAAATCAGTGTTGAATTCATGTCTAAATTACACCCACTAAACATTAGATCCATCTATAATAGTATTAATGAAAAATGTAGAAACATAAGTGTAGAATTTTCCAAAAATTTCAAATTAAAATTCACCACACATAATAATTTGTGATAAATACACTACAAAGAACTTGAAAGGATATTTTTTTTTCATGGAATTAAAATATTGAATCTCAAATTAAATATTTTAATGATATATTCAAATAAATATCCATGATTTATAATTATAAAAATTAATATCCATAATATATTCAGTAGAAATTTTTCAAAAATTAAAGTTAACTACTTGACATATTTCAACTCTTCAAGTATTAGGCTGATGCCCCCTCCCTCAGGCCTCTATTGGATATAAGAGTTCCCACCCCCTAAATTCTTAATGCATAGTAGGAAGGTGGATTTGATAGACTCCTCATAGCTTGTGAACCAAACTTAACACTGAAGGATCCTATATTTTAGGTATTATGCAGGATGGTGTAATCACTCGAGATTCTAGGGGTAACATTATGTTTTCTTTCACTGCTTTCTTCAAAAATGGTGAATCCCTGAAAGATGAAGTGAGGGAAATGATGGGAGGTCTCCTTATTTGTAGACAAAACAAAATTTCCTTTGAATCAATTCAAAATAACTCCAAAATCATCCACAACTGCATGTGTGGATCTTACAATACACCATGGAATGTTACCTACATCACACGCAAGTGCAGATGACTCATCAACAACTACATGGAGGTTCTTCTTACTTATTGAGAGGGAACAAAGTGGAATATTTCATAGACTTCAATGGCACTCATGGAAGCTCAGTCACTTACTTTCATGGGATGAATTCCATTCCCCATAATGGTTTGTATTTAGCCCAAGGGTATACCCTTGGTCTCCAATAATTTATACCTCCTTAATCTCTATCTTTAATTTTTACTCCACCTCCAATGGCCCGAAGGCCTTCAATTTTTTTAATTTTTACTTATTATAATATTTAAATAAATAATTATGATGCTGATAAAGTTTACCATAAGAAATAACCCACTAAATTTACTTTAATAACATGAAAAATGAAACTCTCTTTTAAATTGTCATGGGTCATGAGTCAATCAATAAATGTAATGAATGATTTCATCCTCATTTTTACTTTGTGTTTTTGGTTTCTTAAGAAATAAGAGATGAAAAAAGAGTGTAGTGAATGAAATAAACTTCCTGAACTTTTATTTTTTTGAGGTTCAGGATTCAAACATGTAATCATTGTGAATAATTTAATCTCATCTAATTTTTTTTTGAGAAAAGAGTGATATAAATATACTACAATGTATGAAATTGACTCATGCCCACTCCAATCTATCATATTCCCAAAATAATGACCCCCCACATTTTGTAATAATCTAATTTACTAAATAACACACATTAATGGCCCATTCCCTCACACTCAAACTTAAAATAGTCATGTAGAAATATTAAAAGTGAAGTTTATTATGGATAATTCAGATTATAGTGCGTCTTAAATCAATAAGAAAAATCATAGATTCCAATGACTAAGAAATGATGATGAAAAGGGTTGGTTTTAAGTTGAAAATGTGTCTAGAAAATAAGTTCCTCAATCATAATTTTTTTTTTAAGAAATCCAAATATTTGTAAGATATATTATCACAATTTATATTTCTCACACAAACACCATGTTTCTCTAAGTAAATTGAGGATATTTAAAAAATATTTCAATAAGGTTTTAGAATACCTATTAGGACTAGAAAAACATATTGGTATGTTGTTTCGAGGACATGGTTTTCAAAAATTAGTCAAAAATTATAAAAATGTTTTGAAAGATAAAGTTCCATATCAACAATCATTTTAAACCCATTTTCCCAAAATGAATATGTAAGAAGATAGTTTTTCAACTGAGGTATGAATCCTTCTAATTTAGATATATTTCTCTTTTATGAACCTAATATGGGGGCCTAGTGAGTTCACAAAGTTCTAAGGGGTGTCCGGGGTTTTCTTAGAGCCCAAAACGTAGTTTTTTGGGAGAAAAGGCTTGCCACATGGTTAGTGGAAACCATGTGGGATAGGTCACAAGGTTAGTTATAACCATGTGAGGATAGATAGTGGGGGTGATTTTGGGTGAATTGTTTGGACTAACTATGAAATAGGGGCCGTATGACCGTGTGAAGACCATAGACATATTGTAGTGGTGTTCTTCATGGTAGGCACATGGTTTCCTTAACTTTCCAACCTAACTATGTAAAATTCCCCTTATTAAAAATAATTTTGCATGGTTGGTGCATGATTTGGACAATCGTGCTTCCAAACCCTGCGCTTTCCATTTTGGGTGATTTTATGGAACCACCCCTAAATATTATGTTTGAAATTACCCTTCTTCCCTATTTATTTTCCATTGGATATACACCCCTATAAAATTAATTTTGGATCTCCCAAGGCATCTTTCATAGCCTTTGATCCTGATCATCCATCTAGAGTCTTATTTGATCACCATTCATCTCATTGGATCCATACTAGTATGATCTTAATTCCTTTTTATCCATTTTGCATTCTTATTTTTATCAATTATGCTATTTATATGCAGGATCAAATGACCTATTTTCTGGTTATTGAATAGTTCTTTAGATCTCTTCCAATCCATGCCAAAATAGAGGTTGATACCGGATGAGGAGAGTCATATGATTATGAGGTATGTGGTCTATAAATTATCCCTCAAGTTTTTTCATTTTATAAATTGTCATACGTGCACACCAATTTCATCGAGCATGACCTGTTTAATTTATATTCCTTTATTTTAGTCATTAAAACCATGTTCTAAAACCCTTGTTGAATATGTTATACATCGTTGGTCGTTACACACATAAATCCAACAACCCCTTGTAGGGTGGTTTCCATAATTGGGATTTTAGTGGTTTGACATGTTAGTCTAAGCCACCGTTCAAGTTTTCCAAGGATTGAAATTGATAAAGGTAATACATCCTTAATTAAATGACCATTGAATTGATAAATGGATATTACCATATATTCTTATCACTTGACCCACCTAAGGTAAGTTCCTCAACTTAATTAATAAATGTTTCAATAGCTAATTGGAAAGTACACTACGTATACTACATAGCCTAATTAAATGAAATTGAATTACTCGATTGCATGTATGCAGAACACCTTTCCATGTTTATGGAATAAAATTAAGTAAACCTTAATAATTTAATGTGGCTTATATAATTTATCTAAATGGTTTAATGTCCTTGAGATGCCTTTTTTACTTTTATGAAAGGCATGGAATGAACCTCTTGAATTATCAAATGACATGATTCTTACATGGAATTTTTAATTAAATGAATTGACTATATGGTGCATATCACATATAGACATACTCATCATAATAGAAGTGGTTAGACTCAAGCTCACCTTGGATTCCTGAGGTAATTTGTTGAGCACTCGTGGATGCCATTCTGATTCAGAGATACTGGTTTCCATGAGTGAGACCCACCATGGAACCTGATCTTCATCTATTAGTGGATTCCCAGTATGTCAACATAGGATCCCTCCTTTATTATTATATAAAGACTTGGATAAATTCCTTAGATCCAACATGGATTCTATGGACATGAGGCACCTCAGTTACATCCTTGGGCCTAGTTATTTCTGATCCCATTTTACCTTGAATTATTTACATGGACTCGGTTAGAATCATTACTATGGAATTACTTGGACAAAACTCCTTGGATTATACTCTTAACCCTATAGACAGGCTATAGTTCTTACTTGAGTTGGCTTGACTCTTAAGGTCAAGGTTTCCTTGGTTGTTACCTTGGAACCACTTCATTATTAATATCATTATGGATACCTTATTACGCTTTGGGTCCTTCACTATTATCAT
This sequence comes from Viscum album, assembly GCA_963277665.1. NCBI lineage: Eukaryota > Viridiplantae > Streptophyta > Magnoliopsida > Santalales > Viscaceae > Viscum > Viscum album. The sequence goes on from OY728139.1 coordinate 619,578,029, forward strand.
GTTAGGATGTCAGTGATAGTTTTTCCTCATGTGAAATATTTATATGAATTGGTACTTAATTAATTAATGAAATGGTTACATGTTTATCCACCAACCGAGGGAAAAAGGAGGTATATGGGTATTTATGTTATTGTACTTATTTACTTTCTTTTATGCATGATTGAACTCTATTTTAGTTTATATTACATAGACTAGATGTTATAGATGAAATTGGTGGTGGCCTAATATGTTTTATCTCACACCCTATCCAAGTTTCCACTGGCACCCGATAAGATTACATGTATATAGGTGCTGAAAAAGGGAAGAGTACAACTTCATACACCTTATTGGTTGTTTTCTTTAGGATGGAGTTGGTTACAGATGACTGAGTTGGAGATCAGGATGATTGGATAGGTTTTTGATTAATTTTTTCTAATTTTTTATAGCATGTATTGTGTGCTTCTTTGTATCCATGTTTTCAATCTTTATATATGCATGACATATATCATAATTATCTTTTGAGTATTATTATCAGTTTATTTAGTTATTTATTGTTCCTATCTTCTTTTGATGTTCCAACTATTTACTTATATTTCTTATGATATTTACCTTATATATTATTTAATCCACTATGATGAACTCTAGTAAATGGGGTAATAGTATCCCCAATGACACATCCTATGTTCTCTCTACAATCCCACAACCTCTGGAATTCAGGGAGATGTGCTTGAGTCCCTATGGCCAACAGGGATCAGGGAACCTTCAGTGGAATCCAGTTATGGGATGTCACAAAGTGGTATCAAAGATTACTTTTTTAATTTAATATTTGGTGACAATATCCAAGAGATTAGGAGTTCTTGGAACTTGGTTATAATCCATGATTGGGTGTAGATAATCCATGTTTGGGGTAAATGCTGAGTTTCCTGAATTATAATTTTTGTTCTTTTTTTCCTATTATAGTTGCCATCATTTCACTGTTGGGTTATGCACAAGCTATATTGTGGTTATTATTATTATTCCGATCTAGGATCTTATTTAATCCCTGGACCAATGATATGAGGTCAAGGAGAATTGTTACATGCATCATTATAGGCATCAAGAATTCATATGTCATGCATATTTTCATGCCATATAGGTGAATTTCACTGCTTTCATTTACTTGATGTGCATGTGGTTGTTGAGTGAGCCTTATTTGTATTTATATACTTTTGCTAATCTTCGTCTATGATTGAGTGATTTATAGTTTAAATTCATGAGGTGTATGGGACCTCATGGGTTGGAATGGATAATTTACCGAATCGATCCATTAAAATAAAATTGAATGAGTGTTGATTTTAGTGATATGGTGTATGGGACCTAATTCAACAGGAATGAAAATATATTGTAAATGATATTTTACATATAAAAATAAGAAAATGAAAACTATGAAATTAAAACATGAATTATAAAGTGAAATGGATTCCATTCAATGATGAGTCAAGGTATAGTTAACCCTTCATCTACTGGAACCCCCGTAATATATACCTGAGAACTTACTAACACATAGCCTTATAAGAGGGTAGTTGGGATAATATACTGGTAGTGATCCCTTATTTATATTCCCTTATTACTCTATTTATTAGATCTACTTAAATATTCTTCGGAGGTATGTGATTGGAATTGGTAGAATAATGACGCCATGATGTCCTTGTGTCCTGATCCAGGAGGGTGGTGACAACCATACTCCAGACATGGTGGGCCCTCGGTTGCTAGTATTACTGCTAGGAGTTCCACTTGAAGCACATCCTGTTATATATAATCTAGTAACTTATGATCAACTTCATGATACTTTCCTACATCTAATACAGTCCATGCAAGGTTACCCCTGACCTATACCTACGATTTCAGATGTGACATGTGAATTACAGCAGTAGAATCCTCAAACCTTCCCGGGGATGTAATTTCAAAGGATGATGAATATTGGATGTAAAAAACTATTTATATATTTTATAATATGGAGAAACCTCTAGAGTGGATGGTCATGATTGATACTAATATGTTGTGTGATTCGACCAAGCGCAGGTGGGACATAATTACCAAGGATGGTCGCCACCAGGGCATGGTATGGGCTGATCTACAGACTAATTTCTATGACTACTTCTTTCCTCAGGCACTAAGTGACGACCAAACCAGAGAGTTCAAGAATATTTCATATGGGTCTATTTTATCCATGGATTATTCACTTTGTTTCACTGAGTTATAGTGCTTTTCACCACCTCTAACCGATGATGAGATTTTTCATGCTAGATGCTCTGAGGATGAGCTCCAGTATGCCATCCATACACAGGTGAATGTATTTCACCTACCTAAATTCTTTGAAATAGTTAATTATTATCTTATCACAAAGAGAAAACCAAGGGGTGATGATAGTTCTGGGAATAGAGGATTAGTGTTGTGGCTGACCAATAGTTAGTCTAGTAGTTGAAAGTGATCCCTTAAGATTTCTCATCAAGGAAGTGGTAGCCAAGGTAGCCATACTTTTATGTAACACCCCAAGATTTCATAGTGTGTTATTTCTTCAAAATAATTCAATAACTTGCACTACACGCAACACTGAGTTCAATCACACCATGACTTACAAAAAAAAAGCCATTCAAAAGAGGTTATGAATAGTATTATCTAAATTTTAAACTTTATATAATCCTTATAATTTTAGAATCCATATTATGAGTTTCTTAGATATAATGCAAGAACAAATTCATTTTCAGTATTGCACTTTTATCAACTTTTAATAGTGAACCCTTTTTAAATACAATATTTTAAACTTTTTGACTAAATGGGGACATCAAAAATTTAAGATGAAACATCCCAAGCTTCCACGGTACACTTTCTTTGAATAATACAGTAGCGTGTGTTGTATGCAACCTTGAGTTTTAACACACACCACAACCAATCAAACTAGCCGTTATGAATAGTAATACCTACTTTTTAAAATTATATATATTTTATATTTTAAAATGGACTTCATCTTTGGATTCGGAATATCGAATTTAGCCTAAGGTGAAATTTTGGTACATTTCGGATAACTTTCATATTTTGATGAATAGTGAAAATTACTAAATTTTAATTAAAAACAAATTTTTTAATCAAAATAATTAATAGTGATAAATTATGAATTTTAGTGGTTTTAAAGTATATTTAGAATATATTTTTACCATTTAATATAATGTTGGTCATTGGACATAATTTTACAATTAAACCAAACATAAACAAGTGTCAATCTTTTGATAGTTATTATCTCTTAAAAACACGCTTTTTGTTTTGACAGCGGGAATTAATTTTAAATTAATTTCTGCCACTTCTGTGTTTAGAATTTAGGAAAATGGATTCCATATTTGGAATCAGGATGTTCAAATTGTGTAAATAAGTAACTTTTATTTTTAGACATTTTGAATAATTACTGCGGTAAATATTTTATTTACCATGGTTAAGGGTAAATCCGGTAAATAAGGGTTAAACAAATAATATTATAATAATACTAAATTACCCTAAAACATGTCTTAACCCTATTGGTTGATAAATGGTCGACCATGGGCATCTTTGGGTCGATTTTGGGACCCCATGGATCCACTTGTAAGTGATAATGACACTTTATTTTAATTAAGTCAAAATGAATACAAAAATGACACAAGCATATATCTTTTAGAAAAACAATTGTTACATAGGGTTATATAAGTTGGATTTTAGATTATAAATATTCATTAGAAAGCTAAAAAGATTTCCTACATAATGATAATTTATTTATAATTTTTAGACATTACATAATTTATGTTATTTATGACACAATGATGATGCAGTAATTACTATAATAGTGAAAAATTAAAATAATTGATATTATAAATACCCAAAAAAATATAATATGAAACTTTTAATGAATTAAACTAATTTTCTAGGATAATATGATATATTAGGATTTATTTAATTGACTTTTTTCGAAGTAATCAATCTGTTATGAGTTTCACAAAAATCAACTATTGAATAGTGTCAAAATTGACATAAAAGAGTTCTTAAAACAAATATTATATTATTAATTGATATTAAATTCCTAAAAATCTAATGTTCAGCAAATAGACTTATATCATGATAGGTTCATCATTAATGGACCACTTGGGGGTCTCTTGGATGTATATAGTAAGTTTATTAACCATATTATATAAAAATACAAAGAGACATTGTAAAAGTGAAACTAATTAACTTAGAGTTAATACTTAAAGATAAGGTTAATATAAGTACCCAAACCTGTCTAAATTCTATTGGTTGAGTGGTTTTCGACCTATCCCCACCTTAACCTTTGAATAATCAACTTTGGAGCCTTTAGAAACCGAATATGAATTTAATATAAATTAATATTTCTAGCTTTTCCAAAGGTGCCCCTCACCCCTCTTATAAAAGGGCACTCCTCCTTCTCATTTCTTCACACCTCTAAAGCCTTTTGGTTCGGCCAAACTCTGCCCAAATACTCTCCCAACATCCCTCACTACAACCTAGAGGCCTTAGTTTGATCAGAAAGCCAACCTAAAGAGCCCTTTTGATCAAATCAAATGGAAGAACCCGAAGAAGAGGTAATGATTTCACCACCCTTTTCTAAGTTCATTTCTTCTTCCACTTCTTCTTCCTTTGTTCTTACCATTCTAAAATAATAACTCCAGTATCTCACATATACTGTGATGTTATTATAAGTATGGTACAACCATATTCAGTATTCTATCCACCCTTTGAATAACATGTCACCATACGTGCGTACGTACGGCTTACCGTCTCCACGTCGTGGTGTAATTGTTATTCAATATAATATTATTTGGATGGGTATAATAATGATGTGTAACTCATGTAAATAATAAATATAACATGTTAATGATTCTGTATATATGATATACCGTTCATTTATATATTATTTTAATATCAAAAGAATGATATTGTCGCTCGTGCGTACGTATGGACTACCGTCTCCACGAACGCGATGAGATTCATTCTCCATCGTAACCATTCAAGTATAATTATCATTTGATGATTTAAAAATGATTTTTAAGGACTAGATATCATTCTGGATATGAATAAGATACAACAACCATGGCTTATGTAACAAAACATATAAATAAAATGAGTAAGTTAACACCCGAAACGACGATAATTCTAAGATATTATTAACAAATCAATGTTAAAAGATCATATATGATATCATATTAATATATATGATTATTGTATAATTTAATAACAATTATTTCACAATTATACAGGAGGTTAACCTACCCCAACAAAGGAAAAGTACAAGGTAAGGGTTATTTCACAATCTCTTCATTATCCGAGGTTGTTTATACGTAATAATCTACTGGGATTTCTTTATCATCCACATCCATGTTTCTTCGAAATGTATTTCAAAACATATTTAGTATTTACAAGAATATGGGTTAAAGTCATTTATACCCTTGTTTGACTTTTTATAAGAGGTTTATAAAGGAATCTTTCCGTCGTTTTCAAAACAAGGTCATTTTTAACCTTTTCGACAGAATTAAGGTAAGAATGTTTTTTTTAACTTATACGGCGGGTGCGGCTAATTTCCACCATTATAAAATCTTCAAAACTTCCCTTAAAAGCTTATAAGAATATTTTAAAAGAAAATGTTTTATTTTATATGGATATTAAATGATTTCAAACTAAAAAGAGATATTTCTTTAAAAAGAATTTTGATTTCATTTATGTCAACATCCTTTGATGGATTTTACGCTTATTTGAATTTGATCTATTGTGATACAAAACTTCTATATTGTATTGAAGGTTTTGTGATATGTTTGACTGTGGATGTGCTATTTTTATACCATTCATAGTTTATGGTGAAATTATTTACATTTCATATGCTAGTTTTAATACGAATGTTTATGTTATGTTTAAACCTTTTCATATGGGAATGCATTGGACTTAGTAAGTGACGGGTGGAGCCCGCTATAGCTCCTCGATGCATCGGTAGGTCTCATGAGACAAACTAGTGTCTTGGCACAAGGCCTTGATAAAATCTTATTTGTAGTCTTGGCACGAGGCCTTGACTATGTGGTTATGATAGTCTGACATTATGCATTCCAACATTATGAAAGTGGTTATTGATTTTTGCATGTGATTATTCGATTAGTAGAATATCCATGTGAATAAGTAAATGGCATTATTTCATTTTACTTTTTCCATACTATGTTGAAGTTAATGTTTAAAAGGCTTTTGTTTTAGTAATGCATTGCCTTAAATGTTTATTCTTATTTATGAAAGTTTCCGCTATATTGTTATCCTTACTGGGCATTTGAGCTCACCCCTTTTCTATGTTTTATTTTTCCCAGGATGTGAAGAGGTAAGTTATGAATGACCTGCAGGGATTTTATGAGGGGTTAATAGTGTGGATTGTGGAAACATTATGTTGTTGTAGTAGTTTTTCATTTTATGATGTAATGTAAAACTTATGAATATATCTAGTGTTTCCAAGGCTACTAAACCAATCGGTCTTTCGAGATTTGATCTTTCTTGTGATCATGCCAATGTTATGTAATAATGCACCGACTCTGGGTAACTGGGGTCGGGGTGTTACAGTTGGTATCAGAGGAAGTTTAGTACAAACCTTGGAAGCTATATTTAGATAAACTCTGATTAGAGCACGTAGACCTAAGATGAACTTTGAGGATTAGTATAGAAGAACTTCCTAGAATTTTGGTATTGTAGAGATTTTGTGAGTTTTCCGAGCAATAAATCCCTGTCTGGAAACGAGCAGGTAGAGGCGGCTCTGGCACAGATGTACCTAGGGGTAAAACCCGAAAACACCGCTTTGAGCTAGACTCGAACGGGAACTGGTGCACGACAACGGGCCTTGCTGCACTCTTGGTTACGACACTCCCGGGGGATATGCTTAGGATAACTCTCATTTTCTTTACAAATCATTATGAAGGGTTTATGAGTATATAATTCCTCAAAGAAAACATTTTTATGATTATGGATTATATCCATAAATAGTTCAATTTATGTTAAGTGTTTTATAAGTATGGGATTATGTGTTTTGATTCATAAACTGATCTAGTTTATGCCATGGTATAGAAATGGCACCTAGTAGAAGGAATGAGAACTCCAGAAATACACATGATTCAAAGAGAAGGAAGGATCATATCTTTCATGGTCTTAAGCTAGAATTTATAAGAGAAATAGTCTCCCATGTATTATCATCATATGAAGAAATAATATCATGTGTTGATAAGATAAGTAAAGAGTTTACTGAGTCCTATGGCTTTGAAGGGAAGCAAGAGAAGAAAAGGATGGAAGAGAGAAAGATGGATAAAGGGAAGAGGGAAAAGAAGAATTTTCTCATATGTAGTAACTGTGGAAAGAAACACCCTGGAACTTGCATGAAAGGAATGAGAGTTTGTTATAAGTGTGGAGGAAAAGGGCACAAAGTACGTGACTGCAAGGGTAAGAAAATGGTTTCAAATGTACAATGCTTTATTTGCAAGGAGTTTGGACACTACGCGAGCCTATGTCCCAGTCATCAGACTATGCCGTAAATGATGTTATTGGATAATAATCAAGTTATGATACTACCACAGATGAAGAGGAATGATTAGAGTTCTTATGTTGATTATGTCAATTGAGTGTTGTATCAACAATGTAGTTGTTATAATAATTATGGAGTATATAAGGATTGTACTGCAGTACTATTTCATTAAGGACTTGAGATGGTGTGGAACAAAGAAAAGTGACTCAGTAGCAGGTTAAATGTTTGGAAAATATATGGTTGAGAGAAAGATAAACCATAATATGGTTCAGATACCGAGGTGGTGATTTTAGAATAATACATGATTGATTTGGATAAATTATATTGGATATTATTGACTACCTTGAAGCTGATTAATGATTTGTATATTCCATCATTGTTGGGTTTTAAATTTTTTTTGGATTAATGAAGTATATCCAGCATTCTATATGGAATAGGGGATCATGAATGTAATCAATAAGGAATATGGTAATTCAAGATGTTTCAGTTTATTAAAAGAATACAAGATGAAGGTATTCATATGCTATTGCGGGGTAAAAAAGATCTATATTATGTTTACCTTCCTTATAAATGTTGGACTGTGAGTTTGGACAGAAGTATTTTGGATAGTTCTAGTTTGGATTATTTTGGATTACCATAAAAGGAAAACCCGGAGGTTGGGCGGCAACCCGTCGCGTCCGGCAAGGCTGCGAGACTTGAACCCGCAACTGAAGGGCGATAAGGGTGTATCACCTACCACTGGCCCATGAGATGTCCTGGATTAAATAATGTTGTTTTTTTTAAAGATCTGGTAGATGAATTATAAATTCATTTATTTTGGAACCCTGTATGAATAGTATAAATAAATAAACAATTACATTCTATTATCTTTTAGAGTGAAAGATGAGTTTGTGGTAGAAACTTATTAATGGACAAAACTCTGATTATAAAGTTAGTATATCTCCTTATGATCTTAGCCAATCTCATAAATAAATTCCTCAACATTAATAAAAGGAACTTAGAACAAAATTTTTTCCCTAGATGGTACCTTAAATCATCACTAATTTATGGCTTTGGGATTGTTGGCCTTTTCATAGCCATGTTCTCTACCACTCTCCATCAGATAATTGATGGTTAGATTTCTCCTCCATATCCATATTTTCCTACATGGAACCCTAGAATGTGTTATTTTCGGTAATCTTCATACTTTCCACTCTTTATTTTAAATAGAGGCCTCATTAATTCATTTTTCGATGTGGGATTTCAACTAAGATATTTTGAAACGTCAAAAATGTGTTATCCCAATACCCTATATTTTGTTGAACCGATGGTACTTCAAATCATCATAGATTGATGAGTTTAAGGACCTCAATTTTATACTTTTTTTTGATTGATGACCTCAATCACTACCTATAAATATTTACGTTTTTCCTCCAATTATATGTCTCTAATTGCCACCAATGTTCTCCTAATCAAGATCATAATTTGGTGGTGACCCTTTCATTTCTCTTTTCCTCATATTAAGACTAAATTTTAGTAACCCAATTTCCGATGTGGGTTTTCCCACAAATATATTTTCTATTTTCAACCTTTTATTTTCGAAGAACAATTTCAAATTGCGAGGACGCAATTTATTGAAGGAGGGGAGAATGTAACACCCCAAGATTTCATAGTGTGTTATTTCTTCAAAATAATTCAATAACTTGCACTACACGCAACACTGAGTTCAATCACACCATGACTTACAAAAAAAAAGCCATTCAAAAGAGGTTATGAATAGTATTATCTAAATTTTAAACTTTATATAATCCTTATAATTTTAGAATCCATATTATGAGTTTCTTAGATATAATGCAAGAACAAATTCATTTTCAGTATTGCACTTTTATCAACTTTTAATAGTGAACCCTTTTTAAATACAATATTTTAAACTTTTTGACTAAATGGGGACATCAAAAATTTAAAATGAAACATCCCAAGCTTCCACGGTACACTTTCTTTGAATAATACAGTAGCGTGTGTTGTACGCAACCTTGAGTTTTAACACACACCACAACCAATCAAACTAGCCGTTATGAATAGTAATACCTACTTTTTAAAATTATATATATTTTATATTTTAAAATGGACTTCATCTTTGGATTCGGAATATCGAATTTAGCCTAAGGTGAAATTTTGGTACATTTCGGATAACTTTCATATTTTGATGAATAGTGAAAATTACTAAATTTTAATTAAAAACAAATTTTTTAATCAAAATAATTAATAGTGATAAATTATGAATTTTAGTGGTTTTAAAGTATATTTAGAATATATTTTTACCATTTAATATAATGTTGGTCATTGTACATAATTTTACAATTAAACCGAACATAAACAAGTGTCAATCTTTTGATAGTTATTATCTCTTAAAAACACGCTTTTTGTTTTGACAGCGAGAATTAATTTTAAATTAATTTCTGCCACTTCTGTGTTTAGAATTTAGGAAAATGGATTCCATATTTGGAATCAGGATGTTCAAATTGTGTAAATAGGTAACTTTTATTTTTAGACATTTTGAATAATTACTGCGGTAAATATTTTATTTACCATGGTTAAGGGTAAATCCGGTAAATAAGGGTTAAACAAATAATATTATAATAATACTAAATTACCCTAAAACGTGTCTTAACCCTATTGGTTGATACATGGTCGACCATGGGCATCTTTGGGTCGATTTTGGGACCCCATGGATCCACTTGTAAGTGATAATGACACTTTATTTTAATTAAGTCAAAATGAATACAAAAATGACACAAGCATATATCTTTTAGCAAAACAATTGTTACATAGGGTTATATAAGTTGGATTTTAGATTATAAATATTAATTATAAATCTAAAAAGATTTCCTACATAATGATATTTTATTTATAATTTTTAGACATTAAATAATTTATTTTATTTATGACACAATGATGATGTAGTAATTACTATAATAGTGAAAAATTAAAATAATTGATATTATAAATACCCAAAAAAATATAATATGAAACTTTTAATGAATTAAACTAATTTTCTAGGATAATATGATATATTAGGATTGATTTAATTGACTTTTTTCGAAGTAATCAATCTGTTATGAGTTTCCCAAAAATCAACTATTGAATAGTGTCAAAATTGACATAAAAGAGTTCTTAAAACAAATATTATATTATTAATTGATATTAAATTCCTAAAAATCTACGGTTCAGCCAAGAGACTTATATCATGATAGGTTCATTATTAATGGACCACTTGGGGGTCGCTTGGATGTATATAGTAAGTTTATTAACCATATTATATAAAAATACAAAGAGACATTGTAAAAGTGAAACTAATTAACTTAGAGTTAATACTTAAAGATAAGGTTAATATAAGTACCCAAACCTGTCTAAATTCTATTGGTTGAGTGGTGTTCGACCTATCCCCACCTTAACCTTTTAATAATCAACTTTTGAGCCTTTAGAAACCGAATATGAATTTAATATAAATTAATATTTCTAGCTTTTCCAAAGGTGCCCCTCACCCCTCTTATAAAAGGGAACTCCTCCTTCTCATTTCTTCACATCTCTAAAGCCTTTTGGTTCGGCCAAACTCTGCCCAAATACTCTCCCAACATCCCTCACTACAACCTAGAGGCCTTAGTTTGATCAGAAAGCCAACCTAAGGAGCCCTTTTGATCAAATCAAAAGGAAGAACACGAAGAAGAGGTAATGATTTCACCACCCTTTTCTAAGTTCATTTCTTATTCCACTTCTTCTTACTTTGTTATTACCATTCTAAAATAATAACTCCAGTATCTCACATATACTGTGATGTTATTATAAGTATGGTACAACCATATTCAGTATTCTATCCACCCTTTGAATAACATGTCACCATACGTGCGTACGTACGGCTTACCGTCTCCACGTCGTGGTGTAATTGTTATTCAATATAATATTATTTGGATGGGTATAATAATGATGTGTAACTCATGTAAATAATAAATATAACACGTTAATGATTCTGTATATATGATATACCATTCATTTATATATTATTTTAATATCAAAAGAATGATATTGTCGCTCGTGCGTACGTACGGACTACCGTCTCCACGAACGCGATGAGATTCATTCTCCATCGTAACCATTCAAGTATAATTATCATTTGATGATTTAAAAATGATTTTTAAGGACTAGATATCATTCTGGATATGAATAAGATACAACAACCATGGCTTATGTAACAAAACATATAAATAAAATGAGTAAGTTAACACCCGAAACGACGATAATTCTAAGATATTATTAACAAATCAATGTTAAAAGATCATATATGATATCATATTAATATATATGATTCTTGTATAATTTAATAACAATTATTTCACCATTATACAGGAGGTTAACCTACCCCAACAAAGGAAAAGTACAAGGTAAGGGTTATTTCACAATCTCTTCATTATCCGAGGTTGTTTATACGTAATAATCTACTGGGATTTCTTTATCATCCACATCCATGTTTCTTCGAAATGTATTTAAAAACATATTTATTATTTACAAGAATATGGGTTAAAGTCATTTATACCCTTGTTTGACTTTTTATAAGAGGTTTATAAAGGAATCTTTCCGTCGTTTTCAAAACAAGGTCATTTTTAACCTTTTCGACAGAATTAAGGTAAGAATGTTTTTTTTAACTTATACGGCGGGTGCGGCTAATTTCCGCCATTATAAAATCTTCAAAACTTCCCTTACAAGCTTATAAGAATATTTTCAAAGAAAATGTTTTATTTTATATGGATCTTAAATGATTTCAAAATAAAAAGAGATATTTCTTTAAAAAGAATTTTGATTTCATTTATGTTAACATCCTTTGATGGATTTTACGCTTATTTGAATTTGATCTATTGTGATACAAAACTTCTATATTGTATTGAAGGTTTTGTGATATGTTTGACTGTGGATGTGCTATTTTTATACCATTCATAGTTTATGGTGAAATTATTGACATTTCGTATGCTAGTTTTAATACGAATGTTTATGTTATGTTTAAACCTTTTCATATGGGAATGCATTGGACTTAGTAAGTGACGGGTGGAGCCCGCTATAGCTCCTCGATGCATCGGTAGGTCTCATGAGACAAACTAGTGTCTTGGCACAAGGCCTTGACAAAATCTTATTTGTAGTCTTGGCACGAGGCCTTGACTATGTGGTTATGATAGTCTGGCATTATGCATTCCAACATTATGAAAGTGGTTATTGATTTTTGCATGTGATTATTCAATTAGTAGAATATCCATGTGAATAAGTAAATGGAATTATTTCATTTTACTTTTTCCATACTATGTTGAAGTTAATGTTTAAAAGGCTTTTGTTTTAGTAATGCATTACCATAAATGTTTATTCTTATTTATGAAAGTTTCCGCTATATTGTTATCCTTACTGGGCATTTGAGCTCACCCCTTTTCTATGTTTTATTTTTCCCAGGATGTGAAGAGGTAAGTTATGAATGACCTGCAGGGATTTTATGAGGGGTTAATAGTGTGGATTGTGGAAACATTATGTTGTTGTAGTAGTTTTTCATTTTATGATGTAATGTAAAACTTATGAATATATCTAGTGTTTCCAAGGCTACTAAACCAATCGGTCTTTCGAGATTTGATCTTTCTTGTGATCATGCCAATGTTATGTAATAATGCACCGACTCTGGGTAACTGGGGTCGGGGCGTTACATTTTAGATCTATGGTGTTCCATAAGTATGGATGAAAGGGGAACCTAAAGCCTTAGTGTGATAGATAACCTTTGGAGTGTTGGGATTTTGGTAGTATGGGGAATCTTTATAGATTATGTCAGAACCTTCCATTAGCTTCTAATGGAAGAGGATCTGAAATATCTCCACCTTCTGGGGTAGGTTATTTTATGTCACGTTAGGTAGGAAGTTGGATTATCACAAGTCAAACTAGCCGAGGAAGAGGTAATAGACATGGTATCTAGACTTTAGATCACTAGTAGCGCTAGTAGAGTAGTCATGATCAAGGTAGTCCATCTGTTGCATAGATCCATGGATCAGGTCAGTTTCATGCTATAACAACCTTTCTCTTTATTTCATAATTAAACATGATTTATTACATAAAACCGTCACTTGATACAACATAAAAGATCAAGAGGTCTAGTGTATTTGGGGATTAGGAACATTACATAACAACTTAAAACATTGAATGCAACATCTTATTGAAAACATCCTTTACATGACCACTACATTCCCTCGTACTTAGCATTGCATGGGATAACTTGAGGACATACATAATAAAAGGGTGAGCTATAAATCCCAGTAAGGGATTAAAAAAGGAATAATATTAAGATTAAAATACATTATAGGCAATATGAATATCAATGGAGCACAAGAGAAACATGAACATAAAGTCATGGTAAATCATGATAATCATAACATGGAAATGTTGCAACACTTAACATAGAATTAGCACGAGCCAAGGATCATTGCACGTGGAGCATGAGTAAAACCTCATTGAAAATGAAGCACTAGTAAAACCTAGTTGCACTTGAATTATCATGAGTCAAAACTCATTGCACATTATGTATCATGATACTATACTTTACCTAATGCATTGGAGCTCTATCAGGGCACACCCTTCTTAAACATTTCATTTCACGCATAAGTGTGTCACATGGATCATACAACATGGAATCAATCATCGTCATTTATTCCAAGACAACTGGATGTGGAATACGTACATGAATATTTATAATCAGTAAGTAAATGTTCATAAAGGTTAATATCCTTGATAGAGAAATGGGCATGTTATTCATTACACAATGACATTGGCTTGGAAAATCATAGTACAATTTCGGTAGCATAACAACATGAAATAAGAACTCATAAAAAATGGTTGATGAGAGAGAAAGGGGCGACTCATCATATTTACATAAAATGTACTATAAGGGGGTAATATAGATACATGTACCAATAAACTTAATAGAATTTAGATGTATAATACAAGATAATTACTTGGATGTAAAAGAGGAGAGAGAAATCCCTCACGGAATTTCGGCATGGTAACAAGTGTACATGGGAAAAATTAGTGAGAGAGAAAGGGGTATCCCATCATCCAAAAAGAAATAGGGAAGTATAGTGGAGGTTATAAATCATACCCCAACATTTTTAATTGAAAAAGAAGGCCATAACAACTTAAAGAAAATTGGACAAAAATAAGAATGGAAGAAATCCCTTACTTGGAAGTGTGCTTCTAAAGGCCTGGGAGAGGATTTAGAGAGGATTCTTGGGATATTGGGGTGCCTTGGGAGGATTATTGAGAGATTAGGGAATAGGTTGTATGAACTAAATTTTTTTTAGTGAATAGAAAGTGGTAGCTTGGGTGGGTTTATATAGGAAAGGAGAAGGAATTATTTATTATTTAGGTTTGGGACACCTCACATTAAACTAATCAAAACCACAAACCAGCCCATGGTTTTTGACCATGGTTTTTTCCAAATGGGAGTGTAAAAAATATTTAATAAGGGCAATGTCTTAACTTCTTAAAATAATAAGGTTTTCTATGTGGAGGTGAGTCACCCTCTCAAGGAAAACAATCTAAAAAGCTAAAATGTTTTATAAGTCTTGAAGGGTCCACTAAAGCTTTGTAAAATAAATAAAACAAACCCAAAATAACATTATTTTAATAGTAAAACATATATTTTCCGAAAATAATGTTTATAGTATTTTATTACATCACTATTGGGTCATTATGATGTCATAAAACACATTATATATTTAAACGATATTTAATTTTTACCCAAAAATTCGATTGTCTCAGAAAATTATGAAAAATTAACCATTGGATAATTTCAACATCCTGATTCAAAAAATAATATGCATTTCATCTAAATAATTTTCTAAATATTTGAATTTTTTAATTTTAAAATAAAAACAGACATTTATCGAAAATTCATGGGTTTTGACAAAAACAACTTTCAAACCTTAATAAAAATTACAATTGCATTCATAAAATTTTAGGATAATTTATATTTAATAAAAAGTAATTTAATAATAATAATAATATTTTATTAAAATATTATTTAATTCAAAAATCCATTAATTCATCAAAATAGATTTCTTAGTTTGAATATTAACTAAAAATAATATTTGTGCTTTAAAAACTATTTACAAAGTAACAATAATAAAATGAATGCACATTCTTTATAAAAAAATTATGTACATAGTCATAGTGCTAGGGTCTTGTTACATAACCCCTTATAACACCCGCATAATATCGAAGGGTAAGGTGTGCGATGGTGACAAAATATTAGGGTGACTCATATAACATTGCTTGGGTGGTAATATCTATTAACTTACACTTATCACGTAGTTGGTTCCGCTCAAGCTTAGCGTGTTCAAGCTTGGATTGGGCTTGGTCAAAAGCGAAGCCCAAATATGCCACATCCTTTCCGAGATCTGACAAATGGGCTTCGTACGAGGAAAGTCAAATAGATGAGGCCATTACTTCCTTTGTCTGAGTAAATTGGATTTGTTAAATCCCTATATTTATATTAATCATGTGATCACTATTCAATGACTATATTAGAAATGGTCAAAATTATTAATAGTATTTAAAAAAAACAAAACATAGAACCAAATAAGTGCATACATTTTACAAAACCATAAGAAGACATTTAAATAGACCAAGAGTAATTTTCATTAATGAATTTTTGGGTTGTTACAATCTTCCCCTCTTAAGAAATATATCCCTAGAAATTTAATTTTCCCACACTATAACAAATGCGGGTGACTCTTCTTTATCACTTAATCTGATTCCCACATTTCTTCTTCGAACTTGTGGTTTTTCCACAACACCTTGATGAGTGGAATTGTCTTATTTTGTAGAACTTTTTCTCTACGATCTATGATCTTCACTGGTTTCTCCTCATAAGAAATATCATTCTATAACTATACAACCTCTGAAGAGATTACATGTGAAGGGTATGGTATGTAATTATTTAAGAGGGATACATGAAATACATCATGTACTTTGTCCATGGTAGGTGGAAGTGCTAGTCGACAGGCCACATCCCCGACACGATCAAAAATCTCAAAGGGGCCGATGTACCTAGGACATAACTTCCCTTTCTTTCCAAACCTCATGAACTTATTCTATGGAGATATGAATAGAAATACCATGTATCCAACTTTAAACTCAAGGTCTCATTGACAGTTATCTGTATAACTCTTCTGTAGACTCTGGGATGCCTTGATATGCAGTGGAATGGTTTTCACCTTCTCCACCAATTCTTCGACTATTTCTGGTCCAAGTAGATTACAATCACAAACTTCATACCAACATGCCAATGTTTTTCTCCTTTTCCCATATAGTTATTCATAAGGTTCCATTTATATGCTCTAGTGGGAACTATTATTATAGGAGAATTCAACCAGAGGAAGATGTTGATCCCAACCTCTATTAAATTCCATTCAACATGACCTTAACATATCTTCCAGTGTTTGAATAGTTCACTCAGATTGGCCATCAGTTTGAGGATGATAGGCCATACAGAAGTTCAGTTCAGTATCCAAAGCATGTTAAAGACTTTTCCAAAACATAGAGGTAAATCTTGGATCTCGATCGGAGACAATAGATAGTGGTACTCCATGCAGCCTCACCACTTCCCTGATGTATATCCATACCAGTTGATCCAATGAGAAATCCTCTTGAATTGTAATGATGTGTGCAGAATTTGTAAGATGATCCACAACAAGCAAGATTGCATTGTTTCCTTTGAATGTCTTTAGAAGTGTGGTGACAAAGTCCATGGTGATGTTATCCCATTTCCATGCTAGTATGGGCAATGGTTGAATCATCACCTTAGACTTCTACCTCTCTACCTTCACTTGATGACACACCAGGCACATTGATGTATACTCAATTATCTCCTTCTTCATATCATCCCACCAATAATTCTCTTAGAGATATCGATACATCTTTGTGTTTCCTGGTTGAATAGATAAATTTTAACTGTGCATCATCTAAAAGTTCCTTCTTCAACTCCAGACTTGATTAAATACATAATCTTTTCCCAAATCTCACAATTCCTTCTTTATTAACATTGAACTCCAAGGATTTACCTTTTCTGATAGCTTCCACTTTCTTCTAAATTTTCACATCATCCTTTTTAGAATCCTTTAACCTTTCCAAAAGAGACGATTTAACAATCATTTGTGAAAGGATTGATGATGTTCCCTTTTTTATGATTCCCATGTACATCTACATAAAATCTAAGAAGATTGGATATTTTTCAATTCTCATCAATTATAGAATCACTGGGTCCTTTCTACTTAGAGCATCTACCACCTTGTTCATTTTCCCAAGGTGGTAATTATAACGACTCATAATTTACATACATTGTCATTACTTTAGAATTTAAGCACACTTATTACAACATATAACAAAACCAGGAAAGGACCGTATAGGTATAGAGTCTTTAGAAACTGGGAAACATAAACAACTGGTTCATAGAGCATCTACTTTGCCTCCCATTTATTTCATCATATCTAGAGTCCCTTTTTGGCATATCCTACTTAATAACCTTCTTCCTGACCTGGGGAAATAAAACATACAAAAGGGTGATCTCAAATGCTCAGTAAGGGTAAAAAAAATAAATATCAATCACATCATATACATAATAACATAACTTTTGGAAATCTTAACCTGCAAAAGAAATAATAATTTCATAACATGGGATAAATCATAGTAGTGAAATGTAATCCCAATAATCATAAATTAAAACATGAAACTTTGTGGCATACACACATAATCATAGAGAATCATTTCTTGTTAGTCAATACTCATTTCCAAGACTATCTTAGTGGACAAAGTCCATTTCTAAACCGAGTTCACTCCTCGTTTCAGTCTTGTTTCACTGAACCAGTTTAACCTGCCATTCCAGCCATGTATATATCATGAGATATAGAATCTTTACCCAATGCATTGGAGGGAGATATAGGTCCCACCCATCTCATAATGATACCATTCTTATGTGTTCCACAAAATCAGAAACCATACATCATAGCATAACCCATGTAATAAAAATGGGAATCTTAAACATCGTGAAATCATAAAACAATTCATATAAGATAAAAGAATTCATAAAAATATAATTCCATCACAAAATAATCAAATCAATGTAATAATAGGGATATAAACAGAACCCTTTAATATCTTATATGGAAAATAATTTTGATAAAACACTTGAACTCCATTCTTGAGGAAAATATCCTTTCTGCTTCAAAAACACTTTTCCTTTCTTAACATGTCGTACAATTCTAAACTAAAAGAAGTTGATTAAAAATAAACTTGAAAACTTGTAAAGGAATATAGTTGGAAATAATGTTTTAAAAATCCATTCATGTCGTATAAGTTAAAAAAAACATTCTTCGTACTTTTGTCGGAAAAGTCAAAAAGTACCTCGTACAAAAAACGACAAAAGATTCCTTTCATATCCTTTACTAAAAACTCACCGAAGGGTAAAATTGGATTTAAAAAATTGTATGTGGATGTAAATAATATTACATATTGAGGAAACATGGATGTGGATGATAAAATACTCCCCAGTAAATACTAAAGTATAAACAATCTCGGATAAAAATGAGATTGTGATATTTCCCTTACCTTAGGTCCGATTTGCCTCGTAAGTGTCCGAACCTCCTATATAATGATTTAAATAATGTTATTGACTTATTCCAGAATCATAATTATTGTTATGATATCATATATGGTCATATTATTAGCTTCTTAGTAGTAATATTTCATTGCTACTTTTTATTCGGGTGTTTATAACTTTTTGTTCTTATGCGTGTTTTGTCGAATAAATTCTTATTCTTCTCTTTAGGTTATAGATACATCATTTCCAGAATGGTATTAATGTACTATATATCATATTTATTCATTCAATTCATTTATATAATCATTATGCAATGAAGATCATGTAGAACGAATCACATCACATCATGGAGACGGTATTCCGTACGTACGCACGAGCGATGATATCGTTCCCATGATCGTGGAATTGTATTGGAGTGTATGTATACTATTTCAGAATCAATATCCCTTTACAATAATCATATATAGTAATTATTTACATCATTATACCCATCCAAGTAAGGTGGTGGGGGAAAATAGATTACACCACGGCGTGGAGACGGTATTCCGCACGTACGCACGTGCAGTGATTTCATTTTCCATAGGATGGATAGATGTTGAAATAGGGTTGTTTCATACTTATAATAACATATCAGTATATGAGTGATAATTATGTTATTACTTAATAATTAAACAACTAAAGAAGAAGATGCTGAAGAAGAAAGAATTTTGAAAGGATCGGTAATGGATATTACCTCTTTTTGACGCGCCTCTTCTTAACCTCCTCTTAGGGGACTAGGGTTGGTCTTTAAAGAAGACCAAAACCTCTAGGATGATTCTAGGGAAGTGGTGAAGTGAAATGGGCAGGGTTTGTACTAGCTGGAAGGCTCAAATTGGTGTGAGGAGGAGAGGGAGGAGGTGCCCTTTTATAAGGGAGGAGAGGGGCACCTTTGGAAATATAAGAAATATTAGTTTATATTAAATCCCAACCGCACTTAAAAACTTCCAAAATGACTCATATCCAAATATTAGATGATATAGGGTTGTAATATCATCAAAAAATAAAATTTAGACATGTTAGGAATTTATTTTAAACCTTACCAACTAGATTTATCCTTATTTATCAATTTAATTTTATTTGTGGTAATAATATTCTAAATTTTAAATTATTACTAATAATTACATATGTGTTGTTAATTTTCCATAATTTTACACTTTATGACATTTTAGACCATATAAATTTTAATTTATAATTTTTAAATATTTTTGTGATTTTTAAACAATTTTATAATATGTTATTTTTATAAAATAACAATAGTGTCAATTTTGACACTATTCATTTATTTGAATTTAAATAAAATATATACAGAGGATATGTTCGAACGAAAAGCTTTAATAGATTAATAAAATGTCATAGGTATCTATAAAATTAGTGGAGCAAATTAAATAGTGCATATAATAAATATTTTAATATTTTAAAACCATTTATTTGATATTTTAATTAATAAAATAATTTCAACATCACTATTGTGTCATAATTAATGATAATTATTTAATCCCTAAAAATTCTAAATAAATTCCTATGATGTATATAAGTGTATTATATTTATGGAGACTATTCATTTTCGAAGTTTCATTAAGTTTATCACCAAATTAAAATTATTATACTTATAATATTTAAGAAAGTGACATGTTGTCACATTCTTTGGTTTTAATAATAATTAAATTATTTTCATGGACAAAAGTCTATTAAATGAATCTAATCCGACCCTTAGGTGATAGGGGTCTACTTTTAGTCATCCAATAGGATTTTTTCATGTGTTAGGGTAATTTTATAATCTTATATTTACCCTTAATTACCCGATTTACCTTCAACTATGGTAAATAAAATTTACCGTAGTTACTATTCATAATGCCCAAAAATAAAAAAGTAGCCTATTAACATAATTTAGACCCACTGATTCTGAATATGGAATCCATTTTTCAAAATTCAAAACATATAAGTTGTAGTAATTAATTTAAAATAAATCCCGTTGTTAAGAAAACGGGTTTTAGAAGTTAAAACATTGCCAAAGATTGAAATGTTTTTACCTATGAATTCAATGTGAAATTAATGCTAATGACATAAATTATATTAAATGGTAAAAATATATTCTATCTATACTTTAAAACCATTCAATATTATAATTTAACCATATAAATTATCTCAATGAAAAAATTTGTTTTTAATTAAAAATTAGTGTATTTTTACTATTCATCAAAATATGAAAGTTATCAGAAAAATATCAAAAATTTATCCAAAGTAAATTCTTATATCCTGATTCAAAAGAAGAATTTTATTTTTTATAATTGAACTTATAAATGTGTCAAAAACTAGATTTAATGTGGGTGCGCCATCAAAAGGTGGCAAAACTGTATTTTTTGATAAATACTTATTTTACCCAAAAAAATTATTTTGTTCTCTTACCATGTTCTAGAAAATGTGTAAGATGAATAATAATGTTGTAAAATTTAAAATTCAGTTAATACTATTCATAACGGCTAGTTTATAATATTATAATAATATATCGTTGTTTAGTGGAACTCGGTATTGCGTACTACACACGCTATCGAGGAAGGTCGTGATTGCGTGCAGCGAAAGATTCCTTTGATGATTTAGATAACATAAAAACAAAATATTTCTCATAAAAGTATCGGGTGTTACATTCTACCCCCCTTAAAATGAATTTCCCCCTCAAAATTTGTCACTTTGTAACAAACAGATGAGGATACCTCTCCCTCATCATATCCTCAAGCTCCCATGTAGCTTCTTCTAATTAGTGGATCCTCTATAAAACTTTCACCAAGCGAGTGGTCTTGTTTCGTAGGAATTTTTCACTACGATCCAGAATCTCTATTAGTTGTTCTTCATAAGAATGATCTTGCTCCATCGGTACAACTTCTGAGCTGAGTACATGTGAAGGATTAGGTATGTACTTTGTCAGGAGAGATACATGGAACACATCGTGAACTTGAGAGAGATTCGGTGGAAGCACCAATCGGTAAGATACCTTCCCAACACGATCCAGTATTTCGAAAGGACCGATATATCTAGGGCTCAACTTCCCCTTCTTTCCAAATCTCATGACCCTCTTCTAGGGAGATATTCATAAGAACACTTTATCACCCACTTCAAACTCTAGGTCTTTTCTTCAGTTGTCGGCATAAATTTTCTTTTGACTCTGAGCTGCTCTTATATGTTGTTGAATAGATCAGACCTTTTCTACCATCTCTTCAACAATATCAGGTCCTAATAGCTTTCTTTCCCCAACTTCATCCCAGCAAGTTGGAGTCCTGCATTTCTTTCCATAGAGAGCTTCATAAGGAGCCATCTGAATACTGGAGTGAAAGATATTATTATAAGAAAATTCCACCAAAGGTAGGTGTTGATCCCAACCACCTTTGAAATCCATAGAGCAAGCTCTCAACATATCTTCTAGAGTTTGAATTGTTCTCTCAGACTGGCCGTCTGTCTGAGAATGATAAGCAGTACTGAAACTCAACTCTGTATCCAGAGTATGCTGAAGACTTCTCCAAAACTTTGAGGTAAACCTCGGATCCCGATCAGATATAATAGAAAGTGGTACTCCATACAATCTTACCACTTCCTTCACATATATCCTGGCAAGCTGATCTAGATTGAAATCCTCTCTAATAGCGATGAAGTGTGCAGACTTTATAAGACGATCAACTATGAACCAGATAGCATTATTGCCTTTGGATATTTTAGGAAGTCCTGTGACAAAGTCCATAGTGATGTTTTCCTATTTCCATTCAGGTATGGGTAATAGTTGTAACATCCCCTTAGACTTCTATCTCTCAGTTTTAACTTGCTGACAAACCAAGCATCGAGAGACATATTCAACAACATCTCTTTTCATGCCATCCCAACAGAAGTGTAACATCCCAGGTAATTAAAGAATAAATAATTTTTCATATTTATTAATATTTGAGAATTAAATATGAATTTTAATTAAAAGGGGTTGCTATGTTTGATAGCGTACCCGATACACAACGATGAGTTTCTTTGAAACTTACGTTGCACACTAGTAATATAATAATATTATTTTAAATGTTAGTTAACAAGTAGCCGTTGTACTGGCGGGAATGAATAGAAATAACTAAAATATGAATAGATATGTTTTTAGATGTTTTTACATTTACCCAATAAAAGATAAAGGCTTAAAATACGGAAAGAGTTCAATTTTAGGCTTTTATACTCTAATTTTCACTACAGGTTCACTTATCACCTTTTAATGGTGAACCGTCATTAAATATAGTTTTGATCACTCTTATACATTCTTTTGGACCAAATAAAACTCTTATTAAGAATCGGGACATCAAATTTTACTTTGTGTAATTTTTGGTACCTTTCTGATAAAGTTCATTTTTTTTATGAATAGTGTAAAATGTTGTATTTTACATCAAAACTGCTTTTTAATCTAATTTATTTATATGATTAGATTATCTTTTGAATTGGTCTTAATGTGTAATATGAATATATTTTTACCATTTTATCCAATGGTGGTCATTGGAATCAATTTCACTTTGAAATTAGACTTAAACTGGTGTCAATCTTTTGATACTTATTGTTTTGTAAAAACACGCTATTTGCTATGGCAGTGGGAATTAATTATTAAATTAATTAATGTGACTTATATGATTTGAATTTTGTAAAATAGACTTCATTTTTGAATTCGGAATATCAAATATAGCTTAGAGTAAATTTTTGGTAATTTTCTGAAAAACTTCAATTTTTGATGAATAGTGAAACCACTAAGTGGTAATCAAGCAAACTGATTTTTCAGTTAAATGAAAGTTTACCACTAATGTGTATTGAATTTTGAAAATCCGACATACATGGTTATCATTAAGAAGTAAAATGTGGTTCAATGAGATTAAAATAATTTTTTGGTGAATAGTAACTTATTAAGTTCTTAATCGCGATTAGTGGTAATTAGTGTAGTTTAAGGTATAAATAATGCTTTAATAATATAAAATGACCTAGAAACATGTCCCAACCTTATTGGTTGTGTCATGGCCGACCAAGACAAGCCATGGGTCAACTTGGGGACCCCATGGATCCACTTTTGTTGGGAAATGACATAAATTACTTTTTTATTTAATCTTAAAGTGAAAATGACACAAACATAATATGTTTTGCGAAAACAATTTTTAAGTGGGGTTATACAAGTCCAAATTTTGATTATAAATAGTCATTGGAAAGCTAAAAAGATTTCCTATATCATAGTATTTGTTTTATAATTTTTAGACATTAAATAAATTTAATTATTTATGACATAATAATGATGCAGCGATGACATCATTATTTGACGATTTAAATAAAATAGAAAGATAATGTAAAATCTATGAACTACACATGGCCAAAACCAATTGGATGAGTGGATTGCGATGCCGTATAACCTTATACACGAATTATATCAATGTGGGACCTTTTAAAACCGAAACACATTTTCAAATAAAGTAATGTTTCTTTACTTTCCAAAAGTGCCCCTCCTCTCCTCTTATAAAAGGCCCCCACCTCTACCTCATTTCACACACTCTTCAAGCCTTTGGCTCGGCCAACCCCTGACCATTTGCTCTCTCCACATCCCTATCCTCATCCTAGAGGATTCCCTTTGGGCAGAAGCCTTTCAAAGGAAGCCTTTAGGCTCAACTCAAAAGGAGTTACACTTTTTAAAGGTAATTCATTCTCTCATGTTCATTTGTTTTATTTTGCTTCTCCAACCCCCTAAACTCTTTTTATTTACTTCTTTTGTAACAACACCAGTATCTTCAATATACTAGGATGTTGTTATAAGATTTATTTGAGCTACACTCTCACACAACTACATCAAATGGTTAAAGAACATAAGGTTTCTGTGGATGGCGAAATTCTGCCTCCCGAAACGATGATTGTTCAACACTCATTAAACACCTTCAAAGGTGGCCATTATGATGTCACTATTTTTATATATGATATATAATATGTTTATGTTTTCATTAAGCTTCTGTTTTTTCATTTTGGGCATACCTTTATGGTTTCCATTATGGGTAAAACACGATATCTTCATTTTAGGAAGCGCGGACTACCGCCCCCTAAAAGTGATTTGATTCGTTAATACCATATGTGGGATGTGTAAAGGATAAAGTTAATGATATTATATATGTTATTATACTGGAATTATAATATACTCTTATATCATTATGATTCCATTCCAGAAAATATGAAATAGAAATGGAAGTAGCGTTCATGCGTACGTACGGCTTACCGTCTCCATGAACGGTGCATTTCATTCCTTACCTCTAAGTGTGATGTAATATTATAAATGAATGTATGTACTGGATATATATGACATATATGATATCTACATCATGAATACCATTCTGGATATAATGAACCTTTGACCAAATTAACAACATGTAAGTGTAAGAAGCCTATTTTTGACTTAAGAACCAAATACTGACAAAATGAACATTATTAACTTAAATAATTACATGATGTTCATAACATGGTATAAAAGGAATAATGAACTTGAAAAAGGTTCTTAAGCAAGTAGAGATTAACTAAAGTTTATTATTCAGGAGTTTAAAGAACGGTCGGGTCAAGTCAGATACGAGGTATGGGAACTTCTTAACCCAATTTCCATTCTTTGGGTTAATCTCCTACTTTCAAATTATGTCATTATATTATTATGTCGTATCTTGTATTTGTACTTTATTTATGTGTACTTATAGTGAATACACATAATGTATCTATTTTATTTTAAAAATTATCTTTGTATGGGACTTCGTCTCAATCTCCTTTCATTGAGGCATATTTTATTTTATACACAACTTTCTTTTATACGGTGTATAAACCCCTTTGACTTTTACGGTTATTCAAAAGGAATCTTTTTTATACGAAGAGTTTACTAAACGACAAAAGGGAATGTTTTTGTCATACGTATGCGGCGACAATGACTTCTCCGCCGTCGTAACCGTTATTTGAGTTTCGGCTTCCTCTACAAGCCATACCTTCTTTTTTTAAAAGAAAAATAAATACCATGTTTTACTTTGGTATTGAAAATGGTTTTCATAATGTTTTTATAACAATGTGTTGTATTGATATCTCGTGATTGAAATGTGGAAATGTTATGTTTCCTTTATGCATGTTTTATGTGATATGATTATGTTATGGTTCTTGGGCATTATTATGAAGACGGGTGGTTCCGTGATAAACTAAGGGCGGGTGAGCCCGTTATAGCTCTCCAATGCATTGGGTAACGCGAAGGAGTGAAACATTAAGGTTTCTCCGAAGAGATTTTAGGGAATATACTGTGATGGGTATTCCAAACGTAACCAAGAGGGTTACTCCCTACGTAAGAATGTTATGAATGCCTCAAGTTACCTTTATGTCTTATGATTTATATGATTTATTCATGTTTTTATGAGGTATGTTAAAGTGCCTATGTTTTATGGGTAAAGTATGATTTCATTCTTATGTATATATGAACTCATGTTTCCTTTCCATGTTTTTTTATAACCCATACTGAGTTTTTATGCTCATCCCAAGTTTTTGAAATGTTTTTCACAGGTCAAGGGAAAGGTACATGATAAGATGATAGAGTCAAGGATGTGTCAAGAAATAATCCATGTTTTATTTTAAATGTGTTTCCATTGATGGGAATGAAGAATACTATCTTTATGTAACCACTTTGTTTATATGTGGAATGTAATGCAAGTTTTATGATCTAATTCTCTAAAACTCTAAACCTGAAAAGATCCTCAATGTGTAATCTTGTAATAACACAAGATTAAGTAAGGTTTAAGGCTGGGGCCTTATAGTTGGTATCAGTGGTCGGTTTAGATAACTTTAGGAGTTAGAAAAGTGTTAAATTATAATATGATTGAAATGATATAGCATTTACGGATTACCATGTTGCTTCACCTAAGATATTTCCATGTTCAGAATGGTTTTCCGTAGGGGAAACAAAGCAGCTATGTTGGGACGACATCAGGAGGAAGACCGCCTTCCAAATCCGCAACCTGAGATGGTCGGAATCGGAACTGAACAGTTTGTTGCAGTGATGGCACAGTTGACTCAGGCTATAAATGGTGGTGGTATCCATGCACGAGATCAGCCAGATCAACCGCAGAGGAACATGTCAGTGGTGGAACATTTCATGAGGCAACATCCCCCATCATTCAGAGGATCATCTGACCCTGTGCAAGCTGAAGGGTGGATTAAATCACTGGAGAAGATTTTTGATGTCATGGGATGTTCAGACAATCAAAAGGTTAGTCTTGCTATTTTTCGTTTGGAGGGTGAGGCAGATCAGTGGTGGTCTATGGTTAAAAATATCAGGGACGCCGATGAGATTGATGCTCTTGACTGGGATGAATTCAAAGGTATGTTTCTTGAGAAGTATTTTCCTAAGGCTGTTCGACTTAGGATGGAAAAGAAATTCTTGGAATTGAGGCAAGAGGAAGACTCAGTGGCTGCCTATGAAGAAAGGTTCACTCGATTGGCAAGGTATGCTCCCAATTTTATCCGGGACCTTGATAGTAAAATCAATCGTTTTTACTCAGGATTAAAGCCAAAGTATCGAAGGGCATTAGCTTCTCGAGAGTTTAAAAGTTATGAAAAGCTTGTTCGATGTGCTGAGAAGGTGGAAATGGAGTTTGCCGATGACCAAGTTTTCTATAACAACCAGCAGAAGAAGAGACCGAGGTGGCAGGAGAAAGGTAAGAATTCTTCAAAAAAGTCTGATGGTAAGAAAACTAAGTTTCCAGTTTGTGATAAATGTGGCAAAAGGCATGCTGGGGAATGTCTTCTGAATTCTGGGAAGTGCTACCGATGTGGTAAGATGGGACATAAGGCTCGTGATTGCACTAAAAAGGATCAAGGTGAAGGTAAGAACAATTTTGATTTACAGTTAGTGAAATGTTTTAAGTGCAATGAGATGGGTCACTATGCAAATGAGTGTCCGACAAGGAGCTTGAGTGATGGGAAGCAGCTAGACTACAAGCAGAAAGGGGTGGTAAAATCATTTGCAACAACTTCAGCAGATGTTGGGCCATCGAATGAAGTGGTATCAGCTCCAGGGAGCTCAGTATTTTTCGAAGATTGACTAGAGGTCAGGGTACCATCAGTTGAAAGTAAAAGAAGCAGACGACTGCGTTCCGTACTAGATATGGCCATTATGAATTTGTAGTTATGCCTTTTGGGTTAACCAATGCACCTGCTGTATTCATGGACCTTATGAATAAAATTTTCCATGAGTTCTTGGATAAGTTTGTGTTTGTGTTTTGAGGTTTGTGAAGAGGTTATGTGTGCCTTGTGATTCACAGTTGAAGAGAGAGTTGTTATGTGAAGCTCATAGTTCTCCGTTTTCAGTTCATCCGGGCAGTACTAAGATGTATAGAGATCTGCGGGAGTATTACTGGTGGGATGGAATGAAAAGAGATATTGCTGATTTTACTGTGAAGTGTTTGACTTGTCAACAGGTTAAAGCAGAGCGGCAGTTACCGAAAGGGATGCTTCATCCTTTACCAGTTCCAGAGTGGGAATGGGAGAATATATCCATGGACTTTGTTGTTGGATTACCGAAGACATCTCGAGGTAATAATGCAATCTGGGTTATTGTTGATCGCTTGACTAAATCTGCTCATTTCCTTTCTATACGAGATACTTTCTATCTAGATCAACTTTCCCGTTTGTATCTTAAAGAGATAGTCAGGTTACATGGAGTTCCTCTCTCCATTGTATCGGATCGTGATCCCAGGTTTACTTCTAACTTTTGGAAAGGCCTTCAGAAGTCGTTGGGTACTGAATTAAATTTTAGTACAGCTTTTCATCCTCAATCAGATGGGCAGTCAGAACGAACAATTCAGACATTGGAGGATATGCTACGAGCTTGTTCTATGGATTATCAGGGAAGTTGGGACCAACATCTTTCTTTGGTTGAGTTTTCATATAATAACAGTTTTCATTCCAGTATACAGATGGAACCATTTCAGGCATTATATGGGAAGCGGTGTCGAACTCCAGCTTTCTGGGATGAAGTGGGTGAAAGGAAGTTGATGGGACCAGAATTGGTAGAAGAGATGGCAGAAAAAGTTCAGCTGATTCAGAAACACATGAGAACAGCTCAGAGCAGGCAGAAGAGTTATGCGGATAACCGGAGGAAGGATCTATCTTTTGAGGTAGGTGATCATGTTTTTCTCAAGGTTTCTCCTTGGAAAAGTGTGATGAGATTTGGTAAGAAAGGAAAGTTGAGTCCAAGGTTCATTGGACCATACGAAATTCTGGAAAGAGTTGGATCAGTTGCATACCGAGTGGCTTTACCTCCGAGTTTATCTCAGGTACACAATGTTTTTCACGTTTCGATGTTGAGAAAGTATATGCCAGATCCATCTCATGTTTTGAGTCCAGAGGTAGTTCAGCTGGAAGAGAACCTATCTTATGAGGAACAACCGGTCCAGATTCTTGACCATAAGGAGCAAGTGTTACGGAATAAGGTGATTCACCAGGTAAAGGTTTTGTGGAAAAACCACATGATTGAAGAGGCAACATGGGAATCTGAAAATGCTATGAGGGATAAATACCCCCACTTATTTTGATAAGTGAATAAAATTGCGAGGACGCAATTCCCAAAAGGGGGGAAGGATGTAACATCCCAGGTAATTAAAGAATAAATAATTTTTCATATTTATTAATATTTGAGAATTAAATATGAATTTTAATTAAAAGGGGTTGCTATGTTTGATAGCGTACCCGATACACAACGATGAGTTTCTTTGAAACTTACGTTGCACACTAGTAATATAATAATATTATTTTAAATGTTAGTTAACAAGTAGCCGTTGTACTGGCGGGAATGAATAGAAATAACTAAAATATGAATAGATATGTTTTTAGATGTTTTTACATTTACCCAATAAAAGATAAAGGCTTAAAATACGGAAAGAGTTCAATTTTAGGCTTTTATACTCTAATTTTCACTACAGGTTCACTTATCACCTTTTAATGGTGAACCGTCATTAAATATAGTTTTGATCACTCTTATACATTCTTTTGGACCAAATAAAACTCTTATTAAGAATCGGGACATCAAATTTTACTTTGTGTAATTTTTGGTACCTTTCTGATAAAGTTCATTTTTTTTATGAATAGTGTAAAATGTTGTATTTTACATCAAAACTGCTTTTTAATCTAATTTATTTATATGATTAGATTATCTTTTGAATTGGTCTTAATGTGTAATATGAATATATTTTTACCATTTTATCCAATGGTGGTCATTGGAATCAATTTCACTTTGAAATTAGACTTAAACTGGTGTCAATCTTTTGATACTTATTGTTTTGTAAAAACACGCTATTTGCTATGGCAGCGGGAATTAATTATTAAATTAATTAATGTGACTTATATGATTTGAATTTTGTAAAATAGACTTCATTTTTGAATTCGGAATATCAAATATAGCTTAGAGTAAATTTTTGGTAATTTTCTGAAAAACTTCAATTTTTGATGAATAGTGAAACCACTAAGTGGTAATCAAGCAAACTGATTTTTCAGTTAAATGAAAGTTTACCACTAATGTGTATTGAATTTTGAAAATCCGACATACATGGTTATCATTAAGAAGTAAAATGTGGTTCAATGAGATTAAAATAATTTTTTGGTGAATAGTAACTTATTAAGTTCTTAATCGCGATTAGTGGTAATTAGTGTAGTTTAAGGTATAAATAATGCTTTAATAATATAAAATGAACTAGAAACATGTCCCAACCTTATTGGTTGTGTCATGGCCGACCAAGACAAGCCATGGGTCAACTTGGGGACCCCATGGATCCACTTTTGTTGGGAAATGACATAAATTACTTTTTATTTAATCTTAAAGTGAAAATGACACAAACATAATATGTTTTGCGAAAACAATTTTTAAGTGGGGTTATACAAGTCCAAATTTTAATTATAAATAGTAATTGGAAAGCTAAAAAGATTTCCTATATCATAGTATTTGTTTTATAATTTTTAGACATTAAATAAATTTAATTATTTATGACATAATAATGATGCAGTGATGACATCATTATTTGACGATTTAAATAAAATAGAAAGATAATGTAAAATCTATGAACTACACATGGACAAAACCAATTGGATGAGTGGATTTCGATGCCTTATAACCTTATCCACGAATTCTATCAATGTGGGACCTTTTAAAACCGAAACACATTTTCAAATAAAGTAATGTTTCTTTACTTTCCAAAAGTGCCCCTCCTCTCCTCTTATAAAAGGCCCCCACCTCTACCTCATTTCACACACTCTTCAAGCCTTTGGCTCGGCCAACCCCTGCCCATTTGCTCTCTCCACATCCCTCTCCTCATCCTAGAGGATTCCCTTTGGGCAGAATCCTTTCAAAGGAAGCCTTTAGGCTCAACTCAAAAGGAGTTACACTTTTTAAAGGTAATTCATTCTCTCATGTTCATTTGTTTTATTTTGCTTCTCCAACCCCCTAAACTCTTTTTATTTACTTCTTTTGTAACAACACCAGTATCTTCAATATGCTAGGATGTTGTTATAAGATTTATTTGAGCTACACTCTCACACAACTACATCAAATGGTTAAAGAACATAAGGTTTCCGTGGATGGCGAAATTCTGCCTCCCGAAACGATGATTGTTCAACACTCATTAAACACCTTCAAAGGTGGCCATTATGATGTCACTATTTTTATATATGATATATAATATGTTTATGTTTTCCTTAAGCTTCTGTTTTTTCATTTTGGGCATACCTTTATGGTTTCCATTATGGGTAAAACACGATATCTTCATTTTAGGAAGCGCGGACTACCGCCCCCTAAAAGTGATTTGATTCGTTAATACCATATGTGGGATGTGTAAAGGATAAAGTTAATGATATTATATATGTTATTATACTGGAATTATAATATACTCTTATATCATTATGATTCCATTCCAGAAAATATGAAATAGAAATGGAAGTAGCGTTCATGCGTACGTACGGCTTACCGTCTCCATGAACGGTGCATTTCATTTCTTACCTCTAAGTGTGATGTAATATTATAAATGAATGTATGTACTGGATATATATGACATATATGATATCTACATCATGAATACCATTCTGGATATAATGAAACTTTGACCAAATTAACAACATGTAAGTGTAAGAAGCCTATTTTTGACTTAAGAACCAAATACCGACAAAATGAACATTATTAACTTAAATAATTACATGATGTTCATAACATGGTATAAAAGGAATAATGAACTTGAAAAAGGTTCTTAAGCAAGTAGAGATTAACTAAAGTTTATTATTCAGGAGTTTAAAGAACGGTCGGGTCAAGTCAGATACGAGGTATGGGAACTTCTTAACCCAATTTCCATTCTTTGGGTTAATCTCCTACTTTCAAATTATGTCATTATATTATTATGTCGTATCTTGTATTTGTACTTTATTTATGTGTACTTATAGTGAATACACATAATGTATCTATTTTATTTTAAAAATTATCTTTGTATGGGACTTCGTCTCAATCTCCTTTCATTGAGGCATATTTTATTTTATACACAACTTTCTTTTATACGGTGTATAAACCCCTTTGACTTTTACGGTTATTCAAAAGGAATCTTTTTTATACGAAGAGTTTACTAAACGACAAAAGGGAATGTTTTTGTCATACGTATGCGGCGACAACGACTTCTCCGCCGTCGTAACCGTTATTTGAGTTTCGGCTTCCTCTACAAGCCATACCTTCTTTTTTTAAAAGAAAAATAAATACCATGTTTTACTTTGGTATTGAAAATGGTTTTCATAATGTTTTTATAACAATGTGTTGTATTGATATCTCGTGATTGAAATGTGGAAATGTTATGTTTCCTTTATGCATGTTTTATGTGATATGATTATGTTATGGTTCTTGGGCATTATTATGAAGACGGGTGGTTCCGTGATAAACTAAGGGCGGGTGAGCCCGTTATAGCTCTCCAATGCATTGGGTAACGCGAAGGAGTGAAACGTTAAGGTTTCTCCGAAGAGATTTTAGGGAATATACTGTGATGGGTATTCCAAACGTAACCAAGAGGGTTACTCCCTATGTAAGAATGTTATGAATGCCTCAAGTTACCTTTATGTCTTATGATTTATATGATTTATTCATGTTTTTATGAGGTATGTTAAAGTGCCTATGTTTTATGGGTAATGTATGATTTCATTCTTATGTATATATGAACTCATGTTTCCTTTCCATGTTTTTTTATAACCCATACTGAGTTTTTATGCTCATCCCAAGTTTTTGAAATGTTTTTCACAGGTCAAGGGAAAGGTACATGATAAGATGATAGAGTCAAGGATGTGTCAAGAAATAATCCATGTTTTATTTTAAATGTGTTTCCATTGATGGGAATGAAGAATACTATCTTTATGTAACCACTTTGTTTATATGTGGAATGTAATGCAAGTTTTATGATCTAATTCTCTAAAACTCTAAACCTGAAAAGATCCTCAATGTGTAATCTTGTAATAACACAAGATTAAGTAAGGTTTAAGGCTGGGGCCTTATAAGAAGAACTCTTTCAGGTCCCTATAAATCTTCGTGCTTCCAGGATGAATAGAGAATGAAGAACTATGAGCCTCATCCAGCAGCTCCTTATTTAATTCGGGGATGGGAGGAACACAAACCCGATTCCTGAAATTTATTATCCCATCACAATCAAGGTTGAATTCAGGAACATTTCTCACCTTCTTTTGTAACTCGACATCTTCTTTCTATGCCTCTTTAATCTTCACATGTATAGATGGTTGAACATTCATTTGAGAAAGATATGATTTTTCCCCTTTCATTATAATTCCAAGATCCATCCTTTGTAAATCCATAAATATTGGATCTTTTGTGATCCTCATCATGGATAAATTGGCATGGTCTTGTCGACTTAATGCATCTGCCACCTTGTTTGCTTTCCCAGGGTGGTAATGAATTGAGCAGTCGTAATCCTTAATCAGCTCCAACCATCTTCTTTGGCGCATATTCAGTGTGACAACCGGGTCCCGGTGACAGCACAGACACCCCGCCTTAACAAGGCCGTCGGGTCCTGGCATACCAGGTACCCCCAGTTGCCCCCGCAGACACGTGGGACCCACCCCAGGGTCCACCCACGTGCTCGAACAGTTCATCTGACTAATGATAGTCCCCACAGGCCAACACATGTCCTTTCCAGTCTGCTTTGTCCTCACTCACACACATCCTGAGAAACTTCCCAGGAGGTCACCCATCCTGATCACTATTCCAGGCCAAGCACGCTTAACTATGGAGTTCTAATCAGACAGGCTCCCGAAAAGGAAGGTGCACCTTGTTGACATGAGTCATATCATTTAGTCATTTAACCCTTTATCATTTGAGTATGTTACAATCACCCCCCCTTTAGGGCACAGCGCCCTCGTTGTGGGCCCTACATCTCAACCCAGGCAGTGCACCGCGCACTTAAGGCTGAGTTCCTCCTCTGATACCAAATGTGACAACCGGGTCCCGGTGACAGCACAGACACCCCGCCTTAACAAGGCCGTCGGGTCCTGGCCTACCAGGTACCCCCAGTTGCCCCCGCAGACACGTGGGGCCCACCCCAGGGTCCACCCACGTGCCCGAACGGGTCATTTGACTAATGATAGTCCACCCACGTGCCCGAACGGGTCATCTGACTAATGATAGTCCCCACAGGCCAACACATGTCCTTTCCAGTGTGCTTTGTCCTCACTCACACACATCCTGAGAAACTTCCCAGGAGGTCACCCATCCTAATCACTACTCCAGGCCAAGCACGCTTAACTGTGGAGTTCTAATCAGACAGGATCCCGAAAAGGAAGGTGCACCTTGTTGACATGAGTCATATCATTTAGTCATTTAACCCTTTATCATTTGGGGATGTTAAATTCAGCTCATTTTGTGTGAAAATATACTTCAAACTTTTATGATCAGTATAAATATCACACCTTTCACCATAAAGGTAATACCTCCAAATCTTTAATGCAAAGATTACCGCAGCTAACTCCAAATCATGAGTTGGGTAATTTTGCTCATGTATTTTCAACTGTTGTGAGGCATAAGCTATCACCATATCATTTTGCATAAGAACACACCCCAAACCCTTCTTGGATTCATCACTGTAGATCACAAACCTTTCTCCACTACAAGGTAGTGTGAGCACAGGTGCACTGGATAACCTTCTTTTCAACTCCTTGAAATTCTCTTCACATTCCTCTGTCCAAACAAACTTAACTCCTTTCCGAGTCAACTTGGTGAGTGGATTAGATAATCGTGAAAAATATTTCACAAAATGTCGATAATATCCAGCCAAACCAAGAAAACTTCAGATCTCAGTCACTGTTGTTGGTATCGACCATCTTTTGATAACCTTTGTTTTTGCTGGATCCACAGATATCCCCTCTTTTGAGATTATGTGACCAAAAAATGAAACTCTTTGAAGCCAAAATTCACACTTGGTAAATTTGGTATAAAGCTTCTCCTTTCTCAGGGTCTTCAATATAATTATCAAGTGATCTTCATGTTCTTACTTGCTCTTTTAATATACAAGAATATAGTCTATAAAGACTACCACAAACTGATCAAGATAGTCTCTAAAGACTCTATTCATCAGATCCATGAAGATAGCAGGGGCATTAGTAAGACGAAATGGCATCACTATAAATTCATAGTGTCCATAACTTGTACGAAAAGCCGTCTTTGGTATATCCCCCCTTTTGACCCTTAATTGGTGATAACCTGAACGAAGATCAATCTTGGAAAAGTATTGATATCCTCATAGTTGGTCAAATAAGTCATCAATGCATGGGAGAGGATATTTGTTCTTGATAGTGATCTTGTTAAATTCTTGATAATCAATGCAGAGTCTCATTGATCCATATTTCTTCTTAACAAACAGAACAGGTGCTCCCCAAGGTGACGCACTAGGGCGTATGAAACCCTTATCAAGATTCTCTTGGAGTTGATTCTTCAATTCCTGCAAAACAATTGGGGCCATTCTATAAGGTGTCTTTGAAATAGGCAAAGCACCTGGTACGAGTTCTATTGAAAACTCAACTTCACAATTTGGTGGGAGACCCGATAATTCCTCTGGAAAGACATCATAAAACTCCCGTACAATGGGAATATTCTTAATCGTGAGTTTCTCACCAACCATTTGAGAAAAATAACCTTCATTTAGTGGAATCAATACCCATAAAATGGAACAAATTTACACTGGAAGGTTATGTTCATCCTTGCATCGATAGACGATCATAGATTGATCTGGAATATGAAATGTGACTTCCCTTCTTTGGAAATTGATATGAGGTCCATGTAGAGAAATCCAATCCATGCCAAGAATCACATCAAATTCCACTATAGGAAGGATCACAAGATTTACAGGAAGCACTTTCCCACAAACTTCAATTGGAGAAGAATTATAAACTTTTGATGCGACTGTTGTGCCATTAGGGGTAGGGGTTGTCATAGCTAACTCAACATCTAACTATTGAGGTAATACGGTGATATCCTTAGAAAATTCTTCAAAAATAATGGAGTGGGTGGATCCAGAATCAAATAAAACATTTGCTACTTTAGAGTGGATGGTAAGTGTACCTTTCACCACATCGTTATCGTACTCCACATCGCCGATAGAAATTGCATGTGACTTTCCTTTGTCTTTAGCCTTAAGTGTTTGTTGACGTCGACCATCATCATAAACCCTTGGATTTGGGCATTGATTGGCATAATGCCCCATCTCCTTGCCCTTGAAACATTGAAGTGTAGTAGGTTCATTCTGTGTGTCCCTTCCTTTGTTTTCATCATTAGACATCTTCTTCCCATCATTGCGGCATTCAAATGCCCGATGACCTTCCTTTCCACATTTGAAACATTTACTTGTCCTTTTAAGACAACTTCCCCCCATGTTTCTTTCCACACTTTGAGCATAAGGGAAAGCTCATCTTCTTTTCAGTGTGCTCTTTAGATTTTCCTTTGAATTCCATTTTCCTCTTCTTATCAAACCCATATGACTGATGGGTTACTCCAATCTCCATCTCGACTTTGAGAGAACATCGAATGATTTCCTCGTAGCTATTGAAGTCCCTTATGGCTAACGACCTTCTAAGACTTGGTTTTAAGC
The DNA here is from genome assembly GCA_963277665.1 of Viscum album. NCBI lineage: Eukaryota > Viridiplantae > Streptophyta > Magnoliopsida > Santalales > Viscaceae > Viscum > Viscum album. The sequence continues at coordinate 619,615,413 of OY728139.1, forward strand.
CACTAAAGAATCTATCGATCTTACTCTCAGGTTGGATAATAATACCTGAAGCGTACCTTGCAAGTCTTGTAAAATTTTATTCATAAGTACCAACAGATTCATCATCCTTTTGCTTCAGTTCAAGAAACTCTTTCTCCATATTTGTTCGGAGAATACTAGGGAAGTAATTATTGAAAAATAAGTTCTTGAACTCGTCCCATTCCATGGACTCAATTTCATCCCATTGCATCGTATTCTTAATAAGATTCCACCATTGATCAGCATCTCCTTCCAAACGATACACTGCTAGGATGACTTTATCATGTTCAGAACATTGAAGTACTGAAAATATCTTTTCATTAGTACTAATCCATTGTTCAGAAACTAATGGATCAATAGACCCGCTGAAAGAAGGTGGACGCTGCCTCATGAAGGATTCAACAAAATGTTGCTCCTTCCTTTGCTCGTTTGGAAGTCCTGCATGATTCATAGCTTGAGAAAGTTGGGTGATCATGGCTACAAGATTTTTCATTCCAACTCCCATAACGTTTGGCTACTCAGGGGGACAATCATTGCATTTCCCGTCGCATTCCGCATTAACACGGTTCCTTCAGGTTCCAACCATTGACTAAAACCAAGAAGAATACTGTGAGCAACACTAATTATAATATGAAAACCACATAACCAAGAATAAAATTTCACACTTAAGGTCTTATAATAGGTTGTTCATGGCCATTTCTAAAACACTAAGATTGTGTTCTATGCTTAGACTTATCCTTAGGATTCTTACTAAGGCTTTCACATCCTAGTTTCCAAAGGTTGACTATACCTTTCCTCTAATACCAACTATAACGACCCATACTTTACATACATTGTCATTACTTAAGAATTTAAGTACACTTATTACAACATATAACAAAACCAGGAAAGGACCGTATAGGTATAGAGTCTTTAGAAACTGGGAAACATAAACAACTGGTTCATAAAGCATCTACTTTTCCTCCCATTTATTTCATCATATCTAGAGTCCCTTTTTGGAATATCCTACTTAATAACCTTCTTCCTAACCTGGGGAAATAAAAAATACAAAAGGGTGAGCTCAAATGCTCAGTAAGGGTAAACAAAAGAAATATCAATCACATCATATACATAAGAACATAACTTTTGGAAATCTTAACCTGCAAAAGAAATCATAATTTCATAACATGGGATAAATCATAGTAGTGAAATGTAATACCAATAATAATAACTTAAAACATGAAACTTTGTGTCATACACTCATAATCATAGAGAATCATTTCTTGTTAGTCAAGACTCATTTCTAAGACTATCTTAGTGGACAAAGTCCATTTCTGAACCGAGTTCACTCCTCATTTCAGTCCTGTTTCACTAAACTGGTTTAACCTGCCATTCCAGCCATGTCTATCTCATGAGATATAAAATCTTTACCCAATGAATTGGAGGGAGATATAGGTCCCACCCATCTCATAATGATACCATTCTTATGTGTGCCACAAAATCAGAAACCATACATCATAGCATAACCCATGTAATTAAAATGGGAATCTTAAACATCGTGACATCATAAAACAATTCATATAAGATAAAGGAATTCATAAAAATATAATTCCATCACAACATAATCAAATAAATTTAATAATAGTGATATAAACAGAACCCTTTATTATCTTAGATGGAAAATAATTTTGATAAAACACTTGAACTCCATTCTTGAGGAAAATATCCTTTCTGCTTCAAAAACACTTTTCCTTTATTAACATGTCGTACAATTATAAACTAAAAGAAGTTGATTAAAAATAAACTTGAAAACTTTTAAAGTAAGCTTCTTGGAAATAATGTTTTAAAAATCCATTCATGCCGTATAAGTTAAAAAAAACATTCTTCGTACTTTTGTCGAAAAAGTCAAAAAGTACGTCGTACGAAAAACGACAAAAGATTCCTTTCATATCCTTTACTAAAAACTCACTGAAGGGTAAAATTGGATTTAAAAAATTGTAGGTGGATGGAAATAATATTACATATTGAGGAAACATGGATGTGGATGATAAAATACACCCCAGTAAATACTAAAGTATAAACAATCTCGGATAAAAATGAGATTGTGATATTTCCCTTACCTTAGGTCTGATTTACCTCGTAAGTGTCCGAACCTCCTGTATAATGATTTAAATAATGTTATTGACTTATTAAAAAATCATAATTATTGTTATGATATCATATATGGTCATATTCTTTGCTTCTTAGTAGTAATATTTCATTGCTACTTGTTATTCGGGTGTTTATAACTTTTTGTTCTTATGCGTGTTTTGTCGAATAAATTATTATTCTTCTCTTTAGGTTATAGATAAATCATTTCCAGAATGGTATTAATGAACTATATATAATATTTATTCATTAAATTCATTTATATAATCATTATGAAATGAAGATCATGTAGAACGAATCGCATCACATCGTGGAGACGATATTCCATACGTACGCACGAGCGATGATATCATTCCCATGATCGTGTAATTGTATTGGAGTGTATGTATACTATTTCAGAATCAATATAACTTTACAATAATCATATATAGTAATTATTTACATCATTATACCCATCCAAGTAAGGTGTTTGGGGAAAATAGATTACACTACGGCGTGGAGACGGTATTCCGTACGTATGCACGCGCGGTGATTTCGTTTTCCATAGGATGGATAGATGTTGAAATAGGGTTGTTTCATAATAACATATCAGTATATGAGTGATACTGATGTTATTACTTCATAATGAAACAACTAAATAAGAATATGTTGAAGAAGAAAGAATTTGGAAAGGATCGGTAATGGATATTACCTCTTTTTGACGCGCCTCTTCTTAACCTCCTCTTCGGGCACTAGGGTTGGTCTTTGAAGAAGAACATAACCTCTAGGATGATTATAGAGAATTGGGGAAGTGAAATGGGCAGGGTTTGGCCGATATTGAAGGCTCAAATTGGTGTGAGGAGGAGAGATAGGAGGTGCTCTTTTATAAGGGAGGAGAGGGGCACCTTTGGAAATATAAGAAATATTAGTTTATATTAAATCCCAACCCCACTTAAAAACTTCCAAAATGACTCATATATGAATATTAGATGAGATAGGGTTGTAATATCATCAACCAATAAAATTAAGACATGTTAGGAATTTATTTTAAACATTACCAACTTGATTTATCCTTATTTATCAATTTAATTTTATTTGTGGTAATAATATTCTAAATTTTAAATTATTATTAATAATTACATATGTGTTGTGAATTTTCCATAATTTGACACTTTATGACATTTTCCACCATATAAATTTTAATTTATAATTTTTAAATATTTTTGTGATTTTTAAACAATTTTATAATATGTTATTTTTATAAAATAACAATAGTGTCAATTTTGACACTATTCATTTATTTTAATTTAAATAAAATATATACAGAGTATATGTTCGAACTAAAAGCTTTAATAGATTAATAAAATGTCATATGTATACAGAAAATTAGTGGAGCACATTAAATAGTGCATATAATAATTATTTTAATATTTTAAAACCATTTATTTGATATTTTAATTAATAAAATAATTTCACCAACACTATTGTGTCATAATTAATGATAATTATTTAATCCCTAAAAATTATAAATAAATTCATATGATGTAGATAACTGTATTAGAGTTCTGGAGACTATTCATGTTCGAAGTTTCATTAAGTTTATCACCAAATTAAAATTATTATACTTATAAGATTTAAGAAAGTGACATGTTGTCACATTCTTTGGTTTTAATAATAATTAAATTATTTTCATGTAAAAAAGTCTATTAAATGAATCTAATCTGACCCTTAGGTGATATGGGTCGACTTTTATTCATCCAATAGGATTTTGGCAGGTTTTAGGGTAATTTTATAATCTTATATTTACCCTTAATTACCTGATTTACCTTCAACTATGGTAAATAAAATTTACCGTAGTTACTATTCATAATGCCCAAAAATAAAAAGTAGCCTATTAACATAATTTGGACCCACTGATTCTGAATATGGAATCCATTTTTCTAAATTCAAAACATATAAGTTGCAGTAATTAATTTAAAATAAATCCTGTTGTTAAGAAAATGGGTTTTAGAAGTTAAAACATTGCCAAAGATTGAAATGTTTTTACCTATGAATTCAATGTGAAATTAATGATAATGACATACATTTTATTAAATGGTAAAAATATATTCTATCTATACTTTAAAACCATTCAATATTATAATTTAACCATATAAATTATCTCAATGAAAAAAGTTGTTTCTAATTAAAAATTAGCGTATTTTTACTATTCATCAAAATATGAAAGTTATCAGAAAAATATAAAAAATTTATCCAAAGTAAATTTTTATATCCTGATTCAAAATAAGAATTTTATTTTGTCAAATTGAACTTATAAATATTTCAAAAACTATATTTAATGTGGGTGCGCCATCAAAAGGCGGCAAAACTGCATTTTTTGATAAATACTTATTTTACCCAAAAAAAATTATTTTGTTCTCTTACCATGTTCTAGAAAATGTGTAAGATGAATAATAATGTTTTAAAATTTAAAATTCAGTTAATAATATTCATAACAGCTAGTTTATAATATTATAATAATATATCGTTGTTTAGTGGAACTCGGTATTGCGTACTACACACGCTATCGAGGAAGGTCGCGATTGCGTGCAGTGAAATATTCCTTTGATAATTTATATAACATAAAAACAAAATATTTCTCATAAAAGTCTCGGGTGTTACAGTAATGGACTGATCAGTCATAATCCTTGATCATCTCTAACTATCTTTATTGGCACATGTTCAACTCTTTCTGTGTGAATATATACTTGAGGCTTTGTGGTTCGTATATATTTTACACTTCTCCCCAAAGAGATAATGACACCAAAATTTTAAAGTGAAGATCACCATAGCTAACTCCAGATCATGTGTTGGATAATTCTGCTCATGAACTTTCAATTGCCTTGAAGCATAGGAAATGACTTTGTCATTTTTCATCAACACATATCCCATGCCGTTCTTCAAAGCATCCCTAAATACCACAAAAGCTGTCCACTTGTGGTTAAATTAATCCTGGGAGCAGTGATAAGATTTCTTTTCAACTTCTTGAAGATTTCTTCACATTAATCACTCCACGCAAACTTTAATCCCTTCTGAGTTATCTTGGTAAGAGGGTTGTACAATTGTGAGAAATTTCTCACAAATCGTTGATAATATCTAGCTAACCCCAAGAAGCTACGGATATCTGTTACCGATGTTGGCCTCGACCATCCCTCTTTTGTAGTTGTCTTGGAGGGATCCACAGATATCCCATTTCTTGTGATGGTATGACCTAATAATGAGACCTCCTTTAACTAGAACTCACACTTGCTATACTTTTCATAGAGCTTCTCCTTTTTCATGGTCTCTAGTACTGTTCTTAGATGCTCCTCATGATCCTCCTTGATTTTAGAGTATATTAGAATATCATATAAAATGACTACCACAAATTTGTTGAGGTAATATCTAAAGGCTATATCCATCAAGTCCTTGAATATTTCTAGAGCATTAGTGAGTTTGAAAGGCATTACTATGAATTCATAGTGCCCGTATCTTGTACAAAAAGCAGTATTGGGGAAGTATTGTGCTCTACATAGCTGATAAAACAAGTCATCAATTCATGGGAGGGGATACTCGTTCTTTATCATGATTTTGTTAAGCTCACAATAATCGATGCAAAGGCACATTGACCCATCATTCTTCTTTATGAAGAGGACTGGTGCACCCCATGGTGAAGCACTTGGGCGTATAAACCCTTTATCCAGATTCTCCTGTAGTTGGTTCTTTAGATCCTCAAGCTTCACACAAACCATTATATACAGATTCTTAGATATTGGTAATTCCCCAGGTATAAGATCAATTGAGAATTAAACATCTCTTCTAGGAGGAAGACCAGGAAATTCCTCAGGAAACACTTCAGTAAATTCCCTCACAATAGAAATGTCTTCAAGGATAGTTTCATCCATCGTCTCAATCATCTGAGCTAGATACATGTGCTCATTGAGTAATGATATCCACACGTGAGATGATAGATCTAAAGAAGATTCATCTTCCTCCGTGCACTTGTACATAATTGGGGGTCGATTCTCCACATGGAGAGTGATTTCCCTCTCACAGTAATTTATGTTGGATCTATATAAGGAAATCTAATCAATTCCAAGAATTGCATCAAATTCCACCAGAGGGAGTATGATGAGGTTCTACAGGAAGTTAAATCCACTGATTATGACAGGGGAGGAGATATATTCATGGGATGCAATGATTTTCCCATTTCATGTACTCATCGACATCTTTACTTCCATGATTTTTGGTGGTGTTGGGATTTTTCTACAAAACTTTCAGGATATAAAAGAATGCGTAGAACCCAAATCAAAATGATGTTCACTATTATTGAATGAATAACTAGCATACCTATCACCACTTCATTTTCGGGGTTCACTTCAGCAGTAGTGATGGTAAAATCTCACCCTTGCTGCCTTGGAGGTTGTTGGTTGCCTCAAAAAACCCTTGGCTTAGGGAACTGATTTCCAGGATGCACTGGTTCTTTGCAGTTGAAGAAATAAAAAACCCATTGAGAGTCGAACAGAGTGTTCCTCTCCTATGTCATAGCCGTGGGTTTCTCTTGTCGGCAGTTAATGGCTAGGTTCCCTTCTCTTCCACACCTAAAGAATTTCCTCGTCCCCTTCATGCAATTTCCAGGGTGCTTCTTTCCGTACCTTTGGTAGGTGGGGTGCTGTATTTTCTTAGCACCATTGGATTTATCCATCGGATCTCCAGAATTGAATTCCACCTTATGCTTCTTATCCCCATGACACCCCTAAGGTTCACCGATCTCTATTTCAACCTTGAGGTCACATCAGACAATTTCCTCATAGCTTTTGAAGTCACGAATCACTAGGGCTTTCCGCAGGCTAGGTTTCAACCCACCAAAGAAGCGTTCAACATTGCATTCGGGGGTAACGACAAAGATGGAAGCATATCATGAAAGCCTTGTGAAGTTTTCCTCATATGATCCGACAGATTCTTCATATTTTTTCTTGAGGGCAAGGAAGTCCCTTTCTATATTATACTGAAGGGTGCACATAAAATATTTATCAAAAAACATTTTCTAGAAATCCTTCCATTCCAATGCCCTAATATCCTCCTCAGGCTTTGTATTTATAATCAATGTACACCATTGATCAGATTCACCCTTTATACGATAAGAATCCAGGATAACCTTCTGTTGTTCAAAACATTGAAGGATGTAGAATATCTTTTCGATGGATTTGATCCATTGTTTGACGATTGAGGGGTCAGATGATCCATTAAATATAAGATGCCTTTGTCTCATGAAGCTTTCAATAATGACTTGTTCTTTCTTAGTGGGGGGGGGGGGGTTGAACGGTCATTTTGAACCATGTTTCAGTTCAAATCTTGAGTTAACTGAGAGAGAATTGTGACAACGTTCACGATTCATGCTCCTATCATATTGGGCATCTCATTAGCACAATCATCACATTGATCTTCACATCAGTTGTTAGACTGAGTCCTCCTATTACCGGCCATTGGCTAGAATAAAAGGAATGTTAGGGGTAACACATAAAGGATAATCCAAAGACAAAAATTGATGACTTATAAATTAATTTTATTTCCTTAACTTATGAATCTATAAGATTCAATCTATGTTATCCATGATCCACTTTCTAACATGCATTCTTAAAGGATTTTTTTTTTTAAAAATTTACTTAATAATGGTTTATACTAAGATTGTTAATTTACCAAAGCATATCCCCCAGGAGTGTCATAACCAAGAGTGCAACAAGGCCCGTTGTCGTGTACCAAGATACCCCGGGTCAAGCCTGAAACTCTTTGTCGGGGTTTTCACCCCTAGGTACATCTGTGCCAGAGCTACCTCTACCTGCTCATATCTAGATAGAGATGTATTTTCTTGATAAAAAACTTACTCAATACTCACCAAAATGTAGGGATGTTTTTATTTTACTTAGTATTATCTCTAAGTATTCACTAGGGCTTTCTAATCCTAATCTCACAAATAACTAAACCTATCCTCTGATACCAACTATAACAATCCTGCTCCTTATTTCACACTTAAACATGATTTATTACATAAAACCTTCACTTGATACAACATATAAGATCGATAAGTCTAGTGTCTTTGGGTAGTAGGAACATTACATAACAAATTAAAACATAGAACACAACATCTTATTGAAAACTTCCTTTACATGACCACTACATTCCCTTGTACTTTACATTGCATGGGATAACCTGAGAACATGAATAAGAAAAGGGCAAGCTATGAAGCCCAGTAAGGTAGTAAACAAGGAATAACATGAATATTAAAATACATGTTTGTAAATAGGCATATCAATGGATCACAAGAGAAACATGAACATAAAGTCATGGTAAATCATGATAATCATAACATGTAAATGTTGCAACAACACTTAACATGGAATTAGCATGAGCCAAGACTTATTGTACATGGAGAATGAGTAAAACCTCATTGAACATGAAGAACGGGTAAAAAATCATTGAACTTGAATTAGAATGAGTCAACACTCACTGCACATGATGTATCATGATACTATACTTTACCCAATGCATTGGAGCGCTATCAGGGCGCACCCTTCTTAAACATTTCATTTCATGCATAAGTGTGACACATGGATCATACAACATGGAATCAATCATCATAATTTATTCCACGATAAAGGGACCCGTAATACATACATGAAGCTTTATAATCAATAAGTAAATGTTCATAAAGGTGAATACCCTTGATAGAGAAATGGGCATGGTATTCACTACATAATGACATTGGCTTGGAAAATTGTAGTGCAATTTCGGCAGCATAACGACGTGAAATAAGAACTCATAAAAAATGGTTGATGAGAGAGAAATGGGTGTATCATAATATTTACATGAAATGGATAGTAAGGGGGTTATATAGATATATGTCTCAACAAATGTAATGGAATTTAGATGCATAATACAAAAGAATTACTTGGATATAAAAGAGGAGAGAGAAACCCCTCACGGAATTTCGGCATGGTAACAAGTGTACATGGAAGGCATTAATGTAAGAGAAAGGGATATCCCATCATCAAAAAATAAAAAGGTCGGTATGGGGGAGGTTAAATATCATACCCCAACAATTTTAATTGAAAACAAAAGGGCATAACAACTTAAAGAAAATTGGACAAAAATGAGAAAGGAAGAAATCCCTTACTTGGAAGTGTGCTTCCAAAGGCTTGGGAGAGGATTGAGAGAGGCTTATTGGGATCTTGGGGAACCTTGGGAGGATTATAGAGAGAGGAGAGAATAGGTTTGACTAACTCAAAAGGCTTTGAGTGAAGAGGAAGTGGGATCTTGGGTGTGTTAATATAGGAAAGGAGAAGGAATTCTTTATTATTTAGGTTTGGGACACCTCACATTAAACTAATCAAAACCACAAACCAAACCATGGGTTTTGACCATGGTTTTTTCCAAAGGGGAGTGGAAAAAAATGTTTTTTAAGGAAAATTGTCGAAATTCTTAAAATAATAGGGTTTCTTATGTGGAGGTGAGTCACCCAATTAAGGAAAACAATTTAAAAAGCTAAAATGTTTTATATGTCTTGAAGGGTCCACTAAAGCTTTATAAAATAAATAAATAAAAACCCAAAATCACATTATTTTAATGGTAAAACATATATTGTCGGAAAATAATGTTTATAGTATTTTATTAAATCACTATTAGGTCATTATGATGTCGTAAAACACATTATATATTTAAACGGTATTTAATTTTTACCCAAAAATTTGACTGCCTCAGAAAATTATGAAAAATTAACCATTGGATAATTTCGATGTCCTGATTAAAAAAATAAAATTAATTTTATCTAAATAATTTCCAAAATATGTGAATTTTTACTTTTAAAATAAAAATAGACATTTATCGAAAATTCCTGGGTTTTGAAAAAAGAAGCTTTCAAACCTTAATAAAAATTAAAATTACATTCATAAAATTATATGATAATTTATATTTAATAAAATTAATTTAATAATAATAATAATAATTTATTAAAATATTATTTAATTAAAAAATACATTAATTAATCAAAATAGATTTCTTAGTTTTCATATTAACTAAAAATACTATTTGTGCTTTAAAAACTATTTACAAAGTAACAATAATAAAATGAATGCACATTATTTATACAAAAATAATGTACATAGTAATAGTGATAGAGTCTTGTTACATAACCCCTTATAACACCCGCATAAGACTGAAGGGTAAGGTGTGCGATGGTGACAGACTCTTGGGTTGGCTCGGATAACATCGCTCGGGAGGTAATCTCTATTAAATTCCACTTCTCCCGTAGTCAGTTTTGCTCAAGATTATGGTATTCAAGATCGGCTTGGGCTTGGTCAAGATAGAATCCCAATGATGCCACCTCTTTTCCATGCTTCAACAAATGGTCTTCGTACGGGGAAAGTTTACTAGATGAGGCCATCGCTTCCTTTGTCTGAGTAAACTGGATTTGTTTAAGCCCTATATTTATACTAATCATGTGATCACTATTCAACATCTATATTTGCAACGACACAATTATTAATAGTATTTAAAAAAACAAAATATAGAACCAAATATGTGCATACATTTTACATAACCATAAGAAGAAATTTAAATAGACCAAGTGAAATTTTCATTAATTAATTTTTGGGTTATTACATATACACTATAGTCGATACCCAAGGATAGGTATATAAGACCATCTATAGTATGATTTACTATTCTAATAGCCTCTACTATAATATCTTCTTTATTTGATACAATTTATTCACACTCCTTCATCTCCATATCTATCTTGGAATGTTAAAGGTTGGAAATATAGTATTACTATGTTGTAATGACCCATGATACAACATTGGGAGTACACTCAAAGGGAATACACAAATGTAAGGATTTTACCCTTGAGGAAGGTAGTTACCCTTTCTTGTGTGACCTATTTATTCTTGAGATAACGATCTTCGATGTCATTATCATAATGGACTGGTTGGTTCTGTATCACTCCTTTGTAAACTTTTATCACTACGGGGTATCATTTACATCACCATCGTTAATAATTTATCTACACAATGGAGAGTGGAATGTACATGATGGTAGAGCTAGACCAGAGCATCATGGGCTAGGTGGAGTGACAACTTGGATTTATAATCTCTTCTTGGATGATCAGGGTTTACGTCAGACTGAATTCCCCCTGATAGTAGATCATTTTAGGGACATATTTTCTAATTATTTTTCTATATTAACTCCAGATAGAGAGGTATAGTTTAGGATTTAGCTCATTCCAAGAGAATCTCTAGTCTCCAATAATCTATATAATATAGAACCAACTGAGTTCTAGGGTCTTAAGTGGTAGTTAGTGGATTTAGAGTCCAAAAGTTATATATGTACTGACAGTTCCTCTTAGGTTTCTCCCATGATTTTTGTGGATTATAGATGGTTAAACAGAATATGGTCAAGAACCAGTATCCACTACCTCGAATTAATTATCTATTTGGCCAGATATAAGGAGATAGGGTGTTTCCTAAGATTGACATGAGATTAGACTATCATCAGGTGAAATTCAGGCCATCAGACACACCTCATATAACTTTCCATAGTAGGTATGGTCTGTATGACTATCTCATTACATCATTCGGTCTTACAAAAATTCCCTCAATTTTCATGGCTATGATGAATAGGGTGTTCCACTCATATTTGGATTCCTTTTTCATGGTCTTTGTGGACGACGTCTTTGTATATTTTCACACTCGTAGAGACCGTTCTCAGAACCTTGGGATCACTCTAAGTACACTGAGAGAAAAAAAAATTTATTCCAATATTTTTAAGTTCCACTTATTATATAGAAAAAGTTAATTTATTGGGTAATATTATCTCAAAATTAGGAAAATCTGTAGACCCATAAAAAGTGAGCAATGTAGTTTACTAGGAGAATCCCATGAACATGTTTGATATACAATTTTTCTTGGGGATGAATGGATATTAAAATAATTTCAAACATGACTTATCACACATTTATTGAACTCTTACTAGTCTAAAAAAGAAGGGTGTTAATTTCTTATAGTCTAAAGTGTGTGAGAGAGACTTTTAGGAGATGAAATGGTGGATTGTCTCACCACCTTTTCAGATTCTGCCAGAGACTGGGAGAGGCTATGTCGTGTTCTGTGATGCATCAAGCATCATCCTAAGATAATTGATAATGCATGAGGATAGAGTCATATAATATAGATCCTGAAATTTGAGGCCTCATGATAGAAACTACCCTATACACGACCTTGAGTTAGAAGCATTTTTCCATTCCTAGCTTTACTAGAGACACTATATAATGGGTGAGTGCATTATGGTGTATAAAGACAAAAGGATCCTCAAAAATATATTTATACAGTGTGAATTCAATCTTAGATAGAGGATATGGGCCGAATACCTTCAGTACTTTGATTTTGAGTTTTCCTATAAGCTTGAAAATGCAACATGGTAGTGGACACATTGAGTTAGAAAAATCAGGAATAGGATGTATGGGAAGTTGGTGATGAATGGAAATTTATGTCCCTCTTCTCTGAACAACATCTATAGTTTCATGATAGTCATGAGAAATTCTATCTCTTAGGATTAATAGTTACCTCTTCCTTCATTTAGAAGGTAATGAGTAGAAAAATTTTAGTTCCTGAAACCTTGGTTCTTTGGGAGAGTATTTTATGTGATGAACCATCTCCGGATTCATCTATGAATAGAGAAGAAATCCTATGTATACATAGATGTGTTTGGGTTCCTTCAGATATGAGAGGGGAATTGATGTGAGAGTCCCATGCTTCTCAGTGGGAAGTTCATCTAGGCATCTCCAAGATGTATTGAGATATGCAATTCTAGTATTGGTGGCCTGGGATAAAACATCAAATAGAAAGATTTATCACTAGGTGTTCCACCTATCAGTAGGTGAAGGAAAATCACTAGAGACCCAAAATCTTATTATAGTCTCTTACAAACCTGAGTGGAAATGGGAATATGTTTCCACGGAATTTGTAGTCAGAATACCAAGGTTTCCTAGTGCTTGCGATGTCGTATGGGTAGTCATTGAACGATTGAAATTTTTTACCACTTCTTTCCTATTCAAAAGACATTCATAGTTGATGAGATGGGAAGATTGTACATCCATGAGATCATCTGACTACACAGGGTCCCTCATACCATCATTTTAGATATGTATTCTAATTTCACATTGTTGGGCCTTAAAAAAATTTTAAAGGGAAAGAAAATAATCTTATAAACTTGATAAAGGATTCTACTGGAATATTCGAGGACTGATGTCGAAGGAGTCAATTTTGGAAAAGGAAAACTAGGTGTTGCGAACCATAATGCCCTTTGGGGGCTAACACTTCGTACGATGGTTTATAGTTTCGAAAAGCCACCACAAACCAAATAGTTCATGTGATGTAGGTAACGGTGACGTCCCCCTTGAACTAAATCATTTGAGAAAAGGAGGTGAAGAAATCTGATCCACGTAAAGACCCCGTGAGCCGCGTTATTGGAGAAATAGAGGCGGAGAATTCTACCCCCGTGTAACATCACCATGTACTAAACAGTTCACGGGGAAGGTGAAGCTGGAAGAATCTTGTGAATGAGACAAGGTCATTCAAAAGATTGAGGCGGTGAATTTTTCAACTCTGAACTGAAGCCCCACAGGGCTTTGTTGACCGAGTCATCTGTGGGCTGAGTGATTTCCCATATGGGATTCCACAAAAAGTGTAATGAAACCCATAGATCCAGCTTCCCCAACACTTTATAAGAGGACCCCAAGGGGAGATAAGAAAAAGTCTAGATTTCATAGGATTGGATGTACTTTTGGAGATGGATTTCTATAGAGATTTATTGACAAGGTGCATTCCTCTTCCGATGAATTCCCATAGGTATAAACTCACCACACATTAAAAATAAAGAAGGAAACATAATGATTGGAAGGCCATGAACCTAATTTGAAGACCACAAACCATGTCTCCTTCATGGATGAAATTCCTATAAGGCACTAAAACCAATTCCCCTTCATCACTCTGGAATCCCATGTAGCACCATGCTACGTGGGTGGAACCCTTTGTCATGTAGCACCACTCTAAGCGGACATAACTCAGCGCCGTGTAGCACCATGATACACGCCCGGAACCTAGTACCGCATAGAAAAACACTATGTAGACCGTATATAGGACTACGTACCATCATGGTTCATGGATGGTATATCCATCCGTGTAGAAACACACTATGCAGGGAGCCCCCAACCCAGTATGAAGAAAATGTATGCAAAATGGGGCAACCTCAAATGTTCCACCCTATAGCTTTGATAATCTCCTTTCATTTACATCATATCCTCCATATCCCCTCTGTGAAGCAATCCAACAACATTAGCCAAAGACTCTTCCAAAGGCACCAGACCCATATGATAAAACCAACAGGAACATCAATAAACCCTTTTGAGTTTAAATACCCATGGTAAGTAGAGACAAGTGGGTAAACCCCGCAACATCAAAAACTCCAGAAATGTCTCTAAGTTTACATTCCCATGGTAACCTGGGGCTTGACTGTGGGATAATCAGATGCACCTCCCTATTCTAGGGATCAATGGTAATCAATGGCCTTTCCCTTCGATGAGGGTTATTGATATCCAAGGAAAATCAAACTCATGTTTATTTTTGACAAGGAGCTACTCTTGCCCCCTTTCCCAGGAACTCAAAAAGAAACTCCTCTTGAGGTAATACCATAACATTTCTTTTAGGAGGTGGTGCTCTTCCACCTCATCGAATCGATACTAGACATGTTTGGATAGATTATCAGGAGTGATTATCCTGGATATCAAACCAAGGAGGGTAGTTGGCCCATTCAAATCCCTTTCTCTCTCCAGTTGAGCCGTCTCCCCGGGCATCTTTCGGCGTTTCCCTCCTCCTTTTCTATCAGCTGGGGAAGGATAGATGTGTGACTTGTCGAATCTTTAATATCCTCTTGTTTCTAACACCGAGTATGGCTCACGTGGGATTATAGGTTTGTGATGATCAAAAAATAGACATAAATAACTCAAAATAAATTATGAGAACATTAATTCATGCTCTAACTAGGATACATAGGAAAATTGTTTAAAGACCTGAGCTCAATGGGCATCCTTCTCAGGAGTAATCCCAGACATACCAAAATAAACCAAATTGAAAAGACTTAATGTGTAAGACCTCAAAATAAACTATGAGAACTTAGACTTATGATCCAATTAGGATATATATGATGTTTATATAAGGGCCTAAGCTTAAGGGACATTCTCCTTAAAGGTCAGTCCTAATAAAAATCCCCCCGAATCACTAGGTAATCCACTCTAAGAATAATACCTGATTTAATTCTCTCAAAAGGGCCTCCTCATAGGTATAATACCCAATATAACTTAACTACAATGGATTTGATTTCCAATAAACTAGGATACATAAGAATCCTCCCTATGGTCCAAACCCGACACCCAAATCACCTTAATGTTCTCTAGGCCATATCCTCAGTAAGGTTCATTTCCACCCAAAAGACCCTGTATATTTTGGGCATCTTGGACCACATAAGTGTAAGTCCCACCCCAAATTTGACTAGGCATCTTCAGCCTACGCGTCCTCACTACATGATGTTAAACTGCATGGTTGGGTCCCTATCACATGACCATAAAAGGTTATGTGTCTAGTAAAGAAACACCGAACTACGTGGAATCTTATTCCTCTCACGAGGATATGTAGAAAGCCCATATTATGGGTTCGATCCTGACACCAATGCAATTACCATCCCCTATGGATGGAGATAAACTCTAGACCACCTCATCATATGGATTAAATCTTCATTGTCACAACAAAAGATGGGAGAATCCCTAATGTATCCAAAAAAGGTTAACATTGATGAAGGACCACAAATACATACATATGTCCTCGTCAATATAGAACCTCATATACATACAAATGATTCCAAACCCATGAATATTTTTTATTGATCTAGCTATCCTTGGAGTACACTATAGACACATGCTTGGGAATAAACCAAGGACTCATGAACATATGAACATTTCTTAAATTTATAATAGATTCCCAGAATAGGAAATAATCCCTCCCAAAAGGGTTTGATGAGCTTGAAATCCCATCTGATTGATCAATGGAGTCCTTAAGTGTCATTGGACAAGTCATCCATCGAGTATCTGGGTTTGAAAATCAGGTCCATGTACTAGGGATAAAAGGGTCATTGGGTGTTTCTGGCTCTATTAATAAACCCTTTGAGACCATTTGAGGACATCATATCCAATGTAAGCTAATTTAAAAAACATTAAACCCCCTAAAATCATCTACAAGGACTACTCAATAATGACACCTCCTTCATAATACAAGAATGATATACCTCATAGTCCCGATGGGACTATCTCACCACCAATTGAGGGTATGATACGAATCGGGTCAAAACAAAAATGGTGAACCGAACATGAATCCTTAACCAAGGTGGCGGTGTTACCCTAATGTGACACCCTCTATAATAAAATATGGTTGGTTACTCTATGTCAGGCCATTTTTCCCATATATGAAACAAAAACGGTGAACCTGACTTGAATCCTTAACCAAGGTAGTGTTTTTACCTTGATGTGACACCCTCTATAATAATAGATGGTTGGTTACTATCCATCGGGAATTTTTTCCCATATAGAAAAAAATGGTTAACTTGATGTGAATCCTTAACCTAGGTGTAGGAATTACCCCACCTCAATCACCTTTCACCTCAAAAAGAAAGAGGTGCAAGAAAAATCATCAATTATGAATATGATTAAGAGATTCTACTGTGATGGGGTTTTTGTTGTCTATGCTTGTTACATAAATTTTAGGTCTCTAGAGAAACCTTCAATCTAATGTAATCCTTAATGTTATCATGAACACGCATGAAGATTGACATAAAGGCTAATTCTGTTGCAAGGTAGAGGACTCAATCACCTACCCAACATCTTCAATGTTGGGTTTCAAACATGCTGATCTGAGAGTACCCCCAGAAGGGTACTCTCCCCATGATGGAGGTTACAATATAGACAATATAATCAGTGAAATATTTCCAACCACCTCTTCATCCACGACTAGAATTCCAGCATAAGGTGGCCTCACTGGCTATATCTAATTTCTTTGGGAGCCTATCCCTAGAGCGTGAAAATGAGTACCTCCCTTACCTTAGGGAGACAGATGATAAAGTCATCGAAAACTTCTTCCTTACTGTATAGGAGCCCCACCTAAAGGCTCATGCTGGATAACGTTTCCCCTAGCGTAATGTGAACTAATATCCTCGCTCTGAAGAGTATTTCATGCCAAGGGATCCTACTAAAGTCCAAAAGAAATCGGCCCCTTGGACATACCATCAAGGGAGAATAACTTATCACCATAACAGGTCATCACACTTTTTCTAGAGGAGGATATCTACCAAATAAAAGTGGTGATAGAGTATGGGCAAACATATATCCCTATCCCATCTTCTAAAGTCTGCCACAAAAATATGACAACAACCTATGAGTGGAAGGATATCCCAGATCACTCTAAGGAAGACCATCACAGAAACACGATGGAAAATTATGAGAAGATTCATATTTCTGCTAATGATCTCCAATCCAACTGTATAATCAGGGAGGAAAATTTTTGATAGATGAAAATCTACATCAAAACATAAGAATCCTACTATCCAAATTGGGTGTAAACCAGCTAAAAGCAGGTACAAATTCTTACCAATTCATATCAATCTCGTCATCTAAATAGGAAAGAAAACTAGGGGTTGTCATACAACACTACCAATGCATATGGAACCCAAGAGTCAAATATGGAACTGATCAACAAAAAGACACAAATTCCTACCTACCAATATCAATCCCATCAGTCAAATATGGTGGCAAAAAATATAAGAAGAGTAAAATTACAACATATTCATATCATTCCCTTGAGTAAAATAAAAAGGAAAATGAGTAGATGAAAATTCCCGCTCACAAATATAATGTCAACCAGTCAAATATAGTTTCAACTAAAGAAAGTATCCAGTGTATCCCGACTACGAGTTTGGGACAGACTAATTCCTCTACAGCAAAATAAGAGAACTACTAGTACCCACTAGAAACACGTGGAGGACTGGAGCAGGCACACACTCCTTATCCGACATTGGAATGGATATTTACACCCATTCCATCCAAATATGTATCTCAACACATCCTAGAAATGATGGAGGATCAAACATTGATACCAGACCATATCCTCCAGACCTGCCAAGACGTCATCACGTCTATGAAAAAAGTGAGGAGTCAGGCCCATGATCCCATCTCCTCGGGTGGGGTGAGTTAACCAAAAAATAAGATGGTCACTCTGAATAAGACTTGCATCCTTGCTTCTGTCCAAGAGGTTTAACGACTATATTCAGTGATTCAAGGAAAACTGGATCAGGAACAAACATCCATTTCAACTGGGGAACACCCATCCAATGTGGTGGAATCTCTAGGGCAAGAATATATCCCTTCTAGAAATCAAGATGCTCATTGGTGTATCCTAGAAACATAGATAGAACTAACCAAATAGAGACCCATATATGAAGGTTGTTACCAACAGAAGGCGGCCCCAGTTTCCCACAAGAGAGTTCCCAAAAATGAAACACACCAAAGGCAACCATAAAATAAAGAGCACATTCATGATTATACTTTACTAGAAGATGGAATTCTTGATGATATTAAACATCTATCAATAGAGGCTCAAGATCCTGTTGATCAATTACAAAATTATGGAAGTGGTTGTCGCAGTTGCGATGGTACTCCCCACAATATTGTTACCAGCAGCTCTGAAGGTCCTCCTCAGAGAACCCATGGGGACTTACATTGTGGGAAAGAAATGATCGATCTGGAGAGCCTATCTCTTGATTAGTGTCATGGTAGACCTCCCCTTAAGCAGAATATCAAACAAAAAGACGGTCCTTACCTTATTATCATATGACCTGGTGGTCCTCCCCTGGGTATATGCCATAGATATTATTCTCCCTACTGTCAGACATCATGCCGTGATGGTAGTATTCACTATTATGACAGTTGCTATGAAGGTCCTCTATGCAGTGGCATCATGAAATGAGAAGGTCCTCCCTTCATTGTAGTACATTCAAAAGTTCCTCCCCAAGATGAACACTGTAGATATTCTCCCTAGATCCAGATATCAATCCATGATGGTATCCCTCACCATGATGGCCTTTGTTGTGAAGGCCCTCCCTACAATGAAATTAAGAAGCAAGAAGGTCCTCCCCTGCAACGGTCCACCCTCAAGGACCTCCCAATGGTAAAAATTGTAGAAAATCTCCCTATGGTTGGACACTAAGATGCAATGGTGGTCCTCTACACCAAAACACTGGTTGCAAAGGTCCTCCCTATAGTCCAAATTCACACCAGCCTAAAATTCCTCCCCTCACCAGTCCAAATACGGGAAAGACCTCATACTCTAAGGTACTTAGAAAGATAGGTCCAGATATGCTAGAAACTCTATCAATGATTAGTGAAATCCTTTACCATCTAGGAGATGTCCTGGGTCCATGCTCATTATCGGATCCACCCCTGCACTGTTTATACATCAATGCAACCCCTATCATCCCTGCTACTCAAGATGAAATCATTATAAAGAATCCAAGTTGGGAACACCAGGTAGAGGAATCCTGGGCAGAAGAACAAAATAATATATTTCTTGTGAGAAGACAACTAGCTAGATATGGAATAACCGTTATGTTCTGGCCCACAACCACTTCTCATTTATGTATTCCAAAAGAGTTGTTAGAAGAATGTATGCACAATATTCATTTAAATATATTGAAAACTCTTCACCAGTTGAAAATGAAATTTCTAACCTATGATAGGTATGTAGACCATTTTAATATATTAGGAGAGCTTCGTCAGAAAATTGACCTAGAAGACCTTCCATCCGCACAACATCCCCAATTAGAGAGGAAAAATAAGGACCCTAAACTGGTATACCTCCACACACTGCACAAGTTGCATCACCTTATCAGTGACACCCTGTCTGGTGTTTATATTTGGGGGTGAGGAGAACATGCAGCTCTACAATTCACCCCATGTCCCATCTAGTAAGACCCACTGGAAGTGGCATATTGCGATTTCATCATTCCAAGGCATCATTAAAATAAACTCCCTACTCAAGAAAGGTGGAATAGTCAACAAGATATGGCATTGATTTAGTCTCAAAAGCATCGAGCCCGACAAGGGAAATCCATGAAAAAACCCCTAAACTAGGCCATTGAGAATATTCAGTAGGCTTTTCTCCCAAGGGAATCTAACCAATGAGCACTAATCATGTCCTTAGAATAAAATAAATCATTTGTAGATCTGACACCATATCCAGCTCATGCTCACATTAGAATTCATGAGATCAAGGTGGAAATAGCAGCAACCGTCGTCGCTACACTATGGGATAAAACCTATCTCGTAGGGATGGGGGATTTTTTAACATTTAATTCCACTATAAGACCAAAAAATATGGGTCAAGACACATCAATAGAGGAATGGGAGAAACCCCAACCCATAGGGCTTGGTGAATTTTTACCTCAACAACCCTCCCAAGAGAATTCAGTCTTTTCCTACCTGGTGAGGACAACAAATAGAGAGGTTAATCATTCCATCTTGTCTCGCAAATCATGTCCCCAGGAAAGGATGTATGCAGCTTGGTCACATCAATTCTACCTTTTAGTAACTATTCACTAAGAAACTTGAAGAAGATCTTGGAATGGAAGTAAAAGATCCAAAATATGATGAAAGAAGCTCTCCTACCATTCAACACCTGGAACGCCACCCCCAATGAAGTATGCATAAGTTAAATTCATGGAAATAAATTTTATGGCCCTCATTGAAAACAATACAAATGATGAGGATGTAAGAAAAGATGGTTCCCACTCGGAGTCATCCCACACCATGCCGGAAGGTGTGAACCCCTGAAACCAATGAGCCACCCAAAATTTGGGTGCTCCCTTAGCCAATCCATCATCACCTCCTTTCCAAATCTCTAAAAACGATAAGAGAAAGAAAAAGGTTGCATATAGCCCACCTCCTCCTCTAAAATAAAGTGCATACCTAATTATTGAGGGGAGATTCTCTTAACAGGAGTAAGAAATAAAGGAGTTAAAGTGAATCAACACTAAGCTTCTCTGAGAAAGCCATCCAATCGAGTATATTCCCCAAGTAGAGAATCAGCATACACATCCAGAAGAGGTGCCTCTTCCCCACAGGCTTAATTATCCCAGTAAATGAAACTAGGAATTAATGCTCATCTAAGGTAGTACCTGGATCCTTAGTCTACCTGAATTTGATTTCAAATAATGTAAAGACCCTGAATTTTCAAGGAATTGTTTTCTTCATTCTTTTGAATTTTACGAGTCTGGGGCTTCTGACGACACTTGATTCCGAGGCCCGGTGTTCCTGGAATCAATTTCCGAATTTTTGTTCGGGTACATTTAGTAAACCTATGTACGAGTTTTTCTATCTTTTGAACTGGTGCTCGGAAATGAAATCTGAGGACACCGATGAACCCGTAACGCCGATATTTGCTTAAGGGGACCTTTACCGCAGTTGCGTTTTATACGGGTTGAAAGTTAATAATTGGGAATTTAGAATAAAATAAATAAAATTGGCAATACACAATTTTATTTATATCTATGGTAGTTATATCCTACAAAGGGGAGTTAAGGGTGGGGCCCACAACCACCTAAATTCCCATGTGTGGATATTTGTGAGGTGGGGCCCACATGAGCCCCAACCTTTCATCTTCCCTAAACTCCCTTAAACCCCACCTTTATTTAATTCATTGACAACTCCCCTTATTGAATGAGAACTCTTCCTCTCCCTCTCTATCTCTTTATTGTTTTCCAACACACCTTAATTAATGAATTCAACCTCTTAAATTAATTAATTAAGTGATTTGAATTTTGAATGTCAAGTGTTAATAAAATAATCGCCATAGCTATTATTTTATTTTGGAACATGTTGTGTTGAGAGAATATTTGAGAGAGCTCTCGTGTAAAAGAAGAAGAGAGTTCCTTTTTCGTTGAAGAACACCATCCTTCCATGAAGAACGACGCCTCTTCGACGAAGAACACTGACTCTACGAAGAGCTAGGACGTGCCTTCATTCCTCTTCTCCGAAACTAGTGTGGAGACGCTGCTTCCTCTTCGGATGCACTCCGACGTCGTCTACGAATCCCCTCCCCACGATGCCGTCATCCGTGACGCTCGAAGTGCGACATCAATTATCAAGGTACGGGGATTATATACAATTTTAGTTGATTAAAATTGTTCTTGTTCTTCATTGAATTTTCTGAAACGAATTCGGACAACTGTTACCACCTAACACGGAGGACGTGGGCCGAACGCACATGGCCTCACAACCCTCCATAGTTTATTTGATTTGCGATTGAGACCATGTTGGAAAAAGGTGGTGAAGAATAGAGGCGGCAGCAAACGAAGGCACCGACCACATGAGGAAGAACCGCAGCCCGCAACCGCAGGCCACTCGACCAGGAAAGAACCGGCCGGCTATACCCGGCCGGGCCGAAGAGAGGAACCGCGGCGCCCCACAGCGCCGCGCTGCGGAAGACGCAACCCGCGTTCCATGGGCGGAGGAAATCTATAGCGCCATGAGGGCACCGCGCCGGACGAACCGCGGCCCGCCCGTGCGGGCTGCTTGAGCCAAGAAGGCCGGTCGGCTTCGGCAGGCCAATTAGAGAGGGCGGCGCTGCCGGTTCGGGCAGCCGGGGGGCTGCGCCCCCCGCCTTGGACCGCTCGTCCACCTCGGGCCAAGCTGCTCAGCCAGCCGGCCGAGCCGCAGTCGGGCCGTGTCGTGCCGGGCTGCGCCCTGCCAGGCCGGGCCGCGCCCCCTCGGGCGGAGCCGCGCCCCCTCAGGCCAAGACGCACCCATTCGGGCCAGGATGCGCCCCTCGGGCCGAGCCGCGCATTTCATCGGGCCGGTCCAACACCCCTGCAGGGTCGGAGCCGCCTAAACTGGGTTAACCTGACCCATCGGCCCACTGGGCTTAACAGGCCGGGCCCGTTTTCACTTAAATGTGAATGACTTAAAGACCGTGCGTCCGATCGACGCGCCGTCTGCAGCATTGGGACCCTCGTGATGAGCCGATCATTTTTCGATACTCTAAGTGAGTTTTGGAAGACTTTTGGAAACAACCGGGTTAGAAACGAACATATTTTTAACCGGGCCCCTGGAACAGAAAAGCCAATATCTCTCAGACCGGGCGTCCGTTTGACGCGCCATTTGTCACGTTGAGTTTCTTTTGATGAGAAGAAACTTTGGGATACATCAACTCCAGACTTTGTGATAGTTGATTTATCGACCCCCTTGGATCGAGGAGCGGACCCTCCCAGAATCGAGCGTGCTGTGTATGAGAACCCTAGAGCTGGCTGCGACTACGACGACTACCGTGCTGGGATCCTCCATGGATTCGACGACGATGACTACTGTACTTGGATCCTCCATGGGTTCGGCAGCGAGGACAACTGTACTTGGATCCTCCGTGGGTTCGGAAATGATGACTACTGTACTTAGATCCTCTGTGGGTTCGGTAGTGGTGATGACTATACTTGGATCCTACGTGGGTTCGGTAGCGACGACTACTGTACTAGGATCCTACGTGGGTTCGGGAGAGGAGATGATTCAAAGGCTACTTCTAATCATCTCTACCCTTCTTCCTGAGTAGTATACCCGTGTGATCTGAGTCTTGACTTGCAATCAATACCAACGGTGCGATTGACTTCTTTCCTGTGTTTACTGGGTTGTGCTTGGGATCGAGAGTTGGAGCCGAACTGGAATTGATGAATTCGGTATATGTATGGGAATATACCTAAGTAGAGTCGGTTGATAATTCTTGATTGTATATTTCCTTTGTGGTTTATCCTTCGTGGATTCTGGGAGACCTTCGGGGGTCTCTACTGAGTAACGTATACTCACCTCTGCACGGGCAATGTCTGCAGTACTTTGTGTTGGATGCAGACGAAGAACAACACTGATCAAGGTGGAGGTTTTTGGATATGGACGGTACCCAGAGGTGGACCACTTGGCAGGACGTACATGGGGAAGACGGCCAGACCCGAGGATCTGAGGAGACCATATGTACCCACCCTTCAGGTGGGATATCCGGAGGATGACTCAGTGTTTGCTTATTTACTTTACTGCTGTTGTACTTTCTTTTCAGTTGTACTGTACTTTCAGTTGGGTTTGTATATTGGCCCATTTACTTTTCAGCACTTACTTTTGTACTCAGTTTTACTTAGTGCCTACTTTACTTGCATACTCTGTTGTGTTTGTTTACTTTTATAAAGGCGATGCCTTCCCTTTTACCGAGATTTACGCCTTTGGTGCTAGTTGCCAGCCCCTGGCCTATGGAAGGCAGGCTTGGGGTAGTCACGGCACGGGCCCCAAGGACGGGTCGTGACAAATTAGTATCAGAGGAGTCTATTCTACCACATAACTTAGGACTCTGATCTTTCTTTTCTGTGAAGAAAGAGTGTTAAGAGTATTGAGTGTGGTTATTAGTTCAAGGACCCCAGTGTTGGTGCGGCGACCGATGTATCCATACACTAGGACCCTGACTCCTGATTTCCGACTCAGTGCAAGAAAACATTGATTGTATATGAGTTTCAAAAGTTTTCTTTGAGATTACTTAGTTTCAGTTCACCAGGTATACTGTTTGACCATGACACACCTGTTTCTTTTCAAGATGACCCCACGAAGGCTGCCCGCTAGGGTTCCGAGTCGCATACGAGCTGGAAACCCACCGAGTGATGAGGCCTCGGTGCAGGGCCCCATCACAGCAGAGGCCCTAGTGATACCACTACCTGCTGAGCCACTGATACTACCAGCCCCAGTAGTAGAGAGTGAACGCCGCCTGAGTGTGCTGCACGAGTTTCAGCGACAGAGGACACCCAGGTTCCACGGAGAGATAGACCCTCAAGCAGCCGAGGATTGGATGGAGGCTATCGTCAAAGCCTTCAGATTGGTAGGGACACCAGCTGACCTTATGGTTATCCTTTCCGCGAGTCTACTGCACGCAGTAGTAGGTAGATGGTGGAGCTTGATGCTCTAGGTGCATGACGAGGCATCTCTACTTTGAATGGAATTCGAGAGTCTCTTTCTCTCGAAGTTTTTTCAAGCCACCCTTCGTGTGGTGCAAATTCAGGAGTTACTTCATCTGTAGCAGGGCAGCATGACAGTAGCTCAGTACTCAGCGAGATTTACTAACCTCTCACGCTACTCCATGGACATGGTACATGACCCTTTCTTTCAGGCCCGAACCTTCGAGCAGGGACTAAGGCATGAGATCAGGGCTTCGATGATCTCCCTCAGCATTCCAACATAGGAAGGAGTGCTAGAGAGAGCCCTTCTTGTGGAGAGATTTCTTGTTGAGCCGACGCCAGCAGCGAGACCCACCATAGGGGGACACGTAGCGAAGTCTTCTACAGTCGGCAGTAGGCAGATGTCGCAGAGGTCCAAGCGGACCAGGCCATCAGGAGGGCGACCCCAGGATACTGGTTCGGAGGTACGGGGCACACGAAACAGAGCCAGCCATTCGAGGGGCAGGCCGTGCTATGCTTGCGACGGGCAGGGTCACATGGCTCGGGACTGCCCGACCCGCCATGCGGATGAGCAGAAGACAGTAGAGGTACCTCCCAGGCAGTGGTAGAGGTTCGACCGTAGCGGTCCTCAGGGAGAAGGCAGACGAGGCATAGGAGCTGACCGAGTAGCGGGTGGTGGACGACGCTTTGAGGCTCTACCACCACCACCACTAGGAGGACCACCCCGACAACAGGGAGCTGGCAGATAGGGGCAGGATCAGCTCCAGGCAGTCGAGGACTACGACCACGACACACCTGAGATGATTCGAGGAACTATCTGTGTCTACTCCACCCTTCCTACAGTACTTAAAGACACAGAAGCGAGTCATTCTTTTATTGCCACTACCCTTGTTTGGAGCTCGAAGATTCCGATGGAGCTATTGACTCAATCCTTACAGCTAGAGAATCCTAAGGGAGCAGACTCGACAATTACGCACTGGTGCCGGCAGTGTGAGCTTACTCTAGGAGGCAAGAGCTTCGGCTGGGATCTTCTTGCAGCGGCATCGAGGCCTTACGACGTCATCTTGGGTATGGACTGGTTATCTACAATCCATGCCCAGATCAACTGTATTTGGCACAAAGTGCAGTGTGTCCGCATGGATGGGACCAGGTTCACCTTCACCGGCAAAAAGAGAGCCTTTGCAGCGCATGATGGACTTATGCAGAGGAGAGGGCATCCAATCACACATCAGTTGGCTAGTCTCATCCTAGGAGCGGTTGATGTGCAAAGTCCGAGTTTTCCTATTGTGGTGGATCAGTATGCGGACGTTTTTCCTGATGATGTTCCAGAACTACCTCCTTGTATAGAGGTAGACTTCTACATTGAACAGTACCCCAGGAAATCACCGATATCTACTCCATCATATCGTATGGATCCCGCCGAGATTCGTGAGCTGCGGGTATAGCTCGAGGACTTGCAGGGAAAGGGATTCATCCGACCTAGTGTTTCACCCTGGGCTTCTCCGATTCTGTTCTCTAAGATGGTGGATGGGAGCATACGACTATGTGTCGACTACCATCGCCTGAATTAGGTGAACTTAAAGAAAAAGTACCCACTATCGAGGATTGAATACCTCTTTTATCATCTCAAGGGATCATGATGGTTATTGAAGATAGAACTCAGGTCCGACAATCACCAGCTCAGAGTTCGAGACGAGGATGTGCAGAAGATGGGCTTCAGGTGTCGGTATGGCCACTACGAGTTCATGGTTATGCCCTTCGGCATAACCAACACACCAGCAGTGTTCAGGAATCTCATGAATAAGATATTTCATCCTTACATATATCGTTTTATCATAGTCTTCATCGATGACATACTGATTTACTCGACTACTGAGGAGGAGCACGCCTACCACTTGCGGGTTGTATTGGACACACTCCGATAGCACCAGATTTATGGTAAGCTCTCGAAGTTCCAGTTATGGATTCGAGAGGTTCATTTCTTGGGACATGTCATCTCAGAGGCTGGGGTTGCAGTGGACCCAGCGATGATTGCAGCGGTACTTTCTTGGGAACCACCCAGGAGTGTGACTGAGGTGTGGAGTTTTCTAGGTCTGGCTGGGTACTATTGGAGATTTGTTCCAGACTTCTCCAGAGTTTCAGCACTACTTTCAGCTTTGAAGAAGAAGGGGAAACCCTTCGTGTGGTCAGATAGATGTCGGAAGATCTTTCAGGAGTTGAGACAGAGATTGACCAGTGCACCCATCTTGAGGCTACCAGAGGAGGGCGTAGGGTACGTAGTTTACTGCAATGCATCTGGGACCAGACTCGGGTGTGTCCTGATGCAGGAGTGAGTAGTGAATGCTTACGGTTCACGACAGTTGAGATAGCACGAGTAGAAATATGCTACCCATGACCTGGAGTTAGCAGTAGTGGTCTTCACCTTGAAGATGTGGCGACACTATCTTATGGGAGAGCGCTTTACAGTCTACTCTGACCACCAGAGTCTCATGTACATCTTCTCACAGAAGGACCTGAACCTGAGATAGCGACGATGGCTTGAGTTCCTCCCGGACTATGACTTTGAGATAGTCTATACTCCTGGGAAGGGGAACGTTGTGGCTGATGCTCTCAACAGGATATCAGGAATTCAGCTACTAGGAGAAGCGACAGAGCAGCTAGCCGCATTGCAGATATCCTTTGTGGATAGAGATAGAGCAGCCTTTCTATAGTCTCTCACAGTCACTCCTCCACTCCTTCAGCGAGTCAGAGAGGCACAACGTAGGGACATTGAATGTGAGACGCAACGTTCTCAGATATCCATAGGGAAGGCGCCTGATGGGTTTTCTGAAGGAGGGGAGCAAGTCATCTTCTTCAGGGGACATACTATGGTACTAGTTGCATTACATGAGGAAGTGCTGTGGGAGTTTCACACTTCCCCTCTAGTGGTACATCCAGGAGTGGCAAAGATGTACCAGGATCTCAGACGAAAACACTGGTGGCCGGGCATGAAGAAGGCTGTAGGAGAGTTCATTTCACGATGCCTCACTTGTCATCAAGTGAAGGCAGAGCACCAGGTACCAGCGGGCTTGGTACATACCTTAGAGGTCCCAAAGTGGAAGTGGGATGGGATATCCATGTATTTCGTGATGTGGCTTCCATGTACATCTAAAGGACAAGACTCTATCTGGGTGATCGTCAACCGACTCACCAAGTCGGCCCACTTCCTACTAATCAGAGACCAGGGATCAGTAGAGAGATTGGGATGCCTCTACATCCAGGAGATCGTACGACTTCATGGTGTTCAATATTCTATTATATCCGATCGAGATTCTTGCTTTACTTCCCGTCTTTGGAATGGGTTGCAGGAGGCCTTTGGGACGCAGCTGCGTCTGAGTATCGCCTTCCATCCTCAGACAGACAGACAAACTGAGAGGACCATACAGACACTCGAGGACATGCTCCGTGCATGTGTCCTTAACTTTGGTCGCAGCTGGGAGGACCACCTACCCTTGGTGGAGTTTTCGTACAACAATAGTTACCACTCCACCATCGGGATGGCACCATAAGAGGCACTGTAGGACCGACCTTGCAGATCACCTCCGTGCTGGACTGACCCTGGGGTGTCAGCACTTGTAGGACCAGAGATGGTTCAGGCTACGATGGAGAAGGTGCAGATCATCCAGGAGCAGATGAAGACTGCACAGAGTAGACAAAAGTCCTATGCTGATAGGGGGCGGAGACCACGAGAGTTCGAGGATGGTGACCACGTCTTTTTATGGGTCTCACCTCGACGGGGTATATGGAGATTTGGGCAGGGTGGCAAGTTATCTCCACGTTTCATCAGACCATTCCATGTTCTCAGCTGAGTAGGCGAGGTGGCTTACCACCTAGACCTTCCACCTCAGTTGCACCGGGTGCATGAAGTCTTCCATGTATCTCAGCTGAGGAGATACGTGCACGACCCGAACCACATCATAGATCACAGGGAGCTGGAAATCGATGACAGGGA
Organism: Viscum album; assembly: GCA_963277665.1. Taxonomy (NCBI): domain Eukaryota; kingdom Viridiplantae; phylum Streptophyta; class Magnoliopsida; order Santalales; family Viscaceae; genus Viscum; species Viscum album. The sequence continues at coordinate 619,644,664 of OY728139.1, forward strand.
GACATTTGTAGAGGTCCCGATAGAGATTGAGGATCGACAGAAGTGGGTCCTATGTGGATGGTCGATTCCTCTGGTGCGCATTCGCTGGCAGCACGGGAACCTCCAGGAGAGCACTTGGGAGCAGGAGACACATATTCTAGCTCAGTATCCCCATTTTTTTTCCTAGTGTGTGTTGTAGCTTTACGGGGACGTAAATACCTGAGGTGGGAGTAATGTAAAGAACCAAAATTTTCAAGGAATTTTTTTTCTTAATTATTTAGAATTTTACTAGTCTGGGGCTTCTGACGACACTTGATTCCGAGGCCCAGTGTGCCCGGAATCAATTTCCAAAGTTTTGTTCGGGTACGTTCAGTAAATGTACGTGCGAGTTTTTCTATCATTTGAACCAGTGCTTGAAAATGAAATCCGAGGACACCGATGAACTCACAGCGCCGATATTCGCTTAAGGGGACCTTTATCACAGTTTCGTTTTATGCGAGTTGAAGGTTAATAACTGGGAATTTAGAGTAAAATAAATAAAATTGGTAGTACACAATTTTATTTATATCTATGGTAGTTATATCCTACAAAGGGGAGTTAAGGATGGGGCCCACAACCACCTAACTTCCTATGTGTGGATATTGGTGAGGTGGGGCCCACATGAGCCCCAACCTTTCATCTTCCATAAACTCCCTTAAACACCCCCTTTATTTAATTCATTGACAACTCCCCTTATTGAATGAGAAATCTTCCTCTCCCTCTCTCTCTCTTTATTGTTTGCCAAGACACCTTAATTAATGAATTCAACCTCTTCAATTAATTAATTAAGTGAATTTAATTTTGAATTTCAAGTGTTAATAAAATAATAGCCATAAATATTATTTTATTTTGGCACACGTTGTGTTGAGAGGATATTTGAGAGAGATCTTGTATAAAAGAAGAAGAGAGTTCCTTTTTTGTTGAAGAACACCATCCTTCCACGAAGAACAATGCCTCCTCTATGAAGAACACTGACTCCACGAAGAGCGACGATGTGCCTTCCTTCCTCTTCTCCACAACAAGTGTGGAGACACCACTTCCTCCTCAGACGCACTCCGACGTCATCTATGAATCCTCTCCCCACAACGCTGTCTTCCGCGACGCCCGACGTGCGAAGTCAATTATCGAGGTAGGGGAATTATATACAATTTTAGTTGATTAAAATTGTTCTTGTTCTTCATTGAATTTTCTGAAATGAATTTGGCCAACTGTTACCACCTAACACAGAGGACGTGGGCTGAAAACACACGGCCCGATGACCCTCCATACTTTATTTTATTTGCGATTGAGACCATGTCGGAAAAAGGTGGTGACGAATAGAGGGGGTGACTAACAAAGGCACCGACCGCGTGAGGAAGAACCGCGACCCGCAACCACGAGCCGCTCGACAAGGAAAGAACCGGCAGGCTATAGCCGGCAGGGTTGAAGAGAGGAACTGTGAAACCCCATGGCGCCGCACTGAAGAAGATCGAGGCCCGCATTCCGTGGGCCACTTCGGTGGAAGAACCGGCCGGCCGGGTGGAGGAAAGCCGCAACGCTCAGAGGGTACCCCACCGGATGAACTGCGGCCCGCCAGTGCGGGCCGCTTGCTCCAAGAAGGCTGACCGGATTTGGCCGGCCGGTTAGGGAGGGTGGCACTGCTTGGCGGCACCGGTTCGGGCCGCCGGGGGGCCATACCCCCTACCTCGGACCGCTCGGCCCCCTCGGACCGAGCTTCTCGGCCAGCCGGCTGAGCTGCAGTCGGACCACGCCCCGCCGGGCCGGGCCGCGCCCCCTCGGGCCGAGCCGCGCCCCCTCGGGCCAAGCCGCACCCATTCGGGAAAAGCCGAGCATTTCATCGGGCCGGTCCGACACCCCTTCCAGGTCAGACCCGCTAAAACTGGGTTAACCCGACCCGTAGGCCCACTGGGCTTAACGGACCGGGCCCGTTTTCACTTAAACGTGAATAACTTGAAGACCACGCGTACGATCAACGCGCCGTCTGCGGCACTGGGACCCTCGCAACGAGGAGATCCTTTTGCAATACTCTAAGTGAGTTTTGGAAAACTTTGGGAAAAAACCGAGTTAGAAATGAGCGTATTTTTAACCGGGCCCCTGGAACGGAAAAGCCAATATCTCTCAGACCAGGCGTCCGTTTGACGCGCCGTCTGTCACATTGAGTTTCTTTTGACGAGATAGAACTTTGGAATACATCATCTCCAGACTTTTTGATAGTTGATGTTTTGACCCCCTTGGCTCGAGGAGCGGACCCTCCCAGAATCGAGCGTGCTGTGTGTGGGAACCCTAAAGATGGCTGTGACTACAACGACTACCGTGCTGGGATCCTCCGTGGGTTCGACGACGAAGAATACTGTACTTGGATCCTCTGTGGGTTTGGAAGCGATGACGGCTGTACTTGGATCCTCTGTGGGTTCGGAAACGATGAATACTATACTTGGATCCTCCGTGGGTTCGGCAGTGGTGACGACTGTACTTGGATCCTACGTAGATTCGGCAGTGATGACTTCTGTACAGGGATCCTACGTGGGTTCGACAGAGGAGATGATTTAGAGGCTACATCTAATCATCTCCACCCTTCTTCGTGAGTAGTATACCCGTGTGAGCTGAGTCTTGACTTGAAATCAATACCAACGGTGTGATTGACTTCTTTCCTGTGTGGACTGGGTTGTGCGTGGGCTCGAGAGTTGGAGCCGAACTGGAATTGATGACTTAGGTATATGTATGGGAATATACCTAAGTAGAGTTAGTTGATACTTCATGATTGTTTGTTTCCTTTGTGGTTTATCCTTCGTGGATTCTGGGAGACCTACAACGGTCTCGGGGTCTCTACTGAGTAACGTATACTCACCCCTACACGGGCTATGCCCGCACTACTTTATTTTGGATGCAGACGACAGAAAACACTGATCGAGGTGGAGGTTTGTGGAGCTGGAGGGTACCCGGAGGTGGACCACTTGGCGGGATGTACACGGGGTGGACGGCCAGACCCGAGGAACTGAGGAGACCATCTGTACCCACCCTTCAGGTGGGATATCCAGAGGAAAACTCAGTGGTTGCCGCTTTACTTTACTGCTATTCTACTTTCTTTTCAGTTGTACTTTACTTTTAGTTGAGTTTGTATACTGGCCCATTTACTTTTCAGCACTTACTTTTGTACTCAGTTTTACTTAGTTCCTAATTCACTTGCATACTCTATTGTGTTTGTTTACTTTTATAAAGGAAATGTCTTCCCCTATACCGAGATTTACGACTTTGGTACTAGTCACCAGCCCCTGGCCTATGGAAGGCAGGCTTGGGTTAGTCACAACACGGGCCTCGAGGGTGGGTCGTGAAAAATAATACCAAGATGTTCCTTTATCGAGGAAACAACCAGAGTAGATCCATGAGAATACACAAAGGATCCCCCCAACCAAGAATCCACTTTAAATGCCAAAATCATAGGCACAACCAAATTTTTTCCCTACTACACCATCCCATGCTCAGATCCAGCAAGACCTACCACATGGACTCATGAATACCATAAAGTCATTAAAATCTATATTAGAATCCACAGAAGGGTGGCGTTCTCTGACAAAACCAGAGTAGAAACCATACCCTAACTGGGTAAGAAATTTCCCATCATTGCCAAATTTTGGGAACCCCATATTTCTAGTGTTCAATTGATCAGGAGACCTAAAGAAACATCTGATACATTACTCATCTTACTATGATCCCATGACGGGAACCCCAGAGCAACAAGAATCAGCGAATCTTAGATGATTCATTCAAAATCTATAAGGTTCAGCCTTTGTGCGGTACACCAGTTTTTTAGCTAACTCAATAACAAGATTGGAGGATCTTCGACGCTAGTGAACTCGGATCTTACTATGCATACAATGGTACCCAAAAAATAATTTTATGTGGAATGGTTGATTTCAATAAATTCTTTGGTTCTTAAGGTTTTGTAAGACTTGGGATGGTTAAAATTATTTTCTATAAAAGAGAGTCCATTCTAACCTAGGTTAGTACACCAGTTCTATCTGTATTTCAAGTTTAGTTTTGAGGAAGATTAAGATAGGGTAATTAGCTGAATAAATGGATGTATTTTTTTTTCTCTTCAACACAATGGGAAACATTTCTAAATGTTCCTCATGAGGGCATCTCAATTGAATATCAAGGAATTGTTCCAAGTGATAGAAATAACTTTGTTTTTGAGGATTCCTTGGTAAAGTTGACTGGAGATGAGATAATAAGCATACCAATTGCTACTAATATTGATGGTGAATGTCTTTTTCTTTTCATGTTTATCCTATAAATTCTATTCCCACGGAAAGGCGATTTCCTCACAACGAGGTATCAATTTTTTTATGTTTGGTGTTTTATGAAAAGAAAATAAATGATATATCTATGTAGATTCCAAATGGATCACATGAAGGAGATGTGTAATCTATATTCCATATTGAATTCTCTAATTTACACCAATTTCATATCATTCATAATGGAGGCCAAGTGATTATTTAATTAAGGATAATAAATTATTAGTTAAATGTGAATAATTTTTCATTACAAGGTTCATTTGAAAAATAATGAAAATAAGTTGGGACCCCTAGAAGAAACAATGGATTGATGATGCTGAAAGGATTTATGAGGATTTAAATATAGCTGATCACCCTTCCAGACTGAAGAATATTGTGGATCCTAGATTAGATATAGATGAGGTTTATGATTGTTTAGATGATAAATAAAAGGAGCATTCTACCTCTGGTGACGAAGAACATGTGTTTTCAGTGGATAAAGGTACTGGACTAGACCTTTTTAAGAGTTCTCCAGCCATTACTTATGGTGCTTCAAGCCCAAATAGATATCCCCTTATCTAAGAGACTCTCTTAAAAGAAGGAAGTGAGGAAGAAGAAACAAAAAATTATGGTGAACAATAGTTTAAGAGAACCTCTAAGAATTATTAAGAAAATGGAAGCGAATAGAATGGTGAAAATAGTGAAGAAAAAGAAGAAGGATAAGATAAAGAAAAATATGGTGATGAAAAAAATGGATAGGATGGTAGTGGAGATGATATTGATGGTGGTTCTAAAAATGATGGTTCTAGTGGCTACATTAGTGGTGAGGATGTTGAGATTCCTCAGGAACATATTTATTCTCTTAGTTTATAAGTTGTTTCTACATCTGAAAATTGACTGATCCATGTTGAAGATATTGATAGAAATTACAGGGATGAGAACGAAGCATCTATTGAGGGGGAGAAACCCCCAAGCTTGGATGGACACCCAGTTGTTGAAGATTATGTTGTATCTATAGCTGATATGAATATGATTAATGAGAAAATAGTTGATGTGCATATATCTATTGAGAAGTTGAGTGTTTTAACTACTATTGTTGATCCTATAGGTTATGAATCTTCTATTTTTAAGTCTCATGGTGTGCATTCTATCCTATTGGGGGACCTAACTCTTGAGGATTGAGATAAATTTCTAGGGTATATAAGACTTGGTCTGGACTACTCTTATTTAGATGATGATGTCAATCGAACAAAGCATGGTGGACCTACTATTTGAGAAGAGTTAGATTATAAGTAATCATTGGTAGACCTGATTGATTATATAGGGGAGGTTCAATGATTTTCTTCAAGTATTTAAACTAGTTCTCAGTCAGTAGTGGATACTTCCATTGAGAGATTTTTTACACCTAACATTGCATCTATGCCAGTTGATGTTGTTACCAAAGTTGACTTAGAATCCTTTAGGGAAGGACTTGATTCTATTTTTTTTTGAAGAGTAAACCTCCCTTAGTCACCAAGATTAGTGAGAAGGATGATAGACATCTATTAGGGCTTGTAATCCCACTCATCCTGGCTAAGATGATGCTTCATTTTCATGAAATAGAGATATAGAACATGAGGTTATAAAATGATATGGAGACTTTGAGATATATAGTAAATTAGATGAGATAATTTTTGGAATATTATATGTTTCCATTTTTAGAGAGGGTATAGAAACTTTAGTCCATGGATTCTATACCAAGTGATCCACCACCTCCTTTTTATTTAGAGTTGATCTCATCAGTGATTAGAGAAGAGCTTTGTGGTGTTTCTGGTGATGTGCTTGACATCACTTTGGAAAGTTTATGTCAAATCAGGAATAATTGTGATCAAGTCCATATGTTTATTAGAGAATATATATAGTATATGAAAGATGATATATAAAAAATCACAAAGTCAATAAAGTATTAACTTTTAAGTATTTATAATAAGCATAAAATCAACTCTCATTTTAAATTCCTTGCTAAAAACCTCTAAATGTCTCCAGCCACTCAAGCTTTCAAATAAGATGTTAATCAACTAAAAGTGATGACTCTAGTGTTGAAGATATTTATGGAAGAAAAAAAGTACTTCTTTAATGCTATGTAAAGGGGTTGAAATATTATCATAGACTTCATAATTTCTTCAAAACCCTTTCTCCATGTTTTTAGAACCGTAGTGGAAGATCAAGATTCTATTATATTTACCGCTCATATCACCCCTCTAGATTCTGGTCTAGAGTTTTATGGGCTAAGTGTTACCCAAGATCCAAATTATCCCTTAAATACTAGTCAACATCCCTTTAGTATTACTCACAAAGAAGTATTACATAATCGTAGGGCTATCATTATCTGAGAGACTTATTCTCTACCCACTGTTCCTACATACATCCCAATAGCTACCTATGGATCTACTGCAAAACCTTCTAGTTCTGACAAGGGGTTGGGAAAACCTCCACTTGTTCCTTCTACCCAGCCTAATAATCATTAACATTAGACTTCTAGTCTTTTATGGGGATATTTATATCACTTTTCATTGTGTATTTTTGGCTGTAATTCAATTACTTTTCTTAAGGAAAAGTGTATTAATCTTTATATTCTATTTCATTAATTTTTATATTTTACTTTTTAATTTTTCATAATTACAAAAGTGGGAGAATGACCCTATGTAATTTATTTATTCTTTTATTACGTCATTAATGTTCTTCCTATTATAGTTATCACTATTTAACTACCATTGATTCCATTATGATAAACCTTTCAAAATGGGATTTTAAAGTGCTAAGATGATCTATTTTAACACCATAGTTTATTCAATACATGGTTTATAAAATTCCATAATTTGTATCATCAAAAAGGGGGAGAGTATTGGAACCCTTGTTTTAATGATCATACAATCATGTTCACTATGTTATTAATATGATTTATGATTTATGATAACATTTTTTTAATATAAGGCAGATTGGAGAAATTCTGGATAAGTATTGGAAAGAGCCACCATCCGACTCTACTCACCATTATAATGGATTTTTTGATTAGTATGTGAAAGAACCACCACCAAACTCTACACACTATTAGAATGAAGTTTTGGGTAAGTATGGGGAAGAACCACCATCATATATGACTCTCCATTAAACCAATAAATTGGAAAAACTTTTTAAACCACCTACCCTAAGAGATGATTCACATCCATGATGAACATTTATCTAAATATCAAAAGACCTACAACTAGAGAGAATTCGTCATTTAATATTACCTACTTTTATACTTTAAATACCACCAATAAATTTGGAAAAGTGCTGAGATGACTTACCATTGAGACAAGTCACCACTGAGATGAGTCACCATTAGCATGACTCACTACCAACCTAAGTCACTGCCAGAGTGGTCTCACCATCCATAATAGTCACCATCAATATTTCTATTTATTTTGAATTAACTATTTCTAAAAGCTGTATTATTGAGTTTAATGATGTGAATTATTTTAATGATTATTCTTAAACTATTATAGGGATTCATTAAAGTTTGTGTCAGTCGATCAGTATGAGGAGAAAAGGATCTTAATGATTGTTCATGCATGTTGCTAATACAATAATAACTATAATCCCTCATGAAAAATAAAAGAATTAGCATACTAAAGAAATATAAAACATTGAAATAACTGGATACTACTATGAAGTGTGCATTTTTCAAAATATATTTACAAAAGGCATATTAATATTTATCCGACTATGAAAGAGTGGAGCTTATATAACATCTATTTTCTGTCTTTCACTTATAGAGAAGAGAGCTTAAAACACTATTTTTACTACCATTAATTGAAACATGACTCGAGATCCTGTTCTATAAATATCCAAGGATACTCAAGCTTTAGATCACATCAGATAGTGAAACACTATATTTATTACCTTTTTTACTTGCTCACTATGTTTGTTGTCTTTAAATTTTAAGTAGTGTGTGATTTAAAATTTATATTAAACATAGAAACTATCTCTTGTACATTAACTGGAAGATAGTAAATATATTCTCTACTTTATTTACACTTGTTTACCCATGTGTTATGGAAGAGGTCCCTGTGTGGCCTATGTTTTATTGCTTCAGTTGTTGTGGAATAGGTCCCCATGTGACCTGGACAACTGGTAAGCTATTGTTGTATACCTGATCCAGGATGAGGATAAGAATTTTTTTTTTATAATATACTTGGCAGTTGGTGATTTCAAAGTGGAGAGGATTAGGTCACAAATTGAGACTGGACATCTTGTATTTATTTCATTTTTTATTAGGTTTCTTTTCAAAGCTTTAAACTGATTTTTTTAAACTGCAAGAAAAACCACTACTTTGATAGTTAGTCTTAATTAGTATTTATAAATTGATTTGATTAAGTTAATTGATTTTAAAAGTTAAAGTAATATTCATATACTATTTTAACTGAGATCTAATCACTCTTTAAGAAAGCTCTTAAAATATCAGAACTTATATCGATATTCTCTTTTGATTAACTAGACCGTTTCAATTATTTGGGGGATTTTATTTAAATTTTTTTAACAAAAATTCTTATTGGGTGCTTAATTCACCCCTATATTGAGATACTCACTCCGACCAACAATAATATTTATTATTATCACTTTAATAATAATATAATTATTACTAGTAATATAACTATTATTAATAATATTTTTTATTATTAATAAGTAGAAAATATTATCAGATTTTAATTAATTAATTAATTAAAATTTTATTATTAATTCACGTATTATTTTTATTACTTAATATTTTCTATTTATTATTTTTATGATTTTTTAGATGTTTTATATGTTTAAAACAACAATAATTTTTCCATTTAAATTATTTTTCATTAGTTTTTTTTAATTTTTTTTATTTTCTATTATTATTAATATGTTTAATGCCTGTTTTAAGTTTCATTTAGATTATACTTATAGTTTATAATTTACCGGACTCCAAATCCACCGACCTAGAATATAATAACGTTTAAAGTAGGTGACTATGGAAGCCTATAAAATATAAATCATAAATAAAATAAAAATAAAATTTGAAACATTGACTAAATATATAAAAAATAATGGAAAATTAAAATAATTTCACAAAAGGAATTGATGAAAAATAATTTCAATCACACAAAATATTATTGTTTCAAAACATAACATTTATACTTATAAATTATTTTTTTGCACCAAAATATTTTTTGTGTAAATTATTATTTTTGTTTATTGTGTTTATGACATTAATTTTATTTTCAATTACTTTTTTATTTATACATCCAATTTTTTAAATTTAATCTAGATTTTAATTATATAATATTTTTTGCGTATAAATTTTTTGAAGTGTAAATGTTATGTTTTTAATCAATAATGATTATTTAATTTAAATTAATTTCGACTTATTATATTTATGTAATTATTTAAAATTTTAGTTACTTTTTTATGCTTAATCCATGTTTTAATTTTAATTTATATTGTACTCACAGTTTATATTCTATAGGCTTCCAAATTCACCTACTTGATATGTAATTATGTTTCAAGTAGGTGAATTTGAAATCTTATAAATTATAAAGTATAAATACAATATAAATTATATTTGAAGCATTAAATAAACATATAAAAAATATTTTAAAATAAAAACAATTTATTATAAATAATTGATGGAAAATAATTTTAATTTCAAAAAAATATTGTTGTTTCAAAACATAACATTTGCACTTATAAATTATTTTTGCAATTTTTTTTCAATTTTTTTCCCAGTCATTTTTTTCAATTAATTTTTATTTGTATAGTCAATGTTTTAAATTTCAATTAGAATTTATTTAATATATAATTTATGTGTATAAATATTGTTACATGTAAATGTAATGTTTTTAATCAATAAAGTTTGTGTCATGTAATTTTTTTTTGATTTTTTATATTTTTGATTTTTTTAGTTTGAACTATTTATTATATGTTTAAACCATGTTTAAAGATTCATTTAATTTGGTCTTATAGTTTATATTTTATAGGCTTTCAAAGTCACATACGTGAAGCATTATTACCTTTCAATAAAACATTAAGAAAACTCAACTGTAAGAAGGTGATCCAAATGATATATTTTTGAACTAGGTGTATGAAAGATCATGTTTTGGATAATGTGTACATATTGTAATCTATATGAAGTGAGCATAAGTTACATTACATAAATTTCACAAGGTCATTAGTGAAACATAATATCAACTTGATCTGTTCACCAATTGTCGACGGTTGGAAGAGAGTTGCTATAGGCAATCAAAGGTAATATGATCAATGGAGGAACATCTGTGAATTTCTAAAGCTAACGCAACTAATTGAATGGATATACTCAACTATAAAGGTGAGGTGGGACCATTTTTTATGTGGATTAATGTATATGAGTTATTATTAAACTACTTGGATACTTAGTTAAAGTGATAGTAATCTCTTGTAACTTATGATAAATGAATAGAGTAAGAGTTCTCTCTCATGGATGTGTGACTTAATTTCCGAACCTTATAAATCCTTATATTTCTGTTTCATACTTGTTTTTTATTGAATATTTTTATGAGAGTAGTGTTTTTCAGGTTCATATTTTTCAACTCAGTATGGTGACTTTGGGTATTTATTTTTAAATTCCTAAGTTCTTGTATATTACAACCGCTAGGTTTCTTTTAACCAAGGAATTTATGATTCTAATTCTTCCATTTGAATATTTATAATAGTGTATCTTCTAATGAACTGTGTGGTGTGAAACCTTAACAAGTGGTATTAGAGATTTATTTCGAACTTAGATGTTCTCTCAGTAATAGACTTAGATATCTTCATTAAATTTCTTGATATTTTTTAGATTTAGTGGGAGTTTCTTTTATCAGAATGTACGGAGTTAGAAGAAGAAAAGGTATAAATGGATGATTTTGACATAATATATTTGGGATTTTAGATAAAGTTTATGAAAGACTATATGATTCATAAGTACCATAAAGTTCTATTAATAAGAGTCAAACTATAGAATATAATGAAAGACAAATAAGAATGGTTGGATAAAAATTTCGAGGACTGATTTAGATATCACTAGAATTGATTGTTTGTTTTGATATCTAGGAGGTAAAGACCACATTAGAGCTTATGAAAGCTCAGGTGAACATGTATAAGAAGTTGAAAACTTTGAACAAGGTGTTTTTGATACAAAGGTTACTAAACATGAGATTATCAAAATGAACACTTGAATTTGATCATGTGAATGATTTTAACATGATTTAGGGATAGCTCAAATCAGTTAATTTTAAGTTCAATGATGATGTATTGGTATTAATATTATTATCATCACTTATAGAGTTCCGAGACATGATAATAATTGTCATAATAAATTCTTACTAGAATAAAAAATTGGTGTTTGTGGGCATCAAAAATATTTTTATGAAATTAGAGCTCAGATGAAGGAAAGTCCATGTACTTACCTGAAAATTAATGAATGAAAAAGGTAGTAGAAGTTATCTTCATTAAAGAATGCAGAAGAAATTATATTATAAGTCCATAGAGGGAATTCATGAAAATTTTTCTGGGCCTTGATTCCCATGTTGGAATTGCAGAAATAAGGGGAATATATTAAATGAATACAAGGATTATAGGGTGAACTTGTCCTGACCCGACCCTACCCAGGCTCGAGCCGCAACTACCCCAAGCCCGCCTCCATAGGCCAGGGGCTGGCGACCAGTGCCGAAGGCACAATAACTTGGGGAGGCCTTTGCCTAAGTACTTGTAAGCACACACGCAGCACACTCAATGCAACAGTTCAGAGTAAAAAGAAAAGAAAAGTACCAACTGCTATAAATAAACCACAATGTGCATCGAACTCTAAAAGTACAAAGTAAGAGTTGAAGGTAAAATGAAAACAAAAAGGGAAAAACACACGCCCATCCAGAAAAGGTGCCACAACCTGGAAACAGGTAAACAAAATAAAAACAGCTGGAAGGGTCCCCCACCTGGAACCTGACTATGACCACCGCACGTGGTCCAAGCTCCCGAACTCCTAAGCTCTACTGAAGTCACGACCAACCTGTCCGTCGTCTTCAAGGTCACACTAAGTGCGGGCAAAGCCCAAGTAGGGGTGAGTATAAAAATACTCAGTAGGATACCCCAAAGGATCGAGGGAGCAACAAAGGAGGTACCGAAGTGTTTGCAGTAGAGCGAATAGGGAAAATTAAAGGAGTAAAATCGAGAGTGCAGTAATAATACAACAAAGAGTGCAGTAGAGAGTACAGTAGAGAGTATAGAAGAGAGTCTAGCACAACCTAGCAAAATAAAGGAGGTAGACTCATCCAGACACATGGAGTTGGAAATGGTGAGAAGATGAACTTCTCGTCGAGTCTTCGCTACCTATTGTAGGATAGTAGACTCGTCCAACCACGAGAAGCTAGACACGGAAATCACATGGCATACCCCATGCGTCTTCACCTCTCCTGGAGGGAGAGTAACCAAGCCCAATAAGTGGGTACTGGAAAAAGGTATATACATATCCATATGCTCAAATAAGAATCCCAAACAGATCGTAAGAGGATCTCCATCCCATAGCTTAGCCCAAGAAAGTGAGTATCCAACAGTCCCAGAAGTAAACACCATCGATGCCCAGCATCCCACACGTCTTCCCTGAACTACATGTCAAGGGGATCAAATCACCACACCTTGACACTATCCTCTTTGGGTGGAACTAACTTGCCCGCACGATTTTAGGTCACGTCGCAAGGATGCATCTTGGTGGGGAAAGAGACCCTCATACTTGAGAGTTCTGGGGGAACGTCAAACCACACCTCATCACTGCCCCAAAATCGAGAGGTCTCCTCAAAGTCAATAGGCGACCCCCTGCCCAGCCCCACTGGAGGGTAATCCCTAGAAGTCGATGGGTTCCCACTAGAGGGAGACCCAGCAAGAGTCGACGAGTGCCACACTGCCCAGTCCCATAATAGGGTAATCCACTGAAGGTAACTCGACATCGGGGACCACTGCCCAGCCCACCTGGAGGTAAGCCCGACACCGCTCTGGTCATCCCTGCTGGATGGTACTGCTCAGTGAACACCGCTGCACTGGCCATCCCTACTGGATGGTAACCTATTGTCCATCCTTGTTGAATGGTAAAACTGGCGAGCCCTGCTCAAAACAACCTCAGCCCTGCTGGTAACAACCTCAGCCCTGCTGGAAACAACCTCAGCCCTGCTGGAAACAACCTCAGCCCTGCTGGAAACAACCTCCTGGGTAAGGGATCGTTGCCCGCGTAATGTGTTGGTCACACCAAATCCACAAGAACTCTACCAGGGAACACGGAGTGACGGGAGAATCTCCCCATGCCTCACAAGTCGATCACACTCTAATCCACTGAGTCACTGTTGAAGCGGACCAAGACAACTCATCCCAAAAAGTGGGGAAACATCCACACTGTACGAACACCCGTAGTCGTAAATAGTTCTGTAGTCCGGTGAAAGGGCAGAATACTGAAACCCCTCATAGATTAAGAAACAGAGGAACCAAACCATCTCTGCCGGCCAAAAGAGAACATAACTAGGGGAAAACTTAACCCTGGTGGTCAGCAAACGAGAAAACAACCAGGGGAAAACTCAACCCTAATGGTCAACAAACTAGAACATGACCAGGGAAAAACTCAACCCTGCTGGTCAAAAAATTAGAATAGGACCAGGGGAAAACTCAACCCTGCTAGTCAATAAATGAGAACAGAGGGACCCTTTACGTTGCGAGAGGTCAAAAGTACGCAAATCAGAACACGACACGCATATGGGGCCCACACGACGTGTGGCCCCAAGTCAACCCCAACCAAGCGCACAAACATTCTTAGGTATAAACACCACAAGTACCTCCCAGTGTTCCCGTATACTCCCAGAGTATACCCTATTTCCAGCCCAAAGCCTATTGTGCACATGGAACCCAACGTCAACGTGAAGGCGTGAACGTAACAACACCAACTCAATGGCCCAGGCACGGACAACTACATCCCTTCAAGCATTACTTCACTCTCCCTAGAGTGAATGCAATCACACGCCAAGGGTCCGCTACAAACACGGTAGAAGAACCTCCACAGGGCACCTTCACATTTATACATTTAATAAGATTGCTTAAGAGGATCCACTCACCTGAACAGATTACACCATTGTAATCCTTGTGAAAAAACATGCGAGATAGACTACCTAATCACCTTAAACGGATATCCGGCGGAAAAGTCACCGACACTGCCTTACGCCCGAACGACGTCCCGTGATCCTGAGCCTCGGCCCCAAAAACAGTCGGGCGCATCGCACCATTGCGATCTCCTCGGAAAGACACCTCAAAAATACTGCTCACTTGAGCACAACGGATATCCGGAGAAAAAGATGCATTTCGGCGCACCACACATGAGCGGTGCTCTGTGGGACCCGCATCCCGATCCCGAAACACACAGAACAGATCGCGCCATTGCAATCTTCTCAAAAAATTACACAAGATGGACTATTCACTTGTCCAAAATGGACACCCGGTGATAAAGCTGGAAATCACTGCCTACTCCCAAAATGGCCCACGTGGGGCCCGCACCATCATGCAGAATCATAGCGGGTAGATTGCACCATTTCAATCCCCTCGGAAAAACATTCAGAATCGACTGCTCGCATGCCCCGAATGGATGCCCGATGAGAAAGTCGCTAAACGCTGCTCGCAACTCAAAAGACGGGCCATGGGGCCCATGCATCAACTCCGGTTTCGACACCCGAAACCATACTAGAAAACTATACCTCAACTCTAGGGTTGCAACACCACTGACAACGCTCAATTCAGACATTGGATGTGTCCACGCCGTCCAAAACAAGAATCCCCGGAAAAACATCAATTCACTTAAAGACGCATCGCACCTATGAGGCCCCTCGTTTCAGGAAGTAAAAATTCTGGAAACTATCTCAAAAAGTCTTCCTTGATGCGAGGTCCGCGCTGCCTCTGACGGCATTCAAAACGGACGCCCGTAGCTCAAGATACAGGCGTCCAAAGTTGGAGGGGAAAAACCCCTTGGGCCGGACCGGACAGGTCTGGCCGGTCCGCTGAGCCCGCGGCCTAGCCGCTTCGCGGCCCGGACAGCACAGCCGGCCCGCGGCCTAGCCGTGGGTCCGGTCCACTCTGCCGCGGCCCGCTGGCCGTGGCCTGCTGCCACCGACCGACCGACATGGCCGATCCTTCCACACGGAGACCCGCCTGTGGCAAGTCTTGGTCTCCCTCCGGGGTCGCGCACCGCGACCCCACCTCGCCCGCACCGGCGAGGCGCTGCCCGGCCGGCCGGATGGATGGACTCTTCCTCCACCACCGGATGAACCCACCACCGCCGCCAGATGAACCAGCCACCGCCGCCGCCTCGGACCGGAGCCGCGCCGCCCTGGAACCTCGCCGAACTACCCCGGGTCGCCGGAAAACACCCAAAAACCCGCGGATTTCGGCGGATGGCTGTGATCACCTCGGACGTCGGATTTTCAATCCGAAGCAGGTGTCAGAAAGCTTAAGAAAAATTCTACGCTTACATGGGATTTGATCAAAGATCGAGTGGCAATTAAACACTAAAATTTGGGTTCAAATTTTGCAGGAATTTAAAAATGGAAACAAAACCTCCTACCTGCAGGGGTGTAGCTCGAAGCTTCGTGGGTTGTTCGTCGGTGTTGTCGCGTCTCGCCGAAGCCACCTCGCCAAAGTGGTGGAGGAGAGGGGAGGAGATTCCTTCTTGGAAGCTCCTTCCAGGGGAGGGGGAAAATGAGGGAGAAGAGGGGGGGGGGGTTAGGTTAATTATATAAATTAATTAACTTAAACACCCTCCCATGGCCCCTTACTCGAACTACCGAAGGGGTCGGGATTAAGCCTTGCCTAGGGTAAAAGCCACCTCCCGAGCACAACGGCGGTCTCAGAATTTTATTCTGAGGCCCCATTCAAATGTTATAAAAACAACGCACGGGGCCTCTAAATTACGAAAACGCCCTTGGGGCCATTTTTCATAGATGGCCAACGCCCATGAAACGTACACCCCTACTAGGGTAAAAACCACATTCCATACCCATCTGTACACTCATATTTAGGATACGGAGCACCATTTAGAAGTTATCCCATTTATTTGGCGTGCATAGTGTGAATGCACTGAAAATTAAATTCTGTCCACTCCGGGGCTCGGGATCACATGCCGTTTGAAGGCGCTGCTCTAGAATAACATCAAAAATATTCCAAAGTCTTTCACAGAAAAAACTGGGTTCTTACATCATTCCCTCCTTCAAGCTTTTCATCCCCGAAAAGAAAAACCAGGGAACAAATCAGGGTACTAATCCCGCACCTGGGTCTCCCGTACCCAGAAGAACTCATGCATGGTTCTACGTCACCGCACACAGACCAAAAGATTTGATCTATTCACTCGAGGTCTTCCCTTGCTGATGACGTGTATAGGATCATTCACACCTCTTCTCGGGTGAGTCACGTGGGAGACGTCGTGCACCCACTCTAGACTTTGGGGTTAGGGCAAGGTGGTAGGAAACCTCTCCATCCCTTTGCATGGTCTCAAATAGCCCGAAGGCTCTAGGGGGTAGCTCAACTCCCCAATCGAACCCCTACGTCGCACGCCGTGAATGGAAACACCACTTACACCTGGAACAAGGCCCGGTGATTCCCTCCTTAAGAATATCCATATGGTGAAACACCCAAGGATATCTGGTCACGCAAGATTTCACAGTCGATATCCCACGAGCAAGACTCTCTTATATGCTCGAAAGGTGAAGGAGTTGCTATCATCGACTAAAGAGGAAGGTTCCACGCCTTCTACGCAACCAGCACAAGGTTACACCGATGCCTCACATCACCCTGGTAACAACTATAGCAAGGAGCAGGGCGAAAAATAATTTCACACGCAGAGCCTAACAATTATACTGCAAAATGTATAAGAGCTGTATAACGTACCTCTTATAACCTCATGCTCTGCAGGATCGTAGACATCCAAAGCTCGCGACTGTTTGCGGTCCCAACCTTCAGCTCCTGGAGCCTGACGTGGATCATCTATTAGTGATGGGAAGACCTCGTGATGTCATCCCCCACTCCCAAATCCTCCCGCTACTCTGCTAGAACCACCTCTCAGGGTACTACTCCGATCACGGTGCTGCCTCTGTTGTGGTGGTGCACCTGTTGCCTGCCTGATGTTCTCAGCACGCCCGGTCGGCTAGTCCCGTGCCAAGTGACCTCGACCATCACAAGCATAGCACTGACTCTCTCCAGGCATAACTAGTGCCCTCCAATGCCACCGTGGTGTACGACCATGCCCATGAGTCTGGTTGTCAGAAAGCCACCTGCGTCGAGGTTCTGCTTGATGACGCCCGCTAGCTGTGGCAGACATCTCGGCTCCAACGTGCCTTCTGCCACCACCAACTCTAGATCGTGACAGGAATCTCTCTATCACCAGCACCTGCTCTAGCACCCCGACATATGTGGAAATTCCCAAGGGTACTATGACAACATGAATCTCTCGGAAGAGACCCTGCTCAAACTCCCACGCTCAGAAGTTTCCTTCATGGACCAAGTCTGGGTAATAGCGTGCATGGTCTGCGAAACTAGTCGTGTACTCAGACACCGTCATCCCTCCCTGTTGAAACTGAAGGAGCTCATGATTCCGAACGGAGTGCAAGCAGGAGTAGAAAAACTCCTCATGGAACAAAAACTAAAAGTCTCCCCACAAAAGCGACAACTCGTCAAGAAACTGAGTCACCAGACTCCACCAACGCCAAGCTGCTCCTAGAAAAAGGTTGGATGCCAAAGCCACTCTCTGATCTGCTGGCGTCTGCACAAGCCTGAAATGGTGAACCACTGTCTCTATCCAAAACTCTGCTGCCTGAGGGTCTGGCTCACCACTGAACCTCAGCGGTCTCTGCCGCTGGAACTCGCAGAGTGCACTCAACCTGTACTCAAGCTCATCCTGCTCTGTTGATTCTGTCTGCTGCTCAACAGGTGGGGGTGCTGCTACCAGCCCACCCGGAGAAAGGGGATCGTATGATGGGTCCTGGACTGAGGCCTCGTAGCTCACAGGGTCGTCGTCACAAACCAAAACTGGTATCCTGGCTAGCTATCTTCACAGAGACATCCTGAATATTATCAAGGAGTGTCGCGGTCAGATGAGCATATATGTATATCAAAAAAACAACAACGATGGGGATCTGACTCAAGAAGGGCAGTCAAAGACTCAATCCTATGTGATGCACAAACCAATTTCCCAGCAACAAGTGTCTCAACATGATGAGTCGACAAGCGGATTATCAGGGTCCTGGTGAATGGATACGTCGGCCACCGCACCATCACTGGACTCTCTGGCCTGAGAGCCGCTCTCAAGACACGTTAACACTGTTTCCCTAAATCCCAACCAATTCCTTTTTAGGGACGTCCGAACAATGTCCCAAGGAATGAAGCACCTTTGATACCACTTTGTCATGACCCGACCCTACCCGGGCTCGAGCCGCAACTACCCCAAGCCCACCTCCAAAGGCCAGGGGCTGGTGACTAGTGCCAAAGGCACAATAACTCGGGGAGGACTTTTCCTAAGTACCTGTACGCACACACGTAGCACAATCAATGCAAAAGTACAAAGTAAAAAGGAAAGCAAAGTACCAACTGCTATAAATAAACCACAATGTGCATCGACCTCTAAAATTAAAAAGTAAGAGATGAAGGTAAACTGAAAAGAAAAAGGTAAAAACAAGCGCCCAACCTGAAAAGGTGCCACAACCCGGCAACTGGTAAACAAAAGAAAAAAAGCTGGAAGGGTCCCCCACCTGGAACCCGACTATGACCACTGCACGCGGTCCAAGCTCCCGAACTCCTAAGCTCCACTGAAGTCATGACCAACCTGTTCGTCATCTGCAAGGGCACGCCAAGTGTGGGAAAAGCCCAAGTAGGGGTGAGTATAAAAATACTCAGTAGGATACCACGAAGGCTCGAGGGAGCAACAAAGGAGGTACCGAAGGGTGAGCAGTATAGAGAACATGGAAAAGTAAAGGAGTACAACCGAGAGTGCAGTAAGAGTACAACAAGGAGTACAATAGAGAGTACAGTAGAGAGAACGGAAGAGAGTCCTGCTCAACCCTGCAAAAGAAAGGAGGTAGACTCATCCAAACACAAGGAGATGGAAACGGTGAGAAGATGAAATTCTCGTCGAGTCTTCGCTACCTATAACAAAAGAGTAGACTCGTACAACCATGAGAAGCTAGACACGAAAAGAACTTGGCATACGTCGCGCGTCTTCGCCTCTTCTGGAGGGAGAGTAACCAAGACTAAGAATTGGGTACTGGAATAAGGTATATACATATCCATATGCTCAAACAAGAATCCCAAACAGATCGTAAGGGGATCTCCATCCTGTAGCTCAACCCAAGAAAGTGACTAGCCAACAGTCCCAGAAGTAAACACCATTGATTCCTAGCATCCCGCACGTTTTCCCTGAACTGCAAGTCATGGGGATAAAATCACCGCACCTTGACACTATCCTCTTTGGGTGACAATGACTCACCGACATGGTTTTAGGTCGCATTGCAAGGATGCGTCTTGGTGGGGAAAGCACCCCTCGTACTTGAGAGTTCTTGGGGAACCTCAAACCACACCTCGTCACTGCCCCGCAATCGAGAGGACTCCTCAAAGTCGATAGGTGACCCCCTGCCCAGCCCCGCTGGAGGGTAATCCCTGGAAGTCGATGGGATCCCACTGGAGGGAGACCCGACAAGATTCGATGAGTGCCACACTGCCCAGTCCCGTAATAGGGTAATCTAATGGAGGTAACCCAGCATCGGGGACCACTGCCCAGCCCAGATGGATGTAAGCCCAGAATAAGGGACCACTGCCTAGCCCAACTGGAGGTAAGCCCAACACCGCTCTGGCCATCCCTGCTGGATGGTACTGCTCGGTGAACACCGCTGCACTGGCCATCCCTATTAGATGGTAACCCACTGGCCATCCCTGCTGGATGGTACAACTGGAGAGCCCTGCTCGAAACAACCTCTGCCCTACTGGTAAAAACCTCAACCTTGCTGAAAACAACCCCCTGGGTAGAGGATCGGTGCCCACGTAATGTTTTGGTCACACCAAATCCACAAGAACTATACCAGGGAACACAGAGTGACAAGAGAATCTCCCCAGGCCTCACAAGGTGATCACGCTCCAATCCGCCGATTCACTGTCGAAGCAGACCGAGAAAACTCATCCTAGAAAGTGGGGAAACACCCACACTGTATAAACACCTGTATTCGTAAATGATGCCGCAGTCCGGTGAAAGGGCAGAATACTGAAACCCCTCGCAGTTGAAGAAACAGAGGAACCAAACCATCTCTACCGGCCAAACAAGAACAACACCAGGGGAAAACTCAACCCTACTGGTCAAAAAATGAGAACAGAACCAGGGGAAAACTCAACCCTGCTGGTCAACAAATGAGAACAAGACCAGGGGAAAACTCAACCCTGCTGGTCAACAAACGAGAACATGACCAGGGGAAAACTCAACCATGATGGTCAAAAAACGAGAATAGAGGGACCCTCTACATTGCGAGAGGTTAAAAGTACACAAAGTAGAACACGACACGCACATGGGGCCCACACGACGCGTGTCCCCAAGTCATCCCCAACCAAGCTCACAAACATTCTCGGGTACAAACATCCACATGTACCACCCAACATTCCCGTATACTCCCATAGTATACCCCATTTCCAGCCCAAAGGCTATCGTGCACACGACACCCAACATCAACGCGAAGGCGTGAACATAAAAACTCCAATTCAAAGGCCCAGGCATGGCCAAATACATCCCTTCAAGCATTACTTCACTCTCCCAAGAGTGAATGCAGTCACACGTCAAGGGTCTGCTACAAATATGGTAGAAGAACCACCATGGGGAACCTTCACATTTCCACATTTAATAAGATCGCGTAAGATGCTCTGATCATCTGAACAGATTACACCATTGTAATCCTCACGGAAAAACATGAGAGATAGACTACCTACTCGCCTTAAATGGATATTCGATGGAAAAGTAACTGACACCACCTTACGCCTGAACGACGTCCCGTGATCCCGAGCCTCGGCTCCGAAAATAGTCGGGCGCATCACACTATTGCGATCTCCTCGGAAAGACACTTCAAAAAGACTACTCACTTAAGCACAATGGATATTCGGAGAAAAAGATGCATTCCGGTGCATCGCACATGAGCGGTGCTCCATGGGACCCGCATCCCAGTCCCGAAACACACTGAACAGATCGCGCCATTACGATCCTCTCGAAAATGTACACAAGATGAACTATTCACTTGTCCAAAACGGACACCTGATGATAAAGCTGGAAATCACCGCCAACTCCCAAAACGGCCCTCGCAGGGCCTGCACCATCATGCAGAATCAGAGCGGGCGGATTGCACTATTGAAATCCCCTCGGAAAAAAATCATGAATCGACTGCTCGCACGCCCCGAATGGATGCCCGATGAGAAAGTCGCTAAACGCTGCTCGCAGCTCAAAAGATGGGTCGTGTGGCCCATGCCTCAACTCCGGTTTCAATGCCCAAAACCATACTGGAAAACTCCGCCTCAATGCCAGGGTCACAACACCACTGAGAGTGCTCAATTTGGACATCAGATGTGTCAGCGCCGTCCAAAACAAGAATCCCTGGAAAAACGTCAATTCACTTAAAGACGTGTCGCGCCTCCGAGTCCCCTCGTTTCGGGAATGAAAAATTCCCAAAACCATCTCAAAAAGCGAGCCTTGATGCGAGGTCTGTGCTTCCACTAGTGGCACGCAAAACGGACACTCGTATCTCAAGATACGGGCGTCCGAAGTTGGAGGGGAAAAACCCCTTGGGCCGGACCGGCCCAGTCCGGCCGGTCCGCCCTGCTTGGGCCGGCCCACGCCGGCTGGCCCTCTGAGCCCGCGGCCCATCCGCTTCGCGGCTCGGACCACACAGCCGGCCGAAGACCCAACCACGGGTCCTTTCCACTCCGCCGTGGCCCACTAGCTGCGACCTACTGCCACCGACCGGCCAACATGGCCGGTCCTTCCACGCGGAGACCCGCCTGTGGTGGGTCTTGGTCTCCTGCCGGGGTCACGCACCGCGACCCCACCTCGCCCGCACCGGTGAGGCGCTGCCCGGCCGGCCGGATGGTCGGCCTCCTCCGCCACCACCAGATGAACCCACTGCCACCACCGAATGAACCCGCCGCCACCGCCGCCTCGGACTGGAGCCGCGCCGCCCTGGAACCTCGCCGGACCGCCCCGGGTCGCCCGAAAACACCCAAAAACCTGTGGATTTCGGTGGATGGCTGCGATCACCTCGGATGTCGGATTTT
This sequence comes from Viscum album, assembly GCA_963277665.1. Classification (NCBI taxonomy): domain Eukaryota; kingdom Viridiplantae; phylum Streptophyta; class Magnoliopsida; order Santalales; family Viscaceae; genus Viscum; species Viscum album. Next base: position 619,667,328 of record OY728139.1, read on the forward strand.
CTATCCGAAATAGGCATCAAAAAGCTTAGGAAAAATGCTACGCTTATATGGGCTTTGATCGAAGATTGGGCAGTAATTCGGCAGTAAAATTTTGGTTCAAATTTTGTGAGAATTTAAAAACGGAAACAAAACCTCCTACCTGCAGGGGCGTAGCCCGAATCTTCGCGGGTGGTTCGTTAGTGTTACCGCGCCTCGCCAGAGCCGCCTTGATAGAGTGGTAGAGGATTGGGGAGGAGCTTCCTCTTCCTTGGAAGCTCCTTCCAGGGGAGGGGGAAAATGAGGGAGAAGAGAAGGGGGGGGGGGTTAGGTTAATTATATAAATTAATTAACTTAAACACCATCCCGTGGCCCCATACCCGAACTCCCGAAGGGGTTGGGATTAAGCCTCCCCTAGGGTAAACGCCACCTCCCGAGCACAACAGCAGTCTCGGAATTTTGTTCCAAGGCCCCGTTCAGAAGTTATAAAAACAATGCACGGGGCTGCTAAATTACAAAAAAACGCCCCTGGGGCCATTTTTCACAGACGGACCACACCTGCAAAACTTACACCCCTCCTAGGGTAAACACCCCATTTCGGACCCATCTGTACACTTAGATTTAGGATCCGAATCACTGTTTAGGAGTTATCCCATTTATTTGGTGTGCATAGTGTGAACACACTGAAAATTAAATTCCGGCCACTCTGGGGCTCGGAATCGCACGCCGTCTGAAGGCGCTGCTTTGGAATAACATCAAGAATATTCCAAAGTATTTCACAGAAAAAACTTGGTTCTTACAGAACTCTATAAGGTCATATTTTAGAAGTTCAAGTTCTATGAATGTTTTATCTGAATGTTGTAACATTTTATTACATAGTTCCAACATTCTGATAGAATCCTGGGTTATGGATTCTAGAGCATTGTTCCATTATAAAGTAGAGGAAGTATTCATGGTTTATTTTAAACGTAGATGATTAAAAAAACTTTACCAATCCAATGATGAACCTATATAAGTAATTGATAAGGTGAATGTTAACATCTAGATATCAAATCATTGTTTCTTGTTGTTAAAAGAACTTAGAACCATACCAGTTTTATGTAAGAAAATAATTTTCATTAGTAATCTAGATGGAGAAATATTTATAATTTTATTAGTGAATGGGGCATGAAAAATTACTTTAGGATCATTGGTTATTTATAGAGGTGTAAAGGATAGAACCTTGTATTTGACCATAAGATTAGATAGAGCAATGGATGGAGGTATAACAACTTTCAAAATTCCAAAGTTATGACATTTTCATCTCAAACACCTTAGTGAGAAAAAAATAGAATTATATTAGTAAAGGGTCCACTTATTCTTATTATCACTAAAATAATATGGTAGGAGTATTTTATACTATAAATAATATAGAGGTATCATTTAACTTGAATAGAAGGAAGTCAAGATCTTATAATTTTGTACCTGTTCACATGGAATTTTTGGGTCCTACACCAGTCAATTTTTAGGATGGATCACAATAATTTGTTACATTAATTAACAATTCTATAGAGAAAGTATGGATTTACAACCTAAAACAAAAATTTAGGTGTTGAAAGTGTATATTCAATGGAATACCTTAGTGGAAATCTAGACTAGAATAAAATCACAATACTTATGGTCTGATAATGGAAGCGAATATATAGAAAGGTAATTCTGAAAATACTATTGTAAGAATGGAATCAATATGGAAAAATTTTTACACAATATAGAAGATAATATTGGTGTGGTTGAGAAATTTAATCATATGTTAACTAAAAAGGCATAAATTATGATACTATATTCCAGAGTGTTAAGGTGACTTGGGTGGTGGCAATCAACTATGAAATTTTTCTTGTTAATATATTTCCTATCACACCCAACCTTATTTTCCCCATTTTTTATTTATTTATTGTTTTTATTCTTTATTTATAGTTTCAGGCCAATTTTCATTGAGTTTTGGGAGTTATGGGGTTCCAGTACATGTCACATGGTTTGCGCACCCTTAGTGAAAAATATGTGGCATGGCCATGAAAGACCTATAGTATATTTTAGAAAAATTCATTTGATTTGCGTATAATTTTTCTAATAGTGTATCCATTACATGTGGTATGATTATATGTATCCAACAAGGGGAACACAATTATCACATAGTTTAGTAAAAAGTGTGGCCAAATCACACAGCTCTCCCAGGTTTTTAAAGTTTTGAATTTACCATTCTTCTCTTAAAAAAATATAACCCCCTATAACTTCATATCCTTTCATTAATGCAACACAATCCAAGGGAATCCCCTAATACATTCCCACTTTTACTTTCCTGGGGGTTTGGGACTTCTTCTTCATTTTATTAAGTTTTTCAAGGTTTAGCCCCTGCTTCTCTCTTATTTCCATTCATTCTTACTTATCCTTTATGTTTATTACCTCAGGTCTATATTGGATAAACCCTAAGTATGGTTTGGTTCTAAATAATTATGGTTTTTATGCCTAGGGTGTACAGATTCCATTTTGAGTCCTACTCTCTTCATACATGATGTTTTTTTACCATAAGTGGTTTACCTTGGTTGGCATTTCTTTGATATTCCTATTTTACTATAAATATAAACCATGTTTGGGTTTTCTAATCATTTTTCATTAAAATTATATATGATATGTGTTCATTTAATCTTCCATGAATTTTTCTCATAGGAATTGGTATTGAAAATTGTTTTTTAACTTTATATTGGTTTTACATTGGGAAATTAATGGGTTTTGAGGGGTTATTATTTGGGAATTCATTTTCAATGTACATTAATGTTTTTCTTGGGGTTTTTATTATGGATTTCAATGATTATATGTGTTTATACAATTTGGAACTTAACAAAAAATGGTTCTTTCATAAAATTATCTCACCCTTAACTTAAGACCCATAATGAAATGTTTAAAACGATTTTGTTGAATGAATGCAATTCCAATTTATGTTTATGTAAATTAAATTGGGTTATTTAGTGAGAAGGGTGTATAATGGTGCATTGAGATATGTTGTTGGCCTGATTTAATGCATATATCATTATTGATTTGTGTATGATATGTCACACATTCTTCCCTACACTGCTCCTCTAGTATGATGAGTGTTCGTAGGAATAATAGTGAGAGATTAAGATATGGTTTCTATGATAGTTATGTTAATATGCTTAACTAAAATACCATAGTTTTCTGTTACGATCCTTACTAGGGGAGTGTCACTGGTGTGGATGGGTAGATCAAGATGAGAGGTTATTAACTAGGAAATTCTTCGATTAGTATAACAGATCTCGTGTTTGAGTTTCGCCGAGTACTTCACTATTGGTAGTGTAGAATTTTATAGTATTTATTCCCCTACCCAAACCATTGTAACTGTATATAATCATCTCATGAGATGTTTTATAGTTTCCCATAATTTCACACACCATACTTTAACTTACTTTAATACTTGATTATGTTTCTTCTTAATCTTTTTATTACTATTATAGCATGTAATGTACCATTTACCCTTAACATACATCATTTATTTATTTTTTATTAAAATGAAAGAAACCTAGACCCACAACCTAGGACTAAGGAATTGTTTCAAGATCACAGGGGCCAATAGTAATGTATCCCAAGAGCATCCCTAATTATAATATCAACTCCCTCTTGAGGAAAGGTCCCCCATACGAAAAAAACAAGAGAACTAATTACTTGGAGAAGCTCTGGTAGCAAGGAAGTCGATGACTTTATTCCCCTCATGCTAGGTGTGAGATATTTTTAACTTTCCTTGAATTTCTGGACATGATATATTATTGAACAGGGAGTGGGGTGATGATAATACAATGGGTTTAAAATCACCATCGAGTCCATTTCAATTTCCATAATTCTAATATTATTTATGCTGCATAGTTACAAACCATAAACCACCACATTTTATTCAGCATGAAGAGAGACACTATTACCAAAGAATTTTGTGAAAGTGATAACAAAAAAGCCTTTACTATCCCACGGCATCCATCCCTCTCCTACATCACATGGACCATATTGAGATAATCCTTAACTGAGAGGCCTATGGAGGATGATCCAGTGAAAAAACATCTATCAGGATCCATAGAAAGAATCACTAAATCATATAATTTACACTACTCAACTTCTAGCAGAACTTGAATGAAGAGGGGGGAAATTATCAGCTTTGCTGGAATGAAATCTATAGGGTGGGACAACCTCGAAAACGAAGAATCTTATCAATCCATTTATGATTCCAAAAACTAATTTTTTTCATGTTGATGATACAACATAGTCTATCCTCATGCTCTGAGATTAAAGGATGAATAACACTCCATAAAGCAGATGTTGTTCCCTTCCTTAAAATCGTTGTAGTCCCAACATTTTTGTTAGTGAAATATTCCAATAAAGGCTACCCCTTGATGGTTTCCCAAGACATATTTGGATTTATCCCATGCATGGAATCAGATATACTACATATACCAACACCCCTCCCTCATGGGGGTTTCCATTCTAGCTCATGAGGCCCATGTGTTCTTTACTATATAGAATGAATCCCATATGAATGCTCCCATTAAATCATCCGACCTTGAAACAATCTATTTAGGGACATTGGTAGATAATAACATGTTCATAGGAGTAGATGTCAACACACTATTAACCAAGGAGATCTTCCCTCATAAGGATAAAAAATGATTTTCCCAGTCAAGTATATGACTCAAATTTTTTCCATCACCTTGTCAAAGTGGTGAGCATGAATCAGAATTGAAGAAATGGTAACGCCTAGATACTCCACAAGGAAACTCCTCTATCTGAATCCAAGACTTTCTTCCAAGGATCTCTCCCTCCTTCCAAAACACTAGATTAAGATAAAACCACTTATTTTTCCATGATTGACAAGATGGATGCTCCAAGAGAAATATTCCTCAGTGATATTCTTGATTCCTCTTATTGAACATTTTATTCCATAGAAAAAGATAATGGTATCATCCATAATCATCAGATGAGAGAGGCCATGAATGTGAGACTAACACTAAAATAGTGATACCCTTCCATCCTTAAGGCTTCTATTTAGATACTTACTATGGAAATCCTACATTAGGATAAATAACATGGGAGATGGGGGGTCTCCTTGGTCTAGACCACTAACTGATTTGAAAAATTCATGATTTATTCCCAGAAACGAGACTACCATCCATGATGAGTGATTATTAAAAATTCTTGGCTTTATTTTATGACTGAAGTGATCTTGATTTATTTAGTTTCTTATTTATATATACCGATGATTAATTTTATTTGTGTGTTTGATGGTTTATTTATTAAGTTGTGTTCTTTTTATATAATTTTCTAAAAGTGGTTTTCAAAATGGTTTTGGGAAGTAAATTTTTAAAATGGGTTTTAAAAAGAAAATTTGAATGTTTTTTAAGAATCATTTGATTTCAAAAAATGAATTTTTGAAATGTTTTGTGAGTCTGTTTTCCAAAATAATTTTCTTTTTTTTATAAATATCATAATTCAGACTAGTATTTATTGATTTTTTGAAAAATGAAATGCATGGATTATTTGGTGAAATCATATTGAGATGTTAGATCACACCCTAATTACACAACTCAGTGTCAATAGATTCATGTTCTTTTTATAGGCTCATGTTCTGGTTTTCAGAAAGCTCCAACAATGTAGACTTCTCCTTCTGGGATGCTCATGGAGAAAATCATGTTTACAGATGGATGATAACCTTGATTCAAGTAGAGTTTGTATCTAGATTTTTTTGTCCTTTTATTTTTCTTGTACTGAGTTTTATCAGCTGATTCAAGATCCATTTTATGTTTTCGAATCCTATCTAGTTTTTTATATCTAGAAGTGATTTTTATGCTTATTTTTAGTTTTTCCCTATTTGTTTTTTTCACTCTATTTGAATATGTTTACTTCATTTTCCATGTACATTTAAATTATGAACAAACCATACCATATTCTTAGTAAAATTATGTTGAGTGTTATATTTTATTTATATGGGTGAAATGGTTCCATTGATTATTTTATGATTCCCTAGAACTTGTTTATATATTGTGGGGATTGGTAAAACCCTTTGATCCATGATATGGGTGCGCTCAAGTGCCCAATTTTGGGGATGTCTAGGTTGGTTCATGAAAAAATAGTATCAAAGCACCCTTTATATTTGGGGATTCTGGTAAATGGGAGATAACTTTGTTGGAACTCAGGATTAAGGTCATGAGTAGGTGCCTTATCACCACTTCTCATGATCAAACTCGAGTTTCCCTCGGATGTCGGGTTATGAGCCTTGAATTTCAAGATTTATTTATTTATTTTTTGTGTAATCTTATCTAGATTGATGGAGTCTTGAGTTATATTGATTCTATATATTCTATTTATGGATTTTATATGTTTTTAGTTGAAAATGATATGAGGAATAGAGGTTCATGGATTCCCAAAATGGATTTACAAGAAATTTAGATCCTGTTTGAATGGTTCTATGAAGCTCTCAGTGAAAGTAACACTGCCAGTGCATGGTCTTTAAAACTATGTGGATAAACCATGCACAACCACTATCCCCAATTAAATTTGTGTTTTAACTCTTTTAATTTTTAGTATTTCTTTTGGGTTTAGTATGATTACTATTAAGATGAATTAAAGTGGAGTTTTCTCATGATTTGATGATTATTATATGCGATTTTGTACATATTTTATAGCAAAAAACATGACTATTATGACTTGAAAACTATTTGGATGTTTTGAATTATAAAATACACTCTGAAATGATCATGTGGTTTAAAACATGTTTTATGTAAAATTTCATGATTTTTAAGGGTTTACAGATTAACTCTCCAATTTTATTTAATGTAGTGATTTAATGAGTGGTTTTTAGGATTTTATTACACATGTTATTCTAATTTGGGTGAGTTAGAATTCAAATGCCTTTGATTGATTCTTATTTTTTTTCATTCTATTATTTAGATCACGCTGGCCATTAAATGTCCCATAGGATTGTATAAATTCTATATCATGGTGTGTTTCTGAACCTAGTATATTTCAATGTTCAAATACACTTCTTACAGTTTTCAAATCGACCCAAAATCTGGATAGAGTGGTAGAACTGACCACTAATCAATATTCCTTAATCTTCCATGGTGATTGAGGACCTCAAGAGGTTATGGAGCAGATATAGAAGATTGTAGGATTCTTCAATTCAATGAAAAATATAGATGATTCAAAATTGAAAACCACTCTAAATTTATTAAAAGGACTGATTTGAGAGTGGTGGATGACCATTATTCCAACTCAATTATAGAGTAACATGTTTTGGTAATTATTTTATAAATTAACCATTCACTGTAATTTTCTCAAGAAGGTTAAATTGGATGCAATATATAAGTTTTTTTGGGGTATGAACCCTTTAAATGTCTATATAAATCTTATATTTTACTCAAATATTAGTTATTAACGGTTTAATAAAGATTTTAGGAGCATTTGGAGTTCATTTGAAGCACATCGATGTGGTTTCTGGAGGAATAGGTAGAGGCACATGGTTGGTGGAGTATAAGGAGTACCATTTAGCTCATATGTGTAGCCATGTAAGAGGAGGTTCATAATTAGTCTAACCATTAATTTTGATAATTCATTATGCCATGTCATGGGTAAAACATGATTTATTACTTGGAATGAAATGAACAGACTCATCAGGCTCATTGAATTCAAATGACTTAAAAATGCCTTTATATCACACCATAAGTGATACATGGGTTATTATATGAATTCCATGGATGAGAACACCTAGATGGTTGATTATGTTTTTCTAGGAGTGATACTTGGGTTCTAGGTATGGAATTATAGGGATGGACTCAGAGGGTATTTTACTATATTATGCCATGAGAGACACTTTGGTTTCTTATGTGGAACATTGAAGATGAAATTAGAGGGAAATGACTTTATACCGCACTAAGAGTGATACCTGGGTTCCAAGGAGGAATTCCATGTCTGAGATTGTATTATGATGGGTTCATAGTGAACATGGAGTGATAATTGGGTTACTCACATAGAATTATTTAGAAGATATTAGGTTGACAATGATTAAATTGATTAATTAATTTAAATGATTCTTCTTCCAATTCAAAGAACAAGCTTGGATTCGGGTAGTACCTTTTATTCATGATGACCTTGTTATGATTCATATTATCTGGGGTAATATCATGGGATGCATCCCTCCATTTTAATGATATGATCCATGAGGGATTCCTTTGTTATGATCTAGGTCATAAGATAATTTTATAAATAAAATCTTAAATGGGTAATATTTTAGAGACATTTCGACTAAGGACAAGGAAAGTGGTATCTGACAAGTGTCTTATTCCAAACCTAGTTCGATATGTAATTTAAGCATGTCATTATCATTTTATATTAATAAATACATTCTGATTATTTATAAATTCATAAAATATAAGGGATTATATACCATTTTTGATGACCTATTGAGTATATCTCAAACCCTATTTGGACAACCGATTGGTACCCAAATAGACTACATGGTTACAGGTAGGGAAATGGGATAGTTCCAAACTTGGATGATTAATTCCTAAGATAGGATGAGGTACTGGAGTAAAGTATTGAGCTTATGATCATGATTCTATTAGAGGCGTATTTTTATATTTTGTTCATTTTTTATAGCATGTTTTTTATTCCTGCTGCTATGCTTCCAATGTTTTCTAGTTTTTTGTTTCATTCCATGATCATCATTTTTGTGTGTATATATATATGGTTCTTTCTAGTTTATTTATGCCATCTTGATGATGTACTATTATTTTTTAGTTATTTATTATAGTTCCAATATTAATTAATATTATGATTATGCTATTCCAATCTCCGATCACAAGGGTATAGTCTCGCCACCATAATTCTATGGACCCTCACAACTAGTCGACAGCCTTTGGCATATGGGGGATGCGCTTGAGGACATGTGGCCACCAATTTGACTACTGTTATCGAGTGATCCCGGACATGATGTCACAAAGTGGTATCAAATATTATTTTCTTTTTTTATTACTATTTGTGTTGGTAGACATGAGACTAGGAATGTGTTGTAATTTGGTAATGAGCATGTTCTTGAGAATAGATAACCCAGGTATAGGGAACAACCAAATTTTTTAGGAAGGGAATTGATGCTCTGGATTACTACTATTAAATTTGTATTGATTTCACCATTGGTATTTGAACATGATATGTGTAATTTATTATTATTTTTAGGTATTTAATTTTACCCTTGTCTCTATATGACAAGTAGGTACTGGACTCATGCATTGATATATGCACATAAAGATTCACTTGGCATTCTTATGACATGCCATGTAGACTACATTTCTTAAATGCATGATTATGTTTCATGTTTATCTATAGACCTTGATTCTATGATTACTTCCATGTTTAATGGTATTATTCATTTTTTATAGTATTCCTTATTATAGTTATGATACAATAGTGGTTATTAAAGTGTGTGTCAACCTAAATGGAGTTTTCCTATATAACTTGATATTGGTTCCTTAATTAACCAAAAAGGACATGTTTGATCCATAGAAAATTGTTTTCATGGGATGAAAAATTTATGGTTGTTAATAAATGGGAGACTATAACAATTTAAAAAGTGAATGGTACTTTATAAACTAGGAAGGGTAACCCATATAATCAAACCATCATATATGGACTTGTTGCATTCTGATGTTGAAGGTAAAAACCTAGTTGGAGTTACATAAAGTTTTAATTTAAATTTATTAATCATAATTATTAATATATTGGGAATGGTAACACATTTAACTAGGCTATTATATATATATATATATATATAAATTAGTATTAGATAATGATACTTAAAAATTGAATGAAATTTTTTCTGTTAAAAGGTGATTCCACTTATAACTTAAAGGGTGTTTTAATCTATAAATTGAAGTTGACACATTGTATACTTGGACCTATGATATGAAACAAAGAACTTAACCCTAACCCAACCTTTGTAGTGGGTAGTAGGAAGTATGTATTGTGATACCTTATAGTCTTATACATCACCAAGATCTGTCTTTCAGAGAAAGTAAAGGGGTGTAACTCTTATATATGATGGCTTGTACCTATCCTACTCTTATAACTATAATTAATATCACTATAAAATATTTTATGAGGTATATGGTTAGAATTTTTAGAGATATTTCACCACATCATCCTCAAGTCATGCACCAAGAGGGGGGAGATGACCCTACTTTATAGGCAGTGGGCCTTGAGCCACTAGTATTACCTCCCATAGTTCCACTTATGGCACCTACCATTATATTTGACTAGGGTAGTGATGCCTAGTTTCTAGAGGTATGACTATATATCATGAATACTATGATGGGAGCCCCATGACTTTCCCCTACTATGGAAGTGTTGATGTAAGAATTTCTGTAGCAACATCTGTCCATGTTTTTAGATGATAGTTGTCTATGGGCTGCAGAGTCATGGATGGAGGACATGATATTTAGCTTCAAGCATCTTGAGGAACATCCTGAGAGGATAGTGAATCTCTATACATATATTTTTTGATATTCTTCCAAGAGATGGTGAGATTTTTTTACCCAGGAAGACAGTCATCAGGATATGGTTTGGAGGGATTTATAGACAACCTTCTTTTATTATTTCTCTCACTATATATTGAGGGGTGATAGATCTAGAGAGTTTATGCACATGGAGTAGGGCTCTTTATTGGTTATAGACTACTCCAAAAATTTCATAGATCTCCAAAACATTTTAATGATCCTTCTAAGTGATGAATTATTCAGGGATATGTGATTTGAGGATGGTATTAGGTATGGCATTTGATCACATGTGAATGTTTTCTGGTTGACTAATGTATCTAGGATAGTGAACCATGAACTTATCATTGAGCATAACCCAAGGGATATTGAAGGTGAGTTCCATTGATATTCAAATCCTAGACCCATAAATACATCAACTAGATATAGGAAGAATTATTTTAAATTTTCTAATGGAAACAAAAACTACCACCGTGTGTTATTAGGTATCCATGTAGTATGATATCATTGTGGTAGGCGAAGACATACGAACATCCAATGTATTAAGGAACCATTTGAGTTCAGATTTTTTAGAAATATTGATCAAATTCAGTGATTTTTTAGATATTTACCTACTTTTAATAGTTTTAGAGGATCTAAAATGACTTGATATTAAGGAGTGGGAACAAAAGTCTGCTGCTGGGTAGGGAGCTAGTGAACTGCCAACCGATTAGGTTGAGGTGGTGGTTGTGGTCATGGGATCCAGACCCAGGATTTTATAGAACTAGTAGATCATGCCTTCTCATGGAATTCATACTATTATTTGTGCCAAAATACATTTCATGGTAATAGTTGAGGAAGATGCAGTCGGTTTGGAGAAAATCTGACCCAAAATGGCTCAAAAACCCTCTTAAGGGTTTTATTTATGAAGCCTTTCCTCTTCACGAATGGCAGGAGTTCATGTAGCTCCCGTACAAGAAATATACATTATGACCATGAGAAGTATTTACAGTGTTCCTCCCCTATTCAAATGGTGATATGTGAAAAAATGAAGTATTGATTGTGTTCCACTACAAGTTTGACATAACTTCACGACTGCACGACTGCACGATGGATTAACAATGGTCCTCTGTGAGTCTGAAATCACTTCACAACCATGCAAAGGATTGATGGTGTCCTTCATGAGTATGATGGAGCTGTGAGAATTCTCAAATTCCATAATTCCTTCACGAATTTATTCCTATATTCACTAATCCTCTTTCCTATAAATACCCCCTTATTCCAATCATTGAAGTATGGTCATCTGATCTTTCAACTTCCAGATTTCTCCCGATTCGTGGACCTCCTGATCATCACGAACTAGACCAAAATGGATCATCCAATGTACCTCATCTTCACAAAACCCTCTTTAATGTGTTCTTGAAATCCTCCACCTAAGGTGGAGTTTCCTTTTGGGAAGGCCTATGACCTTAACAAAGAAAAAATGCCTTACGAGGTACTTGAGGCTTTGTGAAGTATTCGGCCTTCCTAAAGCAATCCTCTCATGAACTATGACTTAATCCAAAGGAAGGGTCACCATGATTCATGAATAATACTCCTTAAAGAAGCCTCTAAACTCGGTGAAGCAACTTTGGTTCTAAAATCACATCTCTACAACAATATAAGCTTCTTGAATCCTCTCTCCTGGGCCTCTACATGCTGCCTCTCTTCTGTTAATACCTCTTCACAGAAGTTGAGTACCCAGATCCCCCAAACCCATCTAGGAATGGTTCAGCTACACCTCAAATACCTATATAATCTGTTACACCAATTCCTATAGCCCACTCAACATCAAGTGTAGTCCAAGACTCCCACCTACCTTTTCATTCTCAACATAGGTATGATAATTCCCGTTGGTTCATAGCAATAGGCATGCTAACGTGAACCTCAAGACTGACCACCCTCCCCATTATCATATCATAGAATTGGTAAATAATTAACCCACCCATAGTTTCAATATCTATCATCATGTAAGTATAAGGGATGAGAATTGATTCCCCCACATCCGAGATAACTAACATAAAACATCCTAGTCGTAACGTTCTCAACACATGATGTTAAACTATGGGATTACCCTATCAATTAAGCATAAGTTACTTCACATGTGAGTGGAATTAGATGGTTTCCACATCACCTACCCTCAGAAGGAATGAGATCATCCTCACACAGAATGAGACCCTCCTCACATGGATTGAAACCCTCGTTGGGAATCTTACATGCATAATCCCCACACTATCTCTCATTGATGCTTTTTTCATGACATGAGCATCAGGTCAACTAATTCCTCTTGTTTCTTACAACAATCATGACTCATGTGGTATTAGAGGTCATTAGTGACCATGAAATCCACCCAATATCCACAATGGTACTTTTATATAGAATTAATCCCCAAACTCAATTCTAATGGGCCACTCTTATGCAAAATCCCCAACATACATACTCATTCTCCTTAGTCCACTTTCAAGCATAAGCCCAAACCACATAATCATATGGATATCTTCCTTATTTATAAGCCACATCCCTTTATAAATTTTGTGGGATTTTATTCCTAACTAATTGGGATACATAGGATGCCTCTATGAGGTCCAAACCCAACACTTACATCCATCCTGATTTCTCCAGGTCACATCCCAAGTAAGATCTTGCCTCTCACTGGGAGACCACATATCCTCTAAGTCCCTATGGAAGCTCAATGCATAATACCCAAACCAAATCTAACCAATATTAATCCTCTTGATAAGGGTAGCTTACATACATAATCCCCATAATATCCCTTATCTACTCTCTTTTCACTATATAATCATCCTTACCGCATGATGTTAAACTGCATGGAATGATTTGGTCAGACAACCTTAAACTGCGGCATCAAACTACATTGTTTTCGATCCCTGTCATATAAAAAGGGTATATAGGATCCCTTGTTGAGTGTCAAACCAGAACAATGGTAAAACTAGGCTATCCCTCATAGGGATGTACCTTCTTGATCAACCTACAGGGGTGTTCTGATCTTCCTTCACCATTTGAAAGCTTCCCTTTATGGGATACACATCTTAGATCCATATCCATCGACCATTCTGATCCTTCAACTGGTAAAAAGTTTAGGTGATACCTCCTGGGAATGTACCTTCATAATCCACATTTAGGGGTACTCCCATCAGACTTCATGGTGTGATAAATTCCCTTTATGAGACTCACATCCTGGATCCATCTCAATGAGGCGTTCTGATCGATTCATTGATAAACCTTTCAGGTGCTCCCTCTTTGGGATGTACATTCCCAATCAACCTCTAGTGGTGTTCTGATCAGACTTCATGGTGGGACATATTCTATTTACGGTACAGACCTCCCAAATCTGTCTCTATGGGGTGTTCTAATCCATCCACTAGTAACTTCTAGGCATGAAATTTCCCCTCCAAGGGACGCACCTCCTTGATACACCTCAATAGGGTTTTTTGATTAATCCACTATATATCTACAAGGAGTTAAGATTATGACACTGAATACATACCTCAAATAAAACATGGGATTTATGAGGTGAAATACTTGGAAGATATTCACATATGGTGCCAACTACCTAATGAAAAACATGGGACAAATGAGGTGAAATCATTAGAAGTTATACACCTTTTTTGTGAGATACCTCGTGATAAGTCTACCTTGGGTAGTGTTCCAAATATTCCTCCATGAGATTACCTCATAAGAGGAAGAATACAGGTGACCATGTTCCCAACATCCAGACATGGCTGTGATTCCCAACATGAATACTCTGTTGACCAAAGGTTTATTCCCTATCAAGACCTACTGGAATGTCTAGAAAAAAGGAGTGAAATTAACCAGAATCTATAAAGATATTTAATTGAGAATGATTTCCATGAACATGACTTAACTATATGAGGGAGACACGGACTAGATGAAAATTTCCAAAGAGGAACACATGGAAGGAGAAACCAACATCCCATCATCTCATTTTGATCAAGGAAAATACATTTATGATAAAAGTTAGGGAAGTAACTTGCCTTTGGAAAGAGGGAATTTAGGGTAACAAGCACTCCATCACACATTAACACACATGGAGGCGTGCCCCGACAAAAACATCAGAAATATAAATGGTGAACCCGATGTGAATGTTTTCTTTTTCAACCATGGGGATTAGTCATGTTAGTCATCAGATCAGGGATTGGCATCATACATTTCTAGCATTAGGATTCACCAATAGAAATGGAGAACCCAACATCAAAATCCTCTCCTCAAGATGGAATAGTTTCATTTGAAAAATTAGAAGATTTACATGTTGCTGGATTTAGACATATGAAGCCAAGTCCCACTAAGAAAGTAGTGGGCCCAACATGGAACTCACCAGAAATTGGGGAAGTAAATGTTGGGTGTTCCTCCATATTTTAAATCATCATCACATATCCCTCTACATATTCAGAAGATTGGATGATTCTAGTTCATTGGGCATCATTTTCCTTACACATATATTGATGATTGAATAAACCTTATTTGCAGGACCCCAGCTATGAAAAACCAACCACATAGTGCCCGTAGGAACTAGGATAGGGTAAATGTTAATGAAAAAATACTACATGACTCAACCTATACCATGAATTTCGGTGCGACCTCAACTATTGGGTGTTTATTCCCCATCTCACGCTAGGAGATCATCAAGGGGAGGGTGATGGACACCCTCATATGTTAGTATGAGTTGGAGGATATTATTTCGACAAGGGATATGGATTGACAAGACTTTGAGGCTTTATATCCTCACTAACACCACTACCCCCAAGGTCCGTATAAGGATAAACCCCTCCCTTTTCTAACAGTGAACCAATTTAGGAGCCTCCCCTTGGAGCATTCCTACGACTCTATCCCTCATGTTTTGAAGGCGGGTGATGTACGAGTCACCCCAGATTAAACTACCACCCATGACCCACCAAGAAGGGATCCCACTAGGACCTATTAGTTCCAAAAATGGTTGGTCCTTTATGTCAAATAAATGGTGGACTATACACCTACTCCACCAACCCTAGTCTAGGCCACCCAACATCAACATCAATCATAGGCCTAGGATAATTCCTAACAAGTGGAATCATCTTCCATGGATCCACTGGCACCTACCCCTACATACACATTTCTCTAGATTCCTATGATAGAGGAGCAGTGATCCATCCATGCCTAGTTGGGATCAAGACCTCAGAAACCCTGTAAGAAGACTAAGTTGGATCTTTCAATCACTGGAACTACCACCAACCATTAAATGCCAACCCATGATGATTAGTTTCAATGTGGAGGTCCTACCCATGCTGTCAAAAACCCATGAAGAGGTACTCCCAACACTTAGAATTAGTATGAAGATCCTCTTCATTTCGTTCCCAGTTCAATTGTAGGTCCTCCCCACTTAGACAAGTAGTAAATAGGTCCTCCCCTTACTGCTACCACTAGAAAACACAAAGGCCCTCACCATGTCACAACCAACTATCAAAAATCTCATCCTTGTGTTGTTCCTAGATCAAGTGGAGGTCCACCCCGCTTTAGAAACAATCAAAGTGAAGGTCCTCCCCATTTCATCGATGATAAGTATGAAGGTCCTCCCTGTGTTATCACCATTGGAAAATAAGTAGGTCCTCCCCATTCCACAACCAATCCATGTAGACATCCTTCTCACTCCTTCAAAAGTCAACATAGAGGCCCAACCCATGTTCCCATATATTAAAATGAAATTCCTCCCAATGATTTCAGCAACCAGTATGGAGGTATTCTTTGTATTCAAGCTCATCAACACTAAGGTCCTCCTCGTATCCATTTTGATTAGTGGGATGGTCGTCCTCATGATTCAACTCCCCAGTACGGAGGTCCTACCTATGATACTGATACCTTTTATCATGGAGGTCCTCCTCATATCCCTACCAACAAAAGTAGAAGTCCTCCCTGATTTGTTAACAACCAGAGTGGAGTTCCTCCCCACCCCTACACCAGTCAAAACAGAGGTCCTCTCTACTCTGAAAATAACTGATATGGAGTCCCTCCCCATATCCAAAATAATAAAATTTTAGGTCCTCCCCATTATACTAATAACCAGTATAGAGTTCCTCCACATGCCAATGAATTACCCTTCCCTGAAGAACAATCCTAGGGTAGAAGGACAAACCTATTCCATTGAAGCCAAAATCCCTGGAAGCACTAACTCATCATCAATCCTGTTCACCTCATAGATTCTGAGGGGGAATGCAATTCAATGATGGAACCTTCAACCTAGAATTCAACAACT
Organism: Viscum album; assembly: GCA_963277665.1. Lineage (NCBI taxonomy): Eukaryota > Viridiplantae > Streptophyta > Magnoliopsida > Santalales > Viscaceae > Viscum > Viscum album. The sequence goes on from OY728139.1 coordinate 619,684,167, forward strand.
AAGTCTGGGGTAGGATCTGAGTAGGTGATGTTTGTCATCCTGAAAGGTGATATTCATAGGATCACCAAATCCCTCTATAGGTACATGCAGGTGGATGATGTCCTAGATCCCTTTTAGGGTCTCACAGTAAAAACATCTCTATCATCTCAAGTTTCACTCTCCATCTTTACCTAGGATCATAGAGACTTGTTATGGAATGGTACATATGAATATAATTTAGTTGAAACACCAATGAGCACTGCCTCCCTTGCACATGAGGTAGTGGATGACACTCAGTCCTATAATGATGTGATGATATGGTAGGTACCACCCTATAGAGATGACCCAAAATGTAGCAAATAGTCGAATCATGTAGTGACTCATCCACCGGTTTTCCTGCCACCACACTGATCCACATGAGTTCCATAGCTGGTTTCACAGATAACATCGATCAAAACTTGTGCCAGTCAACAGTAGGGACCCACTTTTGAGAAACAAATCATGAGGGAGACTCTCTTTGTCGATAATTTATTCATCACATTCTAGCCAAATGAAACTTCAAATTTAAAATTTAGGATTCCCTCATAGAGGGATAGGCTGCGTGTTTCGGCCAGACCATCTTGATGACACTTAAATGACTTCATGACCATCAAATGGTCAACCATGAAATCTCAGAGCAGTTTGATGAAATTGATCAGTAGTGCCAAATGGTTGACTTTTTATCACTCTCGGTGTCTTAGTACCCTGTATCACCTGAATACAAAGAAAACCTCCAATAGAGATGAGTCAAGAGGATTATAGTGCTTTGTAGAATCAGGAAGTTGCATATCTATATACGAAGATCTAAGGATATGGATATTATGTTTCTTTCTAATTTATCCCTATCTTGTGAAAACTTGACCTACCCATTGATATCTAGGATTTTCATCTGGGTATCATTACTGTAAACATGGTTGTTTCCGAGTTTTCCAAGAACATGAGAATTTATAGAGGATCCAACAGAGAAAACAAGCCCCTTGGGTCAACACAATATTACGCATACCCTCATATGTGAGTTCTTACCCACCATAAAAGGCAGTCACTACTACAAAATTGGGTTTATCAAGCACTAGGGATTTTAAAGAACTAGCTAAAAGCGCTGTTAAAGACCCCCCTTTTTCAGTGATAAAAAAGCACTGTTAAAGGTGGTCTTTAAAAATGAATTTTAGGGATGTTAAGGGGGTCTTTAATAGCACTAAAAAAGTTCTGTTAAAGGGGGACTTTATCAACTCTTTTTACAAGTGCTGATAATAGGGGTATTTTATCATGGTTTTTAAAAAAACAATGATAATTGGGGGGGGGGGGGGGGGTTATGAGCGCTTTTTTAGAAGCGCTGATAAAGACACCCCTTTATCCGTGCTTTTTTTATAAGAACTAAAAAAAGTATACTTAAAAAAATATATTTCATTAAAAATAATATATTAATATATAAATATATTTATATTGATATATATATATATATAATATTTCTTTAAAATATGTTTTAGATAAGGTAAATAGGCATTTACACTTAATATATAAGATATTTTTTGAAAATGGATTATAAAATAATTAAAAAAATATTTTTTATTAAAAGTTTTTTTATTATTACCAAGTAATTTTTAGTTAATATCAATTTGAAGATAAAAAATCTAAAAATTAATAAAATATCTTAAATAAATATAAAACGTAACTCAAACTTCAAAAGTCCATAACTTTTGATCGGGGTGGCTGTTTTGGATCTACCACATATAAAATCAAATCTTGCGATGAGATCTATGCCCTAGTATCTTAGGAGGACCCGATTGCAATTTTAGAGGCAACGGTCCCATAAGTCCTCCAAAACTGTGTTTTTAGTCTGGGTACCCCATTTTTTTAACATTCGATGGATTTTTAACCTTGTTTATGGGGTCCTTTTTTCCCTTTTTCAATGGGAAATGAATTTATTCCTAGGGATTACATTCAAATTGATATTATGGATTTTAAATTTTATCCTTTTTCATAATGTACTGTTATTTATAATCAAATATATATCAATATATACATATTTTTTTTTTAAAATTCACACATAAAAATTTAATTTTATAAATAAATAATTAAGGATATTTACATATAAAATATTTTTATTAATATATAAAAATATATATAAATATATGGATAGAAAAATGAAATAAGATATATATAAATATATAAATATATCATAAAATGTAAAACAAAATAGTATAAGGGAGTGGAAAAGTCGATGGTCTATAAGAAGGAGGTCTTAAGTTCAATACTTGTAGGAGGCATGGCACACGAGGGAGGTTTGGATTATATAAAGTGTTACTAAAGGGGTTTGGGAAGTGGTAATGAAGGGGGTTGGGTGGGGGAAGTAGTTATACGGGGGGGGGGGGCATGGTATTTTTTTTAAATGTTATACCCTTTACCAGCAGGTCCTTTATCATTACTTTCTTAGCATTGTTAAAGCCCCCTTTAATAGCACTTTTTTAGTGCTATTAAATGTGGCCTTTAACAACACTAAAAAAGAGCACTATTAAAGGACCGTTTTAACAACTCTTTTTTTAGCACTATTAAAGGGGGACTTTAATAATGTTTTTTAGGGATGATAATGGACTATTCTAGCACTGTTAAAGGCCGCTTTTGTAGTAGTGATAAATTCAGCCCCATAGATCCATCCGTATTGTTTACCGTCAGTCTGAATACCAACAAGGGAAAGAAACATAATGATCCGTCTGATCAGTTTGATATCACACAGATGACATAGGTATATCCTATAATTTCCACCTTACTCCAGTAAATTGTGGATAAAAAAAGGATCATTGATGAAATCCACACTAAGAAGCACCCAGAATACAGTGCTCGTTGACATGATCCTTTTCTTCCTCCACTTGGGTAGTAAGGGTAGCCAAAATTCCTCCTTAGCTAGTTGTTCCTAGTTCATCCTGGTGATATGATGCATCTCGATAGAGCACAATATAGTGTATGGAACGAAACAATGATATGAGTCATTGAATCCTCTGAGAAGCGATATAATCTTCCTCGAGAACCAGATAGAGCTATTCCATGAGACGACAAGCCTTATTACCATGTTGATGAGCCTATAAATGAATTGGTGGTTAGGGATCCTCATCAATATAGGAACCCCCACCAAGATAATTTGATATCCGCTCTCACTACTCACCTCAAAGCCTTGGAGATGCGACATGTGGAAATCCCACCAGATAGAAATCCATACCCGATGTGGGTGAATGACATACGAGTGCCCCAAAATGTAGGGAACCCTATATATTTATATTTTAATGGGATGTGTGATTGGATAAAGCATTAGGAACACTTCATCTCGAGGTGTGAGCCCAAGCTAGGAACCCTAGAGTTGTAGGAGGCCATAAATATTCAATGTTTCATTTAGACATTGGAAGTACCTATGTTCGTCAGGTATAAACGGTTTCCCATTTGATTTATCACTAGTTGGGAAGATGTTCATGGATAGTTAATCTACTAGTTAAGGTCCACTATGTGCAAGAAAATCATTATAGAGCTATTTAAGAGCAATAAACCTCCCGATGAGCGCACCACATATTTCTTTCGCCAAGTGGAAGGGCCTCACGTATTCAATCGATATGATACTAACTTAAGATCAACTACTGAAAATGTGAATGAGGAACATCAAGACTATTTTGGTCGCTACCCTCACCACTCAAAACATCCTAGTTTGGTTTTGGTAATTTTATAATAAGGCTCAGTGTATGGAGGAATCTATACAATATGGTAAGAAAGAACATTCATTCACTCTTCCACCTCCCGTAAGAAAATCTACAAAAAAATTAGACCGTTATTTCCCTATAGGTAGAGTCCCTAGATCTTCTTGAGCTATTTACCCCTTTTATAGTAGAGCCTCACTGAATATAACATCCTCATCAATCTCATCCTGACCCAGTAAAAAATCATCATGCACCACCCCGCCAAGAGTAGCCACCTTGATGAGTGAATGTGAGTCTATCCCCTCATCTAGATCTATAATTTCATCAATAATAGTCTCCCAGAGTTCCTTTACTAGATATAAGGAACCAGATCTATTATTTCAAATATCCATAGGTTCCCGATTATTTCCTCAGTTCCCTAGAACATGGGTTTCTGAAGCTGCTTGAGTGTAAGAAGCCCCATAAAACCAAGTGTACTAATCACCCTGACCATTTCCCTTACCACAAGATCCTTGGACATACCAACAAATAATTATATTTCTTGAACAATTAGATTCAAAACCAAGTGGATTATAGTCTGGTCATGTTTTTAAACATTTTGAAACAGGTGGAACACATCTCTGTTGAGCCTAACAGTGATAATGAAGGTGAAGGTAGTAGTTTTCGAACCGTGGGACCCAGAAGTATGATGACTGGTTGGCTCATAGAGTAGTTTCCAGTACCCATAATGACATCTATTCCATCGTAGGATGACTTGACCATCATAAAGTCACCACACCTTCACTATCTAAAGTTTCTATGTCCATATCATAACCATATAAGTCTCAAAATAGTTGGTGTTGTCAACACAAGAGTAAGAAGATTCCCTACCGGTGCCAATTACATATCATACCCTCATTAATTTCATGACTCCATAGTTGGGAATCACCTTTAGGGTCATCCTACCATTTGAGGAAACCTATGAGGATGACAAGGAGTATGAATCTATGAACATTGTTGAGTTGATAGATCACTTCACACTCCATTATGATGATGAATGCCTTGAAAATCCTATGTATACCTCTGGTCTATGTTGTAGAAGGAATGGTCCAAGGCATACAAGATGAAATCATACTTAGTTTATAACATTGAGATAAGCCATGCATGCTACCAAGACCAAGAAATAGGTCTGGGATTGTGCTAAGTAGACAGAATCCTCTCAGCCTACTCCATCAGACATGTCGCCCCAACTGACCGTGCTAACTGATTTAGTAGAACATCTACAACCACATTGTGATCATCCACATCTATTTAAATCCATGCATGGGTTAGACTAAAATTAGATGATATTTCTTCTGGGTTAGTTAAATGATGAGAAACATTATATTTCTAGTATCATCCAGAATCCAGTTGTTAAGCTATCAACACCCATTGTACCTCCAACCAAAGAGCCACCCTTGTAAGAAGAAATGTGCATTGGGAATGGAAATATGATGTCCTAAAAACCTAGCCAACATACCTACAAGGATATCGATTCATGAGGTCGTACACTTGTTTAATGAAATACGTGCGGCCCTCATATAAGACCTGAAAATCCCCCTCTAATTTGAAGAAGAAGTTTCTACCTCATAAGCCTAATATGTAGGGGAGTTAGGGAATTAAGAATGTCAAGCCATCATTTTATTCTCCAGAGAAGATGAGGGATCCCTAATATAGGGATACATACGCCCTCTTTATATCACATTCAGGTTGAATGGAATGGAAATATTCCGCTGCCTAGTGGACACAAGTTCCGAGATCAATCACATCCCACCCCGAACACTCCTCAACCTAGGATTGACTGAAGATGATTTCAATCCATCGGACATGAAGATCCAGAGTTATGACAGGGTTGAGTAGATAACATGTGGAAAAATCTAGTTGAATAACTAGTTTGGAGGCTTGATAGAAAGTGTTGGATTCATGATTGTCACATAGTATACCACCTACAATGATTTGATGGGTATTACATGGCTTCATCAACATGCATAAGTCCCCTCATCATATAACCAATTCCTCAAGTAATCCCTTAATGGTTGAGTAGGCATGCTTCAAGGTGATGCATCCCCATTTGATTATTATGAAGCCCATGACTTGGATTCAAGCTATTATACGATAGAGGAGAGGAAATCTCAGACCAATGTGGTTGTGCACACAACCATTACATCCAGCCCATGGGAAGACTTGTACGATGCTTTTGTTCTTCTGATTCACCGGTTATAGGCCACAACATGATATTTGGGAATTTTCATTCTCATTTTCTAGAGGAAAGGGTGATGCATCCTTAACATCATGGAACATCAAGAGATTACCTCAAAAAATTAAATAGGAAAATCTCGTGTGATTCCAAAATCCCCTTCCCCGATGAGGTATCTAAAGGTTATCCCTATGAACACCATTTTACATCATAATCATCTATTTCACCAATCTAGGTTGAAATGACAGAATACAACCTACCACTATTGCTTTTATATCAATCATGGAACCCATGGTCGAAGTCCTGATGGTATTGGTTCAAGATCCTCTATCATCATGGTCTTAGAAGAGCTATATTTCCCTAGAAAGGATTCTATATCCAACCAAGAAGGAACCATTATTCTCCCAGAATCAATCATATTGGATAACCTCCCACCAATTATTCTCTTTCCTTAGATGATGAAGTGAATTTGGAAGATTCTCCTCCTTCATTTGAAGAGGGAGTCACCACCACTGTCAATGAGTTGATTCAGGTGAACCTAGAAATTGAGATAGATCCAAGGACAACACTGATCAATGAATCCATGAATCCAGAGGATCAAAAACAATATGTGGATTTCCTAAAGCAATAATATGATATATTTTCCTAGAGTTGTTGGGATATTCTAGGACAAGACCCACAATTCACCATCCACCATCTTGGTCTTCCAGCGAGTTATCATGGGTTTAATCAGCCTCCTAGAAAAATGAAACCTTATCATTGATCCATTATTGAGGCCAATGTTTATAATCCCCTCAAATCCAAAATTTTCAAGGAAGTTCAATGCCCCAAATTTATTTCCAAAATTGTTCCAGTTAGAAATAATAATGGGCAGATCAGAGTCTGTATTGACTTTTAGGATCTCAACTGCCACTATCTAAATGATGATTTTCCCCTTCTAGTGATTATGACGCTGATCTGTTCCATAACTAGGTTCTATTCTCTCTCCTTCATGGATGAATATTCTGGGTAAAATCAAATCTAGATAGCCCCCAAAGAGGAGTATTCTACCACCTTCATAGCACCACAATGGACCATTTATTGTTACATAATTCCTTTCGGTCTAAATAATGTCAGATCCACTTATCAGTGATCCATGAACCACATTTTAAAACTGATCCTTGGGATGATAGTGGAATACAGGGATGATTTGGTGGTCAAATACAACCAAATTGAGGGCCATTTCAAAGATCTAGAGAAAGTGATTAGCTTCCTCCGCTTCTAACATTTGATGATGAATCCCATGAAGTGCGCATTCGAGGTTACCTCCTTAATGTTTCTCGGATTATTCTTCAGATATAGGGGAATTGAGATTGACCTAGAGAAGATCAAGACCTTCGACCATATACCTCCTCTGATAAACCTACGAGAGATCTAAGTCCTCTAAGTCCACTTAGCCAATATACATCGTTTCATCACAAATCTAGATGGAAATTTTAATCCCTTTTAAAGGCTCATGTAGAATGGTAACTTCGACCAGTGGGAAGAAGAGTACCAGATCTCCTTTGAGGAAGTCAAGTAGTACTTTATACAGCCTTCGGTTCTAATGCCACCTATCCCTGGGATGACTTTGGTATTTTATGTGACCACCCTAGAATGGTTCTTTAACACCCTTATTGTTAAAAATAATAATAAAGTTAGATAGAACAACTTATTCTATCTTAGTCAAATGTTCATCAATATAGAGATCCAATAATTTCTTATTAAGAAGAGCTACATTACACTAGTTTTCACAGTGCATAAGTTATAGCATTATTTATAGCATCACGATATCCAGCTAATATCCCAAGTAGACATGCTAAAGTTTATCCTAAATCACCCAAAGTTTACAGGACAAATATCACGCTAGGCAGTGATCCTTTAGCAGTTCAACATTAGGTCTGTCTCATAGAAATATTTCAAAGTAAAAGCCTTGTATGAATTTCTAGGTTCCCATCTAACTCTTGAAGAATTTCCATTGGATTTTTATTTCCAATACAAGGATATCCTATAAGAAGATCAGTCCGTGTCGAGTTGGTAGATTCATTTTGATGCTTCCTCTTGAAGCCCAACCAGTAGAAGGACCAATGATCCTATGCTCAAGTGAGTAGGCCTAGTGGTCTTCTTCATCACTCCAATATAGAGTGTTCTTCCCTACTCATTCTAGCTATTAGAAGGCTGCACTAACAACGTGACAAAGTATCATGCTCTGATTACTAGTCTTATTTTGGCCCTTAAGATTACTTTTCCCACTTTCACGTGATGGGATACTAAGAATAAATAATCAAATAGATCAATGATGATTACATCATTAGAAATCCAGAGCTCATGCCCATACTAGAGTGAACTCGCCAGGTGATTTCCCATTTCTCTTCCCATACATAGGTAACTCATGTTCCCCATTCACAGAACAATGTATTAGACACCTTTGACATCCTAGATGAATATATTTCAGATTATGACCAGGATGATATGTTCATTCACATAGCTCATCAGAAGGTCATCACTCCTATTAACCCAGATGATGATGAAAACCCATAAGTAAACCAGATGACTATCGGTGCTTCTACGTCTGGACCACTAGATCCCACTTTAGTAGAAGAAATACCTTATTAAACAAATATTTTCATTGATTATCTTAATCATGGTATCCTACCTACAAATAGAGCCTAACATTAGAAAATATGTCATCGTGAAACATATTTCACCCTCTAGAGAAAGCCTTTCCTCGACCAGACTCTCTATAGATGTAGGTTTGATGGAATTATCCTCTATTTTATTCAAGGGGATGAGACTCCATAGGTGATAGAGGAAGTCCATTTGGGTCTTGTGGTTCTCGTCTAATGGGATTGAAGCTCTACCACAAAATTTAGAAGCTGGGATACTTGTATCCCAATGTGGTCCATGACTACATTAAGTATATTAAGAGGTGCCATGTGGGTTAGATCCACACCAATATTGTACATCGACCACCAGATCCACTCCACACCACTAAGTATTCTTATCCCTTTTTCGTATTGGGACTTCATGTTGTGGGACCATATCCAAAAGTGATAGATTTTAAATGGAGGTTCATTATGACCTTGAATGATTTCTTCTCCAAGTGAGTAGATGTGAATCCTCTCAAGGAATTCAAAGCCCGATCTATGATCGATTTCATGAGCTCCTACATCATCCATCAGTTCATATTTTCTAATGATATTCTCACAGACAATGGTAACAACTTCATGCTTCCAAGTTGAAGAATTTGTACAACAAGTATAGAATCTGGTCCAACCATACTTACCTCTACTATATGTATAAAATTGGGAAAATTGAGGCATTAAATAAGATGCTGTCTAACATTTTTCAATAAATAGTGGGTCAAAAAAAGTTGTGTTGGCCCGAAAAACTCCCTAATTCCCTCCAGTGCTATCAGATGATGAATTTAAATTCCACTAATGTGACTCTATATTATGTAGTGTTAATAAAAAAGGCAATCATGCACCTTGGAATTTGATTTCTATCACTCTAAATAGCTTTCTATGAACAGAAGACACCATAAAGAATGGAAGAAGTTTTTCTTTCTAAGATATAATCCCTTAAATAGAAAAGGCTCCAAACCTTTCACAATCTAATGAGGAACTAGAACAAGATAAAAATAGTGTTCAATAATAAAGTTCACCTCCCCTCCTTTCTCCAAGGTGATACGATACCAGCCCTTAGAATGACAATGATATCTAGAATGATGCCACCAATGTTGGATCCCAAATGGGAAGGACCTTACATCATTCAAAATTCCTATTCCAATGGTGCATACTCTTTGATCACAATAGATGGAGAATTCCTTACTCCTCCTACCAATGCAAGGTTTCTCAAGCAGTACTTCATGTGAGGAGATGTCTGCGTGCCAGTCGCTCAATGATAAAATTAATAGAAACAACATCATAGTTTCATGACATTAAAATATATAATAATTCTTTTCCTTACTATACAATGTTACACATTATTCCCACATCCTAACCACACAATGATAAAATACATAGTACTATAATAATTGTTACATGAAGTTAAACTATGTAATAGTTATTATCCTTACCGTACAACATTAAACTTCATGTATGCATCCTAGACGCATGACAATGAACTACATAACACTAGCATCCTAGTTTCATGAAATTAAATTACATTACATTTATCATCCTTATCATATTACGTTAAACTGCATGTCCATGTACTAGAAAAATGATTCTAAACTTTGTTCTTGCCCATGCAACATTAATTTAAACTATTCACAATGGTTTGAACTCTATGACCTTAAAATAGGAGTCCAAGCCCGAACATCAAGAAGTTAAACTATATGTGACTTTTCCCAGTGATTTTTCATGTGGTGTTGGGCCTCCTTGGTCCCCATTCATGTATATTTTTCTAGGAAACTACACTACATGACCCATTCAAGATATTACCACTCTTTAGTCAATAGTCTTTGATAATAAACTTAGATTTATTGTCTTCAGTGCATGATGTTAAACTGTGATTCTACCCCATAAAAAATATGCATGCCTCTTAATAAGATATGATTCATACCCCATGCTCTGAACATGGGATGCCTCACAATAATTGTGAGATGCCAAAATTTATATACTAGGAAGGATCACCCATAAGACATTAATATCTTGTAGCATTGTGTTTAAGAACTATGTGTGACTTGATTACCATCCTCATTTGATATACAGCGGCACCAGGACATTTTATCTCCAAGACCAACTAAAAATTCATTAACCTTTTTTCGCATTGGCCTTAGTTATGGTCTAGACATTATGACATTAAACTATATGTGGTCTATCTTAAGGTGTTTATATTATGGAAGGACTTCTTGGATCCCATTAATGTTGGTTTTGTTACTCTTCCACACTACATGCATTTCTCTATAGTAATCCCCCCATCATCCAAACTATATGACCTTAAACTAAGAGGCAATGGTCTAGGAAACAGGACCTTAAACTGTTTATAGAAAGTCAAGCATCAAAAATTTAAACTATAATAATTATTCTCTCTGGACTGTGTTATGTGGTGGTAGAAATCCTAAGACCTCATTCATGTCGATTTTTCCATAACACCATACTACACATATCCTCTTGAGTAATTTCCCCCTATTTGGTCTGAACTATATGACATTAAAATAAGAACCTCAACTCAAGAATTACAACTTTAAACTATGAACAAGACTTATTGGGAAAGTGTGGTGTGGGTTTAGGAATTTTTTCATCTCATTAATTTTAGGGTTTTCATTACTCTACAACACCTTAATATTTTTGACAAGACCCCCACGGTCTAAAATCCATGACCTTAAACTGAGATCCTATGGTCCAAGTGACATGAATGTAAACTATTTGTAGTTGGTCTAAGCATCATGACCTTAAACTATTTTCATCCCCTATAGTTTGAGTTTTAGGAATTTAAACTATATAGTCTAACATCCACAACACATTATGTTAAACTCCAATTATACCCCATAAAAAATCAGGATTCCTCTTAATAAGGTATTGTTTCTACCCCATTCCTTGGACATGGAATGCTTCACGATAGTTGTGAGATCCCTCAAATTCCCTTTCTATAGAGTATCACCCCTACTATTAGTGGTATCTTACCATGCTATGTTCTAGAACTACATATGGATTTATTCCCATCCTCATGGGATATATAGTTACTCTTAGGATTCTCATATTTGGGCATGAACATAAATTTATAAATCCTTTGGACCTATGGACCCGTTTGTGGTGTGTGGGCCCCTTTGACCTATTTCACATTAGGTAATCACCCCCTCTATACCACGTAGGTGCCCCTAAGGCCAGCCTCGATCTATAAATCATGACATTAGACTCACTTCCCCAACCTATGAATTATGTCTTTAAATTGTATGCAGATCATCTTTAAAATATATGGTGTTATATTAGAAATCCTAGTCCCTCATTAACAATGGTTATATAAATTATCCACACACGCAAATCATTTTGGAAAATCCTCACCAGAGTCCTAACTCTATGGAATTAAACTAAGAAGCATAGTCTATGCAACACGACTTTAAACTATGTGCCCTAGTCCATACCACATGACCTTAAATTGTGTGGAATGTCCTGATCTCATGGTATTAAACTATGAGAGTCATTTTGATCACATGACACTAAAATGTACCATACACCATCCTCACAAGATAACACTAAACTACATGTCCATCATCCTCATTTTATGACATAATAATGAAAGTATTCCTAAGACGTCACCTGAGAGGCCCTCTCCTAGGTTGCTGGTCTTCTACCACATTGTTCATATTTTCAGTTTTCACTCAGCATCCGAGAAGAATCTCCCATAGAAAATGAGTTTGACCTTTTATTAGACCAATACTCTTAGACAAAGGTGCTCTAATCCATTGTAGTATAATTTAAGGAGTAATAGAATCCATTCGAAAATTAGACTAATCCATTCCCACGCTTTGCAAATACCTTATTTAGATCCTCAACATCTTCCATGCCATAAGGGATCCCCTAGTGGCATGATATCATTCCATATTAGATCACCTACTATCCCAGAACAACATCCCAAAATAATTTTGATGACCTTATGAGATAGGTTCCATGTTTCGAACATGGTTATTTGTTGACCCTCATTTTTTGTACCCATTCAAGCTATAGGTTTGAATGATGTGTTTAGAACACATTAAAAAGTTATCCTATATCTTCATGCTACATTCATTTTGTTCCAGATTTTGGGAATTTTGATTCAAACTTCCCATTCCCATTTTTTGGGTCAAATTCAACACCCATGGAATTATCCCATTCATGCACTAGAGCATGTTTGAAAAGAAAGTTGTATATTTAGAGAGCCTCTTTCCCTATCCACAACCTTTCTCATTCTAGACAGTCTTAGTGGTCATTCAACAATAGGAGCCCCATGGGCTCACTAATTTTCTAGAATTATATTATGAAAAGAAATCACATGTTTTTCCCTAGTTTCCCACATTGTACAAGACCCACATGAGCTTAGGGATTGGTTAATGGATGTCTTAGATATAAGATCAATGTAAGACAATAAAGAAAATTCTATCACATGAAAATTATGAAAACCAGATTTTCAGGGGGTTATCTTTATATCAAAGCCACCCCAAAGAAAAATATTTCCCTATATATCTTCCTCAACGACCAAACACTCAATCTCAGACAGCCTCTACTAAGTGGTCTCAATGACATGTTGCTGAACTACCAGGTCTTTTTTGTCTCCACTGTCCTTGGAAATATCATCTTTAGTCTCAATATTCCACTGGTCATGGTCCACCCAGAACTCAACTTATTCCTTCTTGGTCTCAGCCTCCTTGGCCTCAGAAACTTATTATTGGCCACTCATACTTCTAGTGATCTCATTTTGAATAGAATCGACTACCACATTTTCTTGTACCATACCCTCTAGGTGGTAAATATCTTCCTTTGCCTTATGAAGTGATTGGGAGACCTTATATTTATCCTTCCACCTGGTCAGGTCAAGATCATTCCATTATGTGCATGACTTCTTAATGAGGAAGTCCTGATCCAGCACATGAAAAGTGTTTGAATTCACCCCACCGACCCCCATACTAAATGAAAAATGATGGATAGATCCCACCCATTATGGAAGTTCAGCTATTCAAACATGAGTGATGCAGTTTTTCACATTCCCCCATACCTTGCGATAGAAAAACTTATTATCCTTGGTGACCTCTAGTACATAACCCTTAAATTTATCATGTGTCACATGCACATAATAAGGAAGGATGGACAATATATTTTTCATCCAGGTCCTCCAGTTTCATATCATCAAACATGAATGGATGGAAAACTATTCCATCTATAGGCATGAGAGGCTGGATGACTACCCCAGGGAACAGTTCCTCGCCGACCTCTCTATCTATGGAAAAAGATTCTTATAGACCTTGAGGCATCAAAGAGTTGAAAACCATCATCAAAGATCCCTTTATTACTCCTTATGGGGGTGAAACCTCGACCTCGATCATTCAGCCACCATCGATGGAAATTCATCTTGAGACACAGTTAATACAGCCTCCCCAGACAGTTCAGCCTCTAACGTGGTCATCTCCATTTTCACTAAAACTCTTGCTCTATAAGAAACTTCTAGTAGATCCTCTCCACAGGATTTGACACCACATCCCCTTTAGACAACTTTGTTGTAGGCCTTTCCTGAATCCCCTCCTCTAAGGTCATGATCTCACTAGTCCACTCCTATAGAAGCCATGTGGTTGGACCAACCTATGTAGCCTCCTCGACCATATCTGTAGAGAGAGTTTCCTCCACCATCTCCACCCAATCTTCTTTAACTGATGCCTTAGTGGTAGGTACAAATGGTTGATCGCATGTGGTATAAATGTCAGGAAGGGACCCCAAATTCACTCCTTCATGGGTTGAGGTCACCTCTCACTCCATATGAGTTCTATCATTGATTTACCCTTCTTTAGTACTCACCAATTACTTGATAAGAAAATAGATGTTTGAGAAATGTTTTTTAAGATTGAGCGGTAATTTAAAACATGCAATGATAAGTGAGTTTACATGGTCAGAAGAAGCATGCTTGTCCCCTTCCAGGATCAGGTTGGTGTCACTCCCCAAGGATTATTCTAGTTTTAAAACTGTGGCCATGCCAGTAGCCACATGTCTTGAAAGGGAATCTGAAGGAAAAGACATTAAAAAAAATGTCCTTACATGATTGTTCAAAGGGAATACAATTCACTGAGGGAAAATACATCCTTCAAATATTACATGTAATGAATCAATTCAACATGGGTGGCATAAAAACCAACCTTTTCATGTCACAACCTGGTGATATAAATCCCATCAGTAGTGAGATACTTCCACACCACCTGAGGAGTGGTGATCTGCTTGTGAAGTCCCTGAGCTTCCTAGGAATTTGGATACATGGCATTGTTGGAAACATTTAGGTGATGCACTACTTTCCATAGCCCTTGAACATACACCCTAGGGACCGACCTAGACGGATACCATTATTCCCCTACCCACTTACCTAGCAGCATCAAGCATATTGTTTTTTTTCTTCGTACATTTCTTGACTACCTGGGCCCATGGAATACTGAACCTGTTGATTCTATCCTACCCAATATAGAATCTATGCCACCACAACACCCTATAATCACCATTTGGCCCTGGCCCAATGGTGGGAGGAATACACCTTCATTTTCATGAGGGGCCTTCTACCTTAGCACGACCCCTGAATAGGCACTAGGCCAACTCTGTGTGTAATCATGTGTAAGATCATATGTAGTTGTGGGTGGTGGAATCTCATTCCACATATTTATATATTCACACATGAACATGCACCATAGATAACTCATCACCAAAGGGTGGAACTCATGACACACCTATGACTAAACTATTTGGGTCAGAATATACATACAACTAAACTGTCTTGAGATTTGGTGTGTATTGTATGACTCTGAGACTAGATGATAGTCAACTATTGCTACCAGTACCCCCACCTCGAAAGGATAGTTGGTACAACGTCTATTCCTTGGTCACTATTCTATTATCAATCACCACCCCCATCAGTAGGGAGAAAGGGTGAAATATAAAGTTCTCCTACCACCCAACAATATCCAACACTTCCACCAGGCCCAAATTGAATGGGTGCATTCTGAAAATATTCAATAATTTCAGCAAAATGTTTTTTGTGTGATGGGAAATGGGGTTTGGGTACTCACAATCCCACATGTTTGCGGCCACCGAACTATACAAAAAATGAAAATCCCACATACATTTAGAGAAATATTCCCTTTACTAATGTGTCAAAGTACCTTGTTTAAATTTTCCAGTGTTGGGAAAACAAGGTTGACACACTACCCCATCGCCATCATCCCCACCATTATAATAGTGATTAGTTTCACCCACATGTTGGCATCCATCATTGGGAGAATACAACCACAAATCTGTACTATGATGAATCCTTATAGACTGACTATGGGTTAAACCTCAGTTTTGACACTGTATCCCAAAAGATTCCACTAGATCTCTTCCAAAATGCTCTATAAGGATCCATCCTTTCCCCACCGGTATCCCCTTGGAAATTTATGTGGAATATTCACCAACATCCTTTGTCTAGTCCACCTCATAGGGACCCTCTACTGTTCTATTCAAGAAATATCCAAACCACTTGTTTAAGTAAACATCCCTCATCCCCATATTCTCTTAATTGGTGACCTAAACCAGATCCAATAGTGCCTTTTCTAGAGTTGGAAGCTACTATTGATCTTCCCATATATTCTATACGGGGATAAATTCATCATATATCTTCCCCAAAATCAGAATCCCAGAGATTTGGTGAAGCTTCTAAAGGCTAACATTGACCTCCTCATGATGAAAAAGAAATGTTTTGGTACTCATTGAAAATATTCTCATTAGCTCTGCCATGATGTCATATGGATGGTAAACATGGAACTGTGAAGACCGTGATGGTTTATTAAGTCTTACCCGCTTCAACTCTACGTCAAATTCCAGGCATAATGCACATGCCCAGTATGATGAGGACCATTGTTGGTGATGTTTCTGCATTAGCTGAAATCCGAGCCGTCATTACATCCCTTTTACGGATCCCCCAAACCAACCTTGAGAATCATTTCATACTGCATTAGGGATGAATCATCCTATACTTTCTCCCCATCAACATTGTTTATATGGTTGTTGAGGCAGTATTCTATTATAGGTTCATGGTATTTCTAGATGTGTCCTTCAGAATCCCTATAAAACTAGTATTTCCCCGGTATGCCACATAACCAGTAGGCTGGTTTGTCTCTTCTTACCTCTAGGATGAAGTCATCATCCCTCAAACCATATCTATAAAGTATAATCCACTTTCAAAAAGGATATGTTTTTGATCCTTTGATATTAGAACCAATAGAGTTTCTTGTTATGAGGTGTTTCAGACACACTCCCTAATCATGATGTTGTCCACCGTCTCTTACCTCTAAGAAACATATGTATTGACTTCCTGAGAAACCCCTGGATTCATTACATAATAGTTTTCTATGATTGGTTCATGAATTTATTTCACAAAACCTATTCATTGAGACATCCTATAGAACTATGATTCATAGTTTTCTCTTCATAAGGATGTGGTTTATGGTGTCTAGTTCGCTAAGATGCGTTCACAAATAAAAAGGTCTAGAAGTTTGGTTTGATAAAGAAGCGTTCACAGAGAATGTTAGAAAATATGAAGAGATTCATGAAAATATAGACAAAAATTTTCTTTTCATAAAGGATTGATGTATTTTAGGTCCCCTCCCTTTATTATTTATAGGCATATTGTCTGGTCGGGGTTTGTGGTGGTCTCTCCACCACATGTAATTGCGCACTAGCCTCATGAACAACCTTCATGGGTGGGCTTCAAGAGTAGTAGTTGATTTACACATTTTAGGCAATTATCTTTTAGAATCTTAACCTCCTATTTTTTTCCATTCGCACCCATTCTGATGGGGAAATTTTTTGTTTCCTAAATACATTCTAGGAGAATACTCGAGGAATATGCAGCCGGTTTGAAGATAATCAAAGTGAAAATTGCCCAAAACCCTATTAAGGGTCTACTTCAAAAAGGCCTACCTCTTTGTGAATGACCAGAGATCATAGATCTTCCGGATGAGAAATACTACTCATGACCATGAAAAGTATTGATGGTATTCCTCTGTGAGTTCAATGCCACTTTATGACCGCACAAAGGATTGATGATCTTCCTCCTCGAGTCCGAAGACATGTGATCTTGTGAAAGATTGGCAGTGTCCTTCATTAATTTGATGGAACCAAGCCTATTCATGAATCCCATAATTCATTTTACAAACTGCTTAACATACTTAAGAAAACCCTTTCCTATAAATACCCCCCTCATTCCAAACTTTGGAGGATAGTGATCCAACCATTCTACTTCCACATTTCTCCCAATTCATGAACCTCATGAGAATCATGAACCAAAAAAAGGATCATCCATATTACCTGGTCATTGAAAAACCCCATTTAATGTGTGCTTGAAAGCCTCCACCCTAGGTGGATATACATTTCATGAATTTATATGCCCTTTATGAAGGAATAAGGCCTTAAGAGGAGCTTGAGGCTTTGCAATTGTTGAGTACCCGTAGCCCCCACACCCATCCAAGATTGGTTAAACCACACATTGAGTCCCTATGTGTCCTATGAAACTCATTCATGTGGCCCAATATACTTCTAGGGTGGATCAATATTCCCACCTACATTTTTCTTCTTTTTGTAGGTATGCTAATGTCGGGTTCTTCTTATCATATGCATGAAAATGTGGACCTCATGATTGAACACTCCTCCCAATCATCTTATCTTGGAATTACTAAAGCCATGATCCTCCCAGAGGTGCATGATCTATGGTCATGTAAGTTCATCGGGTGAGGAGTGAGTCCCCCCATGTCCGAGCTATATGATGTAAAACTTTAGAGTCTCAAAATCCAGGAGCAACATGATAAACAAGAGGGTTTTTCCTAGAAGGACTTTGAGGAATTGTTTTTGAGCCAGTTCTATCCTAATATGTTGAGGCATGATAAGGATCACAAGTTCATGCACTTTAAATAGTAGATCATATCAGTGATGGACTATCAAGGATGATTCAATAACCTACAGTGCATTCCTCCATCCTTAGAAGCTTATGAGATCTCCAAGGAGAGAGGTTTTGTAGATGGTATTCGCTATGAGATCAGGTTGTAGGTGAACATATTTCTCTTAAGTATTCTAGAAGATATAATTAATATTGATCTCTTCGTGGAATATAATATAAGGGAGTCCCCGAGTGGTGGACAAACAGTTTCTATAGGGATATCTGGGAACCCTTCTTCTAGTTTCAATAAGTGTCACCAGGATAGTTATTGCCATGGTAGTGGTGGGTAGAGCAATCAAGGGAGTTTACTTCCACCTCAGAAACATGGTTCAATGCAGTGATTTCAGTGTAGTAATATGGGATACAAGCGCCCATAGTGTCCCCATCCCACATTAGAGTGTTGTTTGTGTAGTATGGTCAGTCATATTTAGATGTTTTGTGGGATATTTCCACAATAGAGTAGTTTCAGGGGACCAGGATCGACACTTGAATCCGAGAGGGGATCAACTACCCCTCAGTAGATGAATGGAAAATTTAGTCCAAGGAAGGGGACATGACACCCTATTATTGTAGAGAAAGTAACACTCAGAGGTAACAACACAAGGGTGTCAGATTGGAGTCCATGGTGGAGGGTGATCCAACTGCATGCTATACAATCCTATCTAGCCAGTTTGGATGCAAGACCTTCTACCCCTAAAATTATTGTATCATCTATCTTAGACTAATTTTTTTGATACATGAGAATCCCATTCCTTAATATATTCTATTTTTTCAAATGGGTTTGGTTTGTATAGGGAGAGAAAACATGGGATTATGACCATTACCACACTGTTAGCAGTGTGGTTAGAGGGTATCACGCACTACAAGGAGTGTTATCTTGAAACTGGGGGCTATCATTTCCTTTGAGAATTTTTTTTATATAAATGATAGGATTCAATTTGATTATTTGTATGGATTGGATATTATTATACCATAATCATATCGATTATTATTGGAGGAGAGTTACCTTTCTATCTCCAGACGAGGGAATCTATACTCACCAGGGTTAGTGGGATCTTCAGGTAGGTTATGCAAGACCAATTCAATGAATATTAGATTGTCTCATGGATCAGATAACAATCCTTGTTATGGATTATTTGGGAATGAGTCAGGATAATATTCTTCCAATGGTGGATTATTTTCAAAACATCTTTCTTAAAGAGTTCCATGGCTTACCAACCATGGGGATATTGAGTTCATGATTGAGTTGGTGCCTGGTACTGAACCGGTTTCTATTCCTCCTTTAAGGATGACACCATCTGAGCTTCATGAGTTGAAAGACCAGCTAGACGATATGGAGGAAAAATGTTTCATATTGTCTAGTACATATTCATGGGGTTCTCTAGTTCTATTTTCCATGAAGGATAATATGAAATTGATCTTATGTGTGGATCATCAGAGACTAAAATAGATGATAGTCAAGAATAGGTATCCCCTTCCGTGCATTGATGATCTCTTTAATTAGATGATAGGTGATAAAATCTTATCCAATATTAATTTGAGATCATGTTACCACCATTTTAGGGTAATACCATTAGACATAATTTGTACTTAATTTTTGAGAAAGAATGGCTTGTAAGAGTTTGTAGTGATGCTATTTTTTTTGATGAATACACAAGTGGTATTCATAGAATTGATGAATTAGATCTTTCATACTTTTATGGATTAGTTTTTAGTGGTTTTTGTCAATGAAATCATAGTCTATTATAGTTATTAGACTATCATGAACAACATATTTACGTCATTTTGAATACATTGAGAGATCATCAAATTTACACCAAGCTATCAAAATGCATTTTATAGATTGATAGTGTGCACTCCTAGGGCTATGTCATTTAAAAGGATTGAAAATCTATGGAACCTGAGAAGGTTGAAACCATTTTATATTGGGAGAGACCCAAGAATTTCATCAAGATTAATAGTTTACTTAGTATAGGAGGTTATTACTAGTGGTTCATCCAAGACTTGTCCATTCTAGAAGCACCGATGTCCATGATAATAAAGAAAGGGATGAAGTTTGTTTGGTTAGACCATTATGAGATATATTTTTAAAAGTTAAAGTGAAGGATGACCTCAATACATATCCTTAATTTACCTATATTAGGTAAGGAATATAACATGTAGTATGAATCATCTGTATTTGTACTCAGAGCAGTTTTGATGCAGGGGGACTGAGGGGTGGATTATGACCCCAAACATTTGAGACTACATGAGTGGAATTATCTTACTCACAATTTGGAGTTAGTTGTTGTGGTATAAACCTTGAGATGATGGAGAAACTATCTCTTGGGTGAGAGGTTTGTGGTGTACATGAAATATAGGATCGATAAGTATATATTTCTCAATGAGATATACAGATTCAACAAAGGATGTGGGTTGAGTTTGTGAAAAGTTCATACTTCGATATGGCTTACACATCAGGAAAGGGAAACTTCATTGCTAATGAATTGAGTTGTAAGACATAGATAGAGGCAATTAATGAATCTTAAAATGAGTGGAATCTGATGGAACTCTTTGATGATATGTATCCAGACGTTCAAGAGTCCTAGAGATGAGTAACATTGATTTTGAAATCTGTTATACCCATGATTTTGGAATGGATCAAGATTGAGAAATTATTTTATCCGAAGGGGATTTTTTTGAGAGAAAACATATATGCTGGGGGGACACCATCCGAATGGCCTCTTGGTAGTGGAAGTTCCCTTCATTTCCATGGCCGAGTATGGGTTCCTACGTGCATGTGTGGGGAACTGATGAGAGAGTTCCATGATTCTAGACGGGTGGTATATCCAAGTTTTAAAAATATGTATCATGATGTTTATTGATATTACTGGTGGCTAGAGATGGAAAATGAGATAGTAGGATTCATGGTGAGGTGTTTCACCTATCAGTAGGTTAAGGTTGTGCATTAAAGGCCAGCTGGGCTTTTAGAGCCTCTACCCATTCTGAAGTGGGAATTAGATGATGTCACTATGGATTTTATGATACTACTATCCATGAAACCTCATAGGAATGATGTTTTATGGGTGATTTTGGATTGAATATTGATGGTAGCCCATCTATTAGAGAGAACTTCACTATTGATGATCCTGGTAGTCTCTATACATGTGAGGCAGTTTGGTTTCACCATATTCCGAGTAGTATTGTTTCTAACAGAGATCCTTTATTCACACTACAGTACTAGAAGGGTCTACAAAAGGCTCTGAGATCAAAATTTATTTTGAGTATAACCTGTCATCCTAAGAATAATAGTCAATCTGATTAGACTATTTAGATTTCGGAGGATATGTTATGAGCCTATGTTTTGGATTTCGGTGGTTCATGGGAGCAGCATATGGAACTCATGGAGTTTTTATATAATAATAGATTCCATGATTCAATCCAAATGATAAATTTCTAGGATTTGTATGGAAGGTCGTGTCGTTCAACTCTATATTCGCTAGAGGTAGGCAATTTATTTCTAGTTGGACCTAGTCTCATGCATGAGACATCTAAACAGGTTCAATTGACCTAGAGGTGGTTGGTGATGAAATATAGCTTTAAGAAATCTTATGTTAACCAATGGATACAACCTATGGAGCATGAAGTTTTTCATCATGTTTTCTTTTAGGTGTTTTCTAGGTTAGGGAAACAATGTATTAGGAAATAGGGAGAAATAATGCCTAGGTTTGTTATGCCATTTGAGATAGTAGAACAGGTCAATCTAGTGGCGTACCAATTATCCTTCTAAGAATTCTACAGTTCCCTTCATGATGTGTTTCACATGTCTTAACTTCATTGATATTATCTTAAAACTTATCTTGTGATAGACATTGACTACATTGATATTTGTGTAGATTCATCATTTGAGGATCATCCGATACAAATTGTGAACCATAGTGAGAAGTATATTTGGGGTAGGATAATACCTATTGTATGAGTGAAGTGGTAGAATGGTCATGTTCAAAAGGATACCTTTTAGATGGAGTCTAATATAAAAGAAAATGGGGTCATATTTTTAATAGATACCCTATAGTGATGCTTGTAGTATCTTGGGGATGATCTATTATATGGTATGGGGGTTTCAAGATCCTATATTTTTCTAGGTATGTCTCTCTTTGAGTTTTTCATTGATCCTATTTTTTTGTGTTTTACTTTTTCTTTAAACCTTATTAGTTGAGTCTCATTTGGAGACTGAGAGATTTGTTAAGGAAAATGACCTAAATTATAGGGAAGTATGTTTGTTAGAATTAATGGAGTTTGTGTATAAACATGTTAAATGGGATTACAAGGGTTTTACATGAGTTTAAAATGATTCAGTGGTGGTTTGGGGTTTTTGATAGAATATATCCTTGAATCTTTATAAAGGACATTTAAATACCATGTAAATGAGTTACACGATGTGTAACAATTTCCAAGAAGATGCTGTGAAAGGAATGAAGGTTGTGAATTGGTTCTTTTCATGAATGAGTTACACATTGTTAATCTACATTACATGATGTGTAATGTTCAAGTAAGGTTAAATGAAGATTATGTATTATGTTTTTTAGTGTAACTATTAAATATAAAATACATGGCATGAAAGAAGGTTACATGCCATGTATTTCTCAGCTCCAATAATTTTAAGAGGGAATGAGTATTTTTTATTATTCACATCCATTGCAGATTACCTCTCTTGAGACCTAGGCTAATTATGGGATATTTTGGAGTGGCTTCCTCCATTACAGACATCTGGTTCAAGCAATAGATATTCAGTGAGTTTTTTACTTCAGTTTTCCCTTTTCTTCCATTGTTCCTCATTATGGAGATGGAATATATTTATCATGGTTATTTTGGGTGTTCATTTTGATATTGTTTGATCTTAGTTTCTTCTTAGGATCTTCTATTCCTTCTATCTTATTGGTGTTACCAGGTTAAAGCATAGTGTTGATATGTAGATGAAGTTGGGTGGTCTGAAACTTTTCCCTTGGGTCTAATTTAATTATCCCTAGTATGTTAAATATGTGTGATCATGATAGTACACAATGAATGCAACCAAATAAATTGGATAAATTTATTGATGTGTGTCTTAAATTTATAATTATAATAAAATGTTTATTGTGTGATTTCTTATAATTGAATCACCTCGTATAATTGGGTTAATTGATATTTTAATGAACTTAGGGTTAAATAATAATTGAAATAGGTTTGATATAATTATGATGATAATTAGGTACCTAAATTAATTAAAAAATTCTTGGATGGATAAATGATAAATTTATAAATTTATCATTGTGTATTATGATTATATATCTAGAATGCATGTTTTGGACTTATGATTTTATTTCTTAGATTTTGAGTATACAAGAAATTTATGTAATTGATTATTGATGGTGGTGTGATTATTATCTTGTAGAGTTAATCTAGATATGACTCATGACTAATTTTGATGCCCGAGGGCATGGTGCATGTTTCTTATACCCCTTTAGTGTAATGAACACATGTAATTGATACCTAAGGGCATGGTGCATTTTTTTATAATTCTTAAGGGTAATGAACACATGTAATTGATACATGGGGGAAGATTATATGATTATATCAGATGTTTGAGGACTAGATGCACAACCATTGGATTCCAAGGGTGAGATTTCAGTATTCATAAGGGTGAGACTATGGTTATAATAAGGGAAGAGGATATATTTTATGATATCTTATGAGAGATTTTTCATTGGGATGATAATCTACCATATAATTGGGTGATCCATCCAAATGAAAGAGGATATACCCTTAGACAAGGAAATCTCTGGGGCACTAGTTCAAGTTGGGCTATCCCCGGGTGTCAACTCAGAATGTGGGGATCGACGGGTCTGTTTCACGTGTAGTGTTAATTTATTAAAGTAATAACCTATTTATCCCTATATTGAAATAACTATATTTATATGAGTGTATTTTTTTACACATGGCAGTGACCTACTAAGTTTTAATCACACCCTATTCGGGATAATTTTTTTTACCCAAGAATATTGCATGGATGTGGGTTTGGATAATGGAAAAATACATTGTTGATGATCTTTGTAGGCTAGATGGGTTGATGTTCGGATATGGGACCGACATGGGGTTCAAGATCTAGGTATTCAGAGTATTTATTTGAGTCTTCTTAGTATTTTATCTATATGAATTTGAGTATGTCATTTAGTTTCATTTAGCTTTTCATTACATTATTATTTTATTATATGGATTTATTCAGTTGGTGCTTTCTCAAATTTGGTTGTATGATTATTTATTGATATCGTTTCTACTATTTTTTATACTATTCTATTGTTTAATTCATTCATTGAGACTATTTAACAGAGGGTATAACCTCCCCACTATATTATTTATACCCTCACTTATTGTCGACAACCTCTAGTATATGGGGAGGCACACTTGAGGTCATGTATCTAACCAGATCTATCACTTGAGGGAGCACCAGGTCATGGATGTTACATGATGTGCTCATCCCCTTTACCAATATAATCCATGGGGGTTTCTTTCGCTATGATCTGGGTCCCAAGCCACTTTTAAAAATAAAATCATAAATCAATAATATTTCAGAGACATTTCGTGTTAGGCCAAAGAAAGTCGTATCAGACATGTGTCCTATTTAGAACTTGATCCGACATATAATTTAATCATTTCATTCTCAATTTTTATTATTACAAAAAAATGATTCTTTATATATTAATGAACTGGATGACATTAGACACTGTTGGTGGTTGCCTACTAATTATATCTCACACCCTATTTGGACCTCTGATTGGTACTCTAAAAAGCATTATGGTTTCAAGTAGGGACAAGGGGAAGGGCCCAAATATGGATGACCAATTTATATTCTAGAATGAAGTATGGGTGCAGGGGATCAATATTATTCTCATGATTCTATTGGATATATATTTTTATTTTTATTTTATTTTTTATAGCAAGTCATATACACTGGATTCACCATTTCCCATGTATTCCCATTTTTTATATAATGACATGATCATAATTTTTTTTATGGATATAGTTTTTACCATTTTATTTAGGTATCTAGATAATTTATTCATACACTACTAGTTATTTATTATACATACACTGTTCATTTATATTATTATTCTATTTTTCCACACTCTGATCACGAGGGTATAGTCTCCCCACTATAATTATATGAACCTCACTACTAGTCGACATCCTTTGGCTTATGGGGAGATGTGATTGAGAATATTTGGCCACCAATTTAGCTACTATAATTGAGTGATCCATGTCAAGATATTATAGTGGAGAGGGTGGAAGATCTTATAAAAATACAATAGAGTGAGCGAATGGTGACTGTGTATGTCACCCATTTTAATGGGTTGGTTCTTTTCTCACTTGAGTTTATATTTGACGACTCATGGAAGGTCCATCACTTTATTAAGGGAATTATTCCAGAATTCAGTTCTAGGGTACTCTCATTTTAACCCATCTTCATTTAAGGATGTGTTTAATTAGACCATGGTGGTGGAGTTGATTTATAGGGGCCATGTTAGTGGGGATGGGGACTCTATTTATTTTAGTATTATTGAATTTTCTACATATTGTGTGAAGTGTAAGCATGATGATTCTAATTTAAAAAATAAATATGACTTAGTAGAATATTCTTATTTTGTTTCCATTCATCCATTGTAGAAGTGATATCTTGTATTCCATTAGTGTGGATAACCTAGGAATTCTAAGCCCTCATGTTTGAGAGTCCTGAAGACTGGATTAGTTATAGATGATTGGACATATTCAAAAGTTTTGTATGTCCAATCATCGACAAAATAAATAATCTTTATCTTATCATGGATATCAATAGTAGTCTAAAAAACACTTCAAGGCACCCCGTATTTTTCTCCCTTATTTCGTTGATCTGTCCTAGTTTCATGATATCTTCCCCTATCCTTTGAGTTATTCTACACCTTATGATATTTTAGAGAGACTTATATTCATTTTATGGAATTATGGAAATAATTCAAAGTTTAGTGATCTATTTTTGGTTACCTTGGTTAAAGGGATGAGTTATTATTTATGGTGTTTTCTCTAGAATAGTTGATCTTGTTTAATCCGCCATCTTTAGTGGAAACCTTATATGGTATTGAGACCCACTAAAGGTATCAAATTTTAAATATTCCATTTTTAATGTCTTAATAAATATTCTCATATTTGGTTTCAACTATGGTCACATTCCTTTGAATATCATTGTTAATATAGTGTGGTTTCTCGATGTGTTAAAATTTTCATGTCCCTAGATCAGTTTAGAGGATGTATTGTCTAGTTTTCCTTCCCTCTTATCTTCTACCTCCTCTTGAATTATATGCCTTTATATAAGTGTATTAGTTGAGACATTAGTTACTTTATGGGGAAAGAAAGTGTCATTATGGAGAGAATAGTCACACCCTTACTTATTTTTACATATTTTGTTCTTTAGTTATCATTTTTATACATTAAATTAGAGTTTTAGGTTGATTTTATTTAAATTCTATATGTTACGGGGTTTTTGTGTTTGGAACATGGTTTCCACAAGGTTTGTGTAATATGTGAGGCATACTCATGTGGGAACTAAAGTATATTGTAGAATAATTCACATGATTGGTGTAATATTTGTCGAACCATGTGGCTAAATAATGCAGCATTCTCAGCTCTATCTAGTGAGGGGTTCACTATTATCACAATGTTTAGTAAATAGTGTGGCCAGACAATGAATCTATTCTTTGTTTTTAAAATGATAAATTTTCCATTATACCCTTGGAAAATTTAACCATCTTCATCCCTTTAATTACTTCCATTCAACAGACACTATCAGAGGTAATCCCATCATATTATCCATAACTTTTCTCCTTGGATTTTTGGGTCTTCAACTTTGATTTTAAATAGGCTTATTAAGGTTTAGTCCCCTCTTCCATCTTCATTTCCATTCCTTTGTACTTTTTCCTTCTTCCTATTTCTATGGGTCTATGTTGGCTGAACCCTTAGTGGGGTATGGTTCAATATCCTTGTGGTTTTGATGTATTGTTTCTAAATTTTCAATTTTCCCCTCATCTCTTCATACGTGAAGATTTCACACCATTCATTCTTGAAATAAATAGGCATTTTCATGCTATTCCATTTTCCTTAGGAATCCACATCATTATTGGGTTTTCTAAAACTTTTCATATTAAATTATTTAGGCTATGTTTTCAATTAATATACTTAGATGCCCTTTTCAATGTAATTGTAATTTAAAAGGGTGCTTTCAACCTCCTATAGGTTTTATATGGGGAAATTAATGGGTTTTGGGGGGTTATTGTTTAGGAATTTATTTCAAATTAAATTTAATGTGTGTATTGAGTTTTTATAGTGTTAATTAATTATAAAACATTATAGTTTTTTTTATAATTTTTTATTATGAATTGTTGATTTTATGGTTCATTAAATTTGATGTTTTTAAAGTGGGTTCCCTCTTTAATTTTAAGAGGTTTTCAAATTTTACCTGGTATCTAAAATGGTTTTCAAATAAGGATTTCACACACAATAAAAAACATATAATTATTATTTTTAAAACCTATGAACCATTTGGTACTTTATGGAAAAAACGATTCTTTCATAAAATGAGATACACCCTTAACTTAATCCCCATAAATCTATGACTAAAATGAGTTTCTTGAATAAATGTGACAATTGTTTTTGTTTATATAAATTAAATTGAGGGATTTAGTGAGATGGGTGTGTGTGTGTGAGGTCAGGTATTTTATTGGCATGGTTTTTTCTATGGTTTATTATTGATATGTCTGTTATCTCACACATTCATCCCCACCCTCTTCTACTAGTATCATGGGTGATCCTAACCATTATAGTGAGATAATGAGAGATGTTTTCTATAGCATTCATGTTTACGCACTGACTGACATCACCAATCTATGTGTTACGAACCCTACAAGGGGAGTGCCACTAATGAGGTTGGGTAGTAAAAGACAAGTTGTTATTATCTAGGGACTTCATTGATTAAGATGACATATGGTTCCACTTGTGTACCTCTAAGATCATCTCACTGGATGTTTATGAGTTTCCCATTATCAAGTTCACCATAATTTGACTTCTTTACTTATATTCTTAAGTATGTTTCTAATTTATTCTTTTTATTATTATTATAACATGTAATGAAATTTTTATCCTTATTTATTTTTTGGTTGGTTTAAATATATTCTTCATTTTTGTGATAATTCAATAATTCATGACTTTGTTTAATGAGTCCCCTGATATTGATTTATTTAGTTTCCTATTTACATGTCATGTTGTTTCATTCTATTTATGTGTTTGTTGTTTTTTTGGGTGACTTGACTTATTTTTTTTTTAATAATTTTCTAAAGGCGATTTAGATATGGTTTTAGGAATTACATTTTAAAATGGGTTTTAAAAAGGAAAGAAAACTATTTTATTATTAAGAATCATTTTTTTCCCAAAAGGAATTTGTGAAATGTTTGTGAGTTTTCTTTCCTAAATTATTATTAATAACTATTTGTAAATATTTTATTTCAAACTGGAATTTTTGGAATGATTTGAAAAAGTAAATGCATGGATTATTTAGTGAAATCTGATTATCCGATTATCTCACACCAACTTATACCACTCAGTGTCGGTAGAATCATGTTATTATTTCTAGTTTAGTTTTAGATTTTTGGAAAGCTCTAACATTATGGAATTATCCTTTTGGGAAGTTCATTTTTTAAATCATGTTTGAGGATTTGTGGTGACTTTAGGTAATGATGAGATCATTTATATTAATTTTTTATTTCTATTAGTTTTCCATGGATTGAGTTATATCGACCAATTTGACTTTTATTTTGTTTTTTAGATATTTTCTAGTTTTTTATATCTTATATGTTTGGAAAAAAAGCTCAAGGAATAATTTTAGTTTTTTTTGGGTATTCCTATATTTTTTTACATAGACAAATGACTATGAATAAGTATGGTTGGTATTTTACAAATCATGGGTTTAAGGTGGCACAATTTCACAATGTTTTCTAAATTTTTAGGCCTCAAAATAAGAAGTTAGTTTTTGGAGAATGGTGGATTTCCACGTGAGAGTGAACAATACAAAGAATGTGGAGCATAGTTCACAGATCACATAGGGAGGTATGTGGAATGATTAAAGAATTCGGAAATGGATGGATATCTGTGTAGCGGTGCTACGTTGACCATGAAGCGTGGTATGTGGACCACGTTTAGAAATGGTTCACGTGAAGGCATGCAGTTTGTGGGAGGAAGATGGTTCGTGGAAGGATTGTGTTACATGGGGTAGGTTTTGTTGGAAAAAATTAGGTGCTAATTTTATGGGTCATGAAGGATATTTTTTGTAGAAGAGAACAACCACCACATTGGAAGAGTGGCGGTACGCGAACCATGTATGGAAGAACGATTTGTGGGAGAACGGTACGGAGTGAAGGTTGTACCACATCGAAGATTTGGTAAATCTTTGATTAGGGGATTATGTGGAAATATTAGCCTATATAAAGAGATATAATCCTATTATTAATGTGAGAGTGAATTTCATTATAGAAGATCATCGCCCTGGTAATTCGGCTACATCTGAAAGAATTTAGCGAGGAAGAAATATGTGAAGGGTGAAGTGGTTCTCGTAGAATCAATTTTGCTGAAGGGTTTTACAAGGCATTTTATATTGCAATGAAAGTGTAGTCTATTAAGGATAAATGTATGTGGACATATGGTGGTCCATATAGGAGAAGATGTATGTAGAGGAGGATAGTTCACGGAAGCAGAGTCAGTCCATAGAGAAGAGATGGTCCAAAAATAATACGTGCTATGGGGTGGAGCATAGTTTGCAGAGGAAACAAGTGGTCCACAAAGGACTCAAGGAGGTTCGAAAAGACAATTCGTGAAAGCTATTTCTACTAAATAATAGTATGCATAAGAGTGTATTTTATCTATGGGTGATAAAGGGACTTTAATAGATCATCTACCTATTGCTGAGGATAAACAAATTCATTCAAATGAAGGGACATATATGTCCATAAACTATGAGTGGATACCATCCAAGAGAAGTGAGAAAAGGAAGAGGAAACAAATGATCCTTTCCACGAGCAGTGATCTAGAGAAATAGACATAGGTAATGACCCTTGGGAATATAGTGAGCATACCCTAAATCTTGTAAAGGTAGTGAGCCTGGGTATTGAAGTGATCTAGCCCAAACCTTGTAATTGTTAGTGAGATTTAGAATATTTAGTACATCGGCATGTTGATGTTGTATGCTCTTTGAGAGTAGCCTAGTGAGGGTGAACCAAGTAAAATTACTGTGTCTAATGTATGATTTCATTTCTATTCATATATTTCTATGGGAGAAAGAGAGAAGTGTGTTTTGTTTAACGATAAAACAATATCCGAAGGGGTAGTAGTTTTAATATGTCATACCCTGATTGACCACCTCTCTTAGGGTATTTTAATTAATTGAACTAACATTATAGTAATTGTTATGTTTATTTTTAGTTGTTACATTATTTATTTTTCTCATTATTTCAAAATTTTTACTTCAGTTTTCATAGACTTGCTATGGGTGGGAACGCCATACCATATTCTCAGTATGATTCCACTAATTTTTTTACTTTATTTATTCAGATAAAATCATTCCAACCAGTATGTTTTGATACTCTGACATAAGTTTCCTACCTATGGGGATAAGGAACACCATTCAGGGCTTTCCATGGTTTGGATCACATTCCTAGTTAAGGGGTAGATTGGGTTTGTTCATGAAAAGTCACTCATCACTGATGGGAAAGTGACTCTAGAGTAGTTATGGTCAGTAAAAACAATAAGAGTTAACCGAATCAAAGTTTTAAAAATCCTATCCAATGTTATTTTTGGTGCTAAAGTTCAAGAAAAAATAGAAGACAACTACAAAAAATATTTATTTTTGGGATATGGTGAGGAAAAATTTATATTCCAGCATTAGGAAGATGATAATCCGAAGACAGTTAGATACCCGTCTCATGGAAAACTAGAACTTAGCTGAAAATGATGTTGAGAAAAAAGAATCAGTGAACCATGTACAAGTTTATATGAATATGAATTCCATATTGAAATATTTTTTTGAATGTTCATGGAGCATTTAGATTCCATTAGTTTGACCAAAAAAGATGCACCAGATTGCTTTAGGACTACTAAATCTCATATCATAGTTATAGAAGTTTTGGCCCTAGAAGTTCTAGTATTAAAAATTTTAGATCTTTAAATTTCATTTCAAAGATCTAGTAACATAAGAATACTAGTTTATAGGTTTATATTTGAAGTGAATTTCTTAACTATAATGGATGGGGGAGTGTCTGTGAACTTGAAAGAAGTAAAAAGACTCAACAATTTTGAAAATTTTGAGTTATATATGAATTTTTAGTTGGATTAATTGTCTGAAAATTAAACATTAGAGTTAAATGAAATACCAAAAATGAAATGAATAACTTTATAAAAAATGGAAATTAAATTTTAAAGAAGAATATAATTGTAGAATAAGGTACAAGGCTAGAATTATCATCAAAGGATTTCAATAGAAGGAAGTAATTTACTTCATAGAAATTTTTTCATTAGTATCATAGAAAACTACCTTCTGAATAGTGTTGATCCTCACTGCTATTGGAAGTTTTCACTTAGAGAAGATATATGTTAAGAAACAACCCCTTCAAGGTGATTTGGTGGAATATATTTACATTAAGGAACCAACTGGTTTTTTTTGGATCAACAGAATAATGACTTGGTGTGTAAGGTAAAGATAAGTCACTATAGATTAAAAAAAGCACCGAGATAGTTGATCCATAATATTGAAGCTTTCTTAGTAGATAAAATTTCTATCTAGAGAAACTCATATCACTATTTATGCATGGAGGCATTTGGGGATGAGTGATTCAATATCCTTCTCATATTTTTGGTTGATATGTTCTAGGTTGGTACATAAATTAATCATATTTCGATACTAAAGAATGATTTTTATGAATGACCCATGATGAATGATCATTGTTAGGTCTAAAAGATCTTTGGAATGAGTATTTAGAGGGTAGAAAAGCCTAACAATTAGTGTTATCTCAGGAATATTACATCTTAAAGATAATCAAAATATTTTGGATGTTTGGATGTAAACTAGTCACAAATCCATTGGTGAGACACTTTAAACTATCCAAAGAAGATCACTAACAATTAAAGATGAATTCAAGTTCATAGATAAAGTTCTATTGGAATCAATAATAGGAATCTTGATATATTCCATTATATATACTTGACTAGATATTTCATTTATAGTGGGAGTCGACATTTATTTATTGTAAAATCTGGAGAAACAACACCAGGAATTGATCAAGTAGACCCATGATGGCTATGAATGTATAACTATGTGATTTGAGAAGGATGATCCATTATATGATTTTAGGGATATATAATTTAGAGAGGATACAAACATGTGAAAGTTTACCATATGATATGTCTTCAAATTTATAGGAATGAAAATTTTTTAGATGTCAAGAATGTGCATAATGGTAGTGTTTTCTATAGAAGAAGTGGAGTATATAGCTAGAAAAGAAGCTCTAAATGAACTAACACTATGAAGGAAATTTTTGGAGTTTCTATAAATAATCTTGAAAGGTGGATTTAATTATTATTATAGTCATAGTCTAATACATTTGGCTAGTAATATGGTGTTCACACTCAAAATAAACACATCAAACTAAAATATCATTTCCTCTAGATAATTATTGAGTATATAGGGATTGATATATGAAATATAGCTCTAAGAGTAAATCCAGATGACATGCTTACCAAGAATTTTAGTCTATGAAAGTATGAGGTAAAAGTTTACCTCAATGGGTCTAGGGTAATCAAAAGGTGGTGGTAAAACTATTGCTTCATAATATATAGGTTTTTTCCCTAAGTTTTAGATATTTATAAGTATTTTCCTTAAAGTAGTATTCAAGTGGGAGATTATTAAGAAATGTGATTTCTAATCATGTTATAATTAGTTGATCAAAATGTAAAACACTAGAGTAATACTATTTAGTTTGATGAAATAATGACAATGGAAACTCTAGCATAGGCGGGTGGTCCGAATGTATTACACCCACATGCCCAACACATATTAGGGTGTTCAATTATTCATTATTTCCCACTAGATCTTATTCTCATGTTAGAAAGAATAACATGAACTTATCAATATTTAAAATCACATATGATGTTTGAATACAAACATTAATATAAAAAAACACAAGTTTTACATGGTTCACCACAATGTAAATGTAATAAATCCAACATGGTGCCCTGGATGCCTATATGATGCCCAACTGAGCCCAACATGAGAGAGAATTACTTAGGCCATACCAAGATCAGGTGAGGGGTTGGTTGGTCTGGGCCATGTCAAAAATATGTTTTCCTAACCCAGCCTAAAAGTCTGACTCGTAGGGTCGACCTAGAAGATTGACCTAATGACCTACCCTACTATACTGAATAAGGCTAGGAAAATCCAAAAAATTTACCAAAAAAATTATGGTATAGGAGATTCAAACCCCCTACCCTTGCCTTCCAATGAAACACTTATAAATACTAGTCAGGTCACCTTGTTTCATATATTTATGTGATATGTATAATAATATGTATATTTTATGGAAAATATTTTAAAGGTAATTTAAAAAATATATTTTTTCTTTGATATTAAAGCCCCGATCACCCAATCTAGTGGCCCATCAGGAGAAATATAGATCAGGTCGAAGAATTGGGCCGACCTAAGACACTATTAGTTCCAACCTAGCCAAATTTCAGCTTGAAGTTTTTATGTTAATCCTGAGATGACCCAACCTGAGAAGGTATGGGCCAGGACAAGCCTGATCATCATTGAAGCCCTACCCCAAATGGCTATTTCAAGTAATATACAAAAACAATGTGATGACATAATAAGGTTTAAGATTATAAACTATAAGTTTTAAAATTGTTTTGGAAATATGCATTATTAATACATGGGAACTCTATCTTCTTGTATTTTTTAATCACTACTCAAAGATATGGAATAAAATAGAAATATGAAATGATGATAACTTATAATAATTTCTCAAAGATGAATAACACTAATATGACATGGGTGTTATCATTATGCTTTAGTTCTTCCTCAAATTTCTAATATTAAATGTTCTTTACTATCTGTGATTGTTATCTCTCCATTATTCTTATGCAACTTACTCCTCTATATATAGAAATAATTTCCACCAAACTCTACTTTAAATCCAAGAATTTAATCTCTACATAAATAATCACCACCATATATCTTCTGATGGGTAGTTAATGGATTTATTAGAAACTACCTCACTAACATGAAAATTCGACATTATTAAATCTTCTAAAATTAACCATATTCTATTAATCATGATGTAATATACTACATCATGAAATAATAGTTCAGTTTCTCCTTTAAGTTCAACTAATAAAAGGTTCAAAACATTAAATAAGCTCTCATGGATGATGAAATTTTTGTTTCAAAAATATTCAAAACTTAAGAATCATGACCCTATAGAATTTACACTATATACATTTAAGAAAAGATTTGTTAAATAATATTTTATTATGAAACCTTTTGTGGTACGACACTCCTTACATGTCATGAGTATCATAAAATTTTACATATTAAATGAATTATCTTATGTCTCCTATATAAAATAGACACCATGTTTCAATTTGATATAAGTGCTTTAGATTTAATAAAGGAAGAAACCTTACATTTTCTCCAAGTGACCATTCTAGAATATAAGATTTACCTTGAAAAGGGACTTTGTCAGTTTTCTAATTTCAGCTCCATTCATGACATGGATTTTGTGCTCATGTTACGAGCACTTCCTACTACATTAATATCTTCATATCATCTTCGATTTCCTATATTTCTTCAACTCATACTTCTTCCAATTAAAAAAAATAAAATTTATAAACTTATAGTTGGAAAAATTCCCATTTTCAATTTTTTGTCAATCCAGCTTCAATGTTTTCAAACCTCAGTATACCTTCTTTTAAGATACCAAGCTCCCCCTTATGTCATTCTCATGCACTCTACAAGGTTTCCCCCAATATTTCTAAATTTATCTTTCGACCTCCTTGATAATAAAATTTAAAGGGTAAAAAATATGATATTTATGAACCAAAAACATTTTCAATAAAATTTTAACAAATTATCTAAATTCACGTGAGTGAAAATCTATTGCACGAAACAAGAGAAAGAGTTAATTATTTTGAAGCTATGAATTTTTCCTTTGATTAGCCTTGTTTTCATGATAATACCCATAGATAATGTCTCCCCCTATATTCTTATTACCAATATTAGATAAATTTCTACAATAACAAACAATATATAAGTAATGAATTATATATAATGGGGAGAAGGGGTAATTTTAACCTCCTCATGATGGGGGATCGGGTTGAACACCAATGTTCAACTGATGATTTGTACCCACATACTCTAGTCTAATAATTCCTTACTCAAACATTTATTTAATTAAGTGATATAATATCCCAATATGTCTAGTTTGGGAATGTTATACTCTATTCCAAGTAAGATCCATTTCACTATGGTTGTCACTATAAATACCATGGGTAGATTCACCTACTCTTAAAGATCCTTCAGTTTTTATTTCATTCATTCAAATTGAGTGAAATTTTTTATTACTGAAATATTTTCCACTTCAGCTGTACCAAGAGAGGTTCTATCTTGCTTCTTATTGAGACACCCAATAAAATTTCAATGGAAATATATCCTCAACTCATGGATTTTCTATCCATAATATCTCTATACCAATCTATATCTGAGTAGTAATATAATTCTTTATCATTTATTGTACAATATACCAAACTGTAATAAAGTGTTCCCTAAATTTACCTCATGACACACTTCGCAACCAAGAGATTCTTCTCGCTGGGGAAACATTGGTAGTCAGAAAAAACAATGTTATAAATAATACATATAGTATTATTCCTATAAGATAAAAAAATATTCCAATAATCCTCAAATAAAGTGTTTTATCAACAACTCTTCCTTACTATTGTTTACGAAGTTTGGTTCCAATCATAATTAGCATTAAAATCATCTTTCTATTATGCACATCAAAATTCTTCAGAAGATTATTTATATATTTTTCCTAGGAATATAATGCGTAACCATATTTTTATCTTACTTAAAATCCAAGAAATAATTTTTACTCTCTATTTATTGACATTTCAAAATCCAAGCTCATGAATTGTGAAAACCTCTCCACTAAATTATATTTTTTTTCTCGGAATATAATGTCACCTATATAGACAAGCATACTGATCTTATATTAATTTTTCAATTGCACATAAATATTGTGATTGAATCCTAGTATTATGAATTCTATCCTCATAAAGAATGTGTAAAAATGAAAATACTAGGCCTATATATCTTATTTCAATACATACAAGGCCTTCTTCAATCTGTATAGTTTCAATTATTCATCAGCAATTAGAAAAACACTAACTATTCAATGTAGAAGTCTTATTTTAAAATATATTTTAAGAATTATATCCTGATATCCATTTGGTATATTCTAAATATTATATATAACACCATAGTATTAAATAGTCTTATTGAATCAATTATCACTATTGGAACATAGTTCTTCTATATCAATTCATTATACTTTTTTATAACCCTTGGAAAATAATCTTTCATTGTTTTGGATCACTTTACCATGACCATCATACTAATTTTGGTAGATCCACATTGTTCTAAAGATAGTATTACCTAATATTATATTCATGAACTCCCTTGTATATTTTCTCTCTATCTAGTCTAACTCCATAAGGATGGATTTGACCCATGATTTTTCTTTCACAACTTCTTCAAATGAGGTTAGTTCCACTTGAGAGAAGTTTGATCTATAGTTTCCATCATCCAAGTCTTTATTGGAATATATTTATCACCGATGATATTTAACTCATCAAAAAACACTCATCTTCTTATTTTTGGAGTCACTAGTTAATAACCTTCATTAGATTATTCTTACATTTATTTAATGTCAGATTCTTCTTCATCACATGTGGGACCGTGTACTCCACTAGAGTTAGTGTCCAGTTATTCTTCTCATCACATGACTCTCTTAGAACTAAAATTTTTGGTGCGTTTCCATCAGTTTCTTCAATATTTTTTATATAACTACTATACCTAATCATTTTTACCTCTTATTTATAAATTTATAGTCCTTAATTTTGAAAGAGTATCTTATAAATATCCCTTTACCCAATGCATATCCACATTTTACTTAATTTCTTTTACTATTTCATATGTAACACTTAATATCAAATAATATAATGGGATTAAATTTTGGATTTATTCCATTAAAATTTCATAAGGTTTAATTTTCTTTATGGGGCTCATTAAATCTTGATTTTGGGTGTAAATTGCTTCTTCCATAGTTTCCTTCTAGTAGTGATGAGAAATACCACTTTCAGTGAGAAATGATTTTTCTATGTTGTTCATAATTAGATTTAAACTTCCTAAAACACTTTTTTGTTATAGTTTTCTCACATAAAAGACATCATTATTAATATCATGCTTCTATAAATAATTTTCTACCTTATGAGAGGTATAATTTGTTACATTTTTATACTAGAGAACCTAGATCATTATCCCACTTTTGTTTTTTTCTCTTCACCAAAACCACTTAATACGTTCAATTAATTTACTCTTTACTTGTAAAAACATTATACAACCCTTTATATTAGAATCATAAAGAAATAAAATGAATTATTTCTCTCTATATTTACCTGGAATCTTCATAAGTCCAAACAAATCAGTGTGAATCTAATTAAGTATATTTGAGTCCCTATTTCTCTTCGGTTAGTAGGGATTTCTCATCAATTTTCCCCTTATATAGGCATCACAAGTATTCTTTAAATTTCATCATATATTTAGAATATTTGTTTCATAATTTAGTTAATATGGATTTTCTATGCCTCGTTGATTGATATTTTTGGAGCCGTTAATTCCATAGGTTGATTTCTTCTTCCCCTAAAGGAGTCAAATATTCTCCTTTATATTCACCAAGAATAGGTTGTCGTTCATTATCCATACCTTTATCATAAAGTATCCTTATTTTCACTTGGTACGATAATCCTTTTGGTTGAATGTTTCCTCAAGTGCAGAGTCACACAATGGGATAACACTTAAAAAGTTATGTCTAAATCAACCAATTGAATGAGCATATGTATTCTTTTGTTCGTCACCAACCAACATTGTCTCCCCATATCCCTTTATTTTTATTTTTATATGATTACTAAATCTGAAGGTGACTGTAACATAAATATTTAAATTAGTTAAGATATTTAAGTTTTCAGTTGTATGGTATGGGAAACCACTATCAAGGATCTATATTCTTCTATTTTTGGTTTCTCAGAGAGAAATTTCCACCAAGATATCCTTCTTATTCTTTTTATTTTCGTTATAAAAGAGTCTTGATTGAATTGGGACAGAAGGAATCCCATCCTAATTTTTATTATTATAAGTTATGAGATCATTATCCTATTCCTCCAAAGGATATAAAATTTTCTTCAAGGAACTCTTAGATAGTTTTCATCAACCTTTATCCTTTATCTTCCATTAAGTATGTTTTACTTTTCTATTTCATATAGAATATTTCCTTGTAGAAAAGGTTATATTAATTATAATAATATCCTTAAAATTAATTTTTTTCTTCAATATTTAGGATATGTTCTCATTATTTATTTCTAAATCCCAAGAGGTTTACATCTCAAATAGATTCCCACCTTTCTATAGTATATCACGGTATAACCAAGAAATACATCAAATTGGAATTTCATTAAATGATTTTTTCATTTCTCCCACTCCACATATTTCCATATTTGATGTACCATATTTAATATTGGGGTAACATATGATATTGAGATATTTAACCAACTTTCTACCTTCCTTTATCTTTTACAGAGACTCAACATACTTGGGTTGTCTCAGTTTTACTTCTAAGCCCACTCTTGTCAATAAGACTAAACCTACACTCATTTATGATATTCTCACTAGTCCATGTACCTTTTCATGCTCTTTCTATAAACTCCTTATAAAATAAATTCATAAATTGAAGTTTTTATCATCACCGTCCCCTTTTTCTTGAGCCTCAAGTTTCCTTCCCAAATGTACAACTTCATCATTTATATATTCAACCCTCTTCCATATTTATTTTAATTGGGTATTGAGATCATAAATTATTTTTTCATACTCTTTGATTTGTACCTTGAAATCAATAACTTCTTTAGATATATATTGATAAGCCTCAAGATATTCAACCACCTTCTTTAACTGAGTAATTTCTTCTTAAAGTTGATCAACATATATAGTTGATTCCATCAAAAAAACACTTATATGTCATTTTTTGTTACATTTACTTTTCAATTATTCAAGATATCATTTGAGTTTAGATTTCATGTTAACAACTTTTCCGTGATGATCTTATTTATCATTTTTAGGATTTTTTATTTTATCTTTTTTCATTTTAACATCTTCCACACATGTGATAAAATTAACTTCAAAATTTTCATGGAACCTTTCATTTTATTTTTCTTCTTCACTCAAAAATTTGTCCACTGGAATGTATTTCTATTTGATATTCCCAAATTTATAGTTTCACCTTCTGAAAAACTTATCTACTATGTTTATTCCAAATCATCTATAGATCCATTTTTATCCATTAATGGGAATCTTACTATGACATACCCAACCATTCCATTATTAAAATAAGAAAATGGAAGTTTACATTCATACCTTCCTTTACGTCTCTCAAAGTTTCTTATAAATAGTGAATGAAATTCATTACCGTTATCTTAATATTTTTTATAGCTTCTTGAATCATAATATTATCCCTTTATTTTATAGAAGTATATATTTTACAATTTTTTAGATGTGATTTTTGGTTTCACATGCTTATCATAAGACACTAGCTTACTATAATGATCACCAAGCGTCACATCTACAAAATTTTGTTTCCCCCAAGAAGACACCTTGAAATTATATAAGAGGGGAAGTATTATGAGAATATTTTTCATAATATAATTCCACATATGCTCCATTAATATTAATGAGGTGATTGAATATGACATCAATATTCTTATTTTGCCTCATTTTAAAATTGTTTAACTTGTTAGGAAACACTTCCAAATTACCTTCCTTCACCTTAATAAATATTGTCCAAATTTCTCCATATATATTTTATTTTGTTAAATATATCAATTTCATATAGACATGGTTGAATAAAGCTCTAGATAAATCATTTTGTGTCTTTATTCAACATCAATTATTTTCTTTGTTATCTTCCATCATTGATAATCAAATAACACCACTACCTTTTATTTATTGAATTAGTATAGTAATAACAAGAACACTAAGAGATAACAAGTTAGATATCTTTCTAATATTTCTTATCTAAAAATGATATCCATTAAACAAGGTAACCCCTTTTCATTAATTATATTCTCTATAGTAGAAATCTTCTAATGATAGTTTTTCAAGTAAAAACCTAGCTCCAATCCTCTTGTTCCACCCATAGGCCCTATAACATTATAAAATCAAAAAATCAAGAAGAAGTAATTATATTACATTATTGGTATAATATATAATATTTCCCATAGTGTTCAATATATTATTATTCTTTGAAAAAAATATTCATATATACATTACATTTAAAATCCTGAGATACAACATGAAAACATTATGAGATCATTATTATCCCTTACATCTTATCCTTGAAAATCACATATAGTTATCCTCTAGGTTTCCTATAGAAAGGAATATAAATAAAGTTGATCTTAGATACTCTGTAAGAAATAAAATATAGTAGAAATTATCATAACATAAATATCACATAAGTGATATGGTGGGAATAAATAAGAAACCTTAATCCACAATCAACTAAAATTGAGGACATTCTATATCCCTAAAAAACATGAAAACATAGATAACAATAATAATTGATCATATACTGATGGAATTCATAATTTCTTACATCAAAATATGTTGTCAAAGACTTTTTCCAAGATACTATACTAATATAGAAAGTGGAAAACACCAAAAGCTAAGTTATTTTGTCTAATGATACTTGTCGATGCATCGAGGGCATACATGATTCTGATCCCCACCCATTACCCATTTAAGTCTAATTAATTCACTATAAGAGTCAACATGGTCTTTTATAAAATTCCCTAAGGAACCTATGGCTAAATCAAAACATGACTATCTGTTTAAAGAAAAAAAGTTAAAACATATACTTTCCCATTAATAACCTTATAATATATGAAGTATCATTAAAGTAATAAGAAACAACCTCATCAAAGAGATATAGGGGAAATGTTAGTTTAAATGTTCTAGGTTATTCATGGAAGATAGTAATTGGGATAAATAGTTTTCATTGGTATGAAACTAATGAAATGGTAGGAAAAATCCTTCATCATAATTTATAAATATCATGTGAATATTCAAAATCATATCCCCTGATCATGTATATCCAGGTGTGTAGTCTTAGGCCCACTAGTTGTGTATCTAGGTGATGATTGGGTGATACTAAACCAACCCTTTTTAGGGTAGTTTCCTCAAGGTTCATCTATTCCAACGACATCCACTTTCAATTATCTAGACGTGGATTTTATTTCTATGAAAATAAACATGTGTTTACTTTACCAAAATTAGGGATGTGTTTTCTACTGTATAAATGATTTAGTTTTAAAATGGTTTTGGTAACCATTGAATAAAAATAATTTGAGAGAGGGATAATAATAAAGACCTGAAAATCCCTTAGATTTCATGATTAATATGGTAAAATGTCTTCCATACCAATGTATAAACCGCACAAAAGAAAATATCTTTTGATTATAACATGAGTCCAAAAGAATGAACATTGAGATAGAAAAAACTCACTTAATGATTGGGTATTAGTTCAGTCAAAACCTCACAAAATAGAGGGATTATAATTGATCTTTAAATACCCTGAATAAATGTATTTTGTGAAACAACATCTGAAATTGATTTTATATATACCACATAAAGTAAATTAAGTGAATAATACCAAATATGTCCCAAAGAGAGGAAATTTATACTAAAAACCCTTAACATATTAGGATGAAAATCCTTTTTCTAGCTAATAAAATGTTTAGAACATCAAATTATTTTGTATTATTTTTACATGCATCAAAAATTTGATCAACGGTAGATGGTTGGGATTAGTGTTTTAGAATTAGAAATTCTTCTCTTTAGTTGTAGTTGGTATATTAGAAGTTTGTATATCCTATAACATAAAGGGTAGTCTATAATGTTGTTGAACCTTCCAGAAGGAAATATCTAGAAAGAAGAATATATAAGTGTTTATCAGGGTAATTAATGAAGGTCAACAGTGGTTTAAGAAATCAATAGAAACATTCTATTTGGACAATTTTGATTAAATTTATAAAGGAAGTGTGACCTTCAAAACTTACTGAATTTACTATAAAATGAAGAGGGGAGATGATAGAAAATATATAGAGAAGTCAATGTGTGAATAGTGGATCTGACACATGAATAATATATTATAATATTATAGAGTGTTAATAATTATATAATAGAAGATAACTAATGGGTTTCTCAGTTGAATATAATTTATTTTTTTACATAAATTAATATAATGAAGTCATAGTGTTTCCTATTATGAATGTAGGTCAATATTTTAAGAGCATTAGTCCTCCTGTGATTATTTACGGCATTTTTTAATTTAGTTCCTTGCATTACCGTTGTCTTTATTTTTGTTTCATTTTATATTTCTGATAAGGTGTTTGTGAGAGGTTGACAGTGTGTAGTGGGTAGGGTGTACTAACTTCCTACATCTGGTATACATAGTTGAGGGGGAAGTAGAGTTCTAGAGGTTACGTTTACCACCACTTTGATCTACACATAAAAATTTGTTGGTTTTATTGATCATGATTTTGGTGGTCTTTTGGTAATAGAGGTGGTCAATATTTCATGCTACCATTTCTCTCCTAAAAAGTGGTATCATAGGTTTGGTTTTAAATCTCATGGTTTAGTACACCATTAGCCGCACAAGCATGAAATTAGATAAAGGGAAGATCCAAATCAATAAATTCAATTGAATGATTTTCATATTTTGGTAAATATAGATTGACGATCATATGATTTAAAATGACTTGAAAGTTCTACTATCTAGGGTGAATCCAATGATAATGGGGAAAGGAGAATGGGAAAATATGGAAATAAAGGATTTGGAACTAGTGAGGATGTCTCTATAATGGAATTTTGTGTCCGTATTCTAGATAAAAAGAAAACAAAATATATTCAGAATACGTTGGTGGAAATGTATAAAAAATTGAAATCCCTGAACAAGGTTTTCATATTTTTTTTTTCAGATTAAGGATATCATAATAAATACTTGTGATATATCATGTGAATGTATTAAACATGATTTATGGGTAGATCTAAACGGGTTGTTCAACTTTTTCTAAACAAGTATCAGTGTTTCTACTTCTATCATCTCATCCAGAGAACTAGGATGAAATGGTTACTGGAGTTAGTAACTATAGAGGAAAATTCAATCTAGTATTTGATGATATCATGAATCTAATACTCAATTAATAACATTAGATAAGGTAAGTTCCAAAACCTTATTATAGTGTTATTAATATTAATTGAATGGGTATGTCACCCCATTGATAATTTCTTATCATAAGAACCAATTGAAAGAAAATTCTTGTGATAGGAGTCTTGGAAAGTCAGCAGGTCTTGACCCTACCAATAAGAAAGGTGGGAAGAAAGGAAATTTTAAGAAGGATTGAAAAAGTTACTAGTTTAATATTTAAATTACATAAA
Source organism: Viscum album (assembly GCA_963277665.1). Lineage (NCBI taxonomy): Eukaryota > Viridiplantae > Streptophyta > Magnoliopsida > Santalales > Viscaceae > Viscum > Viscum album. The sequence goes on from OY728139.1 coordinate 619,728,646, forward strand.
ATTTCAAAAATTCTGATTCTATTAATACAACTGATGTTAACTATGATCGGTTAGTAAGAATGGACACATTGGAAGAATCTTGGGTTCATAATTTTTGAGAATCATTACATTCAACTAGAGATATAATATTCATAGAAACCTATGTTTCTAGGATGTTCTTAAAAGACAATCAGGTAGATGGTAAAGCCATGTATGTTTTTAAAGATAGATTTCAATATCTGAATAATGAATAGAGGATTTGTAAAGCTATATGAAGATATTCACATCTATAGCCTTAAGAATAATCTAATTTATATCGATAAATTGAATTATATTCACTATAGAACTATATTTAAAAATTGGATATGAATGTTTACCCAATTATCTATGGTTATTTCAAAATTTTTAATAGATGGGACCCTTTATATGACTATAAATTCAGATGGGTATGTAATTATTAGAATTTCATCTTCAGATGATTCGTAAGTATAGAACTATAGGTTCAGTCACCTCAGTGAGAAGAAAAAAAAGGTTTTTAATTATAAAATAATATTTAATATTTATCACAATAAAATTTATATGTGTGAATGTTGTGTTCTAGGAAATAAAGAAAGTGTGTTGTTCAACTTAGAGGGTCGGAATCCTAGGAATTTGAATTTTGATCTTATACAATCAAAGTTTTGGGAAATTTCCCCTATTTAATACTATAGTGTCTACCTTTAACTTATGTATTTAATTTATCATTATATAAGTAAAGTATTTATTTAATTATTAAATAACACATATGAAGTATTTTAGGTGTTTCTTCAGCGGAAAGCATTTGCGGAAAGGGAATGTACTCAGAAGTTGAAGTGTATTAGAAATGAAAATAGTGGTGAGTATACCATATGAAACTTCTAGAATTTTTAATAATATGAAGGGAAAAGTAATTCTAAGAGAGTTTCTATAAATCCAAATCATAATTTAGTATTCAAAATAGTGAATCAAAGTTTGATAGAAAAATCTAGAAGTATGAGGCTGCACTTGGGAATGGTTAAGGCAACTTGGGAGAGGCACTCAACACAATGGATTATATAACGAATAGGATTCTAACATTGGATGTTAGAAAAGAACTTATGGAGTAGATTTATTAAGTAAAAATACCAAAATTTCATCATATTAATGTTTTTAATAGTTTAGAATATATACATGTAAAGGCTAAGGACAATGAAGAACTTGAATCTAAATCTAAAATATATTTATTAATTGTATATATATATGAAAAATTTGGATATAATTTGTAGGAAGGTGAAGGAAAAAATATATTTAGAAGTAGAGATGTTGTATTTGATGATAATTTATTGTTGAAGGACAAGAACTTAGTGGATTAGGTAGTTTAAAGAGAATCAACTATAGAATTTTAGGTTGATCAAATTCTCAATAGTCCAAAAAACTGGGGAATTAAGATGCATATGTTAAAGAACTAAAAATTCTCGATATAAGACCATTAAAAATACCAAAACGTTTAAGATAAGATTAGGTTCAAGTGGGATCAGCTAAAGTATATTCTATAGAAGTTTTCATACTATACGTGTAGGTACCAACAACAAAAGTAGGGATAAGAATCTCAAATTATCCAATTCAATTGAGGAGATCTACTAGAATCTAGAGACCAATATAGAGGCATTTTCATGATTTGAACTCTCTAATCCTAACATATGTTAGAATATGTGAAAACATAGAGGGTGAAACTTATCATAGTGACTCTAAGTTGTTGAATTCAACAATTAATGATGATATTCCCTCATTGGAGTTCAATAGAACATGGGAAATAGATGAACTACCTTAGGGTAAAAGGGAACTTGAGAGTAATTGGGATTAGTGAATCAAGGATGTAGATGATGATAAGAATTGGTAAAAATACTATTTGGTGGTGAATGGATTTAAATAGAATGAAGAAGTATATTTAAAGAAAATATTCTCACTAGTAGTTAAACATTCTACCATTTGAACAATATTCAGAATGGTATCATTAGAAGATTTTAATATAGAGAAGATGGTTGTTAAGACTAATTTTATTCATTGTGAATTTGATGATTATATTTACATGAAACAACCAATAGGTGTACTATAAGTTGGGAATTGGAATTTGGTATGTAAATGAAAAATAATATTTTATAGGACAAACAAACCACCACTATAGTGGAATAAAAAATTCTATGGTTTTATGGAAGAAGAATGATTCAACAGATATAACGTATAAGCATATTATTAAAAGAAGTATCAGTATTATGGGATTTTCATCATTTTTATATTTTATTTCAATGACCTAATACTGGTCATATAATTTCAAAGTATTCAAAAATTGAAAAATTCATAGTCCATAAGTTTTTAGATGAATGATCTAAGGCATGTGAGGAAGATATTGGGGATGATGAAAAAAATATAGGAAAAACAGAACATTGGTTTTATATCAGAAGGTGTATGTCTATATAATCATTGAAAGGTTTGGAATGTTTTAATGGAAACTAGTTTTTAACCCTCTCTCTTAATAGTATGGCCATCCAAGGAATAATAACTTACAATGGAATATGGACATCAATATATGGAGAAAGTACCTTATCCTTCTGATATCAGAAGTATAATTTACCAAATGATTTATAATTGAACAGAAATTTATTTTTCATAAATATTTTTAAATATATTTATATTAAACCATATAAAATAACATTGAGAAGCCATTAAATAGATCATTTAGTACTTTAAAGTATCAAAAGAACATGATTTTTTTGGGAAGGAAGATCCATTACAAGGTTTAATAGTCACTGAATTTGGTAGGGATTCAGACAGTCAAAAGAGAAAAATGATATTTATATTTACATATAGAAGAGAAAAAATTAGTTGGATGTTGTGATAAGATAATATTTACACAGTAAGTAAAAATAAATCAAAGTATAATGGCAACAAATGTTGGGATGGAGATAGTTTGGGAGAAATAATTGATGGATGAATTAAGAATAAGTAAATAAGGAAGAATTATTTTCTATGATATAAAAAGTTCAATATACTTGGATAAAAGTATTCTATTCCATTCTAGGATAAGGCACATCGACCTAAATCACAACTTTACCAAAAATATATTAGAGGAGAAAGTGTTATATCTCCAGAATATAGTCGATATCCATAATTAAAAAAATGTGCTCAACAAGATTTTAGTTTAGGAAATTATGATATATCATTATGACTTAGTGGGGATTAGGTGAATTGAAGAAGGAAAAAGGTGGAGGGGCACTGTTATAATGTTTTGTTGAGGAGGTTTGCTGAGGTTTTCTTGGAAAAAAATCTTTATGTGGGTGACTTTTTGGATATGAATCCTAGTTCTAACCGATCATAAGTTTGTATAATAAGAAGTTCATGTATCATATTTACATAAATTAAACATTTTAACAAAAAAATATGCATAGTCTTAGTGTGTTTGTAGTGATTTTTATTCTCTTCAGTGAAAATTGGACCATCAAAAGCCCATAATTATGTTGATATTAAGGGTAGTCCAGAATGGTGGTGGACCTCCTTAAAGGAGTTCAATGGAAAGAAGAATGATGAAGTGTTTACTGGGGAAACTAATGAAGGTAATTTTTTTTGCATACAATCCATAACAACATTATATTTTGGAGGATTCTCCTTGTTTTAAAAAATGTAGGGAAACTTGAAAAAATGGTTGAATTTACTTTAAAAAAATTGGGTACATGACACCAACTATTGAGTATTCAGTGTGTGAATTTTGAATTTGATTCATGCACTTTACATTAGAAATTTATAGAGTGTTAATCATTCTTTAATGAAATATTACTAATGGGTTTGTTATTTGATTGTAATTATTTGGTACTTATGGTAATATAATGAAGTTGAAATGGTTCCTCACATTCACATCATAAATAGTCTGAAGCATGCTAAATCCATTGTGTTGATTTACTTCTTTATGTAATATAGTTCTATATATTACCATTGTTTATATTTACATTGAATTTTCTATTTCTTCTAAGGTGTTTGTGTCATGTCAACATTGTGAAGTGGGTAGGGTACATTGACTTCATACTTTAGGTACACTTATTTGAGGGGGATGAAATGTTCCAGAGGTTTAGTTTTCCCCCATTCTTATTTTTGCATGAATTTCTAGTGGTCATACCGATTATACTTTTTCATGTCTTCTGGTAGTTTATGTGATTAGTATTTCCTACTACAATTGATCCCCTAACATACCTATTTTCCTAAAATCAAAAAACATACTTTAACATCCAATATCAAAAACTTATATTTATTAATAAATTAATTCATAACCATACTTATATCTATTTTCATTTATTCTATTCATAGATAGTTATTCTCTATTTTACTTCTACATATTTTCCACATTAGGTATTTATAGTTTTAATAGTCTGTACTAGTTTCATAAGAGTGGTTTCCGTATTAATTCTTCTTCAAAATTTAGTCCTTAATAAGTCATTCATTTATAATTATTTATGATGTTTTAAATTCCTTTCATGATTTTTTAGTCTTTATCCTTGAAAATGAAATCTATAACAAGCATGTTTTGGTGATTTCAGATGATGAAAGGGTGTTTTTTAAAGAAATCATTAAATATTGATATAAAATATCCATACTAACAAAAATAATTATTTGGAAATTTATATTATATTATAGTAGGGATTATTTTCTCATATTCATTCAGGATATAAATTCATAGCATTGTTCAAGTAGGTATTTAAAATGACCCAAAGATATACATAGCCTGATTTAATAAATAATTATGAGTGGTTTCGTTATACTATCATTATAATAAAAAAATATTAATATTATTTGTTATTAATTAGTTTTATATATCATAATTATAAAGGGAATAGAAGAAGAAGTAATGTATATGAAAATATCATAAAATTTGAATAAAATATTTCCCCCTTAGCATGCTTGTTTTACAGTATTTAATTGTCAATGATCGTTTATTCATTATATAATTAATAATTTTTCCAATTTATAATACTAAAACCTTATTTATATTATAAAAATCATATTTAACCATTAAAACATTATAGGAACCATCAATCATGGGTGGTGATAGAAAATGAATTTTGTTGCTCGTGGTGGCTATAGTATGCACGTACACACAAATAACAATTTCATTTTTCTTAAAGAATTATATAAATGTATATATTTTGAAAATACCATTAATATAGTAAACTTATAATATATAAATTATTTTAGTATCATTATATTATTTTTTTCTAGAATAAATTTGTATGAATATAATTAATAAGTAAAACTAAGTAGTTGATAATACTCATGCCAAGGACTTGAATTTTCCTTAGAATTATCTTTCTAAATGAGTGTCTTATGTTAAATTATGGTGCCATAATATTTTTAAAGTGGGATCAGGTTTTAGGTGGAGAAAATTTATAGTAATTTAATAATAAATTCTAATGTTTGGTGAATCTTTATTTAGTGTATGTGTAACCCTTTTATAAGTGAAGGGAAGGGTAGTTTTGGGAGTTACCCTTACATTTTCAATAATCTAAAGTTACTATTCAAAGGTTAATGGACCCAAAATGGAAATAGGTGGAGGGGAAAGTGAGCTTAGGTCAAAAATAAAATCAACAAATCCCTTTTTAGAAAAATTTTAGTGTTTTAGGGTTTTTTCAACATTTTAACTTTTACCCTTATTTTATTTTACCTTGGTAAATAATTGTTTTACTTAGAAATTAATTCTAGTGAAAAAAGTTAAGATTTAACCTTTTAACTAATTCAATCCTCTTGATGAATTGTTTTAAAATAATTTTATAAAATAAATTATAAGGGTTTGAAAAATTAATTTGAAAATAAACACACTTAATCATGTAAAATCAGTTTATTAAAAAGATAATGTTTTTAAGATTTATATATATAAATATATATGTTAAAATTATCTTGGATAATGTTTTGAATTATGTAAATTAATTTATTATATAACAAAAAAATATTTTATTCTTTAAAGAAATCCAAAACCAAATCTCACCAAAGAAATATTTAACTCAAAGATAAGGCCGAACACCGTTTTTATTAAAATAAAATTTTAATTAGTTGTAAAAAAATTTAACTTAGGATTTATAAGTTCAAAGAATATTTTAAAGTTCATAATGTTTTTACATAAATATATATTTTACAAATTAAAATTTTCTTGTTAATTTTAGTTTATTTTTATATCCCAGTAAAGTCATAAGTGTCACGGTTTGAACAAAAATGGTGTTTTCTGTATTCACCAAAAAATAAATCTTTCTGAACAAAAACCAAAATTTGATATAAAGCTAACATCTTTATGATGAATTTATAAATGAAGTTTTTTTTAAAATTACATTTTAAATTAATAAATTAAATATTTAAATATACTAATCTATAAAGGCTCTTTAGAGCGTGATAGTCTATGATATGGTGTTTACCCTTTATTGTAGGGTCTTGTGTATTATATCACCACACCCTAAATAATTTCATCAATGAAATTAGGTTATATATGTAAGATATTGAAAAAATATTTATAAATATTCCTGATTGGTTCTTTAGGGTCCCAGGTTTCTTATTCTAGTTTGTGATTTATCAAAAACATTTCACTAACCAAATTGTTCAAATCCACAACACTTTCTTTCTGGTGTCAAGAATATGGAAATTATATTAATTATAAGACATTCATGGATCAAAATATATTTCCTCGGATGCGAGCACATGAATTGGATCTGTAATTTATTTTCTTATTAATAAAACATGAAAAAACTCATGTACCTTATAAAGGTTGGGTGGCATAGCTAATCAGTATGTTACAACTCCAATTATATTTATTATTTAAAAAATAAAAATCTACCTTTTCCTTAACTTACAATTTTTACCAAATCATACAACCCCCTTCTATGGATAAATCTTTACGAATACATGATGCCAAACATGAAATTCCAAGTATTTCCTTTGATTATTGGAATAATGTTTTTGTCTTCTTTCGGATACTTTAATGTGATCTAGAATAATTCACACACTAATAGTCATATCCTTTACATTCTTTGGGGAAACTAGTTTTCTTTCCCTAACTTATTCTCAAATTTTTTTATTTTGAAACCTCTTCCCATACAATTCTTTGTATAGTTCCATATAGATTCTTGAATGAAAGATATTATTGTATAAAAATTCCAAAAAAGGTAGATACTAATACTACATACCTTAAAGGTCAAAATAAAATAATCTAAACATGTTTTCCAAAGTCTATATAGTCTTTTAAAACTTCCTATTATCTTGTAGCTGACAATTGGCGGTTAAATTTATCTCAGCATCGAGATCCCTTTGAAGAATATATAAAAATTTCTATGTGAACCAAGGGTCAAAATCATATACAATCAATAGAGGTTCCCCATGAATCCTTATGATTTCATTGACATAGATCCAAGAAAGGTGATCAAGGGTTAGATCTTATATAATTTTGAATAAATGATTAGATTTAGTAAAGAAATCACTAATGACCCTTATGACATTATACCGCCTAGGATTCTTTGGGAGTCTAGTGAAAAAGTCAATTGTAACATTTTCCTAGTTCTATATAGGTATAGGAAGAGGTTTCATGAGTCCCATAAGATGTTTCATTTTATCCTTTAAATGATAACATACTATATCATCTAGAAAAATAGTCTATAATATTCCACATTATACCACCCCCAAAAATGTTCACTTGTGTCCCTATAAATCTTTTTTTCTACCATGGTTTGTAGAGAAATGTCAGCAATGTTCTTTATCTAGAAGTTCCCTCTCCAGCTATGGTATATATGGAACACATAAAATCTTCCCAAACATCAAAACTCCTTCTATATTGATGATTTTTTTTTCAATTTCTCATCATTTAATTCTTTAATCTTCCTTTATAATTTCCTTTCATACTATTGGGACTTAAATTTATTTTCTATTAAGGATGATTTAACAATTTCTTAAAAAAGGAAATATTTCTCCCCATGCCTAAAACTACCATATCCAATTTTTCTATATCTCTATATATAGTATCCTTTTTAATACTCATAATGGTTTAAAATCGATGGTATCTACTACTCAATGTAATAGCCACCATGTTTTCCTTCCTAGGGTTATATTTTATCTATAAGTCATAGTCCTTGAGTAGTTCCAACCACCTTATTGGCCTAATGTTGAAATAATTTTGAAAATATTGTGGTATGTATATATATGTTATCTTTTTTCCATATATTTAGTTTCTCCATATTTTCAAAGAAAATATTATAGCTACCATATCATGTTAATTAGTTTAATATTTTAGTAAATGGATTTTCAATTAATTTGATGAATATACAATCACTCTATCATTTTTCATAAGGATATAACCATGTAATTTATTTAACACATCATTATACATTACAAATCCTTCCATACCCAATATAAATGATAATACAAATGAATTAGTTAGTTTCCTCTTTATCTCTTCAAAACATTCTTCACATTACCTTGACTATGTTAATTTTACCCCTTTATGTTATGACTTTCTTAGTGGGTTGGCCAACCAGAAAAAATCCTAAAAAACACATATAGTATCCTTCTAAACCAAGGAAACTTCACATATCAATTATCTTCATTAGTATAGGCTATTATTTAAATACAATTTTTCCTTGAAGGGTCAATAGATATTCCATTCATGGAGACAATATGGATAATAAAAGAAACATCATTGAGCCAAAATTCACACATACTATATTTCCCATACATTTATGTTTTTTCTAAGGGAAACCTGAATTATATGTACCTAACTCTCATGATCTTCATATTTGTTATAGTATATCAAGATATCATCAATTAATACAACAAAAAAGTTATCAAGATAATCCTTGAATACTCTATTTATATAATCTATAAAGATAGAATGTTCATTAGTTAATCTAAAAGGAATTATTATAAAATCAGAATGTCCATATCTTAATTTAAATTCCTTCTTGGGTATATCATCCTTATTCACCCATAACTGATGATAACTAGGGAAAATTTTAGTCTCTGGATAGTATTAGGATCCTTGAATTTGATCCAATAATTCACCCATTCATGGTAAATGATACTTATTATTTATAGTAATGGAATTTATCTCCCTATAATTGATTCAAAATTTCATATACCCAACCATATTTTCCATGAATAAATAAAGGGATCCCCACAGTGAAACATTAGGATGTATAAATCCCTTGTCACATAACCCCTACAGATAACTCCATTGGTAATATTTTATAAGGATTTTTAGATCTTGACCATACATTAGGAATAAGTTTAATAGAGAACTCTAATTCACTCTTTGGTGGATAACGAAGAAATTATTCTAGAAAAAAAGGAATTTTTATACCATAGATACAACCAATATTATTAGGACATCTTCCTTATCCATATATCATGATTAGTCTTCATCTATATATAGAATTTCATTAACTATAGATACTATATGAGGATTCATACATGATTTAGATGATGACATTTTTCCTCTAGATACAAGTGATTCCCCATCACCATTGAAAATAAAAATACCATTCTTTTGGAAAATAATTTGTTCATTATACCTTGGAAAAAAATTCCTTCCAAGGATCATATAAAAGTGATGAAAAATTATAATTTTTTTTTAAAATAGGGTATACCCATGCATTATAATTGGAATTTTCTGACACATTTTTTTAAACTAAGATTCAAACTCAATTATTTAATTCATATCTCCCTTACTAGTGTTCCAGAGAAATATATAATGTTTTTGGAAAACATGGAATATATAAAAGAGTTAAAAAATATAGAGTCAAATAAAATATTCGATAAATTTGATTATCTGATCAAAGTACCTACCACCAAGTCATTATGAACTTCGATGTCATCTATGGTAATCACACAAGCTTAGATTTTCTCTATTGTAATTTTTTTTATGTAAATTTCGTTGAGGTTTTTGGAATTGGGTTTCATAATGTCCATTCTATATAAAGTTAAATTATTGAATATAAATATATTCTACCTTGTGTTTTCATTCACGAACTTGATATAATTTTTCTATACCCTTTTTACAAACTCCCATACCCTTATGGAAAGCCTCAAGGTGTTTCATCCCATGGCTATAAAATATAGGAAATAAAACCCTTACTTTATTCCCCTTTGTTGCACTGTTCTACCCATGATGCTCAATCAACCTCTTATGCTCTTTATTTCTCTTGAATACATACATCCTGGAGAAGTCCTTTTCTCTATTAATGATACTTGGGCCTATATCCACATAATAATAAAATGTCTCAGATACCAGAACCCTTAAAAGGATCGGGTTTAACCCATCAAATAAATGATCAATATTTCTTTTTGGTCTATAAACATAGTCCAAAACATGTCTAGATATAAAGACCCCAACCCCTGTAACCCAAATATGGTGTCTACTTTATTAAATCAGCCTTAGATAAAAGAAATTTCATCATAATGGACCAGATATTTTAGTAGTATCATAAAACTATATACATACTTGAAATTTAGATTACATTTCAAAACATAAAATACAGAAAGTAATTTCTTTTAGAATTCCATTATTCCCCTTAGAGTATCCCTAGATATCAATCATAAAACAATTATTGGTATCTTAGGGAAAATAAAACACAAGAATGGGGTGATATAAGATGATTGTAAAGGTTATAAGTATAACGTAAGATATGAAAAACTAATAAGCATAATCAATATGGAATGGTAAATAAATAAAACACATTCCCTTTAAATAAAAATTTGAGCATAATATGGAAGTAATAAATGATGATCAAATAAATCCATATACATAATGAAATGATATTGAAACTTATCTATGGGTATTTTAACTAATAGAATAACCACATAAACATCAATAACTGATCTCATAATGAGGGAATACATATTTTTTTACATATGAAACATAATATCAAGATCTTTTACAAGATAGTTTAAATATGTGGATACAAACCCATCTAATTTTGCCAACTGATTTGTCTCAGGATGTTTATCAATACATCAAGTTTCTATCTATAACTGGGCTACACCCATAAGTTAATAAGTCAAATGCATTCCAAATATTAGAGATGTGAATCATAATCTACATAAACATTATTATTGAAAGACTAAAATATGAAATTTTAATACTTACCCTAATTAAATAAACATAATCATAAAACATCTTGAGTAAAATGGTTAATGGTAATAAAATTGTAAATCCTCAGTGAAACTGATCATAAAACATCAAAATAGAAAAGAATACAGATAATATAAATACAATATATCCCCTAAGTATCTTAATTAAAATAAAATGTTTATGTCATTTATGAATAGAAATATAATAAAAATTTCATTATTTTTTTGAGGAAAATAACCATTTCACTATTGATTTTTTTTAAAAAAAGTTTATATTTTTTTTGAAAATAATTTTCATTGAAAATAAACTTTCAGAACATGTAAATTAACCTTAAAAACACTGGGTGGTCATAATGAAAAAAATATTCCACTCATGTCGCACATGTTAAAACAAATATTTATTTCACATTTTTGGTAAAAGATAAAAAATCATTTTTTGGACAATGAAAAAAATATTACTTTCTAATTATTTTTTATAAAAATTCAATCTTGGGTAAATTTTTATTTAATAAATAAAAAAATTTAATGTTAAAAAAATTTGAATTTTTTTAGAAAACATTGTTTTGGAAGAAAAAATGATTTTCGACTGAAGATAGAAATAGAGTCATATTTTCTTAAAAACATTTTCTTAGTCATTTTAAGTACCAAATAGAGTAAAATAGGTACTATTACTTGAAAATTTCATAAATAAATAGAGGATAAGAAAATGAATTTGGATTATTAGTTAGTGATCAAATAATTTCCTTCAATGAAAATTCAGGTAAAAACAACCACTACTACACATAAGGCCTTTAACAATGTAATAATAGGGATTTGTTAGTGTAAAAAAATTGTTAAGAATTGAAGTGAACATAAAATTCCTAAGACATTATGATTTAAAGAAAAGAACTAATAAAGGTATCATTTATCTGCGTCAAAAATAACACTAATAAATGGTGTCCTTTATCACTTATAGTTTAACAATGATAAAGGGTTATTTGATTAGTGATATTCATAGCGCTTATAAAGGTGAAGTACTATTACATTGTGCTGTTAAAAGTATAGTTCACTGTAATAGAAAATATTAGGAGAATATATATAATTACATTGAAATAAAATTTACAAGACAAATAGTTGAAAAAAACACAATATTTATGTAATTTTAAACATTGGTTTATACAATTACATGAGTAAGTATAATTTATCACAAAAATTAAAAAGCACCAAGGTTTATTTTCCTTTGTACCCAGACCCATAGTTATACTATTTGTTGAAAAAATAGACCTAAATTGAGAAAAATAATGCTAGTATATAAGAAAAGAATTTTTATGCAATTAATACTATAAATAGTAAAATTTAACACAAATTATCAATTTTGGAGTAAAAAATATACTTGGAATCATACCCGAGACACTGTATATCAGATTGAGTTTTGGTTGATTCTTCAACACCCTGTCCATGCAACGCGACAACCTCCTCGTGTCTTATATAGGCACCCTGATATCCTCGAGCCGGATTCAGATTATATATTTTGATCTGGTTGTTGCTAAGATAGTGGATAAAGTTCTCAATTGGAAGAACAAATTTCTATCCTTTGGGGGCCTAATTGCTATTGTAAACAGTGTTCTTATGGCCATTCCAATGCATGCCTTGTCTGCCATCAAGGTTCCAAAAGGCTTCATCCAAAATATTGATAGAATCTTAGCCCACATTGTTTGGGATGCTCGCACGGAAGGGAAGCACCATTGGGTGGCTTTGGAGAAGATGTCTAAGCCCATTTGAGAAGGCGGGATCAACAGACAAAGCATGAAGAACATCCTGTTTTGCAGGAAAGAAAACCTGGCCTGGGATATTATTGATCATCAAAATATTTGGGGTAAGATCAGTAGTAGGAATCTGGAGTGCAACTCATCGAAGGGGATGTGCCTCTTGTCCCCTTCCTCTCGTTGCTTCTCACCACCTTCTCGGCCCTTCAACCCCTGGCCCACTGGATCATTAGAGAGGGTTCTGTTTCCTTCTGGAATCAAAAATAGTTGGGGGCGATCCTTGGTTTTCTTGGGTGTCTATCCTACACAACTACGTTTAAGGAAGCCAGTAGGTTCCCTGATTTTATTAAGGTGATCCTCGATGAAGAGCAGCAGCAATCCTTCCATCTTATTGAAACCTCCATGGATCCCAACAGGTGCGTTTTCACTCTTACCAACATGGGGGCCTTCTCGGGTAGCACTTTTTTCCGGTCGATGGCTACTCAAGAGTAGGGGGACCATTGTAATGAGGTTCTGTGGTTCAAAAAGGCCCCGACTAATTACAATTTCCTCTCATGGAGGCTTTTACATAACGGCGTCCCTACTGATGATAATGTCCGGAGATGTGGCATTCCCCTGGTCTCATGCTGTGCGTGCTGCAAACATCACCAGAAAGAGAGCGCCGAACATATTTTATTCGAGGGGGAATGGGAACGTGAGGTCTGGTCTTTATTTAGCACGTTCACCACTCTCGCCTCCCCAACTTCCTCCGATTTATCTTTCTTGGACCTCTGGTTTTATAACTCATGGGATAGAGAACTAGAGAGACAGGCTAGAATACTCATCCTCTAGGAAGGCTGTTGGTGTCTCTGGAAGGCTAGAAATAAAGCTAAGCATGAGGGGGTTTAGCTTTCTGGGAAGACTATTATTGCAAGGATTCAGAGTCTCCTCTTAGATATAGTCAGGAAGGTTGAGACTTGGAGGGACGCTCCTTCGTTCCATATCTTACAACCGCATTCCGAGAATCATGTTCAAAGGGAACTCGCGAGAGGTCATTGGGTTCATTGGTTCCATATGGTGCGGGGCCTAAAACTCAATAATGATGGCTCTTACTCCTTGGGGGTCATGAGACGTTGTGGTATGGTACATAATGCCAGTGTCTTGGTTGTTTTGGAATTCACTGCATTCTTTGGCCCATGATCGACTCTTCAAGCAGAGACTGCTGCCCTCCTCACAGGTCTCTCTCTTTTCCATCAGGGTGGTATTACTATTGATGAAGTAGAAACTGACTCGATGGTCCTACGAAACATTTTTCTTGGCATTTTTAATCCTCTGTGGTCGATCACTTTTTTCATCTAGAAGTGTTGTAGACTGATCTAAAATAACGTCTAGTTGATACATACATGGCGTGAAGGCAACATGGGGCCTGATTTTCTATCTATCATGGCGTGCCAAGGTTCTGGTGTCTCTTTCTTTTATGACTTGAAATTCCTGAAAGCGGAGGGGGTGAACATCATTAGAGGGGATTACCTTGGTCTTCACTACTTCCTCCCCCCTTGGGTCTCAGTTTCTATCGTCTTCCCTCCTTGTAGCTTACTTTCTCCTTTTATAATAAAATAAATAATATTGATGATGACATGACCTTCAACTATCACACAATTTCTTGTTTTTCTTTGAGAAATTTCTCTGTAAAAATAAACAAAATAAGTATCTAATAAAAATGATAAATAAATTAGATAAGTAATTGTAGGTAAATTGATAATAAAACAATATTATCTTATATTAGGATTTTTGGCTATGTGATGCATGTTTTAAACTAAAATGGAACTTATATATTGAAAACTTGCACTTTGGGTCATACCGACCACATTGTTTGTAAGATTGACATGTAATAAGTTTCTACATGTCAAAAATGAAGTATGGATATTTTTTCATTATGTCTAAAAACAATATGACCAAGTTTTTTTTCTAGTAATGTGTCTTTTAAACTAAAATGAAACCTTGATATTGAAAATACGCACTTTTAGTCAAATTGATCACATCCTGTGTCAGATTGATTTATTGTCGATTCTTACGCATCCCAAATGAAATATATGCTATTTTTTCTAAAGTTTGAAAATAATAAGAACTTCTTTTCTCAATATTGGATATCTGATTTTTGTTTTAAACTAAAATGGAACTTTTTTACTAAATACACAAACTTCAAGACATACCGATCAAAAAATGTGTCATATTTATGTGAATTAAATTTCTACACATAAAAAATGATTGATGGATTTTTCCTAAAGTTTGAAAATAATCTGAGCTCATTTTCATTGTTTTGGCAATGCAAAATGCATTTTAATCTAAAATGACCCTTTTATATTGAAAACATGAACTTTGATTCATACATACCACATCATGTGTCAAATTGATTTGTGGTATATTATTAAACATCAAAAATGAATTATAAATCATTTTTCTAATTTTTTAAAATAATATTATCTCAAGTTCATAGTTTTGGATATGTGACATGTGTTTGAAACTAAAATGGCACATTTTTATTGAAAAAATGTTCTTAGAGTCATACAGACCACATTAGGTGTTAGATTGATATGAAGTAGATTCCTACAAATCAAAAATGAAATATAAATTGTTGCACTAAATTCTCGAAAAAATCCCAGATATTCTTCTTGGTTTTGGATATTTGATGCATATTTTAAACTAAAAAGGACTTTTGTATTGAGAATAATGATGTATATTCATACCAAGAATATCATGGGTTGGATTGATGTATGAAAAATTCACATAGATCAAAAAAATAAGTATTGATATTTTTTCCTAATGTTTTTAAACAATTCGATCTCATTTTATTTGTTTTGGAGATGTAACATGTGTTTTAAACTAAAATGGAGCTTTTATATTAAAAACACATATTTTGAGTCATAACAACCACATAAGGTTTCTTATTAACATGAAATCCATTCCTAAAATTCAAAAATAAATTATTGATCATGTTTCTACTATTTTAAAAGAATAAGAGATTGTTTTCCCAGTTATAGAGACGTGAAATTTGTTGTAAACTAAAATGAAACTTCAATATTGAAAACATATATTTCATGTAATAATGACCACATCAGATGTAAGATTGATTCATTCACATCAAAAATGAATTATGAATCATTTACCTAAAATTTAAAAACAATATGACCCCATTTTTTTGGTTTTTCCATGTGATTCTTTTTAAACTAAAAAAAGACTTATATTGAAAACACATACTCTGATTCACAATGACCACATCATATTTTAGATTGATATGCAATCAATTCCACCATGTGAAAAATAAAATATGGATTATTTTTATGAATTTTGAGAAAAATATGAGCTCGTTTTATCCATTTTTGATATGTAACATATATTTTAAACTAAAATGGCACTAAAATATAGAAAACAAGTACTTAGATCCATACCGAACATATCACGTGTCATATTTACTTACTTATGTCAATTCCAATTAGTCACAAATGAATTTTGTATTATTTTCCCAAGTTTTGAGAACCATCCAAAACTTTTTAATCAATTTTGGATATTTTATGTGTGTTTTAAACTAACACGACACTTTTGTATTAAAAGCATACTATTCAAATCATATTAACCATATCATGAGTCAGATATATGTGTAGTTAATTACTAAATGTAAAAATAAATTATGTATCATTTTAGTAAATTTTGAAAATACTATTATCTTACTTAAATATTTTTGATGACGTGACATATGTTTTAAACCAAAATTAAACTTTTAAATTGAAAACAAGAATTTCGATTCATACCGACCACATTGGGTGTCAGATTGACATGTGGTCAATTTTTATAAGTCACAAATTATTTATAGATCATTGTACCAATGTTTTAAAAAAATTCTAGGATTATTTTCTCAGTTTTGGATATGTGTTTTTTTGTCAACTAAAATGAAACTTTTATTAAAAACATTTACTTAGAGTCATAATGACCACATCATGTGTCATATTTTTATGGGGTAAACTAATACATGTAAAAAATGAATTATAGATATTTTTACTAGTGTTTGAAAACAATATAATTTGGATTTCTCAGTTTTGCCTATATGGCACTCATTTTAAACTAAAATGGAACTTTTATACTAAAAACACATACTTTGAGTCATACTGACCATATAGGGTGCAAAATTGATGTGATTTTTATTCCTACTTGCCACAAATGAAATATCAATAATTTTACTAAATATTAAAAATAATCCAATCTCATTTTCTTAGATTTAGATATGTTATATGTGTTTTAAACTAAAATGACAATTTTGTGTTGAAAACACACACATCGAGTCATATCTACCATATCATGTTTCAAATTGATGTGTGGCTAATTCCTAAATATCAAAAATAAATTATGTATCATTTTCCTAAATTTTAAAAACAAACTAAGATCATTTTCTCAGTTTTTTTTGGTGTGAAACGTGTTTTAAACTAAAATGGTACTTTTGTATTGAAAACATGAACTTTGAGTCATACCGAACACATCATGTTTCTGATTGACATGGGGTCAATTAATACACATCAAAAATGAATTACATATCATTTTTATGATTTTTTAAACAAATTTTATCTAATCTAAATGGTTTTGGTGATGTGAAACATGTTTTAAAATAAAATGAAGATTTTTTATTGAAAACACATACTCTGAGTCATACCATACACATTGTTTTTCTAATTAGCGTGTAGTCAATTACGACATGTAAAAATTTAATTATGGATTATTTTTGTACATTTTGAAAATAATAGTATTCCTTTTTCTTGGTTTTGGATATGTGATGTGTGTTTTAATCTAAAATGGAACTATTATAATTAAAACACATACATAGAGTCATACCGACTACATCGAGTGTTGGATTAATGTGCGGTTGATTCCTGCATGTAAAAAATGATATAAAGATATCTTTACTAAATTTAAAAACAATCTAATCTCATTTTATAGGTTTTGTATGTATGATAAATTTTTATACTAAAATGACACTTTGGTTTTGAAAACATACAATTTGAGTAAAACCGAACACATCGTGTTTCAGATTGATGTGAGGCGAATTCCCACATGTCAAAAAAAGACATATGGATCACTTTCCTAATGTATCAAAATGATGTGAAATTTTTTCTTGGTTTTCAGCATGTGACATGTCTTTTGGACTAATTTATAAATCTAAGAATAAAATTATTAGATAAAAATTATAATGAAATAAACAAAAAAATTAGATAAAATGATGATAAAAAACTAAATAAGTGGTTCGAACTCACCACTTCATGAAGTCTATATGTATTTTAATACCATGTATTATACCCATTTATTTCTAATCAAATCAATTTCACACATTATATTTATCCTTGAGAAATTGATAAAATATAATATATAAGCATTATGGTACTAATTATTTACATCCCAAGTATATATTTAACCTCAAAACCCGTACTAGATCGAAAAACAATAGGTAATCACCTAAATTTGATATCAAAAAAACAATTATGACACCCTGTACTCTGTCCACTCATTTCTAAAAAAATTCACAGCTACTTTTAAGTATATAGATTTATCGAAATATTGATAGTATTGAGGAAATATAGACCAAATATGATTAATAAATATATTTAATGAGATTATAATCAAATTTGTAAAATTATTCCTTTGAGGATTCTATTATTTTGATGGTATATCATATTGTGTATAAATTTTCAAATATAATAGCCACTATCATTGTTTTAATCTTGCTTCATACACTACCTTTTACATTGAACAAAATGTGTAAATTGTTTTGAAATATTTTTTGATAGTTAAATATTTCTATATATTACTTAATATGTTTCAATTTAAAGGAATTAATATTCTTGTAATGTTCAATAAACAAACTCATAGCATGATTTAGATTATATTTATAGATCTCTCTATCATAATAAAATTATTTTCAAAAAAACAAAATCATATATTTCAATGATTTTATATAAAATATTGATTGTAGTGCATTTCAAATTCACAATATGCATCATTTGTGGTCTGTTTGATGGAAATCCATGCATTGGACTCAAAAAATAAAAATTTTAGGTATCTACATTAGTTTTGATCAACATCTAGTACTTCTAAAAAAATACAAATAAGTAATGAAAAAAAATACATTTTATATTATTATATTGAAAGTTCTACCCCTATATTGTAGGAATCAGGAAGAGTGTGTCATCTATTATTTTCTTCTCAAAAACATTTCTTGGATAATATTTTTTGTTATCAGTCTCTACTAACCCCAAAGAAATTTATTCTATAGAAATAATACAAAGATTATGGAATCCAAATCATTCTTTTTTGGGGTTTTCCATTTATATTATAGTAATATAAACTCCTATAAAAAATATGAATACTTTTAAATATTAATGAACATAATAGATCATTTTTTAAAGGAGGATTATGAAAATTCTACTCATGTATATTTTCACAATCGAGCCTCATAGACATTTAAACATAAAAATCTAATTTATAGTCTTGAGACCAACCACATATATAATGAAATTTCCAAATATTTATTCTTCATATTGAATTAATGTAACATGTTTATCTTTGAAAGTGGTGTCTGAATGAACTTCCTATGTTAATATATACTATAGTGTAAATGGTTAGTAGAAGGTCATCCCAAAATGGCCTTTTGTTTTGTTGGTTGATGTACTGTATATTCTTGATATATCCATCCATTTCCCAATCATTTTATACATCTTTAATACCATACCTCACTTAAAAACTTTTTTCCTCAAATTTTACTTGTTTTCCATTTGAAAAAAATGTTAAGTAAATACCTCATGTATCTTAACATGATTAGATAGAAATGCTACGAAAGATCCAATATAATCATTGACCATTGTAGTAGCCAGATCATTAAGTGAAATGGGAAATACATGGATCAAATCTTGTGAAAATTTAATAAGTACTATCATGTGATATTTTGGGAGTTATTTTTTTGTGTATAATGTGTCCAGAAATATTATACGATTTACTACTCACAACAAGGAAATTCTTGGTAATTGATTAATTGAAATCACATACACCTTCACCATGCATAATTTTAGTAATATAAAGTTATTAGAAGTTATTTGATTCACATTTAGGAGGAAGAGTATTGAAAATTTGATTACCTCAGGTTAGGTATGTTGTTTAGGGGAATAACTATCCTTAAATCTAGGGGGGTCATTTGGCTCTTCATGTTCTTATCTTTGTTCCACTACTAGTTCACTTCAATCCTTTCACATATATTGTCCTGCAAAACTCAACTAGATAGTCATATCTTTCCATGAATCTATTTTCACTTGCATTCATTTCATGATCTAATATGTATCTTCTTGTAGATTTGTCTACTCAAAATATATTCTATGTGAAACTCCAAAACCAACACCAATAACACAACCATATTGTTTTAGATACTTCAAAGCTTCTAAAAGCTATTTTTCTTTATGTATGGCCTCTGTTGATTATTGTTTCTAAACCATATAAATAACAAATTAACATAAATATATATTTCTATTTAATATTATTATAAACCATAAATAATTACTATTATGTCACAATTTCACATGTTTTCTATACTTCTTATGTGTTTTTACCAACCACTTTACCCTGTTTATTTTTGATACCCTCCTTCCATAGCACATGTTGTGGGATAGAAGTGGATTAAGATTTTAATTCATCAATATTCATATAAATAAAATAATATATCTGGTTTAATATCACATAATTCATTTAATTAGTATTTGAAATGCATACAAATGTCTTCTCTAGTGAAGCATATCACATCCATTCTATGCGATAAGGGTACATTGGTTTTGATGCATGTTGTTTATTTTTACTACTCTGTTTCTATTTCATAAATTAATTATATAGAATAAAATTGGATAAAATAAATAATTCCAAATAATATCTTATCGACTATAATGCACCTACAATTATTTTTCATCATAAATACTGATGAAAACTTTCTATGTTTACTAATTTATATTGTGTGAATACATAAATGGTGGGTGTGGATTTACATTCCCCTCAACATCCCTGAGATGATTCATGGTAAAAAGTGTCTAGAATCCTATATTGGATTTTATAGTGACCATTAGAAAAAATTTCATATAGAAATCATTTAAAATAAATTAAATCTACAATGGATAATGAAAGGTAAATCATGTTTTAATTATATAATATATTGATAAAATAGGGAAAATATATCGTAACATTACCTTAATATATTCCCAAAGGGTTCCTTAGTTATAGTCTATAAATGGAGTTGTTAATGTAAATCAATTGGAATATTCAGTCTCATTGTTACCCCAACATAACTAATGAACATTGAATTTTTAGGGTCAGTAGGTTGGCCATGTTGATTCCATCCATCCTTCAATTTTATTCCCTCACTTATTTCCATTGATAATTCTAATCAAAGCTATGATTATATGTCATTATTTTATTTCATCAACTTGTTTTTGATCCACTAATAATTATATTGTTTCAGAATCAACAGTATATTCTTCCCCAATATTGGTAACCTCATCATGTGAAGATGACTTTGTCTCCACGGATACTAAAAAATTTAATTTATATTACATTAATATAGTAGAGAACACATAATATTATGATGAAAATCATAGTATATTAAATAAATTTATCATGCTTATTGAACTATCTTTATTTTTTAAAAGTTTGAATGGATTTAGATCCTCCATAATAAATCCAAACACCTCTTTGTGAACCCTATTAATGTACAAGAAAATGTCTTCATTGAGACCACTATAGAATGATTCTAATATCCCAATAAAAGGCTCTTCCTCAATTGAATTTTCATTTGACCCTATAATTCTTTCAGTCTCTAGTACGACAATTGATCAATTCATGTTTTCTATATTCGGGACATAAAATAATTGTAATGCTAGTGATTCCATTGTGAATGACTCATATTCATACCCTCTATATAGAGATTCACCTTCACGAAGTCCATTTCATCCTCTTTCATTGAAATATTTTTGTAAACCCATTTTCAATGGAAAATCGGTTCTTTAAATGTAATATTATCAATTTAGTATATCTATTTTATGATGCTGAAATATGAAATATTCACATAAATTGGATTTCTATCCTTGGAAGTGTATATGTGCATCAATTCTATCATAATCATAACTCCAATGTTTTGCATCATACTCTGTTCATAATTTTTTTTATATAATCTATAACAATTAATTCAAAAACTAATATAAGATATAAAATTTTCATTTGATCCCCTAGCTATCCATTTAATTTTCTTCACAACAGAATTCTGATTTTTAGATAAATCATTGTAAATATGATCTTTTAATGATCCTATAAACTATTAATTATGTGTATTTGATATCCACTCTACATCCCTTTATGGATTCAAATGTCTAATAATTTCCTTATGGGATTCGACATATGGATCAACATCTACACTATTATATAAATTTTAAAGGTGAGATTGCTCATGATCTATGATGGTAATTGTAATAACAACTATTCCGGAGATCCATTTGACCATAAGACGTCCATTGTGATGAGACATTGGGAGACCAATGCTATCAAAATATGATATGTAAACAATATAGAATTCAACATATTCTTCAATAATATATCATTATGAAATAAAACAACTTTGATTCTTGATGAAACCTTTCAAAATCTTAATATATCATTCAATGGGGTACATCAATCTGTAATGAGAATACCTCATAATTAAACCTCTATAACCAAGTGAATCACCAGGTGGACCATTATTTCAAACATTAATGGAGGGAAGAACATTAATAATTCACATAATATGACTACAACCACTTTATTTATGATTTTAAACTTCACTACATATAGATTTGAAAAATAATTAGAGACCGGTTAATGTATATCATACATTTTTAGAAATAGTTAAATGTAAAGAGACGTGCATAAATTTTATATTTAAAACATGAAAGTCATGTGTTTTTGTTACCTATAACATAAAATTAGTCATTGTAATGATATTTTTGATATTTTATGAATACCCCTCTGGAACATTTACACTATTAATAAAATATATGAATTTTAATTTTTCCTGTTTGGATAAAGTGTAAGAAAAAGGAGGAAGAAAATTCAGCCTTTTACACTTGACTGGTCCCAACTCTTCCCTTTTCCTCATGTAAATAATGTCCAACCTATCCTTGATGCCATATTTTTTTCAAGAACATTTACTAACGTTCCAATATCACAATGAAATACAATTTTTTCTACATGCATGACATCATGAATCTGTCTGGCGTATAAACAATTCTAGTATGATAAATCAAAGAATATTTATCTCTTTTTATAACCTAATTTCTTAATGTTTTTTGAAAATTGTTTACTAAAAATAGTGTCGATATATTTTACTTTATCGAATAGTTGATCACCCATTAGTGAAAATTTATTTTACCTTGTTTGGTATTCCCATCGAATGCTATCATCCATGATTGGTATTTATATCATCAAGGTAAAAATTTCCAATTTTATAAAGACACTCTCTTAAAGGAACGTTTCAACCAAATAGAGTGTGTGCATTATTCAAAAATGGGACTCTAAAAACATTTATTTAATGATATAGCCTAACGAATTTCTATAAGCATTAAAGTCATTTATCTTCCCATAAAACATGGTCATCAATGTGAATTAATCAATTCATTGATATTATTACACTGTAACACCTGTATACCATATGAATTTTAGATCTTTGATAAATTGATACAAATAGACATCAATATCATTACCAGGTTTATTTTTTATAGATATAAACAGAGAAAACAAAATGCATTTTCTCTTGATTCTTAACTATGATGAAAAGTTATAAACTACCAATATAAATAGACATAAACGACGAGTCCTAATCTTTAAAACAAGTATTTATTACATCTTTTGATAGTGTAAGAAAATGTTTCTCAACTCATTTTCGAATTTAGGATACTCGTAATCAATTTTCTTCCGCTAAGGAGAGTCTACTGGATGATGTAATTTCCCATATTTATTTATTATATCTATGTGCCATGTCAATTGTATCATGGGTTCCTGATGTAGTTTCCCATATTTCATTCTTATATCTATGTTCCATGTCAATTGTATCATGGTTTCTCTACTCATTTTATGAGTGATTCATTTTCCTTGAAAAACAATATGCAATCAATTATACCAGAATGCATTTGTTTAATGATCATGACCATTTAATGCTACATTCATTTAATATCATATGTTTGAAAAGGAAGATAATTTTCTTTAGGTAGTAAATCATTCAGGAGACCAAGTAGTTTTGTAAATCTAGTGTTGATCTATTCGGTTCCATCGTTCAAATTACATAACATTAATACATCTTAAAATGTTGTGTATTCAGAACAAATGATATACAATGGTATGTTATCTCATCTATTCAACATCTCAAACAACTTTGTATAATCATGGAAGTCATATTCAAATTCCATTGTAATTTCTTCCAAACAATACCCATAATCATTTACACTGGTATTTGTATCAAATTATCCATAAACCTCACAAACATCTCAATCAATGTGTACATTCTATTTTCCCATGTTTAGTATAACATTTATAGATCTGATATATTCCATGACAAATAAAATGTTCTTCCAACTCTTCCAAAATTATTTTTCATGAATAAAAACAACGTAAACATAGAAGAAATATTTGAGTAGGGTCATATTCATCATCTGTTGAAAATTTTATGATCTATTTAAATCCATATTCATACTATTTTTTCATACGATTAGTGTACATCCATTTTTGATTCATATCTATACTATTAGGTTCATAAAGAATTTATTTTTTTATAATAAATAAATATGCACACATAAGATATTCACAATAAAAGGAGAAAGTTAGAGATAACTATTATTAGGGAATATAACATTTTAATTTAATCAGTGACGATTCATAAAAAGCTTTCATTTTATACATGGTTGAAATGAGAGGAAATAACCTGAGGTAAACATGTGGCTATTAGTCTAGGTTCTCGATTTGATGTTGTGTGGGAAAAAACAACAGTGATTATAAGACAATTTCTGTAACCTTTCTAGTTAGTTTCTCAATAAGAGGGAGGATTTGATGTCAATTAATTTATTCACTTGGTACATAGTGGGACCGGTGGTGTTTCATTGATAGTCTGAGTTGATCTTTTAAAGATTAGGAATGTTATGGTGATCAAGACCTTTAAGTGGTCAAATGTCACATGTGAATAACTTGACGATCCGAAAAATGTTTTGAGTATTTTAAAGTTTATGGGACATTTGACCATTGAAAAGTATCATTGAACACTTGATCCTTATTTTTTTAATTATTAAATTTTATATGTAATAATTATCCCCTTTAACCATAAGTTTTTTCAGTCTAATTTATTCCGATTTACCATGTTCTGATACACTTCTCATCATAAATAATGGGATTTAAAATAATTGTATCATGTATAATTATAAAATATATTATTAATAATGTTAATAAAATGAATTTTAAACTCAAATGAATCACATATATATATATATATATATTAATCTAATCCTAACCAATAATGTTTTTGAAAAAAAAATTATTTTTATTAGATGGAAGAATTCCCTTAGAATGTTTTGTAATTTATTTCTATTTAATTATGACTTGGATTTATAAATTTATGTAAAAATATATTTTATTGGAACATACAAGTTCATGTAATCACTGGATTTTTAAATAGGGATAAGGGGATTGAAATTTAATGAAAAAAATAAATTAAACTGTAATTGAAGACAGAAGTGAAGTTGGATTCCATATTACTCCCTTTTGAAGTATATTATTCTAGACCTTGTATTATAGGGATACATATAAATATATTTTTAAATAATTTTTTTCTTATGTTGCATTTTTAAATTATGGTTACTGTTGAACCCAGATCACTAATTATTTAATATTTAATACAGTGCATTATTTTTTATCATAACATTACCAAATATGGTATAACACAAAACATTTCATATGGATGGGAGATAAAATATTTAATTAGTACATTTTAATGGATAATAACCAATGAAAATGGTATTAGAAACTAAGAACAAAACTGGAAATGGATCATAATTGGGTGTTGATTCATGAACACCCTTGAAACATAATTTCCTTTTATTGATGAATATCCCATTGAGCTAGCTTACAAAACAATCCATTCAACAAAAATTGAACACAATGATAGTGGCTAGGTAGTCTGTGTCCATTGGCTGAGGGAGATGACTATGGGGAAAGGGTAGTCACCAGAGGGCTTCTTTACGACGGTGGCTGGTTGTCTTGGGATGAATACAGTGATGGAGGAGAGGCAGTCAACAGAAGTCCAGAAATAAAGGACATAAAAATATAATGTGTTTTGGAATAGGTATGTGTGAGGATGATGATTAATTACACTAATAAACGAGATAGGAGTAGAAATAATAAAATAAATTTAATTTGAGACATATAATTCATCTGACAGAAGGATTAGGGGGAGTGGCGATAGAGTTAAACTTCCACAAGAGCTAGAATAACGTGAGGGAAATTGATTCAATTAAAGTTCTATTTAAATGTTTTGGATGGTTTTTATCACTGTTTTTTAAAAATAAATGATATAGAGGGGTTCTATTGATGCTAAAATAAAAAGTGTTGATAAATATATATATATATATATATAATGGCTAAAAAAGCTCTCATAAAGACCTGTATGATTAATTTCAATATTATAATTAATATTAATAAAAAAAATAAATGTATATAATTATAAAGAAATAAAGAAATATAAATGTATATAATTATAAATATATGACATGAATTATAAATATATATTTATAAATATAATTATATATATATATATTTATAATTATAATTATAAATAAATATATTTGTAAATATATTTATAAATATTTGTATATAATTATAGAATTATAAAATACTATATATATATATATATTTAATAAATAAATATAAGTATTAATGTTAATATATTAAATATAGTCATTATTTTAGTATAATTATTATTATTTTAGAATTATATAAATAGATTTTTTTTAAAAACATGTTAACTTATTTGTAATTATTAATATATAATTTTATAAATATAGTAAATATACAATTATAATTTATTTATTTATAAATATTTATTTAAATATATATTAATTTGTAAATAATATTTAAAAATATATTTTTAACATTATTAATGAATTTATAATCTTAAATGTGTGAATGTTAAAAATGAGTAAAATTGAATAGTTGAAAATAGGGAAACTTTAAAAATATTATAAAAAAGTAAAGGTTTACTAATTATACATATTATAAATAAAAAATTACATTAAATGAATTCACGTTACAAATGAGTGAAATTTAATTATACATATGATTAAATAATTATTATATTGTTTATATTTAATAAAAATGAATAAATTTATTAAATAAATAATATAATAATTAAATAATTAATTTACTATTTATTAATATATATATATTAAATGTATTCATTTTTTAATAATTTTATAATTTTTTATTAATTATAATAAGTATATTATTTATTTAATTATATATATAATTAATTTACTATTTATTACTATATATTTATATATATTAAATTTAATAAATTTAGTAATAAAATATTTGGAGGTGGCCTGGTCTAACCCATAAACCCACATGAATATATGTTTAGATGGAAATGAATATATATGAATTATGAAAATTAAAAATGCATTAAAAACTTTAAATGATGAGATTTTTTTTAAAAATTTATTAAGGAAATGTTTATTAATAAAAATTAATAAAATTAATATATATATATATATACATTAATACATAGTAAATTAAAAATTTAATTAGTATAATAAGTATTTAATAAATTTGTTCATTTTTATTAATTATAAACAATGTATTAATTATTTAATTATTTATATAATTAATATACTACTTATTTCTATATATATATATATATATTAAATTTAACAAACTTAACTACAAATAGTATATTAATTATTCGATTATATATATATATATATATTTATTTAATTTAATATATAAATATGATGTAATAAAATGAATATTAACTATTTAATAAAAAATAAGAAATTTAAAAAATATAAAAATTGTATTAATGAGATATTTATCAATAAAAATGAATAAAGTTAATATATATTTATAATTAAATAATCGATATATTATTTATAATTAAATTTATTAAATTTTTATATATATAGTAATAAATATTATATTAATTATATATATAATAGAATAACTAATCTATTAACTCTTGTGTGGCCTTTAATTAAAAAATGGGTCAAGTGCCAAGATAATAAGGAGACCTTGTGCAAGGTACTACCTTGGTGTCTAATAATGCTAACCTCCAATTGTTATAGCCACGACAAGAGAGGAGGATGGAACCCAAAGGTGCGCACATGTAGGCCAGATTATGTGCTAGGCATGCATGGGGGTTAGCACGAGGGCCATCGCATGTAGGAACAAAACATGAGGACCAAGTGGTGTTCAAGTGTAATGAGTGTTGAATCATGTATCTGGCTCAAAAGAACAATGGACACGTGATTTCTTTTAAAGAAGATTTAAACTATAGGGGATTTCAGATGTGGGATACACACTGAGTGGGACAACCCTTTATTGACACTTATTTTTGTGCTGATAAAGGGTAGTCTTTATCAGTACAAAAATAAAAGCACTGATAAGGGTACCCTTTGTAATCCCTTAAAAAAAGCACTGATAAATGGTTCCATTTGTCAGCGCTTAAAAAAAGTACTGATAAAGGCTGTTCTTTATCAGTGCTTTTATATAGTGCTAATAAAGACCAACCCTTATCAATGATTTTATTTATCTTTAATAAAGACCACAATTAATCAGAATTTATTTAAGCATTGATAAAGATGTCCTTTATTAGTTCTTTTGTTTAGCACTAATAAAGGATACCACTTCTTATTATTCATTCTATAGTAGGGGACCCCAATTAAAATGACATTGAAACATAAATATATTACCCATTTGGTATCTTTTGAATTATATGCCCCATGAAAGTAATAATATAAAATGAAAACCTAAATACCATAAAGGGAAATAAATTCCTGATATAACATATAAAAAGTGTAGTATACACACCACACAAAGTAATAAGTGGTGAATATTTCATATGTCACACGACAGAAGAAGTGGGATGAGAAACCCTTAACTCATGTCATATTTCCTTCATATATGTTCAAAACTCCTATATAATAAATGCAATCTTATTATAAATATATTAAAAAACCATACTAATATATTTACTACTATATATTATTTACTTATAGTTTTTTATAACCTATTTATTTACTTTTCTTTGTTAAAATCACTATCTTGGGTGACAATTGCTTCATTTTTCATGTATATTTCAGTTCAGTAATTTTGGTACTTTTACTTTGATCATAGTTCAATCATAAATAGAATATTTAACATGATATAAAGATAATATATATTCACTATATATTTATTTATATTAATCTATATAAGTTAGATATAGTAAATGGATTACACCGTTCATAGAGACAGTAAGCTGTAAGTACACATCAACACTATTTCTATTTTCTTATTAATAGATGGAATGAATGGAAAATAAATATTAACTCACCTTCAAAAAATCATTATTATTTCATATATATCATGTAAATTACTCAAAAAAAATCATTATTACCATGTAAAAATAAAATAAAAAACATTTCACATCGCTATGTGGAGGCAGCCATCCGCACGTATGCATGAGTGATGTTATAGTTATCCAACCATTTGGAAGGTAAGAAGTTAGATGTAATATTATATTTTCGGTAGTATGTTTTTTTATAAATATCACATATATTCATTAACTTTATACTTACAACCTACCATGTATAGAGAAAGAAAAAAATGGATCACATCACTTTGGGAGGCAGTGGTCCGTCATACACACGAGTGGCATTATCATATTCCCCATGGAATGGAAAGTAAGAAGATATATGTGATATAATATTTACAGAAGTATAATAATTTCATAAATATAATTTAAATATGTTAAATCTGTCATTATATCCATCACTTAAGGGTGGTGATGGAAAATGAATTAAATCGGTTTGTGAGGTGGTAGTCCATCGTATACATTATTGCCATTTTAATTTACCATTAAATAGAATTGTAGAGGGATATAGGTTATTAAAATAAAATAATAACATCTCAGTATAGAGTGGATACTGGTTTTGTAATATTATAATATTTTAACATGACTTTAAGGTGGTAGAAGAATAAATAATTTTTTTTTTCATGTTTTAGAATTTAACCTCTTCTTTGGAGTGCCGCTTTAGGTTTATAGCTAAAACCTTCTTAGGATGGATTATTAATAAAAATAAGTCCACTAGGATATGTAGATTCAATTAAGGAATATATTTGAGAAGGTGTTGTCCAAACTTAAGGGTTTTGGAATTTGGAAGAGGGGAGGAGAGCGGGTGACCTTTTATAAGTGGGGGAGAGGACACACATGAAATATTTGAAAAGATAACATGATTACCTTGTTTTTCTTATGAAACAATTCTGCATAATGGGTCATCAACTAAATTTATAGGTTATAAGTTCCAATATATCCCTAAAATGGGGGTTGGACACGTTTTAGTTCATATTTAACCTTTCTCTTCTTAGTTTAACCCTAGGTAAATTAGTTTTTACCATAACCACAATAATTAATTTTTACTGTTTTCACTATTCATTATAGTAAAAAATTAAGTTGAACTTTTTATATAATATAAATTATGAAGATTAAAAATATTTAATCAATTTTTTCATATTCAATTCAGAGAAGGGGGAAATTCAAGTTAAAATTGGACCCCTAAGTGGGGTTTAAAAATGATTTTTACAAAGAAAACCTTCAAATGTTTAAAAAGTTTTATATTAAAAATCAATATAAAATTAATTCCAATGAACTAAATTAGATAGATTATAAAATAATTAAACTAATGTTACTATTGGAAGCTACTTGTTTTATTTTTCACAAATTAGGATTATTATGTTTCAAATGAGATTATTATTTTATGATAGTTTATTATTTTTTAAAGAATATTGGAAGAAAATTGGGAAAGTACAAATGATCAACCGTAAGTTCACAATAATATAATACTAACTCTACCCATACTATAGAATTTATAATTAAATATCTCAAGCTACCATCATACATGTTCCACCATTAGTTCGATATTCTACTTTCATATCTGCTTGCGCCAGATATGCTACCTTTAGATATGCTAATGCCAAGTGTGCTACTGCTAGGTGTTATACTGCCAGATATCTTACTGTTAGTTTATTTATTCTATCTCCACATGTGTTACTACAAGGAGTGCTTCCTCTAGACCTGCTACCCCCAAATTTTATACCACTAGACTTTGTCTACCACTAAATGTGTACCATTGGAACATGAAATTATAGGACTCTGCTACTGTCATCTTACTACCATTTATGTTCTATCCATCATTCAATATTAATGCTTCAAATGGAGAATTTATTGGATTTAATGTAGAAAACTTCACATGGATTATTAATGATTATTACTAAACCACTCCCCGGATGCATTGAAGACATAATCAAAGGTTTCCATATTTTATGCTTAGTATGAGGATCTATGATATAATTAGTTTTATTCTGCAATAGATAATTTTAATCTATAGAACTATATATTCAAAAGGGATCCCTCATGATTTTTTATAGTTAGGTACTTTTCCACTCATTTCCTGAATACATGTGAGTGTGAAAGTGTGGTACATATATAAGATCAAGAACCTTTCTAACACAGATCAAGATATTTGTATAAAAGATGTTCAAAGCATCTACAAATAGAAAAAGGGAACCCTACAACCCTCAATTTTTCTGAAATTTTAGAGAAGCTTGTTTGAGCTACTTACCCTAAATATGAGGAACCTCTAGTATCTAAGTATATTAAAATTGAGCAACACTAAAACCTTCATCTCTACACTTATTTAATATTTCTATTTTATTCTTAACATTCGAGAAATACTATATTATACTTTATTCATTTATATAAACTATATCATGTGATGTAATTGGAATATACTAGATATAATATCTTTAAATTATCTATTTTAAACTAATGGAAATTATGGAAGAAGTCTTGGGTGGCCTGTGTTGTATTTATTCCCATGTATAATAGTAGAGGAGGATTTGAGCCTAGGCAGGATGTGGGTTTTTGTTTGTAATACCCCAATCCATGTTTTGGATCCAATTATTGTTATAATAATCTTCTTGAGTGTATGTGATTACCAATTATATGGGATTAAGTCTCATCTTGAGACTGAACCCCTTTTTTATATTACTTTGTGTGTTTCAATTTTGTTTTTATATTTTTTAAATCTAAAAATGTTTTTTAAATTCTATAAACAAAACTTATAATATTTTAGTCAGTCTTACTATGTGTTTTATAAAAGATATGATTTAGTAAATTGGTATTAAATGTTAAATTGATTTCAAATACATTTTTAACTAATCCATAATACCTCTTTGTGAAATAATTTCAAGCATTAAAATTATATTGTTCTATTATTTTTTTTAACTAAGAATTTTAATTAATTTGGGTGGATTATATTTTAACCTTTTATAACATAAGTTTTATTTGGTATACAATTCACCCTAATCTCGAGTTACTCACTCTGACAAACATTTGGTATCAATTTTTTTTTCAAATATCTTTTCAATTATGATTCAGTTTTATTTTAATGACATTAATTTTTTATATGTCTAAATTTAGATATTTATGGATTATAATAGACAAGATTGATCTGCCAAAAATAGACCTCCTTAATTTAAATTTCCCAAACTATGATCAGTGGAAAATTAAGATGAAAATTCATATTGAAAGAATGAGTTCAAGAATATGTATTTTCATTGAAGACAAATATGAATTACCTCAAAATTACTAGAGATACTTAGATTGATGCTACCAAAACATCCTATAATAATAACTGTAAATTCTTGAATTCTTTATATTGTTTGTTGGTTGATAAGGAATTTAATTGAATATCAGCATGTACAACTGCTTTTGAAAGTTTGGACACTTAATCTGTTTCTCATGAGGGAATATATATTGTCAAAGAGACACATTTAAATAATTATACTATTAAATATGATAATTTTAAGATGAAACTTAATGAGAATATTTCTGAAATTTACCCAAAGACTAATGAGGTCATGAACACATTGCATTCACTAGGAAAACCAATTCCTGACAAGGATCAAGTGATGTGCCTGTTGATGTGTCTACTAGATAGATGGAGAGAGGAGTAAATATAAATCATAGAGTCTTGTTATTTGAGTAAGTTTGTTATTAAATATATGAAAGGATATATTATGATGTATGAGAAGAAACTCAAAGTGAATAGAGAAGAGAATGATGAAACCAAAATAAAATTTATAGCCTTTAAAAATACTTCTTTAAAACAAAAGGATAGAATATAAGATCATAGCTTAAGTGATGTGGTGTCACCTATTGATAGTGATGAAGAGATGACCCACTTTTCTAGAAGATTTAATAAGTTATAAAAAGGAATATGTTCTTTAGGAAACCCAGTTATAAAGGAAATTATGAAAATATAGTTAATTGGAGAAAGGTTTGGAAGAAAGATGATAATGGGAGTGAGATAGTTTTCTATGAGTGAAAAGGAAAGGTAATGACAAAGATGAATATAATAAGATAAAATTAGAAAATATCTATGATGATAAGGATTAGAGGTACTAAAAATCCATGAATGAAACCCAGATTTCTTCAGAATACATTTTGAGTGATTTGTACTCAAACCAAGAGGATAAGCATGATAGAGTTCACATGTGTTTTATGAAAACCCCATATGAGGTTTCCAATATACTTCCTACTTATCATGTTCATATTTATATTTATTTTGGAGATGAAAAAAGTAATGAAAAAATTTCTAATGAAGAAATTTTTGAGAACTAAAAAAATACTTGAAGATACTTTCAATGAACTCAAAGAAAAATATAATATTTTAGAGAAGTAGCATGGCTTGAATACTAGTTTAAAAATTGATATTAGTATTGATTGAGATAAAAAATTATCAATTATTAAAGAAGAATAATTAATTAATTCTTTCTAAGGATAAATTAAAGAAAGATATAGGAATATTTACAAATGGGAGAAATAATCCTACATAGATGGTAAGAACACAGACTCCCCCCAAATATAATTTGGGAATTCGCTATAAACATGTATAGGGAATGGTCATTAAAAATAGTTTCATTTGGAGTTTTAGTTAATTTAGTTGTGCTAATAATTTTTATTCTTATAGAACTAAAAAGGTGTTTATTTATAAAATTTTAAAATCTTCTTATAGGAAACCTATTAAGAAAAATTTGATTCTTAAAACATTGATTACTAACATATCTGTACAAAATAATATTTGGGAACCAAAGTCAGTTTTTTGAAAATTTGTTTTGTAGGGATCTTGCTTGAAAATATCCAGTATGAATTTATAGTACTTGGTCAATGGTTGTTCTATACACATGATTCGATATTATTCATGTTTCATGAATCTGATCAAAGTGGATGATGGTTATGTCACTTTTGGTGACAATTTTAGAAGTAAAATCATTAGTCTTGGTCAAATTAGTAATTCTAATATTGTTTTAATTTCTAAAGATTTATTTTTAGATACATTAAATTATAATATTCTTAGCATCTCATAGCTATGTGATGATGAATTTCATGTTTTGTTTGAAAATAATTCTTGAAATATTTTTTATTCAAATTATTCTTTAGTTTATATTTATTTAAGAAATGATAACGTATGTGAAGTTAATTTATATTAATTGAATTCATATAATATTTTCTATCTAAGTGCCTTTTAAAAAGAATGTCAGCTTTAGAGTAAGAGATTAGTACATTAAAATATCCATTCCCTTAGAAATATAATTAGGAGAGGGTTAGTCAAATATCTACCTAAACTATAACTCCAAAATGATAAAGTTTGTAACCCATTTCAAAAAGGAATACAACACAAAATATCTTTCAAATAAAAGAAAGAAGTTCCCACTTGTCAACCCATAGAGATGGTTCACATTGACTTGTTTGGAACTTGTAGAGTTTCTAACTTAAATGGGAAGCACTATGTGTATGTTCTTGTAGAGGAATTTTCTAGGTATACTTCAATATTTTTTCTATATCACAAAAGTTAAGATTTATATTATTTTACCAAGTGTGATAAATCTATAGAATGTGGACTTAGAATTAATACATTAAGAAGTGATCATGGCTATGAGTTTGAAAATGAAAAATTTGAACATTTTCCAACAGAATGGATAGAATCATAAATTTTCTTCTCCTAGGACTCCACAGAAGAATTTTGTAGTAGAAAGGAGGAATATAACCCTTTAATAAGTTTCTAAGACCATTCTTGATGTGTATGACTTACCTATCTATTTTTTTGTAGAAGTTGTTAATATAACCTGTTACATAATTAATAGAGTCTTAATTTGACCTATGTTAAAGAATATTCCTTATAAATTATATAATGATATAAAACAAAAGGTTAATTAATTATGGTTTTTGGTTGTAATGTATTTATTCTTAATACTAAAAATAATCTTAACAAATTTTCTTTGAAATGTGATGAATGTATTTTCCTTGGTTATTCAAAATCTAGTAAATCATATAGGGTGTTTAATAAAAGAAAAAAGACTGTGGTATAATTTTTTCATTTCAAATTTTATGAAACTGATCCACATGATCTTAAGACCCGTTTATAAAACCTTGAAAACGATATTTCAAATATGAATGTCAATGCCAAACCTTCTGAAATGTTTTTGAAATAAGAAGAAAAATCATCCAATTCTAATTAACAACCTGAATATAAACCTATATAATACCATGATATTTCTATAAATAATATACATATAACTATTAGGAATTATATATACTATCCTCTAGATGCTGTACATAGAGATCTAAATAAAGGAACACATACTAGAGATTCTCTTATAAATCTGGTTTAAAATCAATCATTATTATCAAAACTTGAATCTAAGAACATCAATGATGCAATTAATGATGAATTCTAGGTAATTGATGTGAAAGAATAACTTAATAAATTTTAAATAAATAGACTTTGGGAACTATTAGTTAGAACTAAAGAAAAGTTAACTATTGGAACTAAGTGGGTGTTTAGAAACAGTGTTGGTGAGTTAGGCACCATAGTCATAAATAAATCTAGATTGGATGCACATGGATTTAGTCAGGAAACGGGTATTGACTATGAGGAAAATGTTTTTCTAGTTTCTATAATTGAAGACAATAGAATATTCCTTGCATATACAATACATTTTTATTTTGAACTATATCAAGTGGATGATAAGAGTGCATTATGAAATGATTATATACTTGAGGATGTTTTTGTTGAACAACCCCCTAGATTTCAAAATAATAATTTTCTAAATCATGTTTTTAAATTAACTAAATATTTATATGGTTTAAAATAATATCATAATGCTTGGTATGATATGATAAGCTCTTTTTTTGATTTCTAAAGGTTCTTCAAAAGGCACATATGATCATCCCTTTTTTGTAAAAACAATTTAGATAGTTTTTTTAATAGTTCAAATTTATTCTGATGATAGTATTTTTTGGATCTTCGAAAAATTCATTGTGTATTGATTTTTAAAAAATGATGCAAAATGAATTTGAAATTAGTTTAATGGGTGAACATTAATTTTTTCTTGGTTTTCAAAATTTTCAAAATAAAAATGAAATTATTTTAAATCAATTTAAGTACACTAAAGTCCTTTTTAAATGTTTTGTTTTGGATAAAAATAAAATTAGAGATACTCCCATGAGTACCACCTACACACTTGATCTTTATGGAATTAGAAAGTCGGTAGATCAAACTAGTTTATGAGGTATGATTGGAATCTTTCTATTATTAAATTCTAGCTAACCAGACTTGATATTTCTCATGTGTATGTTTTTTATTTTCAAGAAAATACTAAATAATCACATTTAATTATGGTTAAATGAAATTTTAAATACCTAAAATATATAACCAATTTTGAAACATTCTATCCTAGGGTAAAATCATTTGAATTTTTGATTTATTCAGATATAGATTTTTCAGGTTATAAGATAGATGGAAAAATCAACTCTAGAACATGTCACCATTTAGGAAAGTCACTATTTCCATGATGTTGTAAAAATAAAACCAGTGTTGAATTGTCCACTATTGAAGATGAATAAATAGATATATGAAGTTTCTATGCACACATATTGTGTATGAAACAAACATTCCTAGACCATAGATACCAATTTAGACATGCTCCTACAAATTTTTATAACACAAGTGAAATCAATACATCCAAAAACCCTGCATCACATTCTAGGAAAAATCATATTGATATAAGAAGACACTTTTTGAGAGAAAATTTCAAAAGAGGTGATATAAATATTGAATTAATAGGAACTAAACAACATCTGGCAGAATTTTTGACAAATCCCTCAAATTTTGAGAGAATGGACTATATCAAACAAGAAATATTTATAATAGATGAACCACCGTTTTGTGATCCAATATTGGTGATCCATCGTTGGTGAGCCACCCTTGGTGACCCATCATTGGTGACCCAACATTGGTGACCCACTATTGGTGACCCAGTGTTGGTGACCCACCATTGGAGACCCATTGTTGGTGACCCACCATTGGTGACCCACTGTTGGTGACCCACCATTGGTGACCCACCGTTGGTGACCCACCATTGGTGACCGACCGTTGGTGACCCACTATTAGTGACCCACCACTGGTGCACCACCTTTAGCTGATCCAATATTGGGTGATCCATTTTTGGGTGATCCACTATGGGGTGATCCACCATGGGGTGATGCACTATTAGGTGATACACATTTTCGTGATCCACCTTTGGTGATCCAACATTGGGTGATCCACTGTTGGTGATCCACCATTGGTGATCTACCATTGGTGATCCACCGTTGGGTGATCCACCATTTGGTGATCCACCATTGGGTGATCCATTGTTTGGTGATCCATAGTTGGAGGGATCCACCATTGAGAATCCACCTGTTGAGCCTCTATTTTCATTTTTTTCTATATTTCCTATTTTCTATGTTAAATTTTTTATTTGATTTATTCATTTATATTTTATTATATTTTATATTTAAAATATGAAAATGATATAATCTAACTAAAATATAATTCATGACACTCTCTCGCTCATGCTTACCTTTGAACTGTTTCGACTTTGCTTCACTCTCAACCTTCATCATTATTCACTCTCTTGATTCTCTATTTGATCCAGTTTAATGGTGAGAGTTAAGAGTCATTTAGAGTCATCTCAAGGAGAATTGTTCCCAATGAAAAAATATTTAAGATAATTGAGCTATTCAAAAGTTGAATTGAAAAACCCATAGCTTGTGAACAATGTATTTGTTTTAGAGAAATAAATATATGTGGAATGGTTATTGACAAGAAAGTCATTGGAACTCAAGGTGATTCAGAACCAGGGGTGGATATATTCATTCTCCAGAAATAAAAAAATATTTTATCCAAGGTTGGTTCACAAGTTCTATTAATATAAATAGTATATATTTAGGGAAAATGGATATATCCTTCGGAGTATGATGGATGGAAAAGTGGTTTACTTTTCTTTAAGAGAATGAGTTAGGTGTATAAATGCAACTAACAAAGGAGTTTATGAAGAATATCAATGTTCAATATCGAGACATAGTTTGATGGTTGTGTATGAGGATGAATTAATGGAATTGACTGGGAAAGGTTTAGTAAGAAGGGATGCTTCTGCTAAACTATATAGTGAATGGAGACTCTTTTTCAAGCTCATACAGTATATGCAATGTCCTAGGAAAGTTTCTTTTATCACCATGAGGCATCAGTATGTCTATCTTTTATTCCTTATGAAAAGAGGGGATAAAATTAATAAATTTTGATTTCTTATAGTGAAAATTATGGAAATATGTAAGTCCTCTTCCAAATATAATTCTCAGATTTATCCTGATCTAATCTCTATTATTCTGGAAGACAAGAGTTTGGTTGATGAGGAATAAAAAGTAGAGATAAAATGTGTTTGTTTTTGTCTTAGTAAAAATACATGTAAAAGAATTAATGTCAAACAAAATACATGGATAAAGAAATGGGGTGAGGATAATGAAAAAATTTATGATTATTTGGATCCTATTGAACATACTACCATACCAAAGAATATTGTTGACCCAAGTTTAGTGCTAGAAGAAATTATTTTTATTTAGAGGTAAAAATGGAAGAATAAGTTTTTGTGGTTGACGAATATAACGTGGATACTTATGAAAAATAGGTTAGTGATCCAAACATTTATAAAATCCCAATTTTGTTTTATAGATCCTCTATTCCTCCTTTTTCACCCCCTTATTGAGAATGTCTCTTGAGTGAAGGAGAAGAAGAGGAGATTGATGTATTTGGAGAAGAAAATATTCATAGTTATTTAGGAATCTCTAAAGAAGTTGTTGAAGTCTTAGATGGTTATGAGAATGGAGATTATGGTGATATACCTCATGAATCATAAGTTCATGATGATGATGATGATGATGATATTGATGGTGTTGAAAAGGATTAGTCACATAATCCTTCTCCTATTGGTTCAGTTCCAGCTAGATCTGTAAGTTTGGAGAGACTAGGTTTTGTTCAGATAGTTGATGATAATTCCTTAGTTAGAGGTTAGATGAGGGAATCTGTTTAGGGGAAAAAATCCCCAGGTTATGATTTCCTTTAGTCTATACATAGTCACAAGACTTCTTCCTCAATTGAGGGTGGAGCTACATCCAAGGGGGATCCATCCCCTGGTTCCAAGAAACATAATATTTCTTATCAATAGTCTGATGAAAAGGATGGTAGTTATAATAAACAGAAAACCCCACATGGGCATAGTGGACAAGCCATTACTTTTTTTGGAAAATATCCAAGGTGATATCTATTTGAGATAATTGATGAATCTGGTGAGATACAATATTTTACTTCTGATGATCCTGTTACTAGATCAGATCATACAGAGGCTATTATGCCTAGTCCTAAGATGATTGCTTCACCTCTACCAAATACTACATATATGACTTCATATTAGGATACCAAAAAATGATTTAGAATGTTTTAGAGAAAGGTTGGTTTTATATTTCAGTAGATTTATAATATCCCGAGATCCTCCAGTTACCTAGCTTAGTAAAAATGATTCTAGGAACGTCTTTGAGTTGATTATTTTCCATATTTATCCCAAGATGATTGTGAAGATTAAAGAAGTTTAAATTGAGAATAGAATATTGACCAATAATATAGAATCCATGAATTATGTTATGGATGATATGAGTACCACTTTTTATTCTAGCTAGGCTACTCTTTTGGAGAGGTTGTAAAGTTTACTTACAACTATTGATTCTACATCCACTACTCCAACTCCTTCTTTATATATTCATGGTGAGATTATCATTACCATAACCAAAGAATAATTCCTTTATATAATGTATGATATGACTAGATCTCATTAGGAGGACCTTCATCAAATCCAACACCTTGGAGAGAATATATATAAAATGGTAAGGGAGTGTTTGAATGAAACATGTAGTAATAGGGAAACTATAACTAATTTTATTTAAGAAAACCCATCAAGGATATATAAAAAATCATGAGTGGAATTGTCATATTAGGTTTCTAATTGAGAACATGATAATTCATACTATCACTAGGTCCCTCAAGGAATTAGTATACCTATATAAAGTATTGAAACCTATTCTGAAGTTGTTATGGAGGAGAAGAAGGACTTATTCAGTGATATGGAAAGAGGTGCAAATATCATCATGGAGTTTTTAATCCTCATGAATCCTTTTTTGTATGTATGTGGCACAATAGTTGTACAAAATGAGGATATACCTTTGTCTTTTTTCACTGATGCCACATATTCTACTCTACTATTGCCTCAGTATCAACCATTTAGTATGTAACCAGATGGAGCTGTTTGACATCTCAAACAATTGATGACCTTAGAGTTACCCCAGAATACCTCTACACCCTAAGTCTCTACATCTATTCCTCCCTACACTGTCAAAGGAAAATGAACTATTGATCCTTCCTCCCAACACGATAAGAGTTATTCAAAATAATATTAATCTTTGATAGGGATTATGTATTACCTTGTATTCCTTTTAAGAAAAAATAAAATGAGTAATATATTACTATATCTTGTCTATTATTTTTATTTTTTTCTTTTTATATCATGTATCTAGGGTTTTATTATATTTTTGATAATACCAAAATGAGTTGAACTTGTTTAAGACATTTCAATTTATATTTTTAATGTTTAAGTAGAGATTTCAAAGTTTAAGATTGTTTATATTTCTATTTTATGATTTAAATTATATTTCAAAATTTTAACTTAATATCTCACATTAGAAATTTTAATTGATTAAGAAGTTCATTAATTTTGAAATTCATCTATTGTAGTATATATTTGTTTTATACATGGTTAATTAAATTCCAGGATTTTTGATCACAAAAAAGTGGTAGATTTTTGGCACCTTTTTATTTTAATGGAATAAAATTATGATTATTATGTTTCTATTGAAGTTACTAATTTATGATAGTATATTATTTTTTAATGAGAATTGGAAGAAAATTAGCTAATTAAAAATGATGTACCGTTAGTTCACAATGATATACTTCTAGTTCTACTATAATTGGAGTGTTTTTACCACCATATCTCATGTTATTGTAAGACATGTACCACCATTAGTTTAACATGCTACCGCTATATATGATACCATCATATATGCTATATCCAGGTGTAATACCACCAGATATGCTACCATTAGTTTAGTTATGATACTGTGAGATTTACTAACACCAAATGTGAAACCTTTAGACCTAATACTATGAGCTATTCTACCACCAGACTTGTTCTACCGTTTAATGTGATACCAATTGACCAATAATCTATTGGCCTATTCTATTGTCACCTTACAACAATTGTTTTTTCTATCCTTCCTCCAAATTTAATGATTTAGATGGATATATATGGGATTTAATGTAGACAACCTTATGTGAATTTACTAATGATTACTACTAAACCACTCTACGGATAAATTGAATAAAAATTTATTGGTTTCTAGATTTTTTTTTTCGTTACAAGAATCCATGATATTTCTAATATTATTCTGTTACAGGTAATTTGAATCTTAAGATTTATATATTCTAGGGGACTCTATTGTGCACAATGAAGTTGGATTCTTTACCACTCATATATTGAATACATGTGAGTGTGAAACTATGGAACACATAAATGGATAAGAAAATTTCATACACTGATAAAGAGATCTCTGTTGAATTTTTTTAGTGCATGTACAAATTGAGAAAAGAACTCTATGAAACAATTTTTTTTTTAAATTTCTTTGAATCTTTTTCAATATTCAAACAATCTAAATTTTAAGATCCTAGAGCATATGAATCTATTCTGATCTAGAGACAATATAACAATAATTTGTACTCATATTTTCTCTCTCTATTTTTTGATTTAATTTTGAGAAGTTTGATATTTTACTCTATTTATACATATAGAATATCTCATTCACTTCAACTAGAATGTTCTAGACACATTCTTTCTACTTTATTTATTTTTTATACCCATGAAAACTATGGAAAATGACTTATTTGGACTATGTCATATTTCTTCCCATGTATAAATATAGAAGTGTATTTGATCATCGACAACCTATATGTTGTTTTTTGTAATACCCCAATCCTGGATGTGGATCTAATTATTGTTATAATTAGCTACTTGGAAGTAGGTGATTTAAAAGTAGTGGGTATTATGTCTCAGTTTGAGACTAAACCCCTTGTTTATATTCTAATGTGTGTTTCATATTTGTTTTTTATATTTCAAAGCTAAAATTTCTTTTGTTTCTAAATCTAAAAACAAAACTTATATTTTGATAGTTAGTATTAACCAATGTTTATATAAAGGATTTGATTAATTAAAATGGTTTCCTAATTTAAAGTGATTTCAAATATTTCCTTAACTAATCCATAACCCCACTTTGAGAAATATTTTGAAATATCAAACATATATTATTCTACTATTTTGATTAACTGGGTGTTATAATTAATTTGGGGGATTTTATTTTAACTTATTTTTAGGATAAACCTTTTTGGGCAATCATTCACCCCCTCTTGAGTTACTAACTATAAAAAATATTTACTTTAAAAGAAGTTAAAATACATGTTAATTTAATAAATAATCTAAACAAAAAATGATTTTTTTCATTAGAAATCAGTATTTTCACAATTTATCAAAAAATTAGTCTTTCAAGAAAATTCTAAAAAATTCATCATAATATAGTTTTGACATCTTTTTTTCAATTTGTTTTTCAAATACATTTTCTTAAAGTGTTAAAAATGAATTTTAAGTTTTTTGATCAAAGAATGATGAAAAATCTTTTTATAAAAATACATTTTTTAGAAAACAATTATTTTTATTTCAATTTAATATTATTTTATTTATAAGAAAAATTTATCCACTGAATTTATTTTACACATGTGAAAATCATATAATTTTCATAATTTATTTATTTCTAT
Organism: Viscum album; assembly: GCA_963277665.1. Lineage (NCBI taxonomy): Eukaryota > Viridiplantae > Streptophyta > Magnoliopsida > Santalales > Viscaceae > Viscum > Viscum album. Next base: position 619,772,180 of record OY728139.1, read on the forward strand.
TTATACCTGCAAACTTAATGTCCAGGTTATGGTGGTCATGTTTAAAAAATAATATTTTAATAGAGTATCATGTTTAGTTCAAACCTGGTGTTTCATGCATTGCAAGCTATCGAAGAGATTTAATTTACATAAAAATAAGTATATTATATAGTTTAAAGGTTTTTTATTCTCTTACAAGCTTGGTGTTTAATTTCGTACATGCTATCAAACATGATGTTCCTATTTTAAAATCTCTGGGTGTTACATTCTACCCCCCTAAATAAATTGTGTCATGACAATTTAATCTTTATCTCAGTAAACATGGGTTTGAAATTATAAAATATATATTTCTTTGGGAACCCAAATTTTAAAATGGTTTAAAAGCCTTTCTCTTGATAATAGAGAAGCGTAAGTAAAAAGTTCATCTAGAATAACACATTACAAGGTTTTAAAGTTGGATAACATTGGGGGTTAATGAAAATATGAGAAATTAAGAGAAGCGTAAATAAATATTGAGAGTTATAGGGATAATAGATCATAAGAAATTGAATTATTAATTGAGAGTTAGTGTCCCAAAAACCATAAATCTTTCATGACTTAAGAGTCTATTTGATTTATTGTATATAAAGGAAATAAGATAAATTTTTTTCAAGATCATTTTCATAGAGTTGAGGATTTACATTACCATTATGATAGGGAAAATAGGAAAATATACTTAAAATTTCACGCTTTGGTTTTCTTAAATTAATTTCCACTTCATTTCTAACTCCATGAAACGAATATCTAAGATGATTTTTTTACTCCTAAATCACTAAAATTTATTTTGAATAGAACATCAGATCCATAAAAGAGTATCAATATTTTATTTACATATATTTTCTAAGAACACAATGGCTAGCACATGTTATCCAATAACACCAAAAGTTAAACTTAATCCATTCTATAAATATTTGACTTTAGGACTCAACCAAAATATATCTGAAAAAAATTTAAAGTTTTAAAATTTAGAAGGATGTTCACTAAATCCTATTATATTCAATAGAAAATATAATGTAACACCCCGAGCTTCCACGATACGCTTCTGTTTCAATAATGCAATAGCTTGCATTGTACGCAAGTTCGAGATTCTAACACACTGCGACCAATCAAAATAGCAATTATGAATAGTAATACCCACCTTTTGAAATTATATATATTTAATATTTAAAAATGGACTTCATTTTTGGATTCAGAATATCGAAATTAGCCTATGTTGAATTTTTGGTATTTTTCTGAGAACTTCCAATTTTTTATGATTAGTGAAAAATACTTAAAAACAACTTTTTTAATCAAAATAATTTATAGTGATAAATTATACTGTTGAGTGGTTTTAAATTATAATTAGAATATATTTTTACAATTTTATCCAATGGTGGTCATTAGAATAAATTTCACTTGGAAATTGGATATAAACAATTGTCAATCTTTTGATATATATTGTTTCTTAAAAACACGCAATTTGTTGTGGCAACGGGAATTAGTTATAAAATTAATTAATGAAACTTATATGTTTGGAATTTTGTAAAATAGACATCATTTTTGAATTCGGAATATCAATTATAGCTTAGGGTGAAATTTTGGCATTGTTCTGAAAAACTTCAATTTTTGATGAATAGTGAAACCACTAAGTGGTAGTTAAAAATCTGATTTTTCGTTTAAATGAAACATTACCACTTCTGTGATTTGATTTTCAAAAATCCAACATACATGGTTGTGATTAGGAAGTAAAATATGGTTCAATGGGATTAAAATAATATTTTGGTGAATAGTAACTTTTAAGTTTAATTAATCGCGATTAAAGGTAATTAGTAAAATTTAAGGTAAAAATGATATTATAAAAATGTGAAAATACCTTTACACTTGTCCTACCTCTATTGGATGAGTCATGGAAGACCCACACAATCCATGGGTCAACTTGGGGACCCCATGGATCCACTTTGGTAGGAAAATGACATTAAAAACGTTTTATTTAATGTTAAAATAAAAATGTCACAAACATGAGTTGTTTTACTAAAACAATTTTTAAATAGGGTTATACAAGTCATATTTTTGACTATAAATATTTCTTAGAAATTTAAAAAGATTTCCTACATCATGATATTTGTTTTATAATTTTTAAACATTAAATAAATTAAATTATTTATGACACCATGATGATGCAGCGATTACCTCATTAATTAACGATTTAAATAAAATGAAAAGATAATGTAAAATCCAAGGCACACACTTGTAAAAAACCTATTGGATGAGTATATTTCAAACCCTTATCACCTTATACTTGAAATATATCATTTTGGGACCTTTAGAATCCGAAAATTATTTCTTAATAAAGTAACATTTCATGACATTCCAAGAGTGCCCCTCCTCTCCTCTTATAAAAGGCCCCCACCAGTAACACCTTACTCACACCTTCAAGCCATTTGGCTTGGCACACTCCCAACTTCACTCTCTTACTTCTAGAAGCCTCAATTTGGGCAGAAGTTTTTCCAAGGAAGCCTTTGGCTCAAATCAAAAAGAGTTACCTAATTTTAAAGGTAGTGTTTTCTCTTGTGTTCTTATGTTTTATTTTGCTTCTCCAACCCCCTAAAATATTTTTATTAATTTATTTTGTAACAACACAAGTATCCTCAATATACTAGGATGTTTTTATGATAATTATTTGATTTACACTTACACACACCTTCGTCTAATGGTTAAAGAACATACTGTCTCTGTGGGTGGCGAAATACTGCCTCACGAAACGATGATTGTTCAACACTCATATAACACCTTAAAATGTGGCCATTATGATGACACTATTTTCATATATGATATATATATTATGTTTATGTTTTTATTATTCTTATTTATTTATCATATTTGGCATACCTTTATGATTTCCATTATGGTTAAACACGATAATTTCATTTTAGGAAGTGCGGACTACCGCCCCCTCAAAGTGATTTGAATCGTTAATGCCATATGTGGGATGTATAAAGGATGGAGTAAATGGTATTATACAATATATTATACTGGAATTATATTATAACTTTATATAATTATAATTTCATTCCCTTAAATACGAAATAGAAATGAAATTAGCGTTCATGCGTACGTACGACTTACCGTCTCCATGAACGGTGCATTTCATTTCTTACCTCAAAATGTTATGTAATATTATAAATGCATGTATCAACTGGATATATATGATATATATGATATATACATGATGAATATAATTCTGGATATAATGGATATTTCACCACATGAACAACTTGTAATTATAAGAAGTGTATTTTTGACTCAAGTACCAAATATCGACAAAATGACCATTATTAACTTAAATAATTACATAATGTTCATAACAAATTAATAAGTGATATAAAAGGAATAATTATAACACCCCAAGCTTCTACGGTACGTTTCCCTTTGAATAATGCGATAGCGTGTGTTGTACGCAACCTCGAGTTCTAACACACACCACAACTAATTAAACTAGCCGTTGTGAATAGTAATACCTAATTTTTGAAATTATATATATTTTATATTTGAAAATGGACTTCATTTTTGGACTCGGAATATCGAATTTAGCCTAAGGTGAAATTTTGGTACTTTTCGGATAACTTTCATATTTTGATGAATAGTGAAAATTACTAAATTTTAATTAAAAACAACTTTTTTAATAAAAATAATTAATAGTGATAAATTATGAATTTTAGTGGTTTTAAAGTATATTTAGAATATATTTTTACATTTTAATATAATTTTGGTCATTGGACATAATTTTAAAATTAAACCGAACATAAACAAGTGTCAATCTTTTGATAGTTATTATCTCATAAAAACACGCTTTTTGTTTTGACAGCGGGAATTAATTTTAAATTAATTTCTGCCACTTATGTGTTTTGAATTTAGGAAAATGGATTCCATATTTGGAATCAGGATGTTCAAATTGTGTAAATGGGTAACTTTTATTTTTAGACATTTTGAATAATTACTGCGGTAAATATTTTATTTACCATGGTTAAGGGTAAATCCGGTAAATAAGGGTTAAAAAAATAATATTATAATAATACTAAATTACCCTAAAACGTGTCTTAACCCTATTGGTTGATACATGGTCGACCATGGGCATCTTTGGGTCTATTTTGGGACCCCATGGATCCACTTGTAAGTGATAATGACACTTTATTTTAATTTAGTTAAAATGAATACAAAAATGACACAAGCATATATCTTTTAGAACAACAATTTTTACATAGGGTTATATATGTTGGATTTTAGATTATAAATATTCATTATAAAGATAAAAATATTTCCTACATAATGATATTTTATTTATAATTTTTAGACATTGAATAATTTATTTTATTTATGACACAATGATGATGCAGTAATTACTATAATAGTGAAAAATTAAAATAATTGATATTATAAATACACAAATAATTATAATATGAAACTTTTAATGAATTAAAATAATTTTATAGGATAATATGATATATTAGTATTTATTTAATTGACTTTGTTCTAAGTAATCAATCTGTTATGAGTTTCACAAAAAATCAACTATTGAATAGTGTCAAAATTGACATAAAAGAGTTCTTAAAACAAATATTATATTATTAATTGATATTAAATTCCTAAAAATCTAAGGTTCGGCCAAGAGACTTATATTATGATAGGTTCCTCATTAATGGACCACTTGGGGGTCGCTTGGATGTATATAGTATGTTTATTAACCATATTATATAAAAATACAAAGAGACATTGTAAAAGTGAAACTAATTAACTTAGAGTTAATACTTAAAGATAAGGTTAATATAAGTACCCAAACCTGTCTAAATTCTATTGGTTGAGTGGTTTTTGACCTATCCCCACCTTAACCTTTTAATAGTCAACTTTGGAGCCATTAGAAACCGAATATGACTTTATTATAAATTAATATTTCTAGCTTTTCCAAAGGTTCCCCTCACCCCTCTTATAAAAGGGCACTCCTCCTTCTCATTTCTTCACACCTCTAAAGCCTTTTGGTTCGGCCAAACTCTGCCCAAATAATCTCCCAACATCCCTCACTACAACCTAGGGGCCTTAGTTTGATCAGAAAGCCAACCTAAGGAGCCCTTTTGATCAAATCAAAAGGAAGAACCCGAAGAAGAGGTAATGTTTTCACCACCCCTTTTCCAAGTTCATTTCTTCTTCCACTTCTTCTTCCTTTGTTGTTACCATTCTAAAATAATGACTCCAGTATCATTTATATAATGTGATGTTATTATAAATATGGTACAACCATATTCAGTATTCTATCCACCCTTTGAATAACATGTCACCATACATGCGTACGTACGGCTTACCGTCTCCACGTCGTGGTGTAATTGTTATTCAATATATTATTATTTGGATGGGTATAATAATGATGTGTAACTCATGTAAATAATAAATATAACATATTAATGATTCTGTATATATGATATACCATCCATTTATATATTATTTTAATATCAAAAGAATGATATTGTCGCTCGTGCGTACGTACGGACTACCGTCTCCACGAACGCGATGAGATTCATTCTCCATCGTAACCATTAAAGTATAATTATCATTTTATGATTTAAAAATGATGTTTAAGGACATGATATCATTCTGGATATGAATAATATACAACCTATCCTTTACAAACATGTCTTACGTAACAAAACATATGAAAGAAAACAAGTAAGTTAACACCCGAAACAACGATAATACTAAGATATTATTATCAAATCAATATTAAAAGATCATATATGATATCATATTAATGTATATGATTCTTGTATAATTTAATAACAATTATTTCACCATTATACAGGAGGTTAACCTACCACAACCAAGGAAAAGTACAAGGTAAGGGTTATTTCACAATCTCTTCATTATCCGAGGTTGTATATACGTAATAATCTACTGGGATCTCTTTATCATCCACATTCATGTTTTCTTAAAAATGTTTTTCAAAACATTTTTACTATTTACAAGAATATGGGTTAAAGTCATTTATACCCTTTTTTTACTTTTTATAAGAGGTTTATAAAGGAATCTTTCCGTCGTTTTCAAAACAATGTCCTTTTTAACCTTTTCGACAGAATTGAGGTAAGAATGTTTTTTTAACTTATACGGCGAGTGCGGTTATTTTCCGCCGTTATAAAATCGTCGAAGCTTTCCATACAAGCTTATAAGAATATTTTCAAAGAAAATGTTTTATTTTATATGGATCTTAAATGATTTCAAAATAAAAGGAGATACTTCTTTAAAAAGAATTTTGATTTCATCTATGTCAACATCCTTTGATGGATTTTAAGATTATTTGAAGTTGATTTATTATGATACAAAACTTCTATATTGTATTGAAGGTTTTGTGATATGTTTGACTGTGGATGTGCTATTTTTATACCATTCATAGTTTATGGTGAAATTATTGACATTTCGTATGCTAGTTTTAATACGAATGTTTATGTTATGTTTAAACCTTTTCATATGGGAATGCATTGGACTTAATAAGTGACGGGTGGAGCCCGCTATAGCTCCTCGATGCATCGGTAGGTCTCATGAGACAAACTAGTGTCTTGGCACAAGGCCTTGACAAAATCTTATTTGTAGTCTTGGCACGAGGCCTTGGCTATGTGGTTATGATAGTCTGGCATTATGCATTCCAACATTATGAAAGTGGTTATTGATTTTTGCATGTGATTATTCGATTAGTAGAATATCCATGTGAATAAGTAAATGGCATTATTTCTTTTTATTTATGCCATACCATGTTGAATGTTCATGTTTAAAAGGCTTTTGTTTTAGTTATACATTGCCTTAAATGTTTATTCTTATTTATGAAAGTTTCCGCTATATTGTTATCCTTACTGGGCATTTGAGCTCACCCCTTTTCTATGTTTTATTTTTCCCAGGTAGTGAAGAAGTAAATTATGAATGACTTGCAGGGATATTATGAGGGGTTAATAGTGTGGATATGAAGACTTTGTTGTTGTAGTAGTTTTTTTTCACTTTTAAATGTAATGTAAAACTTTATGATTATATCTAGTGTTTCCAAGGCTACTAAACCAATCGGTCTTTCGGGATTTGATCTTTCTTGTGATCATGCCAATGTTATGTAAATAATGCACCGACTCTGGGTAACTAGGGTCGGGGCGTTACAGTTGGTATCAGAGGAAGTTTAGTACAAACCTTGGAAGTTAGATTTAGATAAACTCTGATTAGAGCACGTAGACCTAAGATGAACTTTGAGGATTAATATAGAAGAACTTCCTAGAATTTTGGTATTGTAGAGATTTTGTGAGTTTTCCGAGCAATACATCCCTGTCTGGATACGAGCAGGTAGAGGCGGCTCTGGCACAGATGTACCTAGGGGTAAAACCCGAAAACACCGCTTTGAGCTAGACTCGAACGGGAACTGGTGCACGACAACGGGCCTTGCTGCACTCTTGGTTACGACACTCCCGGGGGATATGCTTAGGATAACTCTCACTTTCTTTACAAATCATTATGAAGGGTTTATGAGTATATACTTCCTCAAAGAAAACATATTTATGATTATGGATTATATCCATAGATAGTTCAATTTATGTTTAGTGTTATGTATTTTGATTCATAAACTGATCTAGTTTATGACATTGTTTAGAAATGGCGCCTAGTGGAAGAAATGGAAACCGTATCAATGCACGCTCTCCATGTAGGGATTTACCTCCTGCTCAAGATAATTATAGTGGGGATGGTGATGCAACTGGTGCCGATCAGCTAATCACCATACTGGGACAACTTACTCAGGTTATGAATAATAACCTTACCCGTATGGAGCACCCTGATCCGCAGCGTGGAGGATCAATGTTAGATCGATTCATGAGGCAACAACCACCAACGTTCAATGGGAGTACAAATCCCTTAGTAGATGAGCAATGGATATTTTCCCTAGAGAAAATATTTCAGGCTTTGGGGAGCAGTGAAAGGGAAAAAGTTATCATGGCAGTTTACCGCCTCACTGGAGATGCTGATCAATGGTGGTCATTGATTCAAAACATGAAGGAAGATGATGAAGTATCAAACATGGAATGGATGGAGTTCAAAGATCTGTTTTTAGAAAAATACTTCCCTCGCGACCATCGAGCAGATATGGAAAGGCAATTTCTGAGTCTGAGACAAAAGGAGGACGAGAATGTCACAAAGTATGAGGCTAACTTTACAAGGTTAGCGAGGTACGCTGGTGATTATATTCGTAACCCAAGAAGTAAGATTGATCGTTTCTTTGATGGTTTAAAACCATTTCTCCGTCGAGCGTTAGTCTCACAATCCTTTTCATCGTACGAAGACATTGTCTCATGTGCTATCAAGACCGAAAAGGAATTCTCTAAGTCTTATGACTTTAAAGCGAAGCAAGAGAAGAAGAGACCTGCTGATCAATCTGGGAATGGAAATAAGGGGAAGAAGGGAAAGGTTGAATATCCATCTTGTGTTAAATGCGGGAAGAAACATCCTGGTGCTTGCCTGAAGGGAGTGGGAGTCTGTTACAAGTGTGGTGAAAAAGGCCACCAAGCTCATGATTGCAAGGGGAAGAAGGAAGCTACCAACGTTCAGTGCTACAATTGCAGGGAGATGGAGCATTATGCAAATGCATGTCCTAAGCGTCAGGAGAACTTACCTCAGAAAAGGCCAAGGGATCAAGGCCAGGCTTATGCTATCACTACTGCTGAGGTAGAAGCTCCGAAAGACGTGGTGGCAGGTAATTTAATGGTTTCCTCATGTTTAGCAAATGCATTATTTGATTCTGGATCATCGCATTGTTTCATATCTTCCCTGTTTGCTAAGAAAATTAGATATTTCCAATTTGATTTAATAAGGGAGTTGTCAGTTAAAACTCCTAAGGGAAGTATCGTTGCAACAAAGTTTTGTGAATCAGTCCCCATTAGAGCACATAAGTTTTCTTTATCTGCTGATTTCATCGTCATACCTATGATTGAGTTTGATATAATCCTCGGTATGGACTGGCTTTCGGACTATGATGCGAAGATTTATTGTAAGAAGAAAGAGGTTACGATTCTTGATGATAATGATAAGGAGAACCTTATTTTTAGAGCAGAATCGTCACCACCTAATTCTGATTTAGATCCACCCCCAGTAGTTCAACTTAATTCAATTATTGGGGAGGAAGAGAATGAAATAACTATCGGTGAGGAAAGGAATGTTCAAATAGAGGATGTACCTGTTGTGAAAGAATTTGTAGATGTATTTCCGGAAGATTTACCTGGACATCCTCCAGAACAAGAAGTTGAGTTTTCTATTGATTTGATTCCTGGATCAAGGCCTATATCGAAGACCCCTTATAGAATGGCCACTGTAGAGTTAGTCGAACTAAAGAAACAACTAGAGGAATTGAGTAATAAGGGATTTATTCGCCCTAGTGTTTCTCCATGGGGAGCCCCTGTTCTTTTTGTTAAAAAGAAAGATGGATCTATGAGGTTATGTATCGACTACAGGGAGATCAATGCTATAACAATAAAGAACAAGTATCCCCTACCTCGTATTGATGATTTATTTGACCAACTGCATGGAGCTCAATACTTTTCAAAGATTGAACTTCGATCTGGATACCATCAGTTGTGTGTGAAGAAGGAAGACATTTCGAAAACAGCATTTCGAACCAGGTATGGGCATTACGAGTTTACTGTAATGCCGTTTGGATTGACTAATGCACCATCTGTATTCATGGATCTGATGAATAGAGTTTTCAAGGAGTATCTCGATGAATTTGTGGTAGTATTTATTGATGATATATTGGTATACTCCAAAACCTACGAAGATCATGAAAATCACTTGCGCATTATCTTGAAGACTCTGAGGAGGCATGAATTATATGGGAAGTTTAGCAAGTGTGAATTCTGGCTTCAGGAGATTTCTTTTCTTGGCCATATTGTCTCTAAAGATGGAATCTCTGTTGATCCTTCTAAGACCAAGGCAATCCAAGAATGGCCAGCACCTACGAGTATAACTGAGGTACGTAGTTTTATTGGTTTGGCAGGTTATTATCGACGTTTCGTCCAGAATTTTGCCCGATTGGCTAACCCATTAACGAAGCTCACACGTAAAGGGGTTAAATTTGTTTGGACAAAAGAGTGTGAAGATTGTTTCGAAGAACTGAAGAGAAGATTAGTCAATGCTCCTATATTGACTCTACCATCGGGGAATGATGGGTTCGTTATTTATAGTGATGCATCAAAGAAAGGACTTGGCTGTGTCCTTATGCAGAATGATAGAGTTATTGCCTATGCATCACGACAGTTGAAAATTCATGAACAAAACTATCCTACTCATGATCTCGAGTTAGCAGCAGTGATCTTTGCTTTGAAAATATGGAGGCACTACCTCTATGGTGAAAAATGTGAGATTTATACTGATCACAAGAGTTTGAAGTATATTTTCTCACAAAAAGAACTCAACATGAGGCAAAGGAGATGGCTTGAATTACTCAAGGATTATGATTGTACGATACACTACCACCCAGGGAAGGCAAACAAGGTGGCAGATGCTTTGAGTAGAAAAGACCATGGAGTTTTGAACAATATGAGAATTGAAAGGGATCCAATTTTCATGGAGCTAGTGAAGATGGACATGGGAATAACCAGGGAAGGTGAAACATCAATGCTTTTTCAAATGGTTGCCAAACCATCTTTACTAGAAAGGATTAAGAGTTCTCAGACTGATGATGAAGAATTCCAAAAGAAGATTAAAGCTGTGAATGATGGGAGATTGAGAGACTTTGCGTATGAAGGTGGAATTTTGAAATTCGGGAAGAGACTTTGTGTTCCCAATATACCTGATCTAAAAAGGGAATTGCTGGATGATGCTCATAGTTCCAATTTCTCTATACACCCTGGGAGCACCAAAATGTATAGAGATTTGAAGGAACATTTTTGGTGGGACAACATGAAGAGGGAGATTTCTGATTTTGTGTCAAGATGTATGGTTTGTCAACAAGTGAAAGCTGGAAGGCAATAGCCTGGAGGAGTCATGCAACCTCTTCCCATACCGGAGTGGAAATGGGACAATATTACAATGGACTTTGTCATGGGGCTACCAAAGACTCCTAGAAGGAACGATGCAATATGGGTTATTGTTGATCGTCTTACCAAGTCAGCACATTTTCTTGCTATAAGAGAAGATCTACCCCTGGAACGTCTAGCAAGACTATACATTAATGAAGTTGTGAGACTTCATGGAGTACCCCTATCGATTGTTTCTGATCGTGATCCCCGTTTTACTTCAAGATTTTGGAAAAGTCTTCAGAAATCCCTGGATACTGAACTTCATTTGAGCACTTCTTACCACCCTCAGACAGACGGACAATCAGAACGGACTATTCAGACCTTAGAAGACATGTTGAGATCTTGCTCACTTGATTTTCAGGGTATGTGGGATCAATATTTACCACTAGTAGAATTTTCCTATAACAATAGCTTCCATTCGAGTATTCAGATGGCACCATATGAAGCGTTATACGGAAAGAGATGTCGTACACCAACCTGTTGGGATGACGTTGGTGAAAGAAAACTTGTAGGCCCAGAACTGGTGGAGGAAACGGTGGAAAAGGTGAAGGTAATCCAAAATCACATTAAAGCAGCTCAAAGTAGGCAGAAGAGCTATGCCGATAATCGAAGGAAGGATTTGGAATTTCAAGTCGGTGATCATGTTTTCCTGAAGGTATCTCCATGGAAGGGAGTCATACGTTTTGGTAAGAAAGGTAAATTGAGTCCCAGGTACATCGGACCTTTCGAAATTCTAGAACGAATTGGGGCTGTAGCTTACCGATTGGAAATGCCGCCAAGTCTCTCCAAAGTTCACGATGTGTTCCACGTATCTCTGTTGAGGAAATACATGCCTGACCCAACGCATGTACTCACCTATGAAGATTTAGAACTGGAACCCGATCTGTCTTATTGCGAAGAGCCCATCAAGATTCTTGATACGAGAGAACAAGTGCTGAGAAACCGGACGACGCGTCTGGTAAAAGTTTTGTGGAGGAATCATAAGATGGAAGAGGCAACGTGGGAACCCGAGGAACTTATGATGAAGAACCACCCGAGTCTTTTTATGCAGTAATACCCTAGAAATTGCGAGGACGCAATTATTTGAAGGAGGGGAGAATATAAAACCCCAAGCTTCTACGGTACGTTTCCCTTTGAATAATGCGATAGCGTGTGTTGTACGCAACCTCGAGTTCTAACACACACCACAACTAATTAAACTAGCCGTTGTGAATAGTAATACCTAATTTTTGAAATTATATATATTTTATATTTGAAAATGGACTTCATTTTTGGACTCGGAATATCGAATTTAGCCTCAGGTGAAATTTTGGTACTTTTCGGATAACTTTCATATTTTGATGAATAGTGAAAATTACTAAATTTTAATTAAAAACAACTTTTTTAATAAAAATAATTAATAGTGATAAATTATGAATTTTAGTGGTTTTAAAGTATATTTAGAATATATTTTTACATTTTAATATAATGTTGGTCATTGGACATAATTTTACAATTAAACCGAACATAAACAAGTGTCAATCTTTTGATAGTTATTATCTCTTAAAAACACGCTTTTTGTTTTGACAGCGGGAATTAATTTTAAATTAATTTCTGCCACTTCTGTGTTTTGAATTTAGGAAAATGGATTCCATATTTGGAATCAGGATGTTCAAATTGTGTAAATGGGTAACTTTTATTTTTAGACATTTTGAATAATTACTGCGGTAAATATTTTATTTACCATGGTTAAGGGTAAATCCGGTAAATAAGGGTTAAAAGAATAATATTATAATAATACTAAATTACCCTAAAACGTGTCTTAAACCTATTGGTTGATACATGGTCGACCATGGGCATCCTTGGGTCTATTTTGGGACCCCATGGATCCACTTGTAAGTGATAATGACACTTTATTTTAATTTAGTTAAAATGAATACAAAAATGACACAAGCATATATCTTTTAGAACAACAATTTTTACATAGGGTTATATATGTTGGATTTTAGATTATAAATATTCATTAGAAATCTAAAAAGATTTCCTACATAATGATATTTTATTTATAATTGTTAGACATTGAATAATGTATTTTATTTATGACACAATGATGATGCAGTAATTACTATAATAGTGAAAAATTAAAATAATTGATATTATAAATACACAAATAATTATAATATGAAACTTTTAATGAATTAAACTAATTTTCTAGGATAATATGATATATTAGGATTGATTTAATTGACTTTGTTCTAAGTAATAAATCTGTTATGAGTTTCACAAAAAATCAACTATTGAATAGTGTCAAAATTGACATAAAAGAGTTCTTAAAACAAATATTATATTATTAATTGATATTAAATTCCTAAAAATCTAAGGTTCGGCCAAGAGACTTATATTATGATAGTTTCCTCATTAATGGACCACTTGGGGGTCGCTTGGATGTATATAGTAAGTTTATTAACCATATTATATAAAAATACAAAGAGACATTGTAAAAGTGAAACTAATTAACTTAGAGTTAATACTTAAAGATAAGGTTAATATAAGTACCCAAACCTGTCTAAATTCTATTGGTTGAGTGGTTTTTGACCTATCCCCACCTTAACCTTTGAATAGTCAACTTTGGAGCCATTAGAAACCGAATATTAATTTATTATAAATTAATATTTCTAGCTTTTCCAAAGGTCCCCCTCACCCCTCTTATAAAAGAGCACTCCTCCTTCTCATTTTTCACACCTCTAAAGCCTTTTGGTTCGGCCAAACTCTACCCTAATACTCTCCCAACATCCCTCACTACAACCTAGGGGCCTTAGTTTGATCAGAAATCCAACCTAAGGAGCCCTTTTGATCAAATCAAAAGGAAGAACCCGAAGAAGAGGTAATGTTTTCACCACCCCTTTTCCAAGTTCATTTCTTCTTCCACTTCTTCTTCCTTTGTTGTTACCATTCTAAAATAATGACTCCAGTATCATTTATATACTGTGATGTTATTATAAATATGGTACAACCATATTCAGTATTCTATCCACCCTTTGAATAACATGTCACCATACGTGCGTACGTACGGCTTACCGTCTCCACGTCGTGGTGTAATTGTTATTCAATATATTATTATTTGGATGGGTATAATAATGATGTGTAACTCATGTAAATAATAAATATAACATATTAATGATTCTGTATATATGATATACCATCCATTTATATATTATTTTAATATCAAAAGAATGATATTGTCGCTCGTGCGTACGTACGGACTACCGTCTCCACGAACGCGATGAGATTCATTCTCCATCGTAACCATTAAAGTATAATTATCATTTTATGATTTAAAAATGATGTTTAAGGACTTGATATCATTCTGGATATGAATAATATACAACCTATCCTTTACAAACATGTCTTACGTAACAAAACATATGAAAGAAAACAAGTAAGTTAACACCCGAAACAACGATAATACTAAGATATTATTATCAAATCAATATTAAAAGATCATATATGATATCATATTAATGTATATGATTCTTGTATAATTTAATAACAATTATTTCACCATTATACAGGAGGTTAACCTACCACAACCAAGGAAAAGTACAAGGTAAGGGTTATTTCACTATCTCTTCATTATCCGAGGTTGTATATACGTAATAATCTACTGGGATCTCTTTATCATCCACATCCATGTTTTCTTAAAAATGTTTTTCAAAACATTTTTACTATTTACAAGAATATGGGTTAAAGTCATTTATACCCTTTTTTGACTTTTTATAAGAGGTTTATAAAGGAATCTTTCCGTCGTTTTCAAAACAATGTCCTTTTTAACCTTTTCGACAGAATTGAGGTAAGAATGTTTTTTTAACTTATACGGCGGCTGCGGTTATTTTCCGCCGTTATAAAATCGTCGAAGCTTTCCATACAAGCTTATAAGAATATTTTCAAAGAAAATGTTTTATTTTATATGGATCTTAAATATTTCAAAATAAAAGGAGATACTTCTTTAAAAAGAATTTTGATTTAATCTATGTCAACATCCTTTGATGGATTTTAAGATTATTTGAAGTTGATTTATTATGATACAAAACTTCTATATTGTATTGAAGGTTTTGTGATATGTTTGACTGTGGATGTGCTATTTTTATACCATTCATAGTTTATGGTGAAATTATTGACATTTCGTATGCTAGTTTTAATACGAATGTTTATGTTATGTTTAAACCTTTTCATATGGGAATGCATTGGACTTAATAAGTGACGGGTGGAGCCCGCTATAGCTCCTCGATGCATCGGTAGGTCTCATGAGACAAACTAGTGTCTTGGCACAAGGCCTTGACAAAATCTTATTTGTAGTCTTGGCACGAGGCCTTGGCTATGTGGTTATGATAGTCTGGCATTATGCATTCCAACATTATGAAAGTGGTTATTGATTTTTGCATGTGATTATTCGATTAGTAGAATATCCATGTGAATAAGTAAATGGCATTATTTCATTTTATTTATGCCATACCATGTTGAATGTTCATGTTTAAAAGGCTTTTGTTTTAGTTATACATTGCCTTAAATGTTTATTCTTATTTATGAAAGTTTCCGCTATATTGTTATCCTTACTGGGCATTTGAGCTCACCCCTTTTCTATGTTTTATTTTTCCCAGGTAGTGAAGAAGTAAATTATGAATGACTTGCAGGGATATTATGAGGGGTTAATAGTGTGGATATGAAGACTTTGTTGTTGTAGTAGTTTTTTTTCACTTTGAAATGTAATGTAAAACTTTATGATTATATCTAGTGTTTCCAAGGCTACTAAACCAATCGGTCTTTCGGGATTTGATCTTTCTTGTGATCATGCCAATGTTATGTAAATAATGCACCGACTCTGGGTAACTAGGGTCGGGGCGTTACAATAATGAACAAGGAAAATGTTCTTAAGAAAATAGAAATTAACTCTAGTTTATTATTCAGGAGGTTAAAGAGTGGTCGAGTCAAGTCAGACATGAGGTAGGGGAATTTCTTAACCCAATTTCCATTCTTTGGGTTAATCTCCTACATTCAAATTACGTCATGATATTATTATGTCCTATCTTGTATTGGTACTTTATTTATGTGTACTTATTGTAAATACACATAATATATATATTTTATTTTAAAAATTATATTTTTAAGGACTTCGTCTCAATCTCCTTTCATTGCGGCATATTTGGTTTTATACACAACTTTCATTTATACGGTGTATAAACCCCTTTGACTTTTACTTTTATTCAAAAGAATCTTTTTATATGAAGCGTTTTTACTAAATGAAAAAAGGAATGTTTTTCTTACATATTCGGAGACAATGAATTATCCACCGCCGTGACTATTATTTCAGTTTCGGCTTCCTCTATAAGCCATAACTTTTTTTTAAAATAAAAATAAATACCATGTTTTACTTTTCTTTTATTTTGGTATTGAAAATGGTTTTGATAAAGTTTTTATTATATAAATGTGTTGTATTGATATCTTGTGATTGAAGTGTGGAAATATTATGTTTCCTTTATGCATGTTTTATGTGATACAATTATGTCATGGTTTATGATATGTCTAAACCTGTTTATATAAGGAATGCATTGGACTTAATAAGTGACGGGTGGATCCCGCTATAGCTCCTCGATGAATCGGTAGGTCTCATGAGACAAACTAGTGTCTTTGTATGAGGCCTTGACAAAATATTATTTGTAGTCTTGGCACGAGGCCTTGTCTACGTGGTTATGATAGTCTGGCATTATGCATTCCATCAATATGAAAGTTGTTATTGATATTGCATGTGATTATTCGACCAGTAGAATATCCATGTGAATAAGTAAATGGAATTATCTCAATTTACTTGTGCCATATTATGTTGAAGTTCTAGTTTAAAAGGCTTTTGTTTTAGTCATACATTGCCTTAAATGTTTATATTTATTTATGAAAGCTTCCGCTATATTGTTATCCTTACTGAGCATCTGAGCTCACCCCTTCCAATGTTTTAATTTTTCCAGGATGTGAAGAAGTATATTATGAATGACCTACAGGGATATTATTAGGGTATATGAAGACAATATGTTTTTGTAGTTTTGTTTTACTTTATGATGTAATGTAATATTTATGAATGTATCTAGTTTTTCCAAGGATACTAAACTAAACGGTCTTTCGAGACTTCATCTTTTGTGATCATGCCAATGTTACGCAATAATGCACCAACTCTGGGTAACTGGGGTCTGGGCGTTACAGTTGGTGTTAGAGGTAGTTTATTACTAACCTTGGAATCTAGATTTAGATAAACTCTGATTAGAGCGCATAACCATAAGATAGACATTGAGGATTAGTATAGAAGAACTTTCTAGAATTTTGTTGTTGTATAGATTTTGTGGATTTTTTGAGCAATAAATCCCTATATGGATACGAGAAGGTAGAGGCGACTCTGGCACAGATGTACCTAGGGGTAAAACCCGAAAACACCGCTTTGATCTAAACTCGAATGGGAACTGGTGCACGACAACGGGCCTTGCTGCACTCTTGGTTACGACACTCCCGGGGGATATGCTTAGGATAATTCTCATTTTCTTTACAAACCATTATGAAGGGTTTATGAGTGTATACTTCCTCAGAGAAAACATTTCTTTTTACGATTATGGATTATATCCATAAATAGTTCAATTTATGTTAAGTGTTTTACAAGTATGGAATTATGTATTTCGATTCATAAACTAATCTAGTTTATGACATTGTTTAGAAATGGCGCCTAGTGGAAGGAATGAAAACTGTATCAATGCACGCACTCTGTGTAGGGATTTCCCTCCTACTCAAGATAATTATTTTGGAGCTAGAGATATAACTAGTGCTGATCAACTTATTACCATACTGAGACAACACACTCAGGTTATGAATAATAACCTTACTCGTATAGAGCACCCTGATCGTCAATGTGGAGGATCAATGATAGACCACTTCATGAGGCAATAACCACCAACATTTAATGGGGGTACAAATCCATTAGTAGCTGAGCAATGGATAACCTCCTTAGAGAAAATATTCCTTGCCTTGGGGAGTAGCGAAAGGGAGAAGGTTATCATGGAAGTTTACCGCCTCATTTGAGATGCCGATCAATGTTGGTCATTGATTCAAAATACAAAGGAAGATGAAGAAGTATAAAGTATGGAATGGAGAGAGTTCAAAGATATTTTCTTAGAAAAATACTTTCCTCGTGACCATTGAGCAGATATGGAAAGGAAATTTTTGAGTCCGAGACAAAAGGATGATGAGAATGTCGCAAAGTATGAGGTCAACTTTACAAGGTTAGCGAGGTATGCTGCAGATTATATATGTAACCCAAGAGTTAATATTGATCATTTATTTGATGGGTTAAAACCATTTCTCCGTAGAGATTTAGTATCAAAATCCTTCTCATCGTACGAAGATATTGTCTCGTGTTCTATCAAGACAGAAAAGGAATTCTCTAAGTCTTATGGAAACAAAGTAAAGAAAGAGAAGAAGAGAATGGTGGAATAAGAGACAGATAAAGGAAAAAAGGTAAAGAAGTATTTTATATTACGCGATAATTATGGGAAGAATCACCCTGGTACTTGCCTAAAAGGAATGCGATTTTGTTATAAATGTGGAGAAAAAGGTCACCAGGCTCGTGATTGCAAGGGAAAGAAAGAGGCTATCAATGTTGAATGCTACAATTGTAGGGAAATGGGGAATTAGGAAAATGAATGTCTTAATCGTTAGGGAAACTTACCTCTGAAAAGGCCAAGGGATCAATGACAATCTTATGCTGTAACTACAGTTGAAGTGGAATAATTAATGTATTGGTGCTTTTGGACTCAAGGAATATATTCTGGTTATAAGAATAATGTGATATATATAAGGATTGTACTGCAGTACTTGTTGTTTTCATTAAGGTTTTAATATGATGAAGGTAATCATATTTTTAGTACGTGACAATAAGAGAGGGGAATTTGATGTTACAATTGATTTTGGAATTTAAGGACCCTTTAGAGAAAGTCTGGATGGAGGTATTTTGGATAACTATATAGGTTGGAATGGGTTAAGTTAAACATTGGATAATATTGTTTATGGTTAAAACATTTATGAAGATTATTTTTGAAATATTATAATACTATAGTTTTAGGAAAAGGACAACCTGCAGGTTGGGGGATAACCCATCGCGTCGGACAAAGCTGCAGGAATCAAACCCACAACCATAGTGCAACATGCCTTTATTACCTACCAGTAGCCTACAGGAAGTCCCTGGTTATTACAAAATAGTTTTCCTAATATAAATGGTATGTGTTAATACTTTTAACCTTGTACGATTAGGATAAATATAATATTTTTGAGTTCCATTATCTTTTTGAGTGAAAGATGAGTTGTGGTAGAAATTAGTTGAAGGTTGAAGATCTACTTGTCAAGCATATATATATATATGCCTATCTCTTATTCTATAAATAAATTAATTCTTAAACTTTAGTAAAGGGATATTAAAACAAAAAAATGTGTTATCCTAATACCTTATGTCTTGTTGAACTGATAATATTTTAAATCAACATAGATTGAAGGCTTTGAGGCCCTCAATTTTACACTTGTTTGTGATTTATGACCTCAATCACTCCCTAAAAATATTTATGTTTTTCCTCAAATTATATTTCTCTAATTTCCACCAATGTTCTCCTTATCGATATCATAATTTGGTGGTGACTTTTTCATTTCTATTTCCCTATTATTAAGGCTAAATTTTATTAACCTTATTTCCGATGTGGGTTATCCACAAAGGTATTTTCTATTTTCAACCTTTTATTTTCAAAGAAAATTTCAAATTGTGAGGACGCAATTGATTGAAGTATGGGAGAATGTAACACCCTGAGCTTCCACGATACGCTTCTCTTTCCATAATGCAATAGCTTGCATTGTACGCAAGTTCGAGATTCTAACACACCGCGACCAATCAAAATAGAAAGTATGAATAGTAATACCCACCTTTTGAAATTATATATATTTTATATTTAAAAATGTACTTCATTTTTGGATTCGGAATATCGAAATTAGCCTATGTTGAATTTTTGGTATTTTTCTGAGAACTTCCAATTTTTTTATGAATAGTGAATAATACTTAAAAAGAACTTTTTTAATCAAAGTAATTTATAGTGATAAATTATACTATTGAGTGGTTTTAAAGTATAATTATAATATATTTTTACTATTTTATCCAATGGTGGTCATTAGAATTAATTTCACTTTGAAATTGGACATAAACAATTGTCAATCTTTTGATATATATTGTTTCTTAAAAACACGCTATTTATTGTGACAGTGGGAATTAGTTATAAAATTAATTAATCCAACTTATATGTTTGGAATTTTGTAAAATAGGCATCATTTTTTAATTCGGAATATCAATTATAGCTTAGGGTGAAATTTTGGCATTGTTCTGAAAAAGATCAATTTTTGATGAATAGTGAAACCACTAAGTGGTAGTTAAAAAACTAATTTTTCATTTAAATGAAACATTACCACTTCTGTGATTTGATTTTCAAAAAACCGACATACATGGTTGTCATTAGGAAGTAAAATGTGGTTAAATGAGATTAAAATAATTTTTTTGGTGAATAGTAACTTTTAAGTTTAATTAATCGCGATTAAAGGTAATTAGTGAAATTTAAGGTAAAAATGATATTATAAAAATATGAAAATACCTTTACACTTGTCCTACCTCTATTGGATGAGTCATGTATGACCAAGAAAATCCATGGGTCAACTTGGGGACCCCATGGAGCCACTTTTTTAGGAAAATGACATTAAAAACTTTTTATTTAATGTTAAAATAAAAATGTCACAAACATGAGTTGTTTTACTAAAACAGTTTTTAAATGGGGTTATAGAAGTCATATTTTTTACTATAAATATTCATTAGAAAGGTAAAAATATTTCCTACATCATGATAGTTGTTTTATAATTTTTAGACATTAAATAAATTAAATTATTTATGACACCATGATGATGCAGCGATTACCTCATTAATTAACGATTTAAATAAAATGAAAAGATAATGTAAAATACAAGGCTTACAATTGTCAAAAACCAATTGTATGAGTATATTTATAACCCTTATCACCTTATCATTGAAATATATAATTGTGGGACCTTTATAATCCGAAAAGCATTTCTTAATAAAGTAACATTTCATGACATTCCAAGAGTGCCCCTCCTCTCCTCTTAAAAAAGGCCCCCACCACTACCACCTTACTCAAACCTTCAAGCCATTTGTCTCGGCCAAACTCTGCCCAAATACTCTCCCAAATTCACTCTCTTACTCCTAGAAGCCTCACTTTGGGCAGAAGTCTTCCCAAGGAAGCCTTTGGCTCAAATCAAAAAGAGTTACCCGATTTTAAAGGTAGTGTTTTCTCTTGTGTTCTTATGTTTTATTTTGCTTCTCCAACCCCCTAAACTCTTTTTATTCATTTATTTTGTAACAAAACCAGTATCATCAATATACTATTATGTTTTTATGATAAGTATTTGATTTAAACTTACACACACCTTTGTCTAATGGTTAAAGAACATACTGTTTCTGTGGGTGGCGGAATACTGCCTCACAAAACGATGATTGTTCAACACTCATATGACACCTTCAAAGGTGGCCATTATGATGAAACTATTTTCATATATGATATATATATTATGTTTATGTTTCAATTATACTTATTTATTTCTCATTTATGGCACACCTTTATGATTTCCATTATGGGTAAACACGATAATTTCATTTTAGAAAGTGCGGACTACCACCCCATCAAAGTGATTTGAATCGTTAATGCCATATGTGGGATGTATAAAGGATGGATTAAATGGTATTATAAATTATATTATACTGGAATTATATTATACCTTTATATAATTATATTTTCATTCCCTTAAATATGAAATAGAAATGAAAGTAGCGTTCATGCATATGTACGGCTTACCGTCTCCATGAACGGTGCATTTCATTTCTTACCTCTAAATGTTATGTAATATTATAAATGAATGTATCTACTGGATATATATGATATATATGATATCTACATCATGAATATAATTTTGTATATAATTGATATTTCACCACATGAACAAATTTTAATTTTAAGAAGTGTATTTTTGACTCAAGTACCAAATATCGACAAAATGACCGTTATTAACTTAAATAATTACATAATATTCATAACATAGTAATAAGTGATATAAAAGGAATAATGAACATGGAAAATGTTATTAAGAAAATATAAATTAACTCTAGTTTATTATTCAGGAGGTTAAAGAGTGGTCGTGTCAAGTCGGACACGAGGTAAGGGAATTTCTTAACCCAATTTCCATTCTTTGGGTTAATATCCTACTTTCAAATTACGTCATGATATTATTATGTCCTGTCTTTTATTTGTACTTTCTTTATGTGTACGTATTGTAAATACACAAAATATATCTATTTTATTTTAAAAATGATCTTTGTAAGGAATTCATCTCAATCTACTTTCATTGAGGCATATTTGGTTTTATACACAACTTTCATTTATACGGTGTATAAACCCTTTGACTTTTACTTTTATTCAAAAGGAATATTTTTATACGAAGTGTTTTTAATAAATGACAAAAGGAATGTTTTTTTCTTACGTATGCGGTGAAAATTAATTCTCCGCCGCCGTGACTATTATTTGAGTTTCGAATTCCTCTATAATTCATAACTTTTTTTAAAAGAAAAATAAATACCATGTTTTACTTTTCTTTTATTTTGGTATTGAAAATGGTTTTGATAAAGTTTTATTATATCAATGTGTTGTATTAATATCTTGTGATTGAAGTGTGGAAATCTTATGTTTCCTTTATGCATGTTTTATGTGATACAATTATGTTATGGTTTATGATATGTCTAAACCTGTTCATATGAGGAATGAATTGGACTTAATAAGTGATGGGTGGAGTCCGCTATAGCTCCTCGATGCATTGGCAGGTGTCATGAGACAAACTAGTGTCTTGGCACGAGGCCTTGACAAAATCTTATTTTTAGTCTTAACACGAGGCCTTGGCTATGTGGTTATGATAGTCTGGCATTATGCATTCCATCATTATGATAGTGGTTATTGTTATTGCATGTGATTATTCGACCAGTAGAATATCCATGAGAATAAGTAAATGGCATTATCTCATTTTAATTTTTCCATATTATGTTGAAGTTCAAGTTTAGAAGGATTTTGTTTTAGTCATACACTACCTTAAATTTTTATGTTTATTTATGAAATCTTCCGCTATATTGTTATCCTTACTGAGCATCTGAGCTCATCCCTTCCAATGTTTTAATTTTTCCAGGATGTGAAGGAGTATATTATGAATGAACTGCAGGGATAATATGAGGGGATACGAAGAAAAGATGTTTTTATAGTTTTGTTTTACTTTATGATGTAATGTAACATTTATTAATGTATCTAGTGTTTCCAAGGCTACTAAACTAAACGGTCTTTCGAGACTTGATCTTTTGTGATCATGCCAATGTTACGCAATAATGCACCGACTCTAGGTAACTGGGGTCAGGGCGTTACATAATGTGGCTCTTAATGTCACATTCAAAATATATGCATACCTTGATCACCAAAAAAACTTAATTAATGAAATTCTCGATTCCAAAAATAAAATATTATGTTGTTGAATATATTCCATAAATACCAACATGAAGTAAACTACAATAAAGATAACATAAAGCATAAAATCACTAAAAAATTTCAATGTCTACAAAAAAATCCTAAAAATATCTTTTTATCATTACTATATCAATAAAGAGAACATATTAATTGTTATCTTCCCTCAATCATTTGGTTATCATGAAGTTCAAATTTACACTGAATCACTTTTCTTGGTAATTAGTACCATTCAACATATACTACCAAATCCTTAAAGAAAAGATACTATAGTACAGTCCTTATACATTTCATAACTCTTATAATTAGAATATCATTGATAAAAATATTCTTATAACAGAATTATTAAATCCATACACAATAAATCTAACCATTTAACTTTATCTATAGGAATAGTATAAGCTCAACCTTGATCCTTTAACTTTTTCTATGGTATATTCCCATGATGGTTGGGGAATTAATTTGTTTAGGGCCCCATATACTTACTTTTATAGAATTTAATAATGGAAACTTGTTTACTTAATTTTCAATTCAGATAATGGTGGCCTTTATCTCCACACTTTCAGAAATCTTCTATTCCCTTCAAGCAAGAACCAAGGTCTTTCTCTTTAAAATTATCACATGTGGAGAAATCCTCCTTTCCATTCTTCCCTTTATTTATCATTGTCTCTACCATCCTATTATTCTATTTCTACCTTCAAATCCATGAGACCTAGAGACTTATTTCTCTATCTTGATAGCACATGATACTATGTCCTCGTATGATTCGAAAGTTTGGGAGACAAGTTCCCTTTTAATAATTTTCTTAATACCATCAAATAATTGGTCAATATTACTCTTCAAATTGTGTATACAGTCTATATCATTTCTTTCTAACCATGTAATGTTGGATTCATACTTAATAAAATTTTCATCTTCTATTTTTCTTAGAATCATGAATTATCTCTATATACCCTCTCATTGCCCATGAGGAAAATTATTTTTAATAAAGTATACCTTAAAGTAATTCTATTAAACGTTTGAAATTTCTTCTTCATCCTTAGTGTTTTGAATCAATGACCACCATTAATAAAAATATCTTGATATATGATAAACTACCACAATAACCTTTTCCCTTTCATTTCTTACATAATAAAGAAATATATCCTTTTATGAACATATCCATTTATCATCTACAAATATATTTTTAGTACTACTGAATGATGGAGGCTTTTAGTGCATAAAGTGGTATGTTGTTGTGACTTTTGATGGTGGATCAGCTTAATAATCCATATGTGAAAGGGTTTTTTTCTCATTTATTGAGTCATATTCCCCAATATAGTTACAATTTTGTCAGTTCCAACTTCATATCCAACTCCAGCTTCATTATATTTACTTGGAGGTAACTTTCTATATGGGGTATGTGCATTGATATAGTTCCCATTTCATCCACTAGGATCCTTTTATAAACAATTTAATACACAATATTTGATCGTTAAATTATAAATTATAATATATAATCTTAATACTGGTAAAATAATTAACACAAATTAAAAAATTTATGCATTTCCAAACTTATAATAATAAACAATGTTTCTTTGGGAATGTTTTCAAATCATAAAATATTTTCAAATCCTTGGTAGTGGTTTGTAAGGAAAATGTGAATTATCCAAAGAATATCCCCTGATAGTGTAAAACTAGGTGCACAATAAGGACCATCTTCATGTACTAGGTAACACTCAAGTGAAGCCCAAGATTCCTTTATCAGAGTTATTAACCCTATGTATATTTGTTATAGAACTACATCTACTTATAGTATCAAGATAGACATGTATTGCTAATAAAAACCACATAATCTCTAACTTACCAAAACATTAATATGTTCTTCTGTACTAATCTTTAATTTAAATCATAGTATTGTGTTCCCTATTCCATGGTTTCCTAAATATAGTTCCTAAAATTTCTACTAAACTTGTTGTGATACCAAATATAATGGACCTAACCCCATTAACCCAATGCCGATGTCTAATTTATTACATTAGCACTAGATACAGGAAATATAATCCCAAAGAACTGAATAGTTTAGTAGTCTTACCACGCAAATCCAGGATCCGGCCAAAACCGGTCCCAAAAAATATTATTAAGCAAAAGAAACGAAAGAGTTAGGAGACAAAAGGGGTATTACATAACCGAGAGTGAAAAACACCACACATATCCGCCTCCACCAGCGAGGAGCAATACGCAGGAATCGTGAACGACCATAGCATGTCTGCCGCCATGATTGCCTTCTTGGACAGAGCATCGGCCACCTGATTGACCTCTCGATAAGCATGCGAAACAATCAGATTTATTCGACTAACCTGTTTGAGACAATCAACCCACATTGGGAGTATTCGCCAATGCACATTCCGCGTTCGTGTTTGTAATGCTTGGACCGCAAGCTGGGAATCTGATTCAATCCATATCATGTTCCAATTATAGAAAACCGCATACCTGATCGCATGAACAATCGCCCATAATTCAGCTTCAAAAGCAACCCCAACGCCAGTGAAGTGATAAAAACATCCTTTCACAAAGCCACGATACGTACGAAAAACACCACCACACCCCGATGGGCCTGGTGTACCAGAAGCAGCCCCATCCACATTAACTTTAAGCCACGGACTGATCGGAGGAATCCAGCGAATATACCTACACATTTTCGGTTTCCGCGGCTACCCAGAAACCCCAAGTGCGCGCATAATCTGCAGGTCAGAAACGGTGTTGGACATCACCCCGGATTGGATCCTTGAGGCAACAAAAATCTCCTGATGCATCGCCATCATGCCATCCCGAATTGGCACCTTCCTGCCTTCAAAAGCTGCAGCATTACGAGCTGCCCAAATGGCTGCAACAACAGCCGCACCGGCCACAAGCAGGAAATTCTGCACTTGCTCACTACAGCAGAAAACGGACAGCCCTTCTAGGAGTTCTAACACCGTTGTCCAGTGCACCTGTAGCCCAAACAAAGCACCAATATAATCCCACAACCGCCTGGCATAATCACACTCCACAAACAGGTGTTGAACATCTTCCTCAGCGCACATGCATAAGTAACAAGCAGATGCAAAAGAAAATCCAGACCGTTTAAGCTGGTAATGAGTGGGGATTCGATTCCTCCAAATCCTCCATATAGTAAGGAAGCGAGAGGGCCGAATGAAAGAGGACCTGTATTTCTTGAGCCATGCCGGAGGGTTACAAGAGCCCCCACATGCTAGCTGATAGTACTCCCGACTGGTAAATTGCCCATTCCTATTGTGCTGCCATATCAATGTGTCAGAGTCCATGAAAGTATACTCCTGAAGATCCAGCTCCACCTGAGGAGGTATCATATTGTCAAAAAGATGTTTATTAGAGATAAATTCAGCAATGGAGAAATGTCCAACACCAGGGGGTATGTCCATAATGTCTTGGAGTGGCCTGTCAAGCCAGTTTGTGGTCCAACAATTGAGATTAGAACCACGACAAACCAACCATTTCGTGTCATTCATAATCTGCATAAAAGAACATTTGATAGCAGCCCAAACAGATGAAGCAAGGTAGTATTTGTAACCATTCAATAGCCTGTCTCTGAAACGGTTACTTAAGAAATCGCCAGAAAATTCTTTGGATATTAGACCCCAGGTGAACTTCCCAATGAGCCCATCATTAAAGTTCCGGAGGTCTTTGATCCCAAGACCCCCAAAATCGACAGGCTTGATGCAATCCTTCCAGGCAACAGTAATAAGTTTGCGCTCATGGATTGACCCTGTCCAGATAAAATTCCTTATCAGACTTTGCAACTCTTTAATGAGACCCATGGGCCACCGATATAAGGAGAAAGAGTAAACACATTTAGATGTTATCACTGAGTTGACAAGACAGATCCTCCCAGCCATGGACATCGCCTTCCCTTTCCAGCTAGTAAGATGGTTCAGAATACCAGAATGAATCCCTTCCAAATACTGCCTCTTCACCCTTCCCCAGAATAAGGGAACGCCAAGATATTGGAAAGGGATGGATCCTTTTTTAACCCCAAGAGATCTAACAATCCTACTCTGCCTCCCATTTGTAACACCCCTGCCAAAAACAATGAAGGATTTATCCCAGCTGATCGCTTGACCAGCCACTTCCTCATAATGCTGGAAAAGGGCCTTAATAGAAGAGATAGTCTTCCTAGAGGCCTGCCCAAACAGCATAATATCATCAGCATACAACAAGTGAGATGGAGCAAAATCATTCATTCCGGCCCGAATGCGCTGGTACATGCCCATATGTGCCAGATCATTAATACATCTGCTAAGGTAATCCTCAACAAGAGCAAACAAAAGACCCGATAGTGGGTCCCCCTGTCGCACACCTCTGGTACACTGAAAGAAACCCCTGGGTGTACCATTAACCAAAATGGACAGCCTGGATGAGCAGAGAATGGTGTTAATCAATTTGATGAAGTCATTTGAGAAGCCATATCTTTTAAGGACTTCCAAAAGAAAGCTCCATTTAAGTGTTTCAAAGGCCTTCGAGATAACAATCTTCAAAGCAAAGTTTCCTGCTTTCACCTTCCTTCTCATGAGATTGACACTTTCCGAGGCAGTGACAAGGCACTCTTGAATATTCCTTCCAGGAACAAATCCAAATTGATTTTCAGTAATCAAGCCACCAACCACTCGACCCAGCCTAGTCATAAGGATCTTGCTGATCAGCTTAGGGATAGTATTTCCCATAGCCACTGGCCTAAAGTCTCTAATGTCAAGAGCACTGTCTTTCTTAGGTAGTAAGGCAATAAAGCATGAGTTCATCCCATATGGCAAGTAAAAGTGAGTAAAGAAATCCTTGATGGCCAGCGTGAGATCATCCTGCACAACATCCCAGAAAGACACAAAAAATTTATTCGTAAACCCATCAGGACCAGGGGCACTATCAATATTTAGTGAGAGAAGAGCTGTTCTAATTTCCTCCTTGGAAGGGGGCATGACAAGAAGCTCGTTGTCATGATCTTCAATGCACGAGTTGATATTTCCCACCATTTAGTGAGTATTATCCTGTCCATTATCAGAATACAGCCCTTTGAAATGCTCCACAACTGCCAAAGCAATCTCATTTTCAGAAGTGAAGATCTGGCCATTGACTCTGATTGCTTTCTCCCTTTGCCGTGCTCTTTTCTCCCGGTGCAGCCTATTAAAAAACTTCGAGTTCCTGTCTCCATCCCTTAACCATCTAACATTCAGTTGGTTCCTAGTCAACCTTTCCTTGGTAATTAAAAGATCATCCAGCTTATTAAGAGCCAGAATTTCCTCTCTTGATGGATTATCCTGCTGCTGATCACAGTTCTGAATAGACGAGAGCATCTCCTCAGCAGCCTTGATGTCAGAATCAAGTTTAGAGAAAGACTTTCTGCTCCACTCCCGAAGACTGGCCTTGAGAAATTTCAGTTTCTGTGCAAACCTCTGAAGTGGACTTCCAATTGGTTCTGTCCGCCACACTTCCAACACCCTTTCCCTACATCGAGGTTCCATTATCCACCCATTATTGAACCGAAAAGGTAGTGGACTGGACCTTTTGGATTGTGTGCAAATGTCAACCATAATTATGTTGTGATCTGAATGATGCTTAGGAAGTGTAAATCCAGAGATCCCATGAGCAGCACTATTATCACTCATCTGAATAAAACATCTGTCAATCTTACTCGCTTGCCTCCCATTACAGGTGTATCTACACCAAGTGAACTCAGCCCCAACAATCGGAACCTCAATCAAATTACACTCATCAATGCAAGTGAAAAATTCCGAAGCAGCAACCCTATTGAAATTGCCACCAGTTTTTTCCTCTGGCCTTAAGACTGTGTTAAAGTCCCCCACAGAAATCCATGAGTGGTCCATTCGCCTGGATACCTCTTTAAACTCCTCCCATAACTCTCTCCTTCTAATGTAATAGTTGGATGCATAAACAAATGACACTGAAAAGGCAAAGTCATCAACACTGCCAGATACCAAAATACTCTGGGACTTCTCCAAGCAAGAGGTAATATATAGGGACTCATGCCGAAAAACCCACAAGTGATCCATCCCAATTTCATGCTTATCATGTGCCACAAACTTATATCCCATTGAGTCCCATTTAAAACCATTCAA
This sequence comes from Viscum album, assembly GCA_963277665.1. Taxonomy (NCBI): domain Eukaryota; kingdom Viridiplantae; phylum Streptophyta; class Magnoliopsida; order Santalales; family Viscaceae; genus Viscum; species Viscum album. The sequence continues at coordinate 619,802,048 of OY728139.1, forward strand.
CTTGTCAAAGAGAAGTTTCGGTTCAGCAAGTCCAACCAGCATAGGCTTATAGGCCATAATATAATGTCGAAGGGCTCTGGCCGTTTGGGGGTTCCCCAGCCCTTGACAATTCCAAAAGAAAACTTTCATTGAGGATGAGTCTTACCCCTTGTCTGGGGGCCACCCTGTGAGACCAAAGGCGTTTTTCCTTTTCCTTTCCTCCCCTTTCCCTTCTTCCCTGGGCCCTGCAAATCAGCAGAAATGCCGGGCTTGCTGGTCAAAGCGCCATCACCTTTCGCAGCAACAAGGGCAGTAACCCCAGCACTCTGCAAATTATCATCAGCCCCTAAGAAGGGTGGTTCAGCTTGCCCGTGTGCTGTAATCGCACCATGCCCAGCGACCTCAACTTGTTGAGGTTCCATCCCAATGACAGCCCCTTGAGAAGGCTGCACAGGAGCACACACAACAGATGGATCCGCTGCACTAGCAGGTCTGGAAACAGCTTGGCCATGCGAGTGGGTCTCATCAACCTTATCAGTCCAGAGAGTTCCAGCACCCTTCAAAAAATCATCCCCATCACCCAGCAGAAAAGCCTCAGCACCTGTGCTGGATGGGTCATTTTTCCCATGTGCAGCATTTATACCATGTGCATCAGCCCCTAAGAGGGATGGTTTAGCTTGCCTGTGTGAATCAATCACACCATGTGCAGAGGCCCCGAAATGTTGAGGTGCATTCTTAATGGCAGCCTCTTTAATAGGCTGCACAGGAGCACTCACCACAGAAGGATCCACTGCCATAGCAGGTCTGGAACCAGCTTTTCCAGCACCCTTCACAACAATAGCATCCCCATCTCTCAACAGAAATTCCTGTTTAGTAGTCTTGGTAAAATAGAAACACAATTGAAATTCCCATTACATTTTAAAACATAAAATACAAAGTATTTTCTAGGATAATGACATTATTCCCTTTAGCGTATCTATGCATATTAATCACAAAAATCTTCTTGGTATCCTAGGGAAAATAAAACCCAATAAATTGGTGAGATTAGATACTCAGTAAGGGTATCTATATATTAGATGTTGTCATGAATAAATAAGAATAATTTATATTTCTTGGTAACAAACTAAAACACATTCCATTGAAAATATAAGTTGATAATAATATTGTATGAATAAATTATGATTAAATAAATCCGAATACATTATCAAATGAGATAGAAAATTATCCATGGATATTATAACTAATAGAATAATCACATGGTCATTACTAATTGATCTTATAAAGAGGTAATGAATAATTATAGACATCTGAAACATACTATCTAGACCTTTCACTAGATAATTCAAATTTATGAGAAGAAACTCATCTAATTCAGCCAACTGATTTACTTCATGAGGCCAATCAATGCATCAAGGGTATATCTATAACTTTGACCCACCTATCAAATACTATTTCCAATGCATTAATCATATGAAATGGGTGAAACGTAATCAAAATAAACATTTTTGTTTAAAAACTAACATAATATATATTAATACTTACCCCAATCAAGTAAACATAATCATAAACCATCTAGAGTAATATGGTGCATGGTAATAAAAGTTTAAATTCTAAATCAAACTAATAAAAAATGATCCAAATAAAGAATGATGATGATATAAATACAAAAAATACCTAATGGATAATAAATACAATAAATTGTTTATTTTATTGATGAATATAAATACCATAAAAATGTCATTATGAAATATTTTAGAAAAATAAAAATTTAATTTTAATTTTTTTAAAATAAATTTACTAAAATATTTTTAAAATAAATTTATTCTAAAATAACCCTTAAAAACTTATAAAATAATATTTAAAAATTTATTTTTCATTAAAAGGAATTTTTTTTCTTGCAATACACATTAAAATAAAGACTTCTTTCACATTTTTAGTAAAATCCAAAGTAGAATTTTTTGGAAAATGACATGAAGATTCCTTTGAATGTTTTTTGTAAAATGTTATAAATGAGTAAAAAATTATTTAATAAATCATTTAGTGAATTTTAAAAACATTTTTTGGAAACATTATTTTGGAAGAAAGATAATTTTCAACCGAAGAGAGAAATGTATCTGACTTTTCTTAAAGATAATTTGTCAATAATTTTAAGTTCCAAAGGGAGAAAAAATTGTACTATTACTTGAAAAAATCATGAATAAATAGAGGAGAATAAAATTTAATGGGTTGTTATTGAATTATAAAATAATTCTTTTAATGTAAATTCTAGTATAAACAAACCGTATTAAAATGAGATTGAAATGTAAATCTATGAGCCCTTTGGTAACTTTTGAATCATATGCCCCAAGAAAGGAATAAAATAAAATGAAAAATTAAATACAATGAAGTGAAATAGATTAATGATATTACATATCAAAATTCCAGTATACACACCACAAAAATAAATAAGTGGTTAATTTTTCATATGTCTCATGGAAGTTAAAGTGATACGAGAAACCCTTACCTCAAGTAAGATTTCCATTAAATGTATTTGAACCTCCTCTATAATAAATATTAGTTTTATTATACATATATTTCAGAACCATAATCACATAATTAATACCATTATTTATTGAATTATTGTATTTTATCATTAGTTTATTAGCATTTCTTTGTGAAATCATTGTTTTAGGTGACAATTGCTTCGTTTTTCATGTATGTTTTCATTCAGCAATTCCGGTTCATTTAATTTGATCATGGTTTCATCACAAATATAATTTTAGCCCTGATATAAATATTATATATATTCATTATATATTTATTTATATTAATTTATTAAACATATATATATAATGGATTATACCATTGATGGAGATGGTAATATGTACGTATGTATAGACATTATTTAAATTTTTTCTCAATGGATGAGGTGAAATAAATATAATTATTAATTACAATTTTCAGAATAATTATTATGTAATATATTTCATTTATATTACTCAAATACATCATTATTACCATCCTTGTAAAAATAAAATTAAAATCATCTCATATTGCTACGTGGATGTGGTAGTCCACACGTACGCACGAGCGGCGTTTTTGTTTTCTAATAGATTAGAATACGAGGAGTTAGATGTGATATTATATTTAAAAAATTAGTTTTTATTAATATATATAACCTATATTAATTATATTTAGCCTTACTACCTTCTATGTAATGTGTAAGTGAAAAACCAATCACATCACTTCTCGAGGAGATAACCTGCGATACACACAAGAAATGATAGTGTATCCCCCCTAAAATGGAAAATTAAGAAGGTATATATGATATTATAATTAAATAAGTATAAAAATTACATAGATATCATATGAGTTTCTTAATTCCATTATTATATCTAGACATGAAATGTGGTAATACAAAACAAATTACATTTATTCACGAGGCTGTATTCCGCCGTACATATGATCAATGGTTTCGTTTCCCATTTGATAGAAGTAGAGATGGATATGGATTATTCCATTAAAATAAAAAAATATAATAATATATGCTAAACTAGTGTTATTATATTTTCATATTTTAATATTATTTGAAAGAGGTGGAAGAAGAAAAAAATAAATACACACATTTAATAATTTTTCCTCTTCTTTAGAGAGCCTCTTCATGTTTATACCTAAATCCTTATTAGAATAGATTTATAATATAAATAAGTGATATAAGATTTAGTAATGGAATTAATTAAGATATTTTGGTAGGTCTTGGCCTATACTAAGTGTTTTTGAAGTGTGAAGGTGGGTTGAGATAGTGTGGACATTTATAAGTGAGGGGGGACACACTTGGAATTTTTGAAAATATAAAGTGATACCACATTTTTATCATGAAAAAAGAATCAAAAAATGGTAATTGTCAGAAAATAGATGGTATATAGTTGAAATATGTCTATAAAATGGGTTCTAGATAAGTTTTAGGTGAGTTCTAACCCTTATATTCTTTTTTAACCCCATGTAAATTAAGTTTTACGTTAACCATGGTAATTATTTTTTATTTTTTTCACTGTAGACTATAGTAAAAAATTATTTTAAACTTATTAGATAAAATAAATTATTCTAATTACAAATATATAATCTATTTTCAAAATTTACTTCATATAAGCTGTGTAATTCAATTTAAAATTAAACCCATAAGCGCGTCAAAAAAATTGTTTTCCAAAGAAAATCTTCAAAATATTAAAAGGTTTTATATTAAAATTCAATATAAAATTAATTTAAATGAATAAAATTAGTTAAATTTTTATTTAATTTAACTAATTTTACTTTAAAATTATTTTTAAAAAAAATATAACTTTCTAAATAATTCAAAGGAAATGACATTTTCATTAAAATTTTGTATTTCCACTATTCATTAAAAAATTAATGTTTTTAGAAAATTATCAAAAATTTATCCAAAGATAATATTGAATCTTATATTTAAAAAATGAATTTTATTTTTTCCAATAAATTTTCTAAAAGTTTTAAATAGTTAATTTTAAATTATGTGCAAAATGCGTGACAAAATCTCTTTTTTAAAAAACACATTTTTCAGAAAACATTTATTTTTCTTTCAAATAATTTTTTTATAATCAATAGTTTTCCATTGATTTTGTTTATACATGTTCAAACCATATAATTTCATAATTTAGTTTATATTATTAATAACCACCAACATTAAAACTAGGTTATAATGGTCATGTTTAAATAATAATATTTTAATAGTGTATCATTTTTCATTCAAACCCTGTGTTGTGTGCTTCAAAAGATGTCGAAGAGATTGAATTTATTTTAAAATAAATATTTCATAAAGTCTTGAGGAGTTACATTATTTTTTAATATTGTTGTTTCGTGTCATACACACTATTGAACAAGTTGTTCCTCTTTATCTCATTTTCCTCTTTATTATTTGGAATTAGCGACACCCATTGGTCCTTATCTCACTTCAGATGATATACTACCATGATGAATTTTTCATTTTCACTAATTACAAGTGTAAGAAGGTTCTTCTCTATAGACTCAATCCACTGTTCATATACCAATAAATTAGTAGTTCCATTGAGTACTTGAGTTTTTTTGTATAAAGAGGTCTAATATAGTCACATCATGTTTTAGATCGACATGCTACTCTATTCAGGTGAGATTATTTTTCATAACCTCAGTAAATATCCCTAATATAGTTATGATATTATTAGAATCAACCCAACTTCATTAAACTATTTAGGGGGAATATACCTGCATTGATTATGAGTGTTGATATAGTTAATATTAATCCCGTTAGTCACCATCTTTGTACAATGGCATACACATAATTAGCTCATGAAACTGATTTGTAATATAAAATTCCTATTATGTTTTCTAGAGTTTTCCCTAGACATCATGATGGGTTTTCATTGTAGTTATGATATCTAACTAGGACCCTCTAAATATAGTCCCCAAGGTTCCTACTGACCTTTATTGGATAACAATTTTATCATATCAGACTCTATAAACCCATATCTAGTAGTTATATCACATTATTGGTACAAAATAAAAGAGTTACCATAGTATTCAAGAGTTTAGTAATATTGGAAGACTATATATACACATCCATTATATTTTAAAACATTAGATACAATATAAACAAATTTTTAGAACATTATTATGCATTTCATGAAATCCTTTAAAATTACTCATAGTTCTCCTTTAGTTTTTTCCAATGAAAGGAAAATAAATATGTGTGATCTACAATGCTTATTAAAGGGTATTATTCAATTTAAGATATCATAACATAAGCATCAAAAGTGATTTGGTAGGATTAACTAAACTAAATAAATCCATAATCAACTAAAAATGGTGAATTATTTATCCATGAAAATAAATTAAAACATTGATAATAATAATAATTAATCTTATTCTAATGGAATTCATTATACGAGACATCAAAAAATTATATCAAGGACTTGTTTCAAGAAACTATACTGATACAGGAAGAGGTATTCAAAAAAACACAAGCTATTTTGTATCATGAAATATATTGACACATAGAGGGACTATATAATTCTTGTACCCCTCCCTCCACTTGAGAATATAGAATGAATTCAACATAAGATTCAACAAGACCTTTCATACCATTCCCAAAGAACCTATAGATGAAACAAAACATAGCTATCCACATAATGAAAAATATAGAAACCAAATACTTACCAATTTAATAGAATAATATATATGTCTAGGAGAATATCCCTTAATCAACTTAAAATCTTTGGGGTATCATTAGAGAAATAGGGAGTACCCTTATCCATGAAATAAATCAGCTAGGATACTTTAAATATAATTGGTTATCCATAAAATATATTAATTGCATTCAGTAGTTATCATTGGTTGGGGACCAATAAAATAGTAGGAAAAATCCTTCATTGTGGTTCATAAAGAGGTTTTGAATATATTAATTAATATCCCTTGAGAGAGTCTATCCATGTTTGGAGTCTTAGGCTCACTAGTCGGGCATATATGTGATAATTGAGTAAATTCTCAACCAACCCCTTCAAGTTGATTACCAATAGGTGAATTTTCTTCACAACCACATCCACTTGATAGTATATATATTGGGATTTATTATCTAGGAAACTACATACACTTTTTTAAAAAAAAAATATAGGATGGTTTTTACACTACGTAAATTTTTTGTTTTACAATGGTTTTAATAATTATTGTATCAAAAGAATATGTGACATGGATAAAAGTATAAAATTTTAAATCCTTAAAATTTCCTGATTAATATGGTAAAAATTATTCCAGGGAAATGTGTGCTTCAACAAAAATAAGATAGGAGGTGAATATAACATGAGTCTCAAAGAAATAAAATTGAGACAGAAAAACCACACTTATGTTATGGTTAGAAATTCATACAAAACATATATTGAAAGATATGCCTTAATATTGATCTTTAAATACCATGAATAAATTAATTTCTAGATATAAAATCTAATATAGGTTGTATATACATGATATAAATTAAATTAGGTGCATAATACCAAACATGTCCTAAAGAGAAGAATTTGTGACAGAAAACCTTTAACACTTTTCCAAACTTCTATGAATGTAATTTATCATCATTTATCACAAACATTGCTATCTTACTCACTTAAATAATAACCTTAATCAAATCCATTTTCATTTCTAGTCTTCATAAAAATTATTTATGAATATGAATTCTACCTATTTCGATATCATTTATTTTTCATTTTGACCATTTGTGTTTGGACCAAGCTATTTCGGAAGATTATCATATTTAGGTATTTTCTTTTATTGTATAGGAAATATCAATGGAGTAGAAATCACCTCACTTTTTTTTGGTGAAAATATGATTGAACATCGTTTTTAAAAAATCAAACTCACAATGCTTAAGATATTTTATCATTTTAAGAATTTTTTTTCTGGAAGAAAAGTTTTTCAGACTCACCTTTGGTCTAGAATGAGGTTATGATAGTAATGAGGAAGAGAATCAGATTCTTCATGTATCCAATAGAAATATAAAGATGTTTTTTATTTTTTTATTTTAAAAATTCATATGTCTTTTTGAGAAACTTGTGATGCAATATTGAATAAATAAAGGGGAGAACATGTGCTAACAATCTTGCTGAGTATAAAATTGTTTTAAAAGGTTATGCTAATCATATTCAGGCCAATCATATTGAATATAATTGTATTTGGATTCATATTGGAAAGAAGTTGACAGTAAGTTACAATACTCTCTTTGATTAATCAGATGATGCTAAAGTTGATCTTTAACATTTTCTAAATCCGGAAGAAGTCATGATACAAGAAATAGTTTATGAAAGGAGGTATTCCTGATTATAATTATAGAAAATAAAGGTTCTGGTTTTCAGTCAAACCAAAATACAAAATATTTATATATTTGGAGAATGAAGTTGATAAATATCATACTCAGAAAAGAGAAATATGTTGAGTTATGAAAGATATTTGGTACTTTATTAAGAAAAGAATAATTATAAGTTTTTGAAGAAGTTTGAATGAATATGTTGTCTCTATCATAATAAAGAAATTATAATGAGATTTATTTTTGAGAATCATATAGAGAAGAAATATATTTTTCTTCTTATATTTCCTATAGATAAATGTAATGAAGAAACTATTGGTGAACATATGTGTCACGAACCAGCCCGAGTCGACCCTGAACCGGTCACCCAGGCCAGCCCGCGACAAGTCCCGAGAGGCGTTCCCGATCCTCCCGGGATGGTGACAAGCACCAAGGGAATCAATAGAGTACACAAGGGAACGATTTCTCCCATATATAAACAATCAAACAAACAGCGGAAATAAACGGGCAGCCCAAAATGAATTTATATAAAAATTGAACTAAATATTATTTGTACAAGAAAATAAAATTAGAACAAAACCAACAACTCAAATGAACAATTCCGATGAAAAAATAACTCCATGTGACACTTCTGGTCACTCTCCAACACAATGATAAAAAGTATCCCAAGGTGATCGAACTAAAGATGAAACCTGCACAAGAGCTAAAAAAGAAGAAGACTATAGGCGTGAGTATTAAAACTCAGTAGGTTAGCCCGGTATTCTATTCCCAATGCACATTACTTTAAAATAAAAGAAACATCAATTTATAGTTTTAAATTCAATATTTGAAAGTCTGGTTTTCAAATTAGGTTTCATGCTATAATAATTATCAGACAAAAACATGCAGGTTTAATAAACAAAAATGCAAGTAACAATTATTTTCAAAGAGGTGAAACTTCAAAATGAAAATAGTTTTCAAGAGGGATGCTTTAAATAATTTTAACATTCAAATAAATAACACATACTACTGAATTTACCAACCAAACACACCGTATGCCGACGGTGAGTACAAAATATCCAATGAGCACTAGTCACAGGAATACCCCTAGGCACTAGTTAGTTGTGAGCCCCAGGTACCTCGTATCTCGGTGAAAGTAACCATAATAAATATCCGTTCTCGTACACGAGCCACTAGTAGGGAACATACCCATAACCTAGTGGTCCCCAATCATCAACATCATCATAGTTTAGTTAGTGTTGTCATCGTCAAACTTGCTACGTGAAACAGGGGCCAACCCCCACAGAATCACTAGCATACTAGTACACGTCCGCCCACCTAGATACCCGGGATTCCCTTTAGTGCTCAATCAAGTTACACATATTATCAAATACACATTTCACATCCCCATTCCATTCCAAAACCATAAAAACACAAACATCCCATAATCATTCTTCACATTTCTTACACAAATCAACAAACCGCTAAATATTTCGGTAAAACAATTTCATGAAGTGTATTGAGGATTTGCACATAAAACTCTTTCAAAAACACTCTTTAAATTATAAACACACATCATAACCAAACCAAATCATATTTGGCAGCCCAATAAACATTTAATAAAATCATTTAATGGACCATAAAACAATCCCAATTTCACAACTTGTTATATACAAGTAAAACACTCCTTCATTAGGAAATGCCAAACGGGCCTTTAAACATTTTCTCAAAACTAACCTTTGATGAAGGTATGAATTTTAATTTTATTAAGGATCTGTATAAACATCATTTACAGCAGTAAAACTCATTCATAAATCTCTTATAATACTTAGGTTAAATATTCAAAACACAACCATTTTCATAAAGATGTGAAACAGTCCATTTTTGGGCAACTCGGGCCAAAATATGTTGTAAATCAAAACCCACTTGATTGTAAAAACAAATACAAATAGGAAATCCATATAAGTACCAAAAAATACCATTTATAATTATTCCAATTCCTTTATAAATCCAAACAAATAACTTTTAAATCACACATCACACATAAAAGCCAACCGGGCAATTTACCGAACACATGACATGCCCTTTTTAAACAAAACAATTTATTTTAAGTACATGAAAAGGAATAAAACAACAATTGAAAGCCATATTTTCATTCAAGATACTGTAAAATGTTAAAAATACCATATACCAGATTATAAACCTCACAAAATATTTGCAAAAGATAACGGAACATTTAAACAAACACTTGTTGAGAATTTTCATGACAAAACAACACTACCGTTCACAAACCAATGATTAAACAACCACTTTGAACATCAATAAAATTATCAAAAGGATGAAAAACAATAATAAACATATATATCTGGTTTTAAATATAATAAAAGGATGAAACTTAAATAATAAAGTCATGTGCATGGGGTATCCTACCTCAAATCTTTGGCGTAATTGAAACGCACACCCGAAATCACCCACCGCGGGTTTATAAACCCTAAAACTATAAATACCAGACCTAAACAAACATAAAACCCATCAAAAAACATGGTATAAGAAAACCCTAGGTCTATCAAGACTAGGGTACAATATAAAACCATGAAATAATGAAAGGAGGGGGAAGAGGAAGGAGAAAGGAGAAGGAATCTCACCTTTCACCCTAGAAAACTCTTCGTATTCCATTAGATCTGCAACCCTAGAGGGAAGGGAATGGCATGAAAATTAATGGAGATACTCCTAAGATTTGGAAAAACCAGGGAAAGAAAATTGGTGGCCAAAAGAGTACGAATTGAATGAGTTATGGGTGAAACAAGTTACCTTCTCAATTCTGGACGTTTTGAGGAAACCAGAGAACATTCTCCCTTATACGCGACCAATATGAGCTCCAAATTGGTAAAAACGATATTGGGGGTGAGGATAGGGATATTGGCTTCGGGTGGGAGGTGGAATCACCGAAAAAGATTAAAATATGAAAAAGATATAAATGAAACAAATTATTTTTTTTAAAACAGGAAATGGGCCCTTGGGCCGGCCCAATACCTAAATAAGTGACCCAAATTCGCCTGGCTTATGAATTTCTAATGGGTCCAAAAGGATAAATAAATTTTAATATATCAGTATATGATAAGTGGGAAGTTTATTGGGTGAAAAAGGATGAAAAACAAAAGAGTTATAAAAGAAACAAATTCAGTTGTTAAAACTGGGAATGGGCCGGATCAATACAAAGACAGAAAAAAAAACCGTGTGTGACAATTCTCCCCACCATTAAAGCTTTCCGCCCCCGAAAAGCCATAACACTTTCCAGCTGAAAAAAAACACATAAGGATTCCAGAATGTACCCCCCACCATTAAGAATCAACTATCCCTAGAAATTTTCTTAGGATGAAAATCCAAGAGACCCATGGTGGGTCTCCCCACCATTAGAAACCAACTAGCAATGAATAGACAAGAATTGAACATGAGCTAAAATTGGGCGTCACTCACAGAAGCCCAAAAAAACCCTCCTAGAAAAACATAATATACCAAGTTAATAGGATTACAAAATGAACATATAAACCACCCACTCCCGAACGGAGGGGACAAGAACTTGGCCAACACATTCAGCACAAATCTGGACCCCCGTCACTTGGGGATGGGAGGGAAGGGGACCCAATAATTTGGCCACTAAAACAACAAAAGAAACAATGAAACTACCCAAAACTCTCCCCCAATGAATAGGTAACACCAAGACTGCATCTGATTTTTACAGGTGGTCCACACAGGGACATTGATTGAAAACCCACATCCATGAAGGAAAAACCATAGACACTGTGTGAGGGGTTAAGTCCACCATGCTTGTTGCGACAAAGGGAAATTCATAGAAATGAAGAACCAAAACATTGACATAGTAACTAACTTACCAAAACAGAGGAGTAAGGATCATAATCTAGCACTCCACACCTCTGTTGATTTCCTGACTGCATGAAAAGCTTCACTTCGAGGCCTATGGCTGGAGCCCTGATTCTTGAAGCATTTGCTGCACCGCAGTCAGGTGATAAGGATCACACCACTCAAAAAACCCACACTGGATCCAAAAAAAACCTCCATCTAAATAGGAAATAATAGATACATATCAAAATTCCTTATCACTCCAAATGAGGGGCACAATGGACAAGGAATTAGACGAAACACATCAACATCACCGAACACAACTGCTCTATCCAAAAGAATTATCACGACCTAGAAGCACTTTTAATAGATCCCAAACATCTCTATATTCCAACAAACAGGTTGAGGCATCATAAAAAGAGGTGGATTTAAAATTTGAAAGGAATCCTTAGGTTGATCAGTAGGAAATATTTCCAACGGAGAACTATCACTAGCCACATCACAACATCAAACATATCTTTAGAAACCCAATGAAAATTTCTCCAAAACCAAGACACCAACAAGATATCATCTCAAGATACAACAAGAGTATGAATTATAGATCACAAGGAAGCTTACTGAATAAACAACTCTTCTACAACATAGAAAAATCAAGCCATATAACCATTGGTTTTAAAAAAAAGGGCCACAATTTTCAGCTCAAAACAATTTTGAAAAATCAAACTAACTTGGTGGGTTTCCACATTCACCAATGGTGTTTCATCAAGTCTCACCCACATGCACATTTCCATGCCACCCCTGACACCCAACCACCATACCATATAGGCCATACTTCCAAATATAAATAAAACCATGCATGTGAGCACCCATGAAAACACCAAAGGCTAAAATTAAACATCATAATTAAAAAAGAACAATTTACCTTCAAAAGGAACACCAACCACCAAGTCAAAAAACATTTCCATGTTTCACAAAAAAAACCACAATTAATTAAGAACCATTTTCTTGAAAACCTAGCCCTTTTCATTTTTAAAAACTTTTTAAATAACCAAGCCACTCCAAACAACCCCTTCACATTATTTTTTTTTAAAAAAAAATCAACAATGTATATTTTCATAATCTGAGGTCCATTGAGACCAATAACATTTCTAGTAAAAAACCAACCGATCAAAACTAATTTAGAAAACTAATTTATCTGATTTAAAAAACTTTTTTAACATCATAAAATACTCCAATTAAAAAAAATATCCAGAATCACTTTAAAATGGTTCACAATTTCAAAACATTTTATTTCAACAAACCACAAGTTTAGATTATGGATAATCCAATCCCTTTAAATCATTTCTGCTTCCCTCCATTTTTTTTTCACAAAAACACAACCTTCCTAAACCATTATTATATTTAATTATTGAAACCCCCTTTTTTTCACTTTTCAAAATCTAATCCTTACATTAAAACCAATTTCCACAATTCTCACACAAGGATTTTAAAAACAAAAATTAAGAATTCAAGAAAGGTTCAAGAGACCCAAGAAAAAGGGAACTAGTGTCGGTGGGTGACTTGACCATATGGTTGGCGGCCATATGAAAAACACAACACCAACATAGAGAGACTTATTAGGACCATTCCCCAGCTCCACATGGCTTTCCAGGCCCTGTGAGCTTACGAAGGCCATTGGTCAGACTCCCCTTGTCATATCCCAATATAAAACAATCAACTAGAACAATGGACACTAATAAAACCAGACTTCCATGGAAACCTGAGGATTAGAACAAGAAAGAGTTCGCGACGCTCTTCTTGCACTTACCCCTCAAGTCCCAACAATCTTACTCCATCTACATTGACATCCCCAAAATAACAAGGGCGCTCTAAAAAGAAAGGTCCGCTAATAGCCGACCTCCTCTGATACCATTTTGTCACGAACCAGCCCGAGTCGACCCTGAACCGGTCACCCAGGCCAGCCCGCGACAAGTCCCGAGAGGCGTTCCCGATCCTCCCGGGATGGTGACAAGCACCAAGGGCATCAATAGAGTACACAAGGGAACGATTTCGCCCATATATAAACAATCAAACAAACAGCGGAAATAAACGGACATCCCAAAATGAATTTATATAAAAATTGAACTAAATATTATTTGTACAAGAAAATAAAATTAGAAAAAAACCAACAACTCAAATGAACAATTCCGATGAAAAAATAACTCCATGTGACACTTCTGGTCACTCTCCAACACAATGATAAAAAGTATCCCAAGGTGATCGAACTAAAGATGAAACCTACACAAGAGCTAAAAAAGAAGAAGACTATAGGCGTGAGTATTAAAACTCAGTAGGTTAGCCCGATATTCTATTCCCAATGCACATTACTTTAAAATAAAAGAAACATCAATTTATAGTTTTAAATTCAAGATTTGAAAGTCTGGTTTTCAAATTAGGTTTCATGCTATAATAATTATCAGACAAAAACATGCAGGTTTAATAAACAAAAATGCAAGTAACAATTATTTTCAAAGAGGTGAAACTTCAAAATGAAAATAGTTTTCAAGAGGGCTGCTTTAAATAATTTTAACATTCAAATAAATAACACATACTACTGAATTTACCAACCAAACACACCGTATGCCGACGGTGAGTACAAAATAGCCAATGAGCACTAGTCACAGGAATACCCCTAGGCACTAGTTAGTTGTGAGCCCCAGGTACCTCGTATCTCGGTGAAAGTAACCATAATAAATATCCGTTCTCGTACACGAGCCACTAGTAGGGAACATACCCATAACCTAGTGGTCCCCAATCATCAACATCATCATAGTTTAGTTAGTGTTGTCATCGTCAAACTTGCTACGTGAAACAGGGGCCAACCCCCACAGAATCACTAGCATACTAGTACACGTCCGCCCACCTAGATACCCGGGATTCCCTTTAGTGCTCAATCAAGTTACACATATTATCAAATACACATTTCACATCCCCATTCCATTCCAAAACCATAAAAACACAAACATCCCATAATCATTCTTCACATTTCTTACACTAATCAACAAACCGCTAAATATTTCGGTAAAACAATTTCATGAAGTGTATTGAGGATTTGCACATAAAACTCTTTCAAAAACACTCTTTAAATTATAAACACACATCATAACCAAACCAAATCATATTTGGCAGCCCAATAAACATTTAATAAAATCATTTAATGGACCATAAAACAATCCTAATTTCACAACTTGTTATATACAAGTAAAACACTCCTTCATTAGGAAATGCCAAACGGGCCTTTAAACATTTTCTCAAAACTAACCTTTGATGAAGGTATGCATTTTAATTTTATTAAGGATATGTATAAACATCATTTACAGAAGTAAACCTCATTCATAAATCTCTTATAATACTTAGGTTAAATATTCAAAACACAACCATTTTCATAAAGATGTGAAACAGTCCATTTTTGGGCAACTCGGGCCAAAATATGTTGTAAATCAAAACCCACTTGATTGTAAAAACAAATACAAATAGGAAATCCATATAAGTACCAAAAAATAACATTTATCATTATTCCAATTCCTTTATAAATCCAAACAAATAACTTTTAAATCACACATCACACATAAAAGCCAACCGGGCAATTTACCGAACACATGACATGCCCTTTTTAAAAAAAACAATTTATTTTAAGCACATGAAAAGGAATAAAACACCAATTGAAAGCCATATTTTCATTCAAGATACTGTAACATGTTAAAAATACCATAGACCAGATTATAAACCTCACAAAATATTTTCAAAAGATAACGGAACATTTAAACAAACACTTGTTGAGAATTTTCATGACAAAACAACACTACCGTTCACAAACCAATGATTAAACAACCACTTTGAACACCAATAAAATTATCCAAAGGATGAAAAACAATAATAAACATATATATCTGGTTTTAAATATAATAAAAGGATGAAACTTAAATAATAAAGTCATGTGCATGGGGTATCCTACCTCAAATCTTTGGCGTAATTGAAACGCACACCCGAAATCACCCGCCGCAGGTTTATAAACCCTAAAACTATAAATACCAGACCTAAACAAACATAAAACCCATCAAAAAACATGGTATAACAAAACACTAGGTCTATCAAGACTAGGGTAAAATATAAAACCATGAAATAATGAAAGGAGGGGGAAGAAGAAGGAGAAAGGAGAAGGAATCTCACCTTTCACCCTAGAAAACTCTCCGTATTCCATTAGATATGCAACCCTAGAGGGAAGGGAATGGATTGCAAATTCATGGAGATACTCCTAAGATCTGGAAGAACCAGGGAAAGAAAATTTGTGGCCAAAAGAGTACGAATTGAATGAGTTATGGGTGAATCAATTTACCTTCTCAATTCTGGACGTTTTGAGGCAACCAGAGAACATTCTCCCTTATACGCGACCAATATGAGCTCCAAAGTGGTAAAAACGATATTGGGGGTTAGGATAGGGATATTGGCTTCGGGTGGGAGGTGGAATCACCGAAAAAGATTAAAAAATGAAAAAGATATAAATGAAACAAATTATTTTTTTTAAAACCGGAAATGGGCCCATGGGCCGGCCCAATACCTAAATAAGTGACCCAAATTCGCCTGGCTTATGAATTTCTAATGGGTCCAAAAGGATAAATAAATTTTAATATATCAGTATAGGATAAGTGGGAAGTTTATTGGGTGAAAAAGGATGAAAAACAAAAGAGTTATAAAAGAAACAAATTCAGTTGTTAAAACTGGGAATGGGCCGGATCAATACAAAGACAGAAAAAAAAACCGTGTGTGACAATATGCTTCCATTTTAATGAGTTAAATGGAATGGAAAGATAGCCTTTTAGGTGGTTTAGATCAACATAATGAAATATATTCAGTTCTAATTTGTTTGTAAGTGGATCAGAAAAATAAAATTGACCATATTACTTTATTATAATAAATAAATCATATTCAACAATATGAATCAGAATCTAAATTAGAATGATTTTCTTAATTTATTGATTTACCAGTGGGTAAAGAAATCAAGATCACCATAATAATGATGAATTAGAATGACATAATCAGAATAACAAATCAGAATCAATATTTGTTAGAAATACCAAATAAACCTTAAAGCAAGAGAAGATCCTAAATTCAAGGAAGGTTGAATAAGTAAAAGAAAGATCTAGATTTCAAGGGGAATTTAATGAGTCAAATAAATATATGAAATTGAAATAATATTGAATATTTATGAGTTTTAATAATGTGGTAAAACCTTTTCAAGATCCCACTGAAACCATTCTTGCATGCCAATATATATGAGGAGAGTTCTTCAAGTATTTTGTGACTTGCATCAATCAAAAATGAGTGGAGAGAAGTGCAATAATTATTGTAAGAATATGTTTTCATATTGTGATTTTGTGAAGAATTTAGTTAGTCAACAGAAGAAGAATAAGGAGAAAATAGATCATATTGAGATGGATTTTGTATCAGACTGGGAAAATCATATAAGGATTTCCAAAATGAGGGATAAGAAGTTCACATTTTTTTTTTCAAGAAATATTATTCCAAATATTCATTTTTTTATTGTACAGTCAGACTTGGGAATGAGACTGGGAAATTAGACTGAGTATCATTACACTATTTTGGAAGTTTTTAGTATATTATGGGTAATAAATTGAAGAACTTTTTTGAAAGACCATATTTGAGAATTTTTATCAAGAAGTAATGAAACATGTTTGTTATAACAATTGTATTGCATAATTTCTCTCCACTTGAGGCACATGAACTTTTTTATTAAGCATAATTCTACATTTGTGTAATGGCATATCCTACTCATTATATTCCACACAAAATGATTTTTTTATAATTTTTTGTATGGTATTTGATTACTTCTGAACCATACAAAGGATTATCTACTCTTGTTGATTAGTGAACCTTCTAAATTCTTGTTTTCATATGGTTATGTGTTTGATTTATTTTCCTTAGAGAAATAAATATTTAACAGGAGGTGAAGGTTAAGAGATAAAATTTAAAATAAAAATATATCCCTAATTCAACCCTCCTTATCTCAGTGATAATTGAATATTGGTTAGGTAATATAAATTGGTATCAGAGTGAAGGTTCCATTCATTTAATATTTTCTAATATTTTTGGAAGAGAAGTTATGTTGGAGAATTTAAATTGTATCAATAGTAAAGGTATTATAATCTTTTATGGTATGAATTATCATATTTTGAAAAATAGAATGTTTCCTTATATTTTGTCTCCTAGATGTGATGTTCTTGAAGATACAATAGATGGGATTCCTCATATTAATGATAAGTTTCCTATTACACCCTTTGATAAGAAGAATCTTTAGAATGATGGAAGCACTAAAAATGATTTTCTCTCATCACTTTATGAAAGAGAATTTTTAAGAGTGAATGGTGTTGCCACTCTTAAAGGTATTTGGTAATGTTTAAAAACCTTTATGATGGAAATAAAGAAATTAAATAAGGAAAAGCTACAGATAAGAAGACTGAAGTATAAAGATCTGAAAATGGATGAGTATGAGTCTGTTGGGGACTTATTTACCAGGGTGAAAGATATTGTCAGAAATATCAGATGTCTAGGGGAAATGATGAATGATTCTACTATTATTGAATAATTCATAAGAATCCATCTTGAAATGTTTTATGAAAAAGTTTCTTCATTAGAAGATAAAGATTCTAAGACTTTATCTTTGGATGATGTTCATAGTACTCTCATTACTTATGAAATGAGAAGGAAAAAACTTGTGAAGGGAAAAAAAGCTGATAGAGAAATGTATTTCGAAGCTACTAAGATAGAAAATTATTCAACGATTATTGAGGAAGATTATTTTTATGAATCTAAATATGAAAATTAGGTATATAGAAACCTTGATGAATTTTTATCCCTATTTTATAGAAAATGTAAGAATATGTGTAGGTAAATATAAAGGGAAGCCTCTCTTGAATTGTTTTGAATGTGGATCCTTTGGAGACATTACGGTTAATTTTCCTCGAGGAAAAAAAGAAGAGTATAGTGATGAATAAGAAATAATTCCAAGAAGGTCATGTAAGGAACATGGTGACAATGATGAATCATTTTCCATAGGGAAAGATAAAAAACTATTCAAATCTAAAAAAAATCTTTTTGTCTAAAGATAACGAAGAGGAAGACAATGAAGATAAATATGAAAAATCTTTTACCGAGAAATATGGAGGGAATAATTTTATTTCAATAGTGAATAATGAAGATTTCAAAAACAATATTAATGAATAAGAAGAAA
The DNA here is from genome assembly GCA_963277665.1 of Viscum album. NCBI lineage: Eukaryota > Viridiplantae > Streptophyta > Magnoliopsida > Santalales > Viscaceae > Viscum > Viscum album. Next base: position 619,820,980 of record OY728139.1, read on the forward strand.
CTCAATGTGAATTTATTTTGAATGAAGAGTTAAAATAATGCAAGAGAAATATTAAAATGATATAGAATAAAAACATGAATTTGATAAAAGAATGTTCCTCAAAAAATAGTCTATAAGGTTTTCCTATTGAGAAAGGGATGATATTAGGTGATATTTTTGACTTTAAGAATTCTCTTGAGGAAGAAATTAATCATAATTAACATCTTGATGTAAATATGGAGGAAAATGAAGAAGAGTTATAACTTGTCCAACAAAACATTCTGAATCTGAATAGAGAAGTAAATTTTTTAAAACCACTTTATTTGATGTTGGTGAAAGTTATCATATAGAGGAACCTAAGAATAATAAAAATACATCTTCCAAGGTTGATAAAAAATATGATATTTTTCTTAAAAAGAAATATGGAAATGTTTCTAAAAAGAAGAAATATAGGAAAGTTTTTCATGTGACGAAGAACCAAAAGGAATGAAGTCATAAGATTCTAAAATTTATTTGTATCAAAAAGTTTATAAACATTCTGAATATGAAAAATATTCTATTAATTATAGTTCTAATAAGGACAGAAATAAATAAAATCCGAATAATAAGGTTTTGTTTTAAAATATGATGGTTGGTGTTCAACAATGTTATGTTAGGAAGGTTTCTAAGAAACATAATCACAAAACCAGTCAATACAAAAATTTCAGAGGAAAATATTCTTTCTATGGATACTACTGGTTTTGTGGTTGATTCGTGCATATAAAAAATATATTCTCATTTAACCAACAACATTACTAATATTCTATAGGTTATGTAATGAAACGGTTGAGGGGGATTCAATGATGTCAAAAGAAGAAGTCTAAGAAGGAAGTTTTGAAGAAACTAAAAAAAGGATGGTGTGAAAGTTAAAAACAGGTTCCAACCCCTGGAAACCATTTTTTAAAGATAAGAACAACATGTACATCTTATTATGGGTTGTATTGTTTTCATACCATCACTATAAAATATTCTTAACAATTCTCATAAGTCGGAGGTGAAGAAATAAAAGGGAAAAGAAAAGTCTCTGGTGGTTGAAACCACTTTGAAAGCTATAAAAGGATAACAACCTTGGATTATTGATAGTGGTTATTATTCTCATATGAGTAGATACATAATGTTTTTAATGAAATTTAATGACTTCAAAGAAGGAACAATGACATTTGGAAATGAAAAATCTCTAAGAATCAATGGGGTTTGATCATCCATTATTGGGAAATAAAAGATGAAATCCAAGTAATATTTATATGTTGATTGGATGAAATATAACCTATTAAGTGTTTTAAAACATTGTGATGAGGGTAAAAAATAAATCTTCAGAAAATATGGATTTTTTTTTGAAAAGGGAGGAAGACGGAAAGATAGTTACAAGATGGAAATGTATAAAAGGGAACCAGTTTCAAGTTAGTGAAATAAAAAACTCTTGTTACTTGGGTTCAATGAAAGAAAATTAGTTGTGGCATAAAAGGCTTGGACACACATGTTAAAGAAACATGAGTAAGTTATCAAAGAAGGATAAAGTCTGTGAAATTCCTAATATGTCAAGAATAATGGATTAGTGTTTAAATATTTTTTAAAAGCTATACTTATAAACTTAATGCTTAAGAAAGTTGATATTTTTTCACAATAACCCTTGGAAGATATTCATTATGATATTTGTGGGATAATGCGAAAACAATAAACTAATGGAGATAAGTAATTAATTAATTTTATTGATGACACTACTCAGATTACCTGTGTTATGTATATGAAACATATGTCAGATGCTTTAAAAGTGTTTAAAAGTTTCAAGAGTAATGATGAGAAGGAATGTGAGTATTTATTGAAGAAGTTGAGAACTAATAATAATGGTGAGTACTAAAATTAATAATTTTAAAGTTATCTTGGGAAGCATGAAATTCGGCATGAGTTTAGTTTTCCATACACTCCTTTAAAAAATAGGGGTGCTAAAAAGAGGAATAGAAGTCTGGTTAAAATGAGAAGAACATTGTTACATGAACATAGTCTTTCTCATTACTATGGAATGAAAGCCATGAGTACTACTGTGTATATTTAAAAATGATATTTCTACGAGAAAAGCTCTAATATGACTCCATATGAAATTATTTATAGAAAAAATACACGTTTGACATACTAATAATTCTTTTGTGAGTACATGGATTATAAAGAAGAAAAGTGGAAACCCTGTAATGTTTAATAAGAGAGTTGAAGATGGAATTTTTCTTGGATTTCCCCTAGGATGAAGACGATAAATTTTTTTAAGAAAGAAACTGAAATAATTGTTGATTTTATTGATGTGAACGTTATTAAAAATGATAAAGAAGCTAAAAGACTCTTGAAGATAATGAATTTGAGTTGGATAAGGAAATTTTTGTTAATATTTTTGATAGGCATACAAAATTTCTTAATCCTACACAAGAAGAAGAATCAGACTTAGCTATTAGAAGCGATGAGGATGAAACTAAAAAAACTCATATGAGGATGATGAATCAAATAGAGGCTCAAAAAATTATTGGTGATCAACATCAAAAGGTTTAAATGATAATAACTTAAAAAATTGTTACACATACTTATTTGTATTAAATGGTTAAGATGAAATATGTGAATGAATATTTTGGCCACTCATAATAGGTTCAAGCTATGAATTAAGAGCTTGATCAGATAGAAAATATTTATATTTGGTAACTCATACCAATACCGAATAAAAAAAAATTTATTTTTAAATAGTGGTGTTTCTATAACAATTTTAATGAAGAAGGGGAAGTGATAATGAAAAAAGAAATATTATTCTGGAAATCTTAGATACAAATTGATGGTGTTGATTTTGATTAGAATTTTTCTCCAGTGGAAAGGTAAAAAAAATCAGAATCTTTCTTGATATTATTTCATAATGAAGTTACAAAATAATTAAAATTGATATAAAGTCCACATTCTTGAACAAGGATCTTGATGAGTAAGTTTACATAGAACCAACTTTTGGTTTTGTTATTGGGAAAGATCAAAGTTATGTGTGTAAGTTGAAGAAATATTTTTATGTATTAAAACAAGCTCTAAGGGAATGATATTCCAAAAGGGGTACTTTCTTAAGGAATATAAGATTCAAGAAGAGAATAGTTGATAGTATTATTTATATTAAAAAACTTCAAGAGTTTTCCCTCATTGTAATTATTTTTGTTCATGGAATTATTTAACACTCTGACCCTAGTTACCCAGATTCGGTGTGGTATTACATAATATTGACATGATCAAAAGAAATCAAGTCCCAAAATACCCATTAGTTTAGTATCCTTGGATGTACTAGATACATACATAAGTTTTACATTACATCATGAAATAAAACAACAACATTGTGTCCCATTTTAACACACTCATATGCTTTTCCCTATCCCTGCAGGTTAATCATCATATACTTCATCACAACCTGGGAAAAAGAAAACATAAGTGGTGAGCTCAGATGCTCAGTAAGGATTATAATATAGAAGAAACTTTCATAAATAAGCATAAACATTTTATGTAATTTATAAGACTAAAAAAAAATCCTTTTAACATAAAATTCAGTATTACATGGAAAAGGTAAATCAAATAATTCCATTTACTTATTTTCACAAGGATATTCTACTTGTCTAATAATCACATTTAATATCAATAGATAATTTCATAATGATAGAATGCATAATTCTGAACATCAAAACCACATAGTCAAGGCCTCATTCCAAGACTACAAATAAGATTTTATGAAGGCCTTGTTCCAAGGCTCTAGTTTGTCTAAGGAGACCTACCAATGCATAGAGGAGCTATAGTGGGCTCCACCCATCACTTAATAAGTCTAATACATTCATCATATGAAAATGTTGAAACATAACATGAACATTCGTATTAAAACTAGCACACGAAATGTCAATACGTTATCCATAAATCATGAATGGTATAAAAATAGCACATCCACAGTCAAAGATATCATAACTCATTCAATATAAAATAGAATATTTCATTATAATAAATCAACCTAAATCAAGAATAATATCCAGTAATGGATGTTGATATAGTTGAAAATGATCAGTAAAATTCTTTGAGAGAAATATCCATTTTTTGTGAAATCATTTAAAAGTCATAAATTTATAAAGTAAGTTATTTAAAATATATTTTTTAATAATAGTGTCCCATACCAGTTTGAAACTTTTAAATGGAATTAACATTTTTAAAAAATTATGTTCATATGAATAAATCCTTAAAAATCATTTTTAAAATATTGACATTAATTAAATAGATTTAGAAAAATAAATCTTCAAAATATTTAAAATGGTGATATAGTTAAAGAGTAATTTCCATAAAAAAATAAAATATTACTTTTAAAAACCTTTTTATGAAACAAGGACATAGATGATAAATATTTCCATGTAAATACATACATATAAACAATCTCGGATAATAATGATATTGAAGAATTTACTCTTACCTTGTACTTTCCTTTGGTCAAGGGTACATTTAACCTCCTATATAATGACAATAGTATGTTATTAAATAATAATAGAACCATATTCATATTCATGATATCATACTTTATTAATTTATGGATTAATACTACCATTTAATAATAATTTCTATTTTAAAACAATATTTTGGGTGATAATCAGTTCCTTTATCGTACATGTTTTAATTTTTTATTATTGATAGTATCACTTATATTATGTTTTAATCGCTTCCAGAATAAAAAAAATTATTTATGTATCATATATATTCAGAATATAAATTTGTATAATAGATAGATATATGAAATAGAAAAAATTATTTAGGGAGGCGGTAGGCCATGCGTACACATAAACATTATTTCCGTTTTCCTATCATATTGAACAAAAGTAATTTAATGAGACACACACACACATATATATATTTCTAGTATAATTATTATGTCATATATTACAAATTTATTAAATATATATATTTTTATAATCATCGTTGAATGGTGATTGTGGAAATGAATCTCATCGCGTCGTGGAGATGGTAAGCCGTACGTATGAACGAGCGAAGATATCATTATATTGTTTGTGAAATAATATGTAATTTTATGTTATATTATATATACAGAATCATTGAAATGCTAAATTTATTATTTACATCAATTATACTCATTACTATACCCATCCAAATAATGTAGTGTTGAATAACAAACTACACCACGACGTGCAGACGGTAAACCGTACATACGTATGTTTGGTAACTTTGTAATTAATAGGATGGATAAGATAATTAATATAGTTTTACCATATTTATAATAACATCACAATATGTTGAAGGCACTGGAGTTATTATTTTTGTATGGAAACAACAAACAGAGAGGAAGTTAAAGAAGAAAAAACTTTGAAAGAGGTGAAGAAATAAGTATCTCTTTTTCAGGTTCTTCTTTTTGATATGAACTAAAGGGATCCTTAGGATGTCTTTATTATCAAATTAATTCCTCTCGTTTTAATTTAGGGTAGTCGGGAAGATATTTGATTAGGGTTTGGAAAAGCCAAATGGCTTTTGTGGTGTGATTTAGAGAGAAGGGGAAGCACCCTTTTATAAGGGAGGTGAGGGTGACTTTAGGAAAAGTTGAAATATTATTTTATTATAAACTCATTTTCGGTTTCAAATGTCCTTAAATGGATTTATTTAGAGTATAAGGTGGTTATGGGTCTAAATCATCTCAACTAATAGTTTTTAGAAAAATTTAGGTCACCATATTAACCTTATATTTTAGACGTGACTCTTAATTAAATAGTATAACTTTTACACTGTTTTCCTGTATTTTTATATTATATTATTAATAAACTAACTATAAAATGATAGGAGAACATCGAGTGGTTCATTAATGAAATATATATAATTATATAACTCCTTTGGATGAACGTTATATTTTTAGGAATATTACGTTATTTAATAATATAATATTTTTTTAGAAACTCATTTATGTCGATTTTAACACTAGTTATTATTTGGTTTTTGTAAAAGTCAAAAAAACATTATTACTTCTAAAAAAATACATTAAATAAACTCTAACATATCATATTAACCTATAAAATTCATGTAATGTATCGAAAGTCTCAATTTACATTTATTTTGATATTTATAATATCAATTATTTTAATCTTTCACTAATAAGGTAATTACTGTATCATCATTGTGTGATACATAAATTTAATTATTTAGTGTCTAAAAATTATAAATAAAATAGCATGATATTTTAAATAGTTTTATATTTCTAATTAATAATTATAGTCGAATTTGTCTTATGTATTACCTTATATTAAAAATGGTTTAGTTATTAAAATTTAAATTTAACACTTTTAAATATTCTTTAAATAAAATAATAATAAATGTAATAATCTAATCCAAGTGGACCAAAAGGATGATATTTTATTCCTAAGTATTATTTTGGTTGAAATACACTTATCCAATAGAATTATTACATGTGTTAGGGTTATTATAATATCATTTTTTCCTTTAATTACCCTATTTACCTTTAACCGTGGTAAATAAAATTCAAAAGATAATATTCACAAAAAATAATTTTCATCCTATTGAACCAAATTTTACTCACTGATTTTAAACATGACTCTCTAAATTTATAAATTCAATTCACAAAAGTGGTAAAATTACGTTTTATGAAAATTTGTAAATGTTCCAAGAAGGTGGGTAAAAGACGTTAAAAACTTCAATAACATTTTATACATCTAATCTTATTATAAAATGACTCCAATGAATTAAATTGAAATAATATATGTATTATGTATCTATTTCTAATTTAAATAAAATTTAATTAAAAATAATAATTATTTAAATAAAAGGATTTTTAAACAATAACGCTGTGTTTTTCACTATTCATAAAAAATTGAAAGTTTTCTGAAAAATAACAAAAATCCACCCTAAGATAATTTTGATATTCTGAATCTAAGAATAATATCTATTTTAACAAATAAAAAACATATGAGTTTAATTAATTAATTTAAAATTAATTCCCGTTGTCAAAACCAGAAAGCAGGTTTTTAAGAAGTAAAAACTCTCAAAAGATTGACATGAGTTTATGTAAAATTCAAATGTGAAATTACATCCAATGAACTACATTATATTAAATGATAAAAATATAATCTAAGTATACTTTCAAACCACTCAAATTCATAATTTTACACTTCAAATTTTTTTGATTAAAAAAGTTGTTTTCAATTAATTTTTTTTTGTTTTGCACTATTCATCAAAATATGAAAGTTATCAAAAATACCAAAAAAATATACAAACTAAATTTTTCTATCCTAATTATAAATTAGAATATAATTTCATTAAATTTAATATATAAAAGTGTGAAATATTTAATTTAAAAAATGTTTTCCATTAAAAGGAAAAAAACTGCATTTCTTTTAAAAATACTTCTTTTATATGGAAAATTTAATTTATCCTTATATTATGTCTACGAAAAAAATATTAATGTTAAAATTATATAGGATATATATATATATATATAATTCAAAATGTGGTTAATACCTTTGTAGAAAACCCACATCGGAAATAGGGTTAATAAAATTTAGTCTTAATAAAAGGGAAAAGGAAAAGAAAAAGTCACCACCAAACTAGGGTTTCAAATAATAGAACATTGGTGGAAATTATAGACACATAATTGGATAAAAAATGTAAATATTTATAGGGAGTTATTGAGGTCATCAATCATAAACATGTGAACAATAAATGGAAAATTTAGGGCCTCAGAGCCATAAATCTATGATGATTTAAAATACCATCAGTTCAAAAAAACATAAGGTATTAAGATAACACATTTTTGGTTTTAAGTTCCTTTACATAATTTTTAATAATTAATTTCTTCATCGAATAAAAAAAAATACATGACAAGTATAGTTCCATACTTTAAATAATTTCTATCACAAACTCATCTTTCACTCCAAAATGATAATAGAACTCAATAATATTATATTTAACCTAATTGTATAGGCTTTTAAAAAAATGAATTTATAATTCAACTTTCATACCATTAAATAACAAAATTATAAAAACAAGGACATCACATATTCCAATGGTAGGTGATGCACCCTTGTCGCCCTTCGGTTGTAAGTTTAAGACTCACGGCCTTGCCGGACGTGATAGGTTGTCACCCGACCTCCAAGTTTTCCTTTTTATAACAATAAAAAAATAACATGACGAAATTATTTAACCTTAAAAATAGAATCCAATGTCAAACTTAATCCATTCCAACCTTTATACTTATCCACAATACTTCTGTCCAAAATCGAAATCCAAAATTTATAAGGTAGGTCACATAATATACATGTGAATACCTTCATCGTGTATTCTCTTAAGACATGGTAATAAACTGAATTATCAGAAAACCATATTTGAATAGGCTTGTACTTTCTTATTCCTTTTGAAAAACATATAATACTGGATATACTCCTTAAATCCAAAAATGTTGTAATCTCTAAAATTGATCTAATAAACAAACCAATAATTAGTTCCAAGGTAGTCAATAATAACAAATATAATTTATCGAAATCAATCATCTCTTATTAAAAAACAAATACCTAAGTATTAGGACCATATTAAGGTTTATATTTCCTTCATCCATATATTTTCCAAAATTTTTAACTTGATATTGAGTCTTTTATTATTACCACACAATCTCAAATCCTTAATTATATAGTATTACAATACAATACTTATATACTTCATAATTCTTATGACCAATACATCATTGATACAACACTCAAACGATATAATTAGTTAATTAAAACATAAGAACACCAGTAATTCCTCTTTATCTACGGTAGTATCATAACTTGATTATTATCCAACGACATCATTTTCGGTACACACTGATGATTGATACATTGATTCACATTGTGTCCCAACTCCTTGCAGATGAAGCATTGTACATTTGAAACCTTTTTCTTACCCTTTCAATCACGTACTTGGTGTCCATTTTCTACACACTTATAACAAACTCCCATTCCCTTAAATCATTTTCTAAGGTGATTATTTAGGCAGTTATCACATATAGGAAAATCCATCTTTCCCTTCTTCCCTTTATCCATCTTTCTCTCAACCATCTTTTTATTCTCTAGATTCCCTTCAAATCCATAGGACTCAGATAATTCCTTACTTATCTTATTAACACATGATACTATTTCCTCATATGATGAGAATACGTGGGAGAAGATTTTACTTCTAAATGTTGTCTTAGGACCAAGAAATATATGATCCTTCATACTATTTGGATCAGGTGTATTGATGGAGTTATTATTCTTTATACTAGGCATCATTTCTAAACAATGGAATACAATAGGTTAGTTTATGAATCGTAATGCATAATTCTAAATATGTAAAATACATAACATAAATTGAGGATTTTATGTATATAATATATAATCATAAAAAAATGTTTTCTTTGAGGAGGAATTTACTCATAAATCCTTCATAAAGGTTTATAAAGAAAATGTGAATTATCCTAAGCATATCCACCAGGAGTGTTGTAACCAAGATTGCAACAAGGCCCTTGTCGTGTACCAGGATACCCCAAGTCAAGCCCGAAACTCCTTGATAGAGTTTTCACTCCTAGGTACATCTGTGCTAGAGTCACCTCTACCAGCTCGTATCCAGAAAGGGATGTATTTCCTGGAAAATTTACAAAATCTCTACTTTACCAAAATTATTAGATGATTTTCTATACTAATCCTCAATGTTAATATTCAAGTAATGTTCTCGAATCAGAGTTTTTCTAAATCTATTTCCCAAAATTTGTACTAAATTTCCTCTAATACCAACTATAACACGTCGAACCTAGTTACCCAGAGTTGGTTCAGTATTATATAATATTGGCATGATCACAAGAGATCAAGTCTCGAATGACCGATAAATTTATTAGCCTTGTAAGTACTAAATACATACATAAGTTTTACATTACATCATGAAATAAAAAAACAACATTGTATCCCATTTGAACACACTCATATCCTTTTCCTTATCCCTGTAGGTTAATCATAATATACTTCTTCACAACCTGGGAAAAAGAAAACATAAGAAATGTGTGAGATCAGATTCTCAGTAAGGATAAAAATATAGAGGAAACTTTTATAAATAATCATACACATATAAGGCAATGTATTAGACTAAAAAATTACTTTTAAACTTAAACATCATCATAATATGAAAAAGAAAAATCAAATAATTCCATTTACTTATTCACATGGAAATTATACTAGCCGAATAATCACATGTAATATCAATAGATAATTTCATAATGATGAAATGCATAATGTCAAACATCATAACCACAAAATCAAGGCCCCCTGCCAAAAAAAATAAAATGTTGTCAAGGCCTTGTTCCAGGACACTAGTTTTTCTTATGAGACCTACTGATGCATTGAGTATCTATAGCGGGCTCCACCCGTCACTTACTAACTTCAATGTATTCCTCATATGAAAATGTTAAAACATAACATATACATTCATATTAAAACTAGCATACGAAATGTCAATACTTATCCATAAACCATGAATGGTATAAAAATAACACATCTGTAGTAAAACATACAATAACTCATTCAATAAAAAAAGAATATTGTATTATAATAAATAAACCTCATTCAATAATAATATCTAGTAAAGGATGTTGACATAGTTGAAAATGATCAGTAAAACTCTTTGAGAGAAATACCCCTTTATTTGTGAAATCATTTAAAAGTCACACATTTATAAAGGAAGTCATTTAAAATATATTTTTGAATCAAAGTTTCCCATACCACTTTGAAACTTTTTAAATGAATTAACATTTTAAAACAACTACGTTCATATGAATAAATCCTTAAAAATCATTTTGAAAACATGGACATTAATTAAATATATTTTGAAAAATAAATCTTTAAAACATTTAAAATGATGATATAGTTAAATATTACCTTCCATAAAACCATAAAAGATTCCTTTTGAAAACATTTTTATGAAACATGTACATGGATGATAAATATTTCCCAGTAAATACATACATATAAACAATCTCAGTTAATAATGATATTGAGGAATTAACCCTTACCTTGTACTTTCCTTTAGTCGAGGGTATGTTTGACCTCCTGCATAATTTCAACAGTATGTTATTAAATTATACCAGAACCATATTAATCTTTATGATATCATAATTTATTTATTTATGGCTTTATACTACCCATTTAATAATAATTTCTATGTTAAAATAATATTTTGTGTAATAATCACTTTCTTTATTGTACATGTTTTAACTTGTTATTCTTTACCGTATCACTTATATCACAATTTAATTGATTCCAGAATATAAAAAATTATTTATGTATCATTTATATTCAGAATATAAATATGTAAAATAGCTAGATATATGAAATAGAAAACACTGTTTATGGAGACAGTAGGCCGTACATATGCATAAACACTATTTCCATTTTCATAACGCATTGAACGGATATAAGTTAATGAGATATATGTAAATACAGATATATATATATATATATATATATTTCGAGTAGAATTATTATGTCATATATTAAATACTTATTAAATATATAGATTTTTATAATCATCGTTGAATGGTGAACGTGGAAATGAATCTCATCGCGTCGTGGAGACGGTAAGCCGTATGTACGCACAAGCGACGATATCATTATATTGATGGTAAAATTATATGTAATTGGATGGTATATTATATATATAAAATCATTAAAATTTTATATTTATTATTTACATCAATTATACTCATTATTATACCCATCCAAACAAAGATGTGTTGAATAACAAACAACACCACGACGTGGAGACGATAAGCCATACGTACACCCGTATGGTGACTTTGTCATTCATAGGATGGATAAGACAATGAATATATGTGTTCTATATTTATAATAACATAAAAGTATATATATGGTTATGGAGTTATTATTTTGGTATGGAAACATAAAAGAGAAAGGAAGTGGAAGAAAAAAAGAACTTTGAAATAGGTGATGAAATAATTACCTCTTCTTCATGTTCTTCAATTTTATTTGAACTAAAGGGATCCTTAGGATGGATTTTTGATAAAATTAAGGACTCTAGGTGTAAGTGAGGGTATTAGGGAATATATTTTAGCATGTTTTGGCCAAGTCAAATGTCTTTTGAGGTGTGATTTTGAGAGAAGGGGAAGTACACTTTTTTATGGGAGGTGGGGATCACTTTAGGAAAATCTTGAAATATTATTTTGTTATAAATGAATTTTTGGTTTATAATGGCTCTAAATAGATTTATTTAGAGAATAAGGTGGTTATGGGTATAAATACTCTCAAAATATAGGTTTTAGATAAGTTTAGGTCACCATATTGACCTTATCTTTTATATTTAACTCATAGTTAAATAGTTTAACTTTTACAATGTATTCTTATATTTTTACATCGTTAATAATCTTACTATAAAATTCTAAGAGAACCTAAAGTGGTTAATTAATGATATATATATCATTATATAAGTACTTTGGATTAACTTTATATTTTTATAAATATTACATTATTTCATAATATAGTATTTTTTTAGAAACTCATTTATGTAAATTTTAACACTTTAGTATTTGGTTTTTGTGAAAGTCACCAAATGTTTATTACATAGAAATAAATACATAAAATCAACCCTAACATGTCATATTAACCTATAAAATCATGTAATGAATCAAATGTCCTAATTTACATTTATTTTGATATTTATAATATTAATTATTTTAATCTTTCATTAATAAGGTAATTTATGGATAATCATTGTGTCATACATAAATTTAATTATTTAATTTATAAAAATTATAAATAAAATACCATGATATATTAAATAGTTTTAGTTATACAATGAATAATTATAGTCGAATTTATATTATGTATAACCTTTTATTAAAAATGGGTTAGTTATTAAAATTTGAATATAACACTTTTAACACTTCCTTAAATAAAATAAAAATAAATGTCCTAATCTAATCCAAGTGGAAAAAAAGGATAATATTTTATTCTTAAGGATTATTTGGGTTGAAATAAACTTATCCAATAGAATTAGGACATGTTTTAGGGTTATTATAATATCATTTTTTCCTTTAATTTCCCTATTTACTTTTAACCATGGTAAATAAAATTCAAAAGTTAATATTCCCAAAAAAAAATTTCATCATATTGAACCACATTTTACTTACTGATTTCAACCATGTATCTCAGATTTTTTAAACTCAATTCATAGAAGTGGTAAAATTATGTTTTATGCAAATTTAAAAATGTTCCAAGTAGGTGGGTAAAAGATGTTAAAAATTAAATAACATTTTATACATCTAATATTATTATAAAATGACTAATTAATTAAATTGAAATAATATAAGTATTATGTATCTATTTTTAATTTAAAATAAATTTAATTAAAAATAATAATTATTTAAATAAAAGGCAGTTTTAAAAAACAACGCTGTGTTTTTTACTATTCATCAAAAGTTGAAAGTTTTTAGAAAAATACAAAAAAATCACCCTAAGATAATTTTTAAATTCATAATCTGAAAATGATGTCTATTTTAAAAAATAAAAACATATGAGTTTCATTAATTAATTTAAAATTACTTCCCATTGTCAAAACCAAAAAACGAATTTTTAAGAAGTAAAATTATCAAAATATTGACATGTGTTTATGTAAAATTTAAATGTGAAATTACATCAAATGACCTAAATTTTATTAAATGAAAAAAATATAATCTAAGTATACTTTCAAACCACTCAAATGCATAATTTTTCAATATAAATTATTTTGATTAAAAAAGTTGTTTTCAATTAAAAGTTTTTATTTTGCACTATTCATCAAAATATGAAAGTTATCAGAAAATACCAAAAAAATATCCAAACTAAATTTTTATATCCTGATTCTAAATAAGAATTTAATTTCATTAAATTTAATATATAAATGTTCCAAATATTGTATTTAAAAAGTGTTTCCCATTAAAAGGCGAAAAAACTGTATTTTTTTAAAAAATACTTCTTTTATATGAAATGTTGAATTTCTACTTATATTATGTCTACAAAACAAAAAAGATGAATATTAAATTTATATAGGATATTTATATAAAATTGAAAATTTGGATAATACTTTTCATAACCTCTTTTTAAATGGTTAGTTTGATAGGCCATGATGCGCTTGAACTCGGTGTTGCATGTAGCCCGAGTTATTGAATTACTTTAAAGAGATAACGTACTACAAAATCATGTGGTGTTACATTCTGCCATACTTTAATAAAATTCTTCCTTGAAATTTGAAATTGTTTGAATTTAAAAGGTTTAAAATAGAAAATACCTTTATGGGAAACCATCATCAAAAATAGAGTTAATAAAATTTAGTCACAATAAATGAAAAAGGGAAAAGGAAAAGTCACTAAAAAATAAGGGTTTAGAATAAGAGAAAATTGGTGGAAATTATAGACACACAATTAGATTAAAAACATAAATATTTATAAGGAGTGATTGAGGTCATCAATCACAAACAGGTGAACAATAAATGGAAAATTTAGGGCCTCAAAGCCATAAATCTATGACGATTTAAAATATCATCTGTTCAACAAAACATAATATATTAGGATAAAACATTTTTGGTTTTAAATTCCTTTACCTAATGTTTATGAATTAATTTCTTCATCAAATAAGAAAAAAATACTTGACATTTAGAGTTCCATCCTTCAAATAATGTCTATAATAAACTCATCTTTCTCTCCAAAAAGATAATAAAACTCAATAATATTCAATTTAACCTAATTGTATAGGGTTTCAAAAAAACGAATTTATAATTAATCTTTTATACAATTAAAAAAACAAAATTATAAAAATTAGGAAATCACATAGGCCAGTGGTAGGTGATGAAACCTTGTCGCGCTTCGGTTGTGGGTTGAAGTCTCGTGGCCTTGCCGGACGCGACAAGTTGTCGCCGAACCACTAGGTTGTTCTTTTTATAATAATAAAAAATAATCTTAAGAAATAATTTAACCATAACAAAATTATCCAATGTCAAACTTAATCCATTCCAATGTTTAGACTTATCCACTATTCTTCTTTCCAAACCCACAGTCCAAAATTTATAAGGAAGATCACATAATATACATGTGAATACCTTCATCGTGTATTCTCTTAAGACATGGTAATAAACTGAATTACCAGAGAACTATATTTGATTAGGTATGTACTTCCTCATTCCTTTTGTGAAACATAGATTCTGGATATAATCCTTAAATCCAAAAAAATTGTAATCTCCAACAATGATGGAATAAATAAACCATTAATTAGTTTCAAGGTAGTCTATAATATCCAATAAAATTTATCCAAATCAATAATCTCTTATTCAAAAATCAATAGGTAAGTATCAGGACCATATTAAGGTTTATATTTCCTTCATCCTTGTATTTTCCAAAATGTTTAACTTGTTATTGAGTCACTTTTTTTATTACCACGCAATGTCAAATTCTTAATGAAATAGTATTGCAGTATAATCCTTATATTCTTCATAATTCTTATAACCAATACATCGTTGATACAACACTCAAATGATATAATTCTTTAATTACAACATAAGAACACTAGTCATTCCTCTTTATCTACAGTAATATCATAACTTGATTATTATCCAACGACATCATTTCAGGTACACACAGATTATTGAGACATTAATTCACATAGTGTCCCAACTCCTTCCAGATGAATCATTGTACATTTGAAACCTTTTTATTACCATTGAAATCATGTACTTGGTGTACTTTTTCTACACACTTATAACAAACTCCCATTCCCTTAAATCATTTACGAAGGCGATTCTTTCCACTGTTATCAAATATGGGAAAATCCATCTTTCCCTTCCTCCCTTTATCCATATTTCTCTCTACCATAATTTTATTTTCTAGCTTCCATTAAAATACATAGGACTTAGAGAATTATTTAATTATCTTATTAATACATGATACTATTTATTCATATGATGAGAATACGTGGGAGACTATTTCTCTTATAAATGTTCACTTAAGACCACGAAATATATGATCCTTCATACTCTTTGGATCATGAGTATTAATGGAGTTATCATTCTTTCTACAGGGCACCATTTATAAACAATGAGATAAAATAGGTAAATTTATGAATGCATAATTCCAAACATTTAAAATACATAACATAAATTGAGCAGTTTATGCATATAATCCACAATCATAAAAAAATGTTTTCATTCAGGAGGTATTTACTCATAAATACTTTATAATGGTTCGTAAAGAAAATATGAATTATCCTAAGCATATTCCCTATGAGTGTTGTAAAAAAGAGTGCAGTAAGGCCCGTTTTCATTTACCAGGATACCCCGGGTCAAGCCCAAAACTCATTTTCGAAGTTTTCACTCCTAGGTACATTTGTGCCAGAGCTGCCTCTACCCGCTCTAATCCAGACAGGGATGCATTTCTTGGAAAATTCACAAAATCTCTACTTTACCAAAATTCTTGGACGATTTTTATACTAATCCTCAATGTCTATCTTTGAGTAATGTTCCCTAATCAAAGTTTTTATAAATCTATTTTTTCCAAATTTTGTACTAAATTACTCTGATACCAACTATAACACCCCGACCCTAGTAACCCAAATTCAGTGAATTATTACATAATATTGGCATGATCATAAGTGATCAAGTCTCGAATGACCGATTAGTTTAGTATCCATGGAAGTACGAGATACATACATAAGTTTTACATTAAATCATGAAATAAAAAAACAACATTGTCTCCAATTTGAACACACTCATATCCTTTTCTTTATCCCTATAGGTTAATCATAATATACTTCTTCACAACATGGGAAAAAAACATAATGAAGGGGTGATCTCAGATTCTCAATAAGGATAACAATATTGCAGAAACTTTCATAAATAAGCATACACATTTAAGGCAATGTATAAGATTAAAACAAAAGCCTTTTAAACTTAAAAATGAGCATAATATGAAAGAGATAAATAAAATAATGCCATTTACTTATTCACATGGATATTCTACTAATCGAATAATCACATGTAATATCAATAGCTAATTTCATAATGATGAAATGCATAATGTTGAACATCATAACCACATAGTCAAGGCCTCTGCTAAGAAAAAAAATAAGATGTTGTCACGGCCTTGTGCCAAGACACTAGTTTGTCTCATGAGACCTACCGATGCATTGATGAGCTATAGCGGGCTCCACCCACCACTTACTAAGTCCAATGCATTCCTCATATGAAAATTTTGAATCCTAATATACACATTCACATTAAAACTAGCATACGAAATGTCAATACATTATCCATAAATCACGAATGGTATAAAAATAGAACATCCAAAATAAAACATATCATAGCTCATTAAATACAACAAAGAAGACTGTATTATAATAAATCAACCTCAATCAAGAATAATATCCAGTAAATGTTGACATAGTTGAAGATGACCAGTAAAACTCTTTGAGAGAAATACCCATTTTTTATGAAATCATTTAAAAGTCACACATTTATATAGTATGTCATTTAAAAGTTATTTTTGAATCAAATTGTCCCATACCACTTTGAAACTTTTGAAAGGAATTAACATTTTAAAACAATTATGTGCATATGAATAAATCCTTAAAAATCATTTTGAAAACATAGACATTAATTAAATAGATTTTGAAAAAAAAATCTTCAAAACATTTAAAATGACGATATAGTTAAATATTACATTCCATAAAACCATAAAAGATACCTTTTAAAAACATTTTTATGAAACATGGACTTGGATGATTAATATGTATCAGCAAATACATACATATAAACAATCTCGGATAATAATGAGGTTGAAAAATTAACCCTTACCATGTACTTTCCTTTAGTTGAGGGTATGTTTAACTTCATGTATAATGTCAATAGTATGTTATTAAATTATACTATAACCATATTCATATTTATGATATCATATTCTATTCATTTATGGCTTTATACTACCCATTTAATAATTATTTTTATGTTAAAATAATATTTCGGGTAATAATCACTTTTTTTATCATAAATGTTTTGCCTTGTTATTCTTGATCATATCACTTATATCAAGATTTTATTGATTTAAAAATATAAAAAATTATTTATGTATCATATATATTTAGAATATAAATATGTAAAATAGATATATATATGAAATGGAAAGCACCATTTAGGGAGACAGTAGGCAGTACATACACATAAACGTTGTTTTTGTTTTCATATCATATTGAATGGAAGTAAGTGAATTAGATATATTTAAATACACACACACACACACACATATATATATTTCCAGTAGAATTATTATTTCTTATATTACATACTTATTAAATTTATATATTTTTATAATCATCATTGAATGGTGAACGTGGAAATGAATATTATCGCGTCATGGAGACGGTAAGCCGTACGTACGCACGAGCGAAGATATCATTATATTGATGGTGAAATCATATGTAATTGGATGGTATATTACATATATAGAATCATTCAAATGTTATCTTTTTTATTTACATCAATTATAATCATTATTATACCCAGCCAAATAATGAAGTGTTGAATAAAAAACTACACCACGATGTGGAGATGGTAAGCCGTACGTACACACGTATGGTGAGTTTGTCATTCATAAGATGGATAAGATAGTGAATATATTTTTACCATATTTATAGTAACATCATATTATGTAGAAGGTTATGGAGTTATTATTTTGGTATGGAAACAACAAAGAGCGTGGAAGTGGAAGAAGAAAAGAACTTTGAAAGAGGTGATAAAATAATTACTTCTTCTTCTTCAGGTTCTTCCTTTTGATTTGAACTAAAGGGCTCCTTAGGTTGAATTTCTGATAAAAGTTAGGCACTAGGTATAAATTAGGGTAGTTGGGAAGATATTTTAGCAGGGTTTGGCCAAGCCAAATTTCTTTGGAGGTTTGATTTTGAGAGAAGGGGAAGTACCATTTTATAAGGGAGGTGAGGGTCACTTTAGGAAAAGCTTGAAATATTATTTTCTTATAAACTCATTTTAGGTTTATAATGGATTAAAATGGATTTATTTAGCGTATAAGGTAGGTATGGGTCTAAATATCTTCAACCAATAGGTTTTAAACAATTTTAGGTCACCATATTGACCTTATCTTTTATATTTAACTCGTAGTTAAATCGTTTAACTTTTACAATGTCTTTTTGTATTTTTATATTACATCGTTAATAATATTACTATAAAATGCCAATAGATCCTAAAGTGGTTAATTAATGAAATATATATCATTATATAAGTCATTTGGATAAACTTTATATTTTTAAGAATATATTATCCTTTAACAAAATAGTATTTGTTTTAACAACTAATTTATGACAATTTTGGTACTATTTAGTATTTTGTTTTTGTGAAAGTCAGAAAAACTTGATTACTTATAAAAAATAAATTAAATTAACCATAAAATGTAATATTAACCTATAAAATTCTTATAATACATCAAAAATCTCAATTTACATTTATTTTGATATTTATAATATCAATTATCTTTATCTTTCATTAATAAGGTAATTATTGCATCATTTGTGTCATACATAAATTAAATTATTTAATGTATAAAAATTACAAATAAAATTACATGATATAGGAAATCTTTTTATATTTCTAATGAATATTTATAGTTGAATTTATTTTATGTGTAAACCTATATTAAAAATGGTTTTATTATTAAACTTTGAATTTAACACTTTTAACTCATCTTTAAATAAAATAATAATAAATATCCTAATCTAATTAATGTGGACAAAAAGGATCATATTTTATTCATAAGGCTGATTTTGGTAGAAATACACTTATCCAATAGAACCAGGACATGTGTTAGGGTAATTATAATATCATTTTTACATTTAATTACCCTATTTAATTTTAACCGTCGTAAATAAAAATCAAAAGTTACAATTCTCAAAAAATTATTTTCCTCCTATTGAACCAAATTTTACTTATTGATGTCAACCATGTCTCTCAGATTTTTTAAATTCAATTAAATTAAGTGGTAAAATTACATTTTATGCAAATTTTTGAATGTTCCTAAAAGGTGGGAAGAAGACGTTAAAAAATACAATTAACTTTTATGCATCTAATCTTATTATAAAATGACTCCAATGAATTACATTGAACTAATAATGGTATAATGTATATATTTCGACTTTAAAATTAATTTATATAAAAATAATAATTATTTAAATAAAAGTCGGTTTTAAACAATAACACAATGTTTTCCACTATTCATCAAAAATTGAATGTTTTCTGAAAAATACAAAATATTCAACCTAAGATAATTTTTATGTTCAGAATCCAAAAATGATTTCTATTTTACCAAATTCAAAACTTATTAGTTTCATTAATTACTTTAAAATTAATTCCCATTGTCAAAAGTAGAAAGCGTGTTTTAAGAAGTAAAAACTATCAAAATATTGAAATGTGTTTATGTATAATTTAAATGTGAAAATACATACAATGACCAAAATTATATTAAATGATAAAAATATAATCTAATTATACTTTAAAACCACTGAAATGTATAATTTTATACTCTAAGTTATTTTGATTAAAAAAGTTGTTTTAAATTAAAATTTAGTATTTTTCACTATTCATCAAAATATTAAAGTTATCAAAAAAGTACCAAAAATTTATCCAAAATAAATTTTTTATGGAACTATTCTATATAATAATTTAATTTCATTAAATTGAAAATATAAAAGTGTGAAATATTGGATTTAAAAAGGGGTTTCCATTAAAAGGTGGAAAAACTGCATTTTTTTAAAATACTTTTTTTATCTGAAAAATTAAATTTTACCTTATATTATGTCTAAGAAACACAAAATATGAATGTTAAAATTATATAAGATATATATATAATATTAAAAATGTGGTTAATACTATTCATAACCACTTTTTATATGGCTAGTTTGATAGGTCGTTATGTGATTGAACTCGGTGTTGCATGTAGCCCAAGCTATTGAATTAAATTAAAGAGATAATATATTATGAAATCAAGGAGTGTTACACTTTATGTTTGAGTGGAATGACAGAAGTGCTTGTGAATGATTTGTTAAAGAGATAAAAAAGTTGTTTAAAAGGTCCATGTTTTGTGAAATGAAATACTTTATGGGGATACAAATCTTAAAAAAGAAGAAACACATTTTCTTTGTTAAGAAAGGTATGCTTAAGAAATTCTTAAGATGTTCTGAATAGAAAATAAGAAACTAGTTTCCAAACTAATTTCTGTAGGAACAATGTTGTCTAAAGATAGAGAAGGTAAGGAAGTTGATCAGAAAGAGTTTTGAAAGCTAACTGGATGTTTGTTATATATGACTGTGTTGTGACCCTATATTGTTTATGTTGTTACAATATGTAAATAAATTTCAGAGTGCCCCTAAATAATCAAATTTACTTTATCAAAAAATAATTCCTAGATATATCAATGGCACAATAAAATTTCGAATCATGTATGATATATTATAATGTATTGACTTATTTGGGTATTCATATGCTGATTGGGAAGGAAATGTTGATGATAGAAGATCCACAATTGGTAGAGATTTATTTCTTGGGAAAAGTTGTGTTAGTTTACATACAAGGAATTTTTTAACTCTTAGTACGATTGAAGCTGTATATGTGTCTTCTACTCAATCCGCTACCCAACTTATGTGGATGTGAAATCCGTTATAAGACTTTTTGAAGTTAGATCACCCTTAATCTTGGGATGTGATAATTAATGTAAAATCAACCTTACAATAAATATGATACAACATTATCATTCAAGAAATATTGACATAATTTACCAATTCATTAAAGATATTATGGAGAATATTGAATTGAAGTTGGTGTATGTTCATATATCAGAAACAATTGCAGACATATTCACAAAAGATTTAGCAAATGAACCTTTTTATAAATTGTTGTTGAACAAGGGAGTCCAAAAACTTTCTCATGATGTTTGAATTATGTGTTTTGTTTACATCTCTCATCTTACCTTTGGATAGTCTTTCAATGGGGTATAATTGTTTGATAAATCTTTCCTTATGGAAGCATGCACAAAGGGGGAGTCATGGGTAAGTTGTGAATCCAACATGTAATTATGTGAACAATTCTAACTATTTGTTGGTGTGGTTGTAGGAAAAAAAAGTTTGTATTCTAGGGATGTTGATGAAATAGAAAAAAGATGAGGAAGAAATATAGGGAATAAACCTAAGGAAGAAAGATGAGGAAGAAATCAAAGGAAGATATCTGAGGAAGAAAAGTTGACGAAGAAAATCAGAGGAAGAAAAGATGAGGAAGTTTTTCATGTGTCACTACTTTTGGACAACATGGTTCTCTTTTCAATGATTATTGTTTTCAACAATAAGTTATCTCCCATAGGTTTATAATTGTTGATATGAAATCCTTATCTTGAGGTTACAAAGATCAATGATTTATGAATCTTGGTTAACAACAAAATCAAAAATAGGACATTGTTAGGACCCAGCTGATAAAAAAGATTACTGTATTTAGGTATTGAATTTTGTTTTCAAGGAAATATCAAAGAAGGAGAAATAAACTTACTTTATTTTTGAAAAAAGATTGACTGATCATCATATTTAGAAAATCAGACTCAAAATTCTTAATAAAGTCTATCATTTTAAGAAGATATTTTCTGTAAGAAATGTTTTTCAGAATCACTTTGGGTCTGGAATGAGGTTCAAATCATAACGATGAAGAGAATCAAATTCAACATGAATCTGATAGAAATATTATGATGCTTTAGTATTTTTCAATTTAAAAAATTCATAAGTTTCCTATGAAATTTGTGATGCAAGAGAGATGAATTATAGAGGAGAATAGGGGATAAAAACT
This sequence comes from Viscum album, assembly GCA_963277665.1. Taxonomy (NCBI): domain Eukaryota; kingdom Viridiplantae; phylum Streptophyta; class Magnoliopsida; order Santalales; family Viscaceae; genus Viscum; species Viscum album. The sequence goes on from OY728139.1 coordinate 619,843,921, forward strand.
GTATTGATCATTAGATAGGGAGAAAAGGTGATAACAATCATATTCAGGCCAATCATATTCAAGAAAATATTATTTACGTTTAGATCATAATAAATCTTCTGGGAAGTTATAATACTTTACTTGGAAAATTAGAAGATGTAAAAGATGACATTATACGTTTTCAAAGTCATGATGAAGTCATGATTGAAGAAAGTGTTTGTGGAAGATGGTTTTCTTGTCCATAATTAGAGAAAACAATGGTGATGATTTACAATTTAACCAAACTCCAAAATATTTAAATCTTCATAGAATGAAGTTCATAATTAACATAATTATAAATGAGAAAGAATTTGAGTTCTAAAAGATATTTGGTATTATATTTAGACAATAAGAAGTAGAAGCAGTTGAAGAAGTTTAAAATAATATGTTGTCTCCATCTTAATGAAGAAATAAGAATGAGAGTTGGTTCCATGAATCATAATGAGAAGAAATATGTTTTACTTATTAACTTTTGTTTAGAGAAATGTCATAAAGAAATTGTTTTTGAACATATTATCCATCATAATGATAAAATCATAATGAGAATATAGTCTTTTCAATGATATAGAGAAACCTAATGAAATATATTTAGTTCCGATTTTTTTGCAAGAATGATAAGAAAATAAGAGTGACCAAATGCCTTTATAGCAATGAAGAAATCATATTTAGAAATCATAATTAGAATTTGAATCAAATTGAAAGCCTTCAGTTCCATATTTATAAGTGGGTCAAGAAATCAGGATGACCATCATAATATAGAATCGTAATGGGAAAATCAGAAAGAAAAATCAGAATCAAGATTTGTTAAAAAGACTAAAGGGAGCTAAAGGAAATAGAAGATCATAAATTAAAGGAATATTTAAGAAGTAAATGAAATATCTGGATTTCAAGGGAATTTAATTAGTCAAAAAAAGAATCAAGAATGAAGGAATATTTAAGATTAAAGAGTTTTGTTAGAGTAGGAAAAATTATCCAGGATACCACTTAAACTATTCTTGCGAGCTTATAAATATGAGGAGAGTAATTTGTGTATTTTGTGAGTTACATCACTCACAAAATAAGATATAGAGGCTCTAAATTTCATGCAAGAATATGTTTCTAGATTTTATTTCTCTTGAAGAATTTATCTAGATAGAATAAGAACAAGGAAGGAGATCATATTCATCTTTCTTTTGTATTGAGTTGGATAATTGGACCAAAAAAATCATATTGAGATTTCCAGACTGAGGAAGAATATATTAAAATTTGATTCAAGTGGTATTCTAGAAAATTTTATATTTTGTATTGAATAATTAGACTGGGGAATCATATTGGAAAATCAGAATGAGTATTAAAGTCTAGAGAGTTCTTACTAGCTTCTGGATAAGAAAGTGAATATTTGTTTTGAAAGAACATATTTGAGAATATTGACCCATAAGCACTGTAACATGTTTTTTACAAAAAATTATATTACAAAATTTTTTTCTACTTGAATCATATGTACTACTGTTTTCAACATAGTGATACATGAGTGTAAGGGAATATCTTAATCATTTTATTTTACAAAAAGGATTATTTTTAGTGGCCTGTGGGGTATTGGATTATTTCCAAACCATACTAAGGACTATATACTCTAATTGAGTAGCGATTCTTGTAAATTCTTGTGCTCATGTGTTTATGTGTTTGATTTTTTTTCAACATATAAATATATCATTAGAAGGATGAAAACATTGTTTCTTAAGTAAAAAAACCTAAATGAAAAAGATATCCCAGATTCACCCCTCCTCCTCTTAGTGATTATGGAGTCCTTGTTGTGTAATCTTAGTTTATATTGGTATCATAATTAAGATGCCCGTAATCATTCGTATTTAATGGTTAACAATTAACATATCATTAAATCAAATTTTATGTATGATTTAAAAATATTTATGATGATTCAAATTCCTTTCAATTGTTTTTTATTCTTAATCCTTGAAGTTTAAATAAATAAAAGAAATTTCATGGATACTTGATGATCAAAGGGAGATTTATTAATTAAAGAATTAAATATGGATATAAAATCTAAAAAATAAAAAAAATCATTATTTACAAATTTCTATTATATTATATGCGAGTTTATTATCCCATATTTATTCATGATATAAATTAATAGTATTGTTCAAGTAGGTCATTGAACCAATCCAAACATGAACATACCTTGATTTAATAAGTGATTATGAGGTGTCTTTTTTTCAAATATTATTATAATATAATAAAAATGATATTATTTAGTGTTTATTAGTCTGATATATAATATTTATACGCCAATTAGAATAATAATCAATGGATATTAAAATATTCCATAATTTAATAAAATACTTCTCCCTTAACACACTTGTTTTAAACAATTGAATTAATTATGATCAATTATTGATTATATTATCAATAGGTTCAAAAATGTTTCATACCAGAATCTTAATTATATCAAAAACATCATATTTACTTATTAAACTATAATATTAACCATAAGTTATGGTTTGAGATGAAAATGATTTTTTTGCTTATTGTGGAGGTAGTTTGTACGTACTCATGAATGAAAATATCGTTTTTCTTAATGGATGAGATATGTAAATAAAAAATGGAATTACCCATAATATAGAAAAATTAAAGTATATAAATGATACTAATATAATTATATTAGTGTTTTTAGAATAAATGTTAATGAAGATAACTAACAAGTAATGCTAAGGAGTTGTTAATACTCACATCACATACTTGAATTTTCTATAGAATGTTTCTTAGAAATGAAGGCCTTATGATAAGTAATGGAGACCCAAGGAATTTTAATTGGGGATAGGGTTATACAAGAATATAATTTGAAAATTTTGAAGAATAAATATTATAGATATTGACGTCTTGAAGTGGTTGAATTGTTACCCATTTATAAGTGACGAGAAGTGTAGTTTTGGGAGACACCCTTACATCTTAAAAAATTGTAAGTTAATAATCCAGTTTTAACGGAAAAAAGGAAAAAATTATAGGGAAAAGAGATTTTTTGTTAAAAATAACCTTTACCACACATTTTTTAGAAAACCTTTTGTGTATTAGTAATAATTTATTTAAATTTTTTAATTTTTACCTATATTTTATTTTACCTTGGTAATAAATTTTTAACCTCATTAATTAGTTGAAATGAAAAAATTACGATTTCCTATTTTACCTAATTTTATTTTTCTGATTAAAATTTAAAAGTTAATTGATCAATTAATATATCTAAAGCTCTAAAATGATACTTTTAAAATAAACAAACTTAATCAAATAAATACAATTTGTAGAAAATAACATTTTTTTGTATTAAATTTATATATAGGATACAATTATATTGGATACTGGGTTTAATGAAATAAATTAAAATATTATAAAACAATAAAATGTATGAGGCATTAAATGAAATAAAAATTGATTATCAACTTTGAAATACTAAATTAAAATAAAATACCGATGAATGATATTCTTAAAGTAATATTTTAAATAGTTCTATAAATGATGAACATTAGATTTATAAGTTCAATAAATATTTTAAAATGAATAATATTATTCCCAAAATAAATAATTTATTAATTAAAATGTTTAATGTTTTTTATTTTATTAAAACAACCTATTGAATTCAATGGTGTCACAATTTTAATTAAAAAGGTTTTTTCACTACTCAACTAGAAATAAGTTTTTTTGGGAAAAACCAAAAATTTCATCTTAATCTAATATATTTAAGAAGAATTCAAAAATTATTTTTATTTTCTTAAAATAAAATTCTAAAATTATAAAACACAAATTTTAAATATATCCCTGAATAAATGCTATTTAGTGTGTGATAGTTTTGTATATGGTGTTTACTTGTTATTGTAGGGTCTCTGGTATTACATTCCCAATACACCCTAAGTAGTGGGAGGGTGAATTAGGGTATTCCCTTATTTTTTGTTCCCACATGATCTTGTTCTTATGAAATTATTAATAACACAAACTTGAAAATATTAAATCATAAATATAATATTAAGATTCATAAATTAAAGGCAAGACATAATATTTTACTTGGTACACCAAATAGGGCTAATCCGAGGACCAAAACTAATGGTATGCCATTTTACCAATGGCTAACACTAAACATTATTAGTGTTAAAATTGTTTCTTAAAGATACATTATAAATATTGGGGAACTACATCATCTTTGTTTTTTCCTCAGTGCTCTTAGAAAATTAATAAAATATAAATTTTATATGATGGTCACTCACAATGATTCTTCCGAAAATAATAACACCAGTCCAAAATGGTTATCGTTATTATGCTTCAGTTATTCATTAAATTCATGACATTAAACCTTATTATATATTATATATATATCCCTCTCTATATGTTATCTCTCCTTTATTATTGTCCATACCATAAAAACCCAATATTTTATATGTATTTTCTTTGAAATAATACTTGAAGTATTTTATACCATTCCTAACACGCAAAACTGAGTCTATATTAACCACGATATAGTAAATATTTAAAACCTACTCATTAAATTGGAAGTTATGGACAATAATAATTTTTTTAAAATATCTATAATGTTTTTTATTAATTATATTCTATTCATTAATTCATAATAAATAAATACTCATTTTTTAGTAAAGTCATTTTATGATTCAATGATATGTTTTTGTCAAAAATGTATTTTATCAAATCTTTGAAAGTGAATATTATAATTAATTTAATAAATTTTTAGACAATTTTTATTAATAAATGTATATAATTTTTAAAATCATCATGTCAATATTATCTTAGGGTGGATATTTTGTATTTTTATAAAAATATTTACTTTTTAGTGAATTATCAAAAATATTTCTTTTTTTGTAAAAATTATCATTTATTTTCAAGTAAATGAACCATCCTATTTTGAAATTTAAATTAAATTAACCTAATAAACCTTTAAATATAAATAATTGAATTAATAACTTAGTAACTATCATTATAATTTATAATCGTATAAATTAATTTTTTGGCTTAAAAAGCTTTTTTATAAATAAGTTTTTTATGATCACAATGTGTTTTTATCTTAATAAATTAATTTAATAATTATTTATTCATGTTTTCAATAAAATTTATATATTATATATTTATTAGATTGGTTAAATTTTTTTTTTAAATTCATGGAATCGATGTAAATTAATTTTAATGCTTAAAAATTCAATTTTCAAAAATGAGTTTTCGTTGCAGTTTGAATGCTTAACTAGAATTAAATTCTGAAACTTATAGAAATTTATTCTATTAATATTGATTCCATATTTTTAATCAAAATAATTAACATAATTAAATATGTTCAAATGAATTTATGGTCACAGTGAATAGTGAAAATAGTAAAATTGTGTTACGACAATTAAGGTTAAAATAGGTTTACCAAGGGGTGGTAAACAATGGGATAAAGGTATGATTCCCATCCACACATCTAAAATTATTATTATTTTAAATATATTTCAACATTATATTTTCCTCAATTTGAATCTATGTCTATTTTGATCCACCTTCCCAAGAAAGTGACCTTAAATCATCAAAATCTTTTAAGGAATTCCTTGTGTATCCCAACCCTCACCTATAAAAGGGAACCTCCTCTCGTCACTTATTCACACCATTATATAATTATATATATACAAATAAAATATAAAAAAACTTCCTTTAATTTTTCTATTCATCCTAGATCTTATTCTCTTCTCCTAAGACTAATCCCTCAAGGCCTACGGAGTAATCCAAAGTAGGTCGCTCAGATTAGAGGTACAGATCTTAACCGAGCTATTTAAATTTTTTTATTCATATACTGAATATAAAATTTTTATATTCATAAAAAATGATAGATAAAATAGTAAAAATATACCCAGATGTTATTATGATGATTTATAAACCATTTACCACCTATTATCAATCCAATGAGAGATGAAAGTACCGCTCATGCGTGTGTGTGGACTACCGCTTCCATGTAGCGATACAAATCATTTTGTCCACCATCATTAATAGTTGGTTATTATGATATATTTATTTTTTATATTTATTTTATAATAATTATTATTTCAAAATTAATTAATATTTATGTTTCTTTCTTTCCATCCATCAGAAAATGGAAATGTCACTCGTGTGGATGTACATACTACCATCTCCACATAGTGATGTAATTCATTTTTAATCACAAAATTATATGAATGGTTATGGATATTAATATAATTAATATATATGATATTTATATCATTATAACATTTTATAAAATAAGTAACCATGACCATAATGCAAGGACCATAACCATCAAACCAAGACATATATGAAAAACTCAGTCCTTAACACTCGAAATGATAATGATAATATAATCTTATTAATGAATGAGAGATAAACTTTTACAAGTAAAACATATATGAAATTAAAATTATGATTATTCTTCTATTATATAATTATCATATGTTTAAATTTATTTTTTAGGAGGTAACATAGCTTAAAAAGATTGAAAAACATGAGGTAAGGGGTTAATGTTACAATCTCATTTTTATCAGGATTCTTTATGCTTACATTTTCCAATGATGAAATTATATGATCTAGCTCTCCCAAATATTAATTATTTTTTATAATATACTTATTTCTGGATATTTCTTATTTTCATTTAATTTTACTCTCTTTACATACTCAATATAGTAAAAGTATGTTTTTAAGGAAAACTAACCTTGTTTTTCCCTTTGACTGACTGTCTTTTCTTCCATGTCTATATTTTTCATTAAAATGATTTCAATAATATATTTTACTTATTTTTATAGACTATTTAAATAAATTGTAATTATATTTTACTTTAATTACCATGGTTTAAAACAAACCTTCTTATCATTTCTCAAACAACATAATTTTTAGATTTTATTGAAAATGTGATGTAACTTTTTGTTTCAACATAAACTACATGAATGACTTTCTCCACCGTGACGAAAATTATTTCATTAAAGATTAATTTATAAGTTTCATATTTTTTAGAATAATTTTTTTCCTTAATATATTTTATAACTTTTTGATTCTAAATAAATTTTTTCAATAAAAAGGGTCATTTTCCAGAATAAATGTTCTAGGGATATTACAAATTCATTTTCATCTATAACAATATCCTTTTATGTTTATTATGATTTACTAGGAATTCAATCCAATGTTACAATCCTTATTATTTATCTGTATTGTTTATTATTTTTATTATTAAATTCTAATTAAGCCTATATCCTTTCCATGGGTTATTATACGGTAATATTATAAATGTTTTATAATCTTGGGTTTCACCTAGGTAGGGATTTTATCATGTGATGGGTGGTTCTTTTATAAACCAAGAATGGGTTGTTTTTTTATAAACTTAAGCCATGTGGGTCCACTATATCCCTCCAATGAATTAGGTGAGGATGAATATCTCATTATTTAATATATATAGAAATGGAGAGAGATACCAGTTCAAGAATGTAATTTTTCTAATAAGATAATCTTTGGAGTGAACCTTGATAAAGGAAATGGTGTAATAGGGAGAGAACCAATCCACTGTGATAGAATTGATAACGATCATTGACTATGTAAATTATTTTCCATGCTTATTTTCAATCCAAAATATTATTTCCTATTCTTATGATATGTTTTCATGGATAATGATTTATTATTAATAATTCACCACCCTTATTTATTATGCCATTTTTTTGAACACATCTTTTTCCATGTTTCATTATTAATGATATTTGACATATTGGATATGATTATTGTAAGTCTTGATCATGTTATCTTAATATTATTGTCACTTAAGATCATTAATTGATATATCATTTTATTACCATTATTGGTAATATGAAATCACCCTTATAGTGTTTCACTTCCCCAATGTCATTGATATTGGTTTTATATATGATATGTCTAAGAAGAGTAGAAGTTGTGAAGAACTTATTCAGAAATGACGTAGATTTTTTATATACCAGTTTTTTACATATCAGATATGGAAAATACACTAAACCTCTATGGTCCATAGGCACGTATTATCATTAAATGTATTGAATATTCATCTAAAATAATGTAATATTTATGTATGAAAAGTATTGGTCACTATAGTTGGTATCAAAAGAAGAGTTTAGTATCATTTGGAAACTAGGATGAAGAAAATTTTGTGAGAACCCTTTGGATAATACTATTTATTAGAGAAAATAATATTTTATATTAAATAAATGAGTATGGGTTCTCTATGAATATAAATCCATGTCAAGATATTACAAGTGGATGTTGATTTTTCATAGATTTATCTCTGAGTGATAACCATGAAAATAGTTGTTTGAGTATATCATGAACATAATTCTGGTGCATGATGAATGTTACCTTACTACACACCTAGTTTGACACTCCCATGATATATTTTTGGTTAATTTACATTTTATTTTGGCTATATTATAATGTATTTGAATAGATATTGACCGTGGATTTCCTAGGATAAACCTAAGGTGTCATAGTTTGAAAAGAAAGTTTCAATATTTATACATCGTATAAATTATTTTTCATGACTAATCACTCTAATTAATAATACAAATAATCATGCTAACTATATTGGTTTTAATAAGGGATTGAAGATAGAATGATGAAGTTTAAGTGGTGACATGTATGATTAAATATTGAATTATTTTATTTTATCTTATTAATATGAAATCATTTATACCATGAAAAATATCATAGGATGTTTATTCACAAACTTAATGACTAGTTGTAAAAATAGGAGTAAAAAATTCTAATGATATGATAAACTCAAATCAAGTCTATGAATCTTCTCGAAATGAAGTTTTTCAGAATTGTCTTCCCAAAAATATTTTTATTCTTCCTTTACTTTAATTTAATTCGATTTTGGGTATTGATTGGATTTATTTATATAAATACCATATCAATTTCCCAAGAAGTGAGGTAACATTTGATATTCTGAACCAACATATGACTCTCTATTGTGAGATGATAAATATTAAATTATAATGTCAATTAAAAAAATTTAATGTGTCTTTATCTATATTAAAATTGTTTATTTATCTTATATTTTTGTGAAAAAACTCAACATCATTGATATGTATTTTTATTGGAGTTTTCTAATTTCCTTAAAAAATAGTTTCTTAGTCTTCCTCTAAATAATGGAGTTGAGTTTTCAATAAAACTCATAAATGATGTTAAAAATATTTAAAATACTCCTTATATAGTGGAATTGATTTATTAGTAGGGATTGAAGAAAAAAATCCAATATAATACTGATAAGTGATTCATTTATCCAAGTGTGTCACCATTGGGCACACATATACTTTTTGTTAAGAAGAAAAGATGGATCAATGAGACTTTGCATTGATTATTTAGAACTTTAAAAGTTCGTGGTCAAGAATATGCATCGTATTATTAGATTGATGTTTTTTTGATAACTTATTTGGAGATAAGTGATTTTTCAAGATTGAACTTCAATATGGATACTATCAGTTGAGGGTCAAAAGTGAAGACATACCCAACACAACTTTCCATTCTAGGTATAGACACTACAAATTTATACTGATTCCATTTGGTCTTAATAATGTCCCCACTAAATTCATCGATTTAGTGAATAGAATCTTTAGATATTACCTTTATCAGTTTTTGGGTGTGTTTGTAATGCCCATAAATTCTAATGTTATTACCTTGTATTCAATAGCGTGCATGAAACGCAACACAAATCACGTAAGGGAATATAATATCTCAATAATTTATTATATATTTATATATTTAAAAAAGATTCTATATATTTCGAGGCATGAAAAACTGAGTTAGATTCAATTATATAAAAGAGATACCTTCCTAGATATATTGCATTACATGAAAGAGAGACCTTCCATGATAACTTTCATTACACACAAGACTGAGTTTCACTATATAATAATGTATTATTAAAATATTTTTATTTAGTATAATATGATATAACCAAGACATTATGTTAAAGGTTATGAATAATATTAAATAACTTATGAGTATTTATGGTTTATATAAATATAAAATTAATTCATTGGTTACCAATTAATTAGAAATGAAAAAAGAACCAATTGGATATTAAAAGAAATATGATTATATTTGTGATTCCCAAGGTGCTTTATCTTAACAAAAATAATTAATTACAATTGATGAATTAATTTAATGAAATATATATTCTATATATTTAATCAAATATATTTTATATTCATCCATTAGGTTTGATAGTCATAAGATAAGAACAAACCCAATTCACACATAAAAACCTATATTTTTATAAAGGCAATTATTCATCCTTTTAATGTGGAATCCATTTTAAATCTAATTTTTCTCACTTTAATTGATTTTTTATGTCAACATATACATAATATTTTAAATAGATACATAAAAATTAGGTTAATGTGAATTTTTGATATTTTTTGGAAACATATCATTATATAATGAATGGTTAAAAATACAAAATTTTAGTTCAAAAATTATTATTCATATAATTTATTTATAATGTTATATTATACTTTTAATTAGTATTAAATTTTAATTAGATCATATTTTTATAAATTAATACAATTTATTTCATTTGAATAAATCTTACTTTGAGATTGATTGTATAAACTTATCAAACATTTGATCATTTTTACTTTAAAAACACGCATTAACGTCTCGCCTGTGGGATGTATTTTAAATTAATTTATTCAACATATGTTAATAGAATTTGGAAAAATGGATTCCATATTTGGAATAAAAAATTATAATTTCTAATAAGACCAATGTTTTTTTTCCAAAATGATTAGTGAAAGTGATTAAAATTAATAGCAACAATTAAGGTTACATTAAGATTAGTAAGGGATAAAACCTTAACCTTAAGGACCAAAATGACCTATAAATTTTTATAGACCTTTTTATAGACATATATCAAACCTATAATATCTTATATAGAAGTAGGACCATTATTTTATCCACCTGCAACATTAAAAATGTGCATAGAATTTCTTTTTATAAATATTAGAAGAGTTTCACTCATCCTCCACTATAAACAAATATCCTTTCCTACCAATTCCTCACACCTATAAAGAAACTTTTGGTCAACCAAGATCTGAATAAATAGCTCCTAAATATCCATACCCTAATACAGAATCCTCCCCTTTAGAATAAATCAATCTAAGGAATATTTTCATTCAAACCAAAAGGAGTTACCCAATTAAGAGGTAACATAATTCCTTAATATTTTTAATTTTATTTACATTATCCAACCACTAAAACATTATTCTTCTATGATTTTATAAAAACATAAATATTATAAATATACTAAGATTTATTTATACTATGTATTTTACCTACACATGCACACAATTTTATCTATTGGGTAATGAACATATTGTTTCTTTGTACAACGAACTACTACCTCACAAAACAATGATTGTTCATTTTTCCTATACCACCTCTCATGTTGTCCATTATGAAGGAAATGTTGTTTATAAATGATATATATAATATATTTTTATTTATTTATAACTCTGTAATCCTTTTATTAAACTATCCATTTTACATTAATATGATTATTACTTTTGAGGAAGTGTTGACTACCACCCCTCAATGTGATCTGATTCGTTCCCTCTATATGTGGAATGTATAAAGGATGGTTTTAATTAAACATATATAAAATAAAAAAAATCTATAATATATTAATTAAATTACCACCTTTATGGAAATATAATATATTTAATTTTCTTTATTATACTTCTACACACTTAAAAAGTGATAACATCATTCATGGACGTGTAGACTACTGGCTCCTCGACACAATGTGATTCTTTTTACATCACAAAAATTATATATATAAGTATATATATTATTAAATAACATTTTATTTATGATATAATTATCATTATGTAAATATATGGTGTTACTTACCTTGTTTCCATAATGATCATCGAAAAATGGGAACGTTACTCATTTGTACATACACCATACCGTCTAAATAATTGTATCGTTGATTCATTTTTCATAGAAATACTTAATTATTGGTTTTAAAAGTATAATTTATGTATAAATTTATTAATTATACAATTATTATTATTCTTGAGATTTTATATAATGACCCCTTTGACCATATTTGATATAACAAAGTTGTTTTTGACATTTAATCCGAATTTGGTCAAAACACCTGATGTAAACATCATTGTTTATATAGCTGCATACGACATGAAAATAAGTGAAATAAAAGTAATGATAAATAGGAAAAATGTTCTCATGAAACTATATGATTAACTTAAGTTTATTATACATTAAGTTAAAGGACAGTCACCCAAAAGGAAATGCAGGATATGAGATTTCATCTCAATTTACATTCCATTTATACTTATTAGATGATATAAACATAGTTTCTCTTTTAAAGTATATGTACTGCACTTCTTCAAGAAATATAATGAATCTAATTACTCTCATGATATTATAACTTTCATTGAATTCTATTCTTTCAGGAGTCTTATGATTTTAAATGTTTCAATGTGCTATGGGAGACTTTGGAATGTTTACAAATTATTTTCCTCAACAATAACATTAATGATATTTGAATCAAATTTCCATTCAAGGAAATTATATTTAAAATTTTGAATAAATAATTTAATTTTATTACCCTTTTCTCATTGATTAACCTTTTCAAGCATTATTACCATTTTTCCATTCTTCAGCAATCAAAATGTTTTAGAATTCTTCTTAGAAATCCTAAATTTATTCCTCTCTTAATCGGGAAACCTATTTTCTTCTAAAAACCATGTTTTAATAAAATGTTTTCAAAAATTTATTTAAAATGAATTGGAAAATAAAATTTTACCCCTTTTTTCCTTTTACTAGTTTTTTATTGTAATCTTCATATCACTTTCCAAACAAAGAATTTTTTTACCTTTTTACCATGAAAAAGGAATGTTATTTTTTACCTTGTACAACATTTATGGTTTACCCTCCATCATTAATATGAAGATTCATTTTAATGATTAAAAGTTTAATTTTTAAAGAAAATGTTTTTGAAATTGATTTACAAAGAAAAGGTTTTTCAAAAGATTCTTCAAAACAAAAGGATATTTTCCTCAACAACAGGTTTCAATGATAGTTTTATAGAATTTACATTAATCATCAACAAAAACCCTTTATTTTGACTCCATGTGGTATTTTATATATCAATACCATATTTATTCTTCCTCTGGATGGTTTATAATTTATTTCTTCAAGGATATTATTCATATTAAATTCCTTGAATCATTTTTTATTCACTTTGCGAAAATCACTCTCTTATGATCTTGGAATTTTTCTAATTATAAACACCAAAAATCATAGATATTACTATTACCTAAACCATATACCATTTTTCATATGGTGTCCACTTGAGAGTTATTCGAATATTTGTGGAAATATTGATAATTTTTTATTCTTTGTTCAATACAGTTATTTGATAAAGCAAATTATTTATTTCAATTATTTAATATGTTAAATGTTTTAGACTAGTACGACACGGGTGGGGGTTAGTATAGATATCTCATTGATGAATTTAGAGTTTCATGGGATGAATCATTTGGCTATCCTCCTTATATGGGGTTTTCCTGATATTTTGTAAACCGTCTTGTGAAATTTCTTGATGGTAAAGGTACTATGTTTCTAGGAAACATGGAATCCAATAATAAATAATTTCCCTCATGTAGTTTCAGTAATTATTCATCTATGAAATTTTTCAATAACATGTCTATGGATACATTTCATTTTAAGTTATTTAAATGGAATGTGTTTCAAATTACTACCTTGTCATATTTATTTTTCCTTATCTATTTATTTGGATGGAATGTGTTTTCTGTTATTAACTTTCCATATTGTTTAATCACTTCCATTCAGTTTATTGATAACATGGAATTTGTTTTCAATTATTTACCTTTTCATATTGATTATTATAATTGATAAATTATTCCTAAGATATATTTTTTCCTTACTAAGCATTTGATATCACCCTTGTTGTTTTTTATTTCGCTAGGAATCCAAGATGCAAACTATAAAAATATTCATGGATTCACTAGATGGATTAGAGTAATCATCAATGTTATTTAGTAAGAAAGAGGGAAAACATTATGTTGTAATTAGTGTGGTAATTTAAAATTCAATACTAAATTATGTATGTGGTTTACCAAGACAACTAAACTATCGATACTTCAAGTTTTGATTCATTATAATCATGCCAAGGTAATTGATATCATACATCAGCTCCGGGCTATCTGGGGCTGGGTCACTACAATATTTTTTGATGATATTATTATATATCAAAAGATAAATAAAGAGGATGATGATCACATGAGTATTGTACTAAAGACCCAAATGAAGAATAAGTTTCATGTAAAATTTACCATGTGTGAATTTTGGTTATATAAAGATTCATTTTTAGGTCATATAACCTTATGATAGGGTAAATCAGTGGATCAATTGAAGATAGAACTTATTTATTTTTATTTTGAACCAACAATTATTTCTAAAATCCATATTTTTCATGGATTTACTATATATTATGGATGAATTTTGGTGGTTTTATTAAAGGTATATAATGCACTCACTATGTTGACTTGTAAAGGAGTTAAATTCCTTTCAACCAATGAGTGTGAAGAAAATATCAAGGAATTGAATAGAAGATTGTAAAGTGTAACTATAATCCCACAACCTTGAAGTGGATAAGGGTTTCTGATTTACAATAATACGTCAAAGAAAATATTGAGTTTTATTCTACTAAATAATGATATGGTGATAAATTATTCCTCACTCCAATTGATGTTTCATGAGAGAGAAACACACAACTCATCATATGTATTTATAAGTGGTTATCATTTCATTAAATATATTGTGACTTTATATTTTTAGTGAAGGGTGTAAAATAAATTCTAATAATAAAAGTTTAAATTATATATTCACCTATAAAGAGAGGAATATAACCCAAATAAGATAGTTTGAGTAGATTAAGGATTATGAATACTTAATACACTACCACCATATGAAAGAGAACAAGGTAAATAATCATTTGAGTTGAAAGGATCATGATAGATTATCTATGATGATGATCACAAATGATATAAGTTTTATGGATTTATAATATATAGTACTCGAAATATTGAATAAAGGTGAGATATATTATCTTTATAAAATTATTTTTAACCATATATACATGTAAATGTTAAATAGGTTCAAAAGAGGTATGTGGAGATGATAAAGAATGTGATAAATGTTTTTTAGTTCTACTGTAATGGTGATTTAATGATAAGAATCAAGAATATAGTATGTGTCCTATTAATACTAGACCTAAAGAAGTAAATATTGGAAGAATCTCACAACTAATCATTCTGTATTCATCTTAAAAGTAATAAGATGTATAGAGATTTGAAAGCATATTTATAGTGGGACAACATGAAGAGGGATATTGTGGAGTATGCATCTTAGTTCTTGGAATTTTAGTAATTTAAGGTCGTGATACATAAGTTACAGGGGATTTTGTAACTAATATCCATAAAAGAATGAAAATGTTAAAACATAACCATATATTTCATTATTGAACTATAAAAAAAATCTAAAGTCCATAATTATATTTGGATTTTATCCAATCACCACATGATGTTAGTGCATATAATTTTTATCAAATAATATTTTTCTCTTGATCATATTTCTATGATAAACATTATGGAAGTGGTAAGGTTATGTGGGGTACCATATTCCCTTTTATCTAATCGAGATCTATGGTTTACCTCAAATTTTTTGATAATTTTTATTATGATCTAGATACAATGTATTATTTCAATACTGCTTATTATCCTTAGATAGATGATACATCTAAGAGGACCATTAAAACCTTGTAAGATATATCGATATAACATACTGTATATTTCAAATGTGGTTGATTTAAAAACCTTCTTCTAGTTGTGTTTTCTTACAAAAATAGCTTTCAATCAAGCCTTCATATGAATATTTATCAAGAACTATATGGTAATAAGTGTAGAACCATGAAATACCTGGATGAATTTGGAGAAATTAAGCTATTGAGACCTTAGATAGATAATGAAATGATATAAGAGGCTAGATACATTCAAAACCACATTATGGAATCTTAGAGTCAATAGAATTGTTATGATGGAAGTCATCCATGTGATCTGTAATTCGATGTTGGTGAGATTTTTTTATTATGAATTTATCAATGGGTGAAGTTTATGAGATTCAAAAATAAGGTAAATCCTCTCCCTAGGTATATTAGTCCATTAAATATTCTCTATCTATTAAGGACTATATCATATCACTTGGAACTACCACCAAAACTCTCTTAGGTTCACTGTATATTCCATGTATATATATCAAGAAAGTATATACGTTATAATTCACATATATGGAACTCATAAATTATACCAATGGAGCATGATATTTTTTTTCAAAGAACAATATGTAGAGATATTGGATCATAGAGATAAAGTTATATAGAACAGGGCTATTCACCAGGATAAATTTGTTTAGAGGAATAAAAAATTTGAGGAAGCTAAATGGGAACCTGGGGATGCGATAAAGTAGTGATATTTTCAATCATTTATACTCAAGTGATAGAATATTTGGGGTAAAATTCATTTTTAATTAGGGGGTATTAAAGTTAATACCCCATGATTTTATAAGTATTTCCTTTGAAATAAAACATGATGTATTAGATAGATTTACTTTCACACAACCTAGAATCAATTTTAACTACAATATAGAATTTTTTAAACCTATTTGTTAAATTGGTAGATATGAATAATAATTACCACTTTATAAAATATACATATGGGGTTTTTTATTAATGAAAATGTATTTATTAATGTATAATAAATAAGAAGTCATTTTTCAGTAATATATTTTTACGCTACAAAAATATGTTTTCTTCAAAAATGATTTTGTCAAATTTTTAATTAATATATACCATTTTAATAAATTATTTTTTTAAATAAATATAATTTTTAAAATAATACTATCAATAATATCTTAAGTGAGTTTTTATGATTTTTCTAAAAAGATTTAGTTTTTAGTGAATAGAAAAAAATATTTTTTTATTAAAATATCATTTATTTTCATGTAAATTTACCATTATGTTTTTAATTTAATATTAAATTAACATAATAATCCTTTAATTTTAAATAATCTTGTTAATTATATAGTACTGTTTATTATAATTAATTTTGGTGTAAGTTAATATTTGGCCTTAAAATTCTTTTCTTCTAAAAAACTAATTTTATGTGTGAAATGTGTTTTATATAAATATATTCATTTAATATTTATTTATTATTTTTTTTAATAAAATATATAGATTATATTTTAATTATAATATTTGAAATTTTTTTAAATAGTTTTTAAATGACATGTAATGGAAGTAAATTATGTTTTAAGTTTAAAAGTTTATTTTTTGAAAACAGGTTTCCGTTTGGTTTTCATGCTTAATTATAATTAAATTACACAAATTATTGAAATTTAATCTATTAAAATATATTATATATTTATAATTATAATAATTAATATAATTTAATAGGTTCAACTTAGTTATTGGTCATATTTAATAGTAAAAATAGTAAAATTTTGTTACTATAGTTAAGGAAAAACAGATTTATAGAGGGATTAAACTATAAAATAAGAGTAAACATTACACTAAAACTTTTAAAATTATTATATTTTAAAGATATTTAATCCTTATATTATCCTTAATTTAAATATCTATCCATTTTGAGACACATTCCCAGGAAAATGACCCAAAATCATTGAAATCATTTAATAAATTGCATATGTGTCCCTCCCCTCATTTATAAAAGGAAACCTATTATCCTTCCTTATTAAAACTATTTTAGCCCCCCAGATTAAATAAATACAACTGCTAAACCTTCCTATAACATATAACTTCATCCTTGAGCTTTGGGTCTTCTCATAACACCAATCCCTCAAGGATTATGAAGTAAGCCAAAGGAGGTCTCTTAAAGAAGAAGAATAGATCTAAACTAAAATCTTTAATTTTTTTTTCTTATTATACTTCCTCTAAATATATATTATACCTAAAAAATGAATTATATAGTTTCATCAATGTACACATATGTCATTATGAAAATTTATTAACCATTTACCACCAAATTTCAATCTAATGGGAGATGCATGTATCGCTCGTGAGTTTGTTTAGAGTAATGCTTCAACATAGCAATATGACTTATTTTCCACCACCATCATTCATGGTTGGTAATTATGATAGATTTAATGTTTATATGGGATATTTATGTTTTAATAATAATTCTTTAAAGGTGAATTAATATTTACCTATCTTTCATTCCATCATTTGAAAAATGGATACGTCACTCGTGTGTACATACATACTACCATCTCCACATATTGCAATAATTCACTTTTCATAACAGATTTATATGAATGGTCATAAATATGTATATAGTGAATATATATGATATTCATATCATTATTGAAATTATATATATAAAGGAACCATGATCAAAGATGAAGGATAATAACTATCAAACCAAAATATACATGAAAAATGTAGCAGTTAACACCCGAAATGAGGATAATAATGAACAATTATTAGAGTATTATAGGTAGCCTTATGGTTTTGTTATAGAATTATTATAAATTTCAATTTATTATACAAGAGTTTATATCACTTATAAATTAATATGGACATGAGGATATGGTTATATCTTAAAATATCATTTTTACCAAGATTGTTTATGTTTAAATTTTTTGATGATAGAATTGTACGATCTATCTCTAAAAAAACCTATTTATTTTATACTCCTATGGCTATTTTTGGATATTTAATTTTTTCCTCTCATTTTACTATATTTATGTACTCAAGAGACTAAAATAAGTTTTTTAGGGAAAACTGACATGATTTTTCCTTTCGAACGGGAATCGTTTCTTCGATATCCATATTTTTACGTAAAATGTTTTCAAGAATTATTCTACTATTATACAAAGATTATTTAAATTTAGTTATTACTATATTTTAATCTCCTTATCATGATTTAAAAGGAACCATTTTTTCATTTTTCAAACAAGGTACTTTTAATTTTTTACTAAAAATGTGAAAGGAAATTTTAGTTTAACATACACTAAATGAACAATGTTCTACACCATCATAAATAATATTTTATTTAAAGATTAATTTGTAAGTTTACTTTTTTTATTTTCAAATAAAATTCTTTTCTTAATATTTTTAAAATTATTATATTCTAAAAAAATGTTTCAATATAAAAGGGGTATTTTCCTCAATATGTATTCAAGTGTTGTTTTAAAGTAATTTTCATTTATAAAAGCATCCTTTGACGTTTATTATTCTAAATGGGGATATTATCCAATGTTACCATATTTATTATTTCTTTAGTTGGTTTATGTTTTTTTACTATTAAATGTTTAGGAAACCTATATGCATTCCATGGGTTATGATATAATTATATAACTAATGTTTTATGATCTTGTGGCACACATATGTATGGTTTTCATTATGTGAGGTGTGGTTGTATTATTAACCAATGATGCATGGTTACATTATAAAACAATATCGAGTTGGTTTGTTATAGAACTCCAAAGAATTCGGTAAATATGGATATATTATGAGATAATAAGGACTAGAATGGGAAGTGTACCCAGTTTTGTAATGGAATATTTCCAATACGATAGTATTTGGAGTAAACCTTGATGAAGGAAATGATGGAATAGGGCATGAACCCAATCCATTATGATTGTTTTACAAGTTATCCTTGACTAAAAAAATTATTTTATATGGTTATGTGCATTCCAAAAACTTATGTCTTATAATTAGGATATGTTTTCATGTCTCATGATTGATTATTGATGAATCCACTCTCTTATGTATTTTTTATTTGTTTGAAAAAACCTTAATAAAATTTTCATGATAAAAGATATTTAACTAATGAGTATGAATGTTATAATAATTGATTATGCTCTTAATACCCTTATTAATATCTTATTCTCACCTATAATCAGTGATTGCTATCTCTTATATTTACCCACACTGATCACCTAATCCAATCCTTTAATATATTTCCATTCCCCAAGTTATGAATAGATGTTTTAAGTATGATATTTCTAAGAAGGATGCTAGTTGTGAAGAGCATAATTGGACATAATGTTGATCTTTTATTTACAAGTCATTTATGTATCAACGTTTCAAAGACACTAATACTTGACATTCCTCATGTGTGTATTATTTTGAAATTTATTGAATATTCATCTAAAATGATAAAATATTCATGTATAAAAAGTATCAGTCACTATAAAACATATTCCTATATGTATTGAAAGAAACATCTATCAATATATACTTTTAAAAATAACCACTGGATCTTTACCAAAATAATATTAGCCATAACTCTTCCGTTTAGTATTTAATATAATTCCAAAAAAGATCCCCACTGACATGGAAATTAAATATCATTAAATATTCTTGAATTCATTAGATTCTAGTAATCGTGATATTGCATCCTACCTTGGGCTATGATAGATTAGTTTCTCCATTAACATAATTTAATCACAGATTGGTCACAACATGATGTAATTATTCAAAATATTTTTTTGTGATGCTAAAATAGTTAAAAAGTTAAGAATCATGGGAATATATATATATATATATATATATTTCATGGTTGGATTTAACAATGAAATTACTTGAATGATATATTACAATTTAACTATTCACAACACAACACTCCTTACATTGAAAAAGTATCCTCACATTCTTGTATTTAAAAAATTTGCATACGTCTCCTTTATGTCTTTAAAACTTTTTTATAAAGTTATATATGTCCTTCAGATTTGGTAAATGAAGAAAACTTACATTTCCACCACGAGAACCTTGAAAAATATTTTATTTACCATTATGATAGACTTATTCATTTTTTTATTTTTACTAAATTAATGGATTGAATTTTTTACTTGCGAAATGAACTATTCTTGAGTCTTTAATATATTTAAATCATCCTTTAATTCCAAAACTTCTTCAACTTACCCTTCTTATGGGTGATAAAAAATACAATTTATCAACATGTGGTTGCAACATGGTGATATGTTCTAGAATCAAGTGTCTAAAAGATAATGTTATTGATGATGTGTATATATTATGGTCAAGAAAATGTGACAAAAAGTTATGATATATAAGAGTCACTGGGTTAGCAGTGATATATTAGTATCTTGCCCTGTTCACTAGATATTAGTGGTGGGAGGTGAGTTTCTACATACATCGGAGGTTACCAAACTCAATAAAGGAACATCCATGAATTTAATAATTTTGTGAAACTAATTGACCACCAAGACTGCACTATAAATGGGAGTTGGGATCCCTATAAATGTGACTTGATATAGTTGACCAGTTTTCAATCTAATAAATTTAGTAAATTGTAGCGGGTTTTTAGCGGTGGTTTATAAAACTGATGATAAATAAAAATTTATTTTCTCTATTCATTATTTTATTGATGATTTGAAAAATATTCAGAATTTTGAATCTGTTTTGAATGAAACTGTACATAAATAAATTTATAACGAATTTTCTAGTATTTTTAACCCTACCATTACATGATTAAAAAAACCCCATCTCCCACCCCTATCTCTCATGGCCTCCCTCAACCGAGAAATCGACATCATATCCTAGTGCTCGATGGCCTCTATCACCCCCACACTCAAGTACCTCCCTCACCCCTACTAGATTCCAGCTCCTCATACTACCCCTCACACTGTTAAACATCACACTCCTCTTGGATTTTCCCTCAATGATGCAAAATTTCGAACCCAATCTTGGCTTCCCACTACCTTGACATCACTCAAAACCAAACTAACCCCCAACATCGCCACCAGATCACCTAGATTTCATCTCTTCCTTTATTCCATTGGTCCCTCATTATGATTTGGTGGGACTTTTATTAGATTATTTTTCCATAATCATAAATAGTTATTTGTATACACTATTTTAGGGAAGAATTGTGCAATAGAGTTAGGTTTAGTAATTTTCATATTCTAATTATCATCGAATGCCTTTTTATTAAGAATATTTATGAATTATTGGGTATAAATTTTATATATAACTTATAAAAATATTTTTATTTCATGTTCTATTGGTTATATAATATTTTAATGTAAATTTATAAAAAAAAATTATGTGAAGATTAATTTCTGTGTCTTGATATGTTTATCCAAATTTAATAAAATTATGCTTTATTTAATTTTAAAATTAAATGTAATTTTTATATAGTAATATAATTATATTTTAGATTTGACAATTTAATAAATCATGTACATATGAAATGTTTTTTTAACGGTATTATACACCAGAAGAGGTTTGTTGGTAGTACCCACTCTACATCATAGGGTTCTCATTCTCCCTATAACAACACAAGGTAGAATTCATCAAATAACACACACTATTTTGATACCATGTGATCTTATCATAATACACTCTCATCCACAAGAAATAATTTTTCTAATGATGTTGAAGAATCAGATAGGACATCTACGATTGGTCATTTTTGAAATCCGACAGACTGTCGGTTTCCATTAATGGGTTTTTGGCGGGTCACAAGCATTAATATGTAATAAAATGTGACAATATTAATTTCTTAAATATTGATAATATTTGTTTATCATATATGTTAAATATATGAAAATAATAATATAATAGAGATTAATATAAATAAACAGGATGTTTGAAATTCTAATAACTTAAATTTAGTTGTCTATTTTGATGAATATGGGATACCCACTAAGGATACAACATGAATATTTGGGTAGTTCCAAGGGTATTTATCATGTGAAGTGACATAAATATCTCTTTATTAGGTATATTGAATACATATTCAAATATGTTGTGAAAATGAGTTGTTTGATTCTCAAATAAAGGTATGTTCATTATTTTTTATTCATATATGATTAAATAAAACATTGTTACTTAATGTGTAAATAATTTAATAAATTTTTTATATATTTTTATTTGTAGATGATGTTTGATTTTGACATCACTAGTCTCATTTCACATCAATAGACCTTAAAAAATTTATTAAAAATTAAAATATTTCCAGGGGAGATTATGGAATTAATTCAATGATACATCCCTATTATTATCACATGTTTATGAGAAGGTCCCCGATTTCATGTCTAGGGTCCAATGAAACACATTAATTTACCTTCATAATGCTGAATCTCATAATGTTTATTATTAAATGTTTGTAGAATTATAATAATTTTTAAATAAAATTTAATATTTTATTGATATATAAATTCATTAGATGTTTTTATGAGAAATTTGTTCAATAAATAGAAGAAACATATTCTGCACACTGCTAGATCAATGAATTTCATGAGGAAACAATATGTAAAGGTACCATTCAATTTATTAGAATATATATCTATAAAGCTTCATGTAATTTATTGTTTCTAAATATCAGTTATTAAATTTCTTCAAATAGAAGAAGGAGGTTGGGCATTCTATTTGAAGGAAAGAAATGAGTTTTGATGTTGAAATAAAAAATACGATTGTAATGTTAATAATCCTACACAAACCATAGGGTTTAATGTTTTTAATTATTAGCTGGTGTTGAAAAATTAATTTATAATATAATTTTATTCAATTTATAGTGTAAAATAAAAAAAACATGGGATGAAAACCTAGGATTGTCAGTTTTAGTATCCTCAATTGTCACCAGGGAAGAAGTTATAGGAAAATTGAATTTTGGTCATGCTAAAGGTTGGGTTGTAGTCTATCTCTGTCGAGGGTGTTTGGTATGGTACATATATCTCCATCGATGACATCATATAGAGGGGTTAATTATGGTTTTTGTGATACTGGTGCACAAAAGTAAATTTATTCATTGAAGAATACCATTAAATATCAAGAATCACATATTAATAAAAAATGATCTAGTCTTGGAAATGGAAAGTGAATGGATATTATGTTACAAAAGTTTATTTAAAGTATTCTTATATAAATAAAAACACTCATAGAGGGCACAATAACAAAAAATTTAAGTTATATTATCAAAAAATATATAATTTATAAGATAATTTACTAAGGAATATTAATAAAAAAAGTTATGTTTTATGTAGTTATTATTTTGTAGATATATTTCATTTTAAACTAGAGTTGTTAATAGTTAAAGTATCAAGGATTATAGGTTTGAGATGTGTCTTTGATTAGTGATTTAGTCTTGGATTTTATTCTTTTATTTATCTACCTATATGGAGGTTTTTATTAATAATACAATGAAACCACTTTCACATTACATAATAACATATCTTATATTTTCATATAATTAACCAGAACTCCCTATAAAATCCATGACTATCCCACTATAGCACTCACTTCTGAAGGTATCCCATACCACCACCACAAAACAAACACAACTATATAACTTCATCCTATCAGTTTTCACCACTATTGACAAACCCCATCAATGCCTCAATTCCAACCAAAAAATCTCACATTAGACACCACCTAATCACAATAATGAAACAAATAATACTTATAACCAACAATATTGAATTTTCACAATAGACCATCACTCTCCCTTTTTATGAATTCCATCATATTAATTAAACATCTCTATCTTATTTAGTGTCATGTAAATTTTAGATTTCACTCTTTTGATATATTTAATTATTTACATGATTATCCTTTTTTAAAATGTGATTCCGTAGTTAAATCACAATGACAACATAGTATAAATTACAACAACAATGTTTTATGAAATAATGAAAAAGATACATAAATCACTAACAACATCATGATGTATGTAAACACATGTGAGTCACCCCTTCCAATTAATTTTTTTAGTATGATTCATTATATTTATTAGGATAATACTTACCATCCACCATTGTAATATATATTAGGATACCTTCACATTATAAAAAAATAAAATAGTGTTCTTAAATCCCTTACATCAACCTAAGTTGCACATACTATTGTGAGACACCAAGGTTAAAATGAGTTGATCAGAAGGTCCTGAATAAAAAAATAAATCTATATAACCTATAAAAAATACATCCACATCCAGATCAAAAACCAATTCACAAAAAACAAACACCAAATCATTAACACATACTTCCAATAGGTTAAGATGAAATAAAAACCAAGAATGATATCATAGAAATTACAAATGATCTCAACTATTCCATCAATCAAGACCAATAACCAATGAAAATCATCAAGCACATTTAGGTCTCTAAATATTCCCCACTGGTTTCCTATGTCTCATTGAAAGTAAATGAAATAGAATAATTTGGATGGTATTTTTAATTTATAGTAATACTATAAATTAAGTCATCTAGTTTTGACAGATCATTATCACATAGTCAAGAGACTATTTTCATAGAACCACTGGAAATTATGTCATGAGTCCCATTATCCCCATCCATTAACAATGAAAATAATTAGTTTAATTTTATGTAAAAAGGGACATCATGGTTCAATGACTATCAACTATCCATAAAATAATTACCTCGAAATTTTCATAGGACATCGAATGAAAAAATCAGAAAAAAATTATCAATAAGATCCAATTAATATCTATTAACCATTTCCAGTACACAAAATTAGTTCCTTTTTAAATTTTTACTGACATAAAAATTGAATTTAACATATTTATTCAATAAAAGAATCATTGAGAGAGGGTAATTATAAAGGGTTTAAATGCCCATCATTATGTATTATGATAAGTGATGTTGAAATATCAATAGATTTTATAATCCTTGAGATTAAAATAGGTGATTGTATCGTCATATTGGATTGGTTTCTAAGATACAAATATCATATGAACTATTATAGTTAAAGTCATATTTTTATATCTCCATATAGAGTTATGTAAACCTTCCAATATGAGTGATTTTATAATTTAATTATGAATGGAAAAATTATTTATGATATTGGTTCTAAATCTATTAATCTAGTGAGAATTGTTTAAGAATATATAGAGGTAATAAATATAAATTTAAAATTGAGCTTTTTCCATGAATTAATAATTATCAATTGAAAATTTACATTAAGCTAGACAAATTTATTTCCCCTATTTTAGAATTAAATTAAATTAGTTTTGATAATTAAGGTACAAATAGATGATCTTGAAAGAAATGCATATGTTTAAATGTGCATTGTTAAATGAAAAATTCCACGGTTATTTTCTGAGAACCTTCATGATCTTGCTATAATTTTGGATTTTATTAACTATTTTATATAGAACTAGAAATTATTATCCATTTTTGTAACATTACATAAATTAAACATATATAAAATCATATATCATTTGAATTGAATTTCATTTATTTTTCATTGAATATGCTCATTACTGATGACTATCTATCCACATTAAATGTTAGTATCTGAGGTGGGAAGTGGGGAATGTGGTTATGGAAAATAGCATAACTGAACAATATGAGACAATGTATATTTTTGTTATTAGATGACTCAGTACTAATATTTTTATTAATATTCTAAAAACTATGAAATAATTTAATTTTTTATATTATATAATTTAATAATGTCATATAATATATGATGACAGTTTCTAGACTATGAGATTTTTTCAATTTTTTATATATTTTTTGTATCCTATTTTTTTGGTAGAGGAGGATTAAATGAAATACTATATATATGAATATGTAAATATAACAGTAGTTTTAACTAGATTTTATAAATTAAAGAAGTTTCTAACCATCGAGAATCATTCAGAAGTGGTTTAAACTGCTGCTAATTTTTGTCTGTTACCATAACTAGAAGTGGTTAAAACCGTCACTATATTTTTTCTATGTAGAAAAAAAATGCTAAATATTTTCTAACAGGAATAATTTATATTAATTTGAGAAACCAAAAAAAAATTAACTTTTAAAAAACTACTAATAATTATGCCAAAACTTCTGGTAAATAAAGATTTGATCAGTTGAAAAAAACCACTGGGGTACAAAACCATATTTAAAATTTTAATGATAGATAGTTTCATAAAGTTTCTAACAAACCAATGTGAAGCCCTGTAGAGAAAATTAAAATATCCTCTAAAAATATAAATAACCTCTTCTATTTTCTTTTTATCTTACAGTGTAGTGATTGCCTTAGATGCTTTATCAAAGTCATTTTAATCTCTTCCAAATTCCAATAAACTAATAGTGAATCACATTTATCCCATGGATGTAGAAATTAATTTCAATATCGTTTAAATCATTATGTAGATATTTCATGGTTTTTTTGAATATTTTTTTATGAGAGTTGTTTTATTTGGGAGTCATATGTGTCGTATCATTCAGGTGGTTTAGTAGGGTTTTTACCATCCAATGTTTTAGTACATTGAAGTCACATGAGTTCTAGATAATTTTTTCATTTTAATCTTTCAAACAGTGTATCTTCTATTGATTAGTTTCATATGAAACCCTAATATAAGGAGTTACAATGTGAGGATTTCATGAAATGTTATTAATAAATAGAAGGTATAGATTTTTTTGATAAGTTTTCATGAGTTTTTAAACACACAACCATTTACATGGTACTTAATGTGGTTTACATGGAAGGGTTATGTTTGAATTAGTTGATGGTAAAACCTAATTTCATTATGGGTATGTGGATAGAGAAATTTACAATAATCACAAATGTTTTTTATAGAAAAATAACACATATCTCGAGTATAAAATAAAACACATATTTTATATGTTTAAGAAATCACCATGGTAGTGGAATTAGTATTTTAATGAATTTATGGTGGAAGAAAAGTTAAACTAGAGAAATAAAAATCACTGATGATACTTGGAGTTTTATGATAATGGGATCTTTATCAAGTTACTTTTCTGTATAGATGGATTTTTTTTCTTCAGATTTGTAATTGAAAGGTTTGATGGTTTGAAGTAAAACAACCTAAATTTTTTGATATGAAGGATCTTGGTCCTATAAAATGGATTTTAGTGATATATATTGAAATAAATTTAAATTACGGAGCATTATACTTGTATTAATTTTACTATATATTTGATGTGGTGAAATGATTTAGAATTAGTGAGGTGAATAATATTTCCATCCCCTTGGTCTATAACTTTAATCTATGTAAGGAGAAGTGACCTAGAATAGAATTAGATATTGATTAAATAAAAACTGTTCAATTGTCTATGGTAGTTAGAATTTTGATACATGACATGGTTTATACATATCTAGACATTTCACATCTAGTGGGAGTTATTAGCCAGTTTAGAGATAATCTTGAAATTGAACACTAAGATGAAGTTAAGTGGATACTCTAGTATCTAAAAGGTTAAATAAGTTTATATATATGTTTTGTATTAGAGAAATAACTATATGTGTTTAAATATTTTGAAATTGGAGGAGGTGAAGAAACTTGAAGAAGTGCTACTATGTATGTGTTTACTCATAGAGGCACAAATATGAGATTGATGTCTTTGTTTTAACTCTTAGTTTCACTTTCAATAATATAGGTAGATTAATTATCACTATTGAAATCTAGAAAGGATTTTATTTTTTAAGGGGATGTTGGATGATTTGGAAATAAGGTATGAGGTTGGGATTATATTCTATGTTTCAAAAGGTATGATCCAACTATATAGAAAAATAATGTTTTATTCTAGGAAAAAGATTATTAAGGAAAATTATCACTTTATATGGATGTTGTTAGAGGAAAAAGTGATGGATCTAAAAAATGTGGATGAAGTTAAGAATCTTGAAGAAATATAATCAAAGGTTTTATTATAGGATATGCTAGGGTTGAGCTACACCACAATTGGGATGGGATGATAGGAACCATGTTGAGTAAACCTTGAAAATAAAAAGAAATATTTTTACTTGAATGGATTTATAGATTTTGATGGATGACTTAGTGGTGAGAAGTGAAAGTGATAATCAAGTGGGAGATTTTTAGGTTTATCTATGTGAAAACCACTTTCTGGATAATTTTTAACTTCTAAAAGGAGTGTATATGGAAGTCCAATTTTTTAAACTGGATAATGATCGTGGACTGGCATGATGAGGATATGAAAATATGGAATTAAAGAAATTATATATAGAGAAATAAAAGGAAATAATGATGATTCTAGAAGGAATAATTTTCATGATACAAAGGACTTTTAAAAAAATTATAGTATTATGTAAGATATTATTGACATTCATGATAGTTATGTAAGGATTATTCAAAAGGATATGTAAGGAGAACTCTTAGAGTTTCTGGATGAGTGAATTATTCACATGAAGGATAATTAAAGTTAGTGGATATATATAACAAAATTAAGGGATGTTCATAGTTATCAGATCCAAAAGGTGTGCTCTAAATGAAGTTTAGAATGTGTTGGAATGATTTCGACTTGTTGGGCCCTACTATAAAATATTATGATGTGGTAATTTTTTATGATTGACTATTAGACATTTTAATTGTCTTCTAATTATTGAATAAAATAATCAGTATCCACCTATAGTGGAAGAAATTCTTCAGAACCATGTAATATTATTATGTTGTTCTTTGATTTTGTTTCTTTCTGTCATTGTCATCTAGAAGTACTTTTTTGGTGTGTATGTTAGTGTTGTAGTGTGTGGATGGGATGATTTTAATTACTAGTTTCAAATAAATTGAGGATGTGCATTCATTTTGATTCTATAGTTATAGAATTCATTTTCACCTATAAAAGTTATAGATGATAACTGATGACTTGGAGGTTTTTGAACCAAAAAAACAACCTCATAGTAGACACATAATGAAAACATAATGAAACATTAGGAATCAATGGAATAACCAAAGTTGAAGATGATTAAACTCGAATCTAAATTTCATATATTTAATCATCCACAACAATAATACCCAAAACAATCCTACACAACATCATCACCTCATAATTTCTTCACCAAGCCAAAGACATACTACCTCTACCAGTGAAAACAACCTCTAAAACCCTACCTAGAAATTACAATGTATGAAAATTGGAGATATAGAACTAAGAGTAATATACAAATAAGGGAACATAAGACTAGTGGAGGGTTTTAGAAGGATATAACATATCCTAAATGTATCATAATAACAATACCAATTTTGAAAAACAACCATAATATTTCATTATATTTGGAATACAAAATAAATTAATTATAAATAGTGTACTTTAATCAAATTGATTTAGGACTAAAATATGTGTTTGGAAATGATACCTTATCCCTCCCAAGGTATACATAGATAATAGGAATCTTATAATTCTTAGGAAGGAACTCTCTAAATCAATAATATACTAAAAATTTGACTTAAATGGAATGATAGAATCAAGAGTTATAGAGTAATTTGATTATGGAGTTTCATAGATTTTCGATGCAATATGAATCATATATTATGATCTCCTTTATATATATATATATATCAATGGTGACCTTTAGAATTTAAATTTTTTGTCTATTAAATGAAACAATTCATAAGTTATAACTCTTTTTAACTTACAACCCAACATTTTAATTCATTTAATTACATTTAAACAAAAAACAGAGAAATTTAAACTCCTCTTGATTATCCTCGCATGACAATCACCTCATCATGATAACAATGAGTTTTTAAGAAATGGTGAACCCTTAATTATTGCATAATACATTAAATTTACATATATACAATTATGACATGATAAAAATCACCTTATCATTGTTTAAAATAGGGTAGACCATGATGTCGTCTTAACTTCCACACTTTGGTGGTGCTGTTTATGAACAATTCTAACAATCATCCACTTTCATTAAAGCCTTTTTGTAACACCCAAGGTTTTTAAAATGAATGAAACACAAGAAAATTTGTTTAAATTAGATATTTATAACTAGCCTTTAAACATAATTTTGCTGCTTGAATTTTTTAAATTTTGAAAAACCATTATCTACGATTGTGTTCAGTAAGTTATTTGAAGTGTGAAGAAACCAACTTGTTTTTCTGGTGAATACTAACATACCCTTATGAATAGTAATATGAATACTAATATGACCATAATGAATAGTAAATTGTATTATTATTTTATTTTCTTAAGGCTTTAAGATAATTACAACTTGGTTAATTTTTCAACGTGATATAAAAGTAGTTCTATTATTAAAATTGTAAATTTTTGAATTAAGTATGATTTTTTTTAAAAATTAAATTAATAATATTTAGAAAATTTTAATAAAAAATCTAAATTATTTTTGAATTCTACAAATAGAAAAATGTTTAGGGTGAATTTTTTGTATTTTTCTGAAATTCTCGAATTTTCGATGAAAAAAGAAAATTCGGTAAAATACCACATATTGAAATTATTAGTTAAATACACAATTTATGACATAATAAGTGATGTATAGACACTTGGTTCGAACTCACATACCATTATAACTATTTGGGGTCACATTAATTAAGGGTATTTATATTCTTGAGCAAAAATATTATAATAATGATTTGAATAATGTAAAATACCTCTTCTCCTCCACTATAAACACCACCCTAATTCCCCTCTTCCTACCACACCTCTCAAGCCTTGAGAATTGTATAATTTATTCCACATTTTCTCCCCAATATCATTCCCCACTTCTAATACCCATTGGTCTCACCGAAATGCCAAACTCAAAGGACTTAAGGAGGATCTCATGGAGAAGAGATCAAGAGGTAGGAAATCCTCTTTCTTTTCCTGTGTTTTCCATTCCTTTCATTTTATTTTATTATAGTATCTCCCCCTCCTCTTATACAAGAGGGATGAAATATCCATAAATAATGTATATTCTGGATGTTCTCATGTTCATGGAAAATTCATCCTCATTCTTCTTCCCCTCTCCCATTTGTGAAAGGAATAAAAACATTGTCTGTGATGTGTCAAATTACTGACATCATGGATGATGTGATTTAAATATTAATTAATTAATTAAATTATGTTCATGAAACAATTTTTATAGTTGAACTAGGTTTTAATATATATATTATGTCTCAGCCATGGTTCTGTAATTTTAATTAAAAAAAATAAAATGAGGTCTTTATTATCAAAGAACCACTAAAATGATATAAATGAACATCATTAATGTTTTAACTTATGAATCATCATAATTTAGGAATTGAAAATGTTAAATGGTATAATTTATGGTTCCGGATATATGTAACTATCATTCCATTCCAATTTTGTATTTTCACTTCCTATCGACAAGAATATCCACCAGTAACCAATCATGGAAACCATGTATAGAACGCACCCAACACAATGTAAATAATAACATATTACTAATACATGTATCGAATGATGTTGTAAAATGATCATATAATGTGTTATAAACATGAATATGTTTTGTTTAGTTATTAATAACACTATTTTAACCATTATAAAGGAGGTTTAAACACATTTTAAGTAAGAAGAACTTGATGTAGGGGAATTCATAACCCAATTTCCATTCTTTGGGTTAACCTTATTCTTTATTCATTATCTGGTATCAAGATTATTAGTGTGGTGATTTTTTATTTATATTATGTTGCACTATGTGTATTTATAGTTAATACACATATCTATTCCATTTTATTAATTCCCACTCTAATTATATTTTAAGGGACTTTCTTTTTAAAATCCTCTTAAAAATCTCTTTAATAAATTTCAAAAGGATTATTTTTTATATGTATATGGCATGAGTGGTTTTTCCTCATTTTCAAGATAATTTATTACCAGGAAATGTTCCTTAAACATTATTTATGTTGGTTTGATTTCATTATAACTCATGATATGTAGGGTTGATCCCATTATAGGTCAAGATATGTTTGGTTGAGCCCATTATAGCTCAAGAAATGATGGGTGAGCCCCATTATAGCTTTCTAATGCATTGGTTACTCCAAAGATGGAAGTTGACCAAAATGTTATTCCATGTGTAAGGGTGAATGTATGAGTGATATGGTTAATATGTCCCAACATGATGTTTCTATGCATATGAGTTTTTATAATTATGGGTTGTAATGGTTTTTATGTTATCACTTGACTAACGATTTCTTTCTTTATATCTCTTACTATGTTTTTAACTCATACCATGCTGTTAAAATGTTTTTCAAAGGATATAAGGATGGGTATGAGATATAAGGGAGTCATGATGAATTATATTTAGAGTTTTCAAAGAAATCATGTTTTAAGCAATAATGTTTTGTATTTTGAAAAATATGGATACTGTTTTTTAGTTGTTTCCTCTTATATGAATGTGGTATGTTATGTATGTAAAGTATCCTAATTCTCTAAAAATATAATCCCAAAAATATCCTCAATGTGTAATAATTTATATTATTGACTAAAATTCAAGATTAAGTATCCTTTTAAGATTGGGTCCTTATAGTTGGTATCATACGATGGTTTAAATAACATTAGGGGTTGGGATGATATTTAAAGAATACCATAA
This sequence comes from Viscum album, assembly GCA_963277665.1. Lineage (NCBI taxonomy): Eukaryota > Viridiplantae > Streptophyta > Magnoliopsida > Santalales > Viscaceae > Viscum > Viscum album. The sequence goes on from OY728139.1 coordinate 619,877,354, forward strand.
ATAAATTTATACTCTATATTAATTTGAAATGTTATATAATTTAAGGATTACCACATTTATTCATCCAATTTATGTTTGTATAGGATGGTTTTTTCATAGAAGAAATATGAAATCTGAAGTAAGAAGGCACCAAGATGCTGATGTCAGCCCGAATTTGAAGTTTGAAATGGTGGGAATCATAACCGAGTAGTTTGTGATAGTAATGGATCAGTTGAATCAAGAAATAAATGGGGTAGGTATCCATGCTCAATAGGAACATGATCTACCATGAAGAAATATGTCTTTTGTGGAGAATTTTATGAGTAAACATCCTCCATCATTCAGTGGAACCGCAGATCCAGTTATATCCGAAGGGTGGATCAATGAACAAGAAAAGATATTTGATGTCATGGGATGTTCGGAACATCAAAATGAAATACTAGAAATTTATCATTTGGAAGGTGAATCCTATCAATTGTGGCCTCTAGTTATGAATATGAGAGAAAGAGATGATCTTGATAGTCAGGAATGGGATAATTTTAAGAGTCTTTTTCTAGAAAAGTATTTTGCCAAAACTATTCGAATCAGAATGGAGAAACAATTATTAGAACTAAAGTAGAAAGAAGATAATTCTATGGAAACATATTAATCCAATTTTACAAGACTAATCTAGTACGTACCAAATTTTAATCAGAATTTTGAAACTAAAATTAATAGATTTTACAATGGTTTGAAACTATTTTTGCGAAGAGTTTTTGCCTCAAGAGAGTTTAAAAAATATGAGAAGCTTGTTCATTATGCTGAAAAAGTTGATATGGAGTTTTCTGAAACATATGTGCCTCGTGATGAAAAGAATAAAAAGTGGTCATGTTGAAAGGAAAAGCGGAAGAACTCATCAAATAAGTCTGGAGGTAACAAAATGAATTTCCCATCTTGTGAAAAGTGTGGTAAAAGGCATCCTGGTGAATGTCTTGTAAATTATGGGAAATGTTACCAATGTGAAAAGTTTGGAAACATGTCTCGTGGGTATAAGGAAAATGATCCTAAAATTAATGAGAAGTCAATGGTGAGATTCTTCAACTGTAAGGAATTGGTTCATTTTGCTAATTTTTGTCCGAAGTTAGTTACTCAGGCAGTGAATTGACAAGATTGGAAGCAGAAGGGCTTGGTAAAATAATTTTCAACCACTTAAGTAGATTTTTATCCATCAAATGAGGTGGTATCATCAACATTTATTGTTTTTAAATATTTTACAAATGTGTTATTTGATTCAGGGTCTTCATTTTTGAGAAGTTTTTGGAGAAATAGGGAATTCAGCCTCATGAAATGAAACCAGATCTCATAGTGAAAACACCTAAAGGAAATATTGTGGCAGAATGAAATTATAAGAATCCACCTATCCTTATCTGTGGAAAGAGTTTACCTACAAACTTTGTTATTTTTACTCTAGTAGAGTTTGATGTTATTCTAGGTATGGACTGGATTTCTTTTTTATCATACTAAGATAGATTGTAGAGAAAAAGAAGTTGTTTTTTTAGAAAGAATTTCTGTTTGTGTACAAGAATGAACCCATACCATTAATAAAATATTAAGAAGCTAAGAAACTGATAAAGGATGGAGATGAAAGTTATCTTGCTCATATTTTTGAAGATAATGGAACTATCTAGATTAATGATGTTCCATTAATAAATGAATACTTGGATGTTTTTACTAATGTTTTTTCTGGTGTTATTCCTAATCGAGAGGTTGAGTTTACTATTAACTTAGTTTCTAATGCTAAGACAATTTTTAAACCCCCTTATCGAATGGACCAAATGGAACTTCTAGAATTATAAAAGCACTTGCAAGAATTATTAGATAAAGGCTTCATCTGACCCAACAGTTCACCATAGTGCGCAGCTATCTTATTTGTTAAGAAAAAAGATGGTTCAATGAGATTTTTCATTGATTATAGATAATTGAATAAAATTAAAATTAAAAAGAAGTATCCTTTTCATCACATCAATGATTTGTTTGATCAGATCCTAGGAGCACAATATTTTTCAAAGGTTGACCTGAGGTTGGGGTACCATCAGTTGAAAGTAAAGGATGAAAACATCCTAAAGACTTCATTCCATACAAGATATGGTCATTATGAATTTGTAGTTATTCCTTTTGGGTTAACTAATGAACCTGTTGTATTCATGGATATTTTGAATAGAATATTTCATGAATTATTGGATAAGTTTGTGGTTGTGTTTATTGATGACATTCTGGTACATTCTAGAAGTAAAGAGGAGCATAAAAACCAAATAAGGGTTGTTTTAAAAACCTTAAAAGAAAATAAACTGTATAAAAAATTCATAAAATATGATTTTGGGTGGCAAAATATTTCTTTTCTTGGGAACATTGTAAATAAGGATGGAATAATAGTTGATCCTGCTAAAAAAATATGGTTTATGAATGGACAAGACCTAAAAATGTTACAGAGATTCATAGTTTTTTTTGGATTAGCATGTTATTACTAACGGTTTGTTAAAAACATTGCCCAGTTATCTATCCCGCTAACTAAGATAACACGAAAAGGGGTTAAATTTGTTTGGACAAAATAATGTGATGTTTGTTTTTAGGAACCGAAGAAGTGATTAGTGAATGCTCCAGTTTTTCCCTTGCCTTCCGAAAATGAAGAGCGTTTCATCTATAGTGATGCTTCATTGAAGGGGATTGGTTGTGTTCAGATGAAAAATGATAAGGTAATTTCTTATGATCCAAGACAACTAAAACCTCATGAGTTAAATTATCCCACAAATGATTTGGACTTAGCAGCTATAGTTTTTTCTTTGAAAATTTGGCGACATCATTTATACAGATCCAAATGTCAAATATCTACTAACCATAAAAGTCTTAAGTATATATTCATTCATAAGGAATTAAACATGAAGAAGATATGATTGATTGAACTATTAAAGGATTATTATTACACGATCAATTACCATCCAATAAAAGAAAACAATGTGGTAGATTTCTTGAGTCGAAAACATCATGCATCATTAACCGTGTTGCATTTGGAACATGATCCCTTGTTTAATGATTTGATGAATTTTGGCTTGGAAGTTGTCGGTGTAGAGAATACATATGTTTTTTTCCAGGTATTAGTGAAGACACCGTTATTAGACAGAATTAAGAAATCACATAAGACTATGAGCTAAAAAAAATGTATAATTGTTTAAAATGGGTACATTTCCATAAATTAACCTTGATAAATATTGGGTTTTAAGATTTTGAAAAAGGTTGTGTGTGCCTTGTGATTCCAAGTTAAAGAATGTTTTATTGTACGAAGATTATAGTTCTCCATTTTCAGTTCATCCTAAAAGTACTAAGATGTACAGTGACCTTTGAGAGTATTACTGGTGGGATGGAATAAAAAGGGATATTGCAGAATTTACTGTGAAATGTTTGGCATGTCATCAAGTTAAAGAAAACAAGTAGTTACTAAAGGGGATGCTTCATCCATTTCATGTGCCTGAGTGGAAATGAGAGAATATATGCATGGAATTCATGGAGAGACTAGATAAGACTTATCGAGGTAAAAATTTAATTTGTGTTGTTATTGATCAACTGAAAAAATATGCACATTTCATTTCTATTCGAGATACAATGTTGTTGGAATGGATTCCTAATATGTACCTCAATAAGATTGTTAGGTTACATGGAGTTCCTATTTCTATTGCATCTGATCGGGTTCCTAGGTTCACTTCTAACTTTTGGAAGGAGCTTCAGAAGTTGGTGGGCACAAAATTAAATTTCAATTTTTTTATCCTCAATTAGATGGGTATTCAGAACGAACGATTCAGATTTTGTAGGAAATGCTCCGAGATTGTTCAATGGACTACCAGGGAGGTTGGGATCAAAGTCTTTCTTTAGTTGAGTTTTCTTATAATAATAGTTTTCATTCTAGTATATAGATGGTACCTTTTGAGGAATTGTATGGGATGCAATGTGAAACTCAATATTTTTGGGATGAATTCTAGGAAAGGAATTTGATGGGACAAGAATTAGTTGAGGAAGGTGCTAAGAAAGTGAATATGGGCTAGCAGCACATGAGGGTAGCACAAATCATGCCGAAAGGTTATATAGATAATAGAAGGAAAGACATGTCTTTCGAGGTAGGTGACAATATATTCCTTAAAATCACTTCGTGGAAAAGTGTGATGCATTTTTGTAAGAAAGAAAAACTAAGTCCATGAATCATCAGTCATTTTGAAATCCTAGATAAAGTTGGACTAGTTTTATACCGATTATATTAGCCTTAAATTTTATCTTAGGTACATAATGTTTTCTATGTTTCGATGTCGAGAAATTTTGTTCTAGATTCATCATATGTCTTGAGTCTAGAAGAAGTTCAGCTAGAAAAGAACATTTCATAAGAAGAGAAACCAATTTAGATTCTTGATCAAAAGGAACATGTATTTCAGAATAAGATAATCCACTAAGTAATGGTTTTGTGGAGAAACAACATGGTTGAAGAAGCAACATGGGAATCTGAAAATACTATAAGGGAAAGGTACCCTCACTTGATTAATGAGTAAATAAAATGGGGAGGAAAAAATTTCTAGTAGGTGGGGATAATGTAACACCCCAAGGTTTTAAAAAATAAATGAAATGAAAGAAACTATGTTTAAGGTAGATATTTATAACTAGCATTTAAACATAATTTTTCTTCTTATATGATTTCAATTAAAAAAATGGTTATCTATGATTGTCTTTAGTAAGTTATTTAGAGTCTGATGGAACCAAATTTATTTTTTAGTGAATAATAACATACCATTATGAATAGTAATATGAATAGTAATATGACCCTACTGAATAGTAAATTTTATTATTATTTTATTTTATTAAGGATATAATATAATGACATGTTGGTTAATTTTTCAATCTTATATAAAAGTGGTTATAGGATTAAAATTGTAAATTTTTGAATTAAGTATAATTTTATTTAAAAATTAAATTAATTATATTTAGAAAATTATTTTCAAAAATGGAGTTCATATTTGAATTATGCACGTCAAAAAATGGTTAGGCTGAATTTTTTGTATTTTTCTGAAATTATTGATTTTTTTATGAATAGTGAAATACTGTAAAATACTGTATATTCAAATTATCAGTTTAATACACTATTTATGACATCATAAGTGATGTACGGAAACTTGGTCCAAACTCACATGCCATTATTACTATATCTAGTAACATAAATTAAGATTATTTATATTCTTCAGCAAATATATTATAATAATGATTTAAATAATGTAAAATACCTCCTCTCCTCTACTATAAATACCACCCCCATTACCCTCTTCCATTCATGCCTATCAAACCTTGAGAATTGTCTAATTTCTGAAAAATTTCATCCCTAATATCCATACACAAATCCAATACTTGATGGTCTCACCCAGCGGCCAAAATCAAAGTCCTTAAGAAGGATCTCAAGGAAAATAGATCAAGAGGAAAGAAATCCTCTTCCTTTTCATGTGTTTTCCTTTTCCTTTCCTTTTCTTTTATTATTATATCTTCCACTAAAATTATCTAAGAGGCATGAAATCTCTAGATATCTTGTATATTATGTATTTTCTCATGTTCATGGGAAATTCATCATCTTTCTTCTCCTACTCTCCCACTTGTTCAAGGAATAAAAACATTGTCCGTGATGTGTTGAATTACCGGCATCGCGGACGATGTGATTTTAATTTGATTTAGATCTTTCAAGTATGGTCATGAAACCATTTTGATGGTTGAAATAGGTTATAATATATTTATTATTTCCCATACATGGTTTTGGAATTATTTTGTACACATTGTTTTAATTCATAAAATAAAATGATGTCGTTATTTTCAAAGAACCACTAAAATGATCTAAATGAACATCATTAATGTTTTAACTTATGAATCATCCTCATTTTAGAATTAAAAATGATAAATTGTATAATTTATGGTTCTTTAAATAATTAACTACCCTTCCATTCCAATTCTAGTGTTTCACTTCCAATCAACAAGAATATGCATCATGAACCGATCATGGAAACCATGTAAAGAACGCACCCGACACAATGTAAATAACAAAATATTACTAATAAATGTGTCAAATGATATTGTAAAATGATCATATAAGGTGTTATAAACATTAATTTGTTACATTAATATATTACTAACACTATTTTAACCATTATACAGAATTTTTAAACACATTTTAAGTAATAATAACCCGAGCTAAGGGGATTCTTAACCCAATTTCCATTCTTTGGGTTAACCTTCTTCTTTAATCATTATGTGGTATCAAGATTAATGGTGTGATTATTTTTTATTTATACTATGTTTCATTATATGTATTTATTGTGTATACACATATCCATTCCATTTTATTAATTCTCAATCCAATTATATTTTAGGGGACATTATTTTTAAAATCCTTTTAAAACTGTCTTTAATAAATTTCAAAAGGATTGTTTTTATATGCATATAGAATGTATGGTTTCTTCTGATTTTCCAAATACTTAATTACCATGATATGATACTTGGACATTAGTTATTTTGGGTAGAACCCATTATAACTTACGATATGTTGGGTTGATCACATTATAGCTCAAGATATCTTGGGTTAAACCCATTATAGCTCAAGATATAACGGGTGAGCCCCATTATAGCTCTCCAATGCATTGGGTACTCCAGAGATGGAAGTTGAAAAAAATGTTATTCCATGTGTAAGGGTGAATGTAAGAGTGATTTGGTAAATATGTACCAAGTAAACTACATGATTTTTCTATGTATATCAGTTTTTATGATTATGGATTTTAATGGTTTTTATGTTATCACTTGACAATAAATTTCATTTTTTATATCCCTACCTAAGTTTTATACTCATCCCAAGTTGTTAAAATGTTTTTCATAGGATATAAGGATGGATAATATAAATAAGGGAGTCATGATGAATGATATAGAGGGTTTTCAAAGAAATCATGTTTTAATATTTAATGTTTTATATTTTGAAATAATGGATACTGTTTTTTTAGAAGTATCCTCTTATATGAATGTGGTATGTAATGTATGTAAGGTATTCTAATTCTATAATACTATAAACCCGAAAAGATCATCAATGTGTAATAATGTATATTTTTAACTAAAATTCAATATTAAGTAAACTTTTATAGCCAATTTCTTGAACTTATATACTTATCACATTTTCTCCTTATGTGACATCATATGAAGAAACTTTTTAAATCCTATCCAAAATTCCTTTTGGATAAACTATCTTACTTTTTCATCACATGTTACATCATGTATAATAAATTCTAAAAATTCACCAATAATTTATTCTATATATCCCCAAAAACTCTTTTGGGGTAGCTCTCAAAGTTTCATAAAATTAAAATTCATACACACAACTAGAAATCATGATCCCAAGGGAATTTGTATCATGGAAAATAGTTACTAATTAAAAAAATACATAAATTTAAGCCAAGAGTGACCTCTATAAAACCATAAATACTAATTAATCTATAAAAGGATTCTTCAGGATCTAAATCAAACACATGTATCTTCATACCCTTATCCCTCGACTATATTATATAAATGTATGCATAACCATATTAAAATTTTGTCCAATACCTTGAGAAACTAAAAGACATTCAATTTGTTAATCTTATATATTCACATTCACATTATTGATTATTTGATGGTAGATTGACCTGGTCAATGAATACATCACATGTCATCCATTTATATTGAAGACCATATCACCTACGCATCACCCTATTGATTATAATATCACATGTTTATTATATATATGTCACCATAAATTTCCTTAGTATATCTCAATGAATGGACCATATTTCATCAGCCTCATAAGATAGTACATATAACTTGGTTAAGCATTTACTATTGACATGATCACCAACATATGTAGCTACCCTCTGATTAGCTAATCCAAATAGATTTTGTATGAAAATTATCAATGTATGATGGTTTTCAAGAAAAGTATATTTACAACCTTTTGTGTGACAATTAAATATGAAACATACAACCATAACATACTAAATCCATAATTCATGACACTATGTATGATATACCTGCCAGGTCGTCTAGCATACAAAACTCATTTTGAACCTAATGAGTATATTATTTTACTCTATCTGAAACCCTTTTCATGCTGTCCTTGACATTTCACAAAAAATATAATAATATAAGATGAGAATGGGTTGGGATAAATAAAATTCATACTTTGAGAGATCAATTATCATTTCACTTCACACGATATATGATTCCAACATGAAGGAATGGTAATGTGGAAACATCCTTTTTATATAATATGATATATTTTATATTCTTAAACACTTTACGAATATTAAAATAATCATACATAAGTGCATGTAAAATCATACCCTATATGATAGATCATAAGATAAGGCTTCTGTTTTTTAGTGTTATTAGAATTTTATTATACTTTTAATCCCCAATATAATTCATGCCACATCTCTATATAATGTTCCGATAAAACCCTCATACTAAGTTCTCTTAGTCATTAACGTATTTGAAGAATGTTTTTTATAAATAATTATATGTATTATGAATCATATTATTAATATAGTGACCCATACTTTTCATACTTAGATATTAATTCTAAATTGATGAATATTCATTACATAAAATTACGATCAGTGGTAGAATTGTATAGGTTTAGTGCCTTTCGATATGTGATACAAAATATTATTATTTAATGAAAGATCTATAATATCTCCCATAGATATCCTCCCACATAGTTCTCTTATTAGTTATCCCCTATATAAAACCTTTCTTCAAAACCTGGTGGTGGAAAACATAAGAAAGGGTGAGATTAGATGTTCAGTAAGGGAAAAAAGGTAGATATCAGTGACAACATAAGTATAACATGAGAATAAGTGTCTGTGAACACAAGTTTGACATTTTAAAACCATACATAGTATAACATATATCATAATCCCATAATTAAGGCATAAATCTTGACAGACCATCAAAAATGAATCATAAAGGAATCATAGAACACAATCCTCAATAATATAAAATTGGAATGAGAAATAAGTTTGTGGAATACACATAAGTATAGGGAATTATTTCCTTAGTCAAGGATCACTGTCAATACTATCATAGTGTGTTGGTTTCACTCCTCATTTGGGTCATTTTTATCTTATGAGATGTCCATATTTACCAATCACATTTGTGATATGTATAATTCTGAGCCCACCCATCACATAATAAAAATAATATATATTTGTGATCCATAAGATAGTAATACATTCAACATATTTTAACCACTGGAATGGAAATATTTATCATAAAATGTTCGTCATTTAATCATAGAACAACCATTCAAGAAAAATGAATTTAAAAAAGGTTTCATCATAAATTAATTGACCCATGTAATGAAACAAGTTAGATAGAATCATCAATAAATCCTCAAAATACTTATACATCTAAATAATGATATTGGATGGTATCATTGGATGATATCCCTAGAAAATAATAAGTAATTTCAAAGGATATTATCATTGATTGAAATGTTCTTAAAAGATCATTGGACCATTTTTGGGGAAAATACTCTTTTCAATTTGAGATAACATTTTGAAAATCTAGAAATTTCCAAAATATGAATACAAACAATTTATTTCAAATGAACCCAAGAAAATTTTAAAGTAAATTTAAAATCATTAAAAATTCCAGATGGTAAGAAATTACATTCATTCCATGTACATTAAAACAAATATTCCTTTTGAATTTTTAGAATGATGTCAGCAATACCTCACTCTGAAAAGGACAAGAGTACGATATTAATTTTTTTTATAAAAGTATATAATTGGTAGAAATTAATTTTAAAAATCATTTGATAATATATAAAATTTTATTCAAAACATTTTTAGAATCCATGAATATGTAATAAAAAGTATTTTTTTTTACTAAATAGAGAAATAAATTCGTGTTTTCATAAAAATATTCCTTCGGTATATTTAGTTTTAAAAGAGAGGAAAATGAAATGAAAACATAAAATCTAAAAATATATCCATAGTATAATAAGATATATGTGTTTCTTAGGAAACATTTCATAAAATTTCGTCATAGAAAATGTAATCATAAACTATCCTAACAAGTAATGATATTGTAACATAAATCCCTTACTTCATTAGTAATCTTTGTATTAAAAAATCATGAATGATATAAACATAGATGTATTTTTAAATCCTTATAGTTTTCCTAAAATCGTCATAAATTAAATTCATTAGTATTATATAGACCACAAAAAAAGAAATATGTGGAAAATTTTATATAAGTATTATAAAAAAAGTGAGACGAGAAACCCTTACCTCAAGATCCATATTATTGGAATGTGATCTAACATCCTATATAATTAATATAAATATATTATAATTGTATAATAGAATCATTTACATACATATAATATAATATATTATCTATTTATAACATTTCAAAAACCGTTTATTAATAACTCTTTATTAAAATGTTTATTTCCATGTGTTAGTTGTTTCATTTTTCATAGAAGTTTTAGTTTTGCAGTTCTAGTTCTCGTTCTTTGATCATGGTTCCAGAATATATAGAATTTTAACCATGATATAAATATAATATATATGTTAATTATAATATTTTTTAGACATCCATAAAATTTAGAGATAGAAAAATTAATTGCAGTGTTCAGAGACACAGTAGGTCGTATGTACAAATGAAAATTATTTTCATTTTTTGATCGATGGAACGAAAGAAATAAAACCAACAATTCGACATTATTTGATTAGTTTTAAACCATATATATCTTATTTATTAATTAAATATATACTTATTACTGTGACAACCAGGTCCCCATGATAGCACAGACACCCCACCTAAACAAGGTCATCAGGTCCTGGCCAACCAGGTTCCACCAGTTGCCCCCGCAGACACATGGGGCCCACCCCAGGGTCCACCCACATGCCCGAATGGGTCATCTGACTAATGATTTTCTCCACTAGATAACACATGTCCTTTCCAGTGTGCTTTGTCCTTACCCACACACACCCTGAGAAACTTCCCAGAAGGTCACCCATCCTGATCACTACTCCAGGACAAGCACGCTTAACTGTGGACTTCTAATCAGAGATTCTCCTGAAAAGGCAGGTTCACCTTGTTGACAAGAGTCATATCATTTAGTGATTTAACCCATTATCATTTGGGGGGTGTTATAATCACCCCACCTTTAGAGCACAGTGTCCTCATTGTGGGCCCTACATCCCAACCCAGGCAGTACACCGCACTTAAGGCTGGGTACCACCTTTGATACCAAATGTGACAACCGGGTCCCCATGATAGCACAGACACCCTGCCTTAACAAGGCCGTCGGGTCCTGGCCTACCAGGTTCTACCAGTTGCTCCCGCAGGCACGTGAGGCCCACCCCACTAACCCATTATCATTTGGGGGTGTTACAATCAACCCACCTTTAGAGCACAACGTACTCATAATGGGCCCTACATCTCAACCCAGGTAGTGCACCACACTTAAGGCTGGGTACCACCTTTGATACCAAATGTGACAACCGGGTCCCCGTGATAGCACAGACACCCGCCTTAACAAGGTCGTCAGGTCCTGGCCTACCAGGTTCCACCAGTTACCCCCACAGACATGTGGGGAACACCCCACAGGACAATGCATGTTCTTTCCAGTGTGCCTTGTCCTTACTCACACACACCCTGGGAAACATCCCAGAAGGTCACCCATCCCGATCACTACTCCAGACCAAGCACGCTTAACTATGGAGTTCTAATCAGACTAGCTCTCGAAAAGGAAGGTGCACGTTGTTGACATGAGTCATATCATTTAGTAATTTAACCCATTGTGGGCCCGACATCTGAACCCAGGCAGGGTGACCCAGGCAGTGCACCACACTTAAGGCTGGGTACCACCTTTTATACCGAATGTGACAACTGGGTCCCCGTGATAGCACATAGACCCCGCCTTAACAAGGCCATCGGGTCTTGGCCTACCAGGTTCCACCAGTTGCCCCCGCTGACACGTGGGGCCCACCCACATGCCCGAAAAGGTCATCTGACTAATGTGACAACCGGGTCCCCGTTATAGCACAGTCACCCGCCTTAACAAGGCCGTCGGGTCCTGCCCTACCAGGTTCCACCAGTTGCCCCCGCTGACACGTGGGGCCCACCCACATGCCCGAAAAGGTCATCTGACTAATGTGACAACCAGGTCCCCGTTATAGCACAGTCACCCGCCTTAACAAGGCCGTCGGGTCCTGGCCTACCAGGTTCCACCAGTTGCCCCCACAGACACATGGGGCCCACCCCAGGGTACACCCACATGACCGAACGGGTCATCTGACTAATGATCGTCCCCACAGGAAAACACATGTTCTTTCCAATGTCCTTTGTCCTCACTCACACACACCCTAGGAAACATCCGAGAAGGTCACCCATCCTGATCACTACTCTAGGCCAAACACGCTTAACTGTGGAGTTCTAATCAGACATGCTTCTGAAAATGAAGATGCACCTTGTTGACATTAGTCATATCATTTAGTAATTTAACCCTTTATCATTTGGGGGTGTTACATCACCCCACCTTTAGAGCACAACGTCCTCATTGTGGGCCCTACATCTCAACCCAGGCAGTGCACCACACTTAAGGCTGGGTACCACCTTTGATACCAAATGTGACAACCAGGTCCCCGTGATAGCACATACACCCCGCCTTAACAAAGCCATCGGGTCTTGGCCTACAAGGTTCCACTAGTTGGCCCCGCAGACACGTGGGGCCCACCCCACTAACCCCTTATCATTTGGGGGTGTTAAAATCACCCCACCTTTAGATCACAATGTCCTCAATGTGGGCCCTACATCTCAACCCAGGTAGTGCACCACACTTAAGGATGGGTACCATCTTTGATATCAAATGTGACAACCAGGTCCCCGTGATAGCAAAGACACCCTCATTAATAAGGCCATCGAGTCCTGGCCTACCAGGTTCCACCAGTTGCCCCCGCAGACACGTGGGGCTCACCCCACAGGCCAACACATGTCTTTTCTAGTGTGATTTGTCCTCACTCACAAACACCCAGAGAAACTTCCCAGAAGGTCACCAATCTTGATCACTACTCTAGGCCAAGCACGCTTAACTGTGGAGTTCTAATCAGACAGGCTTCTGAAAATGAAGATGCACCTTCTTAACATTAGTCATATCATTTAGTCGTTTAACCCTTTATCATTTGGGGGTGTTACATCACCCCACCTTTAGAGAACAACATCCTCATTGTGGGCCCTACATCTCAACCCAGGCAGTTCACCACACTTAAGGCTGGGTACCAGCTTCGATATCAAATGTGACAATCAGGTCCCCGTGATAGCACAAACACCCTGCCTTAACAAGGCCGTCGGGTCCTGGCCTACCAGGTTCCACCAGTTGCCCCCGCAGACATGTGGGGACCACCCCACTAACCCATTATCATTTGGGGGTGCTAGAATCAACCCACCTTTAGAGAACAACGTACTCAATGTGGGGCCGACATTTCAACCCAGGCAGTGCACCGCACTTAAGGCTGTGTACCACCTTTGATACCAAATGTGACAGCCGGGTCCCTCTGATAGCACAAACACCCGCCATAACAAGGCCATCGGGTCCTGGCCTACCAAGTTCCACCAGTTGCCCCTGCAGTCATGTGGGGCCCACATGACAGTCCAACACAAGTCCTTTCCAGTGTGCTTTATCCTTACACACACCCTGGGAAACTTTTCGGAAGATCACTCATCCTGATCACTACTCCAGGCCAAACACGCTTAAGTGTGGAGTTCTAATCAGACAGGCTCCAAAAAAGGAAGGTGCACGTTGTTGACATGAGTCATATCATTTAGTCATTTAACCCATTGTGGGCCCTACATCTCAACCCAGGCAGTGCACCGCACTAACCCATTATCATTTGGGGGTGTTACAATCACGCCACCTTTAGATCACAACGTCCTCAATGTGGGCAGTACATCTCAACCCAGGAATTGCACTGCACTTAAGGCTGGGTACCACCTTTGATATCAAATGTGACAACCATGTCCCTGTGATAGCACAAACACCCGCCTTAACAAGGCCATCAGGTCCTGGCCTACCAAGTTCCACCAGTTGCCCTCGCAGACACGTGGGTCTCACCCCACAGGACGACACATGTCCTTTCCATTGTGCTTTTTCCTCACTCACACACACCCTGAGAAACTTCCCAAAAGGTCACCCATCCTGATCTATACTCTAGGCCATGCATGCTTAACTTTGGAGTTCTAATCAGACTGGCTTCCGAAAATGAAGATGCACCTTGTTCACATTAGTCATATCATTTAGTCATTTAACCCTTTATAATTTGGGGGTGTTACATCACCCCACCTTTAGAGCACAACGTCCTTGTTGTGGGCCCTACATCTGAACCCAGTCAGTGCACCACACTTAAGGCTGGGTACCACCTTTGATACCAAATGTGACAATCTGGTCCCCGTGATAGCATAAACACCCCACCTTAACAAGGCTGTCGGGTCCTGGCTTACCAGGTTCCACCAGTTACCCCAGCAGACACGTGGGGCCCAACCCACTAACCCATTATCATTTGGGGGTGTTATAATCACCCCACCTTTAGAGCACAACGTCTTCAATGTGGGCCCTAAATCTCATCCCAGGCAGTGCACCGCACTTAAGGCTGGGTACCACCTTTGATACCAAATGTGACAACTAGGTCCCCATGATAGCACAAACACCCGCCTTAACAAGGCCGTCGGTTCCTGGCCTACCAGGTTCCACAAGTTGCCCCCATAGTCATGTAGGGACCACCCCATAGGCCAACACATGTCATTTCCAGTGTGCTTTGTCCTTACTCACACACACCCAGGGAAACTTTCCAAAAGGTCACCCATCTTGATCACTACTCCAGGCCCTACATATCAACCCAGGCAGTGCACCACACTTAAGGATGGGTACCACCTTTGATACCAAATGTGACAACTGGGTCCCCGTGATTGCACATACACCCCACCTTAACAAGGCCGTCGAGTCCTAGCCTACCAGGTTCCACTAGTTGCCCCCGCAGACACGTGGCCCCACCCCACTAACCCATTATCATTTGGGGGTGTTACAATCACCCCACCTTTAGATCACAACGTCCTCAATGTGGGCCCTACATATCAACCCAGACAGTGCACCGCACTTAAGGCTGGGTACCACCTTTGATGCCATATGTGACAACCGGGTCCCCGTGATAGCACAAACACCCGCCTTAACAAGGTCGTCGGGTCCCGGCCTACCAGGTTCCACCAGTTTCCCCCAAAGTCACATAGGGCCCACCCCACAGGCCAACACATGTCCTTTCCAGTTTGCTTTGTCCTTACTCACACACACCCTGGGAAACTTTCCAAAAGGTCATCCATCCTGATCACTACTCCAGGCCAAGCACGCTTAACTGTGGAGTTCTAATCAGACAGGCTCCCGAAAAGGAAGGTGCACGTTGTTGACATGAGTCATATAATTTAGTCATTTAACCCATTGTGGGCCCTACATCTCAACCTAGGCAGTGCACTGCACTTAAGGCTAGGTACCACCTTTGATACCAAATGTGAAAACCGGGTCCCCGTGATAGCACAGACACCCGCCTTAACAAGGCCGCCGGCTCCTGGCCTACCAGGTTCCACTAGTTGCCCCCACTGTCACGTAGGGCCCACCCCACAGGCCAACACATGTCCTTTCCAGTGTGCTTTGTCCTTACTCACACACACCCTGGGAAACTTTCCAAAAGGTCATCCATCATGATCACTACTCCAGGCCAAGCACGCTTAACTGTGGAGTTCTAATCAGACAGGCTCTCAAAAAGGAAGGTGCACGATGTTGACATGAGTCATATCATTTAGTCATTTAACCCATTGTGGGCCCTACATCTCAACCTAGGAAGGTGACCTAGGCAGTGCACCTCACTTAAGGCTAGGTACTACCTTTGGTACCGAATGTGACAACCGGGTCCCCGTGACAGCACAAACACCCAGCCTTAACAAGGCCGTCGGGTCCTGGCCTACCAAGTTCCACCAGTTGCCCCCACAAACACGTAGGGCCCACCCCAGGGTCCACCCACATGTCGAAACGGGTCATCTGACTAATGATTGTCCCCACATGACAACACATGTCCTTTCCAGTGTGCTTTGTCCTCACTCACACACACCCTGGGAAACTTCCCAGAAGGTCACCCATCCTAATCACTACTCTAGGACAATCACGCTTAACTTTGGAGTTCTAATCAGACATGCTTCTGAAAATGATGATGCACCTTGTTGAAATTAGTCACATCATTTAGTCATTTAACCCTTTATCATTTGGGGGTGTTATATCACCCCAGCTTTAGAGCACAATATCCTTATTGTGGGTCCTACATCTGAACCTAGGCAGTGCACCACACTTAAGGCCGGGTACCACCTTTGATACCAAATGTGACAACCGGGTCCCCGTGATAGCACATTCACCCCGCCTTAACAAGGCCGTCGGGTCCTGGGCTACTAGGTTCCACAAGTTTCCCCCACAGACACGTGAGGCCCACCCCAGGGTCCACCCACATGCCCAAACGGGTCATCTGACTAATGATTGTCCCCACAGGACAACACATGTCTTTTCCAGTGTGCTTTGTCCTCACTCACACACACCCTGGGAAAGTTCACAGGATTCATCTTGTTGACACGAGTCATATCATTTTGTCCTCTCTCACACACATACTCTGGGAAACTTCCCAAAAGGTCACCCATCCTGATCACCACTCTAGGCCAAGCACGCTTAACTGTGGAGTTCTAATCAGATAGGCGTCCGAAAATGAAGATGCACCTTGTTGACATTAGTCATATCATTTAATCATTTAACCCTTTATCATTTGGGGGTGTTACAATCCCCCCACCTTTAGAGCACAACGTCCTCGTTGTGGGCCCTACATCTCAACCCAGGCAGTGCACCACACTTAAGGATGGGTACCACCTTTGATACCAAATGTGACAATTGGGTCCCTGTGATAGCACATACGCCTCGCCTTAACAAGGTCGTCGGGTCCTGGCCTACCAGGTTCCACCAGTTTCCCCCGCAGACACGTGGTGCCCACCCAAGGGTCCACCCACATGCCCGAACGGGTTATCTGACTAATGATTGTCTCCACAGGCCAACACATATCCTTTCCAGTGTGATTTTTCCTCACTCACACACAACCTGGGAAACTTCCCAGGGTGCAACTTGTTGACATGAGTCATATCATTTAGTCATTTAACCCATTATCATTTGGGGGTGTTACAATCACCCCACCTTTAGAGCACAACATCCTCATTGTGGGCCCTACATCTCAACCCAGGCAGTGCACCACACTTAAGGATGGGTACCACCTTTGATACCAAATGTGAAAACGGGGTCCCCGTGATAGCACAGACACCCCGCCTTAACAAGGCCGTCGGGTCTTGGTCTACCAGGTTCCACCAGTTGCCCCCCGCAGACACGTGGGGCCCACCTCAGGGTCCACCCACATGCTCGAACGGGTCATCTGACTAATGATTGTCCCCACAGGCCAACACATGTCCTTTCCAGTGCTCTTTGTCCTCACTCACACACACCCTAGGAAACTTCCTAGAAGGTCACCCATCCTGATCACTACTCTAGGCCAAGCAACCTTAATTGTGGAGTTCTAATCAGACAGGCTCCCGAATGGAAGATGCACCTTGTTGACATGAGTCATATCATTTAGTAATTTAACCCTATATCATTTGGGGGTGTTACAATCACCCCACCTTTAGAGCACAACGTCCTTGTTGTGGGCCCTACATCTCAACCCAAGCAGTGCACCACACTTAAGGCTGGGTACCACGTTTGATAACAAATGTGACAACTGGGTCCCCGTGATAGCACATACGCCCCGACTTAACATGTCCTTTCCACTGTGCTTTGTCCTCACTCACACACACCCTGGGAAACTTCCCCGAAGGTCACCCATCCTGATCACTACTCCAGGCCAAGAAAGCTTAATTATGGAGTTCTAATCAGACAGACTCCCGAAAAGGATGATGCACCTTATTGACAAGAGTCATATCATTTAGTCCTCGAAAAGGATGATGCAACTTATTGACATGAGTCATATCATTTAGTCATTTAACCCTATATAATTTGGGGGTGTTACAATCACCCCACCTTTAGAGCATAACGTCCTTGTTGTGGGCCATATATCTCACCCCAGGCAGTGCACCACACTTAAGGATGGGTACCACCTTTGATACCAAATGTGACAACCGGGTCCCCGTGATAGCATAGACACCCCGCCTTAACAAGGCTGTCGGATCCTAGCCTACCAGGTTCCACCAGTTGCCCCCGCAGACATGTGGGGCCCACCCTAGGGTCCACCCACATTCCCTGGGAAACTTCCCCGAAGGTCACCCATCCTGATCACTACTACAGGCCAAGCAAGCTTAAATTATGGAGTTCTAATCAGACAGGATCCCGAAAAGGATGATTCACCTTATTGACATGAGTCATATCATTTAGTCATTTAACCCTATATCATTTGGGGTGTTACAATCACCCCACCTTTAGAGCACAACGTCTTTGTTGTGAGCCATACATCTCAACCCAGGCAGTGCACCACACTTAAGGATGGGTACCACCTTTGATACCAAATGTGACAACCTGGTCCCCGTGATAACACAGACACCCCGCCTTTAGAGCACAACGTCCTTGTTGTGGGCCCTATATCTCAACCCAGGCAGTGCACCACACTTAAGGATGGGTACCACCTTTGATACCAAATGTGACGACCGGGTCCCCATGATAGCACAGACACCCCGCCTTAACAAGGCTGTCAGGTCCTGGCCTACCAGGTTCCACCAGTTGCCCCCACAGACACATGGGGCCCACCCTAGGGTCCACCCACATTCCCTAGGAAACTTCCCCGAAGGTCACCCATCCTGATCACTACTCCAGGCCATGCAAGCTTAATTATGGAGTTCTAATCAGACAGGCTCCCGAAAAGGATGATGCACCTTATTGACACGAGTCATATCATGTAGTCATTTAACCCTATATCATTTGGGGTGTTACAATCACCCCACCTTTAGAGCACAACGTCCTTGTTGTGAGCCTTACATCTCATCCCAGGCAGTGCACCACACTTAAGGATGGGTACCAGCTTTGATACCAAATGTGAAAACCCGATCCCCGTGATAGCACAGACACCCCGCCTTAACAAGGCCGTCGGGTCCTGGCCTACCAGGTTCCACCAGTTGCCCCCGCCTTTAGAGCACAATGTCCTTGTTGTGGGACCTATATCTCAACCCAGGCAGTGCACCACACTTAAGGATGGGTACCACCTTTGATACCAAATGTGACAACCGGGTCCCCGTGATAGCACAGACACCCCGCCTTAACAAGGCTGTTGGGTCCTGGCCTACCAGGTTCCACCAATTGCCCCCGCAGACACGTGGGGCCCACCCTAGGGTCCACCCACATTCCCTGGGAAACTTCCCCGAAGGTCACCCATCCTGATCACTACTCCAGGACAAGCAAGCTTAATTATAGAGTTCTAATCAGACAGGCTCCTGAAAAGGATGATGCACCTTATTGACATGAGTCATATCATTTAGTCATTTAACCCTATATCATTTGGGGTGTTACAATCACCCCACCTTTAGAGTAAAACGTCCTTGTTGTGAGCCTTACATCTCAACCCAGGCAGTGCACCACACTTAAGTATGGGTACCACCTTTGATACCAAATGTGACAACCCGGTCCCCGTGATAGCACAAACACCCCGCCTTAACAAGGCCGTCGGGTCCTGGCCTACCAGGTTCCACCAGTTCCCCCGCAGACACGTGGGACCCACCCTAGGGTCCACCCACATTCCCGAACGGGTTATCTGACTAATTATTGTCCCCACAGGCCAATACATGTCCTTTCTAGTGTTCTTTGTTCTCACTCACACACACCCTAGGAAACTTCCCAGAACGTCACCCATCCTGATCACTACTCTAGGCCAAGCACGCTTAACTGTGGTGTTCTAATCAGACAGCCTCTTAAAAGGGAAGGTGCAACTTGTTGACATATGTCATATCATTTATTCATATAACACTTTATCATTTGGGGGTGCTACAATTACAATCCATTTAAATCATTAATGAAAAAAGAATCGCATCACTTCGTCGATGTGGTAGTCCACAGGTATGCACGAGCAACGTTATAGTTTTCCAACAGATGAGAGAAAATGGAATATGGTTTTTACATCAGAATCAAAATAATTAAAAATATATAATGGAATTAATTAAATATTTTATAATGGATACCATATATTTATGGGAGTTTTAAAACGAAATAAATTGAAAGAGACCGAGTATGACGATTTCCACTTCTTTAGAAGGCCTATTTTAGATTAATTCTTAAGGACCCTTGGAATGGTTTTTTAAGAAGACAAAACATATAATTTGTAACTATTTTAGTTGAGAAGATAATGTTTTTGAGTTTTTTCTTACTATAAGACTCAATATGAGTGAGTAATATAGTGGAAGATGTTCTATTTTATAAGTGAGGAGAAGGGCACATTTGGAAATACATAAAGTATTAAATTTATGTAAATTAATTTTTTGGTTAAAGTAGCTAAAAATTGATATATTTAGAATATCAGACGAGGATGAGTATAAATTTTATCATACTATCAAATTTGGTCAATGTTAGGTGATGTTTTAACCCTTATCTATTAGTTTTAATCATATTTAAACCCTTTTGACAATTACCACGATATCAATGTTTTTTAATCATTAGGGATCGGAAAAGTTACTATAAAAGTTCAAGTGACCCATAAGAGGGCGTTTATATTTCAAATGTATAAAACTAACTAGTATGAATATATTATTTTTAATAATTTTATAACTTTTAATAAAATATTTTTTATTATAATACATAATTAATGTCAATTTTGGAAATACATGAAATATTTTAATATAATATGTGTCTACCTCATGTAAAATGGTTAAAAATGACCTGGATTATAAGATAAGGAGTATATGGTATTAATATAATCACCAAATAGAATTTATACTAGTCTAGATATCATCTGAAAACTTATATTTTGGATTAACCCCTTGGTTAACAAATTTTAATATTAACCGCGGTAATGAATTTTTAAATAACAAAGGGTTATAAAATTATTTATAAGGAAAAAATTGTCTTATAAATGGACAGAGGTTGAAATTTAAAAAAAATTATCATCATAAACTTCTTATTGAAATATTTTTATAATTGATAAATAATTTAATAAAATTTTATTTAACATAAAAAACTATTAAAGGCAACTAAAGATCTGTTCACTTAATTAGAATTTTAAAACAAAATAAAAAAAATAAATTTGAATAAAAACTATTTAAAAATATATAATACGTTATATTTATCTTAATAAATAACTATAAAAAATAAATAACATAAAAATATTACTTTTCGTGTTTTTTAAAAAAATTATTTAATATTTTTACTATGAGCACAAGAACTGTGTCCCTGTTGCATAAGAGTTAAATCAATTAATTCATCAAATATTTTTAAAAATAAATTACCTGCATATAAATAAACACAAAAGTTAAAAATAAACTTATATATTCCTTCAATATGTATATTTAAATATATATATTAACTGAAAAAGTACTTATTATGTCATTTTGACTTTTCTAGCCATGCACAAGCACTACTCAGAATTTTGGATAAGTCACATGTTTTATAACAAAACAATTCATATTTATCCATAAAAGTCATAAATAATACATAATATTTAATAAAAGAGTATATAAAACAATTCGACCTTCTCCAATATTGTTTTTAGGACACCAAACAAGACTTTTCTAGTGCTACACAAGCACTCTGTCGACACCGTAAATGATTTGCATATTTATCATGATATAAATTATAATTTATATGAATTGAATTATTTTTGTTTTATATTTTAAGTATATTGTACTAAATTAGTTTTTATAAAGGTTTCATAATTGTTTATATCATATTTATGTCATGGTGAAATCAAAAAAGATACCATATATCGTAAAATATTTATTGTTCTTTACTATTCATCAAAAATTAATTTCTTCAAAAAAATCAAGAATTTCACCCTAAGATAATTTTGGTATGGTAATCCCAAAAATTATATTATTTTTATCAAATAAACTTTCTAAAATTTCATGAAATTAATTATAATATTATCTCATAAAAAAAAATAAAACCCATTTTGGACGAAAAATTATTTTGAAGAATAAAATGACATAACTAAACATTTAGTGCTTATTTACATAGAATTTATAAAACAAAATTAATTTATTATGAAATTTATTTATATTTCATAGTACATTTACTTCTATCCATACCCACCAATCCAATTATTATGTTATTAGAGTTAAATAATAATAATATTTTGTGATTCGTTTAAGATCAGTGTTGCTTGTTGTATAATCTATCAAACATAGTGTTATTTTAAACCATTGGGAATTAGATTATACCAAAATTTAATAAATTTCAACAATGATCTTTGAAATTGTTCTTAATAATCTGGATTTTGATTTTGAAAATTCCTTTTTCGAAAACTCATATATAAAAAAGGGCTAATAAAACATCCTTTTGAAAAAAGAGAAAGGGAAATATGATGGTTATCTGGAATAACACATAAATAGTTTTCAAAATATGAGAACATTAGTGTGTACTGAATATATTGTCATGGATAAAAAAATTAATGTCCAAATAATAATGGATAGTGATATAGAACCTTTATCACAACACAGTTAATGCTCATGAGAAAGTTAATGACCACAAAACCCTAATAAATGAGGTGTGAAAAACCCCATTGATTCATAAAAAATGATTGTAATAGGATAATAATTTTGTTTCATGATATTATTTTTATAGTTTAGGAATTAAATTACTATATATACTATGAAAATAGGGAAATACACTTATTTTGAAAGTAGAATTTCTTCCTTTAATCAATTTCCAAAACAATCTCAATTTTTTCTCCAAATGATGAGTATTAAATATGGATTTTTCATTCCAGGAGCACTAAAATAAACTAAATAATCCTAAAAAGGATTTTAAGATACTTCGACTTTCTTAAAATAATTACAAAATACGAATGGTCAGTACAAGGCAAGATTATATTCTAAATCTATACATATTTATATTTAACTTCAAAATTTTATCAATAATATCAAAGGTTCCTCTTAGATCATTTCATAAATAACCATAAATCCCAAATAACATTAATGACCTAAACAGTAAATAATGTTTTAACCTCAAAGGTGATCTCATACCTTTCATCTTATATCCTCAAAAATTTAATTCCTTTCTTCTCAATAAATATATCATAAAAAATAACATGTTAAACCTAAGCGTTACTTGTACCTCAACCCAATAAAGAATATCCCAAAATATAATCAATAAAAAAGATATATAAATATACATTTCTTATAATTTAGAGAACATTAAAGAAATATCAATAATTAAATTTAGATACTATCTTGAAAGGTAATTCTTACCATGACCATAAATATTTTTGAAAATATAACCATGTAATGAATCACTTTTGAAATATCAAGATTATCTACGTCCCACTATCTACTAGACTATAAAAAACTTAACATCAAATCACATACTAACCAAAAGAGTTATTTAATATTTAATATATTATTATTCTTAAAACCAAGTAAGAGTTTTAAATCACCTCAAAATACCATCACTTAAAACCTACATTGGGGTGTCTATACCTTTAAACTTATTATGAACCCTAAACTTATAAACCCACGATGGTATCCATAACTTTTCAGTTAACGCCATATGAAAACATATATGGTTAAAAAAATTAACATGAATCATTATTCATCAAATAAAGTTACATACTATTGAATTTATTCTATAAATCCTAAAATGAAATAAACATCATTATAGCGAACCTTAATCACCACATCATCAAATCGATAACCAATTTCATTGTTAATATTATTATCCCATTCCAATCATCAATGTAAATCATCTCTTTATCCTTAATAAACATTAACACTACTCTACTAAATCACTTTTTTTGGTTTTCATCACAATTCAACAAGTGTTTTAAAATCCTTAGATAAAAAATTCTTTGACAAAAATCCATAGATGATTCATCATTATTATATCCATAATATAATTGATATAACACTTCCAATACATAATAATAAATTCATAATACATAAACAGTTAATAACACTCCAATTATTGGAATATAATAGGTCCTTACTTAGACTATGTAAAAACTATTAGATTTTGGAATTGGATTGCACAATTCCCCTTTTCCCCACACATAGGACATTGTAGTATAAATAGAATCTTAGGATGAACTTCATTTAACTTCATTAAAAATTTCATTTTCCCTTTAAAATTAATTTATCTATTCCCTTTTATTAAAAACATAAGGAATATTCTCATTCCTCTGTGACATCTCCTTGAGTGCCTCTTCCCACATACATGACATGTAGGAAACTGAATCTTACCCCCTATATGCTCTTCCTGAAATTACATTATCATCTTATTAGCTGTGTCATGAAACTTAAACAAAATTGAGATTTTTAATCATATAATGAGATAGATAATTAGAAATAATCAAATGGTTTCACCTTCTATCTCCCATTTAATTTGGTTTATCCCCTAGACAATCATTAGAATGTCTTTCATATTCTATGTTAACATGAAGCCTCATAGATTGAGTGATTGACTAAAACCAAAAAGTATAGTGTGAGTAACAATATCCATAGTGATGAATTTTATAATCCTGAAAAATCATTCATAGGTTTTCTAAATCATGACACCATCTTTTTAATGTATGAAACATTATTTTTAACCTAATTACTTCATTGTCATCATCTATTCCAATCCCTCTTAATGTTTCATAAATAAAATTTGAATTAACCTAAGCATATCCCCCAAGAGTGTCAAACAAGGTGAGTAGTAAGGGAACACTCATTGTGCACTGGAATGATAGCTGAGATATACTCAACCATCAATTTTTAGTGTTATTACCCCTTTATTCAGATGTTCTAAAAACCACATCCACTTGTAGTATCCAAAAAAATATGTATTTATAGGAAGACTATATAATATCATCTTTGCCAAAAATTTAGGATGTCATCGTATACATTGACTTATCCCTAATATTTTCACCAATGTTATCTAATAGAAATATTCTACGATTGGATATACCATTCTATGATACCAACTATAGTGAGCTATACTTTTCATACATAGATATTACATCTCCATATATTAATATTTATTAAATAAAATTATGATCCATGATAGAACTATATAGGTTTATTGATAATGTTGACAAGATAAAAAAATATAATTATTTAATGAAATATCTTCGACATATACCCAAAATATATTCCCATATAGTACTTTTCTTATACATACTTGACTTAAAACCTTTCTTCAAAAACTTGGGATGGGAAGAATAAGAAAGAGTGAGATCATATGCTTAGTAAGGGTAAGAAAGGGAGATATCCATCACCACTTCAGAATAACATGATAATAAGGGTATGATAACATGAGTGTAACTTTTGAAAACCATACCCATCCTATCATATATCATATTCCTGAATAATGAAATAAATCATGGAAATTCATGAGACATGAAACACAATAAATCAAAGAGAATGTGAAATGAGAGAAAAAACCTAGAATAAGACATAATTTGTTTTATACTCTTAAGCATAGAGAATCATTAAATTGTAAACGATCACTAGCAAGACAGTCATAAAGGATTGTGTCAACTCCCCATTCCATATTATCATTATTCAAGGTTAAAACTGAAGACTATCATTGTGGAATTAGTCCTTTATTGAATTGGGTTCACTCCCCATTCCAATTATCCTTAGTCAAATTTCAAACCTAATATTATCCTAGTGGATAGAGTCCCTTATTGAAAAGTTTAACTCCCCATTATAGTCCTTATTATCTCAGGAGATATACATCTTTACAAAATTAATTCGAGGGATATATAATTTATGGACCAACCATCACATAATGAAAATAATACACATGTGTTATAGAAGATCATACAAAATTCTTCATATCACAACCCATGGAAAGGAAATGGGTTTCATAAAAATCTCATCATTTTGTTATAGAATAACCCATGGAAATAAAATGAGTTTTAAAAAGGTTTCATAATAACTTAATTGACCCATGGAATGAACAATGTTTCATAGAATCATCCTTAAATCATTATCATCATAATCTATCCAAATAATTAAATTTTATGGTATCATTGGGTTATATTACAAGTAAATAAAAACAAACACCATAGGATATTATCATATATGAAAAATTCCATTAAAATATAACTAAAATATTTATTGAGGAAAATACCCATTTCACTTTGATTTTTTTTTAAATTTGAGAAATTTATCAAATATTAAATAAATCATTCTATCTAAAGAGGAACCCGAAAATGTTAATGTAAGATTAAAATAATTTATTGTTCTTGATGGGGGGTAATTCTATTCATGTCGTCTTTATTAAAAAAAATTTGCTTTCTGAATTTCATTAAAAAGTCAAAATTTCCTTACTTAGAAAAAAATAAGTTTCCTTTAATATTTTTTGTAAAAAGTAAATAATGGGTAAAAATAAATTTAAACAATTCTAGGGTGAAATAAAAAAATATTAAAAACATTCTTAGAAAATATTTATATGGAAGAAAAATTATTTTTAACTAAAGATAGAAATAATGTCAAGTATTCTTAAAAGAATTATTTCAGTCTATAAAGTTATTAAAGAGTATAAAATGAATGGAAAATATTTTATCTTTATAAATACCCATAAAAGATTAAAATTAATGAGTTTATACAGATATGGGTTTTATATTTTCAAATTTGAAAACTTTATCGTAAACAATCATGATAAAAAATTATATTGGAACAAAAATCCCATTCTCCTTTGGTAATATCCATATAAATGCCTCATCATATAGAGAAACTTTTATGTATTTTTAAATACCCATAAATTTAAATAAATAATCATACAATTCATTTATGGGAAGAATATATAACACATAAAAGAAATTATTGGTGAATATGGAACAAGAATGAAAAAATTAAAATGAGATAATGAACCCTTACCATAAGTTCCTCATGCTTTGAAAGCACTCTAACCTCCTGAATAATAAATTTAAATATATTATAATTATCTATTATAATTATGCAAATAATTATAATATCATACATGATCCAATTATAACATTTCAACACCCATTTATTAAAAATTCATTATTAAAATCATTGTTTCCAAATATCAACTATTCCATTTTTCATGGAAGTTTCAAGTCTAAAATTCAGATCCTTATAAATTTATCATAGTCCCATAATTTTAATTATATTAAACATGAAATAAATATCATATATATTCATTATATATTTATTTAGAGTCTTCTATAAAATGTATAGATAGAAGTGTGAATTTCACCAACCATGACGCATGAATGCTATTTTATTTTTTCAATGAATAAAATGAAAGAAAATTAAAAATCATTACCCATTATAGGACCAATTTTATATCATATTTATCTTCTATATACATTAAAACAATCCATATTACCATCCATGTAAATAGGAAAGGAGAAAAGAATTAGATCACTTCGTGGAGGTGGTAGATCCCATGTACGCATGCGCAACATTATTATTTTAAATAGAAGGGAAGACGGTTGATTATTATTATTATTAATTACATTATAATTTATAACATTGATCTATAGGACTAAAAATAATAAATAAATTAAAATAATTTGGGTAAGATGAATACCTATTCTTTGACAGGTCTCCTTTAGATTTCTTTTTAAGGATACTTGGAATTGTATCTTAAGAACAAAAGAACCTATAATTCATGAAAATGGATATTTAGAGTTGAATTTGGATGATTTTTGTTAAGATAGAGGTCTAAAATGTTTTGGGAAATATATGAGAAAATTTTCCCTTTTATAGGGGAGGGTAGGGGCACCCTTGTAATTTCTTAATGTATTAAATTAATATATATTGGTTTTCTTGTTCATGTGGCTCCAAATTGATATATTTAAAATATTATAAAATAGGATTATGATATTTAAAAATAATATCATTGAATAATATTTGTATATGTTTAGGGGATTTTAACCCACATATCTTAGTTTTAACCTTTCATTATCCCTTTTGATAATTATTGCGGTGTCAATGTGTTTTCTTTGTATGGGTCAAGAACCATTCTCTAAAAGGTCAAGTGTCCCATAAATGGAACATTTTTTATATTTTAAACCATATCCAATTTACTTGAAAAAATATAGAATTTTATGAATTTTGAATAATTTAATAAATATTTTTTTATTAAAAAATATCATTAATGTAATTTTTGTAAATAAATGAAATATTATAATATAATATGGGTCTAACTCATGGAATATGGTTCCAAAGTTACATTTATTAAAATATAAGGAAGATAAAATATTAATATAAAACCTAATAAAATTTATATAGGTATAGATATCATATTTAACCTCATATTCTTGTTGGACCCCTTGGTTAACCAATTTGAACATTAACTATGGTAATGAATTTCCAAATATTAAAGGGTTGTCATTTTTATTTATAAGGTGAAAATTGGATAAAAATGGAAATGTGATGAAATTTTATATCATTTATCATCTTAATTTTACCCTCTTTATATTTTTATAATTTTTAAATAATATCATGAAATATAGTTTAGTAAAAAATACTATTAATATCATCTTAAGAACTATTCGCATAATGTGACTTTGAAAATGACATGAAAGTAGTTGAATTATATTATAAAAATTTAAAAATTATATAATATGTTATATTTATCTTATAATTTTTTCGAAACATTAATATACCCACACAATATAACATTTTTATTTTTTAAAATCATTTACTATATTTTTCGACAAATTGTACAGACACTGGTCAGCATTACGTATACATTTTAAGTAATTATTTCAAAAATCAAAATTTAAAAAATTACCATCCTAAAAATAAATTAATTTATTTTAAAATGAATCTTATTATTCATTAAATATGTATATTTACTCACATATATCTCATTAAAAATTATTTAATATGTTATTTTGAAATTTCTAGTCTTGCACAAGTATTACACAATAATTTGGATAATTAACATGTTATATAACTAAATTTTTTTATCTATAAATAAATATCATCAATAATAATTCATAGTAAATAACAAAGTCTGAAAAATGGTTCCCCCTAAAATATTGTTTTATGACACTAAATTTGACTTTTCTAGTACCACGTAAGAACTGCATCGACACTGAAATAGATTTTCATATTTATAATGAAGTAAATTCTAATTTATGTGTTTTATTTATTTTTGTATTAAATTTTTATAATATTATCATTAATTATTTATTCCATAAGTTTCATAAAAGTTTATATCATATTTGTATCTCGTAAATATCATAAAAGATACTATATTTCATAAAAAAATTATTTCTTTATAATTCACCAAAAAATAAATTTATTTTAAAAAATACAAATAATTCACCTTAATATAATTTTAATATTCTTATTTAAAATATGATATCATTTTTATGAAATACAATTTCAAAGAGATCTATAAATTAATTATAATATTCACTCACAAAAATTAATAAAAAACCCTTTGGATGAAAACACATTTTGATGAATAAAGTAGATTTATTAGAAATTGAATAATTATTTTCTAATAATTAATCAATTTTTTTATTTTTTCCTTTATATATATTTTTAAATTTATTTTATTATATTCATACCCACTGATTCAATGATTATGTTATAACATTTAAAAAATCATATTATTTTGTGGTTTATTTAATCTTGGTGTTTTGTGTTGTATATGCTATCGAATATAGTGTTATTTTAAAACCTTGGAGAGTTAAACATAATATTAAAGTCATTATACATATTATTAATACTCATCCACCTCAAAAAATCAATTATTATTATATTAATAACTTATTATGTACTTTAAAATATTTCAAGGTTCATCACCATCATTATCGAACCATTTTATATATTTGAGATAATTTATTATCTAATGTAACTATTAATTTACCATTACTAACACATATTAAACTCTTTTAGGATATAAAGTTAAATTAACATCATTGTGGTAACAAAATTTAAAAATTTAATTTTTCTTTTACCGATATACTCTAAACTCATCTTGGATATTTAGTGTCTTTCACTTTGAATTTAACTGGATTAATATTTTATTTTTTATTCTTGAACTTCTCTATGTCCATAATTTAATCCAACTATCCTCTTATAAGATATTTTCCCTTAAAAGTTTCATTTCATGAAATAAAAATCATTTATGATATAAAATAACAACTATTTCTTTAAATATGATTATTTAGGAAAACACTAGTGTAACACATATCTCATATAATATTCAATTTGTTTGGATTAATACTCTAAAATGAAGATTTTATTTTTTAAAACATACCACTATTGATCAGTGGGAACTCCTTCCCTCAATTTTTAAAAACTCTTTGATAAAATCATTTATCTTGGATAAAAAACATTTTATCCTTATCTCCTTTTAAAATATGTTAGATATTTGGATGATTCATAACCATGTTTATAAAATAAATCATATCATATATTGATTACAAATTTTTGTTTAAAATAACATCTCTTCTCACATGAGATGGAACCAAGATGATAAACAAACAAAATATCCATTTTTATCCAAGATATATATAATGTGATCTACTAAATCCAAATCCTAAATATTGAAACACTTTTCCCATCACTTGAATGAACAATTTAAGCTCTAACATTCAATCCTCCCTCATCTTTGAACTCTTATACATATTTTCAATCAACAAAATGGGAATAGGAGGTATTGGATCCATCTCAACAGATACCTATCCAACATTCATGCCTTCATCATGTTTCTGAATGCAAAGGTAAATCATATGGTTTGAGGTATTTCTGACCATTTTCCAATGGTAGTCTCTTTGTCTCCTAGGCAGGAATCTCAAGAAATATTCAAGTTCCATGCCCATTGGACCCACAACCTGGATTATATCCAACTATTTATCTCTTCATTGGGGGATCCTATCCGGGGGAACACATAGTGGTTATCCATAAAAATATTAAGAGACTAAAATAAGAGATCCATACATGAGAAAGAGACCTCCCTCCCTTTGACTAGAATATAAATGCCCTCAAAAGAATATTGATTATATGGAAGCTATCCTAGAGGAAATTTTGAAGGATATGATGTTCAATAATCTTTACGACAAGAAGAATAGACCGGGAGAATGATTCTCGGCTAAGAACGGATGGCTCGGGAAACCTCGAGGATCAAGTGGTTGCATGGGGGTGATAATGACACAGAATACTTTCATGCATGCATAAAGAAGAAAAGATGTTCCATAAAACCCAATATCATGTGTGAGGATGGCTTTTACACTGATGATAGAGATGAAGTTTGTGGTATTGGACACTCTTTCTTTAAATATCTACTTACAGGTCTGAATGTGAGGATGCCCAATGTTTACCTGAGCAGGAATGCAGAGCTTTGGGAAGATATCCCCAACTCTGTCTGTCCCCATTATAGCAATATTCTGGATGAGATACCTATATATGATGAGATCCATGTGGCCATGTCAGATCTCAACCCAGAGAGTGCACCGGGGGATTAATTCTTTCATGGATCATTTTACATAGGTTCATG
The DNA here is from genome assembly GCA_963277665.1 of Viscum album. Classification (NCBI taxonomy): domain Eukaryota; kingdom Viridiplantae; phylum Streptophyta; class Magnoliopsida; order Santalales; family Viscaceae; genus Viscum; species Viscum album. Next base: position 619,909,137 of record OY728139.1, read on the forward strand.
GGAGGTCATTAAGAGAGAAATTGTTTCATCTATCTAAGACTTTTTTTGAGGAGGATACCTTCCACTTGCTAAGAGTTCCTTGATTCTCATGCTCATATGGAAGGGAAAGGACACCTCCTCTCTCTTTAACTATAGAAATGTGAGTATGTGCAACTTCCCCTACAATATTATTGCAAGCACCATCAATATGAGGCTCCATGCACTTTCCCTAGTGGATATCCATTGATCAACATGGCTTCATGATGGGCCGATCCATCGATATAGCTATATCAATGGAATAGGAAATGCTAATAGATATCAAAATAAAAATTCATGGATCCAACCTAGCCATAAATATTAACATGAATAAGGCATACGATAAGATTGAATGAGGATTCATATGTTGGGTTCTGTCAAGCATGGGCATGTATTCCAGGGTCTCTGATCTCAAAATAATTTGTTTTAGCTCTTTGTGGATGGATGCCACCTTCAGGGGGAAAACCTATGGATTCTTCAAGGTGATCTAGGGTATATGCCAAGGATATCCAATCTCCCCATGTATATTCATCCTAATGAAATATATGCTGAGTATCTTGATTAATAGAGGGATCTCGAGTGAGATAATATTTATCTACTAGAGGAAACTGAGCATGTCTTCGATTTCCCACTTGATGTTCACAAATGACACAATCACCTTTTCAAACATTGTCAAGAGGTATGTGCATGGAATCAAAAGGAATCTGGAGGAGTATTACTATTGGAGTGGATAGGAGATCAAAAATTCCAAAAGATTCTGTATATATCAAATAATTGTGCTTCAAACCGACCCATGCATTTGTGCAGCAGGTTGGACATGCATCGAGGTAACTTTCCAATGGAGTAACTCGACACTCCTATAACATCATAAAGAGTGAACATACATGATTTTGACCATGTGGTAAATATGATAATGGGCCATGTTCTCAACTATAAAACCATCTCCTAACCTTTGGGCGAAAATTTTCTCTGGTGAAGAACGTCATTTCTTCCATCCCGGTGCATGTGCTGGCTTCTACCTCAATATGAAAAGGTGTTATCAAAGCTATTGCAAAGGGTTTTGATGGATTTATATGGGATTCTCTTTTGGAAGGAAATATTCACTGTATATCATGGGACATGATGGAAAATACCATTCATGATGGTAGGATCAATTTAAGAAGCCTGAAGACCACTATTCAATGCATGCATGTGAAACTATCATGGGAAGTGATTTAAAAATGAACTCTATGGTGGAGGATTATGTCCCATCACTACAGAGTAAATATAGAAGATTTTAGAACATAGGTATCACACTTATGGTCTAGGATGTTCCCCCTCATTTCGACCCTTCAACAACACGCACGTTGGATTGTGGGAGAAGGTAAAATTCTATTCTGGCATCAAAACTAGACAAGATCTATGATTGGGTTTCCAGGGTGCCTTTCCACCACAATATCCTTCAAGGAGGTGATATTGCACCAACCTTTCATCAGGGTAGTGCTAGATAGGATCCAAAAAGAAATAGTTGACTATATTTCCATCAACTCGTAGCCAGACAGATGTGTGTTCACCCCGTCAAACTCAAGAAACATTACTCTTAAAGACAACAATAGATTATCTACACCTATGGAGCCTTATGATAGATTGAAAAATATAGTGTGGTGAAATAGGATTCAAACCAATTATAACTTTCTCATATAGAGGATACAACACGGTGTAGTACCATCCGATGATAATATTAAAAAGTGGGAATTTTTCTATCATCATGCTGTCATTGCAATAAAAAAAATGGGAAGAAAGAAAAAATAACATCTTTTTCAAAGGATAATGGGACCATGGTGTGTGGAGGTCCTTTGGTGACTTCACCATTATATCATCCAACGTCTTATATGATGGTCTGTGCTTAGAGAAATGGTTTCAAGGGGTGACTAACTTAGGCCTGGAATGAATGATGAATTCTATTATCCTGAGTGCAGACTGTTGATGTTTATGGAAAGCTCAAAACCATTATAGATATGAGAAGTCCCTATCCATAGGTAGGTATATTATCATTAGAAAAAAGAGTCTACTAGTAGACATGGCCACACTTATTAGGAACTGGTGGGAGTCTCCTTGTCTGCACCTAATTGAAGCCACCTCTTCCTTAACCTCTTCTTCCACTCCTAGGATAGTTGTTCATTGGATATGTTATCTCCATCCAACAAATGAACTGAAAGTGAATACTGATGGATACTGTATATTGAGTGACATTCATGGAGAATGTGTGGTATGTGATACTGGGGTTAGTTATATTCTGGACTTCACAACACACTATGGAAGTGGAACCCCACTTCAGGTGGAGGCTAATACAGTTCTTATTGGGATAAACCTTTTAAAGTAGAAGAATATAGTTCTTACTCAAGTGGAAACGAATTATATTGTTATACATGACTCCTTACATGTAAAATGTACCATACCATGATTTTTTTCAAACATTATCAGGAAATGTATGAACCTTATCCAGAAGGATATCTAGGTTACCCACACAAGGCGTGAGGGGAATAAAGTAACAGATCATCTTGCATCTATGGAAGATCATGGGTCTAATGTCACCTTCCTTCCCAACATTACATTCCTAAATCCTGAGGTAGTAAAATGGATACATGTTGATTCCCTTGTACTGCACTATTTTAGGCCTCCCTAGATCCAGGCTTGTCTTTCCCCATTTCTCCATTGTTTTCCTTGTTTTCCCTTGTTATTTTGTAATTTTTCCTTGACTAAAATTTAATGATGGGGAGTATTTATCTTACATTTATTCAGAAAGGAAATTAATTAAATGTACTCTCTCTAAAATTATAACCCCTTAAAAATTACATCACACATAGTAGTGGAACAATATATATTTTTTTACTATGTAATATGTCCATATTGGAATTCCTATGACCACTTAGTTATTTAGGATGACCATCATTCCAATAATATTAGGAATGACTCTTGGATAATTTATTGGAAAACTATTTTCCCAATTCATCATATGAATGAAATCATAACTATTAATTTAGTATCCTTCCCAAGGGATTCCTAGTTAAGTGTTACAAAATGAATATGAAAAAATGAGGAACCTAACCCTCATGGTCACCTCATTACATACTTGACATAAATAGGATAATCCTAGGGTACCGTGCTTTGGAAGAACACACATGATTGTATTTACTTAGGAAGGAATGTGACACTTATTATTTTAAAGGTAGTTTAATATCAATATATTGTCTCATATCTTCCCATCATATATATATATATATATATATTATGATTTAGTTTAGAATTATCATTCCTTCAAGCCAATAAATATGTTCAAATCATATTGATGTGTGACTCTTTACATGACTTGAATACAAAATAATGTCATGGTATAATTAAGCTATACCTTTTATGAAACTACTTCAATTCATGTATTATAGTTTAGAGAAGAATTTAAATATCATAAAATAAATAATACCTTTATTGATAATAAAAATAATTTATATTTTTGAATAATAAACAAGGGAGTAAAACTAAATAAATTAAAAATTCATATATCAAAACATGAGATAAAAATTAATTTATTGTTCATAACAAATTATTAAAAAGTTATTCTTTTATACCATATTAACTTGAAAAGTTCTATTTTATCTAATATGAAGGTTCATATTATAATTTACATAGTTTTAAAATGAACACCCTCATATTTCAGAATTGTGTGACATTTATGAATACTTTTACCATCTAATAATAACCATTTAATAAATTATGCAACCATTTAAAAAAATCAAACATTTTTTCATCAATGTTACTAATATAATCATTTTGTATTCATATTTATGATCTAATCATAAATAAATATAAAAAAATTTATTTTTCACCCTATTTTAACAATTTAAGAAAACAGTAAGCCCTAATCACTACTACCAACACATTTTTTAATGGTTTAAACCCACAAAGATTTGGTATAAATCTTTAGGGTGCATGCCATGGGAAGTATCATAGTTATTTTATAATCCATTTTAAGTGAAAACCGTTTCCTAAAGTCTATTTAGATAATAAATTTTACTTTTATAATTCATTTTAGGTATGAATTTTTCGTCCCTAAAATGTTTAGTTGGTATTCAATGTAGTATTGTCTATTGTTATAGTTCCCCAACCATGAAGAGGAAACCTATTTACCATGTTGTTGTGCATTAAATTATGATGATCTGGTTTTTTCTTTCATTTTTATTAGGATGAACTAAATAGTAAAATTGCCTTAATTATACCATGGTTTGGATAAAAAATGAAGAATAATGACTGTTTTTATAACTTTTATTCCTGGATATGAAATCAAAAGAATAAAAATGAGTGTTTCAACTTATAATATATTGTAGTACCTAAAAACTCAGTTTCCTAGTTTCTTTTTTTTATTCAAAGATAAAACCAAATGTTAATTTATAGTTTTTTATTACACTATTGGTTTTTTGAGGGATAACACCTATCCTAAACATATTAGAAGAACAATAACAAAACCCAAGAAACATATAAAATCTATCAATATGTTTGGAATTACTAATAATGTAATGTTTAAAATTTCATACCTTACTTCAATTGATCTGGGATATAAAACAATGTTTGATAATGATTATTAGGGAGAAACAGATGGGTTCTTCCCTCCAAAGGAATCCAACAATTATAAGAATCATATGATGATCAATATAGACCGCTAATAATACTTGTTTTTTAGAACCTTGATTTAAAATTTAGTATAGAATAACGATATAGAGAGTTATTATATTGAGAAGTTTCATATAATTTGGACACAACAAGAGTCACATACTATGAGATCCTCTATACATCAATTATAGAAGACCGTTAGGATTCCCAAATGTTTGGATACTAAATGAAAAATTTCATAAGTCATATTCTTTGTAACATAAAAAAATCATTTTGATTCATTTGTTTAAAATTTAAATAAAGGTTATAGGAATATATAATCCTCTAGATTATCATTATATGTGAATCAACTGATTATTATAGAAAAAAGTAGGAGAAAAATATGGGTAATATAGTATCGCATGGTATATGAAAGTACCATGAACAATATTACAGTATGGTGACACTCACCACACCATGGTGTATCCCAAAGAATACCATGACATTGTCTAAACCAAACACTATTGTGATGCATTTAGTGAAAACTTCCAACATCAGGTAAAATTCTTGATGCCAGAACCACTATCAATGAACTAAAGTATTAGAGAAATTCTATGGAACCCTGAGAGTACTCGAAATTTGGAAGGATCAACAAAACTGTGGCCACCATCACAATAAAAAACCACCAAAAACACTATCACACCAGACCAAAATGGGGTTGATCCTGACTGATGAAACAAAAAGAGCAGGAGTAGGAGGAAAAATACTTCAATAAGAATCTGTAAAAAGAAAAACCAAAAAACCTAAAACCCATATCCAAATAATCATAAAACCCAAAAAGAGTGTTCCACCATATAAAAATTAAACTTTTATAGATCCAAGATAGCACACAAACCATGATTCTAGACTAAGGATGAGTTCAAACATGTTGAATTTGGAAGAAATATCACATGTAGAGTAAGAAAGAGGCCCTTAAATGTGGAAAAATGATGGAAAAAAAGTCCCAAAAGGAAATGAAGGATTATGTATATGAAATACAAGATAAGAAACCAAGAATGAAAAGTGGTAAATCTATAACAAGACCAAAGGTAAAACATAAGAAACCAAGCCAGAGGAAGACTATATTGAGAATAAATAGGTGGGAAAATAAGGGTTATTTATTAGAGAGTGTTTCATCACCATAAAAAGAGGTTTAAGGAGGAAACCCTAGATCCAATATATTCTAGAGACCTATGTGATACAATTATTTTGAGAGAATATAGATCCTTAAACTAAGGGGTATATATATTTCATTTCATCCTACAAAAAAATGTTTTTATAATTTTATATTTTTAGTTCATTTTATCAACCTCCCTTCCCATAATCATATCATACGAGCCTCTATAGATCTATAAAATGTTAAATTTGATAAGATGACCCAAATTTATTATATTTTAAAATAAAAAAAACTTATATATTCAATGAAAAATTAAAGAACCCTATGTTTGAAGTATGACATGAAAATATCATATTTTTTAGGTTGGTCTATATACCCTAATAATGTATTCTTAAAATTACACATGATTGAATTTATTTAACACTGAAGTGTTGACCCAGATGAACTAACAATTATTTCAAGAGAAATATATGTCTTGATAATGGTCTATAGGTCCTTTAATTGTTTTAAAACACACTCAAGGGTAACTCTGTTCAATTTATGCACTAAATCATAAACCATTATGTGGTAATGTTCACCATGTCATAGTTTGTTCTTGATCATGGTTCTTAATAGAACATTATAGTGTATAATAATAATGGAATGAGATATAAATTATATCGAAATTATTATACATATTATCATCCATATTCAGTATAATGAGACCTCATGTAATAATGTCAAAATATATTATTGATTATAAATAACATATTCATTGAGTGGATTTTGTAATAACTACAACGTTAAATTGTAAATGTTTTCTATTTTAGAACATTATAAATTTCAATCCTCTAAGAGGATCCTCCATTTAATTATGGATTCCTATAAATTTAATATCAATGACCTCATTAAATAACACTATTTATTGTTCCTGATGTGGAAACACTATCAATTCATTTCTCTTAATGTATCTTCATGTGGGAGGTGCTAGAACACCTTTAGAGATATGGGGTACTATCAAATAATTTGTTTATTCATGTGTCTAGTTGATACATTACATGGTAGAAAACCATTAGTTTCTGATCAAACAAACTATTTTTGATGATCAGATAATTGATAATAAGGTATGTTTGTTTAATAATATTTTATTTAATCTTTTCATTTCCAATCATAGTGGATCTTAAGTGAGGGTTTTTTATTTATTCCAATATATTTGGTTATTTTTGGATATGCAGAAAACCCTTATTTGATATTAGAGTCATTTTTAGTGAATGATTAATGAGATGAAAAAATAGTATGATGTTTTCCTAGAACCAAAACCATGGTTATAAAACTATTTCATGGTATATAAAATTTGTACTGAAAAAACATTCTTTATGAAATTATTTTTTAGTTTATAAAAAAAATTAGAATATAATTTCATTATTTTAGAAAATTAATCATGTCCATTATTATCATAAAACAAAACATCATTTTCTACATTATTGTGACATGGTTTCAGGAAAAAATATCACAGTTTATAGAGATGATATTTCCACAAAAAAGACAAAGCTTATCATGGTAGATTTTAACAGTACATGTTTTATAGTGTGCCCATAGAAAATAACAACTTATTCTAATATTCCATATCATGGTTCAAGGAGGGTCATTTGAGTAATTCTATTTCAAAAAAACCATGTTTTCCTAAAAAATAGAATCTTATTATATAATAAGGCTTGTAAGAATCCACATGAAATTAGATAATATCAAAATTTATTTTCATAGAATTTATAATTGTCTAAAGTTATTATATCTTGTGTTATATATTTGAAACTTTCAAATGCTAATGACATATATATTCATGAATACAAACTTTTTATATTATTAATGATGTATTATTTACTTTAAATTGTTTAAATGGATTATTGTAATTTTCATTATATGTATATATGAGTTACATACTAGGTAAGGCATAAATTATTTAGTATTCCTTCAACTAAGAAAATGTTTTTCACAATAGTTATTAATTCTATAATCAAGGTTAATTTAGTAGGAAATGAAGTCACTCTGGAGTACAGATCCATGGATACTAGGACTTAGGGTTAGATTTCTCATTGGCCTGGGTGGATTATTCCTTTTTTAGAAAAAGTAGGTGTTAAAAACCTCTCAAACACTAATTTCTTTTGTAGACATTTTAGTTTTATATTATTATAATAATTGACTTGATAAGATTTAATGTACCTTATTTATGCGATACATTTGGATATGTGTAGATATAGTTGTATTTTTTTATTGATAGAGTTATATAAATCATTGATTTCAAAAGGTGTTATAAATTAACATGTTTGTAAATTTGGTTGAGGGAAAAAGATTCAAAATCTCAATTTCTAGAGATATGAATACATATAAAGATACATGAGATGTAAATATTTCATGGGTTGTAGTAGTTACAAATTATATACATGGTATGTATATAGAAATAATGAAAATAATAAAACCCCTAAGAAACAATGTGCAATGCATCGACCCTAACCTAAGTTGCACAAAACTGTTGTCTACTTTTTTCCATTGTAAGAAGATAAAATGAATCACATTTTGAAGGACTCAATAGTTTTGTAGTCTTGGTAAACAAGATATATACATGATTCTGATATTACATTATAAAATAAAAATTATAATATTTTTTTGAGAATTTCATTATTCCCTCTAGCATATACTTTCATATCATTTTTAGTACACTTCTTAGATTCATAGGAAAGGAAAAAAATACAGGAGAGCTCAAATTATCAGTAAGGATTAAGTACAATGATGATTATCATGAACCAATAAACATAGTCACTATTAGTTAAATAACTATAAAAATAAGAAATTTAATAAATTTAATAGAATAATCAATAAGGTAAGGTAAATAAATGAAAATATATTCAATTTTATCCACAACATGTCTATTATAACTTGATAAGGAATAATAAATATGTAAAGGTAAAAAAATAACAACACAATACATTTAATCAACAAACTAAGAATAATGAAAATCTAGAGATAATATTTTTGTGAAAATATAATGGATAATAATAAATTAATTCAAAATGACTAAAATGATTGATTATTGGAAGTCATCATCCCATGCACCAGGATACCTCTATTTTCAAGATCATTCTCATGAAAATTTAAATTTTATGGGTAGGTATACACCATAAACCAATTTCACCAAGGATATCCAATTGATTCATCTCATGAGACTACAAATGCATAGAGGGGGTATCTATAACTAGGGCCTAACCATATCTTCATGTAAAAAACATTCATCATATATCAAAAAATTTATTTTATTCATGAATTAATATTCCTGATAATCAAATATCCATAATGAGTAAAAGATATAGATTTATGAATAATTCCCGAGTAAATAAAATAACATTAAATGTTATAAAAGTATGTATAAATGGTATAAGGTTTCGGAAATAATCATATCTATCATAAAATCACATTTTTATTTAAGATAAAGGTAGTCTAAAATGATAAATGATGTCAAGAAAGTGATTATTTCCAGAGAAAGTTCACAATCACAAAAGAACGTGATATTGTACAATAGCTTTTACCACATGATAATTATCAAGTCAAATGCCCACGTATGAAATAATTAAAATTGAAACATAAAATACCATGAATTATTAATGAATCAAGATATTACATATATAATTTAAATTATATACACCTTATAAAATAAAGTCATTGCATAACATTACAATATGCCTCAATGAAGGGAAATTGAGATGAAGTCCTTTACCTTATACTTCTTTTTGGTTGAACGTGATTTAACATCCTATATAATGGGTTTGATAATGATATTAATTTATAACAGAGGCCCGTATATATATATATATATCATATATTATCCCCTTATAACATGTTATCACATGTTCTTTATTAGTATTTTATTATTTTTATTTTATTGGGTATTAATAACCGTGTCCTTTCATTCGTGGGTTTTCACGAAAGTTCTAGTTCTTGGGTATATGATATATATCCATATTCTATAGTAATATATAAGTTCTATAAATATTTTTTTTCATTATATACTATTTTAGAATAATTATTGAAATTTTAACATGGAGAATGGATTACATCACTTCGTGGAGATGGTAGGCCGTACGTACACACGAGGAACATCCTCATTCTCTTAACGAGTGAAAGGGTAAGTTAGTGTTTGATATATTATTTTTGAAGCCTCAATATAATTTAATATATATCAAATATATTAATTAATTTTATCCTTATTACATTATATGTAAACCATTAGTGAAAAACTAATCACATCACCTTGTGAGGCAATAGTCCTTGAGACACACAAGGGACATTGTCATATTTTAAATAGAATAGAACGTGAGAAGGTATATGTGATATTAAAATAATAGAAGTTTAATAATATCATAAATATCATATATATTTTTTAAATACTTCATTATATCTAGCCTTGAAATTTGGTTATGGAAAATGAAATACATCAATTCATGAGGTGGTAGTCCGTCACACACACGATCAATAATTTTGTTTCACATTTGATGGAAGAGGATACAGATATAAGTTATTAAATTTACATAATAGAATCTAGGTATATATAATATAATTTTGATATTATATTAGAATTACTAAATAATATTTTAGCAAGGTAAATGAAAAAATAAAATGAAAAACCTCTTTTAATAATGGTACCTTATCTTCAGAGAACATCTTTTTTTTGGTCAAAAATCCTACCTGAGATGGATGTTTTATCAAAAAAAGGATCTATACTATTGGTAGGAGAGTAATTAAGTTATTTTTGTAGGGATTTTATGAATCAAATATATTTTTAAGTGTGAAGTGGGGAAGAGAGGTAGTGGCCTTTTATATGTGGAGGAGAGGACACACATGGAATGTTTTAAAAGATTCAATTACAACCACACCTGTTTCTTGAAAAAAATCCAAAAAAATTGGTAATTATAAATAATTATATTCTATTATGTATACATATGTCTATAAATTTTTATAGATAATATTTTTGGTCATTTTAACCCTTACCCTTTTATTTTAACCCCCGATAAATCAATTTTTACATTAATTATGGTAATTAATGTTTACTAGTTTTACCATTCATAATGGTCAAAAATAAATTCTAAATTTGTATATAATATAAAATATTATGATTAAAAATATTTTATCCATTTTTTCTAATCAAATTTATATGATATTCAGAATCTAATTTAAAATTATTCGTGTTGATGTGAGGAAAAAGCGGGGTTTTCAAAGAGAAAATTCTCTTAAGTATAGAAGGGTTTAATATTAAAATTCAATATATAATTGATTAAAATGAAAAAATATAGCTAAATTTTGATATTAATGAACTAAATTTACTTTTAAAAGAATTTAATATGTAATATATTATTGTTAATTAATTTAACAATAAGGTTATTTTCAATAAAAATAAGTATTTTCACTATTCATGGAAAAATCAAACATTTCAAAAAATTCAAAACATCCCATCCTAAGATAAAATTGATATGATAATTTAAATTGCGTGTGTAAAGCATTAGAAAATTTACTTTTAGAAAAAAATTCAGTGTATCATAAAATATTTACTGTTATTTTATTTATAATAAATAGAAAGCATTAATTTTAATAGTATTGTTATTTATGTTCATACCATCCAATTTAATATATATTTTATGATCTTATATTATTTTCCAGTTCATTTAGACATGGGGTTGCGTGTTCCACATGCTATCGAAGAGATCAAATTTAATGATAAATATTCTGTGGGTTTTAAAGCTCAGATTTGTGTGCCACAAATTCTATCAAATACAACATTTTTATTTTATATTTTTTGGGTGTTAAATTCTTCCCAAATTAAATAAATTTCATCCTTATAACTTGATATTTCACCCAAAAAGATCAAGGATTTGATTTTTAAAAATTACTTTATTGAAACCCTATATCATAAAAAGGTTTAATATAATCTATTTTTAATAACAATAAAAGAGAAGTAAAAATTTCATATGAAATAACACATAAATAGGGTTATATATAGTTTAAAATTAGGGGAAATAATGATATAGTCTTGGAAGAAAAGTGTAAATAATTATAAATAGTTATAGAGTTCATTTGTCACAAGAAATTAAATGATCAATGTAAAGTTGAGGACCTGAAAAACATAATTTTGTAATGATTTAAAATACCATTAGATTCATTATATATGAATGTAATATGATAAATTTTTATTTTAGTATATTTTTCCTAATTTTGATGAATTATTTATTTGTCTATGAATATAAGGAAATATAATTACTTGATATATTTCTCTTTAATAAGCATAATTTCATCCTTTGGTTATGATTCAATCAAGCTCTAATTCATCACTTACTCTAATAAATGAAAACCAAAAACTAATTTTTTATTCCTAAAGCACTAAAATTTACTTTTAATGGAATGTGAGATCCATAAAAGAGTGAAAATCGTTTTTTTGTCTCTAACTATTTACCAATACCAATATGGTTAGCATAAGTTATCCAATATAATATATTAATCTATAAACCTCAAAAAGTAACCCCAATGGTTCATCATTAGTATTTATTTATCAAGTTTTTTCTAAGAATGAATGTAAATATTAACCAGAACATCATGTAGGCCCATAGTAGGAACTAAACTCATATCATCCTTTTGTTTTGTGTACCAGTTCTATGACCTTCTCCAAATACAATAGGTTATCCTTTTTCCAAAACCACATTAATATAATTTTGATAACGTTCCCAAATTTTTGTGACCCATAATTAATAAAAAATAAAAGATAAGATAAAATCCAATGTAACCAATACCTTTAATATTATATCCAAAAAAATAAAATGTATTCATCCTCAAATAAATCTTTATATAATAAATCTATATGTTGTATTTCTATAATTTTTTTAAAAAAATATCCTTAATCATGTTATATCCTTACTACACAAGTTTATAAATGGGTATTTCAAGAAATTAAAGATATGATCAACCTTAAACTCATAAAACCAAGATATGGTATTAATAAATATTATGTTAATATATATATATGTACACTTCTAAAATTTTACACAGTCCTTAGATGATTAATAATTCTTATAAACAAAATATTATAGGTAATAAACATGAATAATTTGATTCTTGAATCCCGATACATAGAAACATATATTTTTTCAATATAGGCCCTTCTTTGTTCTTGGGGTTAACATTTCGAATAAGGCATTGAATCAGATAATTCCTAGGTTCCCAACATTTATGAAAATTAACTATAACTGGATCTCGATGATGATATTTATTTCCTTCAATTTCCTCTTTATTTTCCCTTACAAATACATTACTTTATGCCCTTATTTTCCACATAGAAAGAATTTTCCAATTAATTTCAAATAATTTCCTATGTGTCTCTTTAAAAATTTCTAACATAATGTAAATTGAGTATTATTTTCTCCTTGGTCGCCATCACTAGAGCACTTATCAATATCCATCCATATCTTTTATGGTGAGTCTGGGAGTTAGTTCAGGTGTATGTTAATCATATATCTAGATAACTGGATTGGAATAATCATTATATCTTTTACTAAAATAAAATCCCATTTGGATTATCATAGTCACCACATTTTCCTTCATATTCAATGTTAACATGACTTCTTCAAGTTTTAGACATTGAATAATGCCAAAAATCCTAGTGTGAGGAATAGTAATCATAGTGGGAAAACTATATAATCATTTATTTTATATCTAAATCATGAAACATTATTTTTAATATAATACACCTTTGATTTTACCTACATAATTCACTGCCATCATATATTCGAATCATTTATAATGATTTGTAATGAAAATGTGAATTATCCTAATCATGTCCCTCAGGAGTGTCAAACCATGTGCAATGTAAGGCCCGTTTTCGTGAACCAGGTGATGATCTGATCACGCCCAATGCATCATTTTCAAAGTAATTACCCTGAGGAACAACTATTCCAGAATCACATCCACATGTAGTATCTATACAGATATTTATTTCAAGGAAAAACCATATATTCTCTTCCTTAAAAAAAATTAGGTTGATATTCTATAATTATCCTCAAATTTTATAATATTTCTATATTTCCTAATCAATGTTTTCATAAATATTGTTCCCAAGGCTTCTAATTAAATTCCTCTGATACAAAATGTAATGAACTAGACCCAAGTATCCGAGATCTGATATCTTATTTATTATATTAGGTAAATATACAAGGAAAACATCCCAAATTACTTAATAGTTTAGTATTCTTGGTAAATAAGATAAAAACATGATTCCCATATTACATTTGAAAACAAAAAATAAATTTTGTCGAGAATATCATTATTAAATATATCATATCCTCACTTATAATTCTTATTATACATTATATATTCCTAGGAAAGGAAAAAATAAGAATGAGCTCAAATTCCCAACAAGGGTTAAGTGTAGCCGAAGTTATCATGAATCAATAATCCTAATCATTGAAAAGGTAAATAACTAAAAATAATTTACATTTAAATTACTTTATTAGAATAATAAATATGTAAAGGTAAAAAACTGAAAAAAACATTCATTTTAATCAATAACAAAACTTTAACAATTTGGTAAGGGATAATCAATCTTCTAAGGTAAATAAGCTAAAATACATGCCCTTTAATCCATAAAATGAGAATAAAATGAAACCAAAGATAATTTCATTGAGAAAATACCATGGATAAAAATAACTGAATTATCAATAAAGAAAATTATTTATAATTAGACATAATGATCTCTGGTATCATGATACCTCTACTATCAAGACCTTTCTTGAGATAGTTTAAAACTGATGTGTAGTTATACACAAGAAACACAGTTAAATATGGCTAGCTAATTGATTCGTTTAATGAGACTACCAATGCACAGATAGTCTATATATAATCAGGTCCCACCTATATATTCATGTCCAAATCATTTCTCATATTTCAAATAATCTATATAAATCATGAATCAATATTCTTTATCAACAAATATTCATACTGAGTAAAGGATATGGATTTATCTATATTCCCCTAGTTAATAAAATAAATTTAAATATAAAAATCACATGTAAAAATGATATAAAATTTAGTAAATAATAATAAAAATCATAATATAATATTGGTATTTAATAAAAATTATACTTTTAGTGAAAAAAGGTCACAAGAAAGAGATTTCTTTCATAGAAAGTTAATAATCAGAAAATAATGTGAGATTTTACAACAAAGTCTACAACTTAGTAATTTTCAAGTAAAATCCCCTTGGAAGAAATATTAAAATTTTAATCTTAAATTAAAACTATTTATTATGTAATGGTGATATTTCAGGTCAAAGTTTTAGTATATAAACAATACAAAATAAATTAGGTGCACAACATTATAATGTGCCCCAATAAAGGGAAATGGAGATGGATCCCCATACATCATGTTTCATTTTGGTTGAAGGTGAATTAACATCCTGTATAATGGTTTTAATCATGTTATTAATTTATTAAATTACAATATTAATATTTATAATATAATATACGACCCTCTTATAACTTATTATGGCACATTCTTTATTAATATTTCATTATTTTCATTGTTTTTGGGTGTTAATTGCCTTGTTTTCTCTTGCCTATTTTTTTCATGAAAGTTTTGTTTCTTTGGAATAGTATATAGATCCATAATATCTAGAATTATATTTATGTTATAAATATGATTTGTTTTCATTAGATACTTCTTTATAATCATTATAGAAATTTGATCACGTAGAATGGATAACTTCGCTTGGTGGAGATGGTAGGCCATAAATACGAGTGGAAAACATTATTATTCCCTTAACAGATCAAAGGGTAAGTAAGTGTATGATATATTAATATTAAATAATAAATATTATATAATATATAACACATATATTCATTAAATTTATCCTTATTTCATTCCTTGCAAAGAATAAGTGGAAAACATCTGACATCAATTTAGAAGGTGGTATCACACCGTATATACAAGTGTTGTTATCTTATTTTAAATGAAATGGAATTTAAAAAGGTATAAAATATATTAAAATTAAAAAGAATAATAATATCGTAAATATAATATAAATTTATTAAATCCATCATTACATCCATCCTTGAAAGCTGGTGATTGAAAACAAATTACATCAGTTCGCATGGCGGTTGTCCTACTCACATAAGATCAACAGTTTCATTTTCTCTTTGATAATAATAACATATAATTATATGATATATACTAGTTTTATTATATTATCATTATTAAATAACTTTATAGGTAGGTATAAGAATAAATAAAATGATAAGGCTTGATGAAGATCGTAACTTCTTCTCTAGGGAACTTATTTTAGTTTGCACCAAAATTCTTACTATGATTGGTTGATGATAAAAAAGGGATATAATATGTTTTTAGGGGTTTAAGGAAGTTATTTTTTCAGGAATTGGCTAAACCAAATGGATTTGGATTTGTGAAGAGAGGTGAAGTGGGTGGCCTTTAATAAGTAGGGGAAGAGGATACACAAAAATGTTTATAATTTTTTCAATTACAACAACATTTGTTTCATGACACATGCCTCAATAATGGGTCCTTCATAATCCTTACATATGATAAGGTCCATATATGTCCATAAATTAGCATTCTAAAAGTTGTTAGGTAATTTTAACCCTCATTTTGTTTATTTCACTCCCTTGGTAAATCTATTTTTACCTTAATTGCAGTAATTAATTTTTACTTATTTTACTATTAATAATGGAAACAAATAAATTGAAATTATTAGATAAAATAAATTATTATGTTACAAAATATTTCATCCATTTTTCAAAATTCAATACATAGATGTGGAAGATTCCAATTTAAAATTATACCTACAGACGCAATGAAAAAGCGAGTTTTCAAAGAGAAAATTCTTATAAACATAATAGGTTTTAATATAAGAAAATGATTCCAATAACCTAAAATATTTAAATTGTGTCATAATTTAACTAATTTTACTTTAAAACCATTTTAAAATTTAATTTAATCTGGTGAAATTTTTAAACGAAAAGGAAGTTTTCAATAAAAATCAGCATTTATCACTATTCATCAAAAAAATGAATAGTTTTTATATTATTTTTTAAATGAAAAATATAATTATATAAAATAAATTTTCTAAAATTAGTAAAAATTAATTTGAAATTATGTGTGAAAAGCATGACTAAACTGTCTTTTAGAAAAAAATGTTTTTTAGAAAACATTTTTCTCAAATGACTATTATTTTATTTTAAATCAATTGATTACCATAATTTTCATAATTTAGTTATTACTATTCATACATGAAAATTTAATAGCTCGGATTTAATAGTATACTATATTATAGTTTATTTTGATTCGGTGTTGCGTATTCTGCAAGCTATAGAATTGATTAAATTTAAATAAGTATATTTTGTGGGTTGTTTAATCTCGGTGTTGTGTGCTGCATATACTATTGACTAAAAGGTTATTATTATATCATTTCAGGTTATTATATTTAATATTCATTCCGAATTTATCACATTTCATGAATTCAATCATCCAAATGGGTAGTTTCATGCTAAATTTTGGTGAACTTAGATTATATTTAGTAAGGCATGGTGGATATGGATAACCCAAAGTTTTAAGTAAACATATACCATTTTATGATTTTATTGAAATTTAAAAACCCCTAAGTGTTAGTATACTTGGAGAATATAGTTTTTTATCCATATGATCTATTAGGATTAAGTGTTGTTCACTCACATATCCAAGAATCATATTTGATATGATTATCTTGATGACCTACATAAAAAACTATTTTTTTAGAATAAAATTAAATTACACTAAAAAGTTAGTGAAATATATATCTTGACCCACCAATTGGATATGATATAAGGGTTAATCATTTTTAGTGGGATTATAATGAATAAAACAATATTTTAATGATATAAAACATGATACTCACTCAAATATATGTCTTTTTATAAATAATTTCATGCATCATGAACATCATTGTATGATAACTTATAGGTTGGATATATATATTTATATATTTTTATCTAATTATGGGAGATGTTTTAAAGAACTATAATATATATCATAATTATTTTAAGGTAATAAAAATTTATTTCTATATTTTTGACTCATGGGTATTATATACTATCTGTGCAGCACACATTTGGGTTGATAAACGTAAACTCAAAAATAAGCATGAATTGATGAAATGAGAAGTAGATCTATGTGTTTTTAATGGGGAAAGAGTTTATATATTAAATTTTTACACTTATGATCCAAATATATTTATTATATTAGTTCCATAATTGGAAAAATATTACTATGCTCAAATAATAAATAGAAACTTTATCACTATATCTTGTTTTGACAAGATGAGATTTTCATTCACTATTAAGAACAAGATTTTTTATATATACATGAATAAAATTTCATATTGTATTAGGAATATTATTAATGGTTTATAAATTTTATAAATTAATAATCCATACTATAATATTCAAGATAATATGTTAATAGTTTATTCTAACTCCTATTATCTTTAGATTTTTTACCATAGGCATATAAATGAGAAATATATCCAATGAATCCTTAGAGATGGATTTTTGGTTGAATTTTATTTTGAATCATTTAAAAAATGTGAATCCTTTTTATTAATAAAAATAACCAAACAACCTTTTAGTGGAAAATGTGATAGTTTTAGTAAACTATTTGAGAAAATACTTAGTTATGTAAGTGGATAAATGATTTCTCAAGGAAGTATTGGGTATACGTACTTTATAATATTTACTAATAAATTTAGTCAATATGCATATGTATTTCATATCATACCGATGTTTGAAACCTTTTAAGAGTTTATATATATTAAAAGAAAGTATAGAATCAACTAGGTACAACTATTAATATTATCAAATTAGATTATGGTGATGAATAATTGTAACAAGATTGTACTCATACTCTAAGATATTACATTATTATTTTAAAACACAATCCTTTTGAAAAAAGTTATGGAATTGTGTGTTTGATTGGAAAAATTATAAGTTTTTATACATGTTTTGATCTGTTATGAGTCAATGTGATCATCAAAAATTATTCTAGGGTTATTCTTTATAAATTGAACCATTCTTACTCAATTGAATTTTATCTAATGTATTCATAAATAAACCATAAGATATTTTAATTTAGAATCATTATAGTTTATGTTTTATGAGTATTTAGTGTTTTTAAGAAAACATATAATGTTTTTATACAATAAATTCAAACCAATATCTAAAAAATTATCATCTATTGGTTATACCAATGAAACTGAGATATTTTATTTCTATAATCCTACTAAAAACAATGTTTTTGCAGTAGAACATGGGGGTTTTCTTTAGAATGAATATATATATATATATTGAGCTATCAGTGGGAGTAATATTGAACATTGAAAAGAGAAAAAACAATAAATATGAATGGGTTTTGAGATAGAAAGTGAGTCAATTTTATACAAGGTTGTGGTAACAATACCAAATTAGGTTTCACAATAACCTTAAATGTTTGGTAGGATTATCTAGGATATGAGGGTATTGATTTCATAGAGAAAATTATAATTTAATGTTCACATATGATAAAAATAATATCTACAAAAAGGCTATTTAGGGTTTTTGAATAGGAGAAATAGTTAGAGGAACGAAGATATGAGATGTACTCTATGTATACTAACCATGTTTGTAACATTGAGGATGAAACTGAAGGCTTAGGCCTGATATGTTTCAAATAGGTATTCTATAAGAAAACTGACTTATATCATTGATTTTATAATAATAAATATCATTTGGTTTTAATTGGTTATAAATAAATTCTTGATATTTGTTATTAAGATAATGTTTCACCAATTAAAATGATAAATTCCATTTAGATATTTATTTCTATAAAAAATCATTAATATTATTATATTTTTCAAACATATATAAAAAAAACCTTAATGAGAAGTTAATTGAGAATATAGATATGACACAAACTAATGATTACGATGTCCCAAATGCTTCTTCTATGTTTTATAGATATAAATTATATTGATGTAAATTATTCTTAGTTGAAATATCTAATTTTATAATGAAATTAAAGAGTTTATTTTCATTAATAATATAAACAATTATTATATATACATAAGAATATTTAAGAGTGTTATGATATTTCTGGTGTTACATTGGTATTACATATTTTTTATTTAAAATGATACACCCAATTTACATTTTATAAAGGCATGGTTGGGAATGTGTTTCTTGATGAATGATATGGGTGGATTAGCCTATATAATAGAATAAATAATTATATATACAGATCAAAGAGGTTACTTAGACTGATTCAAAATACATATTTGGTAAATTTCTAAAGTGTTTTAGCAGAAATTACTCTAAATTGGGGTTCAGTGTTACATGGAATGATTCTTATAAATACATAATGTTCTTATAAAAAGTTATAATGTAAATACATAAATAATATTCTTTATACACATACTATAGGATTCAACATGTATACCATGTTATGTACTCAAATAGAAGTCTCTTATGATTTGAGCATAGAATATAGATATCAATCCAATCTTGGTGAGAGTCATTTTGTTACAATAAAGAAAATCTATAAGTACTTGAGAAGAAATATGTGTTATTATCCTTTTGGAGGTGAGGATGATATCATTGAAAGGGTTTACATGGATGCAAGTTTCCAAAGTGACAAGGTTGTTATGATATCTCAACATTGTTTTTTTTGTTTTTCCATAATGGTAGAGTTATTAGTTGGAATAATTCCAAAAAAGGCACCATAATAAACTCAAAAACATAGATCAAACACATCACAATATCAAATTCTGTGATGGAGGTTATTTTGATCATTAAATTCATTACAAAAATTGGGGTGGTACTTATCATTTGGAGAGTAATTGAGTTTTATTTTTAAAATAATATAGCTATTTATTCGAAAGGGAACCTTGATCTCACCAAAGGATTAAACACATCTTTTTCAAATACTGTCTCATTCAATAAATAAATTCTATTGGTGATTTAAATATCTTTTGTATTACTAGAGGATAATATATTTGATCCCCTAAAAATTTCTATAACACTATAGAAATTATTATACTTTAATGTTTTCATAGCTTTATTTACACCTGCCTCTGAATAAAAAATAAACCATGTTTTAATTAAAATATGTCTGTTCAAACATATCCATTGAATCAGTTAGTAAAAATAAAAGTTACCATATTATGAAATCAATACTCAAATAAGAATAAATAGCTAGAAAACTTAAATCTTTACTTTTGAAATAACCACAAGAACTTTAAATGTTAATCCACTTAATTTTTTCATACAAAAAAAACATAGTTGAAAATATGAAATTCTAGAAATTCAGTTCTGATTACAAATCATATCATTGGTAGGATGTCTTTGTACCTTACCCACCATATAAATTTGAATTTTTACACAATTGAAGAATCACCCAGAAAGAATCACATGAATGGAATTACATACAACATAGGTACAAATATTTGTAAAGAGCATAAATGATTAACATGCTTTAGATAAGTTTTATTATATTCTTGGGAGGAACACTATAGTTTTTATTTTCATTTATAATTAACAAAAAATTAATAAAATCAATAGAAAATATCAATTAGTATGTTTATTTATAAATAATAAACCTCTATATAAACTTTATATCCACTTTTCACTTTAATGATGCACTTTTAATTTAACTAGGTGCACTGTACAGATCGATCCTCACATTAGCTTATAGGAAAATCCATCTTGTTATTCCAATTTCACCACCATCCCATAATCATGAATGAGCCTCTATATGGAATGTAACTAGTGATCACTAGAAGTTCATTGAATCTAACTAATGAAACCGATAAACCATCCTATAAAAATCATTTGAGATACGTCGTTATAGATAATTTTAGGAACATTATGAACCACACTTGATGTAATTAGAAGATTTGAACTTTTTATGACCCAATTGATGATGTAGAGATGGAATTATAATAACATTATACGAAGTAAAACTTCTTTCTACTGACTAAATTTTTGTTAAACATAAATCCAATGAATGAAATTTTAGTAAGCTGAAACTTGACTTTGCATTCGAATTATTTTCCACTAGAATACTTTTTTCAAGGTAAAACCAAAGGCATCTCTCTTAGAAAACTTCCGTCCTTTTCAATTAGTGTTTAGTGTTACTCCACCATTTTTCATTCACCTAATCCCCACCGAGGAATGATTATGGAATAGTATTTTATGAATTAATGTTTTAGTGAATTTTTTTTAAGATTTTCACTACCAGATATATTGCAGAGAACTAACATTTTTTCATCTGACATGTTTATGATAAGGTGAAACTTCAAGTTGATGTACTTTTTAATTGTATAAAAAATATTATTTATAGGAAATTGGATTGAACTAAATCAATCATATAAAAGAACCATCCCTTCCTCAATTATCATTAATTCATTTAATAATATATTCATCCAAACCAACTCCTCACCCACTTCCATTACAACCACATAGTCATCTTATATTGTACCTAATATAGTAATCTTTTACAATCCTGAAATCCAACTGATTTTTTTTATTTCATAGGTGTACATGTATAATTATGTACTCATCTAGGTACCTGAATCTCTGTGAATGTCTTCATATATATAACCATTTAAAATATCTTACTTTCTAATGCAAATAGATATGTATTCCATTACATACAAGTAATAAATGATCCATGGAATAAACTCACAATTCTCTTTTATCTGGTTTTACATAAATAAACTCATAAATCCTAATGAAAATACTATATCTTGATAATTACAAATCATAGAATAGATTAATATTCCAAAAAAAAATCGTATGGAACATTTATCTTGTACATGAATTCTACTACCATTAATGGTGCATGTGCCTTTGAAAACATAAACTATTTATAATGATGGGTTGATATTGGTTTTCAACCATCTATTGAAAACTCTTCCCTGATCTTTTGGATGTATCCCTTCTGAGATATAACCAAATTTAAATCTTTCCCATCACTTTTAATCTTCATTCCCATGATTTTATTATCTTTCCCAAAGTACTTAATCTCAAATATTCTAGAAAACATATAATTTAGTTTCAAAATAAATTCCCTATTTAGTCCAAACAATAACATATAATCGACATAAATAAGTAAAATAATGAAATTCCCATCATCCAATTACTTTTAGTAACAACAGTGATTTGTATTACATTTTTATAAACCTTACTTAGGCATAAACACATTGAACTTATAGTTACACTATCAAAGTTCATTCTCTATACATATAAAAGTTTATTTAACTTGTAAACCATGTTCTAGTTCTCATCTTTTCTTAAACTTAATGGAAACTCCATATAAATTTATTTTATACATTTTTCATAAAGGAATGTTGTATTAACATCTATTTGTTTGAGACATATAGTTTTTGATGCTACCATATATATCACCATTGTAATTGTTGAATGTTTAAAATCTGGTAGGAATATTTTTTGTGAATAAAAATATTTCTTATATTAAAATAATTTTTTTATATCTTCACTTTGTAACACTTCTTTTTATCATCTTCCTCCTTCAATCAGAAAACTCACTAATTATGAATCACCTTTTCCTATTCTGTTCTATTTGTAAGATCCTAAGTTATGCCAGTTTTTAATGAATACATATATTCATCCATTAGTAAAATACACTTTTTTTTAATTAAGATAATCTTATTCCTCTAGAAAATCACGTTATCCAATATATATTAAAACTGTAAAATTTATACCATACACAAACCTCATAACTGAGCTTCCTACATTGGTTGATCTTCTCAACTAAGTTAGTTGTTTTGAACTACTCATATCTTATCTAAATTTTAGTACTAGAAATTAAGGTAATCCTACTGAATATCATCCTCCCTTGAAATTATTAAAACATCTTCTATATTTATTACACCTATAATTCTGATTCTCACAGCAAATTTATCCATATTTTTAGAATTTAAATTTCGGTTACTCACATTAACTTAGAATTAAATAGTTAATTTTTTTCCTTATCCTTCTTTAAACATATATTTTCTATTTTTCCATTAGATCCCTTCATTGAAGTGAACATCTTAGCTTCTGACGAGATGTAACCTGCCTTCATCCCATTAGTTTTCATTGAAATTCTCATCAATATACCCAATGGAAAAATGGAAATTTAGACTTAACTTTAAGATTATACATATCCGTTCCACTAATATGAATATAGTATAATATTTCAAAAATTTTAGGATAGGGAAATTCCTAACAATTTATGAACTATAACTCTTTAATAAGTTCTTATCCTAATGCTAATACCAGACATTTATTCACCATATAGGCTGTTATGTTGAGTGAATCCACCCAAATCCCCTTGTACATTTATGAGTGAAAGCTCATACTTCAAGAATTTTCTATTTGGGTTTGATTCATAATCTTATAGATTAAATTATACTATCAAATTCTAGGCACTATATTCTCATGCATTATTCACTTATTTTGGTGTATGTTAAAAAATTTATATCTAGTAAACTCACCATTATTTTTTATGTAGAGATTTTAACTTCGGGTCTCATTTCATTTCTTAAAAATATTTCCATTGAGTAAACATATGAAAAACATCAGAATTATACTTAAAAAAATAAAGTCAATAATTTTCTAGTTGTATCATCTATAAAAGTGAAAAATTATAAGGAACCTCTGTAAGATTATATAGGGGTGGGACCCTAACCACTTGAGTGAACAAGTTCTGAATTCTAGGATCTATACTTCAATCTGTATAAATTGAAAGACAATATACTATACTTCCCAAATAAAAAAACTTTGCATTGTATAACTTATGTGTTATTTGGATTAATTATTCCCTTTTTCATTGGATGTTTTATAATTTTCTCACATAGGTGACCAAGACTTAAATTACGTACTTCCATATCTTCATAAGTTATCATTCTAGAAAATAAAATTCCATCAGAAATTATAGTGATTTAAATATTCCTATATTTAACTCCTAATGAAGCTACCAAGGAATCCCAAGTATCTTTCTATTTCCTATTGATTAAGGTAGTTCCATAACTGTCCTCATAAATTTTTCCAATGGAAATAATATTTTACCGTATACCTGGAATACGTCTTACTTTCATGAGAATCAAGAATCCCATATTCATTATCTAAAAATTGAAATATCCTTTTCCAATAACTACCATGGATTCATCATCCAATATATGAACTTTGAAAAACTTCCAAGACATATAATTGACCATGCATATTTGATCACCTACTAAATTAGATGATTATTTTGAGTCAATCAACCAATATTTTTACCAGTGTAATAAAACAAAAAGAGAAATTATTGTTTCCTTTTATTAAACTAAAAAATTTTAGCTATTAAAAGTTGATTCCATTCTAGTGTTCTCTTTTGAACTTTTTTAGTTATTCTCTATACACACTCTATTCCCACAACACCAACTTTTAGTAGCTTTCCTATATAAAATATTTTTCAATATTTATTGGACTTATTTTATATGATTTATTCCAATAGATTTACTTTTGTTGAGGAGGTCATACTAATCCTTCAATGTTAAGTGAATTTATAAATGGTACTTGGAATTATCTCTATCTAAGATTCCCATTCAGGATTTTGTTCCACATAGCTCAAACACAAATTCAATTTTTAACTAGAATTATTATTTGTTATAACTATAAAACAAAAGATTTATATAATTGAAAATAATACAAACATCACATATAAATCATTAGAAAATGTTACCTTAACTAATTTGAGTTTCCAATGGGTCATGTTAAAGTCATTCACATGATCTATCAATGACATTCCTTTCACTAACCATAAGCTAAGGAATTCTATCAGTATGAAAACTATATTAAGTCCCATTGGTCTCTCCTACATATCCTACAACACCTTTATAACTTTTGATGTAGTTTTATTTTCCTATATGTTGAAGGATAGATTCCCACCTATAGGTAACCTCACTAGTTCTAAAAATTTTCTATACTACAGTTCCCGTTCATCCTATTTCATTTTCTCTAGATGATCACTTGTGATTGGAATATCCAAGACCTTATAAATCATATTTTACTCGAATTAAATTCTTCAGAATCATTTTTTTATCAAATATATATATCTAAATCATTCCTTCATCATATTCCATAACCAGCTTCAACAGTAAACTCCCATTGAAAGAAAAACTAAAATCAATGTAATAGTGAAATATAAAACTAAGTTGCATGAACCTATTTCTTTGATAACACTTATTGGATAACTGTGATGTTTAATTATGATACAAAACTATAACTTTTCAGGTCGACCAAGTAAAAGTACTCATGAAAAATAGTGTAGTGAAAATCTAAACCTCGGGAAGTTCACTTCCCTTGAATAAGTGTATCATTGGTAGACAATCTTCTCACCCTAACCATTTCACAATGTTGAATTCATACACAAATAAAAGAATCGCCCAAAAAAATTCACATAAAAATAATTATATATAACATAAATACAAAAACTTATTAAAGAAAAAAACCATTAATATGCTTTAGATAAAATTTCTTACATGCATATGAGAAAAAACAAGGTTATTTTTTGTTCAATGAAAGTAAAAAAGTAATAAAATCAATTCACAAGATCAGTTAGCATGTTTCAATGCAATTATGTAAACACTATATTTTTTTAGTTCTACTATGAACATTAACAATGTACTTTTCATTACACTGGGTAAACTATGAAGATCAATCCCCAATTTCCTTTATAGGAAACTCTAATATATTTTCCCAGCATCATCACTATACAATAATCATTAAATATCCTCTATATATAATTTCACTGGTGACCACTAGTAAATCAATGAATCTAAATTATTTTATTGGAAAACCATTATAGAAACATCCTTCAATAAAGTTCATTCTTGAGAATTATATAAATATTCTAGATCTCTATTTAATTCATTGGATGATATGAACTTTCAATGAAATTTATCCTACTGAAGTGATGAACTACCACTGCCTGTATATAGAGTCCAAACTCATTTCTATAACTGAATTTTGAGTTAACATAAATCTAATGAATAAACATCTGGTAAATTGAATCTTGGATTCGTATCCCAATATACAGAATATCAAGTACTAGAATCCTTATAGACGATTCTCATTTGTTTGATCAAGGAAAATATGTCACTTATTTAGGATATTCCTTATACTAAGGACATCAAGAACCCCGATAAGTGAAACTTGATAGAAATAATTTGTGGGAGAAGTTCAAGATCATAGAAATATCTATGAGATCCATGTTAACTAAACCAAAAACCATGACATCAGACATTTCCCATATTATCCTTTGTTCATATAGAAAAATAATTTGGGGTTATGTAAGTAGAAGTTAAGATGGTTTAAACATATAAATATAAATTTAGTAAGTTATTTATATATCACATGTATTTTTATATATTTTAAATTTATATTTCCATTTAAAAAATAATTTTTTACTTTTTTTCCTAGTGTAAAACTATAGAGGGGTTTAATTGATTTTCCAATTAATTATTTCTCTTTAAAATGATTTAACTTCAAGACCCCAAAATTTTAAAAGTACAACTAGTTAAATAGAACCATAGATTTATGTAATTTGTTCTTTATAAAATCTTCTGAAAATATCATTCACAACATAGTTAAAATAATTTTGAAAATTCTTTAACTTTTGAAACAAATTTATTTCAACCAAACACCTTATATAAAAAACAAATTAAAGATAACTATCAAATTAATGGTTTTGTTAAATAATTTAGAGAACATCAACTAGATTTTTTTAGACTCAGTAAATACCCAAGAAAATCACACAACATAAATAGAAAAGTTTCCCGTTCTTGATCCATGACATAATCCCCTCCACATAGAAGTAACAAACTACTAATAATTTTGTTATAATATAAAATTATCGACCACATAGTTTATGTTTTACAACCTATTGTACTAGGAGAGTCTAGGTCTTACAAAATCCACTTCCATAGTTTTAAACAGGACAAAAGTATTCCATGTCACACACAACCTATTCCACATTTATAAATGGGATTACTGATGAAAATTAATGAAATAGAGTGTCTATAAATCTCTAATTCAGTACATGAGACTATGTTTAAAGATAAACATAGTGAACAAAGAGAATATTTGAATGTTAGTATATATCATAAATAGTAAGGAATAAAGACTACGAAAATTTTATGAAGATCAGTCTAATAATATTTAGTTATTGAGGTGTCCTTGAATCTATCTTTATGAGTAATCAAAATGGTTTTATAGAAGGTATAAGAAAACAGAGTGTCTTTAGATTCTTGAAAAATCCATTATTTTTAGTTGTTCAATTCATAAATGTTTTCCACTCACATGTGTAATTATGCATTTCATAGTCTCGGTGTATATGATTCTATCTTTTCATAATTATTCCTCTTAAAACATAAGTGGTTACAATGAATTTATATCATTTTATATGGTCTATTTATCCATTATAGAATAATAATTGAATAAGAAGATTTCTCACACTATGCGACAGATCCAAAAAGAATAAATTGTCTTTAAAAAAATTAGTGGAGTTGTTTATGAATAATTTTTTATAATCCATTTGATTTTGAGTTGCATTAAATTCCTTAATATACACATTGGATAAACTGAGTCTGAATTTGATTCGAAATATCATTTTTAACAGGAGATACTGGTGGTAACATATACTTGGCGGTGAGGCACTTCAGGGTAAATGCACTTAGCAGTGGATTCAATTGGTGGTAGAGAGACTCTAGTGTAAGATTATCTAGAACTAGTGGGATATTCTAGAAGAAAATTATCAAGAGGTATCGGTAGCAGTATCCCCTTATAGTAGATCCATGTACAAAAGATCATATCTCTTGGTTGTAACACCATTTATAAGTAGATGCATTCTAGGAGTTTCTGATTTGGTGTAATGGTACAACTTGAACTGATGGTTTATAGTCACTGTAGGTTCAAGGAATAGTTTCTTTTATGATTTTGGCCAAACATAGTTGACTATAATACAACAAGAAAAATATTATAAACATAAAAAACATGATCTTAGATAATTAAAATATGTATGTGGTTGGACTAAGACAACAATCTCACCTTTTTTATGGTAAAAAATTACAGCATTCATAATCATAAAAAAATATTATAATAGACAAATAAAATGAATAAAACCTCATTAACATCAAAATTATAATAGAAATTAATTTTCATAATTCATTACATACAGTATTACTCATCCCTTTGCGATTATAAAAAAGATATAAATACTATTACATTAAAAAAATGAAACAATTATGAATAAAACTAGATAATGGTCACCAAACATTAAAGCTTATACAGTGCATCAGGAAAGGGAAATAAAAAAAATAAATTCCATAACAAATCCTAATCTATGTATGAATAAGAATACTCATCATGGATAGAGGAATGAACCATCATTTCCTTTCATTTTCCAATAACAAGAGGAGATAAAGAGGAGGTAGGAGGTCATGTTGGAGGCCTAAACACTATGGAAGAATCAACTGGCCAGATATCCCTTACAGTTTCAAAAGGTTTCAGTCCAAAAAGACTAAAAACAATGGAAGTCATTTAAATGGTTCAAATAAGGGTGTATAAAGGGATGTAATAATAGGAAAAGATGATGGTGATATAGAAGTTTTCCAAGTGGTTTAGATCTCTATAATCATGTTAATAACCATACCCCCATATGCCATGGATTTTAAAAACTATGTCTTTTATTCCATAAAAACTGTGAGAAAGGGTTCTAATGAATTCATCTAATTAAATTTCTCTTTGAAGGCCATATTCGTAAGAGGTTTCCTTTGATACTCCTCAAAAAACATAAAATGATAATTAAGTCCATGCTTGTTAAAAATCATAGATAGATAATACTTAATGTATTTTTTAATCATTTCTATATCTATTATAGATTCACTTTAGAATTATCTAATAGGATATTAAATATGCTCACTATGGTATTTTATCTAATGAATCTCATCCTTATGAATGGTATAATCATCACAAAAAACATGCTACCAATCTTCTCTATCAATATATCTGATCGACGCAACATCAAAAGAGGTTGGAGTAGAGGGAGGAGGATTTCTAAAAAATATGCTTCAGAAGTAGGGAAACTCTCTAGCCTCTCCAAAATAGATATATCTCTCTATGTGAAACTACTTTTAACATCCTACAAGATTTAAAAAATGTAATTCATATATTACATTAAACACTTTTTAGCTATATCTGTGTCACACCCAAACCGGGTTTGACGCGCGACTTGTGCGCGACTTATAAAACTGTGTGATAACACGCCGATTGACTTTGTGGGCAGTTAGTGCCGGGTTTCATGGTTCGAGTGCAGCCCGCTCGACCACGCACGTGACGTCATTATTTGTGTTTTTATTATTGTTGTTGTTATTATTATTATTATAACATAAAATTATTATTTTTAACTAACCCCACCCCCCTTTTCCCTTTTCCTTGCGTGGGCCGCCCCCCTTCCCCTTCATCCGCCTGCTTACACCCTGGTTCCCCCAACATGCCATAACACCCCCCAACTTCATCGACCTCGTCTCACCCGCTTCGTCGACGCCTGCTCACTTCCTCCCTCTGCCTTGGCCCCTCGCCCCCGCCGTGGACTGCCATACTCCTTCCGAACTGCCCTTCGCCGACCCTCTTCCCCATTAGCTTGTAGAGGCAAAAACTCCCTGAGGAGTTTTCTTTTCTTCTATATTTTGAAGTTTTATTCACAATGGACAAACAGTAGATGGTAGGATTAATGTTTGGTTCAGTTCCTCTTAGGTCTAGGGTTTTTATGATTTGTTCTCAGAGACTTTTTCTTTCTCCTCCAGGATTTTCACCACAAATGCACCCCTTTATGGTAAGAATTTCCATCCCATTTCTTTTCGGTGAAAACCATTGGTTCTTAGATGTCTTCAAATAATTTAAAAATGTGTTACGCACCTTGTTTGTACTCACAGTTAGCTCAATTATGGTATTTTCATGTTAATAGAAATTTCTAAAATAACTTTTGAGGTTGTTTTTTTATTATGTCAATGTTTTTTTACCATTTGTGATTTTTTAAATGTTGTTTTTATTTTAATAGTTAAATTAGATGTTTTATGTTGTGCGAAACATTTTTTAGAAGTGTTTTGACATGAGTATATAGTGAAAAAGTATTTTTTTAAATGATATGGTTATGTTTTCAGGTGTGCTTCATTATGGTAATTCTTGGAAGTGTTTTTAGGACTGTAAAAAAATGTGCGAAATGTTTTTTCCAAGGCACTTGAGATGTGAATGCATTGATAGCGGGTTTTTACAAGGGGGTTTCATGAAATGACTAATTGATGGTAAAATTATTTGAAAAGTGGTTTCTGTGTGTATTGTAATGATTGGTGTATCACTAGATGTTGAAAAACCCATGGGTGCACTAGGTGTACACTTGGGGGTGTCATCAAAGGAAGGTGATTCTTTAAATTGGTGGTTTTTTGAAAACATGTTTTATTAAATGGTTCTTTTTTTTCAAATGATGTTGGTTTATCAAGGTTAATTAATTAAAGCTTGTGTGGATCCTTTGAGGTGTGCATACACACATACACAGGTACTTATGTGTTTATGTATATATATATATATATGTCTTCCTTGCACATATTCCCTCATGGTGTGGGGAATATTTTCAATATATTAAGGGTATGTATGTATATGTATGAGAATGTATGTGTGTTCTAGTGTGAGTGTTTTCATCAAAAGATTCAAGAGCCGAAGCATCTTGGCTCGGTCCACTTCCTTCTCTGAGGTAGGATCTCTATGCGTTAACCTTTAAATTTAAGAATCATTTATTTCTTTCTTTTCACACTAGTTTCGGTATTAGTTATTGATATTGAACTGTTAGTAAAATGGTATGTCTTGAATTGGAGTGGTTCATTTCTTGTAATGTGTTGCAATAAATGGTTGGATTGTGGTTTCACATCAATTGCCTGATGAAATACCCCTTTGGCCTTTGTGAATGTGTTCCAGATTTAAAATTCTGGTTTGGGTTTCTTAAATGGGTTTCAAAGTGTATTTATGGTTTTCAAAGTGGCGTGTGTGTCATTCTTAATAAATGGTTCGACATGTGAAATTTATGTGAGGCCTTGTTGGAACTTTTTTAAAACCAGTTATCTTAAGAAAAATCTCCGTGGATGTGGTTCCCTTACTTTGGTTGTGTTTTATGTTATGGGAGGTCCACAGGGTAGGACTTTCCTGTGATCAAATGGTTGAAAGGTGAGAGATTTATTACTTGGAGTGACTCAGGGGTGACTTTGTTGTGTGTTTTGACAATGTGTATGGAATATACTACTGACTGGATACTTTTTTGACATTGTTGGCTCACCCCCATTTTATTCTGAACATGGGAACCTAGCATAGTGAGAGAATTTTCAGTGAACAATTGCTGGACTAGTTTAGACTACGCACTGGCTAGTGGCCCTTAGTACGGATTATACTCTTCTAGGGGATTGGGCCCCTTGGTTAGGCTAGGTAGGGAGATACTGAGCATTTGGGGATTATGACATCATCGATAGTAGGCATGCCTTTGGGATAAGTCACATGTATAGTACATTCCAGACTATTCACGAGCTCCTAGGTTTTCTCACATATATCAACACTTAGTTGTCTACGACGGATGATTGAGGTGCCTCATTTGGTTGATTACTCTTGCTTGTTATTTTACATTTCCCTTGTGTAATTATTTCTTTTTTCCTTTGTGTATGATGCATCTCTTTATTAAAGTGGATAAAAGTGATCTTTAAAAAGTTTGTCGAAAAAGGTTTTTAAAATGTTTTACACTTCACTCTCTCACTTTATTTAAAAAGTTTAAAGCTTCCTCCTTGAAAAAAACATAGTTTAAAATATGAAGGGAAATGGATCATGATTTTTTTAAGAAGAAAATGCGTAAAAACCTAGTTCTATACATTGTATTTCAAACTTGAAATCGGTGGATCTTTTATTTAAAAGAAATACATATGAGAATAGATTGTTTGGGCATGCCTACTGATTTTTAATACTCACGCCTATAATTTTACCTATGTTTTTTAGCTTTGGTTGCTGCGCCTTTCTTGGATTCAGTCGCCATAGCACAACATTGGATTGAGGTTGGCGGTGACCCATATGGTCACATGAAGGTATGCACAACTTTTTTTCTCGCCGTTTCTATTTTTCGTTTTCATTGATTAGTTTTTATTTTATTTTTTTGTCTTTCATTTATGGGAAAAATCGTTCCGTATTGTTTCGTTTTGATGCCCGACACTAGTTTCTAGCCCGTGAGGATCAGGAACGCCACTCAAACCATGTCACGGGCTAGCTCGGGTGACTAGTTCAGGGTCGACCCGGGTTGGTTCATGAAAAAATTGTATCATATTAGGTCCTTGTTCATTGGGTTGTTCGATAGATGGAGATTAGGATTTTCGGGGCTTTGGAGGTAGGTTGTGGGTTGGTGCCTGATCACCACCGCTCATGACGAGACCTGAGCTACCCGAGGTAGTCCGAGTTTTGAGTCTTTTGTATTTGTTTTGGATTAAGGGATGACAATAGAGGTGACTCGGTGTCACACTGTGACCCCACATGGAGTAGTGACCCATGTGGAGCCCAGGTGCCCAATTCAAAGTCCTCTGGTGTTATGTCTTACTTGGGCTGTAGCTCACTGCCATGTTACAAGGTTGGGCATAATCACTAGTTCCTCATTCTAGTCATTCATTGTTGGTTGCTCTTTGTCCTGATTTTTGGTTGGTTTTCAAGTGTTTCTGGAAATTTAGGTGGTTTTGAATTGAAAGGGATCTTTCTCTAATGGTTTTAAAACTTTTAAAAAGGGTATTTCTTTCATGTTTTTTTGAAATTGTTGAAGCGTGTTATTGAATAGGAAGTGTTTTTATTTGGAAAAGTTGGATTATATCAAGATTTGGTAACAGAATGGGAAGTGTGACCCTTGGTATTCCTTAGGATCATCTGTGTATGTTTGGGAAAATACGTGAAGTGAACATTGAAAAATATGTATGGGTGATTTGAGTGGAAGAAGGGATGAAGGCTTATGTGGTGGTTCATAGGATTCCATGGGTGGGGTTTTGGAATTTAAGGCTTGGATTGATTTTTCTAAAATGGAGTTGAATGAAAAAGTGATTTCAGGACTTGGTTTTTCTTCCAAAGAGGGTTTTGGTATTTTGAAAATTGGATTTTTCCTATATTTGTGTATTTTTAATTTATGAGTCTATTACTCTTGGCTTGGGGTGTTGCCTTTGGTTTTGTTTGAGCTTGTTCGAGATTCTGGGTCGGTTGTCCTAGCTGAGGGTGTTTCTTTTGATTGAGTTTTGGCTTGATGACATTTACGATTTCGTTTCTCATATTGTTCTGAATATGCCACCCAGAAATTTACTCAAAAGTTTTTAATGAGTCGTGCCCAATTCCGGTTTTCTATCGAGTGCTGTTTGTCTTGCAAGGCATTCAAGGTTCGTTAGGGGAAGTGAAGTGGTTTCAGAGGATTAGAGCATGCATTCGGGTGGTTGGGGACTCACGAGTTTGTTAGAGTTCATATTGTCTTGGGTTTAGTGGATGGTCCAGCCTTAGACCAATGTGGGTGGATGTCTCATCATTCTTGGAGTTGGGATGACGTGGGAGGTGTTAAATTCCATCTTCATCCAATGGATCATACCTGAGGAGGTGAAGGCTAAAAGAGGTGAGATCCCTTCCGTAGTTAACAAGGCCAGTGGTTGGTGATGGCTTGCGTCGAACACTTTAAGGAGTCGATGTCTGGAGTTCAAGTGCTTGACAAACCTGGCGCCTCTCGTCGCTCATAAGGGTTCTCCATTTTGTTAGTATGGAGTACGAGAGGAACCTACCTCTAAAGAAATCCCTTTTGTCGGTGTTGACTTCTCATTTATCAAACAAATTTCTAATGTGCCATCGGTGTTTCTGGTTTCAGCATCCTATGACATATTGTCTCATCCCTCTAAAGTACTACTATTGTGTGACTGTTTGGGTCACTAGGAAAAGTTCGAAAAAAGTGTCATTTAAAGAAGGATCCCTAGTCGGGTGATGCTCGTGTCTGACTATGAGGCATAAGATGCTTCAGCCAATAGAGCCCTAGCCTCAGGTCTTGGGGTGAAGCTTGCACACATTCAGGGCATCCGAGGCATGTGAGACCTCCTCTTGTTTATTTATCTTTTGTCTTGGAATTGAGAAATTCAAGGTTTCCTTGTCTTTGTTTAATTGCTATTGTAAGTTCATCTTTTGCGGTAATAGTTTGATGAATTTATTTTTTCGTGATCAAAGATGTCGCGTTCTTCTGAATGTGGCCTATTGAGTAGTTTGTTTTCCTTAAAAGTGTATTTGGATCTTGTGTGGGTTGGTCCTAGTTTTACTAGTGATTGTTTGGAGATATGAGTGTTGGGGGGTTTTTGTCTTGTGCCGAGAGTTCTGTGTTTTAGTGGAAGCGTTGTCTTGATCTTACTATGGGAGTTGAATGCACTTGGAGTTTTAAATTGGTTTGGGGAATTCTTAGTTCCAGTGGTGTTATTATAGGGAGTTCATTGTTTTGGTATCCTGATATGCCGGGTGGCCTTGTAGTGGTGTAATATTTAAGTCTTAGTGGTCCTGCTCAACTCAAGTGGAGAAGTTGATAAGTTCAGGTTGGGAGTTCCTACGTTAACCCCTCTTTGTGTTGGTGTTTGTGTGTTTTAAAGTTTTAATGTTAGTCGAGTTCTTGTGGTGGGGAGAACCCTCTCTTGTTCTCCCCTCGTTTTATGTCATGGTTTCTTCATGACCGATCGGGTGTGACTTGTTTTGTGAATCGTCAACTTGAGGTTAATGATTTTCCTTTTGGCTTTATTCGAGCACAAACTCATGATTTTTCTATCTTTTGAGTTGGTGGCTTTCTAGGGGAAGAAAGTTTCAGTGGTGGGGAGAATTTTCACACACCGATCGGGTTTGACGCGCGACTTGCGCGTGACTTATAAAACTGTGCGACAACATGATGATCGACCTTGTGGTTGGTTAGTGCTAGGTGGCATGGTTCGAGTGCAGCCTGCTCAACCACGCACATAACGACACATGATCTGTGCGATTTCCCAACATCCTAAATAAGTAAATTAATTAATTAAAGGTCAAGTGAAATGAAATTAAGTAAAATAAAAATTTAATAAAATATAGGTTGATAAAAGAATGTTTAATCATAAAATAATAATAATATTATAGTTTTTATAATAATAATATCATTATTTTGGTTGTTATTATTATTATTATAACATAAAATGATTTTTTAACTAACCCTAAATCCCCCCTTTTCCCCTTTCCCTATGCGAGCCCCCCTTTCCTTTCGTCCGCTTGCGAACACCCAGGTTCCCCCTAGATGCCGTCTCACCCCCCCCGACTCCACCGACCTCGCCTCG
Organism: Viscum album; assembly: GCA_963277665.1. NCBI lineage: Eukaryota > Viridiplantae > Streptophyta > Magnoliopsida > Santalales > Viscaceae > Viscum > Viscum album. The sequence continues at coordinate 619,945,433 of OY728139.1, forward strand.
CCCTCCTGGATAACGCCCACTCACCACCTCCCTCAACCTTGGCCCCTCACCCCCATCACGGACCTCCAAACTCCTTCTGCACCACCCTTTGCTAGCGCCCCCTCACACGACAACCCCTTATTCCGTCCAGCCGAGCTCCATCTCCCCTTCTATGTTCTGACCACCCAACTCTCATCGACCCTCTTCCCCAACAACTTGCAGTGGAAATGACTCCCTCAATTGTTTTTTTTCTTCCATATTTTGAAGTTTTCTTCACATTGGCCGACCCCTAGACATTATGATTAATGTTTGGTTTGGTTTCCCTCAGGTCTAGGGTTTTTAGTTTGTTCACAAAGGATTATTGTTTCTCCTCAAGGAGTTTCACTGCAAATGCACGCCTTTGAGGTAATAATTTCCATCCCTTTTATTTCCGGTGCAAACCATTGGTTCTTAGATGTTTTCAAAAAATTTAAAAATGTGTTGCGCACCTTGTTTATACTCATAGTGAGCTCAATTATGTTATTTTATTATTAATAGAATTTTCTAAAATAACTTTTGAGGTTGTTTTTTTTATCATGACTATGTTTTTTTCCAGTTCTGTTTGGATAAATGTTTTTTTGGATTTTAATAGTGAAATTAGATGTTTAATGTTGTTGGAAACATTTTTTTTGAAGTTTTTTGACATGAGTATATGGTGAAAAATAAATTTTTAAATGATATGGTTATGTTTTCATGTGTAGTTCATTAGGTTAATTATTGGAAGTGTTTTTAGAACTATAAAAATTGTGCGAAATGTGTTTTCAAATGCACTTGAGATGGGAATGCATTGATAGTGGGTTTTTACGAAGGGGTTTCATAAAATGAATAATTAACAATTAAAGTATTTTAAAAGTGGTTTCTGTGTGTCTTGTAATGTTTGGTGTGTCACTATATGTTAACAAACCCATGGGTGCACTAGGTGCACACATGAGGGTGTCATCAAAGGAAGATGATGCTTTAAATTGGTGTTCCCTTGAAAACTTGTTTCCCTAAATGGTTCTTTTTACAAATGATGCTGGTTTCTCTAGGTTAACTAATTAATGCTTGGGTGGATCCTTGGGGGTGAACACACTCATATACACAGGTAAATATGTGTTTACGTATATATATAAATATATAAATATATATATATATCCTCCTTGCACATATTCCCCCATGGAACGAGGAATATGTTCAATTGATTAAGGGTATATATGTATATGTATGAGAATGTATGTGTGTGCTAGTGTGAGTGTTTTTCATCGAAATATTCAAGAGCTGAAGAATCTCGACTTTGTCCACTTCTTTTTGTGAAGTAGGATCTCTATGCATTAACCTTTAAATTTAAGAATCATTTATTTATCAACTTTCACATGTAGTTTCAGTATTAGTTATTGATATAGAACTATTAGAAAAATGTTCTTGTCTTGAATTGGAGTGGTTTATTTCTTGTAATGTGTTGAAATAAATGGTTTGATTGTGGTTTCACATTAATAGCCCAATGAAATTCTCATTTGGCCTTTGTGAATGTGTTTTAGATTTAAAATTTTGGGTTGGGTTTCGTAAATGGGTTTTAATGTGTATTAGTGGTTTTCAAATAGGCATGTGTGTGATTCTTAAGAAATGGTTCGGCATGTGAAATTTATGTGAGGCTCGGTTGGAACTTTTTTAAAACCATTTTTCTTAAGATAAAACTCCTTGGATGTGGTCCCCTTGCTTTGGTAGAGTTGTATGTTATGGGAGGTCTACCAGGTAGGACTTTCCTATGATAAAATGGTTAAAATGTGAGGGATGTTTTCCTTGGGGTGACTCGGGGGTGACTTTGTTGTATGTGTTAACTATGTGTGAGGAATACACTTATGACTAGATACTTGTTTGAAATTTTTGGCTTGCCCCCATTTTAGTCTAAACATGGGAACCTAGCATAGGAAATGAATTTTCAGTGAACGATTGCTGCACTAGTTTAGACTACGCAATGGCTAGTGGCCTATAGTATGAAATATAATCTGCTTGGGGATTGGGCCCCTCAGTTAGGCCAAGTAGGGAGATACCGAGCATTTGAGCATTATGATGTCATCGAGAGTAGGCATTCCTTCGGGATGAGTCACATGTATAGTACTTTCTAGAATATTCACGAGCTCCTAGGTTTTCCCATGTATATCGGCACATAGTTGTCTGCGGCAGATGATTGAGGTGCCTTGTTTGGTTGATTACTCTTGCTTGTTATTTTCCATTGCCCTTGTGTGATTATTGCTTTTGCCTTCGTGTATGATGCAACTATTTGTTAAATTGGATAAAAGTGATCTTTAAAATGCTTATGGAAAAAGGTTTTTAAAATGTTTTACACTTCACTATCCCTCTTTCATTTAAAGGGTTAAAGATTCCTCCTTGGAAAAGAACATAGTTTAAAATATGAAGGGAAATGGATCGTGATTTGTTTTTAAGAAGAAAATGTGTAAAAAATTAGTTCTATACATTGTATTTCAAACTTTAACTCAGTGGATATTTTATTTAAAGGAAATGCATATGATAATAGATTGTTTGGGCATGCCAATTGTGTTTTAATTCTAACGCCTATAGCTTTATCGTTGTTTTTTAGCATTGGTTGCTGTGCCATTCTTGGATTCAGTCACCATAGCGCGACGTTGGATTGAGGTTGGTGGTGACCCATAGGGTCACATAGAAGTATGTACAACTTTTTTTCTTGTATTTTCTAGTTTTAGTTTTAATTTTTTGTCTTTCCTTTATAGGCCAAATCGTTCCCTCTTGTTTGGTTATGACACCCAACACTAGTTTCCAGCCTGTGGGGATCGTGAACGCCCCTCGGGCCATGTCGCGGGCCAGCTCGGGTGACCGGTTTAGGTTCGACCCAGGTTGGTTTGTGACAATCAGGATTTCTAATCTATATGGAAGGACATGGATGAAGATAATCCACTACCAAATAGTCTATCAAGGTTGAATAATATTCACATAGCTTTTTATCTTGTAAGAAAAAGGTCCTGAGCATGAAACATAGATCAAATAAAAAGAATTTCATTAAATTAATCCATATGAACTCTTGTAAGATAACTATAATGAGGAGGTAGAGAAGGATGTGGTGAATACATCATCAAACTATGCCTATAATCATCCTCGTGGCTAGTTCCACAAATGAAACTCCAAAATAAAATTTATCCTAATGTTATTCCTCATCAATCTAGTCTAATAAGGATCCATTTGGATGTTTATGAGAAACCAGTATGGTATGTGTACCATGTTTAGGTGGACTATTCTTATCATCAACATCATCATCACCATCTGAATCATAGTATTCCAAGAAAAGTATAGAAGATCCTTGTTATTTCTCCCCCTTAATTGATGCTTCATCCTCATATTTTATGAAACAACTAGCATGAGATGGATTCCATAAGCCCGAATTTATGAATCATGTTGGGAGATTCTATTATAATATTTATTAGAATATTTAATAGTTATGGAATGATTGAAAAGGGTATAGATATTCATTTTAATCTTTATGATCAATATCATAATAAGAGTCATCAGGTATCTCAATATCATCTTTTGGGCTCTCTGAGGTATATCTTTCAAACTAATGTTCATTAGAAACTTATATTTATTATATTTATTTTTCTAATTCATCTAGTAATCTATATCTTGTTAAAAGAGATATATATGGAATAAATGGTATATATGATACATTGAAACTCTTAACACCATTGGGGTCAGTAATCAATTATTATAAAACTAGAATAGACTCCTCCATAACATACACAACTTCCTTTTCTTCAACTTCAGCACCAGCAGTAGCCACACCTTATTCATCGAAAGAATATTAAACTACATCATCTGGATCTAAGTCAGGGTCAGCCAAATTAATTGGCCTTAAGGGGTTATTTGTTGGGTTGAAATTCTCATAAAATATTTCATTATCTATAACCCAAATTATAATAAAATTATTCAAGTTTAATTTGATCCTATTATAAGTGATATTGATAAGGAAAAATTCATCACACATTGTTACCATTTCATATCCTTTATGAACCAGACCTCCATATTCCAAAAGAGAAGAAATTATCTTAGGTTAGGCAATAAAATTATATCTTGATGTAGGCTTGAACAAATCCATAATTTACACAAATAAATGCCTATAAAAATTTATTTTGTATCCTATTTTAATGAGAAATAAAAATTAAATGTCTTGATACATCATAATACTGAAATATCTATTCTTGGGAAACATAATTTATTGGATTAAATTGAAAAGATATTTACATTATCCATATAACTTAATTATAGTAGGTCTTGTTATAGTTGTATTCCTATCAAGCTAAAGAAGATAATCCTTAGTCATGAAGTTCTCATGATTAATTGTAGATGTACCATGATAATCCTAATAGATACCATTATGAGGAACTAACTTACATATAATTTTTTTTGAATAGAACAAAATATATTTTCCATCCACCATTGTTTTTATAAAATCCTTCATATATTCAAATAGATAATATTCATGAAGGTAGAAATAAACAATGAACCTAATGTAGAATAATCTATTATTCTTTGAAAACCATTCTTCCCATTGATGATCCTAAATCATGTTCTGTACAAGTGAATTAATTATTGATAACCAAACAACATCAATTTACTTCTTAGATATAAAAAATCACAACAAGAGTTGAGGATTTATTTATTTGTTAGAATAACTCTATTATCCTTTATATTTATCTAAAAGTCATCAATCATCTTGACATCTACCATGATGATTTAATATCACTGTTTTCACCCTAGTATTAGGTTCAGAGGTTGAGGGTGAAGGGTCTGGATTTGTGAGATAAAAGAAAGGTGGTTTCAAAAGGGGAACGATAATGAGAATTTATTATTTAGACAATAATTGATTAATTTTAATAATTTTGGGATTTGAAAATGAAATTTAAATAAATATATTATATAGAAAAAAAATTTGAGATAAAATGGAATAAATAGGCATGATAGTATATAAAATGGTAGAAAATGAACATTAGAACCAATGGTATCATGATAATGATATCATTAAATAGTTGCAAGCCAATGGTTGCTCTGCCATGATAGCAAGCTAATGGTAGATCATTATGGTAGAAAGTATTAATTGTGGTATATATATGGTATCAAGGCCTATGGAAGGTCACTGTGGTAGTATAAGAATAGTATCATGAACTAATGGTAGTTAAGGTATAAGAGATATTTATGGTAACAAGGGTTTGTGATTATACATCTACTAGAAACAAAATATATTCCATAATAGAGACAAACCCAGAGTTATAATTCCATGTTTATGTCTGATATAGATCATTATCTGTATATTCAATTGAATTGTGAATATTTCAGCATTTTTTTCCAATAGAAAGGAATTTAAGAGTTATATCACTTTTTTGAAAATGATATCTCAAAAAGTGATGGATTAGATAAATTTTTTTATCCTTAAATGAGACACAACATTATTAGAAATATTTATATCACTTTTGTTATCCTAGTTTATAGGAACATGAAAAAATTGATATCCATAGTCTATTAAAGTTATTTTTATCCAAAAAAACATTTTAAAAAAATTGAATGTGGCTATGTAATCGACTTCAGCAGTGGATAATGCATCAAATATTTGTTTTGAATTACACCATGGAACTTGTGGCCTTCCCCAAAACTGAAATGTTACAGAATTTATTTTTCTATCTTACTTATAACGACCACAATTTTTATCTAAATAACTCACCAAATAGAATTCCCTTCCTCTAGAATAAAATAGTTCCAAGTTAGTTTTACTCTTTAAGTATTTAAAAATTCATTTCATATTATGCAAATTTTATTTGTTTGGATTTGACTAAAATTTTAAAACATAGACACATAAAACATAATATTAGGTAGGTTAGTATTTAGTTATATAAAACATCTAATCATTCCTCTATATGTAGAATGATCAACCAGTTTCCCAGTTTCATTATGATCTTGTTTACATCTTGTACTCATTGATGTATCACTACCTTATATACTATCCATACCAAAATGTTTGAAGAGATATTTAGTGTGATTTGTGTGTTTTAAAATTATTCCTTACTTATTTTAAAAATTATAAAATACATGAAATAATTTAACTCTCCCATGAAAATCATTTCATATTCATTTTGTACCATCTTTTAAAATTCTGTACACAAAGTGTTTTTGTATGATCCAAAAATAATATCTTCAACATATATTTATACTAATAGAAAATATTTCGAAATTATTTTAATGAATAATTTAGGGTATTATATTCCTTTTGAAAAGCCTTTAGAAATCAAAAAATTATTTCAGTCTATCATATCAAGTTCTAGGAGATTTTTTAAACAATATAAATATGTTTATAACTTAAAAAAATTATTTGGAAGTTGTGGGTATTGAAATCATATTGATTTTTTCAAAAAACATATTAAATTATATAAACATTTATGAATTATATTTTTTTGAAATATATTTATATAATTTGAAATCCAAATGTGTTTTATATGTAGGAAAATTCTTATAGATTCAGGACCAGCTACTGGCGAAAAGGTTTTCTCATACTCAATACCTTCCTCTTGATTGTACTATTGTGAATATAGTCTTATGTTATTTCCAATTGTCTTGAAATTATCATCAAAATTATTTCTAAATACTCTCATGGTTCCAATGGTTATGAAGTCCTTGTGTATTTCCACTAGTTCCCAAACTATATTCCTCTCAAACCGATTATTCTCTTATTGTATTTTCATTACCCAGAATTCATCGTTAATTTACTATGTGATTACCTTAGGTTAAATATGTAATAGGAATGCTTGATGTTAAACTTGTTTTATAAGAGAATATCTAGTATATATTCCTTTATCTTTCTCTCCTATAACTTCATCTTAGGGGTGGTCCATATGTGTCCTCCTAACATTTGGGGTAGAAGTATTTGATACTTAATTCTCTTATTTATGTTTTGTTCATTTTATTCCTTATAATTGAGTGATTTTTCCATATTATGTTTTATATAATTATCACTAGTTTTGTAATTTATATACAGGTTAGATAGGAAGTACTCATGGTTTTATTAATGATGTTAGGTTCATGTGGATCTATTTCCTATAATTTTACATGTAAATATTATTTCATAATCTTAGTTGTTTTATTGAATACCCGTAATGATTTAATGGATGTAGAATATTCATGGAAAATTAATTCATCGGTTTTTGATTTTTTTTTATAATTTCTCTTTTGTATTGAGTATAAATACATTACAACAAAAAACTCTAAAGTAATTATTACATTTGGTTTTCTACCATTCTATAAATCATATTGGGTTTTCCTGAAATGGGATCTAACTAGAACTATATTAATAAAAAAGAAAGATATATTCATATCCTCTACTCAAACATAAGCAAGAAGGTCAAAATCACTGATCTTGTTATGAGAAATTTCCTGAAGGGTCATATTTATCCTTTTGACATCACCATTCTGTTATGGGGTTCTAGGAGGGGAAAAGTTATGACTATAAGCATATTGTGAGAATGAGGATTCAAAATCATGATTTCCTAACTCACATTCATGATCACTTCTTTGGGTTTTTATAGTAAGTACACTAAAGTTCTCTATAGATCTAGAATAATTAAAAAAATTAAAGATCATTACTTTTTTGAGAAAAGAAAAACGCCAATGTATATCTTGAATAATAATATACTATAACATTAACATAATGTTTTCCTAGTAAACTAGAAACTGTAGAAGGTCCAAAAAAATCCATATGAATCAAATCTTAGGGTTAATAAGTTGAAAATTCATTTTTTAAAGGATATGTTATTCTACCTTCCCATTTGATAAGGATTGCAATTTTTGTGATAGAAATTATATTTTAGGCAGATCATAGACCAATCCATTCATAGTTAGTTTTTTATGTGATTATAGAATGAAATGATCTAGTCTCTTATTCAAAAACCATGTATCATTGTGAAATAAACATAAACAAAAAATATTTTGAGAAAATAGTGAATTCAAATCATGGGCATAAAAATGATCTTTATGAGTGACATTAAAAAATAAAACATTTTTAAAGACATAAAATTATGTAGAATTATATTCCAAATTAACATGGTTGACATCATTAAATAATTGTGTGATGATAATAATATTATACTTTAATCCATCAATTAAAAAAACATTAGAGATCAGAATAGTACTAGAGATTCCAATTTAACTGAGTCATTTTTTTTCATTTAGTGTGGTCTCCAAAAATAACATATACACTATATAATTTGATAAGATTCTTAATGCTTGAGAAGTCCACAGTCATGTATAAGAAACATCCACTATCCAGATACCATATATTTTTATAGGTACATTTCAAGTGGATTTTCTATAGCATAGTTTAACTTGGAATTAGTTTGGGTACCCCTATTTTCATGGGTCTATATATGTTAGAAATAGGAGTCTTAGGAATCCAACGATGGTTGATTAGTTTCCTATAAAAATATTTTAGGAATTTTGAAATAATTTTTTTAGGTCCATAAGAATAAGAATTACATATAGACTTAGCATAACTATATCATGAAACAAATTTATTCTATATATCATCCTTTGTGCAAGCTGGTAACCAATTCTAGTAGTATATTTAATAATGGTATTATTACCAATAATCCTCATAAGTGCTTCCCCTCTATTTTTGAATTATTCTATATCCTTATTTAATTAATCAGAAGAGATTTTAATTTATTTATTTTCATTTATAAATTGAACATTTTTTTATAAAGGGAAATCAAATTTAAAGTAAACTGTAAAAGCATGATATTTCTTTATTTTTTTGTATCTATATTTTAGATCATTAAATGTATCAAAAAACATATTATAATACTCAAATAATTTCTCACTAGAAATTTTTTCATCATTTTTTCATTCTGAGGAGTATAAATATGTTTAGGAGATTCGTAAAAAATATTTAATACCCAGGATGTGTTTTATATGTTATAAATTTTAACTCTATCATTTTTTTCTTCCTTGATCAAGTAAAATTTTCTTGAGCTGTCTTGTAAGCTACTTCAGGTAGATTTAATGTTCTTTTTATACCATTTAAATTTTCCTCATATTTTTTATTACTACCTTGAAATTTCATTTTCTATTAATCTCATATAAGATCACTTAATTATAAGAATCATCCTCTTCCCACTCATTCCTAAAACATCGATTATGGTCATACTATCCTATGTAATTTGATTTCTTGAGGAATTTATTATTAATTTAGAAATTTTGGAACCATCTTTCTAGGTGATAAATTTACTCATCAATGTATGAGGTTGATTCATCATCTATTGAACTATAATTTTTTATCTTTTATTTTAGTTTTGTGTGAGATATCGTGAAGGCTATCGGCTTCTAATTTGGTAAATCTCATTTTTCTTTATTTAATTTGAGTCCTTCATCATACATTATATAATTTATAATGAGTTCATTACTATAGTAAGGATATTTTATTGCCAATTTGTTTTATGGAAACTGAATATCCTCTCCAACAATCACGTAGACATCTTTGTAGTTTAATTACTTGATTTTTTAAACAATTCATTTTAGAAGTGCATTCATCATGTTAAAATTTTCATTAAACCCGAGATACATGTTAAAAATGGATTCATAAGGATTCATTTAGAACATATCATATTTAATGTTATATGTATCTAAACTCATTTACATAACATTTAAGGTTCCCTCATTAGATATAGTAAGAGAATCTGAAATTTCAAAAGAAGTCAAACAAAAATATATTCTATTTAATTCATATTCTTATAGAAAATTTTATAACGTATAAATTTTATTAAAATTACATTCATTGGTTGCCTTAGTGTAATCACTCCACTCATCTCTAAAAAAATTTGATTTTTCAAATTTTCCCCTAATAAAAGTCCATATATCAAAGGCCATGCTCTCAATCTGAGTTTTCATTTTGATATTCCATTGAGCATAATTTGTAACAATGAAATAAATAAGATAGTTCATGGAAGTTATTTATTATCTATTTTTATTGTTAAAGACATAAATTTATAATTAATTGTAATTATAATAAATGTTGATAAAACAGGATCGTAGTAAAAATTATTTGAAAACAAAATTTTATAATAAATGTTGGTCTCCATGGACAACTAAAGTCGAGGGTGGGGGGGGGGGGGGGGGTGGGGGTGTGGGTGGAATGAGTTTCAAATTAAAAAATTATATGAAAATAAATTTAAAAACTAAATCCACCAATTTTTAATGTATATATAGTAATCTAAAATAATTGAGTTATTAGTCATTTATTTAGAAAGGCTTCTCAAAATCTCGATCATAGTTCTATTAAAATAAATTTTAAAATACATTAATATATTAATATAATTCACTTAAATAAAACACCATATATAAAACACATATTAAATTAAAATAATTAGCTATTTTTTTCTGAAATAATTTTGAAAATAGAAACTGATTTGGTTTAGAATCAATAAAACAAAACATGAAAATAACATAGTAGGAATTAAAGAAGGGTTAAATCATAAGAAAATACATAGTCCTCTCCACTTTTCAATCACCCACTACCAATATTTTTTTACTAAAATAAAATAATTCACATCCTGTATCGAGTTGTACCATCAACTATACTATGACTATTCATGATAGAGAAAATAATTTTCCACAGTTCTTTGTGGGATAAAAGAATTATAGGTCACACATGAACTCTTCTGCAGTGATTCTAAAGATTATAGATGAAAATAATTGAAATATAGTGAATAAATATCTCTAGTTTTGTAAAATATGTTTTATTTACAGATAAACATAGTAAACCAAAACACATCTAGAATTTTAAGATAAAATAGAAAGAGAAAGGAATAAAGAGTATGAAAATTTTATATTGATCAGTTTGATGAGATTTATTTTTTTATGAGCCTTTTAGTTTTTCTTTGATAAGTCTCAACCACATTTTTATTGAAATTATAGTAAAACATAGTTTCATTGGAGTCTTGGGAAATATTTTGTTCTAATTTTGACTATTGGTTAGTGTTTTCAACAAATAAATTTATCTTTTTTTTTCAATGTATCAACATATATGGGTCAATATATGCATTTTCAATATATATATTTACAAGGGGTTACTATGAATTTATAGAATTATAAAAGGTTCAATTATTTTTTTAAAGATAATAATTCAAAAAGAATAATCCATATACTGAGATACATATCAATAAAGTTAGAATTTTCTTTTAAAACTTATGTGGAGTAGTTTAAGAATAATCATTCTTAAATCCCCATAATAATGACTTGAACTGAATTCCATAATCTATAAATTGGATAAATTATGTTTGAAATTGATTTTTAATATATATGGTAGTAAAAGAAACTATTTTCAGAAGTTTTTATTTATATATGTACTTGAAAGTATTTAGTAGCAGCATCAATTGGTGGTAGCAACACTCTGGCAATAGATGTTCTAGCAGTAGCAATATCTTATGGTGGTAGATGATTTAGAGGTAGTGATAGATCCTTATGGTTGACCCTTTTACTATATTTCACAACTATTATCAATATAAACATTTAATGGAAGTTAAAGTTTATAGGTTATATATTTAGTATAATATTAGCATCTTAAACTGATGGTAGATAGTCACAATAGGGTTAGGACAAAGCTACTTGTATGATTTTGGACAAAAAATAGTTTAATATCATAAATAATGAAACTTATTAGAAACATAATAGACTTGATTTTGGAAAATTAAAATAATGAGTTTATTGGAATATTGAAAAAAATAATAATTCATTTATAATATTTAATTAGTGTGGATAAATAACTAAAAAATCTTTTTATACGTAAAAAACTATTTAACTAAAAATTATCCTTTTATATGATATACATTTTTCTTTAAAGTGAATAAATATATTTTGGTTATATAATCATTTTAATATAAAAAATTATTGATATTAATAACATATTAACATATATTTAACTATTAATTGATAGGAAATAAGCATTAGAACATTTAATATTTACAAATTCCCTTTCCAAAAAAAATAATTTTTTCTATATATCTTATGTTTTAATTAAAAATTTAATTTTTAATTTTTTGAAATTAAATTAGGTTAAAAGGATCCTAAATTTTTATTCTTCACATAAAAATTAGTTCCAAAGTGACATCTTATACTTTTTATTAAAACAATAATTATCATGGTAAATATTTAATCAAGGTTAAAAAGGGTAAATAGGGTAATTTAATGTGGATCATATTCTCCTATGTTAAATTGAAACTCATAAATTCTAGGGAAAAAATTAGATGTTAAATTCAATCCTAAATGTCTCTCTAATATTTCCTCACCTAACACCCCTTACTCCCATGTGAATATATCTTGACCCCTTACCCAACTTATGTTTCCATGGAAATGACTATCATTTTCACTAACAAAAAGATATCAATTACCCAACTTAAAGAAAAAATTATCCTAAAAAATCCCCTTATACACTAAATTTTAACCATACCTAGATATCTGTTACACTTTTTTATCCCCTTGGTTTCAATAAATTTCTCTAGTCCTCCATTTCCCAGAGGTATTTAAAGATAAGATTCAAGTCCTCAATGTGAGAGTTATCATTGCCCAAACCTTAATTTTTATTTATCATTACACTAAAAACATATTTTAATCATAACAATATAATGAAATAATTTAAAAAAGTATACTTAAAAGTTATTATGTTGATGTAACAATAATTATCTATCTCCCTTCCATTCATTGGAAGATGAATATGTCACTCATGTTACGTGTGAACTACTGCCTCCTGGAACGATGTATTTCATTTTTCATCATCAACGTAGAAGGATAGTTATGAGAATGTACTTAATAAATAAAAAACTATTTATGAAATGATTAATATTTTATAATGAAAAATTGGTTTTTTCTATTAATATTTAACCCCATATTAATATGCCACATTTATGTTCATTAATATTTACTGGAACAAACCCGTCAACGATTTCAACATTAGGAATCGTAACTAAGACTCTTATGGAATTAAATTATAACTTTATAAAATATTATGGAACTCTAGTAACATTATCTAAAATAAAAATTGATTTATTAACTTTTTCTCAATTTATAGGGATTAACATTGACATTACAAAGAATGTGAGATACAATCATAATCGCTATCTTCTGATGATAAAAATTTAAAAAAACTAACTAATAAATGTTTAATGAATGATTATAAGTAAATATTAAAAGGGTATTATATGTGAATAAGGTTATTAAATAATTTATTTAGATGGTTGTGATTTTTATAAATAAGGATAAATTGATTTAATATATGTCAAGAATAGAGTTCATGGATCATGTTAACTCAAATATTCCCTCCATGTGTTATAATTATTCTTCTAGAAATTATTTCTTATACATTTGGTTTTTACACCCTATTATATGGTTAATTTTATTTATCTCTGAAGAAAATTAAATTATTAACTTAATTATCTTTATTGATGGTTTTTAATTTATAATAATGAAATACTATTAAGAATAATTACAATCCATTTTAATTGTTTTTTCTCCTCTCTATCCATATTTATTCTTTATAAAGTCTATTTCATTTTTTATTTTGAAACAAAAATATTTATTATATCATGTTAGATTTATATATCTCATTGAATATTTTTAAAATTAATATCTTATACTCTTTCAAAATATGTTGGTTTTAATAGAGATGTTTTAAAATATTATAAGTGAATTCATTTTAACAATCATATATTTTATACTCCACTCCACACATTTTGACTTAACAATTATTTCATTTAATGTATATATTATTGGAATTTATTTTTAAAATGTTTTTTTAAAAGTATTTTCCTATTTCCTTATTGAAAATTATTTTTTAATTTAACTTATAACATCATCTCTTGAATGTAGTGTTACGAAATGTTTTCTAAAAACTCTTTTATATAGATCCTATTCCATTTTACACTTTATCACTAAAAGTTTTGAATACTTTGGAATTATGTTTCTAGAATCACACTCTAAATTTTATTATGAAATACTTTTTTGGGTGATTTAATTTTTGGAATCAATTAATTTATTAATGTTTTTATTTTCATGTGATACAATTTGAAAATTGATGTAAAATGTATTTTATTTCCTTAGGGTAGACATAATAAGGTGTATGAGTGATTTTATGTGGCACACATGTATATGAGTTATCATTACATGATGATGAATGGGTCCTATATAACCCTCAAATGGCATGGATAAAGCTTTATATCTCATGATATCATATAGGAAATGAGTAATGATGCTATGTCCACTATGGGAAACATGTGGTGTCGCCTAATGCACTATGATATGATGGTCATGGAATTTAAACTTGAAATAAGTTTTCTTTTACATGCTCATAAAATTTTTATTCTATTATTCTGTTAACTTATTTTTATTTTATATTCCATGGCTCATTTTTATTCCCTAATGTTTCCACACGATTTTTCCATGGTATATATTTGATCATTTTGGGTTACATGCCTTTTTATCATGACTTATGCACAAATCTTATTTTTCTAAATTTCCCCCATGTTTTATTATATATGTGTGATCTATCCTCTTAATAACCCTTTGATAATATTTTAACTTATTGCGAATTTCAAATCACCACTTTTTTTGTTTCCCCTTACCCCATGGTATTCCATATAATATTATGTGTATAAGGAAATATTTTATAGATATATTTTTAGAGATGTTGAAGAAATTATGTGAATTATATTTTTTATAAATCTAATTGAAAAAGACCCAAAAAATTCAATTATTGAGGTTATGATATTATTTATGAGATATACTGATTAAATAATTAAAATGATGTGAATTAAATAAATGTTTATTATGGTTCATATCACTTGGTATCAAATCTAGAATATAAATTATGTGTTTTAATCAACATCCATGAGAGTGAAGGTTTGGGACTTCTAAATTGGTATTAGAGTGAGGTATAGTTATTTTTGGGGATTATGACTAGATAATTTTTTTGGAAACCCTATGGATAAGGTAAAATATAATAATAAAACCTAAAATTTTGGTAATGTATAGTGTGTAGTTTTTATTAATGAAATTTCGGATTGGATACAAACAAGTTGATGCAGGCTATGACATAAAGGTAACTAGGGATAACAATCCATAAATAACAATGGATGGGGTTTAACATGACCTTCAATTGATGCACACCAAGTGGTCCTAAATATAAACCTAGTTTTACACTCTTTGGGACACTCTTTGTTGATTTATATTCTCTTTTAAAAACCCTTATGCAGGATTTAATAGTCATTTAATGATGTAATGCATATCTAGTTAGAAATTTGACCATAGATTACCATGATTGAGACATAGAGTTTTATATGTTTGGTTAAAAATTCCATTTATGTGTTAATTATTCTATGTTTATAGTTTATTTTTATGCATTTATTAATTTTTACATACATCAAATTTCCTTCATTTAAAAAATTTATTGATTCTAGAGGAATTGAGTTAACAATGGGTGTGATGGGAAATGCAGAGATTTTCCGAACGAGAAACCTAATAAGATAGAGGCTAGAGTATAAAATATCGTTGAAATTAACAGTAAAATATCCAAATATTTGAACATAAATGAAAACCATGTTGAGATCTCAAATTCTCCGAGGAAGGAGAGACATTATATAGAGTCTTTTATGTGATAATGTATAACCTCCTTTTATGGGTCTTATAACCCACTAATTGTTGAGAAATGTATCAAAAATATTGAGGATCTATTTTCTATCCTATAATGATCTAACCATTAGAAGGTTATTTTAGATATTTAATATCTATATGGTGATTCTGACAAATGTTGTAATCTCATTAATAATAGGATGAATGTTCAAGAGATTTAATCTATGGAATGTGAGGAGTTAAATGAAAATATTATTCACTAATTTACTTTACCAAAACTGTTTTTATTAAAATTAAGAGATATATACTCTTGTTGAAACAAAAGCAGGAGGAATGAGTGAGTGAGTATTTATGAAGAAAACTCTATGAGACTTTTGAGGTACGCATTCAATTTTATTAATGTAACGTCCTGAAATTTTAGACGAGTGCTACATTCCATAGTGTCTACAATATGAAATACTGACCATAAATGAAACATGAAATATTATTACTTCTAAACAAGAGATTAGATTGGTAGATATAAATCAGATTAACCTAATTATGAAATATATATAAAGTCTTTACTTAGTACAACTTTATTAATTAATTCTTAGGAAATAAGCACTCTAATTTTCAGTAAAGTCATTTGATGCTTTAGAAATGTGTTTTCTTCCAAAATGATGTTTATCGATTTTTGGGAAACCATAATATAATTAATTTCTAGAAAAATTATATAGTTGACATTATCAAAAATATATTATTTTTTAAATCATAATATCAAAATTATCTTTGGATTAATTATTTTTATTTTTATGAAAGACTAACCTTTTATTGAATAGCGAAGACACCATTTTTTGTAAGATTACCATTTATTTTAATTTAAAAGTATCATTATGGTTTAAATTTTATATTAAATTAATATAATAGTCCTTTAATTTCAAATATTACAATTAATTACATATTAATTAACTTTATACATGTTTTTTGGTATAAGTTCATTTTTGGGCTTAAAAAGTTTTTTTTATAAAAAACTATTTTTGTTATGTTTAAAGTATTTATATTAAAATAAATTTCTAAAAATTAGAGGAATTTAAATTTATTAAATGAAATTAATATTTGGATCCATCAGGTCAAATTTTTCGTAGTGTTATTTATTGATATTTTTATGAAAAAGATAATTTTTTTGTTGAAAAGTAAAAAAATACCGTTTTGTGAAATACATTATCATTTATGTTATAACCAGTAAAAAAGTATGATATAATGATTTTTTAAACTTATTGGAGGAATAATTTTTTATAATATACTAAACATATAATATTAAAATAATTCAAAACATATAAATGAAATTTCATTTCAAGATAAATATGAAAATTCTTTTATGTGCCAATGTAGTTTATACACAACACTGGAAAAGTAATGTTTGGTGTCCTAATGATAGAAAAAAGAGAAATAAAAATTCATTTTTTATTAATTTTTCAGTCATTATTACTTATAAATTATTATTTGGGATGATAGTTTATAATTATAGAGTTATATGAAAATATTCTTATCCAATTGATTTATGAATTCTTACAAAATGCTAGAAAAGTAAAAATAATATATGAAATGAGTTTTCATGTCTTAGATGTGAGTAAATATACATATTGAATGAATGCTTTTATAATAAATGAGGCTTCAGCCCCGAACGTTTAAAAAAACATATTGAATGAATATAAAGGTTTTTATTGATCTTAATAATTAATTTTTATTATTTTTATTTATTTTTAATTTATGAAAATTAAATAATTACCTTAAATTATTAGGTTATGCCAAAAAATTTCTTGCACAAGCTGTAGAACAGTCAAGGAAATGATTTAAAGAATAATAAAATTATTTTTTTGGGTGAGTTATAATTGAACATATATTTTTATATAAATATATAAAATTAGGTATATTTAAAGGTTTTACATTATAATTCATTTTCAATCATGTTGTTCTCAAAGTCAAATTAAACAAATAGTGTTAAAAATTACATTAATGATATTTTATGTTAAATAATATTTTATTAAAGTGGTTAAAATATTAAAATTACTTAAAGAGAATAATTAGGATTAAAAATGGTCTAAAATTACATCCCTTTGATTTTATGATCCAATTTTCTCAATCCAATTAAAATTATAACCCTTTAATATCGAAACATTCATCATTGTGGTTAAGGATAAATTTTTTTGTTGGGGTTAATATAAAATATAATGTTTAAAATGATATAAAATCCTATAAATGTTTTCTTGGATGGTTATATTAAGACCAAATCGTCCTTATATTCAATTAAATTTCATTTTTCAACTATTTTACATGAGTTATATACATATTATATTATAATATTTCATGTATTTTTGTAAAATGACATTAATGATATTTTATAATAGACAATATTTTATTTATAGATTTAAAATTATTGAAAATGATATATTTGTACAAGTGTATGGAATATGGTTTAAAATGTCAACCATGTTACATTTATGGTTCCATTGACCTTTTATAGTAACTTCCATGACCCATAAATACTAAAAAACATTGATATCGTGGTAATTATCAAAAGGGTAAATGAGGGGTTAAAAATAAAATATAAGGGTGAAAACATAACCAAACCATGTAAAAAAATTAATAGATAATATTATTTAGACACATAATCATCCTATATAATAATATATCTATTTGATCCATTTTTTTCATGAAAATGTAGTTATATTAATTTAATAATTTAAGAAATTCCAAGAATTCCCCTCCCCTCACTTATGAAAGGGATCCCCCTCTCATCTCATATATAAATTTCAAGATCTATTTATTTTATCCAATACCTACCAAAATACCTTTTAAAAATCCATCCCCACAATCTATATGTCTTAATTTGGGCATAATACCATCCTTAGAGGGCTTAATCTGTAAAACAGTGGAGGTTTTCCATAGAAGTGGTTTATCTTTTTACCGAATTTTTTAGTTTTATTTCTTCTTATCCCAAATTGAAATAATATAAAAACATGATTAAATACTAACATACAAATATTAAACATACAAATATGTTGTTATGATAATGGAATAAACTTATACCCATATTATATTCCATCAATTATGAAATGAAACCGTTAATCTTATGTTCAACAGACTAACTCCTTGGGAACCGATGTAATTCATTTTCCATCACCACCTCTCATAGTTAGTTATAAAGATTGACTTAATATATATATTTATATTATATTAATTTCATTTTTTATAATTATTTAAGTATGTAATATATTATTTTTTTATTACCAACAACACCATTCGTGAAAATGTGTAGATTACTACCTCTATGAAGGGATGCGAATTGTTTTTCATAACCACATCACATAGATTCTATATTTAATTGTATTTAAATAAATAATATTATATTAATGATATAATAATAATTATATAAATATAAAATAATACTTACCTTCTTTCCATCTCGTTCGTTGAAAAATAGAAATGTTACTCATGCATGTGTACGACCTGTCATCTCCATGATCGTAACGTAGTTCATTTTTTCATAACCATAATTCACGGTTGGTTTTAAAATTATAATTGTTGTATTAAAATGATAATTATTTAATTATTATTATTATAGATATTACATAATAGTTACAACTTTAACCCTGATAAACACACTACTATCATTTTGAGATTTCGACAGGGACACACTCAAAACACCCGATGTGGATATAATCAATTATGTAATTAAATATGCCATCAAATAAATTAAATAAATGTTTGAGTATAAGGGATTGATATTGTAAAAGTTTTATTATGAAATAAAATAATTTATTTGTTTATTATAATGGTGTTATGGTACATAGATAAAAAGTCTGGACTCAAGGCACCAGACATCATCTCAATTTCCTTTCGTTGAGTTATGTTTTAATTATATACAAATAATTTCTTTTACATGGATCATATAAATAAAATTTTCATGATATTTTTTGATTTGTTTCATTTATAATGTTATTTTATGTTGAAATTATATTTGTTTCATCTGGGTATATTTGATATTAAAGTTACCAAGTAGTAATGGTTTCTTAACTCAATATTCTTTCAATGGGTTATATAATTTATTTATTGTTTAGTTTATTCCATGAATTTTTTAAGATGAAATTTGATCGATTTAAATTATATTTATACTTTTTTTTTGGATTTACAGTTTTCATACATAATATATCCATTAATTAATTCACAATTGAAGGATATGATCGTTATAATAGATATTTATCACAAATGTTCCTTCTTTAGGATATATGTTTATGATATTCACCAATGATAATTTATGATGTGTGTATACTACCAATTTTACATGTTATATTATGAATGTCTTTAGTTTAATTATATTTAATGTTTCATTTGACTTTATTATTTTATGGTGCTAATGATTCAAATTTTATCAAAGTGGTAAGAGATTTATTTTCTGAAAAATTGGGATTGTATATGCTTGAGTTTAAAATAACGAAATTATATGATCCTTATATGATAAAATATTTAATATTTTCTTCTCCAATGATTATTTAGGAAATTTTTATGTTTTATGACCATCATCCTCTCTTTGGTTCTCAAAATTGTCCATAATTTTTTTAGGAAAATCTATACTTATTTGTCCTCTTATAGTCATTTTTGACACTTATTTTTGTCACATGGAAATGAAAAGATTTAATGGAAAATAACTCAAATAATAAAAAGGTGAAGGGAACTAAGGAAAACCATGGAAATCACCTAGGTCGACCAGCATGCACCAATCCTATATGCCAAGAGGCTCTTGTAGGCCTTGAAAGCACATACTAGAATGATCAGCCACACCTCTGCATGACCCCTGTGCATAGATTCTGCATGATGGACATGTGCAGAAAACTTCCTTGGACCCGGATCCCAATATTTCCTATAAATATGACCATGAAGATCCTCATTTTAAAGGAATTGAAGGTCATAATAAGCCTTAAAGATCTTCTCTCCCTCATCCTTTTCCTAGACCCTTGAAACAACCCATGTAGATTTCTAAAACCTATGGGAAGAGGTAATTATGGGGGATATTGGGATTATGTTTCATTAAGTATTTATAATATAATAATCTACAAGAGGAACCGATCCCCCTAGTTAATTAGTATCGATGTGAAGGTATCCTACTAAACATGTTAGCTACATGAGACAATTTTATATATACCAGAGGAAACCCTTGGAGCCTAGAAAAAGGGCTCACCCATGTGTTGTTTCCCAGGTTATCCATCGTCAAGAGAACTAAATCATGTACGCCCACTATGGTTGTTGAACTTCTGGTCAGCCTTGGTTTACCCAACACGAGACCACTTTTTTCTGCCCAAGACTTACCCTAGTCGAGACCCCTTCACTCCACTCAATCCTTACCTTGTGTGATACCCCTTAAGTCTACCATAAAATTTACCCTACCTATGATCCCTTTATCTCAAATAGTCTTTACCTATGAAACCATCAATTGAACCCTCTTTTATTCGACCAATGGGAGGTCATATCTTCCCTTGGGTCCCTTTTCTGGTGGGAACCATACCAACACCACTCCCAAAGCCTCCAGATATGCCTGATCAGAGCATAGGGAACACTATTATGTCTTCTCGATTATACATTCCCTTGTTAATGGTGGTCCTTCATTTAACCTTCCTTTTGGTGGGATAATTAGATTTTTTTCAATGATATATTATCATGGTATCAAGGGTACCAACCTTGGAGGTTTTATGGACTATCTAGTTTCAAACAAAATGGCTTGGGCTATGTCCTCCCCCTTTCCACTCTGAGACCAGGGACTTCACGTTTTAGATAGGAGGATTCTTGATTTTCCATTTTATGAGGGTCAGTGGTGTATCCTCTTATCTTCCCTAGTATTGGGAATAGTTCAACCCTCCTAGAGGTATCCCCTAGTCCTTCTTACAAGAGGTCAAACCCCTCAAGTCCTCTATCCTCCCAGGTTATTAATAAAATAGTGGATATGCACCTTAAATCTATTTCCCTCTCCTATATCCCTTGACTCATCCACCAGAAGATGAAGGAAAATGTGTGGTTTGATGTATTTTTGAATATATATTGTTTCCCACATTGATCATCACTCATGTGGTCTTATATGTTAGTAATGATCATGAAATCTGCATGATCAGATGCATGTCTCAGCAGAGAATCCATTTCTGGATCTTCCTCTTACCTTCCCTCAGAGATACAACATAGAAATGAGTCCTAAAAACCATGTATCTATCTAAAATACCCCCATTACCTTTTATAAAAACCTTCATATAATCTCCATAGGCATGAGTCCTCAACCAATTGAACTAGGTGGGTTTTTATTCTTATCCAAATGGGATATGTTGGAAGCCTCCTTATGGTCGATATCCAAAACTCTAAATAAACTCTAATTATCTCTTGGACACACTCATATTATGATCATATCCAACCATGGAGGCTACATATATTATAGGTTCTCTATTCTACTTCTCTATAATTCCCACACTAAACATTTACTAGAAACCTTTCTCTTAGACATCCTTATTGTATGATGTTAAACTGTGTGGTTTGGTCTTCATCACATGACCTTAAAGGTATGATGTGTCTCATTAAGTAGAACCAAAATATTTGGGTTCTAATTCCGTTCATAAGAATACAGAGGAATCCAATCCCATGGGCTTGGTCCCAATATAAAAGAACTCATATCTCCATAAATGATATTAAAATCTAGAGAACCCCATTGTGTGTCCTAAAACCAACATCATAATAATAAATGACATAAGAATCTATGATCCATTTACAAAATGGAACCATCGATGGAAGACCTGATGTACATGTACATGTATCTAGTCAATTAATAACCTTAGATAATAATAATTTATTTTCAATTTTTGGGCAACCCATGTCTTGGTATTTGTTGAAGGAGTCACAAATATGTATTAAATATTTAAGAGAGTCTAGGAGTATGAAAGACCCCCCCACCAGGGGTGTGATGAGATAGTCCTGGTATAATCTCAACAAATTTGATTCCCCATTAATCATTGAATCCATTTACCAAGGACCACCTTTAATTAAAAATCTAGTTTGAGAAACATCTTGAATAAGGGAAGAGTTTGATGTTTCAAGATCCATGGACAAAACCCATTGGAAGCTGTTTGAAAATGGTGAACCCAATGTGAATGATTTTGAAACCATTAAAAACTCACAAAATTAATCAAATCATTTGTGACATATAAAAATCACCTGATTTTCATCGAAAAAAATGGTGAACCTGACATAAATCCTTAACCATGATTAATATGTCGTTCACATGTCATGAACCTTTTTCACACTCACAGTTAAAGAGGACCAAACATGGATCCAAAAAAATAAATAGTGAATTTTTTCATTTATTGAGATTAAACATTGATGGGGTATTCTTTTTTTGTTTTCTTATATATTTCTAGCACATTCGATCAGATCTCCCTTTGATCCAAATGTCATCGTCTAGTGCCAACAAACATATGCTTCGACCACTGTACAAGCTAGTTCCCTGACTAAACAGAGGTACCATCTCTAACCCAGTGTCTGCAATTATAGTTTTAATATGTTATGGTTTAACATTACCACATAATTGGAAATATCCAAACCTTTGAGGTATCTTGAAAATCCCTCTATATTATGAATTCCATCCATTTCTCCACTCAACTTGGTTAGTGTCCTAAAAGCAGATGACACTAGTTGTTGTATCAAATAAATGCAGGATCTTATCCTTAGACTCAATAATCACATCCTATATTATATTATAGAGGTACATAAATAGGCCACTTAGGGACTTATCCATAATAAATATGGATCCCTTAAAAAGGATCCTACATCTAGCCTATACTGCAAATGCTATGCAGCGACAAACCGTCAACATGATGGGGGTTCTTTCCTAGAGGGTCTGGCCTGGGTCACTATGACCCAGAAACATATGTCTTCCCACTAAGGGAATTGACAAACACAAGGGAGTATGTTCTCACCTTTTTTCCCTCTGAATAATTCCTACAAACTAATTTAGAATAAATATGTGAGTAGGAACCAAAACTTATCTACACCATCCAAGCCTATGAGAACAGTTTGGAAGTATCCAGAGAAGATCTCCAGTCAAATTCAGAGGAAAAATTTGAACAAGAACAAACACCTTACCACATTTACAATTCCTTCCAGTTAAATATGGAAACAAACTATATGTAGGAACACACACCTTTCCACATCTATCTTTCCTGCCAACATAGTTTGGTAGAGTTCACAATAATTATATTGAAAGCCCCAAAAATCAATAGGATGTATAACCATATCTCTACCCTTGAACATGGAAATAGATGGTGCATAATAGTTGGTAATGGAGGACCAATTTCAGCACACACCCATACTATAGAAATGAAATGTGAATATATCACCATTTTAGCTACTGAAGTTACCCATCACATCCTTATAATGTTGAAAGGGTAGGCAAAAATTCCTTCCTATATCTTACAAAATATTCAGAATATAATAATGATAGTTAAAGTGGTAAAGGAGTGGACACAGAACTCCGTCCCCACAATTGGGTTGACTCACTAACACAAAGTGAGGTTCGTTATGGAGAAGAAGAAAATAACACTATCAATGAGGGTCAGGGAAAAAATTCCCCATGATATATTGGAAAACAAATCAGAACAATAGCCCTATTTCAACTGGATGATACTAACCTACTATGGTGGCTATTCCAAGGCAGGCACATATACCTACCAAAATTCAAAATACATATCAAAAAATTATGGTAGTGCCATTGGAGTTAATCAAACAAGATTCCATATAATAAAGATGTTATCCCCATAAATCCACCCCAGGAACCCTTAAGAAGTCATAAAAAAGAAGCATCACCAAAGGTAAATGGGGAATGAAGAGAAGATATATAATCCCTCTCAAGTTAATGATGGAGTTCTGGAAGCTGTCAAGCATTTATCTGTGGAAACTCAGGATCATACCCTTCTGTTACCAAATTATTTAAATAGGAGCATTAATTTGGAGATCCTACTTGGAAATCTGACCATGAATTATTTCTTCATGCCTAGAATATGATCGATTTTGAGTGACCATATCTAAATGGGAGCCAAAAATCCCTCCACATGGATAGAAGATCATAAAGTAAGGAAGTCATCCCCTTGCGATCATCCACCCTTAAGGTCCTCCATAGGGTATATTCTATAAAAAGTTTACTAATAGTTGGACTTTAATCTATGATGGTAGGTATTCCAATGATAGAAGTCACTTAGAAGATCCTTCTAACAATGATATTTAACTTTGACAAGAAGGTACTGCCTTTGATGATTTAATTATGAGAATTCCATCATATCATGAGGAACTTTGGAGAATGAGGCTGGTCTTTCCCCATGCTGCATCATTGAAAAGGTACATACTTTATCAACTACAAGACAACCCAAAGAAATGATCATTCTCTAAACCAACCTCTGATCACCTTCCTTCTAATATGACAAAATAAATCCCTTCTGATTCAGATGTTTAGAATAAATATGTAGGGAAGAATCCACTTTGGTCAGACAAGGTGGAGGAGAACCTAGAGAAAAACTAAGAAGACATGTTGAATATGAGTAAATAATTTTCTAATTAAAATATAGAAGTCTTGTCATGGAATTTATCCACTCCCCAATACAACATTCTAGAGGCGTTGTCCAAAAATTATGTTCATGGAATCCTCCTAAATTTATGGAAAACTCTTCTTCATATAAAATAATAAGTATTACCTTACAATGGATATATAAGACACATCAACATAATATAAGGCATACACTGAAAATAATGACTTAGAGTCTCAATTAGATACATGAAATTTGAAATTGGGAAATCTATAAAGATGCCTTCAAAATGTTTGTCTCATCACATTAACAAATTTACATCTGCTAATCATTGATGCCCCATCTGGTGGTCATGTTAGTGGATATGAAAAACATTGGGTTTTTCATTTCACTATGCCCCCAATCAATAAATATTACCAAAGGTGACATCATACCATGTTATATCCTTATGCCATCTTTAAGAAACTGGCTCTATTCACAACCGAAGGTACACTAAGGAAAAAACGGGCCCTGAATGACTCTCAAAAACATCGGGCCTGAAGATAGAAATCCATTGAGAAACTCTTTCATCAAGCATATAAAAATATTTATTAAGCCTCCTACTTAAGAGAGGCCATCCGTGAAGCATCACCAATATGTTTAGAATAAAATGGACCAGGTGAAAACCATATAAAGAACCCATCCCATGTTAGAAACATGGGTATAGAAAATCAAGAAATCATCTATGGAAGTAGAATCCATGGAAATCGTAGAGAAATCCCAGCCAGTTGGTTTAGGGCCTTTTTAAGACGACCAACATTGATTGAAAAAATAGGCAAAAAAGGTTGTGTAGATGGAATGGGAATAGCCCTAATAGACATGATTGGGGGTTTTTGTAACTCAATAATATGCCTCTCAACAGAAGTCAGTCTTCTCCTTATTATTGGAATCACTATAAAATCAATCCCCCTAGTTCATCCCATCTCTTAACCTGATGTCCTCACTTGGAACATGCACGGCAATTTTTTTAGATATTCCATTTGGATAAACATTTGTGAAATGATTATAAAAATATTAGTGGAGGGAAGGATGATGCATCATGCTGTGTACAAGAAATATAAATGTGTCATAGTGACTGATGATATTATTTCAATTAATCTTGCATCAATGAATTTCATTAACACCTCCCTTAAAGATTCTATAGAACAAGATTATGATACAAAGGAGTAGGAGGAAAATGTTTTTGTTTGTAATACGATACACACTGAAACAATTGAAGGAGGTATGCACACCTAAAACTAAAGGGTTGATCTGAATTTGGTGGTTCAATCAAATTATCCACCACTACGTCCTCAGTGACCATCCAATATAGAAATGGGTAATGGAAAGGCTGCATACCCCCCACCTTATAAAGAAGTTGAACACCTCATACCTAAGAATTTATTTATTCCATAGGATGAATAGATGAAGGTGTTGAGAATAATAAATAAATAAATACTCCAAGGAATCATCTCTACTGGATATGTTCTAAAAATAGATCCTCATCTCACTGTAACAGCCAGAACACCTCAATATGAGCATTCTTCCCATCAGCTGAAATGAATCCAGAACCCCCGATCAATCTGTAGTAAAAAAAATCAAAATATTTGGACCCCATAACGACATAATATCAGGAGTTCCCTCACTTGGGTACACAACCAAAGCTAGTTCAGACACATCCTCACAGACTAGCCCCTACACGATACCCACTGTGGGTACTAACAAAGCCTCCATTGAAGGCCCCAACTTTTTCTGTCCTTTATTATGATATTTATCAACTAGAAATCCCTCATTAGATTACCAATACTATTGAGTCATTAACATATTCTTTGTAATCTATGAAATAATGGTGCACTAGTTCATCTAGAAAGGTAGCCTTTTCTAAAATGGGTTGATCCGAACCTCCACTGCCAAATTTTAGAAACATTACATTTACAATTTTTAATGGATCAGGTGACCCAAAGTAGGATGTTTTATATTTTGTGTCCCACTGTGATCCCATGACAGGTACCCTATAACAATAAGATGTAATAAAACTCATGTTCTTCACAGAAATGCTGCAAGGGAGAACCTTTATATGGTATACTAGTAACTCGGATTGGTCAATCATGAGATGAGAAAATCTCCATTGAATGTTTCTCTTTAAATTCAGTTCAAAAATGTAGAAGATGAAAATACTCTACCTCTCAAACTAAAAATAGCAGGATAATGAGAGGGACTCTAATTTCATTGCACAGTGGAACGGGTTAACCTATTCCCCAAACCTACATGTTCTGAATAAGACTTGTTTTCCATCTATATAGAGAATCTTCATGATGAGAAATAAACACCACTTATCCCTATGTAATGTATAGAATGGTTTTGGGATCTCGCTAAAGTTTCTATAAAATTGGGAGATTCCATCTCATGAATCAAGGCTAAGATCCAAGTAATTATATTGGCTTAAGGGAACATAAAAATTAATGAAGAGGCGCAACAATAACCCTTAAACAAACCCCCACACCTGCTCTAACTCCAAATCCCATTCTATATCATGTGAAACCTCATCATAATAATTATAAACTATAACTACCTCATCAAGACGAGAGAGGGAGTAGAGATGAACCTTGTTTGAATATCTAATGAAAAAAATTTAGTCTTCCTATATTGAGAAAGTTACTGGCTATATCAGCACGACTTTTGGGAACAACTCGCTCAAGTTACAAAATCCCAAGTGACCCAATCAGGTAGGTCTTGAGGACCTCCCAAACAATTTCCCATATCATCATACATTGGGGAACAAAATTCATGAATTTTTTTTCGTGGACATTCTATAAAAAATTGTTGAATCTAGGAAAGTGATGCTGAGAAAACCACCAACACAAGTGTCATGTGTTTCCACTACAACCCTAGTAAAGAGGGATAAGGGAATGAAGTTACTAAAATGAGTGTATAGAAGTTTAATGATTGGATGTATATAAATAAATTCAACCAGAACTATCCAATACTACAAGAAAAGTTTAAGAAACTAATTATTAAACTGTCCACTTCTGTTTTGGCACATCTGACTCCATCAGCACTATATTCCTCCAAAATATAATATTTTAAAAATTAAATTCCCAGAAGGGAGGAAAAACCCCATAGGATTATGAACCAATACCAAGGTTAAACCTGGATTTTACTCTCTTTGAATTCATTCCTTTAGTCCCAAAAGTAATGGAACCACCCTAACAAATGATACTACAAGATTTGAATGGAAAGATGAAATCCTCATCTGATGAAGAATTAAGATTTTGTTCTGTTAATGTGATTAACATGATGGATCCCTTTTCAGATGAAAAATACAACCATGGACTGTAGTTAGATTCCTTTTATTAGGGAATCATGAGAAGAGCCCATAGTTTTTGAGGATTTATGGGAAGATATGATCGAGAGAATAATCAATACTCTAGATGCATACCTTCTCAAACTGTATATGTTTCTAAAACTAATGGGAGATACCTCCAT
This sequence comes from Viscum album, assembly GCA_963277665.1. Classification (NCBI taxonomy): domain Eukaryota; kingdom Viridiplantae; phylum Streptophyta; class Magnoliopsida; order Santalales; family Viscaceae; genus Viscum; species Viscum album. The sequence goes on from OY728139.1 coordinate 619,974,208, forward strand.
GAGACTTAGAAGGAGAATGAATATTCCCCCACACATGTCAGGGGTAACCCTAACCTGATCATCTTGGAAAATATATTAGTGGGGGCGCTATTTTAAACATAAACTCATCATGTTGGTAGTAATAGTTGTCATAACCAACAATTGAAACGACCCCCTTCAATTCTTATTCCAAAGGCTGATCTGCCTACGTGATGTGAATTATATCATAATGATTTAGTGAGACAGTTCCCACACACTGGTATGTTAATACCTCTAGCCTAGAAGAAGGAAATTCTAAAACAAATGGACCTGGTTCTGACTAAGTTTTCCATCCTTGAAGCTCTATGTCTTTCAAAAGACCTCCGGTAGGCACTTATAGAAGCTTTTATAATACCTCAAGATATTGAAGATTAACTTTAAAAAGATAAAAAATTTCATACAAAGATCAATCACATATAATTACACATGATAATATCATTCGTGAAGCAGTACAAATATTCATTCATTTAGGTACACATCATACCCTTATATATGTAAGGAAGGATAAATGTTATTGATATCCCGAGGGATTTCATTGAAACTTTATTAGTATACAAACTCATTCTTGTTCGAAAGCATTAGAATCTAAGTTAAAGGGAACATCACTTGTCCTATTATGATATAATGCTATAATTTTATGAAAATAGCAAGATAAATACTCTAAAAAGAATCAAGCTTAAGACCTAATTTAGAGACCTTTTATTTGACTCATAATTTCAGATTGTTTATAATGATATGAATTTGAACATTCTTCTAGGAAGGAAATGGTTACATCAGTATGTAGAAATCCCATAATCATACCATTGATGCCTAAAATATTTCATTACCAGTAAAATTATGACATTTTTTTGTGAAAATCTCCATTTGAATCCGGAGAAACTCAGTATATTGATGCAGGATTCTACAAGAGGGAAGTGAAACAACCCATGATCGATGGTGTTTCTCAAGTCACTATCCTGAATAGTCTTGAAATAATCAAATCCATTCCCTTTATGAATATCAGTGGAGAATATGTGCTACCCATCAATCAGATTGAAGGAATTAGCCAAAATTCTAGCACATATTCAGAAAACTTCATGATATCAAACATGATGACTGATTCCACTAGTTCGGAAAAGGTTTTTGACTCAAAAAAGTTGTAAAATCATGGATAAAAATGTCCTCATCAAATCCTCTAATCTTTGAATCATTCCAACGTCATCAGTTGAGTCAAAAGAGGTTTTCATGTCACCAAGAAATAATAAAGATACACCTTCTATGTCCCTCACTCCATCCCCTTTAGAACATCAAAGGGACTCGACATTGTTAGTTAGGTCAGAGGATCTTACTTCATCATATGAATTTCAAAGTGTTCAATCTTCTACTACCTCTGAGAAATTTACTTCACTCCCATTAATAGTAATGTAGAAGAGTAAGGAGTATAGGAATAGAAAGAGGAAGATGAGGAGGACCTTAAGGATTCCCAACCACCATTCGAGGAAGGTCTCTCTACCACCACTGATGAACTCAGAGAAATAAATCTTGGTATATAGGAAAATCCACAGGACACTTTCATTAGTGAGGCCTTGTATTATGAACCACAAGAGGTATATACCACTTTCCTAAATAATAGTTGTTATGTGTTCACTTGGAATTACCCAAAAATTCTAGGCCCCGATATTGAGGTGGCCACTCACTGACTCAGATTTCCATAAATCCATCAGGGATACAAACATGCATCAAGAAGGACACACCTGACTCATACTAACAAAATTGAAGATATATTTAACAGGCTTATAAAGTCCAATTTCATTTAGGAAGTTCAATATCCAAAATGGGTAGCAAAAATTTTCATCTAAAATAAGAATAATAGAAGAATCATGGTATACATTTACTTTAGAGATATCAATTGGCACTTTCGAAAAGATGATTTACTGGTCCAAATTGTAGAACTCATTATTGAATTAATGGTTAGATATAAGGCTCTATCATTCATGGATGGTTATTTAGGGTATAATCAAATTCTAATTGCACAAAATGATGAAGGAACCACTGCCTTTAAATTGCACATGGATTATTCTTCTATTAGGTAATTCTGTATGGATTGAATAATGATATCTTTGCATATAAAGGTGTCATGAATCACATATACAAACCATTTTTAAGAAGGATTTTTTTATATTCTACATCTATTTTCTGGTGAACAAGTCTTGATACTGTTTATTCCATTATGAAAATCTTGTGACTATCTTCAATAAACAACTACAACATATCCTAAAGGTGAACCCCTTGAATTTTTTTTAGGTTTACCTTAGGGTGATTTCTGATAATCATCATATGCCATTGTGGAATCAATGTTGACCTACAAAAGTCAAAGGATATCCTCAATATTTGACCTCCTAAGAACCATAAAGTGTTGAGGGGTTCATAGGTAACCCTTTCCTATATTTATCACTTTATAATAAACCTTGCAGGAATGTGTTTTCCCTTCACTTGGTTGATAAAGATGGGAGACACAAATTAGTGGACTGATGACTATTAGGAAACATTTTATATCCTCATGAAATATATCTTTAGTGCACCATTGTTAATTCCACATAATGAGGGAACAATAAAAATTATACAAATGAAAACCCAAAAACAATCACTAAGTTCTTTCCTTACACAAAATTATGTTATTTGGAATGAGAAAAACCATTATTATATCGATTGAACAATGCTCGACACCTTGACATATTATTTAGATATTGATGAGAGATACCTGACATTAATAATCACAGTTTAGAAACTAAGGCACTACCTATAGCACCATGAGTTAAAATTGGTCTATCAAAATAACCCTCTCAAATATATATTCATCCCTCCTATATTGACTGGATATTTTACTCAGTGGGTGGTTATATTATAGCTGCTTGATATTCAATTTGTGGCTCAATAAGTGGTAAAATTATAGGATTTGGCATACTTCCTTATAGAACATCCATCTACAGAAATAATATCATTTAATACTGAAGTACCTGATGAATAGATATTATATATTCAAGATGGACCCTAGATATGGGAGATATATTTTGATGGTGCATGTAGCATCCAAACTGGGAAGATAATGGAAGACTCCAAGATCCACAAAGTTAGATTAGGATTTGTGATCATATCTCTTGAAAATGTAGTCTTTCCATACTCATTATTATTGTCAAAAGGATGTACAAAAAATGAAGAATAATATCATGTTTTCATTATAGGGATATAACTAGCACATAAAATTCTATTGGACTTGTTTTAGGTAAAATGCGATTCCTAGTTGGTAACCAATTAGATCAATGGGGATTATGCTATCAGAATGGAGGTGAAAATTCCCATGCTTGACTATGTTTGGTGAATACTGGTATAATTCCCCATAGAATAGACATTTATTCATTCCCCACGATCTTATAATTCCATGTAAAATGCATTGGTGAATGTATCCATGCCTTTGTAAGATTGATATCAGGATGAAACTGTAATCAATATTTTCATTGATGAGTGGTCTGTAATTTTTTTATGTCGGCATGGAATAAATCAATGGTGTTATTTTCAAACCTAAACTAAACCATCCTATAACTAGTTGTATGATACCCATTGTGTACTACCATAAAAATATAGTGCTCTCATCCAAAATATCCAAAACACATATAAATTGATGACGTGCGGTGAACTTCACTCTTTACAAAGGCCCAAATCACAAAAAAGTTCTCTATAAAATAATATTTAATGGAGTCCTTAGCAGGTGAATTGATGGAGAAGAGAACACGTCTATCATGATAGAAGTACCTATGGGAGCCTATAGTTCCCACAAATCAGGGTTGATCATTTGCAATGAAATATGAATAATTTTATATTTATAGCCTTCAATGATATAAGACTAAAAAAAATTCACCAAGAATTTTTATTCCTATGAAATGAATTCCAACTTCAACCATCAACACCTGAAGTTTCTCCAGACAAAAAAAATACTCTGTTCCATTTTCTTTATAGGGAATAGAATTTTTAGTCACATATCTTCTAAATATGACCAATATAATCAAATAAATCAACACTACTACCAAATTCTTCTCTGAATGGGATGATGTAATATCCCACAGATAAGTTGGGACCAAAAGAATTTTCAGTTGAATGAAAGACAACATCATTACCATATCTGTTGTCTCACATACAATACTAAAAAATAGGGCTGATTTCTATTCATTTGAGTTGGAGAATATATATGAAGATTATAATATCAAATCCAACCATTCTTCATATTATCATGCAGTAACCAAAGAATAGATAGATTCCTTCAACAAGACCCGATAAAACATACTAAAAAAGATGGTGGATAAGGATATAATTTATTTTGCTGTTAAGATATTTCCTTCCATTTGGGCCAATAAGACCACAAAATTCACTTCCAGATGGGAATCCACATATTCATTAGTATACATGATATAGAAATTCCAACCAATTGATGTGTAGTTTCCCTTGCTCCATGTTTCCATTTTTGATCAACTATATATAGATGAGAATTTCCAAATACCATTGTATCAATTGTACTGACATAATAAGAAAATACTGATAACTCTTCCTCACATAGAGGTTGATAGAAATTGGATATCACATGATTTTAACAAGGTAGTCATCCTCTCCTTGTTTCTCTATGTAGAACTAGTGTTGACCCTCTCGACCCTAATGACAGTAGGGAAGAAAAATCTAAAGCTTTTTCCAATATGGGAGGTAACTTATTCCATAAACAAGGTCATCTATAATAGATCTTATTACTTGGTGTCAATGTATGGGGAGCCCATTATGGATGCTAGCAAAGTAATATTTTCTTAATAACTACTTCAAGTAATAAAGACATGATGTCGTCCATGTCGTAAGATGAGAAACTACATGACACCAATATACTTACTTTATGTAGTTTACATGAATGGCTCCCACATCATTTCTGTATGACATTAAACTACATAATATATGGTCCTATATGAATGACCATAAATGGAATGCCATATGGTCCTATTCCTATGACATAAAAATAAAAAATTTCATATTCTGAGGTGTAAGACTTTAAACTACAAAGATTGACATCCTAGTCATAATACGTTAAACTACATGACGACATCCTCTACACATAATGTAAAGCATAATAGTTCATTTCATTGTTGTACGATGTAAAGATGCAGTACATTATGATCCATGCTTGATCAGATCATAATATTTTATGATGGTCACGCACACCACATTCATTATTGAACTATATGTGGATTGATTCTCATATCAATAAATATGTAGTGATTCCAAAACTCTATTTCGTGGGACTATCCACAATGTACCCTCCTCTATTTAATACATATAGATATATATACAGAAGAGCTTAATTTAGGTTCCCCCATTCATGATCTCATCATGGAAATCGAAATATCCCTCTCATACATTCAAATAAATGATCTATGGAGGGGATTTCCAACTCTATAGCCTATACCGATCCAAGTTCACCCTCTGTACACAGAATGATTCCTTCCACACAACATACTCCTAATCCAAGGAAATATTTGATCTTCGAAATCCTTACTTGGGAATCATAAATAGAACACCAGATTCTTAAGGACACATTTATTTTGACTATGCATTGATACACCCCATTATATCTTTTCATAATTCACCCACAAAAAGGGCATGTCAACTAGAGGCACATTAGTCATCAAGAGATACCTCCTATATCTATGTATTCATTAAAAACATCAAACTAGAAACCTTCTTTTCAATGATTGGTCTGTGTTCATCCCATGTGTTCTTGTCCCATATCATTTCTCCTAATTTGGGAATCCCTAATAACATTGTTTGTAGTTTCCTCTTTCACATACAATTTATGTCGAGACATCCTTGGCCTTGTAATCATTGCCTCACTCATCTTGTCCATGACTTATGGTCCAATAAATATAACGTAAAACTATAAGACCCCATGCCATCTTAATCACATGATATAAAACTATACGACAATGTCATCATCACATGATGTTTGAATGTATTCTTACCACTTTTACTAAGAATATGATTCCTTGGGAAACATGCACATGAATCCTCATACCAAAAAATAAGGGAGTCCTATCAGGGGTGATTTCTTAAATATACAAATAGTATTTATGGGTCTACATGAATTTATTTTCACATTGGGTAACCTTATTCCTTACCACATGGCACAAAAATAAATGGTCAGCATTTATCTTATTCAACATTAAAATTCAATAAATATGTGAGGATTGATTCTCGATCCCATGAGATAGGTAGTGATACCTAAATCCTACATCCTGGTCCTGTCACCATAACATCAAAATATCATTGTGCTTACTTTAAACCACCTTTTTGTGGATGAAGAAAACTTTTACAATCCTTGTTTCTCAAACATATCATAGTTCATGTGGTGTTAGGAGTTTTGGTATAGAATTCCCTATATGATAAAGGAATATCAGTTCATGTCAGGGTTATCATGATTCTGGATGGAAGACCCTAAAAGTCACACCAGATATCCTTACTATATGACATTAAACAACATGGTTACATTCTCTTATAATATGTAAATTTAATAACTACTTTTTTATTGATTCTATATCTGATGATAGATGTAGTGATTCATGGATCCTACATCATGGTCCAGCTAAAATATGAGAAATTCATCCACTCTCCTAGGAATGAGCCATATCTATATAGGGGGTCTGTTATCGTTTCTCACCCTAATCATGAGCCTTTATTAAAAAATTTCCCTTCTCCACACCAGAATTCAATCAGTGTGTGGAATCTCTCCTAGACCTACATATATCTTGATTCTCACATTAACAGGATATTTAGAAATTCCCAAATCATATGTATTGGGGCCAACTACAATATAAAAAAAAATACACCTTTCCTTTTAATGGGTTAGACCTACATAGGGAAATATTTCTCCCCATTATTGTAGAATTTGGATATGATATTATTATTCCATATCCAATAACATTCATTAAAAAAACCAAACATTATGTCTTGGAAGATCTCTCTAAACATTGGTAATATAATATCATATATTTGAGGAATCTTTCATTTTACTATGCATTGATATTCCAAATTCATCTTTCCATAAGTCACCCACAAAAAATGTTATTCCAACTAGAGTATTTCATTGTTTTGAATATGCATTGATGTGACTAAATTAGATTTTCATAAGATGCCCACCAAAATATCTTTTCAATAAGAGACACATTCCTCCTTAGGAAATACTGCATCTCTTTTTATAATCTCCAACAAAATTATTCTAGAAATCACTTTTTGAATATGGTCTTAGGTAAATCCTTTCATACTTTCCCCTTACACTCTTCAGATCTGGAAATCCATATATTAAATCATAAAAATATTTCCTCTTCAAACTTGAGGTTGATGGATCATTCTTGGATATATTACCATGAAAAATAAAAATCTATAATAATTAGTTCAAAGATAAATGACATTAAATTATATCTCTCAACATCCTCTACATAAGACTTAAAACTGTATGGTCCATGTCCTTTTCACATGGAATAAAATTTCATGACGCTTCAACCCTTTTCATGGAGTATCCTTTTCTCCAAATTTTGGTCATCCACTGCATCACCCCCAAAAGAACTGCATATAACATAAGGTTCAATCCATCATGACATGAAAATAATCATCGTGAATTTTATCCAAGAACAAAAACAGTACACATCTTAGGCCCATCAAGGTATGCCAGGGGAAACATGGAAATGGAGTCTTAAAATGGTTGAGACCAAGGGAATCCTCTCAAATGACATTATCCCCTATTGGTTTAAGATTTTAAATGTCATGAAGAAATAATCTCTCTGATACGGGAGTGCCCAACAATGCCAGGTAATTTGCTACCTTATTCCCCTCTCTCCAGGTGTGGGACACTTTGGTATTGGTGTTAAGGATACTATGTAACATGAGAATGATATAGAAAATAGACCAAGTGGTAGATCCGAAGCCATGAAGGGTGGTGTGGACCAACATAGATTCAGTTTCCTCTTCCACTAGATCCTAACCCGTCTTCCTACAAACTATGAGACCTGCTAACATAGACTTAGCCTCCGCCAGCAAAGAAGTACCCTGACCCAGATAGATAGAAAAAGATAGTATTATCGATCCAAATCTATCGCAAGCAATACCTCAGCCATGCATGGTTCATGAAACACATGATCCATATGTGTTGATATTTAAGACCCATTGGGGATGCCAGGTAACCCAGGTTCTAATATTAGGACTATTGACAGGATGTGTGTCATTGGAAACCTCTTTGAATCGCGGAAAGGTGGGATCCTCTCTCTAATTGCTGAGATATATTACCATATCTATAAGTAGGATTTTAATTCTAATAACGATTGAACTCCTGGATGATTCCACCCCATCATGGTTCCACATGTTTCATGCCTTCCAAAGACACCAACAAGATGCATTCAATACCAGAGTGCACACTTTTTTTTCTGGACCCCTCTCCCCTAATCCATGGAACTAATGAACTAAGAAGGGTTGCCTAGCTATGTTTTGAATAGAGAACGCTGTGAACTCAAAAAAAAACACCAGACCTCCATCACCCACTCAGTCTCGAAGAACAAGTTACCTGATCCCTCTTCCATGTGTGTCCAGTAGTAGACACATTTGGACACCATGATAACTCCACACCTCTAAATATTCTCGTCAGTGGGGATAGAGTTATGTTTGATTCTTCAGATAATAAAATTATATTTTTTGGGGATGTTTCTATACCAAAGTAGCTCATTACACTAATCCCCAACACCTGACATAAGTACCACCTGATGATAATCCTTATTCGTGAAGGAGTTGGAGGAAGAAGGGGGAAAACACAAAACTATCCGAGGCCAAGGACAACTCAATGAGTTGAAACATATCAAACTGATCCTGATTCAGAATGACACTAATAAAGTATGGGTGAAGGATGACCTATCTAAAAAAATGGTTGTGTAAGGACATCCCAAAAAATCGATGAGCTCCCATACCAGTTATCATTCCAAAAGGAAATATCATTGTTCTCGCCAATCCAATAAGTATGAGGATCAAAAGTGGTTATGAGGCCCCCTACCATGCTCCATTGAGGAGAGGCGTGTCCATCCGTCGCATCCTAGACCACCAAATAACAATTTTTCATGGTCCTCCCAATATGGTGTGTTGCTCCAACACCACCCACACTAGTTTTACATGCATGCAGGTGAGGATTCCATGGAGACTCTGAACGTTAATGCCACCTTCACTGGTGGGCCTCTCCATATTCTTCCAGGAGGCCCAGTGTTTTTGGCCCTCAAACATTGGGTCCCAAATAAAAAGATCCATAATTATGTCAATATTACGGATAACACCCTTTGGAGCCCTGACAGAAAATATAACATGAATGGGGATTTCCAAAAGAACACTATTAACTAGATATATCCTCCACCAGATGGACATGTATATATTTTTCCAATTGAGAAACCTCTACGTGATTTTAGAAACAAGATGGTCAAAGTCACAAATACATATCCTCTCTGATGAGAGTGGGGATCCCAGGTACAAAATGGGAAGAACACCTTTCTCTATACCCAAGAAGTCACTCACATGAAGAACCTGACTGGTTGTACAACTACTAGAAATATAAATGCTTCTCTTAGGATTGTTGTTCACCTGATTGCTCCAAAAACAATAAAACTCTAGGACATTGTTCAATTATCACACTGACCCACTCGACACATTAGTGAAGATGATGGAATTGTCTGCAAACATGTGGTGTGACAATGATGGTAAGTGCATCCTTATTAGGTATTCCAGGATGTTCCAACTTCTAGTACTACATTGGATAAGGTGGGTACACTCATATTGAGTTATAATAAAAATAATTAGGGAGATATGATTCCCTTGCTGTAGGCCTCACATTTCTTTGAAGAAGCTGAAAGTTTAACCCATTAAAGAGATCACCATACAGGATGAACTGAACCACCTAATGATTAGATCAATGTTTAAAGATGAGAGGCACATATCTTCTAGTACCTTATTGATGACGCTCCATTCAACGTGGTCATATGACTTGCTCATATCTATCTTGATCACCAAATTTGAACTACAATGCTTGAAATTTGAATCTTTAATAATTTCCTTGGCCAAGGTGATCTCCCCCTGGATGGACCACCCCCTCATGAACCCATGATACTGCATAGAAATCCAATTGGGACAGTGCTTGGATAGCCAAGCATTAATGATGCTAGAAATGATTTTTAAGTGAAATTACACATGCTAATAGGTCTTTAGAGTTCAATGGAAGTAGGGGAGTTGGAGTTGGGAATGATCACATCAGAGGTAGTGCTAGCTGCACGCAGTAGTGGGGCTCCCCAAAAGAAGTCTTGGATCACCTCAATTAACTCAACCATCACTATCTCCCAAGAAGCTCTGTAGAAGGCTCCAGGGAACCCATCCTGCCCTGCCAAACTGTTTGGATTAAGGCTCAACATGGCATGGAGTATCTTGTCTTCTTGAAGTAAGGCTCAAAATACTCCTTTGTCATGATCAGATAAGTTAGAGAGAATTGCATCTAAAGGCCCCACATCTCCTTTAGGGTACCCATTCAGAAAGATCGGGTTGGGACCAGCAAGAAGGTTTGGAAAATTGTTTCTCTCCATTACCCCAATCAACAGCCTCTCATCAGTAAAGGATCCTTCCTCTAGCTCGATGTTCAGATTCACCCATATTCTCATTTCCTTTATCAAAAGCATGAAAAAAATCCGTATTGCGATCCCCCTCTTTGAGCCACTTAACCCTTGCATCTTCCATGGCCTGTCATTCTTGTCTCAAGAGCATGTCCTCCGAGAGCTCTTTCCTACATGAGAATTCCTCGAAGATCCATTCATCCCAATCCTCTTTAAGACACTACTCAATATGATCAACATCCTAAAGGGTAGCTTCCTGGTCCCTCACTGAGTCTGAAATAAACATTTACCACTCCTATAGCCTTGTCTAGAACCATATGATTTTGTTGTGAAGGGATAACCACATTTGGACTTTTGAAGGTTCACTCCATGATTCTCTCACAAGGTCAGAGTAGCTCGGTCAGTTAGCTCAGTGTTTCTATAATTGAAACTGCTCGTGATGGTCATTTCTGAAGGATAATGAAACCAAGAGAGGGGACTGGTCTGACAGTCCGTGTGGGAGGTGCCCCACCCGGGTATTGGCATACATGGATACTGCATGCATTTTGGATAGTTTTCTATCCATGAGGCACGACGACCTTCAGTTCCCATGCTAGTTATTACAACACATGAAACGGTCCACTGAGTACTCGAGATCTATAAAGCCTTTTCCCTCCAAGAATTGAGAAAATTAGAGGTTGGCCTTCTGGTTGAATGGCCCTCTGCGCTTCCATTCCTTTAGGTCCACAATTACATTGAAATTACCCCCCACGATCCAAGGAGAGGTTCCATGGTTAAACACGGCAGGATCATTCCAAAACGTTATCCTTTGCTAAGAATCACAGCTATCATAAATAAAATAAACACAAAAGGAGTGAAGGTCTTGGGTCACCTTGATTGTGATGAACTAATCCCCTGTGTGAGTGATATCCACATTAAAACTCTTATTCCATAATATCTATATTTTCTTGACGGATGGTTCATCATGCATGAAGTCATGCAGTATCAGTTTCCTGGATAACTCAAAAATCATTCTATAATGCTTCATATGTTCAAGAATATCCACGAGGGATACCTTATGTTTTATAATCATAGAATCTAGGAAATATGTCTTGACACAAGATCTAATCCCACAGGTGTTCCATATATGCAAGGGTATCATGGGAAAAAGATAGATCGGAGATTGGCCCTAGAGTTCATGGCCTTATCAAAGCGGGAGAACAACCGAACTGATTGTCTACTGGAATGGGATTTAGTGCACACACCAACCCTCTTGGAAGTGATCTTGGTAGAAGGGGAATCAGATATTTGGGAGAAAGTGAGTGTCTTATGGTTAGGCCCCGATAGAGAATGATACTTTCTACTCCAGCCATCAGAAATCTGATGGGGGAACCAGTGAAGTGGATGAAACAGGCAGTTCTTACACCTTAAGAAGGGGATCCATTGAAGGAATAACTCAAAGGAACTATATCCAAAGACCTCTCCTCCCTATCACAACCATTACATGGTAAATATTTTACCCGGGAGGGAAGATCAATGAGGACCTAGGTGGGGAGAGATAGGGTAGAGGTACACCAAACTAAACCCGAGGCATGAACCTTGGCACAAAGGGCGCTAAGTCCCAAGAAGGCCTTAAACCATACTCCCTCACCAGGCCAGGGGGATTTTGGATGGTCGAAACCACTGAAGAAACCAAGGGGATTACTTCAGAGACATAAATGGCCTCCACATTCACTCTCGGAGGATCCCCAAGAGGTGAAACCAAAAAAGAACCACTACCCTGAGCACCCATGGATAGACGTAGTCATCATTCTTGATGGAGACACTGAAAAACCTGTAACTGAGTGCCCTTGAATAATGTAGTGGGAACACAAGCTCAGAAACACGAGGTAGAAAATATGTTTGACCCAAAAGATGGAATCTTGGACGTTAATGTTGAGATTTTCTATCACTAGGAGAGGAAGATCCAATTCGACATAAAGACATGCCATAGAGAACTCCTCATAGTGACTGGTCTAAGAGTCTGAATAAAGGAAACCACTGAGGGAATCACCAATTTCCTTGAGAAATCCTTAATTTTGTAAGGGAAGAGGGAGGCTTGATAGACTAATATAAAAATCCATGGAGGATCTCTCTTTCCCCCGGTGAGCATCCATCGACCACCCGGACAGGCTAAGGCTCCACCGACCCCAATACTGAGGGGCCATACACCATGCCTGGATAAAGACCTCATGTGAATCGAGAAGAACACATAAAGAATTGTAATGGAAAAATGATATCTTCACTGGAGAATGAAGCCCCCAAGAGCCCACAAATCCCAGGAAAGGCTTAAGGGAGGGATTTTCATCCGTAAAACGAGCTATAAGGGTGTACTGTAAACATGCCGAAGCCTCCTTAAAGGCTAAAGCCCAAAAATCGAGGAAAATATGAGTTCCTACATTGAATGACTGAGGCATCCTTATTGAAATCAAAAAGAATAAGGGAGGGATGGAGGACAAGTATAATCCAAAAGGGGCATCACGGAAGGAGGGCCGAACACTACCCCTAAGAGCCAGAATGGGAGGGACTCGAGATGCCTCTGGGGACACAGGACCCCGCTTAGGAGAAAGATAAAGAGGATCCACAAGACCAGGGTTAGAGGATGGGGGAGCTGATGAGGAAGGGCCGAGATTGAAAGGTTCTTGGGCCTAGAGGGATGGGGCCAACCAGGCGGAGGAGCCCACAAGAGTTAAACTTTTTTGAGAAGGTAGCGGTGTGTGTGGAATGTTCTCTTAAGGGAAAAGCATCTCCTTTAATACATAATTATCTATAATGATACCTAAATTCTCCATTATATTCCCTCCTACTAGAATAACCAAAACACTGGTGTTAAACCACTCATTTCATTGACCCCAATCTATATAGGATGTTCATGATTTCTCCCACGACCACTCCCATGAAATCATACGATTGAAACAGAATTAAGCCTCCTTTATATAATAATAATTTGTACAGGAGTAGTTTCCCAATCATGGATAGTACCAACACATATTCTACACTTATTCTCAGACACATTCCCACCAAAAACCAACCTCCGTGGTCTTCATAAATCAATAACATCTTAAATTTCCCAACCTTTTGTAATAGAATTTTAAATTTCATAGGAAACCATTATCGAATGATGCATTGATACACCCCATTATGGATTTTCATAAGTCATCCACAAAATATTTCTATAAAATAAAGTTACATTTTTCATAAGGAGATACCACTTATATCTCTGAAATCCCTAATAAAAATATACTCAAAAAACTTTTCGAAGATAGTCAATAATCATTCCCTGCATACTTGTCTCATATCAGGTATTAGATATGGAAATCACAAAATGATGACTCAAAATACCATGTTGTGTACCTAAATAATCTTATAATATTATCATCTAGTGATCCTTGCATGGTCCATCATTCTATAACTCATAGTAAAATATATTCATCTGAAAACACTAGACATTTTAGTCTACCTTGCAAGACTCTAGAATATCCACAAAAAGATACAGTACTCACCAAGTTGAAAACCCAAAAAAAGGAACCCTGGTTAAAAATCAAGTCTCATATCACTATATTTTCAGTCCACATGGTTTAGAAAAAAATAACACAATGAAAATAAAGAGGCATAAATCTTTTTAGGTTGAAAACCCTCAATGGGATGCCTAAGACAAATAAACATATCACTAGATAAGCCTTCTTCATATATAAATTGGTAAAAAATTAGGTTAATAGCACAAAAGTCAAAAAAATTTTAGGGTCTCTCATGTGACCCCAAATACAGTTGAAATATGCTGACTAACCCTAAATAATTCGACAAAAATTAGAGTTATCTAATTCTTATCTTTATATTTATAACTCATTGATGCAATTACATTTAATAATATGATTCATTTTTACTGTTATATTAGTAAAATTGAAATGAATAAAAGAACACATACATATATGTTTGGAATTAAAATCCTTTTCATTCATACATTAAAATATAAGGAGATTCCACATGTCCGAGTCTCTTATCTGAATTTTATAGATTCTCCTGGACATAGGATGTAACACCCCAAGATTTCATAGTGTGTTATTTCTTCAAAATAATTCAATAACATTCACTACACGCAACACCGAGTTCAATCCCACCATGACTTACCAAAAAAATCCATTCAAAAGAGGTTATTAATAGTATTAACTAAATTTTAAACTTTATATAATCCTTATAATTTTAGAATCCATATTATGGGAACAAATTCATTTTCAGTATTGCACTTTTATCAACTTTTAATAGTGAACCCTTTTTAAATAAAATATTTTAAACTTTTTGACTAAATGGGGACATCAAAAATTTAAAATAAAACATCCCAAGTTTCCACGGTACACTTTACTTTGAATAATATAGTAGCATGTGTTGTACGCAACTTCGAGTTTTAACACACACCACAACCGATCAAACTAGCCGTTAGGAATAGTAATACCAAATTTTTGAAATTATATATATTTTATATTTCAAAATGGACTTTATTTTTGGATTCTGAGTGTCAAATTTACCCTAAGGTGAAATTTTGGTACTTTTTGGATAATTTTCATATTTTGATGAATAGTGAAAATTACTAAATTTTAATTAAAAACAACTTTTTTAATCAAAATAATTAATATTGATAAATTATGAATTTGAGTGGTTTTAAAGTATATTTAGAATATATTTTTACCATTTAATACAATGTTGGTCAATGGACATAATTTCACAATTAAACCGAACATAAACAAGTATCAATCTTTTGATAGTTATTATATCTTAAAAACACGCTTTTTGTTTTGATAGCGGGATTTAATTTTAAATTAATTTATGCCTCTTCTGTATTTTGAATTTGGAAAAATGGATTCCATATTTGGAATCATGATTTTCAAATTTTGTAAATAGGTAACTTTTATTTTTAGACATTTTGAATAATTACCGCGGTAAATATTTTATTTACCATGGTTAAGGGTAAATCTGGTAAATAAGGGTTAAACAATAATATTATAATAATACTAAATTAACCTAAAACGTGTCCTAACCTTATTGTTTGACACATGTTCGACCATAGGCATCTTTGGGTCGATTTTGGGACCCCATGGAGCCACTTGTAGGTGATAGGGACACTTTATTTTAATTAAGTTAAAATGAATACAAAAATGACACAAGCAAATATCTTTTAGAAATACAATTTTTACATATAGTTATATATGTTGGAATTTAGACTATAAATATTCATTAGAAATATAAAAAGATTTCCTACATAATTATACTTTATTTATAATTTTTAGATATTACATAAGTTAATTTATTTATGACACAATGATGATGCAGTAATTACCATAATAGTGAAAAATTAAAATAATTGATATTATAAATACACAAATAAATAGAATTTTAGACTTTTTATGAATTAAAGTAATTTTATAAGTTAATATGACATGTTGGGAATGATTTAATTAATTGTTTTTGAAGTAATAATTCTGTTATGAGTTTTACAAAAATCAACTATTGAATAGTGTCAAAATTGACATAAAAGAGTTTTTAAAACAAATATTATATTATTAATTGATATTAAATTCCTAAAAATCTAAGGTTCAGCAAAACAACTTATATCATGATAGTTATATCATTAATGGACCACTTGGGGGTCTCTAGGATGTATATTGTAAGTTTATTAACCATATAATATAAAAATACAAAGAGACGTTGTAAAAGTGAAACTAATTAACTTAGAGTTAATATTTAAAGATAAGGTTAATATACGTACCCAAACCTATATAAATTATATTGGTTGAGTTGTTTTAGACGCATAACCACCTTAAAATTTAAATAATCAACTTTGGAGCCATTATAAACCGAATATGAATTTATTATAAATTAATATTTCTAGCTTTTCCAAAGATGCCCCTCACCCCTCTTATAAAAGGGCACTCCTACTTCTCATTTCTTTACACCTTCAAAGCCTATTTATTCGGACAAACTCTTCCCCAATACTCTCCCAACTTCCCTCACTACAACCTAGAGGCATTAGTTTGATCATAAATCCAACCTAAGGATCCCTTTTGATCAAATCAAAAGGAAGAACCCGAAGAAGAGGTAATGATTTCACCACCCTTTTTCAAGTTCCTTTCTTCTTCCACTTCTTCTTCCATTGTTGTTACCATTATAAAATAATAACTCCTGTATAATATATATACTGTGATGTTATTATAAATATGGTACAACCATATTCACTATTCTATCCATCCTTTGAATAACATGTCACCATACGTGCGTACGTACGACTTACCGTCTCCACGTCGTGGTGTAATTGTTATTCAATAAATTAGTATTTGGATGTGTATAATAATGATGTGTAACTCATGAAAATAATATATATAACATGATAATGATTCTTTATATATGATATACCATACAATTATATATTATTTTAATATCAAAAGAATGATATTATCGCTCGTGCGTACGTACGGACTACCGTCACCACGAACGCGATGAGATTCATTCTCCATCGTATCCATTCAAGTATAATTCTCATTTAATTATTAATAATAGTATCTAAGTACTTGATATCACTCTGGATATGAATGATATACAACCTATCCATAAAAAACACGGCTTATGTAACAAAACATATAAAAGAAAACGAGTAAGTTAACACCCGAAACGACGATAATTCTAAGATATTATTAAAAAATCAATGTTAAAAGATCATATATGATATCACATTAATATATATGATTCTTGTATAATTTAATAACAATTATTTCACCATTATACACGAGGTTATCCTAACCCATCCAAGGAAAAGTGCAAAGTAAGGGTTTATTTTGCAATCTCTTCATTATCCAAGATTGTTTATACGTAATAATCTACTGGGATCTCTTTATCATCCACATCCATTATCTTAAAAATGAATTTCCAAAAATTTTTACAATTTACTAGAATATGGGTTATAGACATTTATACCCTTGTTTGAATTTTTATAAGGGGTTTATAAAGGAATCTTTTCGTCATTTTCCAAACAAGGTTCTTCTTAACCTTTTCGACAAAATTAAGGTAAGAATGTTTTTTAACTTATATGGCGGGTGCGGCTATTTACCACCATTATAAAATTGTCAAAGCTTCCCTTACAAGCTTACAAGGATATTTTCAAAGTAAATTTTTTATTTTATAATTATGTGACTTTTAAATGATTTCAAAATGAATATTTTAAGAAATTTGGAAGGGTACTCTTTATCAAAATCATAATTTTAAATGTATTAATGATTTATCTTTCTAAATATTTTTTTATTAAAGTCCATGTCTTCAAAATGGTTTTAAGGATTTATTTATATGGACATGAATGATTTTTTTAAAATGTTAATTACCTTCAAAAGATTTAAAGTGGTATGGGAAACTTTGATTCAAAAATCTTTTTTTAATTACTTCCTTTATAAATGTGTGACTTTTAAATTATTAACAAAAAGAGATATTTCTCTCAAATAGTTTTGATTTCATCTATGTCAACATCCTTTTATCGATTTTATGCTTATTTGAAGTTGATTTATTATGATACAAAACTTCTATATTGTATTGAACGTTTTGTGATATGTTTGACTGTGGATGTGCTATTTTTATACCATTCATGGTTTATGGTGAAAGTATTGACATTTAGTAAGCTAGTTTTAATACGAATGTTTATGTTATGTTTAAACCTTTTCATATGGGAATGCATTGGACTTAATATGTGACGGGTGGAGCCCGCTATAGCTCCTAGATGCATCGTTAGGTCTAATGAGACAAACTAGTGTCTTGGCACAAGGCCTTGGCAAAATCTTTTTTGTAGTCTTGGCATGAGGCCTTGGCTATGTGGTTATGATAGACTGGCATTATGCATTCCATCATTATGAAAGTGGTTATTGATATTGCATGTGATTATTCGATTAGTAGAATATCCATGTGAATAAGTAAATGGCATTGTTTAATTTTATCTTTGTCATACTATGTTGAAGTTCAAGTTTAAAAGGCTTTTGTTTTAGTTATACATTGCCTTAAATGTTTATTCTTATTTATGAAAGTTTCCGCTATATTGTTATCCTTACTGGGCATTTGAGCTCACCCCTTTTCTATGTTTTATTTTTCCCAGGATGTGAAGAAGTAAGTTATGAATGACCTGCAGGGATAATATGTGGGGATAATAGTGTGGATTATGGAGACACTATGTTGTTGTAGTAGTTTTTCACTTTATGATGTAATGTAAAACATTATGAATATATCTAGTGTTTCCAAGGCTACTAAACCAATCAGTCTTTCGAGATTTGATCTTTCTTGTGATCATGCCAATGTTAATTAATAATGCACCGACTCTAGGTAACTGGGGTCGGGGCGTTACAATTGGTATCAGAGGAAGTTTAGTACCAACCTTGGAAGTTAGATTTAGATAAACTCTGATTAGAGCACATAGATTTAAGATGAATTTTGAGGATTAGTATAGAAGAACTTCCTAGAATTTTGGTATTGTAGAGATTCGGTGAGTTTTCCGAGCAATACATCCCTATCTGGATACTAGCAGGTAGAGGCGGCTCTGGCACAGATGTACCTAGGGGTAAAACCCGAAAACACTGCTTTGAGCTAGACTCAAACGGGAACTGGTGTACGACAACAGTCCTTACTGCACTCTTGGTTACGACGCTCCCGGTGGATATGCTTAGGATAACTCTCATTTTCTTTACAAATCATTATCAAGGGTTTATGAGTATATACTTCCTCAAAGGAGACATTTTTATGATTATGGATTATTTCCATAAACTATTTAATTTATGTTATGTGTTTTACAAGTTTGTGATTAGGTATTGTTATTCATAAACTAATCTAATGTATGCCATTATTTAGAAATGTCACCCAGTAGAAGGAATGAGAACTCTAGCAATGAAAATGTTACAAAGAGAAAGAAGGATCATATATTTCATGGTCTTAAGCCAGAATTTATAAGAGAAATAGTCTCGCATGTATTATCATCATATGAAGAAATAATATCATGTGTTGATAAGATAAGTAAAGAGTTTACTGAGTCTTATGGCTTGGAAGGGAAGCAAGAGAAGAAAAGGATGGAAGAGAGAAAGATGGATAAAGGGAAGAGGGAAAAGAAGAATTTTCCCATATGTGATAACTGTGGAAAGAAACACCCTAGAACTTGCTTGAAAGGAATAGAAGTTTGTTATAAGTGTGGAGGAAAAGGGCACAAAGTACGTGGCTGCAAGGGTAAGAAAATAGTATCAAATGTACAATGCTTCATTTTCAAAGAGTTTGGACACTACGCGAACCTATGTCCCAGTCATCAGACTATGCCGCAAATGATGCTATTGGATAATAATCAAGTTATGATACAACCATAGATGAAGAGGAATGATTAGAGTTCTTATGTTGATTATGTCATTTGAGTGTTGTATCAACAATGTACTTTTTATAATAATTATGGAGTATATAAGGATTGTATTGCAGTACTATTTCATTAAGGACTTGGGATTGTGTGGAACAAAGAAAAGTGACTCAATAGTAGGTTAAAATTTTGGAAAATATATGGTTGAGAGAAAGATAAACCATAATATGGTTCTGATACCAAGGTAGTGATTTTAGAATAATACATGATTGATTTGGATAAATTATATTGGATATTCTTGACTACCTTGAAGCTGATTAATGATTTGTATATTCCATCATTGTTTGGGTTTAAAACATTTTTTGGATTGATGAAGTATATCCAGTATTCTATATGGAATAAGGGAGCATGAATGTAATCAATAAGGATTATGGTAATTCAGGATGTTTCAGCGTTTTAAAAGAATACATGATGAAGGTATTAATATGCTGTTATGGGGTAAAAAGGATCTACACTATGTTTACCTTCCTTATAAATGTTGGACTGTGAATTTGGACAGAAGTATTTTGGATAAATTCTAGTTTGAGATTAATTTTGGATGGCCATAACAGGACAGCCCGGAGGTCGGGCGGCAACCCGTCGTGACCGGTAAGGCCGCGAGACTTGAACCCGCAACAGAAGGGTGCCAAGGGTGTATCACCTACCACTGGCCCACGAGATGTCCTGGATTAAATAATGTAGTTTTTTTTAAAAGATCTAGTAGATGAATTATAAATTCATTTATTTTGGAACCCTGTACGAATAGTATAAATAGAAATTTTTTTACGTTCTATTATCTTTTAGACTGAAAGATGAGTTTGTGGTAGAAATTTATTAATGGATAAAACTCTAATTATAAAGTAAGTATATCTCCTTATGATCTTATCCAATCTCATAAATAAATTCCTCAACATTAATAAAAGAAACTTAGAACAAAAATGTTGTCCTAGATGGTACCTTAAATCATCACTAATTTATGGCTTTGGGATTGTTGACCTTTTCATAGCCATGTTCTCTACCACTCTCTATCAGATAATTGATGGTTAGATTTCTCTCCCATATCCATATTTTTCTACATGGAACCCTAGTATATGTTATTTTCGGTAATCTTCATACTTTTCACTCTTTATTTTAAATAGAGGCCTCATTAATTCATTTTTCAATGTGGGATTTCAACTAAGATATTTTGAAACGTCAAAAATGTGTTATCCCAATACCCTATGTTTTGTTGAACCGATGGTATTTAAAATAATCATAGATTGATGAGTTTAAGGACCTCAATTTTATATTTGTTTGTGATTGATGACCTCAATCACTACCTATAAATATTTACGTCTTTCCTCCAATTATATGTCTTTAATTGCCACCAATGTTCTCCTAATCGAGATCATAATTTGGTGGTGACCCTTTAATTTATCTTTTCCTCATATTAAGACTAAATTTTAGTAACCCAATTTCCGATGTGGGTTTTCCCACAAATATATTTTCTATTTTCAACCTTTTATTTTCGAATAACAATTTCAAATTGCGAGGATGCAATTTATTGAAGGAGAGGAGAATGTAACACCCCAAGATTTCATAGTGTGTTATTTCTTCAAAATAATTCAATAACTTGCACTAAATTCAATACCGAGTTCAATCTCACCATGACTTACAAAAAAAAAGCCATTAAAAAGTGGTTATGAATAGTATTAACTAAAATTTATACTTTATATAATCCTTATAATTTTAGAATCTATATTATGGGAACAAATTCATTTTCAGTATTGCACTTTTATCAAATTTTAATAGTGAACCCTTTTTAAATACAATATTTTAAACTTTTTGACTAAATGGGGACATCAAAAATTTAAAATAAAACATCCCAAGATTCCACGGTACGCCTTCCATTGAATAATACAGTAGCATGTGTTGTACGCAACTTCGAGTTTTAACACACACCACAACCGATCAAACTAGCCGTTATGAATAGTAATACCAAATTTTTGAAATTATATATATTTTATATTTCAAAATGGACTTCATTTTTGGATTTGGAGTGTCAAATTTACCCTAAGGTGAAATTTTGGTACTTTTTGGATAACTTTCATATTTTGATGAATAGTGAAAATTACTAAATTTTAATTAAAAACAACTTTTTTAATCAAAATAATTAATATTGATAAATTATGAATTTGAGTGGTTTTTAATTATATTTAAAATATATTTTTACCATTTAATACAATGTTGGTCATTGGTCATAATTTCACAATTAAACCGAACATAAACAAGTATCAATCTTTTGATAGTTATTGTATCTTAAAAACACGCTTTTTGTTTTGACAGCGGGATTTAATTTTAAATTAATTTCTGCCACTTCTGTGTTTTGAATTTGGAAAAATGGATTCCATATTTGGAATCAGGATGTTCAAATTGTGTAAATAGGTATCTTTTATTTTTAGACATTTTGAATAATTACTGCGGTAAATATTTTATTTACCATGGTTAAGGTTAAATCCGGTAAATAAGAGTTAAAAAATAATATTTTAATAATACTAAATTACTCTAAAACGTGTCGAAACCTTATTGGTTGATACATGTTCGACTATAGGCATCTTTGGGTCGATTGTGGGACCCCATGGAGCCACTTCTAGGTGATAGGGACACTTTATTTTAATTAAGTTAAAATGAATACAAAAATGACACAAGCATATATCGTTTAGAAAAAAAATATTTACATAGGGTTATATATGTTGGATTTTCGACTATAAATATTCATTAGAAAGATAAAACTATTTAATAAATAATTATATTTTATTTAGAATTTTTAGAGATTACATAATTTAATTTATTTATGACACAATGATGATGCAGTAATTACCATAATAGTGAAAAATTAAAATAAATGATATTATAAATACACAAATAAATATAATTTGAGACTTTTTATGAATTAAACTAATTTTCTATGTTAATATGACATGTTAGGAATGATTTAATTAAATATTTTCGAAGTAATCATTCTGTTATGAGTTTCACAAAAATCAACTATTGAATAGTGTCAAAATTGACATAAAAGAGTTTTTAAAACAAATATTATTTTATTAATTGATATTAAATTCCTAAAAATCTAAGGTTCGGCGAAAGGACTTATATCATGATAGTTATATCATTAATGGAACACTTGGGGGTCTCTTGGATGTATATGGTATGTTTATTTACCATATAATATAAAAATACAAAGAGACATTGTAAAAGTGAAACTAATTAACTAAGAGTTAATACTTAAAGATAAGGTTAATATAAGTACCCAAACCTGTCTAAATTCTATTGGTTGAGTTTTTTTAGACCCATCCCCACCTTAAAATTTAAATAATCAACTTTTGAGCCATTAGAAACCGAATATGAATTTATTATAAATTAATATTTCTAGCTTTTCCAAAGGTGCCCCTCACCCCTCTTATAAAAGGGCACTCCTACTTCTCATTTCTTCACACCTTCAAAGCCTTTTGGTTCGGCCAAACTCTGCCAAAATACTCTCCCAACTTCCCTCACTACAACCTAGAGGCCTTAGTTTGATCATAAAGCCAACCTAAGGAGACCTTTTGATCAAATCAAAAGGAAGAACCCGAAGTAGAGGTAATGATTTCCCCACCCTTTTTCAAGTTCCTTTCTTCTTCCACTTCTTATTCCGTTGTTTTTACCATTATAAAATAATAACTCCAGTATAATATATATAATTTAATGTTATTATAAATATGGTACAACCATATTCACTATTCTATCCATCCTTTCAATAATATGTCACCATACGTGTGTACGTACGGCTTACCGTCTCCACATCGTGGTGTAATTGTTATTCAATAAATTATTATTTGGATGTGTATAATAATGATGTGTAACTCATGTAAATAATAAATATAACATTATAAGGATTCTGTATATATGATATAACATTCAATTATATATTATTTTAATATCAAAAGAATGATATTATCGCTCGTGTGTACGTACGAACTACCGTCTCCACGAACGCGATGAGATTCATTCTCCATCGTATCCATTGAAGTATAATTATCATTTAATTATTAATAATAGTATATAAGGACTTGATATAATTATGGATATGAATGAGATACAACCTATCCATAACAAACACGACTTATGTAACAAAACATATAAAAGAAAACGAGTAAGTTAACAACCGAAACGACGATAATTCTAAGATATTATTAAAAAATAAATGTTAAAACATAATATATGATATCATATTAAAATATAAGATTCTTGTATAATTTAATAACAATTATTTCACCATTATACAAAAGGTTAACCTACCCCATCCAAGGAAAAGTGCAAGGTAAGGGTTTATTTCGCAATCTCTTCATTATCCGAGATTGTTTATACGTAATAATCTACTGGGATCTCTTTATCATCCACATCTATGCTTCATAAAAATGAATTTCAATACTTTTTAATATTTACTAGAATATGGGTTAAAGTCATTTATACCCTTGTTTGAATTTTTATAGGAGTTTCATAAAGGACTCTTTCCGTCGTTTTCCAAACAAGGTTCTTATTAACCTTTTCGACAAAATTAAGGCAAGAATGTTTTTTTAACTTATACGGCGGGTGCGGCTATTTACCGCCGTTATAAAAGTGTCAAAGCTTCCCTTACAATCTTACAAGGATATTTTCAAAGTAAATGTTTTATATTATAATTATGTGACTTTTAAATGATTTCAAAATGAATATTTTAAGAATTTCGGAAGGGTACTCTTTATCAAAATCAGAATTTTAAATGTTTTAAAGATTTATCTTTCTAAATATTTTTAATTAAAGTCCATGTATTCAAAATGGTTTTTAAGGATTTATTTATATGGACATGAATGATTTTTTAAAATGTTAATTCCTTTCAAAAGTTTCAAAGTGGTATGGGACACTTTGATTCAAAAATCTCTTTTAAATTACTTCCTTTATAAATGTGTGACTTTTAAATGATTAAAAAAATAGATATTTCTCTCAAATAGTTTTGATTTCATCTATTTCAACATCCTTTGATGGATTTTACAATTATTTTAAGTTTATTTATTATGATACAAAACTTCTAAATTGTATTGAAGGTTTTTTGATATGTTTGACTGTGGATGTGCTATTTTTATACCATTCATGGTTTATGGTGAAAGTATTGACATTTCATATGCTAGTTTTAATACGAATGTTTATGTTATGTTTAAACCTTTTCATATGGGAATGTATTAAACTTACTATGTGATGGGTGGATCCCGCTATAGCTCCTCTATGCATCGGTAGGTCTAATGAGACAAACTAGTGTCTTGGCACAAGGCCTTGGAAAAATCTTATTTGTAGTCTTGGCACGAGGCCTTGGCTATGTGGTTATGATAGTCTGGCATTATGCATTCCATCATTATGAAAGTGGTTATTGATATTGCCTGTGATTATTCTATTAGTAGAATATCCATGTGAATAAGTAAATGGCATTGTTTCATTTTATCTTTTCCATACTATGTTGAAGTTAAATTTTAAAATGGTTTTGTTTTAGTTATACATTGCCTTAAATGTTTATTCTTATTTATGAAAGTTTCCGCTATATTGTTATCCTTACTGGGCATTTGAGCTCACCCCTTTTCTATGTTTTATTTTTCCTAGGATGTGAAGAAGTAATTTATGAATGACCTGCAGGGATAGTATGTGGGGATAATAGTGTGGACTACGGAGACACTATGTTGTTGTAGTAGTTGTTCACTTTATGATGTAATGTAAAACATTATGAATATATCTAGTGTTTCCAAGGCTACTAAACCAATCGGTATTTCGAGATTTGATCTTTCTTATGATCTTGCCAATGTTAATTAATAATGCACCAACTCTGGGTAACTAGGGTCGGGGCGTTACATAGGATTTGATCTATTGGACTATGGCTTGAGCATTTTATATTATTTCAAAAAACCCATTAAAATGTGTGGCTACAACCTCTTCAGTGTGTCCGAGTTTCTCATTCTCTATGTAAATAGAATCTCTACCTTCTCCAGATTCCCTCTATATGGAG
Source organism: Viscum album (assembly GCA_963277665.1). Lineage (NCBI taxonomy): Eukaryota > Viridiplantae > Streptophyta > Magnoliopsida > Santalales > Viscaceae > Viscum > Viscum album. Next base: position 620,000,378 of record OY728139.1, read on the forward strand.
CGATTGACTGGACAATCTCTTCCAATTAGAATTTATTTATTCTTGAAGTCATCTCCTTTTTATAGATTTCCCACCCAGGTTACACCAATATTCTTCTAATTTCTTAACATGAATCAACACCACTTGGTACACAAAAAAACATGAGATCATCAAATTGACATACTAACTATGACTTAGCCTGATGAAATATTAAATCCTCTTCCCATTGATGAATGATTGACCTCACAAGATGGTAGACCATACAGTAATAAAACTACCATATCCCAAAATAGAAAACATGGTTGGAAGTTTGAGAAGTCATTATTGAATAAGTTTGAGAGGAATATCAAAAATTATCTTATAGATATCTCACCAGTTAATATTGTGTATTGTGCATAGGGTATCTTGGGTCTCCAAGTGCAACTCAGAACCAATTTCAGAGTGAAATATGTACTCTAGGATTAATGTACTCATTGAGGAACCCTATTACCCTCCCTCTAAAATAGTATAAACTTATCCTTTTTCTATAGGATGATTGAGCATGGAAGATTCTCCATTAGGATCATCTACCAAGGTGGATGGAAATGGATAATAGATGAAACCACTCATTAAAATTAGGGGTTATGAGACAAAAAAGGTAGTAAAACAACAAGAGCAGTTAACAAAAATCAACAACTGGTAGATCCATGACTAGATTTGATGCCTCTTTGACACCCCATGTCTCAATGTTTTTTGTAGGGATCTCCTGGCAAAGAATGTCCTCCTGAGGTTTCTCAAAAACCATGATGGAGGGATTTAATTAATATCCCACTTTGGAGTGATAAACTATTACTCCCTTAAAATGGGAGTATGATGGAATTTCATGCCTTGGTTATAAATTTCCTTAAAAATTTTATATATAGACAAAGCTTAAAAACTCAAGATCTGGTGTCATACATCAAATTTAAAGAGACTGACTCTGTTTGTAAATGCAAGAAAGTGAAAAATAACATCCATCCAATTCCCAATAAAAGTCCCAAAAATCTTATAGATAGGTATTAATATTAATTTTGTTCAACATATCCTCAAGTTCCATTATCTCATTAATTATGAACTAATATATCATAGAATCCTCAATAGTAGGGGTATCTGAGATGTGTGGCTCAAGACCCGAATTGGCTACACCAATTATTGCATCCAATGAATCCTTATAAAGAACTACTTCTTTACCTGTCCAGTATGAAGTAGCACCAACACCTTCATCATACCACCCAAGACTGTCAACCCCTTCTAGAGTGGCAACCAATCTGGTTGTCATTGTGGAAGGGTCCTCTAGTGTGTGGGAGGGATCTCAAATATCATGTGGAATAAATTAAATTATATTAACATTACACCTTATGATGTATGTCAAAAATTACTAGGACCCCTCTACCTCTCAACATCAATGGGAGAGAGCTTGAATTTATATCTCAACACTTTATCTATCAAAGTGAATGATTCACCAACATGAGTCTATGTCTCATCCAAAATGTCCTCCTCAGTCCATGGCAGATTAATATAAAACCCCTTAAGGTAGGAGAGTGAATAAAATCCTATAAAAGAAAATAATAATAAAAAATATATGTTATGCAAGTCATAATTATTTCTAATGTCGAAAAGACTTTTCGTAGTGTATAAGACCATCTAACTTCTTGTCCCTACTTCATTTAATCCACTAAGATAGAGATGGGATTGTTTTTCTCCCAACATTTTTGGATAAAAGTGGTGGATGTCTTGAAGTCCCTCCTACCATATCTTCTACCATTATCCACTAGTGTGAGGATATATCTGAGGAATTGGGAGACCCATACCCCACTCTTATGGGGGTGCTTGTCGGTCCATATTTTTGTGACTCAGGAGCCACTCTTGGTTTACCTTCTTATTCTCATAACTGCAAGATAAATCACCTAAAAATTAATATTGATGGACGAGGGATGAAAAGGGGAAGTGAGAAGATAAAGATGCATCATTAACTTCGATATAGTCATCTCATTCCTCGTCAGATCGGCCAAAAATTGCATCAGTAGTAGCTTAGGCCATCATATTAGTTACCCACTTTGTGCTCAGGATCCGATCATATGCGGAATATATAAACATATCTATATCCTAAATATATTTCCACACCTCAATGAAATTACTATTGGAGTGAATATAGAAGGGTTCTCAGATATCCCCTTGATCCAGGATATGTATGCCCTCTTGGGGAAATACAGATAAATCTCCAATGTCTAAGGTTACACCCTACCATGAATGGATTACAGATGGCCGCACATAATCTAATTTTAATGTGGATGGATTAGAATAATACCCAAAATCTTTCGTCGTTGAATCCATTTTTGGAATTTATTCTCTAATTAGAGTCTAGGAAGCCATATCTCAAGTCTCTTCTGGATTAAGATGACCAGATGCCTCATCCCATAGGATGTGGTCTTTTCATCCTCATTCTACTCCATGGCTCATTCTCGATATTTTTTTGAAGGCTTCAGTATCATCACCCTCGAGATAAATATCTATACCATGCTTTCAATTCCCATAAATTGTCACATCCTCAATATGAGGGACAATTTTGTCAATGCCCCAAAGTGTAGGAAGAAATCCATTCCCTGAAACACCAGGATACTATCCTAATTGATGAACCAGATGTTTGTATCTTGATCGAAGCATGGATACCTCCAAAGGCATGATTATCCAAAATTTATAGGCCACCATTGGATGATTCTCAAATGAAATGTGTGTGGAGGGATATAAATTTTTATTTTTTAGAAGCTTGAATTGTATGGAAAACATATTTGGACCATATGACTCACATATGTTCTCACTGTCAATGTGGGGATCCAATGCACTTTCTCTAAATGAAATCACATAAAAACTCAGTTTCTAATTGGATTTTCCATTTTCAAAAATAAATCTAGTAGACAGATCACTTAGTATCATTGGATTTGTTAGGGATTCACCACACTTCATAGAAAATGGATGGATACCCAAAACAACCTGAATTTATGGGAAAAACTAGACTTTTGGAACTCGATCTCCACTTATCATAGTAGAAGCACTGAAGTGTGTCATAATCTAACCCACATGAATTGCCTAGATGGTCCCTCATAGTAACCTCAGACTTGACCTTATAGCTGGAGTAGTTATTCTGGCCTTGCTCCATGGTGGGCCTGAATCTACTAGAAATTCTTTAGTTCTCCAGAAAAGGATTTCTTATTAGTATCTAGTAACTCGAAAATTCTCCTTCTAACTTTAAGAAGACCTTCATCTAGGAATATGAATGGATATATCCCCTTTGGAGGGTTTCTTTATTCTGTACCTTTTGAGACAACTTAAAAAAATCATGGTTCAAAGATTACATCCTTTCAGCATCATCACATTTCACCTTTAGTGGAATTAACTCTTTATACATATCCCTTTGGAAAAAATATTTAGAGATCTTATATACATCCCATGGGATAATATTGACTTCTCCATCCACCAAATGGAAATTAGTTATCCAAGGACTCTATCAAATCAATAGTTCAGGGATGATGTACATGTTCTTGTAATCATATGTCAATGCTACATAAACTACCTCATAAATTCCATCATTTCACATCTCTATTTTAAATTTTACACTTGTATACTGTATCCAGTATGCCAACATACATTCATTCTAGACCCCCCTCTATAGTGGATGTTACAATTCTACCTCTATCATTGTGATTAGTTTTTATTGAAATCACGGAGGATTAACAGATAACAGGGAGGCTTCAATTCATGGATGTGAGGTTTTAGGTCCGAGTAACATAGGTTATTGTTCATGATTCATGTAGTATGAACTGTTCATTACTTCATAAATATTTCCATTGAGGATACATTGGATGTGGGGAAATTAGTGTATCTCATGAACCAAGATTTCAGTAAATAACTCAGAACCTTATAGATGAGTACATATCATAGAATTCAAGGACTATACAGAGGTAGATAGTCACTGTAATAGTAATCACACTGATACTTTTTTCAAATTCTTCACTAAGTCAATACGGGTGTCATCACACATTTCATAGAAATATGGTCTATCCATTTAAAGAAAATCTAAGACATGGGAAACCTCTGGTTCATGTTATGAAATTTGAGCAGCCATTAGAATCCTATAGGGAGACATCATGATTTTTATTAAGATATAATATTGATTCTAAAAACATTGGAAATTTTGGAAAAGGGAGGACCTCATGCTGGTCACTCACCCCAGTGACCTCATGCCTATCACTCAACTAAGTTACCTCATGGAAGTCACTCAACCACATGACCTCATGCAGGTCACTCGACCATGTGATCTTGTGCAAGTCAATCTATCATGTAGCTATAAAAATTTCTTGCATGAGATTATCATTTAGAAAGCGGTGAAAAATACTTGCATGGTGGTAGTATAATAATGGTGAATGAAGGTAAAGAACCTCTATGTGGTGACCATATTTATAGATGCAATTATTTTGGCATCTGACATCCATGGATTGACTCTATGGATGACATGTGCGGATGAACTCCATATCCTTAAGGATATTTTCATTCATTTATCTTAGGATAAGACACCCTACTTCTTATCAGATCCAATATTAAAGGGAATATTTTTTTCACACACCTTTTTGTCATAGGGGGATGGAAATATATAATGGAAAATACCTAAAATAATAATAAGGTGAAATCTACAAGGAGAAAAAATAAGCTCACCCAGGTCAACATGCGCACACCAAGCCAAATCACAAAGAGGCTGATTTCTCCCTAAATATAAATCCCATAAAGAGAATATATACTATCATGTGACACATACACATAGATATTTTGTGATAGACCTACACAGACAACTTCATTCTACTATATTTCATATAAATAGGACCATGGGTCTCCTCATTTGAAAGGATTGGATGTTTATATGGACCCTATAAGCTATGCTCTCCCAATTACTTCTCCCTAGCCCTTAAAACCACATAGATATCTCTAAAAATTAGTATAGAAGAGATAATTATGTGAGATAGTGGGATATAGGTTCCACTAATGTGTAAACCACAAGGATCCTACATAAGGAACCACTCCCACCATGTCAAAAAGTACTGTCATAAAGGTCTCATCCTAAACAATGGAACTTCATGGGAAAATTTTATAGACACCTAAATAACCCCTTGGAGCTTAGATCAAGGCATTGAATAAATATAGTTTCCTAGGTTCTCTATCATCAATAAAACTTCTAACTCATGCAGGCCTACATTGCATGAATAACTTCTTGTCCGCCCAGGTTTTTATCACTAAATACCCCTATAGTTCACTTAGTTTTACCCTAGATGATAACACTTATGTACAACAAAAACATACCCTACATAAAACCCCTTCATTCCACTTGGGCATTACCATATGTGGGACCCCAACAGCCTACCCAGGCATTACCCTACACAATATCCATTTACCTCGCCCATGCATTACCTGCATGAGCCTCTATTGAGACCTCTTTTACACTACTAATGGTATGGAATCTCATTACTTGGATCCCTATTTTGAAGGGATCCAAGCCAATGATAAATCCTTCAGATAAGTGTGATCATAACATAGGTAACACAAGCATGTCCTATCGATTATAAATTCTTGTGAAAATTATGGTTATTTCATTTAATTTCCCTTGTAGGTGGGATCCTCATATTGTTTTCGATTATACATTCTCATTGTAATAAGGATCCCAAGTTTGGATTTAATTCCAAGGACCTCTATATTTTTTATACATGGTCTAGGGCCATGTCATCTCCTTTTTATATTCAAGACTAGGTACCTATCATTTCAGTGGGAGGGGTCATGCATACTTTTCCCTTTTATGAGGGTTAGTGGCTTATAATTTTCTATTCATTAGATCTGGGATTAGGGAATCACCCCCAGAGGAAGACCCTCATCCTTCTTGAATGATTTATCATACCTTATATCCTCTATCCAAAAGGGTTATGAAAATAAGTGAGGGGTTGAGCACCTCAAATCCATTTCTATCTCCCATTACCCCAGCGTCATCCACAAGCTGACGAAGGATATTGTGTGGTTTGTTTAATTTTTTACTTACTATTATTTCTCACACTAATCCTAACTCAATAGGTATTATAGGTTCTTAATAATCATGACACTCGCTCTATTAGATGCATGTATCAGTAGAGAATCCTTTTTCTAATCTTCCTCTCACCTTCCTTCAAAGGACCTCTATATTCATGGGTCCTCAAAACCATGTATCCATCTCAATATTTCACATTCCCTACAATATGTAACTCTATAGGATATAAATAGGTGTGGGCCCTTAACCAACCTAACTAGATGATATTTGATTCCCATACAAATTAGATATGTAAGAATCATCCATAATGACCAAACCTATCACCCCAAATCAACTCTAATTCTATATAGATTACATTCATAGTATTGTTATATCCAACCTTGGATGATATATTTCTTCTCTGTTTCTGGGGCCTCTTCATAATAAGTCCCAGAACAAAGCTTTACTACGTACCTTTCACATAGATATCCTCTCAAAATGACACTAAACTGAATGGTTTATTCCTCATCACATGACCATAAAAGGTATTGTGTGTCCCATTAAGTGTCACATAACTGCATGGGTTCTTATTCCTTTTACATGTTTATATAGGAATCCCATCTCATGGGCTAGGTCCCAATATATAAAAAACTCCCATCTCCCTAGATGATGTTAAATTCTAAAGAGACCCTCTAAATGGATAAAAAATAGACTCATAATAATAGAAAACATAAGAATATCTAATAATTTTTTAAAGGGTACAATCTATGTAGAACATTAGAAACATACATTAGTCTCCATATATTAAGAATCTAATATACATTTATATGATTATAAAGATCATACATGATAATAATTGATGTTAATTTATTGGTGAACCATGGAAATCATGAAATTTAATTAAGGATTCACGAATATGTCTTATATATTTAAGAGATTCCCAGTGTAAACAATAAACATCCCCCAAAGGATGTGATGAGCCCTACTTCTCATCCTCTTGACTAATGCTAGTCCCTGAGTTTCATTGAAAGTATTTCTTAATGACCACCTACCCTTATAAAGAAGGTTCATAAATATCTCGAATAAGGGAACCATTATATTTTCCTAGATCCCTAAAAAAAACCATTTGGAAGCTATTCAAAAATGGGGAACCCGATGTGAATGAATTTTCAACTATTTAAACCCCCAAAAATCTATCAAACTATTGGTGACACACATCCTTCACAGGATTTTCCTCAGAAACATTCAAAAAGACATTATATTTCATATCTGTGTTTTCTAAAATGATTTTTTATATATTATTAAATGATTTTAATGTAATTTTTTTTTTCATGTTTAACTTTTTAAAAAATGTTTTCAAAACAATATTCTTATCGTTTACTAAACAAGGAATTTTTACCGATTTTTTGAAAATAATATATATTTTAATGATTACAAAATGAACTGAATTTCCATCCATAACGATCTGTTAATAATTTTAATCTTTGTTTACATGTTTCCATGGTTATTGTAAATATATTTTTTCCAAATATTATGATTTTTTAGTATTTAAAAGAGATTTTCAATGTGGAAAGGGTATTTTCCTCAATAATGTTCGTAATAATATTTTTATTGTATTTCTATTCATCATCAACAAAAACCCTTTATTTTTTTATTCTACACTAGGGATATGTTATAATGATCCAATCTTAATTATTTATGTAGATTAATTATAACTATTTTATTGAAATCTTTAGAGAACCCATTTCTTTTCCATGGGTTATTCAATTTATGAAAGGAATAATGGTTTTTTCTATGTGTTTTATGGAGAAATTAAATCTATATATACTTTACTCATGTTATGTTTCTTGTATATTTTTTTATAATGATGGGTGGTTTGGTTATAAACCAAGTATGGGTAGTTCTATTATAGTCCATAGATAAGTTTTTTCATTATAAACCATGGACGGGTTGGTCTGTTATAACTCTATAATGGTCTGTTATAACTCTATAATGAATAGGGTAATGATAATGTTCTACCAATAATTATGTTAAAAGTTGACCATATTAGTTATTCCACTTGTAAGGGTTCATTCAATGGTTTAATAAAGATAATGTTCCAAGATACCAAACATTTTATTTATGATTCACATAATATTTTGAGAGTTTATTTGATCATGATTCATATAAAATAAATCACGATTATTTATTCATATGACTCTATGCGTTGTTAAATATTTATTCCATGTCTCATGTTTTTTATCTAGGTTTTTATGGGTATAAATTTTCTTAGGTTGTGCTTAAGAACATTGAATATTTCATCATACCCTTATTCTCAACTTATTCTCAATAATGACATTCAATTGTTAATGATTATGGTTATCCTTACTGAGAATTTTCGATCTTATTTTTTATGTGTCCTATTCCCTAGGTTGTGAAGAATGGGTTTAAGTATGTTATGATTAATTATGTTATTGGATTGGTTTAATTTAGTGGAATATAATGAAGATTTTTATAAACAAGTTTTTTATGTATCAACGTTGTTCTGTATGTGTTTTTCTTATTTATTTAAAAAAGTAACCCTAAAAGATAATTGGTTATGTAAGTGATATAATATTTCATTTTGATTTAATATAACATGTAGGTCAAAAATTATTTCAGGTTTATTATTATCAAATTCATAAATTTAATGATTATGTTTATAGAAAAAGATATAGAAGTGTAGGTTAAGGGATGTTATAATTTCTAACCCTGAAAGTAATACTAAATGATTATTTTGTGGAATAAAAGAAAGTATTAAAAAGGAATTAGCTATAATATAATTTGGTAGCTTTGAAAAAAAAATCAATGTAAAATCAAGGTGAAAAAAAGGGTGAGGAATCTTTATTCTAGAGGCACATTATTCAATATGTAGTTTCATTTAAACTCAGATGAAAAATATCATGGATAAAAGAAATTTCAACCCCCACATGCGAGAAATATGGGAGGAAACACAGATTAAGTTACCTGAGAGGGTTTTTAAAAAGTTTTAATTGTATAAAATAAATCCATCATTTGTGGGATTTTTAGGAATATTTGAATATGTTATTTAGTGAAAGGGAGGATAATAAGGTCCCAACAAATGAACCACTACTCTTTAATGCATGAAATGAAAGGAGTTTGACTAGTATGGAAACCAATTCCCCTATATAAGGGATAACAAGGATAATAAGCATAAAAACTCTCTTAGACCAAGGGAAAAAGTAAGGGCCAATGAAATCACTACCACTAAAGTGGACAACAATAATGAACTGGTTAATGGTATAATAAATCCCCATTATAGATATACAAATGTCTTATTTGATTCTAGTTCTTCAAATAATTTCATGTCATAAATGTTTTCTAATAATTTTGATTCACCACCTCAAAAATTGTATGATAAATTATATGTGAAAAAACCTAGTGGTTTATCTATTACATCCAAGGTATATAATTATTTTTCAATTGAAGATTCTGGGATGATAATTCCAATGTATCTAATTCTCCTTACATTAGTATAATTTGATCTGATACTGAACATGGATTGGCTATATCTGTATAGAGTTTTGGATTTGGTTCAATAAAACTAGCTTTTATGTACATTATGATTACCTATATTCATTTTTTTAATATTAATTAACTTTTAATCATATCTTAATTGTTCTTATAAATGTCATTGAATATGATAATGAATTAAGAGTAATTGTCATGTTGCATGGTCATACTAGTTCTCTACTATGATGTTAACATAGAAGTACTATGAAAGTATTCTTAAATACATTTAATATAGATGGATGATATCATTTAATGAGATGAATATGAAATAGTCTTTCTGGGGTGGAGAGTCATAGGACTTTGAGGAACTTTCTCATTAGTTGTTCCTATCTATAGACATGTGTATTGATTTGTAGACTTTAAGATTACTATTAATAGATATAATTAGTTCGGTAATTTGATATATAGATGAAAACCATGATGATATATGTTCCAAATAAAGTATGATAAGTTTTGTACATCACAATGATATTTTGTTAATGAATAATACGGTAGAGGATTTGTACATTTTATCATTTAAAAGAAGATTATATATTTATTTCTTTTATGATAATGGAACAACCAAAATAAATTAATATCCATCATGTTCTAGGGGTAGGATCAATTATGAAGAGTAAATGAATGTATTATCCAGCACATAGTTTAGTGACACCAGATGGTAACCTACTTGATTAGAGATATCACAATAAAGGGATTACATTAAATAGTGATCATTTGTATGAGGATGTATGTAATTGAGAAATTTAATTATATAACAATGAATTCATTATCATGTTTCTAGATATTAACCTTATACATTAGGCATTCTTTCCAATTCCACTGGGAAAGGGTCCTAGAGGGTCTCAAATAAAATGTATCTATAATCTCAGTTAAATTCTATTTGAACTAAAAATTTCATAAGAAATATTATAACCACATTATTCTTTTACAATTATTAGAGATTGTTTGATCCTCTAAATTTAATCATGAGTTGTTTGAAATAATAAATATATGAATTAAATAATATAATAAATAATTATTCACATGAATTTATAAATAAAACATTTATTATTTTTATTAGAATATAAAGAAGTGATATTTATTTATTAAATAAATATTAAAGATTTAAGAACCAATAGATATTGGGGAGTGTTGTAGACCTAGTTTAGTGGTTTTTCATGAAATGGTAAATTAAATATAATTTAAATAAATAAATATATTTTTATTTAAAAAATTTATTTATTTATCTATAGGTGTTGTGTATGTAAATAAAATAATAATACTATTTATATTATTAGTAGACATGAGGTTATCTAAATAATAGGTATTTGGATAAAGGCCTATGTGAAATTAACAACCCTAAGTAACTCTATAAATTCCCATTTATGTAATATTATGTGATTATCCTCTTTCTATGAAAAATAAATATAGATAATTCTATCACACACTAGAGAGAATTCTCTTAAGAATACACTAAAGAGTTAAGAGACTCATCCTCCCTTTTAATCTCAATCCTTCAAGATAATAGAAAGAATATTTCATCCATGAAGAGATTCTTACTGCGATTTTTGATGAAAAACATAAGAAATCAGGATTAACCATTCCAATTCCCAATGATTCTATGTCGACATTTTGAGATTGTAGAGCATGTATAGATAACACCTAAAGAGTTTCTTCTCTGGAATCCAAAGATGCAATGGCGGTATTATGTGAGTGGAAATCATATTAATTAATGAAAAGCAATTCATGAACTATCTATAATGTTATCATTAATTATATGTGATGATCCTGCTTTCTTGCTTCTAGTGTTCTTAAATTCATTTAATCATTGATTTAATTTTGTTGGTCTAGACATTATCCGTATTTTAAATCTTATATCATTCATTAATTAGGGAAAAAATCCAAGTTGGATATGTCTAATAGGTGCTTCCACTATTCCCATAACCTATAAGTGGTATCAAACTAGTCATATAATTAATTTATAATTACTTATTAAAAATTGATTGATGATATTCATTTTTTGCTTGTTTATTTCTAGAATTTTTTGTTCTTTAAATACAAACATTTAATTATTGTCATTCCTTATTCATTATATCTCATATAACAAAGAAAAAAATCAATTAACATGAATAATATCTCAAGATTCCAACATAATATATCGAGGGTTTTTTAAGAAAAAAAATTACATGACTTGTATCCTAATGGTACATGCCGAATACCCATGTTCAATTAACTGTGATGACTCATGTTAAAAGAGGGTTTTCATGAATTAACTACATATATAGTGAATTTTACTCATTAGTGTGTTTACTAGATAAGTATTTTGTGCGGTATGACCAGAGTATATGTCGTGTAACTTGATTACACACCAAATAGTCCATGTTATTTTTTAATTGAAAACATAGTGTTTCCTAGTAGGGTTGTGTGTTTACTACCTGACAAGGGTATTGGAACATTATGAATATTTGAGGAAAAATATTGTGTATTACGCATACATTCAATGTACCTCATACATGTTTGTAGCAGAAAAACATGCACACTTCACTTGTGTGTGTCATATACATTAGTATAATAGATTAAACATTGTGTATCCCAAGTACACGTTATGTAATATGTATTAACTTTTGTTGATAATTTAATACAGACAAAAATTAATTTTATAATTAAACATAATCACATATGTTCCAGGGGTAATCTATTTAACAGTCCATGCCATAAGACAGGATAATTTATTATATAATAAAATAATTTATATGTTAAATACTAAACTACAAGCTGAGTATAGACTTTACTTGTTGTATGCTTCATGTGAGTATGTAACATTACATGAAATGTTATTGACATATGATCATGAATTAAGTATTGAAAATACATGCCTTATAATTAAGGTCAACAAAATGTATGACGGATTCCATGTGAATACATAGTTAAAGAAACATGCTTAGTAGTTTGGATTGGTAAATTTCATTTCCTCCAACTACACTTGTGTGTTTTTTTTATTTTATACCAAATTAATTAAAATATTTTTCTTAAAATTATGGAGGATGAAAATTTCATGATGGGTTTGATGAAATTATAAAAATTTGAACCAGATAATTAATTAATTTAATTCTGAGATTTTCCAGTCAAGATAGCTCTATCACTGAGAAGGGGAGGGGTGAATCAGTGATATAATTTTAATTTTTTTTTTCAACAATTTTGAGAAAAACCATAGCATCATATCATTTAGTAAATTATCTACTAAAAACAATTCATATACATATCCACCAAAATATAAAAACTTATAAGGTTCACTACTCAGTAAGAGTAGATACATTCATGGTATGGTTTGGAAACAGTCCAATACCATACAATCTTCTAGAAAGAAATACTCTTGTGTTGAATACAATGAATATAATTTTTCTTTACACTAATGTAGAACTATGTTTGATACAAAAGTGCATGTGGTTCAAGTAGAATAAATATGTAATACCATGTTTTTTGTAAAAAACATGTTACAATGCTTCTTGATCAACTTTCAAAAATATGATATTTCAAAACAATTCATCAGTTTCTTACCTAGAAGCTGGTAAAAACATTATAAAAATTAATAATGATACTTTTTATGATTTCATAGTCAAATTCCAAAGTTTTATTTCTCAATATGGGAATAATACTCTATCAGAATACCACTTGAACACTTCTTGACTTACTCTCTTCAGTTAGAAAATCCCAGTCTGATTTCTCAGTTTGGTTTAGAAACTCTGAATATGATCTTATTACTTCTTCTTCTTTGTCTTCTTCTTCTTCTGTCCAACTAAATTCATAAAGAAATCATAATCCATAAACTTCTTCTTACTATAATTGTGATGCTTCTCTCTCCTATTACACAAGAGATGAATGTCCTGGAATACAAACAGTATTCTCCTCCATTTACAGAGATGAAAAAGTTGTTTATATGGGATTTTGAAATGGATTTCCCACATCACCCCATTTTTGAAATAATTAATCCCTATTAAATCTCAGATCTCTCTTTGAATCATTCAATCCCCCTTGAAATCTAGATATTTCTTTGATTCATTCAATTCCCCTTGAAATCTGGATCATTATTTCACATGGTCGAAACTCCATAACTTCTAAAAAATCTATAGTCCTAATATGATTATCCATTTTGATTTCCCAGTATGATTTCTTCATTATAATTCTCTATATCACTTTCATATATAATGAAATAGATAATTTAAAAATTAATATAAAACTTCAATATAATTCTGATTCTAATTTTCCATTATGATAGAAGAATATTTTCAACAACAGTTTCTTCAGTATGTTTCTCTATAAAAAATGTAAAAAGAAAAACACATGTCTTGTTATTACGATTCATGGAACCAACTCTTATTTTGATTTCTTCATTACGATGGGGAGATCATATTATTTAAATTTTCCTCAACCACATCTACTTCTTCTTTTATGAATATGATAGAACACATATTTCATCACTCAAGTTCTTTCTCTTTTTTAATTACGATACTTATCAACATCATCCTCTGATGATTTAAATCTTTTTGAATTTGGTCTGACTAAAAACCAACATCTTCAGTTTCTCTCGTTTTGATCAATAAATCTATCTCAGACTTCAAAAAAATGATTCATATGATCTAAAACTGGATATATTTTACTTTACCAACATCATTCTTCCAAAAAAAATTCATGTAAGAATTAATTCCTTCATGACCGTGATTACATTGAAGATCAGATTTAATATCACATGACGTAATAAAGAAAGTATTGTAACATTCCTATCTTCCAGTAACATATTTCTTTCTAATAAAACCTGAATATGAATAGAAGAACTTTTTCTCCCCCTTTCCATCATAAGGCTTTATTCACAAGTTCTCAAAAAAATGTATGATATTTCTGAAATACCAATAAAAAAATCATTTTTAGGTTCCTATTAGATCCATGTTAAGTATGATTCTCTTTTTAATTAATATTTCCCTTTCATTCTAGACGCAAAGTGAGTCCAATAAATATTTTCTTCTAGAAAATTTTTTCACATTATAATGTAATTTCATAAGCTTTGTGTTTCTAATTTTCTAAATATGATGGTTATTCCATTTTACCAAAAAAACAAAGTGAGGTGATTTCTCATTCTTTAGTATTTCTTTAATAACAAAAGACAATACCTGAATACGATAATATTCCATATCATCTTGGCCTGAAAATACCCCCTTTGGATTTTGTTTTCAAGAAATATTCATAAATCACTGAGAATTTTAAGCTCATGTTATGGATTACTTATCAAAAATTATAAAACATTTTGATCTAACTCATTGTAGGAAATAAGAACTTTTTGCAGAAAAAAATATTGTTGTCCAAAAGTACTGATTATGAAAATTTCTCAAATTTTATACACATATTTCTTCTCTTCCAAATATTTCTACCTCATATCTTATTCCACATATTTCTTCCTTATAATTATTCCTTACATTTATACCTTATCTTATTTTCCTCATCTTTCATCTTCATATTACTTGCCATAGTTTTCTTCATTTTTCCAAATTCCTTGGAATACAATTTTTTTACTATAACGACTCCAACAAATGGTTAGAATATTTCACATTATTACATTTTGGATTCATATCTTACTCATAAATCCCCCTTCATATAGGCTTACTTAAAAGATTTATAACATATTCAATGGATAATTTTATGAAACAATTCTTCCCCTAGACAACACTTTCCAAAGGTAAGATTAGAGAGGGGACACAACACATAGATTAACAATGATGAGAAAGAGGTTGGAGGACCTTGTTAAACCTCAATTTATAAAAATGTTCATTTTGTAAAGATTTTGTGAATATAGAAGTAACTTGTTCTGATTTAGGAACATACTCCATCTTCAATTCATTATTGACCACATTCTCTTTGATGAAGTGGTAGTTTATGTAAATATGTTTTGAATGATAATGTTATACCCAATTTATTGTGAGGTTAATTAAACTTTGATAATATTATACCAAGTGAAATGGTAACTTTAAATCAACATTGATGTATTACAACTGAGTTTCCATCCACATAATTTGGTTAGCAAACTTATTGGAAAAAACATACTCTAATTAAGTCATGCTAAGAGTTACTCATTTTTTTACTTTTATGCCAACTAGAACAACATTTCTGAGAATTAAAATTCAACCCAATATAGATCTTCAATAATCAATATTTCCTACCCAATTAACATCTAAATACCCAAACAAGTCAATAATTTATGAGATATTATACCAAAATTTGAATTTTTTTTCCTTTAATATGTCTTGTAGATCATTTTCTAGTATGTAAATGTGATTATTTTGGAGCACTATAAAATATTAAACATAAGGAAACAACATAAACATTACTGTGACTAGAGGTATTCAAACATAAAAAAAATCATCCAATAAACATCAAAAATTCTTTTTGAACAACTTACATTCCTTATCTATCTTTATTCAACTTGGTTCCCACTAAAATTGGGGGGGGGGGGGAGAAATTGGTTTTGAATTTTCCATATCGAAATTCTTAATAAGTTCTTTAGCATACTTTTATAGAGATTTTATTATTATTTTGTTATATTTTTAACTCAGTAAAGTATTTAATTTCTTTGATTATTGACATCTCAAACAACATTTTCATTTCTACAGCAAATATTTGACAAGAAATTTCATCATTACGAGCAAAGATAATGTCATAAAAATAATCAATTATGATGAGGGAAAACTCCTAACATTTCTCGATGTAAATATTTCTATCAACTATTCCTTTCATTAAACTCGTCTTCTTCAAGAAAATATCCTATTTTTAATTCCATTCTCTCAGATCTTGTTTTATCCCATACAAGGCTTTCTTCAAATTTTCATCTTTCGCAATAACAAATCCACATAGTTTTTCAATGTAAACTTCCTCCTCCAAATCCCAATTCCGAAAAGTGGACTTTACATCCATTAAAAAAAATTAACATTGTTATGTAGTAATAAAAAAAATTCTAGTTTTTTTATCCTTTCCACCTGGGAAAAATTCTCATAAAATTCAACACCTTCAATTTGTGTGTAGCCTTTGTATATTATTATTTCTCTGTTCCATATCACATTAACTTCTCCATTCATATTCTTCCTGAAAACCCACTTTTTATAAATAAAATTTTTGGTATCCATCTTGGGTAAAAGTTACCAAGTATCATTATTCTCTATCTGATCAATTTTTTTTCATATTCTTAAAATATTTTGATTCCCAAATTATTCATTCACATATTTCGAATCGACTTCAGAATACATATATGTTTCTGTAACAATTTTTGAAATTTGTCCAGTTTAAATCATATGATGTTGATCACCAATAATGTTTTCAGCCACCACTAGCTTCCTTATCCTAAGAAGAGTTATTTGAGTTTCATCCTCATCACTTGAAATAACCATTTTTTATTTTTCTTCTTGAGTAGGATTACCAATGTCGACATCCTTAGCAGAATTGTTAAGGAATCATTCCTTATCTTTCTTAACTTCCTTATCATCATAAGTTTGTTTTGCTTCCACATCCATTTAAACAATGTTCAAATCTATAAAATAAAAAATTTCCCTATCTCTTTATTTAGACATCAATATCCTCTTCCTTCCGTATCATAACAAATGAAAATTCCAACTTCACCTCTCTGATCAAACTTTCCAAGGTTTCCACCGTTCTTCTTTATGACACATGGACTCGCAAAAAATCTTAAGTGTTTCAAATATTTAGTTTTTCCATAAAACATTTAATATAGATTCATATCTAAAAATTCCATATAGAAACATTGTTTTTGGATATACACATCAATACTCATGGATTACCTCCAAAAGTAATGAGAAAGACCATTTGGAAGTAACACTATTCTCCCCATTTCTACCATACTTTTATTCTTCATTTCAGAGACACCATTTTGTTAAGGAGTGTATGGAGAATTGAACTCATCCCAAATTCTATGATTCTCATGATAACTTTCAATTTATTCATTTCGATACTCACCTCCATTATCAGTTATCAAATTCTTCACTGAATACTCACTTTCCATCTCATCTATCTTCGTGAAACTATTAAACATTTTCAGATCATCTGACTTATGTTATATATATATATAACACAAGTAATGTGAGTAAAGTGATCAATGACAGTGATGCAGTACTTTTCTCCATTATTTTATTTTTTTCTCATTGGACTAATGATATTATAGTGAATATGTTCCTAGGGTTATTTTGGAAAAATATGAACTTTTGTATGCACTAAGTTTGTAATCTTCCCTTTTTGAAAAATAATTCAGCACCAATATTTTCTTCTTGACATATTAGGAATACCAAAAACACGATCTCATTTTCATAACTTTCTATTGTTTCTTTGACACATCTGTCCCAAAATTTTATTCCATAACTGATTCTATTCCATGTTTCCCAAGTCACAAGAGTTTTGTATTTCTCCAACTTGAAATAAATTTCCTTTAATACATTCGATTCTTGTAACAATATTTCCATATTCCTCACTTTTCACAAAAAACCCATATTTTTTGAAGATGACTTTTTTAACCTCATAAAAAAGTTGCGAAACACTCATTAGGCTGTGTTTCATCGCATAAACATATAAATATTTTTTGGATTTCATCTTTTTTTTTCTAATGATGGTTGATCCAACACCTTCAATTCTCCAAGATTAATCATTTCCAAAAATCTACAGTACTTATTTGATGTATTTAAAATTATTCCAAAACATTAAGTCTCTAGTAATATGAGAAGAACAACCACTATCAATAATCCATGATTGTACTCTTTTTATATATTTCACATTGGTATCAAAAACAAGTTCTTTTTTATTTTCCCTTTTCGTTCTTCACCTCCATATTCTGAGAATTGTTATGAAAATTTTGTTACGTCGATAACAAAAAAATAAAACCCTTAGCAATATATTCAGGTTGTTCACATATTTCACAAATATTTCTAGGGGTTTGAACCTATTCTCAACTTTCACACTATCCTTCTCAGGTTTCTTCTAAATTTCCTTCTCAAACATATTCTCTTGAGAGGATTGGATCCCCCTAAAACCTTTCCTTCCATAATGTATGGAATATTAGAAATTTTTTTGGTTAAAACAATATATATTTTTTATATTTAAAATTACTCTACAATAACATGAGTATCTATAAAAAGAGTGTCTTCCCATGAAACGTTTTTATTGACCAGTATCATGAGTGTGTTTCTTAGTAACATTTTTAATAGAACTTTGTTTACCACCAAACTTTTGGTACGTAACTGGAATATTCTTTTTGAGATCTGTTTTCTTTTCAAATATATCAAAACCAGAAGTAATAGAAACATTTTCATACTCTGAATGTTTAGAATGTTTTTCAAAATCATATTATGTAAAAACATTTGACTTTATGTCTTTATTTGTTTTGGCCACAAACATAACCTTCTCAGCTTTCTTATCTTTAGAAATAATTTCATCCCTCTTATCAACCTTTTAAGGTAACTTTTATTGATCCTTCTTAGGATCAACTTTATGAAAAATTTCATCAAATTCAATAATAGGTTTTTTAAAACATTCAACTCCCTCTTCAGCCTTATATAGTTTTTTTTCGGAAAAGTTCTGACTCTTATTCTTTTCACTTAAAAGGAACTTCAGGATGTTCAGTGTGATTATTTTATTTCCCATTAGATTTATTCAAATAATCAATCTCTTCCATGAGATTTTAATTTTGATCATGAAAACCTTCTTCATTATTTGATGAGAAATTTTTGTTGTTCAGCTTCCTCATTTCCTTTTTAATCCTTATAATATTCTTCTTGCATTCATTAAATTATTATTTAAAATTAAACTCTAAATGGGTTTCTTATTCTTCATCTTCTTTAGAAATGATGCTTCGGAATTCTTCATTATTCACTGTTTCAATAAAATTAGTCTCTCAATATTTTTCAAAAAGGCGTTCAGATTCAACTTCAATATATTCTTTTTAATCATCTTTAAAAATAGATCTTCTTATTTTAGATTTGATTAAATTTTTATCCCTCCATCTGGAAAAAGATTTTTCCTCATCACCCTATTTCTTCCACAACCTTCTTGGCATTATTTCTTATTAATCATTATCCTCTTCATTATTTATTTGAGGAAAATTAAACGCAAAGTTCCCAATTTCTACACATTCAAAAAAAAATGAAAGGATGTTTACATTTTAATTTACTTGTACCTCAAATCACATTTTTATAAAACAAGGATAAAATTTCATCAAGATTTTTATATACCTCATTTTCGGAGTTAAAGTCAGAAACATAATCTTACTCAAGAACCTCCTTAGAATTTTATTTCTTGGAAGTTTTGAAATACAGTTATCTATAGTTTTTAAACCCTTAATAATTTTCTCCCTTCCCATTTCATATGTAATGATAGTACTATAAAGATCATCCAGATCCAGAGTTTTAGTATCTTTATCTTCCAATGAGAAATACTTGGCATCAAAATTTCCCAAAACAATTCCTAAGATCTTTTCAAAAATTGTATAATCCAATAAAATATAACCAAGAAATATCATTTCATTAAAAAACTTATTTACTATGGTAATGAAGTCCCAAATAGATTAATATTAACCCATTTTGATATCATCATACTTCAACATCCAGATTTTTAATTTTTCCTTCTTCACAATTGTCAGGACTTTTAAAATATTTTTAAAATTATCCTAGATCCCATTAGAGGTAGAGAAACGTTTCAATATTAAAAATCACTTTTAGAAACTGATCATAATAAAAAAAATTATATCTTCCATCATTATCAAGATTCTTGTTATGAACATTTGTATGAGGAACCTTATCATCAATATGAGGAAATACATGTATTACAACTTCAATAACATCATACCCTTGATATATAAGATACATAAACATTTTATCTTTCTAGATTTAATATTTCTTACCATAAAATATTTTAATACCTTTACTATTGACACAATTCAAATTCCCCATCACAATTTCTATTTTAAAAAATTTAGAAAAGAGTAAATGAATGGAACCTTCACTCTGATACCAATTAAGATTGCCTAGTCAATATTGTTATATCACTAGTAGGGGAGGGGTGAATCTATGATATTATTTTATTTTATATTTCCTAACTTTTGAAACAACCTTCAACTCGTGTTAAATATTTCATTCTCTACTAAAAAAAATCCAACCCACATCCAGAGGAACACAAGAATATATAAGGTTCAATACTCGGTATGAGTATCTACATCCTTGGAATGTTTTAGAAAAATAAAATTACACAAAATACACTAGAATTTTTTTTGGGTGGAATACATCGAATAAGATACAACCTTAAATTCATGTAGAACTATGTTCAATATAATAAGGACTATGATTCAATTAACACAAATATGTAATAAAATGTTTTTGTAACAAAAATATTATGGTTCTTCTTGATAATTTTCAAAAATATGTGTTTTCAAAAAACATCTTCTCTTTTGTACCCAGAAGCTGGTAAGAATATCCTAAACTTGATAACGATACTCATTCTTATTTCCCATTCTGATTTCAAAGTTTGATTTTCCATTACGATGTAAGAATATTTTCAACAATAGTTTCATCTCTATGTTTTTCTACACCAAATGTAAGAAGGAAACATATTTCTACTCATTGCGGTTCTCAGAACCAACTCTCTTTCTTATTTATTCATTTCAATGGAGACAATAAATTCTTTCCGAGACAACATATTATATAAATTTTCATCAACCACTTATACTTCTTCTATTATGAATATGATACCAAAGATATTTCAACACTCAATTTATTTCTCCTTTCGGATTATGATACTTATCAACTTCATCCTCTAAAAATTTAAAGCCTTTATATTTTGGTCTAACTGAAAATGAACACCTTTAGTTTCTCACATTACAATCAAGAAAACCATCACATCCCTCAAAAAAATATGAATATGATGATCTGAGACCATAAATCTTTAACTTCAGTAACATTATTCTCTCAAAAACATTTTCTTATAAGCCTGAATTCCTTCATAAAATTTATTACATTGAATATCATCTCTTACCATTATCTGAATTACCAAGGAATGTGTAGTAACTTCCCAGTATTCTAGAAAAAAATTTCATTCCAATCAAACCAAAATATGATTAGAATCACTTTCTATCCATTTATATTAATAAGTCTTTCATCACAATTTCTCCACAAAACTTATGATATTTTTGGAATACAAATCAATAAAGCATCTTTATATTCTAATCATATCCATGATGAATTTGAATCATTTACTCATTATGATTTTCATTTCATTCTAGACCCAAAGTGAGTCTGATAAATCTTTTATTTCAGAAAAAAATATTTTCCCATTTCGATAGACATTCAAAATCATTGTGAGTTCGATTTTCTAAAAAAATGGACAGTCATATTTTTACCAAAAAAGTGAGGTGATTTATACTTATTTGGTATTTCCATGACAAGAAAATACAATAGATAAATAGGATAGTATTCCTTATCATATTGGTTATAAAATGTTTGATTTTTTTATATTAATTAAAGAAAAAATTGAATAATTAATCTACAAGATTGAAAATATATATTTGATGTTTGTGTGTGGGTGATCATGATCTTAGACCAAACTCGTGTATCTAATTAGTTTATTTTAGTTGATTGTTATTAAGTTAAATTTATATCCTATAAGTCTTACCCTCTTCTAATTATATAAAGGCCTATATTCCCACACATTCTTTTTTATAATCCCCCTAAACCAATCATTTATTTCCCCTCATATTCATGTGAGTAAATATTATGCATGGGTGGAGCTCTTTGGTGAGTGGAAGAGATTAATGTTTAAAGAAGAGGTGAAACCAATATAAAAGGTTCACAAGAACAAAAGCGAAATCATTGAGCTTGAACCAACTATAGTTTAGAGAATATTTTCTCATAGGGTTAAAGACATACTGTCATCATTCATTGATGTAAACTATTAAATAAGTATCATAATCATATAAATTTATTTATTTATTTATTTATCTTTCATGTTTGGTTATTTATTTGAATGGATTATGTTCGCATTAATTAAATGAATTTACAAATAATTCTAGATGAAAAGAAAAAATTGATTGTTCAGAGTTTTATAAAGACATATTTAATCCCTTATGTAAATCCACTTAATATGAACAAGAATGTAATAAACACAAAATAGTTTATTTACACATTAAAATAAAATACCTCAAATTTAATATTAAGTTGGTATAGAATTCCACTAATTAGGTTGAAGTCAAACATTAGTTCAATGTACTTGACCAACCTCAATTGGGGTGATTTCAATTATTAGAGAATTTTTAAGTTAATTTTTTGGTCGAATGATCCAAGTTTACAATAAGGGTTGATCAACTTCATGAGAATTGGTGAAACTGGAAGAAAAAGTTAAGTAAATCCTTATCCAAGATTTCAAGATTGGTGAGTCCCATCAACAAATACTAAAGATATGAGTTAATGGAGTTGGCGAGTTAGACCTACCTAAATACCATCAAATATCTTATCAAACCTCTATTTGGGTTTTGAGAATGGACTTATGGATCCTTTCCTATAGAATATCCATGAAATAATAAATTCTAAAAACAATGGTAAGGGATATTGGGTTTATAAAAAAACCGAAAGATGAATAAAATAATAAATTAAACTTTGTTATCTAATTTTGTAATCCTGATAATGTACCAAAATTATTCTCTTAGTTATTATAGAAATGGAAAACCACATGAATTTTACTATATCACGATGACCCATACTAAATATGGATAAAATTCTCACCATCTTGAATTTCCATGAATGGTATAATCATTAAAATGTTATACTATACAATGAATGGAATTTATATATGATGTAAACCCCCCTTATTGAGACTCTAGGTGATGTTACTATTGATGAATAAGTATTCCTCTACCTAGATTATATGTATGATTCTATGGATACCCAATGCTTCATTCTATCCACCATTTCTAGTGGTATTTTAAAGCATAATGATGATATGAAAGCATATATCATCACATCTTACCTTTGTGACCTTTATCAAGAGTGTTTAAGAAATGAGAGATATATGAGAACTTATTTTCTATTCACACACAATATTGGAGAGTCAGTGCTGAATGGACCTCATGTAGTTGATATTATTAGATATATAGAGTGTTAATATATCTTCGGGTTTAAAATCCATGATGATTTGTACACAAATATCATTCAGTCCTCACTACCTAATGGATTTTATAGATTCATTATGAATTGTAACATGAGAAGTAATGATACAAATATTTTAAAATTTATTTCTTTAGTTCACCGAGTTGACAAGGAAATGAGGTGTGAAAAATCTACAGTCTATATGGTGAATAAGGAAAGGAAGAGGAAGGAAAAGGGTCCTAAGACTCAATCTAGGTCTAAGTTTCCTGAGAAGAATCCTTCTATGATGAATAAGATATAATAGAATGAAAAAAAACATTTTATGTTTTTTATGTGGAAATATATAACACTATATGAATAAAATAACTCAATTGAAGAAGAAAGGGTATGCTTCAGGTGTGTTTGTAATTGAGTGAAACCTTTTTAAACATATAAATTGGGTATTTCATACCACTTATGGTGCATAAAACAATATATAAATAAAAGAACCATGCAGATTCTAGAATATTTACAGAGGATTGGTGGAACTTCAAGCATCCAATAAAGCACATATTTCTATTTTTTATATATGATACTACCACCGTCCATTTCCAACTGATATTATTTTGGTTTTAAAAATATGTAATTATGTACGAACTATTACCATGAACATAATTTATGTATCATATTTAGATACAAATGGTTTTATGTGGATATTTTTAAATAATATATGTTATTTTTATAAAAATAAAATATGTTATGGTTTGAAACATTTAAATGAAGGTCTTTATGTTTCAAATTATAGGAATAAAGTGTTATAAATGGATAAAAATCAATTTTTTGACTCATTCAACACCCACATGTGGCATCAACATCTTGGTTCTGAAAACAACAATCCTATGAAAAATATCTATCATGATGGTTATGTATATTCTTATAAGATAAAATCACTTGACATATGTCTTGTTTGTTTTCCATCCATGATGACTAAACAACCATTTTCTGGATAGTGTGAAAGTGCCATAGAGTTTCTTTTATTTATTCATGCTTATATTTGTAGACCTTTTACAGTTGAATATAGGGGTGTATATTCTTAATCCATATCATTTACTGATGTGTTGAGTAGATATGGTTAGGTCAACTTCATGATGTATAATTTTGATTCCTCTGAGAATTAAAATAATTCATGAATGAAGTAATTGGGGAAGAATACAAAGAAGCTTCGATTTGATCATAGGAGTCAATATCTTAACCAAGATTTTATTTAATTTCTATGGGGCTTTGGGATTCTATATCAAGTCACTACAACTTATACACCATAATATGATGGTGTTTTTGAATGTAGGAACTATACCTTTATTGACATGGTAAGGACAATTACAAGTCACATTGATCTTCCATTATCCTTTTGGGGTATTCATTACACACTTCCACAAACATTATAAATTGAGCGCTAACTAAGGAAATAATAATAATACTATATGATAATAATTATGGAAAGAAATATTTGTTTTCACATACTTTTGAATGGTTTTGAAAAGAATTTTTTAAGGCCCACTTAGGAAACAAAATTTATCCTTGAGGCATGGAGTGTATATTTATAAGGTATACCCAATAAATTTTGGGATGCTATATATAAAAACTCTCATACAATAAGGTGATCATCACAAGACAAGCCAATTTTTTTGGAAGGGTGAAAATACTTAATAAGGATAGGGTGAGTGAGATTGACTTCAATAAATCTGATTATTAAGATGCAGAAGAGTTGGTATAAGAACACATTCTAAATATCCCTATTCAAGATGTTGTTCTTGAAACCCAGGTACTTCATTGGACCTCTAAATTGTTCAGAGAACTTGAAATATATGTTTTTTCAGTTATCTAGGATGGAGAATCATTATTGTTATATAATAATGATCATATTTCATACAAGGAGGAAATTATGAGCTCAAAAGCAAAGATATTTCATGAATCCATGAAATATGAGATATATTCTATAGATCAGAACAAATTTTGGGTTTTTGTGGATCTTCCAGTTGATGTAAAACTTATTCAGTGAAAATGGGTATTCAAGAGAAAACAGGACATAGAAGGAAATATGAATACCTTTAAAGTACATCAAGTGGATAAAGGGTCTAAAAAGTGACAAGAAATTGACTATAATGAAATATCTTTCTCCAGTTTCCTTGTTCAAGTCCTTTATAATAATGTTTTCCTTTTTTTCCTTCTAGGAATATGTTATTTGGATGATGAATTTAAAAACATCGTTCCTTAATAGGAACCCTCAGAAAGATGTCTATATGAAACAACTAGAAGGGTTTATGAATCCTGGTAAATAAAAAGGTGTTAAAGTCATAGAGATCTATTTTTTGATTGGATTAATCATATGCATTATAGAAATTTTGATTTGATGAATCTATAAAAGATTTCAATTTCTTGAAGAATGAATTTTTTATATGTTCTTATAAGATATTTAGTGGGAATAAAATTATTATCCTAGTTGTATATGCCAATAAAATATTACTTATTGTAAATGGGACACCTATATTATAGTCAATTATGGAATGGTAGAATAATTTATTCTCTATAAAAGTGTTAAGTGAAGAATCCTATATTTTAGGGATCCAGATTATTTGTGATAGATCCAAGAGGCTTATTGGACTATATCAATGTATATATATTGAACAAATTATAAAAATATTTATTATAGAAAAATCCAAGAGGGGATTTGTTCAAATAACACATGGTAAAAATATTTCTATGAAAATGTGTCATTAGAAAGAATAATAATGAGAGAGTGTGTGTAAGATCCTATTAAATTCTACAATAAGATCAATCATCTAACCAATGTTTTTTTATAGCCTTGATGTTGAATATTCATTGATCATGGTGGATATATTTCAAGAAGATTTAGGTGAATTTCATTGGTCTTCTATAAAGGTTATCCTTAAGTATCTAAGGTGCACTAATGTTATGTTAATTGTATATAGATGAGACAAGGAGCTAGTCATCAAGATTAATTTTGATTCTAGATTTTGGATAGATCGTAATGATTTGAATTCACAGTTAGGATATATCTTTAGTCTCAATATAAGAATTTTTTGGAAGAGTTCAAAGAATATAGATGTCCCTGATTCTATAATGGAATCATATTATATAGTTTCTTTAGATGTGTCTAGGGAATCTGTTTGGATACAAAACTTTTTAAAAGAGCATGACATGGTTCTGAGAAGTAATAGAAGTAGAATTTTCTGGTGTGTAACCACTTTTTTCAAACATTTTTTAAGTTTTTTTGAATTATGATTTTTATGGGTGAAGCCATAGGTAGCTTTAGGGTGGATTTGGAGGGTTTTAAAATCCTTTAATGGGTTAACGGTTTTAGCATGATTATGGGAAATAAAATTGTTTGTTCCAGTAAATAGTGTGTATTATTTGATTGGTGGGTTAGGTTTTGATGGTTAGAGTTAAACCTGATACATTTCTTATGAAACTATGTAACCTTTAATAGATGAAAAATAATGATTAGTGCATTTTTTTACCAAACATTGTGGTAAAACCATGTGGGTTCCTTGAATATGTAGTGAGCCTTACCTGGTTACTGCATAGATTAGTAAACCATGTGATCAAACCATGAATTAAGAATTAATTAATAGAGATATTAGTATTTTAACTTTAAATCCTTCTAGAGCTCCTCATTATTCCTCCTACACATAGGGATCTCAATCCCAGGGACTCTGGTGGATCTTCTTGATCAATTTTTTCATTCCAAAGAGAAAATCTAATAGATCTTGAGATGTCATAAAATGGGATTTCAAGGTGATAAATTATTTATTCTCTGTTCTTTTTGGTCTTAGTAGATATTTTCCCTTATCCTTAGATAAAACCCTAGATCAAAATTTTTATGGTCAGATTTAGGAATCCAAATAGGGTATAGTGTGATTCCTTCTAGATTCAAGGAAAAGGGAGGGAAATCTAGTTTTTTATTGATCGTTCTTGGATTCATCTAGATCCATGACGGCATTGTCTTGAAACTTCAAATTGATTATGATTTTAAAGTTTATTTATAGTATAGGACAAACCCTATGTCGTCTCTCAAGAAGTGTTGGTGGTTTGTAGTGTGAATTTCTAATAAAAAGAAACAAAATATGGGTGGTTTCAAAAACTATTTTAAGAAAATTACTTGATTTAAAGAGTTTAATAGTTGATATATAAAGGTGGTGTTTTATAATTATGAGATAAGGATATAATTTCAAGTTCACTACACATATTGGGTAGTTCATTGTTCTAAAAATATTGACATGGTTATGATTAATTATTTGGTTGAGGGTTGCTAAGATCTTCATTCCCCTCTTACCTCTTAAATAGTTTCACAATGTATCAACCTTTGACACAAAAATTGTGTCATCATGGATTGGACCTCAAGTATAGAGTGAAGGATACCAAAGCATACTATTACCTTGTTTTTTGTGAGATAAAGTAGATGCTTGTGTATCCTAATCAGAACAACCCAAGCTCCCCACAAGAAATCTCAACCAAATCCGTGTTTCGAAAAAATTGTTTCACTTAATTATAACAATATAAATATATTAGGGGGAGAATCACATCGAGATTAAACATAATTGAAATATTTTACACACAAATTATAGAAATATAGAATAAGAACATGTGTCTGAACTCCAACCCAAGTATGTGTAGCTCCCAGCCACGTATGTTTAGCACGCCATTGAGAAGAGGATGAGGCTTATAAAGAACTTTTACTTCATTATTGATCCCATTATGATGATAGGGGCCTCTAAAACTTCTAAGATGAAGAGAGGACTCCTTTATAACTCCAAATTGGCAGCACTTCACTCCTTGGCCCAACTTACAAACGAGGAGGCGAAGGTTCAAATTTATAAGAAAATTGGAAGGTGGTTTTGAGCCCTCAGATTTTTAAAAACCACTTGGCCCACGGTTTTCAACCACTTGAAAGACGAATAACAATTTGGAAAAAACCCAAAACATGTTTCCCCGCATCTTTAATATCTCGACTGAAAGTCTGGAACAATTTAGACAAATAGATCCCAATATATTTAAAAAATAACGCACACATTTTTTGACTTTGTACAGATTATATCCCTTGGAAATAATGGGTTGGATGGACCCTTTAATAGATGAATGTGTCTTGGTTTCCTTGGGTTGAGTTGTATCCCAGGAAGCTTTAGGAAGCTTCAAAAAGATTCATATAAGTTATTTTAAAAACTGTCTACTTACATGATCTGTTCCACCAAACCTGCCATATATCCTTTGCAATCAAATTTCAAGACCCACTCATTTAAGCATTCATAGAAGTCAAACCATAATATCCATACCAATATATCCCCATATTTTTTAACATTTCATCACACCCCTAATTTATTATATTTTTCAAAAGTTTCACGTGGAACAAAGACCACATTCTTCTCTCAACCCTTGTTAGATCTTCTCACAACACTAATTGTAATAGTTATAACAAGATCAAAAGTCGAGGAAGGGTGGATTTTGACTTTCCCAATATACAACCTTTTTTTTATTTTTTTTGGGAGTACAACAGTCAGATAATATTTATACATGCATAGGACAATCAGGTACAATAATGAAATAGATCAGATAAGGAATGAATGTATGGAAAAATTATTTTGGAATGTTGAGAAAAATCAACTTAAGTTGTATTTACGTTCCATTAAGTAAGAAATATTCAAACTTCATGGTTCAGTAAATAGATGTATGGAGAGATTAAGTGAAACAATTATCCCTAAATATATTCACAAAGGGTACATTTTTTCTCAAATTTTTCAAAATGATACAACCATTTATATCATTGAAAAAGAACCAAATTTCAAAAGAAAGTAACACCACTGTATTGAATTCTTTTTGAAATACATATTTCCTCAGAATTTTTTTTGAATGTTCAAAAACATGAAATATAGAAATTCCACATGCATTTTAAATAAAATCCATGATTAAACGACCATCATTTTCCATTATAAATTTGAAATAAAAAATTAATATTTAGATACAAAGGTGAGGGGTAAAAAATGGGGAGAATTTAAAAATACTATTTAGCGATCTACAAAGAGAAAAACAAGAATGATGATGAAAATTCCTAACTAACCTATGAATGTATCCATCCCCCACACCTAGTTTGTGAAGTGTCCTCACTGTAATAAAAGATAATGTAGGAAGGAAGGATGAAACATGGTGGGTTCCATTCATAGATTTCTTCTTGAACCTGGAGTTCATCCATCGGGGAATCTGGAATGGATTCATTGATGTTCTTCAACCGCTGCCCATTGACAGTAAATGTTTGCTTTGTTTTTTCATTTTATAGCTGAAAAAACCATATGGAATGAACATAGATATAGTGTATGGTCCAAACCACTGGGAAAAATTCTTACTAAGATGCAACTTTAGCCTTGCATTATAGAGTATAATCTTATGCCTAAGGTGGAATTGATGATTAAAGATAAGATGGTCACGGGAAGCCTTGGTCCGCTCCTTAAAAATGTTGTATTTATCATATGAATCTATTATCATTTCCTCTATCTCCTGAATCTAAAACATGCTTTGATAACTTACACAAAAAATATTATAATTTAATTTTTTTTAATGGCCCAGTAGGCCTAGTGCTCAATCTCAACATGGAGGTGACAACTCTTTCCAAACACAAGCTGGTAGGGTGACATTCTAATGGATTTTTTGAAAGAAGTACAATAGGTCCATAATGAATCATCAATTTGAAGACTCCAATCTTTTATGTTGGTTTGATCTATTATTTCAAAATACATTTTTTACTTATCTATTCGACATCTCAGCATAACCATTGGTCTGTGGGTGATAAGAAGTATACAATTTATGCCCGACCCCATACCGATGCAAAAGATATTGTATTATTCAGTTGAAAAAATTAGAACCCTGGTCATTGATGACGAACCTAAGAAATTCAAACCTATAATAACATTGGGTTATAAATTATTCCACAACAGTATTGGAATCATCAGTCCTTGTGAAATGTTCTTTTACCTATTTTGAAACAAAATCCACATCCATATGAATGTATAAGTCCCCAAATGAATTGGTGAATGGTTCCATAATGCCAATGCCCAAAACATTGAAAATTTCATAGAAGTGAAATGGTTGTTGTGAAATCTCATATCTTTTAGAGACAGTCCCCATTCATTGAAATAGAGGACATGATTTTATAAAGTCACTCAACACCTGAAAAATGTGGTCTAAAAGAGACTAGAATCGAGGACCTTCCCAGTAGTCTATTGAGGACTAATGTAGAACCCACAAGTAAGAGTGTGGTAGAACCTCAGAATGGACTTAAAATCACTATCAGGAACCCAACTCCTGAGGTATCGATCAATATAGGTGCACCTAAGGTAGAGTTCATTCCAAATGTACCCACATGACTCATGTTTTAGATATTCAACCTTGTTTTTGTTGAAATCTATAGGAATGAAGGATACTACCAAATAATTTCCAATTTCAGCACAACAAGGAATAACATATTGCACTTAGTACAATTGCTCATCCAAAAACTTTTCCTTTATGTGAATATAGGGGGATGATCCAATGTCTGATTATGGTTAAATACTAATGATATAGTTAGACTCTACATTATATGCTCCTTTTTATCCCTAATATCTTAATTTAATTATTGAAGGAGGAACATCCAATGTATGATACATGGTTTGGCTTTAGGTTTCTTAAGGTGATATCGGAGGTATGCGTGGTCTAATAACCTAATTATTTTAGACCCTTAAATGTTTGACCTGAATTTATCCATGGAAAACAAAATAGGAAAAAATTATTTTTCAGTTGCGGTGTAGTTTTCTTCGTAAGGGTCCAGTGTGCGTGAGGCATATGCAATGACATGTGGAACTCGATCGACCCTTTATTATAAGACTTCCCAAATTGCATAGTTAGAGGCATCACCCATGAGATCAAATGGAAAATTCCAATGATGGGGTTGGATTACCAGGGGTTATGTGAGACCCAATTTTAATTTATTAATAGATTTCTCACATTCTTTATCAAAAACAAATTCCTTTTCTTTTTGGAGGAATTAGGTGAGGGGAGTGCAATTTTACAAAAGTCACGAATGGAACGACGATAAAATCTAGCAAGACCTAGGAAAGACCACACATCTCGTACACTTATGGGGAATGGAAAGGATGAAATGAAATCCAATTTTTATTTATCAACATGGATCCCATCCCCATAAATGGAATTTCCCAAAATAATACATTTCTGCTTCATGAAATGGCATTTGACATAATTTAATATGATATTCTTTTCAATAAAGTAATGTTGGACTAAAGAAATTCTACTCTAACATTAATTAAAATAGGATACATAAATAG
The DNA here is from genome assembly GCA_963277665.1 of Viscum album. Lineage (NCBI taxonomy): Eukaryota > Viridiplantae > Streptophyta > Magnoliopsida > Santalales > Viscaceae > Viscum > Viscum album. The sequence continues at coordinate 620,032,486 of OY728139.1, forward strand.
TGAAATCATACATGAATACTTCCATGTAAATCTCTAGGTAAGCTAAAAAAATACTCTGCATGTATTGCTGGAATGTACATGGAATATTCCACAGAAAAAATGGCATCCTCCTATATGAAAATGTTCCCAAGGGGTAATTGAAGGTGTTTATTTCCTAAAACTTGGGGGAAATATGGATATGAATGTATCCATAATACCCATCAAGTAAATAGTAATGGTACTTACCTACTGGACTCTCTAGCATTTGTTCAATGATTGGAAATGGAAAATGGTCCTTCCTAGTGTGTCAATTTAGTTAGCGATAATCTATACAAACACACAACAATTTTGCACATGAGGTGGAACCAAATCATTGTTTTCATTTATAATTACCGTTGGACCATTTTGTTAAGAACTAATTAAAATTGACTAACCCATTGGATATTAGATATGGGGTTAATGAATCTAGAAAACAATAATTTTGTTACTTCATTTTTAACAACATCTAGGAGGTTTGGGTTCAGTCGTCATTGTGCCTACCTCACAAGTTTAACCTCATCATTAAACAATATATGATGTATAAAAATTGATGGTATATTAACAAGAATGGCAGAAAGTGTCCATCCCAAATCTTGTTTATACTCCTTCAAAAGTTCAAGTAGTCAAAATTCATGATTAAGAGTGAGTTAACTAGCAATGATGAAAAGAAACTTGTTTCCATTCTCAAGATATGAATATTTTAAATCTTGAGGCAGTTGTTTTAGTTCCAATTTAGGGGGATTTTGGATTTATTGGATTGAGTGTGAAAGAGAGAGGTTACTAATCTCATCTAACTGATCAATGGTTTCTTCTACAGATGAGGAATGAGCTTTTACAATCTTAACAGTACCATCCATGGTCATGTGATCCTCAGAGTTCAGGAAATAATCAATTAATAAACATGCTTGAAATTTTTCTAAACCACTACATGAATCAAAGCATGATTCATTTAATAGAATTTCATTAAATGATGAAAACTCATAAAGGAGATATGTGGAATTAAAAAAAAATTAGGGGAAGGGATTGCAAATATAGAGCTAACAGAGAGAGGGGAATGTTCTTATGAGGGGTTATTCATGGAATCAAGGATGTTGAAGTGGATAATGTCACCACCAAACTCCGTAGCTAATGTACCATTGTGGAAATTAATTATGGTTTTTATAGTTTTCAAAATGGGTCTCCCAAATATAATTTGTGCATATCCTTTCATCATATGATCTTATAATTTTTTCAAATAAAAATAAGTAGGAAAAATTAAAATTTTCACCCTCACAAGAACAACCTCTAACACACCAGAGGGGTGTACTGTGCTAGGATTTTCTAATGGAATAATAATTATTATGGGATTTAGTTCCCTGACCTGTAATGAAGACTAAATGGAGTGAGGCATAACATTTATAGAAGCGCCCAAATCAATCATAACATTGGAAAATGAATACTCCTCAATGGTGCACATAATCGAGAAAGTTCTTGGATCATTTCATTTGATGGGAAGGGATGGCTCTATAATTTCTGAGATTTTTCACCCCAATTTCACCTTCTCATCACCTTGTAGTCTCCTTCGAAGTGTACACATATCCTTCAAAAACATGGTGTATCATGGAATTTCTTTTGGACATCAATTAAAGAGATGTTAACCTGCACTTTTTGGAACATTTCCAATATTTACTTATCAAGTTCAGTTTACGTTTTCTTCATAGGTTGGGTAGAACTTTGGGAAAATGGAAAATAAATGTTTGGTCTAAGAAACTCATCAACATATAAACTCTTTCCTTTGGTAGGGATTCTCTAAGGATGATGTTTTTCCGCATTTGGATCATTTTTAATAGTTGGGATGGTGGTTTCCCGAATAGGGGATGAATATATTGGTGGGGTAATTGGGATTTTAAGTTGAGTTCCACTCATAAGGGTGATGTAACTGACATTTCCCTTATCCCTAGTGTTGAAAAGTGGTTGAGAGGGTAGTTTACCCGACCCAGGACTTTGGATTTCCCCCACCAAGTTAACTAGATTTCCTAATTTAGTTTTTAGGTCTAATATGGAAGCTTTGTGGTTTGCTAGAATTGGATTTTATTGGATTAAATTTGTTTCATCATATCATCTAGGCTAGGATCATGTTTTGGACAGGGTTGTTGGAAATGCCTTTGTTGTGGTTGAGGATTTCTGGGTGGTGGTGGTTGACTACTTTTCCTGGATTGGTTACATAGTTACTAAGGTTGGTTTGGGTAACATCCAAAGTTAATAAAAAATAATACATTTTCATATTTATTAATATTTGTGAATTAAATATTATTTTTACTTTAAAGGGGATTCTATGTTCGATGGCATACCTAATATGCGTCAACATGTTTCTTTGAAGTCTTTTGTTTCACACAATGTTGGGTCATACTGAAAAATAATAATATAATATTATTTTAAATTGTAGGTAACGCCTAGACATTGTATTGGAGATAATGAAGAAAACTAACCATATTATGATAAAAAATGTTTCTTAAATGTTTTTACATTTATCCAATAAAAGTTAGAGGCTCATAATGTTAATGAATATAATTTTAAGTATAAATACTCAAATATTTTTTAAAAAGCTGATTTACTACCTTTTGATGGTGAACCCTACTTAAATCTAGTTTTGGTAACTTTTATATGTTCTATTTTACAAAATAAAATTATTATTTAGAATAGGGACCTCAATATTTACTCTGGGTAAATATTTGGTATTTTTCTGATAAAATTCATTTTTAATGAATAATGAAAAATATTGTATTTTAATTCAAAAGTGCCTTTTAATATAATTTATTTACATGGTTAGATTATGTTTTTAATTGGTTTTAAGGTTTAATTGAATTATATTAGTACCATTTAATCAAATGTTGTTCATTGGAAGAAATTTACCATTGAAATTGAAAATAAACTTGTGCCCATCTATTGATAGTTATTATTTCTTGAAAAACATGCCTTTGGTTTTGTCAAAGAAAAATAATTTTAAATAAATTAATGAAACTTATTTTTTTTGAACTTGGTAAAATAGAAATAATTTTTGAATTCAGATTATAAAATATAGTTTAGGCTTTATTTTTTTATTTTTTTGAAAAACTTCAATTTTTGATGAATAGTAAAAACACTAAGTTGTAGTTAAAAACCGTCTTTTTCATTTAAATGAAATTTTACCACTTATGTGAATTGAATTTAGAAAATACAACATATATGGTTGTTATTAGTATGTAAAATGTGGTTTAGTATGATGAAAATAATTTTTGGTGAATGGTATGTTTTGAATTTTATTTACCGCGGTTAAAGGTAAATAGGGTAATAAAAGGTAAAAATAATATTATAATAATATTAAATTACCCCAACATGTGTCTAAATCATATTTTTTGATACATTTCCGACCATTGGCATCCTTGGGTCGATTTTGGGACCCCATGGAGTCACTTAAGAATGATAATGACACTTTATATTAATTAATTTAAAGTAATGACAAAAATGACAAAAACATATATCTTTTAGTATATAAATTCTTACATGGGGTTATATATTTTATCTTTTCGACTATAAATATTGTTTTTAAAGCTAAAATATTTCCTACATCATGGTATTTTATTTATAATTTTTAAGCATCAAATAAATAAAAGTATTTATGACACAATAATGATGTAGTGTTTACCACATTAATGAATGATTCAAATAAAGAATATTATATAGATTAAATAAATATTCAAAACCTATCCAACTCTTATTAGATGATTTTATTTATAACAATATTCATCTTATCTTAAAATTTAATAAGTTTTTCTCCTATAGAAACCTAAAATCATTATATAATAAAATAATAGTTTCAAACTTTCTTAAAGAGCCCCCCCTTATAAAAAGCCCTCACCTCTAACCCATTACTAAAACCTCTCAATCCCCTAGGCTCGTCCAAAGTCATCACAAATAGGCTCTCAATATCCCTATATTCAACCTAGAATCTTCACCTGAGGAATAAAGCACTTCATGAAATATTTTTGTTTCTAACCAAAGAAAGTTACCTAATTTAATGATAATGTCTTCTCTTAAGTTCTTTTATTTTATTTTACTTCTTAAACCCCCCATAAACTCTTTTTATTCCTTTATTTTATAAAAATAGTATCATCAATATACTAGGTTTTTCATATGTGAATTATTCAAACTACACTTACACTCACCTTCCTCTAATGGGTAAAGAACATACTGTTTCTGTAGACGGCGAACTACTACCTCACGAAATGATGACAGTTCAATGTTCTCCTACCACCTCTTATGGTGTTCATTAAGATGGAACTGTATTTACATGTGGTGTATATTATATTTATATTTTATATTTCCTCTATAATTATGTATTTTTCATTTATATCATACCTTTATGGTTTCCATAATGGGTAAATACAATAATGTCATTTGAGGAAGTGCAGACTACCACCCCCTCAAAGTGATATGAATCGTTCATGCCATACATGGAATCTATAAAATATGAAGTTAATAAAATTAAATAACATAGATATTATACTTGAATTATAATATACCTATTTATTATTATGTTTTCGTTCCTTTAAATATAAAGTTGAAATGAAAGTAGTGTTCATGCGTACGTACAACTTACCCTCTCAATGAACTTTGCATTTCATTTCCTAACTCCAAATTATATGGATATTATAAATACATATACACTAGATACATATGATATATATGATATCTAAATCATTAATATCATTCTATATATAATGAACTTTTGACAACATGGACAATTTGTAATTATAACATGTTAATTTTTGACTAAAGTTCTGAAGATCGAAAAAATGTCTGATATGAAATCAAATAATTAAATAATTGTTATAGTAAGGTAATAAGTGATATAAAAGAAATAAAAAACATTTAAAATGTTCTTAATGAATTAAAAATCAACATAATTTTAGTATTCATTAAGAACATAGAACCTACGAGTCAAGTCAGACATGAGGTAAGGGGTTTCTTATCTCACTTTTAATTTCATGAGATTTCCATTATCCACCACTTATTTAAAGAATGTGGTTTATTTTGTACTTCCATTTGATATATATTATCATTATTATCTTAATATTCATGGAATTATGTGATTCATTTGGTGGTTATTAACTTTTGGTCTTACAACTCGATTGATTACAACTTGGTAAGGTGTTTTTATCTCACTTTTATTCCCGTGAGATACATTAAATATTTACCATTATTTCCTTTTTGGGTGTGTATAAACTACCCATGATTGTATTCTTTGTGTAATATAATTTAATTTATGGGTATTTCAATCTTAATTTTACAATCCATCTTATATGTGGTGTACGTTTGGTAAGTTACCAAATCGGTAATGGAACTTTTTAACCCAATTTCCATTCCTTGGGTTAATCTTCTAATTCATAATTATGTCATGCTATGATTATGTGTGGAATCACTTTTTATATATTTATTTTCTAATTTCCACTTCCCTTTTTGTGGATATAATTTTGATACACATAATTACTCCATTTAGAAATTCTCATGTCATTGATATGAACATGATAAGGGTAATCTAAACTCAATTTCCATTCATTGAGTTAAACATCCAAGTCATTGGTTTTGTTTTAAAATGAACATGTGTGAATGTCCTCTGATTTATTTACACTAAATAACCAATCATATTGAGTTTATTTATATTTTTCACACATTATTATTTAATTTATTTATCATTAATCCAAGGATATAGTTTTTATATGGGATTTCATCTCAATTTACATTCCACCGAGACTTCATTGTTGTTATGCACCAATTAACTTTTATATGGTGTTAATACTGTCTTTTGGTATATTATATAATGAATCCATTTATTTTAATGATATTATTATGTTTTGATTAATGTTATTCCTCCATTATTTGTATTCAAGCGTCTCTTATTTGGTAAGGAACTCTTTAACTAATATATCATTTTAATTGTTTTATAGATTTATTCTTATAAATATTTCTCATTAATGTGCAGGTTTTAAAAATGGTTTTAAGGATTTATTTAGATGGAAATTAATGTTTTGAAATTAAAATTTATTTCAATGTTTCAAAGTGGTTGGGGTCACTTTGATTCAAAAACATCATTATGAATTTTTTTAAATGATTTTGAAAATGGTTTGATAATGCATTTATTATGTCAATATCTAAAAATGATATATTTGGATTACAATGTGGAAATGTTATCTTTACTTTATTCTTGTTTTATGTTTTATGAATATGTTATGAATTTTGGGAATTTTTTATGTATATGGGTGGTTCCATGATAAGCCTTGGGCGGGTGTGCCCGAGATAGCTCTCCAATGCATTGGGTAACGTGAAAGAGGAAAACGTTAAAGTTTCTTCTATGAGATTTTAGGAATATACTATGATTGGTATTACAAATGTAACTCCCAACGTAGCTATGAAATCTATAATTTATGTTTGATATGGATACCACAAGTTACCTTTATGATTAATGATTTTTATGTGTTATTTATAAATCTTATGATTTCATGAGGTATGTTAAAGATCTTATGTTTTGTATGTATTGATGAACTAATGTTTTATTTCTTTATTTTATAACCCTTACTGATATTTTTATTCTAATCCCAAGTTTTTGAAATGTTTTTCACAGGGTATAAGGTAGTGTAAGAGAAAGGAAGAACTCAAGAAGATTTATATCGAGAAAACAATTATTGTATTCTTTTAAGAATTTTTATTTTAAAAAAAATGGATACTGAGTTGAAGTGTCTAATTTGTAATTTTTGAGATGTAATGTAATAGTTATGGCCTAATTATCTAAAAATATAAACCTGAAATGATTCTCAATGTAAATAATTAAATTAATTCAATATTATGTAATGTTTAAGGCTGTGGCCTTATAGTTGGTATCAATAGTCTGTGTAGACAACTTTAGGGATTTTGAGTTTTTATTAGACACATGGTTTGTCTCTATGTCTACTCATTAAGTTAAATAATTGTTTTATATCTTTATCAGATCAAGGAAAGTTAGTTACAAATTGGAGGAGGAGGATCTCAAATAACTTTCCTATCTCTTCCTGATGACATGCTTGCAATAATTATTGAAAAGTCAGGCTAAGATGATTGTGAAACCTTTTATATCATATAACTCCATTAGAAGAAGTTGTTTTATATATAAAACACCTCCACTATACCTCTATATCATCTTGGATCATGGGATGAATTTAATCAAATCCTTTTTTCACAATATTCACATATTTTCAATAAGGGTAAATATTATCACTGCATTTTCAAATATTTTACCTTAGCACAAGATTTTGATGAATATTTTGATTTTGAAAAATGTGCTAAAGAATAAGACCCTTGCATAATGTATTTATATTTTCTTTTAAATTATAGGATTTCAGTACATACTTATGGTATTTTAAAAGGACCATTGATTGAAGGTTTCAACCCAAACTCAGTCTAAATGTTTTATAAAAATAAAGTTATATCAGATGTTTTGAAATTATATGTTATACATGGTTATTTTTAGAAACTATTTTTATTTGAACAACCATATGACCCATGTTGTACAAGGTGTATTTGGATGAAGGTGGAAAATTATTTTTAATGATATCTAAATCATTTTTTCAATGCATGTAACTTCTACCTACGTGGACAAGATGACAATGAAACCATGTGGACACCATAATCAAGGTATTCTATTCTTTCTTTCGGGAATAGTTGTATTTTATCACATAAAGGTGAAATTAAAAAATGAAAATATATATAAGTCTTCATTAAGATGTTGAGGTCTTAATTAGTTGGGATGAAAATTATAGGTATAAGATATCCTTTGAAATAAAAATATGTTAGGGTTATTTTTGAGTTTTATATAAACGACAACCCATAAGATGGGTGACAACCCGTCGCGTTTGGTAATGCCATGGGAATCGAACCCACAACTGAAGGGCGGCAAGGGCACATCGCCTACCACTAGCCTACATGAATTCCATGGTTATTATGTGTTATTCCTTTCGTTAATGATTTTATGGATAAAGAATAAGTTGATTTTAGGAACTTATGTTTTATCAAATGGATATCTTTAGTATAGGAAAATGATTTGGTGATTTGGTGATAAAGGTTATTTTAGAAGACGTTCTCTTTTTTGAGGAGACACTATATGCTTATGAAAAATAAAATACAATGAGATTTCATTTGTGGAATAATTGTTGAAAATCTATTTTTAAAGAATCTATGTTTTATGGATATTTAGGATATTTATGGAAATGATGAACCTATCATAGAGAATATGTGATTATGTTAATTACACTTCAGTATGAGACATTATGAGTAGTCAATGTTATTTAGAGATAAATGTTAAGATTTAGTGTGGAAGACTATGTGATTAAATCCTTATGAGTTTTGGGTTTCAATATTATTTTAGTTTACTTTGAAGAATTTTATGGTCATTTGTTTATTGAACGGTCTTTGTGAAACTTTGGGTATTTTTTTCCTAATTTTGTAGATTAGGAATAATATTTCTTTTTTTAAAGGATTATAATTTTTTTAGGATTATCGGATCTTGTACTAACCATTTTTGTATTGGTTAATTCTTAAAAACAAGTAAAATATATAGTTTATCTTTTGGGGATTATGTGATTATCTAGAAGTTGATTCTATCACTTTAGATGTGAACATGTAATCTTAAATACTCATTATTTGGAGAAAAGATGATTTTTTGGTGGAAACTTATTAAACGATGAAACACTACGTGAAAAGTAAGTATATTTTCTTATGTCCTTAGTCAATCTCATAAAACAATTCTCTAACTTTATGAAAAGGAACTTAAAACAAAAAAATGTTTTCTATTTACTTTTCCTACTAGGAAACCAAAGACCATTTAACCTATCACAAGTTTTTGATTTTATGGTGGTTAACATTATTCTAATCATGTTTTCTATCACTCTCCATTAGAACATGACACTTAATTTCTCCTCCATATCCATGTTTTCAGGGAATCATAGTATGGGTTATCTCAAGTGACCTTTGTTCTTCTCTTTAATTCTTTTAAAGTGATAGTTTTATTGACTCTTTTTCCAATGTGAGACTTTGAATGATGTTTCCAAACCCAATTTTAAAATTACGTGGATTCAATTTCTAAAAGGGGGGAAGGATATAACATACCAAGTAAATAAAGAACAATACATTTTCATATTTATTAATATTTTGGAATTAAATATTAATTTTACTTTAATGGGGATGGTATGTTCAATGGTGCACCTGATATGTAACAATGAGTTTCATTGAAAGCTTATGTTGCAAACAACGTTGGGTCATATTGAAAAATAATAATATAATATTATTTTAAATGGTAGTAAATTCCTAACTGTTGTATTGGCGAGAGTGAACAGAACTAACCATATTATGATGAAACATGTTTCATAAATGTTTTCAAAATTATCCAATAAAATTTAGAGTCTCAAAATGTGAATTAATCTAATTTAAAGCATAAATATTCTAATATTCTTTAAAAGGACGATTTACCACCTTTTGAGGGAGAACCCTCTTTAAATCTAGTTTTGGTCACTTTTATATGTACTATTTGAAAAAATACAATTCTTCTCTTGAATTGAGACAAAAGAATTTACTTTGGGTAAATTTTTGATATTTTTCTGATAAAATTCATTTTTAATGAATAGTAAAAAATATTGTATTTTAATTCCAAACTGCATTTTATTATAATTTGTTAATATGGTTATATTATCTTTTTAATTTGTTTTAAATTGTAATTATATTATACTTTTACCATTTAATCCAATTTTGGTGATTGGAAGTAATTTCACTTTGCAATTGGACATGAACAAGTTTTAAACTTTTTTATAGTTCTTATTTCTTAAGAAAGAAGCGTTTTGTTTTGACAACAGGAATTAATTTTAAATTAATTAATGAAAATTATATGTTTGGAATTTGGTAAAATAAAAAAAAAATTTAATTCAGAATATCAAATATATTTTATGATGAAATTTTGGTATTTTCTGAAAAACATCAATTTTTGATGAATTGTGAAAACATTGAGTAGTAGTTAGAAAACAGACTTTTTCATTTAAATGAAATTTTACCACCTCTGTGAGTTGAATTTTGAAAATATGAAATACATGGTTGTTATTAGATATTAAAATTTGGTTCAATAAGATGAAAATAATTTTTGATGGATAGAAACTTTTGACTTTAATTTACCGTGGTTAAAGATAAATAGGGGAATTCAAAGAAAAGATAATATTATAATAATATTAAATTACCCTAACATGTGTCCTAATACTGTTTTTTGATACATTTTCTACCATGGTCATCCTTAAATCTATTTTCTGACCCCATAGAGCCACTTATGAGTTATAATGACACTTTATATTAATTAATTTAATGTAATGGAAAACATGACTTAAACATATATCTTTTAGTAAATCAATTCTTACATGGGTTTATATATGTTATCTCTTAGACTATAAATATTAATTTAAAAGAAAAAAAAAATATTTCCTACATCATGGTATATTTTTTATAACTGTTATACATCAAATATATAAAATTATTAATCACACAATAATGATGAAGTGTTTACCTCATTAATGACTGATTTAAATAAATAAGATTATAAATATTAAAACAATATCCAAAACCTATCCAATTCTTATAGAATGATTTTATTTCTATCAATATTTATCTTATATTCTAATTTAATAAGTTTTGGACCTTTATAAACCTAAAATCATTATATAATAAAATAATATTTTCAAACATTCCTAAAGAGGCCCTCCTCCCCCTAATAAAAAGCCATCACCACTAACCCATTAATCACAACTCTAAAGCTCCATTACTCATCCAAAATCTATCCAAATAATCTCTCAAGATCCATATATTCCACCTAGAAGCCTTACCGTAGGCCTAAGGCACTTCAAGAAATCCTTTTGGTTCTAACCAATGGGAGTTACCTAATTTAACGGTAACGTCTTCTCTTAAGTTATTTTTTTTACTTCTCCACCACCCTTCACTCTTTTCATTACTTTATTTTATAACAACATCAATATCCTCAATATACTAGGTTATTGATATGATATTTATTCTAACTACACTTACACACACCTCCGTCTAATGGTTAAATAGAATACTGTTTCTATCGATAGTGAAGTACTGCCTCACGAAACGATGATTGTCCAATCTTCTCCTAACACTTATTATGGTGGCCATTAAGATGGAACTGTATTTACATGTGATGTATATTATATTTATATAGTATATTGTCTCTATAATTCTGTATTTTTAATTTATATCATAACTTTATGGTTTTTATAATGGGTAAATATGATAATATTATTTGAGGAAGTGCGGATTACCTCCCCCTCAAAGTGTTACGACTCGTTCATGCCACATATGGAACATATAAAAGATGGAGTTAATTAAATTAAATAACATAGATATTATAATGAAATTATAATATACATATGTATTATTATTTTTTCATTCCTTTAAATATAAAATAGAAATGAAAGTAGAGTTCATGCGTACGTACAGATTATCATCTCCATGAATGGTGCATTTCATTTCATAACTCTAAATGATATGAAATATTGTAAATACATATACGTGGGATATATATGATATATATGATATCTAAATCATGAATATCATTATGGAGATAATGGAATTTTGACCACATGGACAATTTGTAATTATAACAAGTTCATTTTTGACTAATGTTCTGAATATCGATAAATGTCCGATATGAACTCAAATAATTAACTAATTGTTATAGAAATGTAATAAGTGATATAAAAGAAATAATAAAATTGAAAAATGTTCTTAAGGAAGTCTAAATTAACATAATTTTATTATTCAGGAAGAACACTGTAAGAACCCCGTTCTTATTTTTGAGGTACGAGTTTCTTCTTTTCTCTTTTCCCTAAGTGTTTTTGAGAAAATAAGGAAAATGGGGAAAAATTTATAATTTTGGGATTACACGCAGTGTAATTTTCCCCACACCGTGTACTTTGGCTGTGTGGGATGAGTACACAGGGTGTGTAGCCTTGTTGATGACGAAGGGTGTAAAAACCGACTACACACCGTGTAGTGGGTATTTACACGCCGTATAGTCAGTCGGCAGGTGAATAGTAAGGTGGTGGAAGCAGCTGCCAGCTGAGCGATAGTACATGCCATGTAATCAGGTTTCACATGTCGTGTACTCATGTTGACAGATGAACAATGCCACGCTGGCTGGAACCCGCCGTAAGAACAGTTAAAAAAATGAAAAGTACACACCATGTACTTGAGAAGTACATGCCGTGTAGTTTGTTTTTTCGCTTAAAATGGGAAGTAGCCAACCCTATTCAGAGGATTGGATTAGAACCAGAGGAAGGAGTTGGGAGAAGAGGCCGGACCTTCGAGGTTCACTAGATCAAGCGTCAGGAATCCATTTTCACCTCTGGCGATCTCGTTGGAACCGCACTGGTAAGCCCTCCACTTTCTTTAAGTCATTCTTGCAAATTATTCCTCTAAGGGAAGTTATTTGTGTTTTAACAGGGATTTATTTCACCTCATATCTATATCGTTCTTGGAATATTTGAGGATCATCGTTCACATATACTGTTCAGGGGCGTTTAAAGTAGGTGGCTTGGTGTTTAATTTCCAACTGTTGTGCGTTTGTGTGTATTTTTGTACTATGGACCCATATTGGGGTGTCATGTGGATGAATCCTTGGCTGTTTTAAATACATAGAATTGTATATGTAATTATATGTGATAATAACCTACTGTTTTGGATCACTTCTTGGATCTAGGACCACCCTGGGGGTGCGTTTCTCTTTTTAGCTGTTTGGCCTTGTAATAATGTTTGTTAAATTTCCTTGAGAGGAATTGAATGTGAATTTCTTTTTTACTTGTTGGGAATGGCCCGGTTACATGTTTAGCCTGAGGGAAGTGTTTTATTTATCCTGAGGTCAGTGTATCTTTTAGCCTGAGGGTAACTTCTTCCGTGCCTGTGGGTAATAGACTCTGTACCTGAGGGTGACACTTTGTACGCTTGAGGGAAAAATATGTTATGACTGTGGGTAATTACCTTCGGGTTATGTTTCTCATTACCCGAGGGTAAGGGTTTGCATGTCTGAGGACACTGACTGTTTGCATAGAAAATTCACTGTGGTGGTTTTCCTTATATTTAATGATTAAATAAATAATAAATTGGAAATATAATAGGTAAAGTTAGTTTCTTTTTGAGTACTGCTTAGTTTATTGCATTTTTCTATTACACACTATTGTTGTATATTTTCACATAGTTGGGAACGGGTCTTTGGTGGTTGCCTACTGTTATTTATTTCTCACACCCTTTGTGGGTCATGCCTTCATCGGAAACAGATTACATTTCTGTAGGTGTGGATAAGGGAAAGGGTCCTTATAGAGGTACTTGATTTCTACTGAGGAGTAGGGGAGAATGGGACCGGGCTTAGACTCGTGATGCTACCAACTGTTTTGTTTTGTTTTGCTGTACTCTACATTGTACTGTACTGTATTGTTGTATAACATCTTCTAGCTTTTTTCTTAGAACTTGAGTCATGTTGCATCATTATCTATATAACGGTTGGTTAGCTTTTACAGCAGTTGTTTATTTTAAATTTTTATGGTTTATTGTTTCCGTTGTTGTTGTATGTTTTATATTATATTCAGTTACAATACACTTTAAAAAATGAGGGTATAGTTTCCCCACTATCAGACCTAGACCCTCACTGCTAGTCGGTAGCCTCTAGCGTTTAGGGGAATGCACTTGAGGTCATGTGACCAACCGGGTTCGGGGCACCCGTTGGGAGGCACTCGGATCCTGGATGTTACAAAGTGGTATCAGAGGAGTTATTTTCTTTGACTTACTATTTGGATCCATAGTCAGGGATAGGACAAAAACTGTAGTTGGTAATAAGCTGTGCCCGGGCGTAGCTAACCTGTGTATAGGGAATAGCCAGTCTACCTCGTATTTTTTCTATTCTTCTGCTTTTGAAAAGTTTATGGTTGATTTTATTTTCACCGTTGGGTGACACACTTGTGATTGTACTGTTATATTTTATCCATGGGTTCTATTTATTTACATCCCGATGAGATTATGGTATGCTATCTAATGCATCATATAGGAACATGCTAGAAATCACAAGCCATGCATAGTTCCATGCCATGTAGGTACATTAGAAATTGCATGTTGTTGTGATAGTTTTTGTGATAGGAAAGCCTACTGTTGTGATAGCTGCTTTGATAAATACCTGCTATGTGATAGGGTATTTTTGTGAGATCATGTTGATAGAATGGATTCCAAACTTTGGTTTTTGGGGAGTATGGGCCCTCATTGACAGGAATTTGGTGCATCATTGACGGTTTATCTTTTTATAACACAGATAAGATGTCAAACTATGATTCACAGGGAGTATGGGCCCCCACTGATTGGAATTTGTCACTTAAGTGTTTTTTCAGTATTTTCTAGGTTCCAGAGTAGTATCTGAGCCTTACTATCCGGAAAACCCAGGATACATGCCGTGTAGTTCCTCGGTCACACGCCATGTGATATTCTGTTCAGGAAGAAAATAAAACTTTTTGAGTACACGCCATGTACCCTCCATACACTCCGTGTAGTCTATTTTCGTGTCATAGACCATGTGGGAGGGGACATAGGGAAGGGAAAATCTTGGGAAAAACACGTCGTGTATCAGATGTACATGCCCTGTAGTGTTGACCCAGAGTCCGCCCGTGTAACTAACAACACAGACAGAGGATACCTTAAGCCATACACGCCATTTCTACTGCGGAACACGCCGTGTAGTCTGACCTGGGATTCGGCCATGTAACTAATAAACACTGGTCGGTGTAATCCTTTCATGTACACGCTGTGTGAATATGGAACACGCCGTGTAGTTTGAGTCTTGTATCCGGCCGTGTAACTAACAACACGGGTCCGCAGAGCTCATCCAGTACATGTCGTGTGCCTGAGGGACACGCCGTGTAGTCTTGACCAGTGACAGACCATGTGAACCGGTCATGTGGCTGGGAAGATGGGTGGTGTACACGCTGTGTGTGGGTGTAACACACTGTGTAGTATCAAGACGAGTAGTCGGTCGTGTCACAAATGACACGGGATGTTGGAAAATTACACCATACATGCCGTGTAGATTATATACCCACCGTTTAGTTTTGTTCAACAAGATCCATGTGGCTTAGCCATGTAAAAGGACCTAGGCAGGGGAACAGAGGTCGGGTACATGCCGTGTAGTCAGTATACACGCCATGTAGTCTTGTTTTGCAAATCATGAAATGCCTTCTTCCTCCTGTTCCATTTTTCCCATCTTTTTCAGTCTTTGATAAACATGATCTAAGGTGTGTGATTGAACTTCTAGAGTCATGTCACCGAGACAAACACATGTTGTTTTCCAGGAGAGAGGCAACGATTATACTCTAGAGATGATGGGCCATGGGCCACCAGTGTATCCTATAGCAGAGCCAGATGTGGATCCAGCCGTTATACCGGACCCAGGCGTAGAGACACAGTTCCGTGAAGGCTTTATGCAGTTCATACAGACC
Source organism: Viscum album (assembly GCA_963277665.1). NCBI lineage: Eukaryota > Viridiplantae > Streptophyta > Magnoliopsida > Santalales > Viscaceae > Viscum > Viscum album. Next base: position 620,048,079 of record OY728139.1, read on the forward strand.
TTTCAGGGAGCACCACCGGCTGCCACATCTATGGCTGAACTGACTCATATATTCTAGCAGCAGCATCCGCCGACGTTCTCAGGGGATGGCAGACCACAGGCTTCGAGGTCTTGGTTGGGGTCTATGCAGACTATTTTCGAGCATCATGAGACGCCTCCAGGGCGTAGGGTCAAGCTCGCGACGTATATGATGCGTGATTCCACCAAGAGATGGTGGGATGTTACCACCCAGTCAGAGTATCACAAAGACATGGCGTGGGAAGATTTTCCGGCAGTCTTCTATGACTTCTTCTTTCCAGATACGTTGAGGGAAGATAGAGCTCGAGAGTTAATGAACCTGCAGTAGGGCGCTATTTCGGTGATGTGTTATTCTTCTCTTTTAACCGAGCTACATCGTTTTGCACTCGTTATAGTCAGTGATGCGATGTTTAGAGGCAGATTCTTTGAGGATGGTCTTCGATATTTCATCCGAGAACTGGTTAATGTTTTCAGGTTGCCTTCAGTACATGCTATTATAAACCAGGCGCTGATTATAGAGAGGAACCTTCAGGAATCTAGTGGTGCAGGCCAGGGCAGTTCGGCACCAGTTTCTTGTAATATTTCTAATGGAAAGAGGAAGAGACATATGGACTTCTCTCAGGGTGGAAGTATCAGCCAGAATAATGTTTTAGGTGGCCAGGTCATGTGCTACCAGTGTGGTAAGGAGGGGAACTAGTGACCTCAATGTCCACGAGACCCAGTGGAGTGCCGAGCTTGCAGCAAGATGGGTCATCTACAATGCTTTGGCAGGGTATTTCCTCCAGTGGCTAGAGAGAGGGGTTCTGTACAAACTTCGTGTGCGGGAGTAGGACTAGCAGCTTTTTACCAGTCGGGAAATTGGAATACGTCAGGGCATGCAGGTAGAGATGGTGGTCATGGCCATGGTAGCTAGACACCAGAATCTGAAAGGTAGTAGGGCGGGACAGCTCAGGGTAGCCAGGCTGTGTCAGAGGGCTGCGACACTGGGCTGGGATATGCAGTGCTCCAGATCCAGCAGGAGCAGGATCCTAGACATTCTACTATTAGAGGTACTATCCTGGTATCTTCTTTTTTATCTTCAATACTTTTCTAAACTGGTGCTACACATATCTTTATATATGTGCCCGTCGTAAAGAGCCTCGGGCTCTGTGTTTCTTCTTCTTCTAATGTTATGACGCTAGACACTCCATTGGGAATGAGAACGACATGTGTGCGTTAGTGCAAGGAGTTCCCCCTTGTGGTTAGTGGGTGTCACTTTCTTTGGGACCTCAATGTCTTAGATATGACAAGATATGATTTCATTCTCGGGATGGACTGGTTGGTTCCCTTTTGAGACTTTGTGGACTTCTATCGTCGTAGGGTGAGTTTCACGTCACCAGAGGGCGGAGAGTTTCTATACAAGGGCGAGTGGGATGTTCAGTTGAGTCGAACTGGACCAGAGCATCATGGGAGAGGTGGAGTCCCAACCAAGATTGCGAGTTTATATATGGATGATCAGGGGACTTGTTTGTAGGATTTCCCTCCAGTGGTTGATTGTTTCAGGGATGTCTTCCTGGAAAACTTTTCAGGTCTACCTCCGGAGTGTGAGGTGGATTCCTCTATTGAGCTTGTTCCAGGAGCAGCACCAGTGTCCATTTGTCCTTATAGGATGGCCACGCCTGAGTTGCAGGAGCTCAAGTATTAGTTAGAGGAGTTACAGTCAAAGGGTTTCATCCGACCCAGTACTTCTCCTTGGGGTTCTCTAGTCCTCTTTGCGAAGAAGGCAGACAGTACCCTCAAACTCTGTGTGTATTATCGGAAGTTTAACCAGTTGACGGTTAAGAAACGATATCCCTTTCCAAGGATTGATGATCTTTTTTATCAACTTCGTGGAGCACGAGTGTTCTCGAAGATTGACCTGAGACCAGTATATCATCAGCTGCACTTGAGACCATCGGACATAGCACTTACAGCCTTTCGAAGCAGATATGGTCTCTACGAGTACTTGGTTATGCCGTTCGGACTCACAAACGCGTCGATAGTTTTCATGTCTATGATGAATCGTATGTTACATCCTTATCTAGATTATTTTGTGGTTGTATTCATGGATGATATCTTGGTGTACTCTCACACTCGACATGACCATGCCACCCATCTTGAGATCCTACTGAGTACACTGAGAGAGCATCAGCTATATGCTATGCTCTCAAAGTGCCACTTTTGGATGGACTAGATTCACATCCGTGGTTATATCATCTCAGAGGTAGGAGTTGCTATGGACCCAGAGTAGGTGAGAGCAGTAGTTTCATAGGTGCAGCCTAAGAATGTGTTTGAGATACAGAGTTTCTTAGGGCTGGCTGGTTACTACAGACATTTCATCCAGGACTTCCCCCACTTAGCAGCGCCGTTGACGGGTCTGACTAAGAAGGTTGTGAATTTCATTAGGTCGGAATCTTGTGAGGCAACCTTTCAGGACCTGAAAGGAAGGTTGACATTACCACCAGTCCTGATACTTCTAGAGAAAGGGAAGAGTTGTACAGTTTACTATGATGCATCAGGTATTGGGCTGGGAGTAGTGTTGATGCAGGGCGATCGATTTGTTGCATATGGGTCTCAGTAGTTGAGGCCACACGAGAGAAATTACCCGATGCATGATCTCGAGTTGGTTGTAGTTGTTCATGTGTTGCGCTGTTGGAGAAATTATCTCGTGGGAGAGCATTTTTTGGTTTTCACTGACCACAAAAGTCTCAAGTATATTTTACTCAGTGTGACTTGAATTTGAGGCCGAGAAGGTGGGTTGAATACCATCAATCCATTGATTTTGAGCTTGCCAATACACCTGGTAAAGGTAATGAAATAGCTGATGCACTGAGTAGGAGGAATCAGATACAAGCTATGAAGGAGGCCAGTGGTGAGTGGAAGCTCATGGCTTTGTTTTCTGAGATGCATTTAGTGGTGAAAAATAGTTAGGGACATGCCTATCTTTCATCTTTAGCTATGACTTTTACCCTCCTGGATAGAGTGAGGATGAGACAACTATCTGATTCGGAAGGCCTAGTTCTACGGGAGTCAGTGGCAAGTAAGGACCCTCCTCCTGGTTGGACGATAAGCAATGATGAAATTATAAGTTTCCATGGATGAGTGTGGGTTCCAGGGGATATACGCGAGTAGTTGATACTGGAGTTTCATGATTCATCATGGGAATTTCATCCCAGAGTTACCAAGATGTACTGTGACTTGAGACGTCAGTACTGGTGGCCGGGTATGAAGAGAGAAGTAGCTGGTTTTGTTATGAGGTGTTCCACCTATCAGTAGGTGAAGCCGGAGCGTCAGAGGCTAGCTATACGGTTATAGCAGCTACCCATCCTAGAATGGAAATGGGATGTTGTCACGAAGTATTTCTTAATCGAGTTGCCGAGGTCACCTCGAGGTAATGATTCTGTGTGGGTTATTGTGGACATACTCACAAAGGTAGCTCAATTTTTGCCGATCATGGAGACCTTCGGTGTTGACGAGCTCAAGAAGTTGTATATCCGAGAGATCGTACGATTTCATGGGGTTTCTATTTCTATCGTCTCAGATAGGGACACCCACTTTTCATCTCATTTCTGGCAGAGGTTTCAGAGGGCACTGGGTACACAGGTTATTTTGAGCACAGCTTACCACCCACAGACCAATGGCCATTCAGAGTGTATGATACAGTTTCTTGAGGAAATGCTACGTCCATGCATCCTAGATGTTGTGGGATCATGGGAGAAACACATACCCCCTGTCGAGTTTGCCTATAATAATAGTTTTCAGGAAACTATTGAGATGTAACCTTACGAGGCTTTATATGGTAGGCCATGCCAATCACCCTTGTGCTAGTTAGGGGAAGGTGAGGCAGCTTTAATGGGACCACGTATCGTGCATGATAATTCAGAGCGGGTCCAATTGATTCAGAAGTGGATGGCTACGACACAGCCTCGAAAAAAATCTTATGATGATCACCGCATACGACCTTTGGAGTTTGTGGAGGGGGATCGGGTTTTCTTTCACGTTTCACCGAGTTTGGGAGACAGACAGATCATGAGATAGGGTAAACTTTCTCCAAGGTATGTGGGGGCATTTGAGATTTTGGAGAGAGTCGGGCGGATTGCCTATTAGTTACAATTACCATAGAAGTACCGATCCATGCATGGAGTCTTCCATGTATCTCAGTTGCATCGCTATCATTTAGAGCAGTCTCGCGTCTTTCAGGCTGAGGAGGTTGAGCTTGAAGTAGATGAGTCCTTTGAGGGGCATCTGATTCGTATCTTGAATAGGAGCACGAAGGTACTCTGAGGCTGGTTAGTTCCTCTCGTATGGGTGTTATGGAATCATGGCTGAGTGCAGGATGAAAACTAGGAGTGGGAGACTGACGTACGTGCTCAATGGCTAGAGTTATTCTGAGCTTTATCTTCTCCACCCTTGGAAGGGAAATTCGGGAAAAAAAATTTTTATGGGGGGAATTTTGTAAGAACCTGGTTCTTATTTTTGATGTACGGGTTTCTTATTTTCTCTTTTGCTTAAGAGTTTTTGAGAAAATAATGAAAATGGGGAAAAATACCAAATTTTGGGATTACACGCCGTGTACTTTTCCACACACCGTGTACTTTGGCCGTGTGGGATGAGTAAACAGGGTGTGTAGCCATGTTGATGATGAAGGGAGTAAAAACTGACTACACGCTGTGTAGTGGGTATTTACACGTTGTGTAGTCAGTCGACAGGTGAATATTAAGGCAGTGGAAGCAGCTGCCAGGTGAACGACAGTACACACCGTGTAATCAGGTTTCACACACAGTGTACTCATGTCGACAGATGAACAATGCCATGCTGGTGGGAAGTCGCCGTAGGAACAATTAAAAAAAATGAAAAGTACATGTCGTGTACTTGAGAAGTACACGTTGTGTAGTTTTTTTCCCCGCTTAAAATGGTCAGTATCCAACCATTTTCATAGGTTTGGCTTAAAACCGAAAGAAGGAGTTGGGATAGGAGGTCGGACCTTCGAGGATCTCCAGATCGAGCATTGGGAATCTATTTTTTCCTCTGACGATTTCGTTTGAACCGCACGGGTAATCCCTCCACTCCCCTTAAGTCATTCTTGACAATTATTCCTCTAAGTGATGTTATTTGAGTTTGAATGGGGACTTATTTCACCTCATATCTACGTCATTCTTGGACGACTCGAGGATCATCGTTCACGTATACCGTTCAGGGGCATTTAAGGTAGGTGGCTTGGTGTTTAATTTCCAACTGTTGTGCATTTGTGTGTATTTTTGTGCTACAAACCCATGTTGGAGTGTCGTGTGTCTGAGGACTTGGATGTTTTAAATACCTAGAAATGTATAGGTAATTAAATGTCATAATAACCTGCTGTTTGGGATCACTGGTTGGATCCAGGACCACCCCGGGGGTGTGTTCCTCTGCTTAGCCGTTTGGCCAGGATACTTGAGGGAATGCCATTATAATAATGTTTTTTAAATTTTCTTGAGAGGAATTGAATGTGAATTGATAATTTATATGTTGGGAATGGCCCGGTTACTTGTTTAGCCCGAGGGCAGTGTTTTACTTTGCCTAAGGGAAGTGCATCTTTTATCCTGAGGGCAACTTATTCCGTGCCTATGGGAAATAGGCTCTATGCCTGAGGGCGACACTTTTTATGCCTGAGGGAAATATCTATTGTTCTTGTGGGAAATTACCTGCAGGTTACATTTCTGATTACCTAAGGGTAAGGGTTTGCGTGTCTGAGGACACTGACTGTTTACATAGAAAATTCACTATTGTGGTTTTCCTTTTTTTGGATGATTAAATGAATAATAAAATAACAATATAACTTGATAAGTTAGTTTCTTTATTAGTACAGATTAGTTTATTTCATTTTTCTACTTCACACTGTTGTTGTATATTTTCACACAGTTGGGCACATGCCTTTGTTGGGTGCCTACTGGGATTTATTTCTCACACCCTGTTTGGGTTATGTCTTCGCCCCAAACAAATTATATTTCTATAGGTGTGGATAAGGGAAAGGGTCCTTATACAGGTACTTGATTACTGTTGAGGAGTAGGGGAGCATGGGATAGGGATTAGGCTCACGATGCTTCCAGCTGTTTTGTTTTGTTTTTCTGTACTCTGTATTGTACTATACTGCATTGTTGTGTAACATGTTCTTCCTGTTTTCTTAGAACTTGAGACATGTTGCATCGTTATTTATATAACTGTTTGTTATCTCTTACAATATTCGTTTATATTAAATGAGTATGGTTTATTATTTCCGCTATTTTTGTATGTTTTATATTGTATTCCGCAGCGCTACACTTTGACAAATAAGGGCATAGTTTCCCCACAATCAGACCTGGGCCCTCGCTGCTAGTCGGAAACCTTTGGTATTTGGGGAAATGCGCTTGAGCTCATATGAGCAACCAGGTTCAGGGAACCCATTGAGTGGCACCCAGATCTAGGATGTTAGAAACACGGAACATACAAGTCATGTCAGACACATGGTAAGGGGTTTCATATCTCACTTCTAATTCTGTGAGATTTCCATTGTCCACCACTTATTTATTTCATGTGGTGTATTGTGTAATTCCATTTGATAAATATTATCACGATTCTATTTATATTCATGGTATTCTGTGATTCATTTGGAGGTTATTAACTTTTGGTTTTATGACTCGATTTATTACAACGTGGTAAGGGGGTTTCATGACACTTTTATTCCCGTGAGATTCATGCTATATTTGCCACTTTTTCTCTTTGGGTAGTGTATGTACTACCCATGATTGTATTCTTTGTGTAATATAATTTAATTTATGGGTATTTAAATCTTCATTGTTTGATCCTTCTTTCATGTGGTGTATATTTTGTAAGTTACCAAATCGGTAAGGGAAAGTTTTAACCCAATTTCCATCCCCAGAGTTAATCTTCTAATTCTTGATTATGTCATGCTATGATTATGTGTAGAGCACTATTTATTTATTTATGTTGTAATTTAAACTCCCTTTTGTGCAGATATACTTCTTATACACATAATAAATCCATTGATAAATTCTCATTTCATTGATATGAACATGATAAGGGTAATCTTAACTCAATTTCCATTCATTGAGTTAAACATCCAATTCATTGGTTTTATTTTTAAAAGAACATGTGTGAATGTCCTATGATTTATTTACACTGAATATCCAATAATATTGAGTGTATTTTTATTTTTCCCACATTATAATGTAATTTATTTATCCTTATTTTAAGGACACAGGTTTTATAAGGTATTTCGTCTCAATTTGCATTCCATTGAGACTTTATTGTTGTTATGCACCAATTCACTTTTATATAGGTTTAATAATGTCCTTTAGAATATTATATAATGAATCCCTTTATTTTTATGATATTATGATGTTTTTATTAATGTTATTCCTCAATTATTTGTATTAAATCATCTCTCATTTGGTTAGGAACTCTTTAACTAAAATATCTTATTAACTGTTTTGAAGCTTTATTCTTCTAAATCTTTATCATTAATGTCCATATTTTAAAAGTGGTTTTAAGGATTTATTTATATGTACATGAATGTTTTGAAATTAAAATTTCTTTCAATTTTTCAAAGTGTTATGGGACAATTTCATTCAAAAATCCCATTATAAAATGTGTTAAATGATTTTGAAAATGGGTTGATAAAGCATTTATTTTGTGAATATCTTGAAATGATATATTGGGATTACAATGTAGAAATGTTATATTTATTAATTATTGTTTTATGTGTTATGAATATGTTATGGTTATTTGGAATTGTTTACGTGTATGGGTGGTTCTGTGATAAACCATGGGTGGGTGAACCCGAGATAGCTCTCTAACGCATTGGGTAACATGACAGAGGTAAATGTTAATGTTTCTCCTAAGAGATTTAGGGAATATACTAGGATGAGTATTCCAAATGTAACACCCTATATAGTTATGAATGATACAATGTATGTTTGATATTGATTCCAAAAGTTACCTTTATGATTTATTATTTTTATGTGTTATTCATAAATCTTATGATTTCATGAGTTATGTTAAAGATCTTATGTTTTGTATGTATTAATGAACTAATATTTTATTTTTTATTTTATAACCCTTAATGAGGGTTTTTATACTCATCCAAAGTTTTTGAAATGGTTTTCATAGGTTATAAGGTGGGGTAAGATAAAGGAATAACTCAAGAATATTTATATCAAGAAATTAATTATTGTTTTCTTTTAAGAATTTTTTTACATAAAAAAATGGATACTAAGTAGAAGTGTCTACTTTGTAATTTTTGAGACGTAATGTAATAGTTATGGCCTAATTATCAAAAACTATAAACCTGAAAAGATCTTCAATGCGAATTATTAACTTAATTCAATATTAGGTAATGTTTATGGCTGGGGACTTATAATTGGTATCAAAGGTCAGTTTAGGCTACTTTAGGGATTATGAGTTTTTATTAGACACATGGTTAGTCTCTATGTCTACTCTTTAAGTTAAATCCTTGTTTTATAAATTTTTTAGATCAAGGAAATTCAGTTACAAATGGAAGGATGAGGACATCACACAACATTAATATCTCTTCCTAGTGACATGATTTCAATAATTATTGCAAAGTCATGTTCAGATGAATGTGAAAATTTTTATAGCATACAACTCACTTGCAAGAAGTTGTTTGAGATATCAAACACCTCCAATATACCTCGATATCATCGTGGATCATGGGTTATATTTAATCAAATCCTATTTTCACAATATTCTCATATTTTTAAGAAAGGTAAATATTATGAAGGAATTTTTAAATATTTTACCTTATCATAAGATTTTGAGGCATATTATGATTTCGAAAAAGGTCCTGAAGAAGGAGACCCTTGTGAAACCTATTTATATTTTCCTTTTAAATTATAGTCTTTTAGAAATTTCTTATGGAATTTTAAAAGGAACATTAACTGAATGTTTCAACTCAAACTCAGTCTGACTATTTTATAAAAAGAAAATTTTATTAGATGCTTTGAAATTATATGTTATAAATGATTATTTTCTGAAACTATTTTTCTGTGAACACCCATATGACCCATGTTGTACAAGATATATTTGGATGAAGGAAGAAAATGATTTTGAAGGATATATAAATAATTTTTGCAATGCATGGACCTTTTACCCATGTGAACAGGATGACAATTAAACCTTGTGGACAACATGATCAAGGTATGATGTTCTTTCTTTTGGAAATAGTTTTATTTTATCATATGAAGGTGAAATAAAAAAATTACAATATATATAAGTCTTCATTATGATGTTGTGGTCTTAATGAGTTGGAACGAAAATGATAGGTATAATACATCCTTTGAGTTTAAAATATGTTAGGGTTATTTTTGAGTTTTATAAAAAATACAACACGTAAGATGGGTGACAACTCGTCGCGTCTGGCAAGGCCATTGGAATCGAACCCACAACTGAAGGGCAGAAAGTGCGCATCGCCTACCACAAGCATATGTGATGTCCCTGATTATTATGATTTATTCCTTTAGATAAATGATTTTAGGGATCCAGAATAAGTTTAGTTTGGGAACATATGTTTTATCAAATGGATATCCTTAGTATAGGAAAATTATTTTGTGATTAAGTGATAAAGGCTATTTTGGAAGACAATCTCTATTTTGAGGAAACACTATATTCCTAAGGAAAATAGAATACTATGTGATTTCATTCGCGAAATAATTGTTGAAATTTTATTTTTGAATAATATATGTTTTATGGATTTTTGGAAATTATTTACTTATCATAGAGAATATGAAATTAGGTTAATTAAACATAAGTATGAGACATTAATGGCAGTCAATGTTATTTGGAGATAAATGTTAAGATTTACTGGGGAAGACTATTTGATTAAATCCTTATGATTTTTGGGTTTCAATATTAGATTGGATTACTTTGAATAATTTTATAGACAATTGTTTATTGAATTGTATTTTTTGAACTTTGTGTATTGTTTGTCTAATTTTCCAGATTATGAATGATATTGTTTTTAACAGATTATCTTTTTTTTGGGATTATCTGATATTGTACTAACCTTTTTGGGTTTTGATAATGACTAAAGACATGTAAAATTTGTAGTTCATTTTTGTGGACTATGTGATTCTCTAGAAGTTTATTCTATCACTTCAGAGGTGATTAAGTCATATTGAATACTCATCATTTGGAGAAAGGATAAGTTTTTGGTATAACATTATTAAAGGATGATTCCATATTTGAAAAGTAAGTATATTTCCTTATGTCCTTCGTCAATTTCAGAAAAAAATTCTCCAACTTTATGAAAAGGCAATTAAAAAAATGTTGTCTCTTTACTTTTCCTACTGGGAAGCCAAAGACCGTTTAACCTATCAAAAGGTTCGGATTTTCTGGTGGTTACCTTTATCCTAATCATGTTTTCTATCACTCTACATCAGAACTTGACACTTAGTTTCTCCTCTATAACCATGTTTTAATGGAATCCTAGTATGGGTTATCTCATGTGACATTTTTTACTTCACTTTCATTCTTTTAAAGTGATAGTTTTACAGACTCTTTTTCTGATATGGGACTTTTAATGAAGTTTCCAAGCCAAATTTTAAAATTGTGAGGATGAGATTTCTAAAAGGGGAGAAGGATATAACATCTCAATTAAATAAAGAATAATAAATTTTCATATTTATTAATATTTTTGAATTAAATATCAATTTTAAATTAAATGGGATGCTATGTTCGATGGAATACACAATTTTCAATAATAGGTTTCTTGGAAATCTTACGTTGCACCTAACGTTGGGTCATAATGAAAAATAATAATATAATATTATTTTAAATGGTAGTTAATGCCTAGAAATTGTATTGGTGGGAATGAAGAAAATAAACCATATTATGATTAAACATGTTTCTAATTTTTTTACATTTACCCAATAAAATTTAGATGCTTAAAATGTAAATGAATCTAATTTTAAGCATAAATACTCTAATAAACTTTAAAAGGTCGATTTACCGCCTTTTGATGACGAACCCTCTTTAAATATATTTTTGGTCGCTTTTATGTGTTCTCTTTGACAAAAACAATTCTTCAGAATTGGGACATAAAAATTCACTTTTGGTAAATATTTGGTATTTTACTAATAAAATTAATTTTTCTAATGAATAGTGAAAAATACTGTATTTTAATTCAAAACTGCCTTTTAATATAATTTATTTATATGGTTAGATTATATTTTTAATTGGTTTTAAATTTTAATTAGATTATATTTTTACCATTAAATCCAATTTTTTTCACTGGAAGTAATTTCACTTTGAAATTGGATATTAACAAGTGTCAATCTTTTGATAGTTATTATTTCTTAAAAAACATGCTTTTTTGTTTTGACAATGGGAATTAATTTTAAATTAATTAATGAAACTTATATGGTTTGAATCTGGTAAAATATACATCATTTTTTAATTCGAAATGTCAAATATATCTTAGGCTGAATTTAGGGTATATTTCTGAAAAACTTTAATTTTTGATGAATAGTGAAAACACTAAAAGTAGTTAAAACCTGAATTTTTGATTTAAATAAAATTTTACCGGTTCTATGTATCAAATTTCAAAAATCCGACCTAAATGGTTGTTATTATTAAGTAAAATTTGGTTCAATAAGATATAAATTATTTTTGGTGAATAATAACATTTGAATTTTATTTACTGCAATTAAAGGTAAATAGGGTAATTCAAGGTAAAAATAATATTATAATAATATCAAATTACCCTAAGAGGTGTGCTAATCCTATTGGTTCATACATTTTTGACAATGGTAACCCATGGGTCGATTTTGGGACCCCATTTAGCCACTTAGGTGTGATAATGACACTTTATATTAATTAATTTAATGTAATGACAAAAATGACATAAACATATATTTTTGAGCAATACAATTCTTAACTGGTGTTATATAAGTTATCTATTTGAATAAAAATATTATTTTGAAAGATAAAATAATTTTGTACATCATGTTATTTTTTTATAATTTTTATACTTCAAATAAATAAAATTATTTATGACACAATAATGATGCAGTGTTTACCTCATTAATGAATGATTTAAATAAATAAGATTATAAAGATTAAAAAAACATCCAAAACCTATCAAATTCTTATTGGATGATTTTATTTCGAATAATATTCATCTTAGCATCGACTATAATATGTTTTGGACCTTTAGAAACCAAAAATCATTATATAATAAAATAATATTTTCAATCTTTCTTAAAGATCCCCTCACCCCCTTATAAAATCACCCACCTCTAACCCATTACTCACACCTCTCATTCCCCTTAGATCATAAAAACATGGCTGAAATAATATCTAAAGATCCCTCTCTTCCACCTATAATCCTTCCCTTATGCATAAGTCACTTCAAGAAATCCTTTTGGTTCATACCAAAGGGAGTTACCCCGATTTAAAGATAACGTCTTCTCTTAAGTGCTTTTATTTTATTTTATTTCTCCACCCCCTAAACTCTTTTTATTCCATTATTTTAAAACAACACTATATCCTCATTATAATATGTTTTTTATATGGGAATTATTCTAACTACACTTACACACACCTCCGTTTGATGGGAAAAGTACATACTGTTTCTGTGGACAGTGAACTACTGCCTCACGAAACGATGATTGTTTAATCTTATCCTACCACCTCTAATGGTGGAAATTAAGATAGAACTGTATTTAAATGGGATGTATATTATATTTATATTTTATATTTTCTCTATATTTCGGTATTTTTAATTTATATCATACCTTTATGGTTTCCATAATTGGTAAATACGATAATGTCATTTGAAGAAGTGTGGACTACCGCCCCCTCAAAGTGATATAAATCATTCATGAAATACGCAGAATGTATTAAGTATGGATTTAATTAAATTAAATAACATAGATATTATACTGTTTTTATAATATACCTATTTATTTCTATGTTTTCATTCCTTTAAATATAAAATAAACATTAATGTAGCGTCCATGCGTACGTACAGCTTACCATCTCCATGAACGGTGCATTTCATTTCATAACTCCAAATGATATGGAATATTATAAATACATATACACTGGATATATATGATATATATGATATATAAATAATGAATATAATTATGGAGATAATGGAATTTTGATCGCATGGACAATTTGTAATTATAACAAGTTCATTTTGACTAAAGTTCCGAACATCGAGAAAATGTCTGATATGAAGTTAAATAATTAACTAATTGTTACGGAAAGGTAATAAGTGATATAAAAGAAATAATAAACCTGAAAAATTTTCTTAAGTATGTATAACTTAACTTATGTTTATTATTCTGGAAGAACACAAAATATACGAGTCAAGTCAGACACGAGGTAAGGGGTTTCTTATCACACTTTTAATTCAGTGAGATTTCCATTGTCCAGCACATATTTATTACATGTGGTGTCTTGTATATTTCAATTATATATATATTATCATGATTCTGTTTATATTAACGTTATTCTATGATTCATTTGGTGGTTATATACTTTTTGTGTTATGACTCGATTGATTACAACGTGGTAAGGAGTTCTCATATCACTTTTATTCCCATGAGATTCATGCTATATTTTCCACTATTTCCTTTTTTGTGGTGTATGTACTGCCCTCGATTGTATTATTTGTGTAATATAATTTAATTTATGGTTATTTACATCTTCATCGTATGATCCATATTTCATTTTGTGTATGTTTCATAAGTTACCAAATCGGTAAGGGAAGTTTTCAACCAAATTTTCATTCTTTGGGTTAATATTCTAATTCCTAATTATGTCATGATATGATTATTTGTAGAATCACTATTTATTTATTTATGTTGTAATTTCCACTCCTTTTTGTTTGAGTATACTTTTCATACAGACAATCAATCCATTTATAAATTCTCATGTCATTGATATGAACTTGATTAGGGTAATCTTAACTCAATTTCCATTCATTGAGTTAAACTTCAAAGTCAATGGTTTTGTTTTATAAAGAACATGTGTGAAAGTAATATGATTGATTTACACTAAATTTCCAATCATATTGAGTGTTTTTATATTTTTCACACATTATTATGTAATTGTTTTATCCTTAATCTAAGGATACATTTTTCATAAGGGATTTCGTCGCAATTTACATTCCATTAAGACTTCACTGTTGTTATGCACCAATTCACTTTTATATGGTGTCAATAATATCCTTCCACATATTATATCATGAATACCTTTATTTTCAAGATATTATAATGTTTTTATTAATGTTATTCCTCAATTATTTGTATTCAAGTGTCCCTCATTTGGTTAGGAAATCATTAACTATGATATCATTTTAAATGTTTTAAAGAATTATTCTTCTAAATCATTCTCACTAATGTCCATGTTTTAAAAATGGTTTTAAGTATTTATTTATATAGACAAGAATGATTTGAAATTAAAATTTATTTCATCGTTTCAAAGTGGTATTGAACACTTTGATTCCAAAATCTATTTATTAAATGTTTTAAATGATTTTGAAAATGTTTTGATAAAGCATTTATTATGCCAATATCTTGAAATGATATATTGGGATTGCAATGTGGAAATGTTACATTTATTTTATGATTATTTTATATGTTATGAATATGTTATGGTTATTAATAATTTTTTACATATATAGGTGGTTCCGTAATAAACCTAGGGCGGGTGAGCCCGAGATAGATCTCCAATGCATTGGGTAACATGACAGAGGTAAACATTAATGTTTCTCCTAAGAGATTTAAGGAATATAATGTTATGGGTATTCCAAATATAACTCCCTACGTAGCTATGAAAGCTAAAATTTATTTTTAATATGGATGCCACAAGTTACCTTTATGATTTAAGATTTTTATGTGTTATTCATAAATGTTATGATTTCATGAGGTATGTTAAAGAGCTTATGTTTTGTATGTATTGATGAACTAATGTTTTAATTCTTTATTTTATAACCGTTACTGAGCTTTTTATGCCCATCCCATGTTTTTGAAATGGTTCTCACATGGTATAAGGCAGCGTAAGAGAAACAAAGAACTCAAGGAGATTTATAAGAAGAAAATAATTATTGTTTTCTTTTAAGAAATTTTATTTTATGAAAAAAATGGATACTAAGTAGAAGTGTGTACTTTGTAATTTTTTGAGATGTAATGTAATAGTTATGGACTAATTTTCTAAAACTCTAAACATGAAAAGATACTCAATGTGAATTATCAACATAATTATAGATTATGTAATGTCTAAGGTTGGGTAATTATATTTTGAATTCCCCATTTATTATAGTCTTGGTTGTATTTCCACCTAGGATTGGATGGATAGTATGGTTCTTTCCTAAAGGGTTGGTTATAGGGGTGGTCTGGAAATATTTCCTCAGAACTGTAAACAGTTTCTCTTAGTTGGGGTAATTGATCAGAGTAGTGGGTGTTAGAAGAACATATAACACAATGGATTGGAGAAGGATATTTGGATTTCCCTCGGGAAAGATAAAGTTGTTGAAGAAGGGTACTTACCTCTTCGAACTTCATGGCCACTTTATTCTCAAATTTAGTACTTTTCACATCATGGACACCTCGAATGGGTACAGTAGACCTTGAATTGAATTGTTGAGTGTTTTTTTCAATGTTCTCAATCTGAGTTCTTGTAGTAATTGGGGTCTTATCAACTACTGTACCACCTATAGCAGTATCAATCATATTTTGATCAATAGGAATTAATCCTTCAAAAAATACTAAATTAAAAGTTGATAACTTATTTGGGTTTGTGGGAAACATAAACATAACCTTTTAAAAAAATTAAAATATTCATTTAATCTTTCCCCTTGTTATTTCATTATACTACAAATTTATTTCCTTATATTTGTAGTTTGAGAGGCTGGAAAATATTTTTCAAGAAAAAGACGTTACATGTTCGCCCAACCTCTAATTGGTGTATTAACATAGTAATGCCAGTCTTTTGCACTGTCATTGAATGAAAATTTGAATGCTTTGAGTTAACTTGTTCTTCATCCACATTAGAAGGTTTTAAGGTGTAACACATAGTATTTAATTCTTTTATGCATTTTATAGGATCTTATACAACAAGTCCATGAGATCTTAGCAATAAGTTAATTAGATGGAATTTTAGTTCAAAATTGGGTGCCTCGCCTTATATTTGAATATATTTTGGTTGGATATCAACCATAGGAGAGGTTAGTTTTTTTAGTGTGAAATTGATTTCAGTCATTTTATACTCATTAATTAAAGGTTTTAATTTGGTTACATAAGAAGATGGGTTTAGAAAAGTCTCATGTTGTGGTGTGTACTCTGTCAAAGGTTTGTCTTGTGAATTTTAGTGTAACTAAGGATGGATCCTCTTCGGTTCAGGTTTGAAAGGTGGTAAGTATCCAGGACTAGATTGCAACATGCACAGAACCTACAAAATAAATATATCATAACACAAAAATATATGCATAGGTAGAAGAGAAAACAAATAAAAATTCTCAAAAATTACAAAAAACATATAAAAAACACGCACTAAAAACCAAGAGAACTCTAAAAATAGTGCCAAAATTTGACCTATTTTTCATGAAACCTCAAATTTATTATGATTTGAAGGCTGATTTATAGTATAGGTAATACCCTAGGTCATCTCTCAATGCTATTTGGTGGGTTTTAGTGTGAATTTTTAATAAAAAGGAACAAAAGTGGGGGGTGTTTTGAAAACAAATTTAAGAAATTGACTTGATTTAAAGAGTTTAATAGTTGATAAATAAACATGGTGTCTTAGAAAAATGAGATATGGAGATCATTTCAAGTTCTTTACACATCTTGGTTCTTCATTGTTCTAAAAATATTGACAAGGTTTTGTTTAATTCTTTGGTTGAGGGTTGTAAAGAACTTGATTCCCCTCCTGCCTTTTAAATTATTCCAAAACATACCAAACTTTGAAAAAAAATTGAGTTGTCAAGGATTGTCCCTCAATAATTGATATAAGGATACCAAATCATACTAATATCTTATATATTTGTGAGATAAATAGAATGATTTTGTTTTCCCAATCAGAACAACCCAATATCCCCACTTGAAATCTTAACCAAATCGTTGTTGATATAAATACTATTTCACTTAATTATAAGAAAAGTAATGTATTTAGTGGAGAAGTGACATAGAGTTAAACATAAGTGAAATATTTAATAAAAAAATTACAGAAAAAAAGTAGAATAACAATTTTCAGAAATCCCTCCCATGTATGTGTAGCATCATCTAAATAATCTTCCACATTTTATCTTCCATTAAGAGGAGGAAGATGCTAGAGTGGAAGTTCACATTTTCCATGACCCCCCTATGAGGATAAGATCCTATAGAACTTCTAGGATGAAGAGAGGACTCCTCCAAAACTCCAAATTTAGGGCATATCACTCCTGGGAAGAACATAAAAATTAGGAACCCAAGGTGCCAATTTATAGGAAAATTGGAGGGTTTTTTTAGCCCACAAGTTTTTATAATCCACTTGGATCATGGTTTTTGATCACTAGACATTCGAATATCAATTTGTACAAAACTAATTGTTTTCCCACCTATTGAATAAATCCACTGAACATTTGGCACCATTTGGAAAAATATTTCCTAAGATATTGAAAAAATATGAAGCACATTTATTGACTTCATGCATCATGAGAAGAAAAATATGTTTTTATTTCATATAATTATTTACATTCTATTTAAAGGGTTTTAATTAATTATGTTCTCATTATAATCTATCTTATATTCCCTTTTGATTTTTTATTTCTGAAATTTAATTATTTTATCCCGAACACGCTATATCTTTTTATATGTACATGACTATGACTAACATAAATATACACAAGAATTCGAATTAGGACATGTGTAAGGAAGGGGTTTATATTTCCTAGCCACAAGTATCCTCTTAGGATGAGTCTCTGTGTTATGGTTCTTATGTGTGTGTCTATTAAATGATTAGGTAGTACTATTTTTATACTGTGAGTTTATATGTTTTGACTAAGGTATTTTAAATAATTGTTCCTAGATGAAATCGTAGAGGATCTCATAGGGGAGCAGGTCAGGATGCTCCTATCATTAAAATTATCTTACAACACTTTCAGACATGTAGGAGAGCAGTTGTGCATGACCTTGTATTCATTGTAACAGTCCTATAAATAGAGTTGTATCAGGCCTGATTCTTTCAGCTAGTACCATCTCAGGGTGGAGAAATCTCATTGGGGTGGACTATCTATGGTCGATTTTTCCTAAGATTTCCAATTACAACATCCACCAATATTCCAAATAATGATAGGAACTTAGTATTCTAAGAATTGGATTGAGATTATCAAGTGGATTTTTGATTTTATAAAGAATCATAGTGATATTCAAGTGAAATTTTCTATATTTATTATTTAGAGGCTTTCTAGGAGATTGTGGAGTGTGATGAGCTAGTTTGTGATGTATTAGGGTTAATGATAACTTATAAGACATATTTTCAAGGATTTATTTCTGGATATGATGATGTTAGGTAGATCCCCTATTTCATGGTGATCTAAAATATAATGATGATAATAGAATAATATTCTTCTTTTTTTATGGAGTTTTTATTCTTTGATCCACTTTTGGCTAGGAATGATGCACTGAAAGCCTAAAATTTTGATATTAGATCACAACCTGGATTAAGATGCTAGGTGAGGAACTTTGACATTCCCACATACTTAGATGTTCTTAGTAAGGCCCATAGAATTGAGAAGTATTTATAGGATGATAAAGAAATAGGTCATCTCTCTATTTATAAGAAATCTTGTAGGTGTTTTCTTGAGTTGATATATGGGTAACCCATCTGATAAAAAAATTAGAAAGGTTGTTGGGATGCACCATAGTGGAAATAGGTAGTCAAAGTAGATAAAGTATTCTTCACCTCTTTAAATGAGAGGCGGTTCTCCATGTTTTTTTATCATTAGGAATATTGGATATTACCCAAAATTCGACCAAAATACTTAGAGGAAGTGTTAATGGTGTGGTTATATAAATTATATTAGAGTGATATCATTGAGAGATGGAGGGGATGAATTAGTGATTCCTTTTCAACATTCATATTTTTCCATTATAATTCATCCTTTGTAGCCAATTAAATACTTAATCCACTATTATTATGTCTCTCATTCATATGTTGAATAATTTTGGAAATCAAAAAAATAGAACCCAATGATTTACATTGTTCAATAAAGTGAAATATTTCTGAACATATTGGTTAGTTCCACCCAAGAAATTCTCTATTATATAAGAATGTGATTACAAATAATAATGGTTTATACCCCCAATTAAAAATTGGTTAACCCCCTGATTTCCAATCCACCTTTAACATTTTTTTAAACCCCCGAAGATGCACATTCTTCTCCAATAATGGGTTAAATGTCCCAATCAATGTCTTCCAACAAATAGTTATACCACCCAGTTGCAACCTTCTTCTTTAGAAATCTGATCAACAATAGAAATATCATTTAAACCGTTCTCCTCCACAAGCATGATGGACCACACATGAAAATGTACACTTCAAGAGACTTTGTACATGATGAATCAATGTTGATAGTATTTCAAAAATATTATAATCACCTATTTATGATTAGTTTACTCAATGAAATAAATATTGGGTAGATGTTCATACTTTATTTGATGATGTCTCGATCTCGCTAGATTTTCACATGGAATGCACACAGTTTCTTCAATATTATTTAATTTAAGAAAGAACATAAATAATAAATTTAATATTTCATTTTAAATTTTCAATTATTTATCTTCTGATACACTTCATTCATGAAGGATATAATGTATCTGGTAAGTTGTAAACACTAGAACAATATAATTAATTATTTTATGTTCCTTGGGATTATTATCCCTTGATATTTTATATAGATTCATACATGAATGTAAACATTATAGGAATTCTCCTTCAACATGTATCATGCAACAGTAAGCATGAAATATCCCATGTACATTTCTCCACATTTAATAATATGTATATATGAGACACCGCCTTTCTTTAAGTAAGCCATGAGAGATAAAGTTCTTTCCACACACTCTATTATTCTTCACATAACAAGATATGTGTATCCTCAAGGTTCTTTGTCAATGGTATTTGCGTGATCAAATAATGAGAAAATATCATGTCTCCCTTCTCATAATAAGGGTTTTCTATGAGAGTCTTATCTAACCTTTATGTAACCATTTAGGTTTTTCAATACACTTAAAATTGTTACTTCCTTCATATAATAATGTGGCTATTCACTGGATATGATTCACATGATCCAAGCCCATGATTTCATTTTTATTTATAAAAATGATATCTCTAAATATTTAAAATGTTTGAAACTAAGAACCCTCTCCCCAACCTTCATATTTATAGGTATAATTACACTACCCATCCTTTTTAAGGTGATTAAACGATTATTTAACCCCCAAATATCTTAGTAGATATAAAATATTTTTAATTACAAAACTCTCAAAATTATCATTACTTCATGCAATGATAGATGGTCATACAATATGTGTGAACACTTTTAAATATCTCTTTGATTGATCATGACAATCATCAATGGAAAAAACATGAAAACTATCAGTGTCTTCATGAAATAGAAGATATAAATTATAGGATCTTCTTGTGATGGGATTTGTGTTATTATTCACATGAAGAAATCATGTGATCATGTCTATCATGAGACGAACACTTCCAAACTAATGTGAAACTTCAAATAATCGCATGCATGAAAGAAATAGATTGCATTAATGTCCTTGGATTGATAAAATGATATCATTCTATTAGGGTTATCACTAAAGATAGTAAATTTTATTGATCTCATACATACGTCAGTTGATGTTCGAGAGGTTGAAGATGAAAATATAGATATGATTAGATGACATAGAAGCATTGGATTAGACCACCTAGACTAGTTCTGTAAATTTTTAAACAAATGAATAATGTAAACAACACACATTCCACGCATAAAAATTGAGCTTGTTCGAGGAACTACAATATAATATTCATCATGCCTTCAGCAGTTCAAGTTGGAATTATGGATTAACAACCAAAACATGCACACATGCCCCCACCGGGCTGTGAGACACAAGAATGGTTCACTAGAAACCCTAAATATGCTATGATCCCATCTGATCTACCATTCCCTCCTTATAGGAACAACATATCCTCACAATAACTCCATGATAACTGGATTTGATATATACCATGTATGGTTTATCATTATCCCACAATATCATGGTCAATCTAGGATAAATGTTTTTCTATGGCTGGCCCATTTTTTATATAATGCCCATAATATATAATATTAGTTGATATTAGTATAACATTTTGATCCAAATCAACATTCTTCTTCAAAAATTATTCATGAATTTATTCAATAAATTATCATGAAAAATAATATATATTTTTCATGGCCTTATATTTTTTCATGGAATCCACAATTAAAACCCCTCATGTAATAATTGAACATTTCATAGTCTTCTTAAATTCCATATATTATTTTGGAATTAAATATGTTGTAAAAAATTTACAAACTCCCAACAAAATTATCACATGTCTTCAAACATAAGATCTATTTAAAAATCATCGCATTTTATAGAAACATAATACTAAGTAACCAAATAAATTATTGACATCCTAAATAAATAAAAAGTGTGTTAGACCTTATTGACAATAAATATAACTCCACATTATTGGTCTCAACAATACACCATTTTATTTTTTTATCAATACTACCAATCAATTCATTATGATAGTATTCAAATCTCAATCTCTTTATTCTTACCCTTATTGAAAATAAATAAAAAGGTGTATTTTAGGGTCCTTACATCAAATTCACCTTTAGAAACCCCATTTCCAATGTTTCTCAACTCAAATAAAGGAATCCAATGTTTCAGAAAGAAATGAACTTTTAGTAAATCAAATCTAAAGTCTACATTTAATAACTTGGTGTAGAGAATAAGAGTGTTCTCTCAAAATAAACCAATATATCTTGAAAACATTCATTAATGTGATACCATTTTTAAAATCTCTCAACCTCTTCATTTTATTATAAATTTGGGCTTTTTTTCATGTGATATCCTGTACACATCATAATAAACACATCAAAATAGTTTAGGTGCATAAAATATTACTCCCACTTCATGTAATAGTTTTCATGTTCCATCACTCCCCCTTGATATGTAGTTCGAAATAATCAAGGAATATATTCATGTGTGATGATAATATCTAAGGTTCACTGTTTCTCCCCTTGAAGGTATACAATCCATTAATCATCAAGTAAATATGTTTTAACCCTGATATAAATCTATTCTCATTCAATTCCCCACATGTTAATTTATATATAAAAGAAAAATAGAATATGGATGGACCTCAAATGTACTCAAAATACACAATCAGATAGAGATTCCCCTATCAATATAATCATATTCTTTGATTCCTTTGAATGTATGATTGATTTTTACTCATCAGTTTCCACTTATGATATGGATGTATTTTCCTCTTCAGTATTAGAAGCATTGATTTTTTCTTCCCAAATATTGTTTATGATTTCCTCTTGGGACAATATAATTTTCATATAATTTTTTCTTTCATCCTCAGTTTTTCTACACCTTTCACACTTTATAATTTTCATGTCAACATTTGTAGATGGACTCTCATCATCTATAATTTCGTCAACTTTCAAAACTTTCATTCATTTTTTTTAAATATTTTGATCATTCACTATTTGTTTACCCTTAGATATTAGGTCAGTATAGATAAATAAAAATTCTTTTATAATGTTCTCAGTTTTTTTACCTTCTCCCAGACTTCACTAGTTACTATATCTTTATTAAAAATTTGAATTATCTTTACATTTACATTATGAGGAATCTCACATGGTGATCTAAGTCCTCATTTCTCTAATTTGTGACCTTCTTGACCACATATTCCACAAACTTCATTTAAGAATTAAAATTTGTTATAAGTTGAAACTTTAAATAGTTTATTTTTCATACGATTCTATTTCTAATAATATAATATCATCTGTTTTATGCCCCATTATTTCATGCCTCCTTCCCTGTAGTGAAATGTTATATTGTCATGAATAAACATTATGACTAAAAAATCCACAACACTAGAAGTATCCTATGAACCATGATCATCCAGACTAATATTATTTATGAAATATAGATTATTTATACAATATTTTTAGATATTTTGTGTGTTTCTACTTTAGAGGAAACCCTCTGGCTAAATTAGTCCACTCATCCTTTGTGGAAGATGATTTGTTTTCTTATTTTTTTTTTCTTTTGCTCATTTTTCCAAATCAAACATGTACTGTTAGAGATAATAGATATCCATTGATACTGATTAGGTATAGAAACAACTTTTCTTTATAAACCATTTTTCTTCTAATCTTGTGATGAATCACTTTTAAATTCAACTTCTCTATGGAATTAACATTTAAAAATTTTCAAATCATTCAGATAAGAAATATAAATTGATTGGGTTTCAAATAACTCTTACACTTTCTCAGAAATATTTTCACATAGATCATTGACTGTATTATAAAATATCACTATCATAAATATGTTTTGTATATTTTACTTAATAAGAGATGATTATTCCTTGAAAATATATTCTTTTCAAGATTGATCTTCTTCAATAGTTTTCATCATTCCTTATAACTAAGTTATCTCCATCTTATTTTCTGTTATTTCATTAATACGGGTAAATTCACTCTTGACATGTTCTTTATCCACAAAGATGATCTTAACAATTCATTTCATTAGAATTCTATTCTCATTATTTAGTTGTATATTTTCCATAGAGAATGTTCAAGATTTTCTTTGAACATGCATTCTTGTTTATTTTTCTCATTACATTCTTCAGCTTTAAAGTATTCATTATATTTCATAGCATTTCCCATAAGACAAACTTAATTTTTCAAAGATATTCCATCTTATGAATCACAACTTTTTTATGAATATTCGTTTATTTCTATTCTCTTCAAATTCCTATTCATTGGAGTAAAACTCCTCTCTACTTTCTTTTATAATACTTATTATCCTTTTTATACGTGTTAATGTCAAAAATGTTTTATATTTGGATAGTTACCAGAAAAACGACCGCTAATGTGGTAATTCCATCATTTGAGTGACTTTTTCCTTTTCCATTCCACTTTCCCCTTTTAATATTTCTTGTAAATAAGGCCATAATATGATTTTTTTTATATTTAGTTATATTATCCTCATAATTCCACAATTATAGTTTACCATTGATTCTAGATTTACCATTTACAATGGATTAAAATTCTGTATCATCTATTTCATTTTTCTTGAATGATGAAGAAACCATTGAGAGATCTTCTTAGTCTTCCAAAGTTGAAACAATTCTATTGAATCTATATTAGAAAATTATCATTATATTCTTTACAAAAATATAATCATTCAACTTCTAAAAAAACCCTCTGATATTGCTAAAAATCTCATTCACTCTTATAAAATTTTCATCAACAATTTCAAATTTATCCATTTTTTCATCCTCAAACATTATTATCCATATTTTTAACATAGTTTCTTTAAATTTAAGATTTCTTTGATAACTACTTATCAGTTTATCCTAGTAATCCTTGGATGTTTGGAGGCCCATCACTTTAGTATATTCCTTTTTTGATAAATCAATGAATATTTAATTTTGAGAATTCAATCCATCTACATGTTATTATTATAAGAAAATGTTATAGCAAATTTCTCATCACAGAGAGTAAGTACCACTATTGTTGCATCTCTCACTTCAACCCCATGTGATAAGAAATAATGTATCATTAAATGTTTCTATCTATGATATTTCTCACCATTAAAAATGGTAACACCTAAAATAATTAATGAATTTATGTTTTCTATACTTTTTAGTATATTGATCTTTATAGAGGAGACCTTATATCTGACACCAATAATAGAATATAAATCTGTGCGAGATCGTTGAAATGGGGAGGGGGTGATTAAGTGATCCCATTTATTTTTTTAATTTTTTTTCATTTCAATTTAACATTTGTGGCTAGTTGAAGACACAATCCACTCTTCTTCTGTACCTTAGACTTAATTTTGATAATTATATAATTTAAAAACATATGAAAAATGGATTTAAATGGATTGATACAAAGAATTACTCATTCTCATGTTGGTTAGTCAACCCAACATTGATTATCCACTATATCAGAAAGCAGATTAAAAACTAAAACTGGTTAAGCCACTAATTTATAAATAGGTTATACATATAAGTTATAATACAACTTCAGATATTGGATATACCCATAATTTCACCTTCATATCTAGTGATTGGTTAGAAACCCAATCAAAATCCCTTATAAAATGGTTATATCCCCCAGAAGAATCCTTCTTTTTATATGACTTGATCAACAATAAAATAATAATATTTATGATCATCCTACAAAATATATCTAGATCACAATTACATGTGTATACTATAAATCCCTTTTCACCTGATGAGTCATAGTTATTGGCCTTTCTCAATTATTCTATTAACATTTGTTTGATTAGTTTCTTTAGTGAAATAAATTTCAAGGCATATGTTCTTCCATCATTGATAAAGTCGTGGCCTTAAAGGATGTGTTCATGTGATACAAAAAATTTCATTAAAATTATTTTAAATAAGTTATATCTTTCACAATAAACATAGTCTTACATCTTGAATTCTTACCATGTTGAAATCTGATACACTTCATGTATGAAGGATACAATTCATGTTGTAGGTTTTAAACCCTATAAAATTATATTTCATTATTTTATGTTATTTTATAGGGTTTATTATCCATGTATATTTTATCAAGCTCTAAACATGAATAGAACCATGAAATCCCATTTCATTTAATAAGCTTCACGTGACACTGTTCATGAAATATCTCATGTATTCTTCTCCTCATGTAATGATAATCCAAATTCATGAATGATTTTTTATATTAAAATAAATCACATATGATATTTATATTTTAAATTATTTTCTGTTTATTTAATGATATTGTTGATATTTTTGAGGATGCATTAATTTATGGTAAATGAGAACAAGTAGAATAAATGTCTATGATATCCACTGAAAGAATTCTTCCCATGAAGAATGATTCCTACAGAACACTCCCTAGTAGGGAAACTGAATAAACAACATGAAATGATGCTTTTGAAGCTGAAAGTTAATATTACATGCTGTGAAAACATTACACAAAAAAAAATAAATGGTTTAAACTTAGGATAATATGTGAATTGAAGAAGGTGCTCTCTGGTTGATGAAAATATGTGTCACAGAGTGACACATATCATTATGCCATGAAACCACTGAAGATGTCCTATAAAGCTTTCTTTTCATGAAACATTTACATGTGGCGAAACATTTACATGATGTGAAAGTGTTGGGATGACAAAAAAATAGGCATACTCAATTTATCATAGGGAGGAGGCCTATTATATGATCTCAAGACCACATAAGATCACATTTTGACAAATTATTATTCCATTTAATGTTATATGATCCCTTTAGGAGTCTATAAATAGAGAGATAAGTTACTATATCTGGATAGAATTTGGAGACCAAAGTCTCAATCAAGAAGTTATGCAGCTGCAACTGGATCCTCCTCCACATTATCTCATGTCATATTTCATGTTTTATTTACTTTCATCCCTTCCCCATACTCCATTTTCTCTATAATTAGGGGGTAAACCATATATTTCTCTATGTTTATGTATCCAAATGGGGAAGGTATTGTTGTAACCATTTCATATTTTTATTCATGTTCTGGTAGCTGTATTTTGTCTATTAAATTTCAATCCTATTATTTTATATTTATCATGACTATTGATAATTGAATTTGAAAGAATATTAAAAATTGAACCAATGGTTACTATAAATAGAGGCATGAATTTTATTACATTAATGGAAACTGAGTTTAAATATGGTATCAAGAAAAAACGATTCGGAAATGCCCTTATTACCATAACATGGGAAGAGTAGAATCACCGTGTTGAGGTTGCGATACCATGATCATTGGACCCAACTCATATCAACTTCAATTACAAACATAGATTAATAAATTTATTTATTAAACCTTTACACTTGGATTCACCTTACATTAATCATTTTAAAACTTGTAGATGCCATGAATTTTCATTTTAGTAAATGATCCAATTTATAATCTCATCTTATCCTATCCTACCTTCATCTTAATATATTGCATGGTATTTAAAATAATAAGTATGGGGGATATATTTTCCATGATCAATTGGGATATAATTTATTAAGTAGAATTTAATGGGAGTTTTCATTGCAATTTGGGGAGAGACCATGAATTTTTTACTATACATTATCATTATTCACCTCTCATTCTAAAAAAATGGAAAAAATGGATAGTGTATTTGGATAGTAAAAAATCACCATTACTAGACTGGTGGTTCCCACAAAATATCATAAATGGTTAGTTATTAGTCGTGAGATCTATCCTAAATAAAAATTTCAAAAAAGTAAAAAAAGAGAAAGAGAGAATGGTTCATTCATTATTTTTACTTATATCAAGAGCCCACATTGAGTTTATTGGGGGGAAATAGAGTTGAAATTTGTAAAGGGGTATTTTATGGAGATTATATTTTTATATCATTCATTATGATTTAGATTTGAACCTTGTATTGATATTTAGTTTATATCATTTACCCATATACCCTAAAGTCGTAGTGTTATTTTAACCTATCAATGAATTCATCATGATAATTTTTGATTCTATATTTTCATGATGGAGATTTTAGATTCCATGAAAGAATATGGTTAGTGACATGTTCTTGAGGTATGTTATTAACTTTGTACCCAGATAATGAGAGGAAAAATAAAAGTGAAATCATATTCATAATGAATTGAAAAATTAAAATTGATTAATGAAAAGGTTTGGTTATTTCAAATGGGAAAAATTTAATATGTTATTAGTTGTTTTTTTATAAAAATTGAGACGTTAATGAATTTTCATTTGAGATTTTTGAATATTTAATTTCCCATTTGAATTATTTTTTATTGACATTGAGTTTAAATCATGTTAAGGTGATCATACTTTATAGTATGTTGAGATTCCATTGTTGAGGAAAAGTATGAATTCAAGTATGAGAGATTATGATAATCCTAGTTCATGTATGGTTTTTGATATTAAAATTCATCCCATTTGATATTTAAAATTTTAATTCTTTCCCATTTATTTAATGATAGCATTTGTATTTTGAAGGATGATTAAATTTATGGGAAAATGAGAAAAGGGAGAATAAACTACTATGATATCCCCTAAAAGAAGGATTAACCTAATTAAAGATGCATATGAAACACTCTTGGGAGATAACACTGAAGATCCTGGGTAAAACAAAGCATATTGGGCTACCAACTGACATTAAACATTGTGTGAAAAATATATTTCATGACAAAAAATATATCTTTTGAACCCAATACTAGATTTGAATTAATGAAATAACTCTCTGGGGGATGAAAAAAGTCTCATGGAATGACATATTTGGTTATGACATGAAAATTCTAATGATGACCCATAAATCTTGTTGGTCATGAAATACTTACACGTTTTGAAACATGTACATGTTATAAAACATTTACACTATGTGAAATTGTTGGGATGACCCAAATATAGTAAGATTTGATGTATCAGAGGGATGAGACCTATTTTATGATTCTGGAACCACCCAAGATCAATTTTTAACCCATTGTGACACCATTGAATTTTGAAAAATCTCTTTAGGAGTTTATAAATAGAGGGATGAGCTTCTGTTATTGAACATAATCCAGAGCCTAAAGTCTAGGTAAAGAAGCTACACTATTATAGGGTCCTCCACCAATTTATTTTCACTTTTATTTCATGTTTTATTTACATACTCCCCACCATTAATATCTTGTCACTAAGATGTGGGGGGTAAAACGTTCCTGGTAACACCCCATGTTTTTTGAACTGTTTTTTTTCTAATTAATTTAATCTTTTTGACATTTTTTATTTCTTGTGAAACTAGAAATAATTATATATATATATATATATAACAGTAAGTCACAAATTACATTCACATGGGATCATCTTGTATTGCACTAAACGCAAAATTGACTTGGCTTTTTCTATACACAACATAGACTTGGCATGCACTACATGCAACACTAACTTAGAGTACGTTACATGCAATACTGAGTTTATACCAAAAATCATTTTATTGTTATAATTATTAAAATGAGTTAGTTATAGCCTAATAGTTAAAACATAGTAATATAAGTATTAATAAATACCTATCAAATATTTTTATAATGGTTTTATGTAAATAAAACATATTGATAATGAAAAATACAATTTTTTGTAAATTCTTTATTTATTTAAAAATACAATTTTCTCAAACGT
Organism: Viscum album; assembly: GCA_963277665.1. Classification (NCBI taxonomy): domain Eukaryota; kingdom Viridiplantae; phylum Streptophyta; class Magnoliopsida; order Santalales; family Viscaceae; genus Viscum; species Viscum album. The sequence continues at coordinate 620,077,590 of OY728139.1, forward strand.
ACAACTTTTCATGCCCTTCTATAATGAAAATATATTAATTTTAGATTGATATAGAAATTTAATTTAATAAAATGGAATTTATATATGAATTTATAATTCTTAAATTAACATAGGGTAAATTTTTGGGATTTTTCAAAGAAAAAGTTTTTTTTATGAATAGTGAAAAATAGTACATTTTAGTTCATAACCGCCTTAGAATATAAATAATTATTAATGTTAAATTATAATTTAAATTTGTTTTCAGGTAAAATAATATCAATTACAAATCAATTATATAATTTAGTTTATTATAATTACTTTCACGTTTAAATTGAATATAAAAAACATAACGAAATTTTGATCATTTTTTACTTTAAAAACCCATTATTTCGTCCTATTTGTGGGATTAGAATTAATCTTAATTGTGTCTCTTATATAAATTAACAGTTTAAAAATGTAAATAAATCCTTTTAATTAGTATAATATTTATAGTATAATTTTATCATGTTAATTTTGACCAAAAATATTAGTAAAAGTGATTATAATTAATCCTAATGATTAAGGTCAAATTAAGCTTAATTAAGGACTAACCGTAATCTTAGGGTCACAAATTATATATAAACTTATCAAACACCATTTTATGGACATATTTAATCCAAAATCCATCCATTATTTTTGTATTATTGTATAGTTTGATTATTTTTAGGTAATAACATGTGTACCCCTAACCTGTTTTCAAAATTTCATACTGAGTATTTTTCCTTCCTTATAAAAGGCCACCACCTATCCCTCTTCCTCACACCAATAAATCCTCTAAGGTTCAAACTAATTATTTCCAATACAATTATTAAAATTCCTACCTTCCTCTTAACAATCCTATCTTTGGTATGAAATCAATCCAAGGAATCCTTTTTCACAAACAAAAAAGAGTTATCCGATTAAGAGGTAACCTCTTCTCTCAAACTCCTTTCATTTATTTTCCTTATCCACCCCCTAAAATCCATTTATTACATGATTTTATAACAAAAAAAGTATCCTAAATATAACATTATGTTGTTTTTCTAAGTATTATACCTTTATTTACACAAACCTCTATCTAATGGGTGATGAACATACTGATTATGTGTACGATGAACCATCATTTCACTAAACCATGATTGTTCATTCTTAAATTACCACCTATCATGGTGGAAATTATGATATAAAATTGATTTATATATTTAATATATTATATATATTATGTATTTAAGAATATTTATTCCTTTTATAACACATATGTCTGTTACTTTCTATCTTGTAGAAATATGATAATTTTATTTGGGGAAGTGTAAAATACCGCCACCACAAAGCAATGTGATTCATTCATACACTGCATGGAATGTATTAAGGATGTGTTTAGTGAACTTATATGATATATATGATATAGTAATGGTAATGGGATAATTATATATATACATATATGTACATATATTTCATGTACTTTGTTTCCTTTAATAAGATAATAGAAAAAAGGAAATTGTGTTCATGCGCATGTACGACTTATCATCTCCATGAAAGGTGTATTCCATTTCATAATTATATAAGAAATATATTATTATAACAAAAATATAATGAATATAAATGATATTTATATAATGTTTTAAATTATTGAAATAATTATATAAGCATAAGGACTAAATATACAACAAATTAAGACATAAGTGAAAAACAAAGAGAATATTACCTGGAGCATAAAATAGACATGAAATTGCTAAAAAGGGGGTAATATAAAGTAAAACCAAATCCATATATGGTATTATATATAATAATATTTTTATGAATAATATTAATAAAAAATTAATATTTATTATACAAGAAGATTGAACGAGTATGACGAGAGTCAAGGAACAAGGTAAGGGGATTTCATCTCACTTTTTATTTCTATGAGATACTAGATTTATTCACCACCCATTCATTTTGTGTGGTGTGTATAATTCCCATGGATTTATTCAATTATTATTATAATTAAATTTATGAATATTTACATATCCATTCTAGGATCTTTATTTCATTGGGTTTATGTTTCAAATGTTTCCAAATCAGAAAAATACTTTTGCAACAATTTTCCTTCTTTGAGAGTCATGTTTTTTTGCACCTACTTTTTTTATAGTTGTATATACTTCCATTTTACATGTAATATCATGAATATATGACTTTTCCTGATATTTTAAGATTCATTTAATTTTTTTTCTTACATGGAGAGTATGTCCCAAGTTACCAAGTAATAAGAGTTTATTGAAACAATATCATCGCTTTTCAAGTTTGTTTATGATTAAGATTTTTTTGATGAATGATTATGATCCATAACTCAAAAAAATTCATGATTTTTGTTATCCTTTTGATATTAATAATATAAGAATGAATTGGTACCATTTTTATACTCCTTGGTACATTATATAGTTAATAAAGTGTTTTTTAGAAATCTGGACTTTACTCTCTCCCTAGTAAAAAATATGTGTTCTTTTAAAACCATGTTCTATAAAAAGGGTTTCCAAAAATATTATACTAATATCCTATGATAATTAAAAGGAATTTATACCTTTTTCTCTTTGACCGATGTTTTCAAATGAACCTTCTCATCTCTTTCTGAGAGAGTCATTTTTCTAACTATTTTACCTTGCAAAAGTAATGTTATTTTTAGCTCATACAAAATGTAGGATTTACCCGCCGTCAATTATTTTATGAATTATATTTTTTTTGTTTAAAGGTTGATTTAATGAAAATGTTTTTAAAATTATTTTCAATAAATTTTCTTAACATGTTTTTAATCTTCTTTTATATGTTTTTAACTAAAAAAATGTTTTCAAAACATTTTCAAGATTTCATTATATGTTTTCATAGTATTTTCAATAAAATTGTTTTAGTTTTGTTTTCAAGATTTAATTTAATGTTTCCATGTGTGTTGTAATAATAATAATTTTAAAATTATTTGAATATTATTTTATATATTTTCAAGGGGAAATTCTTTCATAATGATTCCAAGTCTTCCTTATAAATTTTCAATTTATTTTCTAAGAAAATTATTTTCAAATGGTTTATGTATTTAAAAAACTTTTTCAAGGAACTAAGGATAATTTACTCAAAAAAATTCAACAGATATTTCAAAATTATTTTCCATCTAAGATGATATATATTGTTGTTAGTCATGCCTCTCTCAGAGATTATCTGAAGGTTCCATTCATATTCTTTCTATTAATGGTTTATTCTTTGAAATCAAGATTTTTATGAAACCTGTTTCACTTCCACATGTTTTATGATTTTGAAATGCACTTCTTTTCATGGTTTATTCATTCATGAAGTGACTAAGAAAAATATCAATATTAATAGGTTATGATGTGATGAAATGTTAATGATACCCATTTCACTCCATGGGTTATCATTTGATGTTTACAAAACCTATATCTCTTTATGGGTCATGATGTGATAAAAGTTTTATTATCTTGTGGAACATGTTTTATTTCTTTTATTATGAAATGGGTGGTACCTATATCTCCCTCCAGTGAATTTGGTAATGATGGGTGAATCATGAAGATGTATGTTATGTGTGAACATAATTTCATGCTCACAATGTTATGTGTCATCCTGATTACTTTTCTCACTGTTATGCATAGACCTGGATGAATATCCATAAGTTTACGCATGGAAATTATTAAATGTTCACAATGTTATGAGTGAACCTTATTAAGAGTTAAAAATATTTTGTATGGGCCTAGTTTCTTGTCCATAATTGTTTGTGTGAACCTGATTACATGATCACAATGTTATTCATGAACCTAATTACATGTTCAGAATATTATTCATGGGTATAGTTTCATGTATATAAGGATATGTGTGAACTTGATTACACATTCAAAATGTTATTCAGGGGCCTAGTTTCATATCCATAAGTTGATGTGTGGCCCTTATTTTGGGTCGTTATCTTAATCAGTGAACCAGTTACTACTTATACATGTTCACAACATTATAAACAAATACGCATGCCAAAAATTCAATGTATTTTTCCTGTGATATTCTTTCATAACATATGATCTTAATTATCATTTGATCCATGTATTATTAATGACCAATATTTATTATGATCTTTAATATAAATGTTATGATATTAAACTTTAATTCTAAAGTTCCATACCCGTGTATTAATGTTATGATTTCACATTTCATATATTTACCCTTATTGGGAATCTTAGATGACCCCTTTGTTATGTTTCCTTTTCCTAGGTTATGAAGAATGGTTTTAGGTAGAAGTAATATAGGTGTAGACCCTCATGGGATATGTTGATGTTATTTCACCAGGATAGAAGATTTTGTTTCCATGTTTTCAAATACACAAAACTATTTTGGTCCTCAGGCATATATTTTTGAAATGTAAGAATTATTCATCCAAAATGATTTAATATCCATGAATTTTATGCATGAGTCATTATATGAATTATTATAGGGTTATGTATCCAAAGGGTTATGGTGTTTTTGGAGCTATTTCATATTTTTATTGATGTTATGGATTGCTACAAATTTTTTTCACTTCCAATCAATTTATTTTCTTTTTATCCTGACCGTTGATACTTGAACCTGATTGAACCTTTAAATTTTAACAACCGGTTATCCTAAATAAATTCATGAACCTTGTCACATTTAGGGAAACCAGGTTAAAATATGTTTTTGCGATATAATCAATTAAACAATTCCCTAATTACATGACCATGAGAAAAGGGAAATCACTACATTGAGGATGGGATACCATGACCATTGGATCCTCCTCATCTTGACTCCAAAACCCAACATGGATTAATCTATTTTATTTTAAAAAAATGCACCAAAACAATGAAGCTTAAATACCCCAAAATGGCATTAAATCTAATTTCAATCAAACCAATATTCTTCATTTTATATTATTAATTCCTCCAAACCATTTCCAAAATCCCAATCAGACCCTTCTTCATTTCATTAAATCAATTATTTTTAAAATTGAATTTATCTAATTCACCATTTCTATGGGTTCAACCTCAAACTAAACAAAATATAATATTTTAATTCATTAAGTAGGACATATTGATTTTTAATAAATTTTATAATTGTTTTATACTTGTTTGGAAAACATTATTCCCTTAGGACCCTATCGAAACTTGTTCTTTTATTGTGGGAATTTTATAATTTATCTTTAAGATCATTTAAATTTCACTGCAATATTTTATTTTTCCTATTTATTAAAGTTTGTTCATGAAAAATATTCATATTTTAAAACATCAAATATATAATTATCGTACTAAATAAAAGTCAAATGAGATCATTGAGTTTAATCCCGACACTAAATAGATATAAGAAAGAAACGTTTTTATGACCATGACACGTGAAGATATCAATAAATTTATCGAGGTTATTTAAAGAGACCCATGAATATGTTGGCATACTGACTTCAGGAATACATGTAACATGGGACTAAAACTAATAAACTTAGAACCTCTCATTACAAAAAATCACTTCGAAATCAAACTTGAAATCATCCAAATGATCTTGAACAATGTGAAATTCACCGAACTACCAAACAAAGATCCCAAAATGAATCTTAGAATATTTCTAGAGGACTAAGATATCTTACACATCCATAATGTTTCATTTGATGCATTAAGAATCTGTCTCTTTCAATTTTCATAATGATAGTGATCTCAGGATTTTAGCCAAATCCTTTCTACACATTCAATCACTACATGGAATGATATTTAAAGGAAAATTCTCACCAAATTATTCACACCATACAAATAAATGGATTCAAGGGTAAACATTATAAACTTTAGTCTATTTAAAAATTAATATTTATTATCTTCTTGGAAATAATATAAATATATGACTCGTAAATGACCCCACCATTGTATTGAACTAATAATTCGGATACGAACTTTATATAAGGAAATTTTGTCTGGAAATAGGTTGTATCTAGATGATACACCCTAAGAATCACTAATGAAGGAATCACCAGAAGAATGTTACAACCTACTAAATGAAATGGTGATCCATGGAATACAATTACTATGAGAATGGATGAAATGAAGAGGTGTCCACGTGGTCAAAACAACCAGCGTATGGCAATGCATATGGAATTCCTAACTAAAATTATTGAAACAATAATGGACCAACAATAAAAACCCCAAGGTACATATATATAATAATTCAATGATATTTATTATAATCAAGGGAAAATGTTAAAGGTTAGAGGCTATAATAAAACCATGGAAAGGGATATCGGTAGACATTTCCTATATTCCAAGCAACCCATGCACCTTCACACAAAATCTAGGTTCACATGATAGGGGACACATTGTATACTTTTATAAAGTACATCGAAGACTATATCCTAGAAATTATGTCTTATTCAAAAGATTATAGCATGTCAATAAAGGATTTGAAGTTTGACTTAAGGGAGCATAGGGTGGAACTTCAGAACCTTGAATACCATGTATGAAAAATTATTCTGAATCTTAGAGATAGTGAAAGAAGAGTATCATTGGGATTGTCACACCCCAGCCCCAGTTACCTAGATTCGGTGCATTATAACATAACATTGTCATGATTACAAGGAAACAAGTCCTGAAGGACTAATCAGTTTAGCAGTATTGGAAAATAGATTACATAAATAAAGGTTACATTACACCTTAGAAAATAAAACACAACATAAATGATTATTTTAGAACGCTATTAATCCCCTAGAATAACCCTCCTTATCATTCATAATACACTTCTTGTAGTCTTGAGAAAATTAAAACACAGAAAGGGGTGAGCTCTGATGCTCAGTACGGATAACAATATAGCGGAAACTTTCATAAATAAGCATAAACATTTAAGGCAATGTATTAGAATAAAACAAAAGCCTTTTAAACTTATACTTCATAATAACATGGAAAAGATACAATAAAATAATTCCATTTACATGGATATTATACTAGTAGAATAATCACATGCAATATCAATAGCCACTTTCATAATGATGGAATGCATAATACCAGACTTTCATAACAACATAGTCAAGGCCTTGTGCCAAGAATACATATAATATTTTGTTAAGGCCATGTGACAAGACACTAGTTTGTCTCATGAGACCTACTGATGCTTCGAGGAGCTATAGTGGGCTTCACTCGTCACTAACTAAGTCCAATGCATTCCTCATATGAAAAGGTTTAAACATAACATAAACATTCGTATTAAAACTAGCATAAGAAATGTCAAGACTTTATCCCTAAACCACAAATGGTGTACAAATAACATATCCACTATAAAAAAAATCACAAAATCTTTAATACAATATGGATGTTTTATATCATAACAAATCAACTTTAAATAATCTTAAAATCCATCAAAGAATGCTGAAATATATGAAATAAAAATATTTTTTAGAGTAATATCTCTTTCTATTTTGAAATCATTTAAGAGTCACATAATTATAATGAAAATATTTATTTTCAAAATATTCTTATAAGTTTTTAAGGGAATATATGATGATTTTATAATGAAAAAAATAGCCACACCCACTGTATAAGTTAAAAAACATATTTACATTAATTTTTTCAAAAAGGTCATAAAGTACCTTGTTGGAAAACAAAAGAAAGATTCATTTCAAATCATTTTAAAAAAAGTCAAACAACGGTATAAATGGCTTTAAACCGTAGTCAATTAAGTAGTAAAAATGTTTTGGAATACTTTTTTTAAGAAACATGGATGTGGATGATAAAGAGGTCCGAGTAGATAATTACGTATAAACAACCTTTGATAATGAAGAGATTGTAAAATTAACCCTTACCTTATACTTTTACTTGGTCGAGGGTATTTTAACCTAATGTATAATAGTTAAATCAATGTTATGAAATTATACAAGAACTATATACATAATTATGATGTAATATATGATCTTCTAATAATACTTTGTTAATGATATTTTAGTATTATCGTCGTTTCGTGTGTTATCTGATTTGTTTTCCTTTATATTCTTTATTACGTGAGTCGTGTTTGTTATGGAGTGGTTGTTTCCTATTCATATACGGAATGATATAAAGTCTTTAAACATTATTTTTAATCATCAAATTAAAATTATTCTTGAATGATTACGATGGGGAATGAATTTCATCGCGTTCGTGGAGATGGTAATCCGTATATACGCACGAGCGACAATATCATTTTTTGATATTAAAATCGTATATAATTGGATGGTATATCATATATAGAAAATAATTATCTTGTTATATTTATTATTTACATCAGTTATACATCATTATTATACCCATCCAAATAATAATTTATTGAATAACAACTACACCACGATGTGGAGACAGTAAGCCGTACGTACGCACGTATGGTGACATGTTATTAAAAGGATGGATAGAATAATGGATATGGTTGTAAATTATTTATAATAACATAACAGTATATATGAGATACGGGAGTTATTATTTTAGAATGGTATCAACAAAGAAAGAAGAAGTCAAAGAAGAAAAAAACTTGAAAGTGTTGATGAAATATTTACATCTTCTTCGGGTTCTTCCTTTTGATTTGATCAAAAGAGCTCCTTAGGTTTTATTTATGACTAAAGGAAGGCCTATAGGATTAAGGGGGGATAGTTGAGAGGATATTGGGGTAGGGTTTGGCTGATCCTAATGGATTTGAAGGTGTGAATTTGAGAGAAGGGTGGGTTCCCTTTTATAAGAGTGGTGAGGGGCACCTTAGGAAAAGATTGAAATATTATTTTATAATAAAATCATTTTCGGTTTCTAATGGCTCCAAAATGATTTATTTCTAGAATAAGGTGTGTATGGGTCTAAAACTACACAAAAAATAGGTTTTAGACTGGTTTGGGTCACTATATTAACCTCATATTTAAGACTTAACTCTTAGTTAATTAGTTTGACATTTACAATGTCTCTTTGTATTTTTATATTATATGGTTAATAAACTTACTATAAACTTCAAAAAGAACCTCAAGTGATTAATTAATGACATATATAATATTATTTAAGACCTTTGGACGAACCTAATATTTTTAGGAATATAATAGCAATTAGTAATATAATATTTGTTTTAAAAACTGTTTTATGTCAATTTTGACACTATTTGATATTTTGTTTTTTTCAAATTAATAACAACATTATTACTTAAAAAAATTCATTTAATCAACCCTAACATGTCATATTAACCTATAAAATTCGTGTAATTCACAAAAAGTCTCAAATTATATTTATTTGTATGTTTATAGTATCAATTATTTTAATATTTTATTAATAAGGTAATTACTACATCATCATTGTGTCATAAATAAATTAAATTATTTAATGTCTAAAAAATATAAATAAAATACCATTATGTATGAAATATTTTTATATTTATAATTAATATGTATAGTTGAAAATATGACTCATATAACCCCATGTAAAAATTGATTTATGAAAGGATATTTGTTTATGTCATTTTTGCCTTTACTTTAAGTTAATTAAAAAACTGTCATTATCATTCATAAGTGGCTCCGTGGGGTCCCAAAATCAACTTAAGGATGACCATGGTCGGCCATGACTTATCTAATAAGTTTAGGACACGTGTTAAGGTAAATTTGTATTATTATAATATTCTTTTTACCTTGAATTACCCCATTTACCTTTAACGGTGGCAAATAAAACTCAAAAGTTACAATTCACCAAAAATTATTTTCATCTTATTGAACCACATTTTACTTACTGAGGTTAACTGTGTCTCTCAGATTTTTTAATTTCAACTCACAGAAATGGTAAAATTATGTTTTATGCAAATTTGCAAATTCTCCTAGGAGGTGGGTAAAAGACTATAAAAAGTTCAATAAAATTTTTATATATTAAAACATATTATAAAATGACTCTAATGAATTATATTGAACTTATATAGGTATTATGTATCTATTATTACCTAATATAAATTTAAATAAAATAAATAATTATATAAAGAAAAAGTCAGTTTTAACTAATAACTCATTGTTTTTCACTATTCATCAAAAAATGAAAGTTTCCTGAAAAATACCAAAATTTCACCCTAAGATAATTTTGATGTTCTGAGTTCAAAAAAATAATTCTATTTTACCAAATTCAAAATATTGGAGTTTCATTTATTTATTTAAAATTAATTTCTATTTTCAAAACCAAAAAACTTGTTTTTTAGAAATAATAAATAACAAAATATTGATACTTGTTTATATTCAATTTCAAAGTGAAATTATTTACAATGAATAACACTAGATTAAATGGTTAAAATATAATATATTTAAACTTCCAAAACACTAAAATCTATAATTTAACACTACAAATTATTTTGATTAAAAAAGTTGTATTTAGTTAAAATATTGTATTTTTCACTATTCACCCAAATATGAAAGTAATTAGAAAAGCATGAAAAATTTATTGAAACTAAATTCTTACGTACTGATTCTATAGAAGAAGTTTATTTTGTAAAATTTAATATATAAAAGTTTCAAATTTTGGATATAAAAAAGGTTCTCCATTAAAAGGCGGTAAAAATACTTCTTTCATCTAAAAAAAATAAATTTGTTTTTTCATTATGTATAGTAAACTCTTAATATGGATTCTAAAATTATAAGGATTATATAAAGTTCAAAATTTATTTAAAACTATTCATAACCTCTTTTGAACGGCTAGTTTGGTGAGTTTTGGTGCGCTTGAACTCGGTGTTGCGTGTGGTGAAAGTTATTGAATTACATTGAAGAAATAACATACTATGAAATCTTGTGGTGTTACATTATTCCTCCATTCAATAAATTGTGTCCTCACAATTTGAAATTCTTATTTGAAAATAAAATGTTGAAAATAAAAATTACCTTTGTGGGAAAACCCACATTGGAAATTGGGTTAATAAAAGTTTGTCTTAAAAATAGGAAAAGGGGAATGAAAAAGTCACCACAAAATTATGATCATGATTAGGAGAACATTGGTGGAAATTAGAGACACATAATTTGAGGAAAAATGTAATTATTTATAGGCAGTGATTGATGTCACCAGTCAAAAAACTTTGTAGAATTTAGGGCCTCAAAGCCATAAATCTATGATGATTTAAAATATTATCAGTTCAACAAAACAAAAGGTATTAGGATAACATATTTTTAGTTTTAAAATCCCTTACCTAATTTTTAAGAATTAATTTCTTCATATAATAAGAGAAGAAAAATATATATACTTGATTATTAGAGTTCCATTCTTTAACTAATTTCTACCATAGACTCATCTTTCACTCAAAAAGATAATAGATTTTAAAAAAATATTCTATTTATCCTATTCGTATAGGGTTACAAGAAAATTAATTTATAATTCACTTATCATACCCTTTAAAAAAAGAAACTACATTATATAAGAGGGACTTCACATAGTCCAGTGGTAGGCGATAAATCCAAATCACACTATGGTTGTGGGTTCGATTCTCGTATCTTTGTTCGACGCGATGGGTTGCCACACGATCTGCATGTTGTCCTTTTAAAAAAAACCAAAAATAACCTTAACAATAATATGCAATTTAAAACTTTATCCATTCCAACATTTAGACTTATAAAAAATTCTTCTATCCAAAATCACTTTCCAAAATTTATAAGGACGTTAAAAACAATGAAGATCCTTTTTCCACATAATAACATGTGAACACCTTCATCATGTATTATTTTAAAACATGGTAACACCCGGAATTTCCATAAAACCTTATTGATTACATTCATTCTCCCTTATCCTTTATATAATACTACATGTATTCCTTATATCCAAAAATATTGAATATTCCAACAATGATGAAACAAATAAACTACTAATCAATTACAAGGAAGTCAAGAATATCCAATATAATTTATCCAAATCAACCATCTCTTATTCCAAAATCACTACCTCATTATCAGGACCATATTGAGTATTACATTTCCTTCAACCATGTATTTTTTCAAAAAGTATAGCTTACTATTAAGTCACTTTTATTAGAACCATATAATCTCAAATCCTTAATAAAATAGTACTGTAGTATAATCCTTATTTATATCCATAATTCATATAACCAATATATTGTTGATACAACACTGAAATGAAATAATTCTATAATAAAAAAATAAGAAAACTAGTCATTCCTCTTCATCTGAGGTAGTATCATAACTTGATTATTATCCAATATCATCATTTAAGGTATACTCTAATGACTGGGACATTGATTCGCATAGTGTCTCAACGCATTGCAGATGAAGTATTGTACATTTGAAACTTTTTTCTAACCCTTTCAATCACGTACTTGGTGTCCCTTTTCTCCACACTTATAACAAACTCCCATTCCCTTCACTTATTTACCAAGGTCATTCTTTCCACAGTTATCACATATTGGGAAATCCTTCTTTTCCCTCTTCCCTTTTTCGATCTTTCTCTCTTAAATCCTTTTCTTCTATTGCTTCCCTTCAAAGCCATAAGACTCGGAGAATTATTTACATAACTTATTAACACATGATACTATTTCTTTATATGTTGAGAATACATGGGAGACTATTTCTATTCATAATGTTTGCTTAATACCGTGAAAGATATTATCCTTCTAACTCTTTGGATCATACGTTTTTCTAGAGTTGACATTCCTTCTACTGGGCACCATTTTAATACAATGACATACACTAGGTCAGTTTATGAATGGCAATGAATAATTCCAAACTTGTAAAATATCTAACGTAAATTGAACAGTTATGGATATAATCCATAATCATAAAAATATTTTCTTTGAGGAGGTATATAATCATAAATTCATCATAATGATTTTCAAAGAAAATGATAATTATCCTAAGCATATCCCCCTGGCGTGTCATAACCAAGAGTGCAACAAGGCCCGTTGTCGTGCACCAGTTCCCATTCGAGTCTAGATCAAAGCGGCATTTTTGGGTTCTACCCCTAGGTACATCTGTTCCAGATCTGCCTTTACATGCTCGTATCTAGATAGGGATGTATTTTCTTAGAAAACTCACAAAACATCTACATTACCAAAATTCTAGGAAGTTCTTATATACTAATCCTCAAAGTCTATCTTAGGGAAATGTGATCTAATCAGAGTTTATCTAAATCTAGTTTCCAATTTTATTTCTAAACTTTCTCTGATACCAACGATAACACCCCGACCCTAGTTACCTATAGTCGGTGCATTATTTTAATACATTGTCATGATTACAAGGAATCAAGTCCCAAAAGACTGGACAGTTTAACAGTCTTAGAAAATAGATTACATTCCTGAATGTTACATTACAGATTAGAAAATAAAACACATCATAAACGATCCTTTTAGAATTCCACTAATCCCCAAGCTTAAACCTACTTATCAATCATAATACAGTTCTTGTAATCCTCATAAAATTAAAACATAGAAAGGGGTGAGCTCAGATGCTCATTATGGATAATAATATAGCAGGAACTTTCATAAATAAGCATAAACATTTATGGCAATGTATAAGTCTAAAAAATCCTTTTAAACGTAAACTTCAGTATAATATGGAAATGTTACAATAAAATAATGACATTTACATGGATATTCTTCTATTTTAATAATCACATGCAATATCAATAGCGACTTTCATAATGATGGAATTTATAATGCCAGGCTTTTATAACCACATGGTCAAGACCTTGTGCCAAGACTACAAATAATATTTTGTCAAGGTCTTGTTCCAGGACACTAGTTTGTCTCATGAGACCTACCGATGCATAGAGGAGCTATATCAGGCTCCACCTGTCACTTAATAAGTCCAATGCATTCCTCATATGAAAAGGTTTAAACATAACATAAACATTCGTATTAAAACTAGCATACAAAATGTCAATACTTTATCCATAAATCATGAATGGTGTAAAATTAACACATCAACAGTCAAAAATATCACAAAAAGTTCAATATAATATAAAAGTTTTGTATCATAATAAATAAACATCAAATAAGCATAAAATCCATCAAAGGATGTTGACATAGATGAAATCAAAATCCTTTTTAGAGTAATATCTCTTTCTATTTTGAAATCATTTAAGAGTTACAAAATTCTAAAGAAAAATTTTATTTTGAAAATATTCTTATAATCTTTCAAGGGAATATTTGATGATGTTATAATGACGGAAAACATCCCCACCCGACGTATAAGTTTAAAAAATATTCTTACCTTAATTTTTTTTCGAAAAGGTCATAAAGTTCCTTATTGGAAAACGACAGAAAGATTCATTTGATACCATTTTATAAAAATTCAAACAAGGGTATAAATGAATTTAAACCATAGTCTAGTAAATATAAAAAATGTTTTGTAATACATTTTTAAGAAACATGGATGTGGATGATAAAGAGGTCCCAGTAGATAATTACGTATAAACAACCCTGGATAATGAAGAGATTGTAGAATTAACCCTTACCTTGTACTTTTCCTTGGTCGAGGGTAAATTAACCTCCTATATAATAGATGAAATTTTTTTATTAAATTATACAAGAACCATATACATAATTATGATATAATATATGATCTTCTAATAATGCCTTTTTAATGATATTTTAGTATTATTGTCATTTTGGGTGTTAACTGATTTGTTTTCCTTTATATTATTTGTTATGTGAGTCATGTTTGTTATGGATGGGATGTTTATTATTCATATACAAAATTATATGAAGTATTTAAAAATTATTTTTAATCATCAAATGAAAATTAGTCTTGAATGGTTACGATGGGGAATGAATCTCATCGCATTTGTGGAGACGGTAATCCGTATGTACGCACGAGCGAAAATATCATTATTTTGATATTAAAATCTTATATAATTGGATGGTATATCATATATATACAGAATCATTATCATGTTATATTTATTATTTACATTAATTATACATCATTATTATATGAATCCAAATAATAATCTATTGAATAACAACTACACAACAACGTGGAGACGGTAATCCATACGTATGCACGTATAGTGACATGTCATTCAAAGGATAGATAGAATAATGAATATGGTTTTAACATATTTATAATAACATCAAATTATATATAAGATACTATTTTATTATTTTATAAGGGAAACAACAAAGAAATAATAAGTGGAAGAAGAAAAGAACTTGAAAGAGGTGATGAAATATTTACCTCTTCTTCGAGTTCTTCCTTTTGATTTGATATAAAGGGCTTCTTAAGATGGATTTATAATTAAAGTAAGGCATCTAGGATTAAGGTAGGATAGTTGAGAAGATATTTGGGTAGGGTTTGGCTGAGCCTAATGGCTTTTAAGGTGTGAATTTGAGAGAAGGGGGAGTTCCCTTTTATAAGAGGGGTGAGGGGCACCTTAGGAAAAGATTGACATATTATTTTATAAAAAAATCATTTTCGGTTTATAATGGCTCCAAAATGATTTATTTCTAGGATAAGGTGGATATTGGTTGAAAAATATTCAACCAATAGGTTATAGACTGGTTTTGGTCACTATATTACCCTCATCTTTTAGATTTAACTCTTAGTTAATTATTTTTCCATTTACCATGTCTCTTTATATTTTTATATTTTATAGTTAATAAACATACTATAATCTTCAAATAAAACCTCAATTAACTCATTAATTACATATATAATATTACTTAAGACCTTTTGTAGAACCTTATATTTTTAGGAATAGAATATCAATTAATAATATAATATTTATTTTAAAAACTCTTTTATGTCAATTTTGATACTACTTGCGATTTTGTTTTTTGTTAAATTAATAACAGCATTATTACTTAGAAAAAAATTCATTTTATCAACTCTAACATGTAATATTATCCCAAAAAATTAGTGTAATTCCAAAAAAAGTCTCAAATTACATTTATTTCGATATTTATAATATCAATTATTTTAATATTTCATTAATAAGGTAATTACTGCATCATCATTATGTCATAAATAAATTAAATTATATAATGTCTAAAAAATATAAATAAAATACCATTATATAGGAAATATTTGTATATTTATAATTAATATTTATAGTCGAAAAGCTAACTTATATAACCCCATGTAAAAATTTATTTACTAAAAGATATTTGTTTGTGTCATTTTTTCCTTTACATTAAGTTAATTAAAATAAAGTGTCATTATCATTCATAAGTGGCTACATGGGGTCCCAAAATCAAGAACATGATACCCATGGTTGGAAATGACTTATAAAGTAAGACTAGGACATGTTTTAAGTTAATTATTTATTATTATAATATTATTTTCACCTTGAATTACCCTATTTACCTTTAACCGCAGTAAATAAAACTCAAATGTTACTATTCACCAAAAATTATTTTCATCTTATTGAACCAAATTTTACTTAATGAGGTTAACCATTTATCTCAGATTTTTTAAATTCAACTCACAGAAATGGTAAAACAATGTTTTATGGAAATTTGCAAATTTTCCTTGTAGGTGGGTAAAAGACGGTAAAAAGTTAAATAATATTTTTATATATCTAAAATTATTATAAAATGACTCCAATGAATTATATTGAACTTATATAGGTATTAAGTATCTATTTTTACCTAAAATAAATTTAAATAAAATAATTAATTATTTAAATAAAATGTATGTTTTAATCAATAACTTAGTGTTTTTCACTATTCATCAAAAATTGAATGTTTTCAGAAAAATATGAAAATTTCACCCTAAGATAATTTTGATGTTAAAAATTCAAAAATTAAGTCTATTTTACCAAATTAAAAATGTAGAAGTTGCATTTATTAATTTAAAATTAATTCTGTTTGTCAAAACCAAAAACCGTGGTTTTAAGGAAAAATAACTTACAAATAATGATACTTATTTATGTTCAATTTCAAAGTTAAATTATTTAAAATTAATAAAATTTGATTAAATGGTAAAAAAATAATCTATTTATACTTCGAAAACATTAAAATGTATAATTTAACACCACAAATTATTCTGATTAAAAAAATATTTTTTAGTTAAAATATAGTATTTTTCACTATTCAGCCAAATATGAAAGTTATCAGAAAAACTCCAAAAATTTACTAAAACTAAATTATTATGTCCTGATTCTACATAAGAGATTTATGTTGTCAAATATAATATATAGAAGTTTCAAATATTGGATTTAAAAGGGGTTTTCCATTAAAAGGCAGCAAAATACTTCTTTTATATGAAAACATGAATTTGTTTTTTCAATATGTCTAAGAAACTCATAATATGGATTATAAAATTATAAGGATTATATAAAGTTCAAAATTTAGTTAATACTATTCATAACCTCTTTTGAAAGTCTACTTTAGTAAGTCTTGGTGCGCTTGAACTCAGTGTTGTGTGTAGTTCAAGTTTTTGAATTACTTTGAAGAAATAACATACTATGAAATCCTGGGGTGTTACAGTGATGCCCCAAAGTACACACACTTAAATATTTAAAAGTCATAACTAATAGAAGTGGAAAAATCAATGATGAAAATATTAAATCAATAAATATATAAAAAGCTAAATAATAATTTCATGAATAACCACCATAGTGTTAGTTAAGACTCATGTTTCTTGAGAAACTAGTACAAGTGAAAGATGCACAGAAAGGTAAATTTTTGGAACATGTTCATTATGGCATATTATTATTCTTTTTGGAGAGGATTTCATAGAGTTTAAGAAATATGAAAAATTGTTGAATGATTTAGTCATTATCAAGAAGATGCAGGTGGATATGGACACTAATCCACACACACATGAGTGTTTGGAATTGGTATTAAAGGACATAACTAAGAAGAAACAAGATCTAGGTAACTTATTTATTAATATATTTAACATAGATAATAAATTTGGAAAATAATTTTTTGAAATATTTTTTAGCATCAACATCATGTCATACAACAGTTAAAACAACCTTGGAATAGAGAGACTGAATCCCAAAATAGTTTCACTTATATTAGAAGACTCAGTAGTGAAGTACACCCGAGGGTTCATCGAAGATATTATGATCAAAGAATAAAAATTCTACATTACCATAAATCTCTTAATAATGGATATGGAAGATTATAGGACTCTACTCAATCTACGGAGCCCATTTTGGCCACTGGGCATGTTCTGATTGATGTACTTAGTGGATAACTATGTATGAGAGATGGATGTGAACAAGTAAGCTTCAATATATATTGGGCGATGAAGTAATCTAATTTGAGATAAGAAACAGAGTTCCTAGATGATAAAATATGGAAATATGAGGAGATTTATGTGATTTAATACGTGAATGAGGTAGCTATTTTTATGAAAAAAAGGATACAAACAATAAAATTACTCAGAAGAATAAATAAATTGAGAAATGTTGGACCTCTAATACTGGAAAGAAACTATTCCCACAATGTTTTAAAAAAAGGAAAATGTGTGGATTATGCATGAAGTTACATTTAGTTAATCAATCTTGAGGATTAAATGGTAGATCAACCAAATTGAAATCAAGAAAGTGTTTTCTATAGGAAGAATTAAGCTATTCAGAGTGGGGTCTTTCACGAGGGAGATGAGCCCATAAAGGGCTTGCGGCACTAGGATTTCCCCCCGTCGCCGCCTCCTCTCCCCCATGGTGGATTTTCTAATTTTCTTTTATGTCTCTCTGTGACGAGTTCTTTGCGCTTCCTTCCTCGATGCTAATTTCAAGATATGGGATTCTGCGGTGTTTTCGGATCCACGAGCATAAGTCTGGTTTGAGTCGAAGCTATTTGTTCATCGGCAAAATCCATCAGAGTGTTTGGGGGTTTGAGACGGCGCAAAGTCGTTTTGTGGTCATATTTTTCGGTAGTTGAGGGTCGTCTTCATGCTCGACGATTTCTTGAGTGCTTTGAGGGTTTGTGGCGGTCTTCTCCGATGGGACTGTTGATGGCGATGGGATCTGGTGTTGGATCAGATTGTTTTACGGCGTATCCTCCTTCCAGTGGCTGGCGATCAGGAGGCGAGTGGTAATGTTTCCTGGATTTGGGATTTTCGTTTGGTTTCTTATGATTTCTTCAGTGATTTTTGGGGTTTCTGTTCAGGTATGATCTGCTTGTTGTGATAATTTTATGGTCTGGGATGTGATGGTCTATTCCGTGATGGTGTCTGCTGAATCCGTTGTTGGGTGTTTAGTTTCTGGATTGACATTTCTTTATGGCAGCAAGTTTTTTGGGGTTATTTGTGATTCCATGACTTTGATTTTGATGGAAGGGCACTTGTGATGGTTTTTTGAAGTTGATTTCTCTTTTGGCCTCGGTGTTCTACGACAAGGGAGATCTTGAATTTTGGTCCATTGGGGATTTTTCCGTCTATTGATGTTATGATGTTGTGAAGTCATGTTTGGTTTCTCACTTTTTCCGAAAAAGTGTTTGAATAATAAAAAAAGTTAATTTTTAGTCAGTTAATCTATTCAGAGAAGATAAATAGGCATGAAATACATTGAAAGATTACAACTAAGAAAATTTAGGGGAAATTACAAAGAAAAATCTTTTTAATCATCTTTCCACAAAGATGAAGCTAAAGTTTGTATGTTTTAGTCAATTATGAAAAAAAAATCTATTCAAAGAGGAAACCTGGGTTTTTTTGTTTTTTTTATTTTCTATTTTTAGTGTTTTCATCCACTCACCCCAAAATCTTTCAAAATTAATTTATTATAAACTCTGATTTTATTGATTCTTTTTTATTTTCAGGAACATCAAGACCCTACCAAGTTGTAAGTAGAATCAATAATGTGATAAATCTTTAAGCTTAATACATGTTTCGAACACTATTCATGTCTTGAAATCTATCGAATATGCATCATGAAGTCCACGAATGTCTTGAATCTAGTTTAGAAAAAATGTATGAATATAAAATCAAATAAACATTCAAAAGTGGATTAATGTTATTATTACTTTATTCTTATACTATATTCCCAAATTTATTTTATTTAAATATTTTAACTCCAAATTTCATGCCCCACATTTGATTCTTATTTTAATAAAATGAACTAGGGGACATAAACCACCAAGGATAACTGTCATGACATGAATATAATTTAATTTTAAAATAAATTTTACTTATAAAAATTGGGGGAAATTAGTTGGTATATGTATGTGGATTAGGAAATGGAAAATCATGATATTGGGAATCATGTTTAATTTTTTAAATGAAATTTTTTTCAGATTTGGATTGCTATGAATTTATAGTATTTTCATTAATTAATTTAATTATTATAATGAATTTCCATGAGTTATTTTCCCAACCCTTTGTTCTCATTCCCAAGACATCCTATGAACCAAAAATATATCCTTCTTTATATAGTATATTTCTTGAGTGAAACTCATGCATGCCTTTCTTCTAGAACTTCGTTCGCATTATATCATACTCCAGTTTGAATATATTAGAAACCAATTTATTTTGTATAAAATATGCAAGATTATTCTATTATCATGGAATATCATATTATTCATATAATAAGATATTTTTATCCTCAAACATGTTCATGTAAGGTCTTCACATGATCAGATAATATAAACCTCTTTAGTGTCCCTTCAAATAATAAGGTTTTTCATAAAATTATTTCTCCTCCTTTATGTAAACTAGCAGGTTTTAAGATGGAAACAAAATACTTACCTCCATTTTATAAGAAATAAAGACTTTTTGGGTTCACCTTTACTTGATCATATAACATGAAATTTATGTTTCTTTATAAGAAAGTGATCCCTCAATATTCTTAATGGATACAACTGAGGACCCTATCCTCTACCTGTATATTTATAAGAAGATCTAAAACTCATATCCTTCAATTTTAAATGAAATTCAAGGATCATTAAACAAAACAATTTCTCATTAGATATAAAGGATTTTGAATTCCAATGTTCTTTGTGATATCATTACTTCATGGAGTGCTAGATGATCACATGATCCACATTATTGCTTCACAGGATCACTTATCTTGATTATGTTACTTCTCAAATTGAAAATTATCAATAACTATAATAGTATTCATGTAATGAAAGCTGTAAATGATGGGATATTATTATGATGGAACATACATTCTTCTTCATATGATGACATCATGAAATTAGGGCTTTTATGTGACACCTGCTACCATAATCATGCATATATTCAAATAATCACATGCATGAATGAAATATATTCCATTCATGTACTTGGTTCAATCAAGCGGTCTCACTAGCTTGGGGTGATCACTAGAGATCATCAGTTTCCTTGATCATTCGCATATGTCCTTTGAAGGTAGGTAGGTCCAATATGATGATGTGGATATGATTATGTAATGGAGATACAACAGATCTAATAGACCATATTCTATCCATAACATTATAAATGGATGAATAGTGTGTCTCATTCCCATGTCCCACATAGAAATCAATATTTTTCAAGGAACTCACACTTAAACATCTCCATTCCTTTAGTTATCTAATCTAGTAGAGAGGTTCATCACTCATAACTCTACACAAAATCCCTCACCCATCCATGACATAACTGTGTGGTCCACTGGGCACCATGCGTGATCTATGTGCCCATATGATCTATCATTCCCTCCACGTGCCCAATATTCATCCCCATATTTATACTATGTGGGTTGTCCAAGATATATCCGAGGAATGGTTGAGATTCCTCCAATAATAGTATGATCAATATGGCCATGTTGATTGGATATGAATGACAAATTTTTTAAATAAAGACTATAAAATTTATACTTAATTGATGCTAATTATAACATCACTAACCAACTGAAAATTATTCTTCCCTAATTCTTCTTGAATTTATTGAATAATTAATCGTTTAACTATAGGAGGTCTAGTCCATGGGGGAGGAAGGGGGTATCAACATTAGTTATGGACTCCGTAGGGTATAGTGAATCAAGTGAACCATGAATCATGAGTACATGTACCTGGAACTTATATAGTTAAATTATGCACTATTTATAATATTCTAGATAATGATAGATAAGGTACATTGATAGTAAGATTCCTGGTTTTGGTTACATCTATGCCCTCTACTACCTTGTTTTATACATGATCATCCCATTGATTTATATCTTCTCAATTATTTTCCATGTTATGTTTTCCTGAGTTGTTGTATTTAGAAAATACTCCTAGAAAGAGGATAAAGAATACATAAATATTCCATGAATTTTATAAACTGGCTGAAGGATATAGACCTATATGAGATTTACTAGTTTCAAAGATAACCATTTTTGATGTGATATTTTGTATAGTTTAGTTGACATTTTACCAAGCTTATATCGGTTGTTATCATTGATGGGTAACCTTTACCTCACATAAGGGATATAGGTATGTTATAACTAGATAATGAGATATTCATGTAGGTATCGTGGGATCATACCTTAGTAAAATTGGAACCATTACAGCTTAGCTGACATGTATGGTTCTTAGAGTAGATAAGATAACATCTCCAACTATTCTTCCTCCTATATTGGAAATTTTATAGGATGACATTATACATTATTTATCAAAACTCCCTATATTTAGAGGGATCATATTTTAGATTGAACTCATTCTAGGTGCACAACATATATTGATCCCTCTATATAAGATAGAAATGACTGAGATGAAGGAGTTAAAAATGAATCTTTAGGATCCTGATGCAATGGGGTTTATTTAGCTGATCTCTTCAGCTTGGGGTTATGTAGTTAATTCTTAAAAACATTTTTCTGGTATCCAAATACTATTCATTGATTACATAATATTAAAACTAATCCTAATAAATAAATAATATCTATTTCCTAGGATCGATGATTTTTTTCATCATTTGAGGGGTGATCGATGGTTACCAAATATTTTTATATTATCATCCTATAACTAAGTTGGGTCATAGAATATGATATAGCAAAGACATCCTTTGTGATAATATATAGCTAATACAAGTACATTGTGATTCCATTTCATTTGATAAATACTCTATTTGTTTTTATGTCCCTTAGGAATATAAATTTTTAACCATACATGGATTACTTCAGCGTGGCATTTGTTGAAAAAAAACTTGTTATATTCATGGTACTACAAATTTCATATTGTATAATTAGAAATCATGTTGAGTATACATCAACCATATCATTTTTACGAAAATATATCAAATTGTCGCATTTTGATTTAATAGGTATTCTTTCTCATGCATATTATTTCAATTAAAAATATTTTTATTGATCTGGAGAAGGTGGAGGCAGCTACATTTAGGGTAAATCCAAGGAATGGTTTTGAGATTCATATTTTCTTTGAATTTTCCTGGATCTAAATGTTTTCTATCAAAGAATTATCCTTTTTGGAAGAATTGATGAACGAACATACAATCATGGGGGTACAATATGAGTGGACTGACCTATGTGAGGATGCCTTCTTAGAGATTAAGAGAAGATCAATGTATACTTTTATTTTGATTATTCCAGAACTATGGATTAGTTATGAAGTGTACTATGATTCATATGAAGTAGGTTTAGGGTCTATCTTGATGAATAATAAATAAGTAGTTTATTATAAGTCTCACCAGCTTTTAACCTATGAGAAAAATTACCCTTCTCACAACCTGGTGTTAGATTTTGTGGTTCAGGCCTTAAAATTTTGGCATCAGTATCTCTTTGGTGTGAATTTTTTGTCTTTATGGTCCATATGATCTTACTATATATTTTCACCTAGTGGGACCTAAATATTTGATAGATACATTAGGTTGAGTGTCAAAATATATTCTATTTACAGATGGTGTATTCCCCTGTGATAGTTAATATAGTTAGAAATTCCCTTACTAAGAATACATGGGAGTTGGAATCTTGGAAATCAAAATAAGTGTTGAAGTAGATGAGTCAACTAGTGAATTGGATGGTAGGTGTATATGTAGAGAAAGAGGATGTACATTGGGTAACCCTAGTCATCACTTCTACTATTTTTGATTGGGTCAAAGCAAGTAAAGAGATTTATGTTGATTTTATAGTGATTTAGGAGAGAATAAAAGTGAATGAGATTATTCCACTATGGTCCTTATATAATAATGGTATAATTTATGTCCATGGTAGAGTGATAATTCCAACAGCAATGAGAGAGTAATTATTGAGAGATTTATACACATCAAAATGGGTGGTGGATATATGACCAACCATGATGTATCATAATATTCAGTGTTGTATATGGTGTATAATTATGAAAAATTTTGTTTAGAGTTTTCTTCTCATTTCACCACATTCTAGAAAATAAACTTAAAACATCAATTACCAATATATTTTATTCAACTACTTCATATACCTATGTGGAAGTGGGATGGGGTAGTGATGAAATTTTTATAGGGTTTACTAAAACCTCGAGAGGTTGGGATGTAGTGTGGATTATAGTTTATTGGATTATTTTTTTACATTTCATTCCCATTTGAGATACTCTATCAGTGGATGATTTGGGTAGGATGGATGTTTAGAAGATACTGTGGCTACATGGGGTGCCTATGATAATCATGTTAGATTTAGTAGCTCACTTTTTGTCATAATTTTGGTAATACCTTTAGATGGTGATGGAGAAAAAATCGAATCTGAATATGAAATATCACAAATAGACTAATGAAAATTATAAGAGAAAAATCTATATTTTTGAGGATATTAAGAGGGCGTGTGTATATAGAAATTTGGTAGAGCATTGGATAACCACCATACATTGGTAGAGTTTTTTATAATAGAAGTTCTCAATATTAAATTTAGATGGATCTATTTTAATCTCTTCATGTTAAAACCTATCATAATATATTATGTTTGAATTAATAAAGTTATTGAATAGTTTTCACGATGAGTTTAGTGTAGGAATCCATCACAAAAGTGCATCCAATCAAGAAGTGGTATTTTTCCACTCAAAGAAGGAAATTTTCTTATGTAGAGGAAAATAGTTCCTTTAGTGATTTCCTTGGTTTACTTATTTCTCATGCAAGTATCACCTTGATTGTGGAACTAACGATTTAAAAGGCTGGGTAAATTAGTGTAATGGTTTGTGGGACCTTTCAAGATAGTGGAACAAATCAGGATTGTGGCTTATATATTGGATATTTCCCCATGAAATCGAGGTATGAATTATGTGTTCCACATATATTATCTTCTAAATTATGATTATGATCCTTTTCATGTAATTTATAGTGTAGAAATTAATTTGGAGGAGGATTCTTGGTTTAAGGAACATCTAGTGAGGATTTTTTATCTGGGAAAAAAGGAATTGTAAGGGAAGACATTACCTCTCATTTTATTTTTATGGTAGTATTGATGTATCTAAGAAGAAACATGGGAGTGGGAATCATAAATATGTGATCAGTGGATATATATTGTGAAGATATACCCCAATAGTTACTTATAGAGTGAATTAATTCTTTATATGAGGAGATTTTAATGACCTCATATTTCTCAACAATGTTATTCCTTTTTAGGAATTCCTTAACGAGATAAGATTTTTTGGGTGATGTATTGGGTGGTTTTTGGGTGGTTTTGGAGGGTATTAAAATCCATCAAGGGGGTTTATAGTTTGATCATAATTAGGGGAAAGTGTGTGGTTTTTCCCAAGTATCCATGCAGATTATTGGAAAGGTTTTGTAGGTGGGACACAGTTGTCGTATGTTAGATCTAAACATGAAACTTTTACTAGAAAACCATGTAACTTGGAAAAGAATACAAATCATAGTTTGATTATGATTTACCAACCCTCAAGATTAAACAATGTGGTTCCCTATTTAAGTAGTGTTACCCACACATTTGGAACATATTTTCATAGGACATGTGGAAAAATAGGCACATAAAATGAATTAACCCAAAAATTGGTATTTAAACATAGAATCCCCCTGAAACATCTCATTCATCTTCATTCATCCCCACACACCTAGGGATCCAAAACTTATGTAGTCTAGTGTCTCTTCATGAGAAATTCCATCCTTCTAGTGGGACTGACTTAAAATTATTTTTTATATTGAGAAAACACTTTTGTGGAGAAAGTGAGAAACCAAGAAGTTCAACTTACAACCAAAAAACCCCAAAAACGATACCAGGACTGGCTCACCCAGTAGATGCAATGTGGTTGTCACCTTCATCAATGCCTCAACACATGGAAATCCCATTCATGCATGGTCCCGGTCCCAATGGAAAAGCCATGTCCTCCAAGTTAAGAAATTCCAAATGTCAAGAAAAGGTGAAGGTACAGTGCTCTGACTCTATCTGAAGAAGATCCAAGATACATTCCAGGTATATGACTTGAAGAAATACACTCAGAACACACAAGTCAAGGAGCCTAATGACCAGATTTGGACTCCCCGAAATAGAGAACATAAACCAACAATTTAACTAGAGATACACCACAACCCAAATACGATACATCACCCAATTAACTATGAGCTTTGAAAATTCAACTAAGCATACTGGATAACGTATCCCTAAATAATTTCAAAGATATAAAAGAAACCTGAATGTTTGGGGACTCTGATCCCATACTTTTTGTGGGACATTCCATATAATCTAGAGATGTCAGACCTAGGGATTTTAAGGTATGTGTCCATTTATCCTATATTCTTACTAGTTCTTTTCTCTTCTCCTTAGTGAAGTCATGAGATCCAAAATTTTATAGTTTCATATATAAATTATAACATGATATAATGTTATTATTTTAATATTCAATGAAAAGGGAGGTGGAAATATAGTTGTTGGTTTATCATTACTATATTCATCTAGATCCACTTATTATGTTGCATCTCATTTGGGACCGTAGGTATGGTATCTTCATTTTGGTGGAGAATATTGATGTTGGGCTTCAATACAATTAATGTAGGAATTTACTTACCTTGTTATGATAATTTTATAAACATTGTGATATTACATGTTTGTCAGTTTGTTTATATCATGCGATACCTCTCTAGATTTGATATGATTGTGTGTGGGTGTGTCCCAAGAGACCTTTCTTGATTTTACATGTTTTAGTATGTTTATAATTCAAGACTTTCTATATTAGGGCCTATGTCTACGTGTATATATATATATATATTCCCATGTGTATGAATTATATAATTTTTCTATCTTTTATCAAAGTGATAGGTGGACCCTTCATTGCATGGTTAATCACTTAGAGGGGGGAATTTCTGATATTATGCCTGATGATTGTGGTAGGGTCATGAATGGTGAATAGTAGGGAATGATAGAAGTGTGGCCTATACTAATACTAGAAGCGGGGAATAAAGAATTTATAGCCTAACCTAATATAGTTCGGGGGTATGATGGATTCATGGTGTGGCCTACGATACATGGTGATGAATGTTTCCATTTTGTCATGTATTAGGATAGATAGTGGGACATGATAAACATGCAACCAAACCTAAATCATGGAATTTTGGAATTTTATGAGACATATATTTTCTTTTTCCCAGTTATGAGATTCATCATATACATAAACAACATCTCTTATGGAATGGATCTAGAATAGGTAGGTACAAGGTTCGTGGAAACTTGTTCAGGGAATGATGACTCAACCTGTTATTTATTACTTGTTTATTTAAGTTTTTTCATTGAATAAAACTTTATATAAATGGTTAACTAATAATAAGGACACATTGGTGGTGTCTTAATGGGTTTATAATCACACATTTTATGGGAAACGTAGTGCACATGCAGAATTGATGTTCAAGGATGCTATAAATAGAAATTCACCAATATCGAGTGGTTGAGCTGAGGTGTAGGGAATATAGATAGATTTACAGTGGTCTTAAATATTCTTGTTATGGAGTTATGTTTTATCTTACATCATTTTTTCTATATTACTTAACTTAAATTTTGTTGTTTGTATGGTTTTCTTGTATGAAATATTGGTACAATACGGTTTTATGTCCTAGATTCCAGTGTACATATCTCTTATTTATTTAATATTTCTTTGTGTATGTGTGTTTCTTGGATATTTGTATTAAGGGGAATAGTCTCCCCATTTTCCTATTTAGGACCTCACCATTAGTTAACAAATTCCTGCATATGTGGATACGTGCATGAGATCATGTGACTATCTGATCTAGACCTGATGATTCAAGTCAGGCATGTCACTAGTAATAAAGACTCTATCACATTAATTTGTGAAAATAATATAGTTCTCTCTCTCTCAAAGGATGCAATATTACACTAATGTAAAAAGCACACATTCAGGAGAATCACCACTTGAGGCATTTCTCTCTGAGGGGTGGAGCTATGGTGTGAAGAGTTTCCATAAAAGAGGATATGGTAGACATGATGATTAAAGCCTTATCTCAATATAATCACGAGTATCATGTGAGGTATAGAAGACTGAATGTTGTTAATAGTTGCCTCTAGTGAATGTGGTAGTCTATTGGAGTTGGTTATATTGAACCAAATTATATATAATTTATTATTACCTTTATTTATTCCAAGAACTTAAGTAAACTTCTTATCACATAATTATTGTTCTTCCACATTCCATTGATTGTAATAATGTACTAAGTGTAACTATCAAACTAAATTGTCATAAAAGTTCCATGTAGTGATGATAACCTAGAAGTACCATGAACTTATTCTTAAATATTTGCTCTATAGCTGAATGATATCATTTTGTATGAAAAAAATGATACAAGATATCAGAGGTGGATACTCCTAGGACATTGGGGAACTTTATCATTGTGTACATACTTGGTAATTTCTAGTGTATAAGATTATAAGAACATGGTCTACTAGTAGAAAATCCACATTTATTTATATCATTAGATGTTCCTATCTTTGAATTTTCATATTGATCCTTAGAATTTAATATTATTTTTAATGGATATCACTGGTCATGTCATTTGATGTATTGATGAAAGCCATTCAAATATATGTTCATGAAAATTTATGATATATTGGTAATGTCATGGGTGATATTTCATTAATGAATAGTTTGATAAAGGATTAAGTCATTATATTATATGTTTTTTTTGATGTTATAGGAATTTTTATAGGAATAGAACAACTTAAATAATTCCATGACCATGGTGCTCTATTATAAGGTTAAATTAATGAAATTCAATGAAAAAGTTGTCAACTATACAGGTTGATGAGACCATCATGCAACCTACATGATTAACGATATCACGATAGAGGGATAATATAAAACAATGAGAATTCATACAAGGTTTTATGTCACTGTGAAATTTACTTATTTCTTTATGGGTTCCTTAGATTGTTTTTATATTTTATCCTTAGACTTTAGACATTTCTCCTAATGACATAGAGAAAGGGGCCTAGTGGGTCACACACTATGTTTATCAAGAATCTCAGTTAAATTTTATTTTCAATTTAAAAAGTTAGAATAAATATTATTCCCACTATATGATTAAATAATTATTCCTGATTGTTGGATGGCCAAGATTTAATCACTAGTATCTCATAAGAACAAATAAGTGAATTAAATAATAATATAATTTTATTTATCAAGATTTAATGAATAAAAAATTTATTGTATTTATTATAAAATAATGTGTGATATTTATTTTTTAAATAAATTTTCATTATTTAAGGATTGATAAATATTGTGTAGGGTTGGAGATTGAGTTTAATTGTCAATCTACAAATGATATAGTAAATATCATTTAAATTAATATTAATTAATTTATTTAAAAACTGATATTTATTTATCCATAGGTGATTCACATGTTAAGAAAATATTTATAATACTTATATAATTATTAGACATGTGGTTTTATAAGGAATACTAAATTGTCTAAAGGATTATGTGAAATTACAAGCCCTGGAATATCTCTATAAACACCCAATTATATCAAGTTTTTGGGTTTTACACTTATTTCCCATAACAAACATAGAAAAAATTATCTAAAGTCATATAGAGAATCCTCTCATGAAAATTCCCTATAATTAGGGTTCTAATTTTCCTCCTTTATATCACAAATTTTATGGAATACATATAATCATTCATCTATGAAAATATTCTTACTGTGATCAGTGATGAACGACTTGATAGATTAAAATTGTCTGTGTTAATGCAAAATGATTCTAATGAAATGTTCTGAGATTTCAGAGAACTTTTGGAATACTAATAAAGGTATTATACCCCTGGATCATATGAGATAATGATGTTACAATGAGAGTGGAATATCAAATCATCAATGGAGAAAGATTTACAAGACATGGTAATTCTCAACTATATATAAATTAATTATTAATTTTATTTGATGATCATGTCTTCTTGGTTTAGTGTTCTTAATTTGGATTAAAATTTGATTTAATTCCAATGGTTATGGTGTTCCTAATCATATAAATCATATAATATTCTTCAATTATGAAAAAAATTATGAACAGGATAATCCCAATAGGCACTTCCATAGTGTTGGAAACCTACTCATAAATAATATCAATTTTCTGTATTGGATAATTTCATATCACATCCCAAATCATTATATTATCAAATATAAATTATATTATGTTCATGAATTCCATTTGAAATACAAGCCCTTAATGTGGTTTTTGATGACCAATATTGAGTGACATTTGAATCAAAATATTGAGGATACTGATAAAATTGAATATATTTCTATTTTATGGGAGTATGATGATTTTTTTCCTGAATAAATTTTTGGTCTTCCATTGAAGCATGAGGTTGGGTTTTCAGTTGAGATTATACATGGATTTATGTATATATCAAATATTCCTTATATAACAGATCTCATTAAATTGAAATAATTAAAGAAGAAACTATATGATAATATGGAAAATGGTTTTTGGAACCCCAGTACTTTACCATGGACTATATGAGTTCAATTTTTCATGAAAAAGGACAGATCAACGCGTATTTTCATAAATTATCATGATATTAACAAAATAAAAATAAAAAAATTATTCCCTACCCCATATTATTTATTTGATCAACATAAGGGATCTCAATACTTAATGGGGGTGGATCTACAACCTAGACACCATAAACAAATTGTAAAGAGAGAATATATACCCAAGATAGCTTTCCACACACAAGGTATAAAAACTATAAATTCATAGTTATTCCATTTTTAATTCTATGTTTCCATACCATTTTTCTAGATTTGATAAATAGGATCTATATATATTTCCTTTAAAAAATCATGGAATTCATTATTTTTTATATTTTAAAATATTCTTAGAAAAAGGAAGAACAAAAATATAATTTGGGGATTGTGCTAAAGTCCTTATGAAAAGATAAATTATATGCCAATTTTAGAAATTATGAATTTTTGTTTTATAAATTATACTTATTTGGTCATGTGATTACAAATTAGGGCATATATTTGGATTTTTTGAAGTTAATGAAGAATAGATGAGACTGAAAAGTTTGAAAAAAAGTCTAAACATTTATTGGATTAGCTGGATACTAGAAGTGATTTTTTAAACATTTTTCACAATTTTATAATCCTATAACAATGTTAACATAAAAGGGAGGGAAGTTACATAGGATAAAATAATGTGAGGAAAGATTCATGGATATTGAGAAGAGATTGCTCGATAGGCCAATACATACATTACCCTGTAGTGGATAAGGGTTTGTAATATAGAATTATTCTTTATTAAAAGGTTTAGGATGAATTCTTATGCCAAATGAAAAGGTAATATCATTTACCATAAATAAAATATAGGCTCATGAACCTAAGTACCAAAAACATGATATAGATCTTGAGACAGTAGTCTTTGTGATCGAAAAATTTGTGGAATAATCTCTATGGTAAAAAGTTTGATATCAATATATACCACACGAGCATAATGCATATATTCAAACAAAAGGAGATAAACATGTGCTAAAGTATCGGATTAAATATTTTTAAAGACTATGATTTCTCAAAATATTACTACCATGAGAAAATAAATAATATGGAAGATGCTATAATTATAAAGGATCATGCTACCCATCCTATATGAAGATAAAATGGAAAAAAATATTCATGGATATTGAATGTATGGATATGGATATCCTAAGGATAGGAGGAAATCCTACCAATACAAAATAATCTTTCAACAATCAATTTTTAAAATTACCAAATAGTCCTAAAAGATATGGAGCTATAGAGGATGATGGGAAATATTCACGATTTCAATATTGATAAAGATAGATTTATAAGATTTTGTACAAAGATATGCATCTAATCTATATCAGAACTAAAGAAGAAGATAAAAAAAGATCATCCTTATATATTAATCCTAGAAGTATAAATATTTATAGATATCTTAATTATCAATTTTTGTTGGATAACATAAAATTTTATATTAAGGATTATTTATCTCGATGCATGGTGTGTCAGAAGGTAGAGATTGAGAATAATAAATCTAAGGGGATGATATAACCATTACCTATAAATGTATGGAAAATGGATAAAAATACCACAAATTTTATCACCATTATTAATAAGACTTATAATTTATTAAATTATATATGGTTAGTGGTGTACAGGTTTAAAAAGTCTACACACTTAATTTATATTTGATAAGACCAATAACTCAATCAACTTGCTATGTTATACGTTAATAATGTGGCTAGACTACATGTAATACCACATTTAATTGGATATAATCTAGATCCAAGGGTAAAATCAATATTTTAGAGTATTTTATAACAGTAATTGGAAATATAGATGATATTTTACCTATATTATCATCCTAAAAATGATGTCTAATCCCAAAGGACAATTTATACATTTGAAGATATGCTAAGATCATGCGCAAAAAATTTCTATTGATGTTGGGATCTATATTTTCTCTTATCCATGTTATAATATTATAAAAATTTCCACTATATCATTCAAAGGGTGCCTCATGAGAATATATATAGTAGGAGATACAAGAATCTAGCTGGTTGGAATAATGTTAGAGAAAATATTTTTTTTGGACCAGATCATGTCTAGAAAATGATGGAAATGGCTCAAATAATTATGTGAAATATAAAGGAAGAAAAAATTTGATAGAGAATTTATGATTATAACCATTGATGAGATACGTAGTTGGAAGTAATTTCAAATTAATTCCTACAAATATATATTTATAATAAAATTATTATATTTAAAAATAAAGGAAATATGATCCCTTGATATTTGAGTCTGTTTGAGATTCTTGATCACGTCAAGGCTATAGATTATCACTTATCACTCACTATAAACATATATAAGATGCATGATGTTTTTTATTTATAAGTTGCAAGGAACTTAATACCATGTTCATTACGTTTACTAAACTCATATGTTTCATAGTTAGAACATGGTCTCTCTTATGAAGAACTACCTTTGGAGATCTTATATTGATGTGATAAGGTTATGCAAAATAAGACCACCCACTTGGTCAGAGTTTTGTGGTGAAAATATAGGTTTGTGGAAGCCATGTTAGAACTATAATACGTAATGAGATAAAATTACTCCAATTTTTTTCATCAAAATATTAAACTTTTTCTTTTCAAATTCATTTAAGAGGGTACAATGTTACTCCTATAAATTTCAATAATTTAAAGAAATGATAGATTGTTTTACATGTCCCACTGAATGAAAAATGAACCATGTTATAATTAAAATATGATAATTATAACCTATAAATTGAATATATATATTTATATATTTATATATATGTTAACATATTTTAAAATTAATATAAAATTATGAATAAATGGAATCAATTAGTTTAAGCCTTACATATGAAGTCTATTTCTTAGAACATGGAAGAGAGTTTGATACTTTAGTTTTTTCTTCAGACTAAGTCCTAGATGAACTCAAAAAAATTTGGATTAAGAGAAATGAAGATCATAATATGTTCATGCTCATGGATATGACTACATGATCAATTCTATTTGAATCTCCACTTGTGGAAATAACCATTTCTTATCTTATTATTAGGTCTTAGGTGGGAATTATGAGGGTTTATTTTAATAGAAGTTAGGATGATATAAACATGTAATAATAAACGTAATAAAATATTTATATATAAAATGTATTTTATAAATTTTTCAGTACCAATATTAAATAAAAATAAAAGGCTAATTTTAATAATAATGCATTTCTAAAATAAAAATAGAGTAGTTAATTAACTAATAAAACAATTTTATGATTAAGCATATATTTTACTATAAAAATTATATTATATAAAATTTGATTTTACGAAACAAAATATATTATGGTAAATTTATTATTTTAAAAAAATTATATTAAAACAATATTAAAAAAAATACCTAGTAATTTATGGGAAATGAAAATAAGAACAATTAAGGTTTCAAACGTAACTTTTCTATTTTAACAGTTTACTCTATATAAATATTATTGTAATTTAAAAGTTAATTTTCTTGTATTTAGGAATTTAATAATTTTAAGAATATTCCAAATTCATTTTCAAAATGTAAAAATTTTGTAGTAAGGTTTATCTTATATTTTTAGTAAAAACATTACTTTGGTAAAATTTTAATCAAGATTAATAAAGTTAAAAGGGGTAATTTAAAGTGATTTGAATTTTGAAAAAGTAAATTTACACTTAGACCATATAGAATAATATTTTTAGGTTATATATTCAATACCACATCAATAACCAAAATTTCAACCCTTAACTCACCTAACACCCATGATATTCTATTCTTACCCCCTACGAAACTTTTTTTACCATGGAAAGGTCCCTAATTTTCACATACAAATAGAGATCACATCCACTAACTTCATGAAATAATTTTACTTAATAATTCCATTTATATTATACCCATTATAGCACCTATATATCCCACTTCCATATTTTTAAGCCCTTTGTAACAATAATGTTCCCTATGTCCTCCATTTCCCTAAGTCCCTTTAAGGAACGATTTAGATTCTCAATGCAAGTATTCTCACTCCTTAACCATTTTTTTCTATATTCGTCCTCAAAACCTATTCTAAATATAATAATATAATGTCATAAGTATCATTATTATACTTAAATTTTATTATACAGATTTAATAACCATTATTTATCACCCTCCCACCCATTGGGAAATAAAAACATCACTCGTGTTATGTGCAGACTACCACCTATATGAATGATGTATTTTATTTTTCATCATTTTCAAATATAATAGTTTATCAAAATTTTCTTATTGAATAAAAATTATTTTTATTAAATGATTAAAATTAAATATAGATAAATTAGGTAATATATTAATATCTAAACCATTATTAATATAATGCATTTTGTTCGTTAAAAATTATCAAAACCAGATCATCATTGATTTCTTCATAAAGAATAATAACTAAAAGTATCATTAAATTAATATAGAAAACTATATATCATTATGGGAAAAATATTAAAGTACCTAATATAATATTGGAATAATTATCTTGATATAAATTTATGGATATCAATATCAATATTACAAAATGTGCGGAAAACAATCAAAATCACTAACATCTGATGACGAATACAAAAAAAAATTAACAAATAAATACTGATTAAGTTATTACAAATAAATATTGAAAAATGTAAAATATGTGAATAAGGTTAATAAATATGTTATTAATATGGTTATTTTTATTATACTACAAGTTAAATCACATTCATGAAGTCAAAAATAGAGGTATGAGATTTTTTTAACTCAAATAACATTTTATAGAGTTATAATCTTTATTCTTAAACATCAATCTTTTACAATTGGTTTTGTACACCATTTTAAATGTTTAATTCTCTTCATCTCTATGGAAATAAAATTCTTAACTAAATTCACCCTTTTTAAGGAATTCTTACATCATAAAAAATGGATCGTTGGTAAGAATTATTAACCATTTTAATGTTGTTTAATATTCCATTTCCATATTATTTATTTGCATAAATTATTGTAATTATTATTATAAAACCCAAATATGTATTAGCTCACATTAACATCATATTTCTCATTAACTATTTTCAAATATAAACTTTAATAATATTTTGAACTATTTGGGTTTTAATAAATAAATTTAAAAATATTAGAAAAATCTTTATTTTTACAATCATATATTTATCTTCTAGTCCACACTTTTTAAATTAAATATTATTTATTTTAATAATCCCTTATTAATATTTAATTTAAAATTCTGTTTTAAAAATAAATTTATGTTACCTTATAAAAAATGAATTTTGAAAGTGACTTCTAACTTCATCTTTTTATGAGAATGTTAGGAAATGTTTTTTGAAAACACTTTTTAATGTATATATTACATTTTAAAATTTATTTCCAAAATCTCTATCTCCTTTGAAGTTCTATTTCATGACCCCCATCTAAATTACTTTTTGTAATACTACTTTTTGGTGATATAATTCTTGCTATCAACCGATCCAATCCTTGTTTTCGTTTTATGTGATACCATTCAAAAAGTGATATAAAACCCAATTTATTTAATTGGTGTTTTCATGATATGATGTTATGAATGATTTGATGTGGTAAAAATGTATAATGGGATATAATTATATGAGTTGTTTTCCTATATATCCAAAAAATTCATTGGTTAAATCTTTATATCTTGTGATATAATAATGGGAACTGTGTAATGAGGCTAGATTCCCTATACAAAACAAGAAGTGATGAATTATCCACTATGCAATGAAAAATAGTTAGTGTTTCATGATACAATATGATACTATGATCTTGGTAGTTAACCTTGGCATATGTATAATTTTCCAATTATCATTCATTCATGCGTACTATGTATATTACATGAATATTAGAATTATAAAATCCCCTCAATGTATAAATTTGATTTGTCTCAAATCGATGATCATCAGAGAGTATTATAGGCTATATTGATTTGGTAATATTATCTCGAGTATAATGTCATATATGACATAGGGTTGAATAATGAGATAATAAGTGGAGGTTTATTATATAGACTAAACATAAAAATAATGTCAGATGGAATTTCATATGACAAGTGAGATATATATAAATATATAGGGGTGTATAATTTATATTAATCCATATTAACCAAGGTGGATAAATTACACTTCATATAAACATTCATAATTTTATAAATTTATTTCACTATCCTTTAGTATGAGCTAATTAAGAGGTGGTTTGTCACACCCATATATTATATTTATATTTTTCCTTTTAAATAAACTTGAAGTATTTTATAGGATATTTTACAAGAAACCAATCATTCAAATAAACCATGATATAATAAAATATTATAACCTATACATTGAAATGAAGGCTATGAATGAGATTACCCAAAATATGAAAAATATTTATAAATCTTAATTCATAATTAATAAGTACTCACTCTTGAGAAGACTAATTTTAGGATAAAAATATATATTTTCCTGAATTTTTTTTCAATTTTGTGGATGGAAATTAAAATTAAGTTACAATTTTTTTATAAGTTTTATTGGATTAAATAAATATAATTATTTTAATCATAATTTCGATATTATCATTGGGTGAAGTTTTTTATTTTTATTTTTTTAAAATTAATAGTGAAAAAACATTTTTTATAAATCTGATTTTTTAATCAAAACATGCAATTTAAATGTATAATTATATTAAGAATTTTATAATACTGTAACATAAGTCTAATTTAAGTATAAATAGTCTTAAAATTACTTAATAATCAAAATTATACTTGATTTTAGTGTAAGTTCATTTTTTGGTTTAAAAACATGTTTTTAAAAAATCATTTTTATCATAATGTTTTACAGGATTCTTTTTAAATTTAAATCTTCCACTTATATGAGTTGAATTTTATAACAATAAATACATAATTTTAATCATAATTGAATTTTTTTTAATTTTTTATCTTTTATTATTGGTCATTATGAATATTAACTGGGGTAAAATTTAAAACTACGATAAAGGATTAAATGTATTGGGGGGGGGGGGGGTAAACATAAAATACAAGGGTTAAAATCACATACGAAAATTTCTAAATCGTACTAGATATCTATATTCATATCCTATAATTTTATACCATCTAAAATAGTTTAATTTGGAGCCACTTATCTTAAGTTATACATTAATAAATTTTAGTCTTTTAAAATATTCTATGTGTGTCCTCTCCCTCCCTTATAAATGAAAACCATGACACCTATATTTATCACAGTACATCAGACTTATATATTACATAATACCCATAAATTTACCTTCCTAACATCATTCTCCCATGTTATAGAGGTTTTGGTTTGATAAAAAAACTAATCTTATAAGGCTTAAGGTGTAAGCCAAAGCAGGTTGTCTAAATAAGTGATATAACTCTTCACTTAGTGTTTCCATTTTATATTTTCTTATACCTCCTTTAATTATATGATAAAAATGATGTGATTAAAACCTAATTATCTCTGTTATATCTATATTTTTTATGTTTCATCCTCTATTCTTCTCATTCTCAATCAAATGAGAAATGAAAGCATCATTCATACATACATGCAGACTACCACCTTGCAAAATGATATATTTAATTTTTCATCACCACCTTTAATGGTAGGTTATTATATTTGATTTAATATGTATATATGATATTTATGAAAAATTATGATTCTATAATTATAATATATTATTAACTGGTTACCTTCTAATCAATTGGAAAACGATTATGTGGCTCATCAATACATAAGGCATACCACCTCTATAAAGCGATGCGATTCATTTTTTATTCACATTTTACATGGATTATAATAAATAAAGATTTAATGAATATATACTATATTTATTATACAATAATAGTTTTTTTATTTTGAGTTATTATTTACCTTACTTTTATCCCATCCATCGAAAAGTTTAAGCGTAACTCGTGTGTACGTACAGACTAACATCTCTGTGAAGGGATACAACTCATTTTTCATCTATTATTTAAATTAATGATTTTAAAAGTATTTATTATGATTAAATATGATTATTATTTTATCACTAATATTATATAGATTATTAAACAATGACCATGGTGAGAATTCTAGAACCATCAAACCGAAACATACATGGAAAGCAGATGAGAAATCACCTGAATGATCATTTTAATGATGAAATTTTTAATAAAAGGATAATTAGAAATAGTAAAGGTAAAATAAAAAAATATTTTAAATAATAATATTGTTATAGAGTATAATATATATATATATATATATATATATTTATTTATTAAATTGTATATTTTAACACGTACAAAACTAGATGTCACTTGAGGTAAGGGTTTATGTTACAATCACATTTCATTTCAAGATTTCATATAAAACATTTATATTGAGTGAAATTATATGGTTATTATCTTTTAAAACTAATCTATTTTATTCTAACTTTTTTATCCATAAATGTTTTATGTATTAGTATAATATACCATTCATTGTTATGAAAAATTATCGACAAAATATTTCTTATGAAAATCTGACCTTATTTCCTCTTTGGTTGGAAAACTATTCTTTAATATCTAGGATTTTCACCATAGTTTTGGGGATGTTTTTAAATACACGTGAATTTTATTTACAGGTTATTTTCATTTAATTTTACTTAATTTAAAGAGATTAAGAAGGAATATTTTTAAGGAAACATTTATTAATTGTTTTGGACCTTTTGAAGAAACATTAAATTAATGTTTACATTTAATTTATACAGTATGGATGGATTTTCTCATTATAATGAGAGTTACTCTATTTTATGATTAATTTAAATGTTTTTATTTATATTTTAAATGAAATTAATTTTATTAATATTCTTATAGTTTTTAGGTCAAATTTTATCAAAATAAAATGATATTTTTCTCAGGTTTTCAATGAAATGTTTCAATATTATTTTAAATGTATTTTTAATCTATGTCAACATCATTTGAGGATTATTATTCCTAATTGGGGATATAGTCTTATGATAACATCCATTTTCATTCTCTAGATGTATTTTTATAATGAATAATTAATAATGATTATGGGAAACCCATTTCATTCTCACGAATTAATGAATTAATGATGAAACATTTTTAAAACTCCTTTCTTTTCCACACGTTATGCTACGATGAAATGATGATATGTTTTTGAAACCCATTTCCTTTCCATGGGTTATGATATAATGATATGATGGATGATTTATCATCTTTTGTGTCATATATGTATGGTTTTCATTTTGTGAATGGTGGTCATAGAATTATATTTACCTCTAATTCATCTAGTAAAGATGAAAATCTCATGAGATAAAAAGCATTGGAATAGGGATTAAACTTAATTTATTATGGGAAATTTCCAAATAAGGCATTCTTGGGATTCAACACTCACTATTGAAATGATGGAAATATGAGTGAACCTAATCCACTATTGTTTCCCTCAGAATTTGTGTTCTGGTAGAAGTAACTATTTTTGAATAGTTTCTAAAGGTTTTTTCTATGGAAATGAAAAAACACAATGGTTTTGTATCCTTGTGGACCTACATTCCAAATGTAGGTGCACTTTGGGAGGTTTGGCTGGCGATGCATAAGAACTCAAATCGATCAATATGATGGGATATTAGGATTATGAAACACTTTTAAGGGAAAGTTTTTAATACTTTGGGACTCTCTTATAGATTTAAGATATGTCCATGAATCCTTTATTCACTCCCAATTATGTTGTTCGTCACCCAAGAATTAACAATCTATTGTTATCATATAATAAATTTAGAATCATTTGTATGTATCTAAGGTTTTTATCAATGGATTTTTCTATATATATATCTGAGGTTTTCCATCAATGGTATCCTCTTATATACTAAATTGATATTCTTTCCACACAATGGGGAAATAAAGAGTTTATTATCACCTAGGGAGACTGAGGTAACATTGAAGTTTATATTCATCTAGGGATACATGAGTGAATTTCAGGTTGGGATTAGACCCCTGAATGGGTTTCCTATGTATACATGTGAAAGGATTCTGAACCCACTTAGCTAGGTTCCACTTAATGAGGAAAATCAAAACATTTAAGGTCATGTGATAAAGAACTAACCATATATTTTAACATCATATAGAAATGATGTATTGGAGATAGGTTCCTCATCAAATTTTGGTGTGGGACTTTTTCCAAAACATCCCAAGTAACATGGAAGTGATGGATTCCTAGGCAGAAATAAAATGTAATGGAAATGTGTCTCATAAAGAAAGCAGGTTGATTTGAGTTTTGGGTTTAAACTTTATAGTGGATTCCTACGTATACTGATTGTATGGGAATTAAATACCTTGTAGTTTCGGTATGTTTTATAGGGGAGTACCACCATTTGAGTAGATTATGTTGGGGATTATTTCAAGAGATGATGCCTTTGTAAAAGGGATGATGATGAATGTATTATCTCATGGTGGTTTATGGGGATTAAATCAGAACTTAATCTTATGGTGGATACATGTATTAAGGGAATTATAATTGGATCATACTCCTAAGAAGGATAACCATTGATATTAGGCACTAATTGAGATTCCAATGTATCTTTATTTCATTGAAATCATGAATGGTATTTCTCATAGTTCAATCATTCCATGGATTGTGAAGATTTTATGATTTCCATTAACCTATAAGCCCACATGATTCATGCTCGGTGTGAGAAACAAGTGAAAGTGAAAGATCTATCAAACCACATAAACTCCAATTTTCTATAGGTGGATATGGTGGAAAAGCACAAAGGGAGAGGCAGGAGGCATTTAGTGTGAAATTTACTATAACATTTCTTCACCAATGAGAGAGGAGGGGGACAATGGTGGACGAGGCTGAGGTTACGACACTTCCCTCTATTATCTTCACCCCGAGGTGGGAATGAAGGTGAATGTTGTGGAGGTAGAGAGGAGTTAGACTGAAACATTCTACATGAATGACTGGGGGATTATTCCTAGAGGGATGCCCTATAATTGGTTTTGTATCAAGGAAAGAGGATTTCCTTACATGTTAAAAGGAAATTCCAATGTAATCCTTATCCTACCTACTCATAACCGGAGGCTCTTGGTCTTAGATACGGTAAGGGGAGGACATGGTCCTAACTGATGTTTTCTAGACTAAGATCTCTATACAATTGTTCCTTGGGTAAGGGTCCTCATTACTGTGGATATACAAATCCACATGTTTCCTAAGGATCCTACCCATCAGGTTGGACCAGTGTGGGGAACCTATGCCCATAGAAATAAAAATCCAAATAGGAGAAACATTGGTGTGCTATTTTCAATGTATTTGAAAATATGGAGGTGTCGATGGAGGTTTCAACTTATTCCCTTTTTGATAAGGGAGTCAAGGGGATAGGATCCCTACCAATGTTTGATTGTAGGAAGGATCAATGGGTGACTCGCACAATTCCTAGGTGCAAGTTCCTAGTATAGGTATTCTACGTAGGTGTGTCATAAAGGTGTCTGCACAGGGCCTAGGTTGAACTGAAAATGATTCATGCATGGGATAATGAGACTATAAGGAATGGATATGCTTCAGAAAATGGACCACCAGGGATAGAACACTTGGGTGAGCCTTTATCCTAGGCACCTGAGGTCTCCTCAGGTTCCCCTAAACGGGTCTCACGTAGGACCCTAATGAAGGATAGGGGCCTCATGTAGGTGGGTTATCTTTAGAGGAGAATGATACAAATGAATTTGTCTTATGTTTTTATACCTTGTACACACTTTGATATTTCATATCCCTTTTAATTCTCTCTTCTCTTATGTTTTGGAGAGCTAACTAAGAAATTCATGGGGACCTGGGTCAAGGTTCTACGCAATGAGAGCTTCAGGGTTTCTTTTGATTTATGGTTCCCAAATTAGGAGCACTTGGGTTCTATTTATAAGAAAATTGTTTGCACTAGTTGAAGGGGGATGTCTTCATAGGTCCACAATACAAGTCAACAGTGCATGTGTCCCATATAGGGCTGCTCTACTACTTCAGTCTGTGTAGGGCAGTTTCATGGGCTATGTAACGTGTAGTGGAATGTACATGTAGGTTGATTTGGGAAAGTACTTTGGTTCTCCTT
Organism: Viscum album; assembly: GCA_963277665.1. Lineage (NCBI taxonomy): Eukaryota > Viridiplantae > Streptophyta > Magnoliopsida > Santalales > Viscaceae > Viscum > Viscum album. The sequence continues at coordinate 620,120,478 of OY728139.1, forward strand.
AAATATTTTTTTAGTGATTTAACTTTCCCCAAGAGATCTTCATAAACATTTCTTCCTCCATGATAAAAAAGGAGTTTCAACAAAATTCTCCTATCAGGATTGAATCCAAACCAAAGAGGAGGGTCTAGTCTCGAGGTAAAAGAGTAGTCAAATGATTATGAAGGTGTGAAATAGTGGATCAAAAACAGTTATATCACCGGGTTCCTATGTAGGGTGTTGGGCTTAGGTCATTATGACAGACTAGTGGTTCCTATAAATACCCCCTTTTCAGTTTCTTGACATTTAGAGGTTATAATTTTTTTCTCTTACTTCACAAGACATCTACCTATCTACAACACACTTCACATTCTCAGATATCTTTCAAAGGTTATCTAGAGTTATAGACACCTGAGTGAAATGGATGCACATATCCACCCTGCAGAGGATCCTCATCAAGGCATCTCATCAAGGGACTTGTGTGAAGTGATAAGTTGAAAGACTTACTTAGGAAACCTTGTCGAGGGACAAGCATAGAAAACTATTGTTGAAGGAATTGCATGAGTTCTTCCCTTTTCCAAATTTTTAAATTCATCTAAGTTAAAATTTGAAAATTCTTAAGTCAACATATCAACTCAATTAGATAATCTTGTCTCTTCTTGTAGGTTTTTGATGGATTCTTCAATGACTACCACTGGGAAAGCTGTTGTGGTCCAAACAGAACTGATCAAAGCTGTTGGTCCTGATTATTATGATTTCGATGAATATGCTCTTCTAGATATGGAAAAGTATTTGCACCAAATATGTGTGAGTACCCGTAGGAAAACTACCTACCTCTATATGGTAACATACTTCTAAGGGAATCCCAAATTATAATGTTTAAGAAATACTTCCTAGAAAATTGGTTCATGGAGCACATCAACTGGCCATATTTTACCATCTTCTTGAAGGGTGATTTTATCAAGGAAGGAACAATCAGTATCAGCTGTATTATGCATCCTAGTGGTTCCACCCCAGAAATCAATTTGTATATCAATGATTCGATGCCTCCTTGTTATGACTCAAACGTCCTTGTTTCAAAGATAGATTATACGTATGGATAAAAGGAGGATTAGGACATCCTATCTATAGAGGGATTCGGGGTTGAGTGGATGTGGGAATTATAGGTGTGCCATACTTGCATAGAATTACAAAAGGATCTGTAGTATGTTAACATTTATGAGTCTTTTTGGATAGGGAAGACCGGTTTTTATAAACATCAAGATATAATCCACAAATTATGGAGCTGGTGGAGTCAATAGACAAATTCCATTTACTTAATGCATGGTGAAGTTTTCATCTGTTTGTGGAATATATACCAATTATCTGGGGTCCCCATTCTTGGGGATATGTATGATGAGTTCATCCCACTAAAGTCAACATAGGGTGAAGCTAAGAGGATGCCACCATTTTCCCATACAAACTTTAATATGGTGAATAAATTATAGTAAGACTAATATCCTCAACCTATAGATAATATACATGAGGGTACATGGATGAAATATTTCTTAGAATTGGAAAGAGTGGTTTCTAATTGAAGGCACCCTACTATTTTCCCCACCGAAGATAATCAGGGTTCTTCAGGCATGTTCTAGACTATATTGGAGATTAGTTAGTATAAGAAGTGGGCTTATAAGGTTAAACCCCTGATTGATGATAAGTTTTTCCTATTAAAATTCCTTACCATGTTCCTATGAATTTACTTGCCCCTAGTTCGTGAGTCTGGTGGTGGTGTGAGACTATGGAATTTTTTTATAGAATCCAAATAAGCATAGGTAGAATACATAGGGTCATATGCCCCTTTCATTGCAAGGTTTTATTATAATTTTTCAATCATGCAATAGGAAGGCCCCATTTAGAATTTCCAGGACATTTTAGGTTATGTGGGGGTGGATCACATCACATTTTGGATCATATTCAGTGTTGAGTTTAGTTAATATCCTTGACATCGGATTCTTCACATCAATTCAGAAAGTATTGGGGATTCAGCCTCTCAACCTAAAGCATGACGATGTTCTAAGGGTGATAAATGTATCTAGAGACTCTAATTTACTCCCATTTGGTAACCAACCAACTGGAATGTTTACTGAAGATAATGATGAGTTTTATTAGGAGCTGAGGGTGTGTATTATAACAGTCAGGGACAGTGTACTGTTATCCCATATTGATAATGATATTATTTTTAGGCTTACATTCCTTATCATTTTGTTCGCTAGTTTAAATGTCTTAAAAAATCAAGAATATTTCTTCCACACATTTTAGTAATGAGAATCACCTAATGGTCCCCTGATAGTTAAATATCCTGATGGATCTGAAGGTATCAAAAATGTATATCATGTTGCCTCCGTTAGAGGCATTAATCAATCTGGAGGTTGAATATTATACGGAGTGGATCTGTTCATACCGTCAATGGGTGTTGAAAAAAGTAATTAATTATTTAGAGGCCAATATAAATTTTGGTCGTGGTATGAATGGTAAAAGGGATCGGCCTGAAGATGATGTTGAATATCCAAAGCCTTCACAACATTCTCAGACAAAGACGTCCAAGCGGGATGGGGTTGAGAAGACAAAATCTGTAACACCAACTTGGTGTAGTCATCATCATCAGGAGGAGTTCATTGACCTATCCCTTCAATCATTCAAATGATAAATATAATGGAGGCCTGAAGATTCTTCCAATATTAAGGGCGTAGAGTCTTCTTTTAGAAAAATCATATCAAATACAACATACGTGAAAACCTTAGCAATTCAATTTTGGGAGACCATGACTCTCAATGTTAGGTATTCATGGGAGTTTCTCTATGTCAGCCTTTTAATCCCTAAGCTAAGTGATATCAGATAACCCTTCAATATATATCCTGACAATAATTTTTTAGAAGTAATGATGTACATCCAAGTGTTGGAGTCTTTCATATATACAACTAATGATCAAGTCCTAGCCTTAATGTGAGTTTTTGATATGTTGGATAGAGAAGTTCTTGAAGGGGTAATTGTTCCTCTGGGGGAGGAATGGGACATTTATATTAACCCTTCTAATGTATTTACCTTTTCTTCTTTCTTTTTCCTGTGCTTTAATTCATCATCATTAATCTTGAAGTGATTTTATTTTATATCCCAAAATATGAGATGGAGGAGAAGAAGAAACCACAAATGTGAATGGGTCACCAATGTCTGGGCTCCAAAGTAATCTAATTGAGATAGTGGATTATGTCCTTGAGTCCCCATAACCATCCCTAGTCCAGAGGACCATGATAGATGTGGTGGTGGTGGGAACTCCTCAACCATTTCATCGAGTTCCTGTTCCCATGAAGATTCATATAGCTTCTTTTATATCTTAGGAGATAATGAGAAAGAGGGACTTAAAGTTGTTTTAATGAATGTGTCATAGTAATTCTTTGTGATGTCATCTGATATTACAACCTTCATGACATATCTTCCCAAGTGTGATTTTCTTTTATAGGACCTCCCTAAATTTTCCCCCTTAAGGGATATGTTACTAATCCTTTGAGGATTAAGGAGGATATTCCAAGGGAGGTACAAGTTCATGCTGATGAATCCGTCATTTTGATGGATAAAGAATCGAGATATGTGGCTGCATATTCCCCCACATCTATAGAGGGGGATATGGGTCACAGTAATGTCAGACACACTTTTTTTGGGGTGTTATGTGTTGTATTTTACTTTTCCATCTTCATGATATTTTAGATCTATTTTCCACATAAGACGAACCTGTGGTAACCATTATTGATCATATTTCCTCCCTGAAAAGGGATGATAAGGATATTAGATGGTCCGATGAATGTGTTGATGCAGAACATGACTCAGCGGGGGCTGACAATGTTGTTCTTGTCTGCAATCGAAAGAGGGAATTGAAAACTGAGTCAATTCAGGTTATGAGAAACCTGGATCGAATAACCTTACTAGGGAGGATGCTTCAAGGATTAATGGAATTTATCATGACATGAGAGATATACTTAGTCTATGAATTTATATTCTAGGTTCCATTGAAGAGTCTAAAGATTTCCTCAATGAATTGGAATGATGTGAGTTTTATTGTCCTTAAATTTTGTAAACATAGTTGATTTTATTTCACCTAATGTTTCATATAAAGGATTAACTTTTGTAGCTTTGTATGCAGAGATTATCTCCAAATCCCTTCATGAAAAGGGCTTCAAAATCCACCGTAATCTTGTTGTCGAAGGACCAATAGTAGAGAATCCCAAAGTGGGGGTTTCTATGGGGTCTTTTTTTCATCTTCTGAGCAGACTCATGAGGATTATCCTTTCTTGCTTGTCTTGGTCATAAGAGTTGAAGTTAGGGGTGAAAGGGAGGTACTGGTTTTTAAATTTATGCAATGATGAGTATGTTTCATCAACTATTTTTTTTGTTTTACCCCCTACAATAATTTTTTTTCTTCTAAAATTAACAAAAAACATTATTTTCTACTTAGTGTCATAAACATCGAAAATTTAGCATGAGATGGGGGCTTATATGCCAACTCCACCAAAATAGGTATGTGAGGATGGAACTACCTCAGTGGTAGATTATTAAGGTGGTTTGTTGACTTTACTAACCCCATATTATTTCTCTCCTTCTGAAAGTGGTTTTGAGACAGAACCATAAGTACAAGAATCGTTTCTCCCAACACGCCCTCTCATCTGATGAGATACCTAGAAGGCAGTTAGTGAGACACCAATTGATGATTTTCCATCACGACATCACTGACTTCAATTAAAGACTTCCATGTTGTGATATGGTGGGTTTGACAACCATGAGATCCATGGTATGGTAAATCTGATCATCTAGGTAAGGGAGGAGGAGGATAGGTCACAACAGGCTGAGGTGTAACATGATGACCGATTTGAGGAACATAGTGCTATTGTGATCCAAGATAATACAAGACATTCCATAAAAATAGATGAGTTCCATGATCACATTGATGCATTGTTTGTCCAAATAATGCTACTTGAAGAAGAATTACATGTTGCAAGCGAACATGTAATTCAACCTCACCAATCTCAAAAGGTGGATTCATCATAGAGGATAGAATCTTTCAAGGCTGAGCAGGAGATACTTCATAAAGATGAGCTAGCTATTGTCTCGCCAAGGGAAGAGATTCCTGAAGTTGTTCTAGCTTCTAAGAGTTCAATTCAACATCTTAAATCTTAAAATGATGTAAAAATGTAAAAATTGAAGGAGTGTCTCTGACATGTGGAAGTCACACTGTATTAAAAAACTTAAATGAAAGGTTTTCTTTTTTATTCCAAATCATTTGTGTCTTCATCCCTTTCCTCAACCTGGGATTGTAGCATAATGTTGAAAAAAATTTGTGAATCAAAACAATTTTGTGCTAGACAATTGTAACCATAATGAAAATAATGGGTAAAACACTATAATTATTTCCTAATCCTTGGGGATTAGAAATTATAGTTCAACCATTGATAAAGTTGTATTAAAAAACCTACAAGAATTTGTGTCTTCTTTGTCATCACCATAATTTTTTCCTATGCTTAATATGGAGAGACATTATAGGAAATGAATTTTATTTATCTTAGGCCTCCCTTTTTGTATTTTCATACTAACAGGTTTGGTTCCTTCTTTTATTTTCATAACTTGATATTTTTAATAAAACATACATAGTGTAGGTCAAATGATCAGAGACTTGAATTTTGTCTAGGGTTCCCTTTGTATGTTTTCAATCTAGAGAGTACTGCATATCTCTTCATGGGATGTTTAAATTCATTTCTGTCAGACGTATAAGGATAGTGTTTTAGGTCAAATAGCTTTGACTATATAGTTTGTAATAATGACACAAATATGACTTGTTTATCAATAATTTTCCAAAATTATTTAGATATCCAAGAGGGGATCTCGAGAAAATATTTTTTTTTCTGAATCTAAAATGTGATACTCCTAAAATAGATGGGGTATCTCCTGAGGACAAAGTTATCAACAATTGAAAATACCATTTTGGGGGTTGTTTAATGAAATTACAACTAGGGAACATACTAGATAATCAATAGTGGAATACTTTGGTGGAAAATCCCGGAAATTTATGAGAGACTTATTCAAATCCAACTGATTCATATTATATCATATTTAGGAAGAACTTTTCTTAGTAATTATTTCTTTATTTTATTGATGATGGATTGTTTTAAGTTTCTGATTTCTGAAGACCACAATAGGTGGATTTTCCAAGGGATGGTGTCTAATAATGAGTATAAAATCTGTGTTGGTATTTTTTTATGAATGGAAAATGGATACTACAAAGATTTAACTAGATTAAATGAGGGTAAATTTCCTAAGACAAATGATGATAGTGGAAGGACGCTTTTTGACAAAGGTTAATGTATTGTGTAATTTAATGTTGTGAAACAAGGACATTAACCATGAAATTTAATGTCATAAAGAAATTATATTATTCTATAAAGTTTAAATTCATACAACCGGGACATTATCCTATGCAATTTAAAGTCATAGTGAAAGGAAATTATGGTGGGCTATAATTTAAGGTCTTTAACTTTGACCAAAAGGTTGATGAATCTTCCATTATTTGTAATTTTTCTAGGAGTGTGCTACCATTCTAAGAATTGGGAAGAGAAAATTGTAAGTAGTGATTGGGGAATTTTAGGATCTAAAGAGTGGTACGAAAAATGGGATTATGGGGTTATAGGAGGTCTCTCCAAAGGACGAAGTTACCTATGGTTAACAACCCGGTTTTTGGGGTGTTTTATAAAATTCGAAATAGGTAATGCACTATGTAGTCAATAGTGGCATACTTTGTATAACATGCTCTGCAATTTGTGTGCAAATCTTACAAAGCAAACTGGAGAATATTACAACATAGTCAATCAATGAAGTCCTCAAAAATTCTGACATTCTACCACTAAAATATGATGAATGTTTACGGAGATTCGGATTTTCCTAAGCATAGGGTTTGGTTTGTGGAGAAAAGTACCTGAATATGTAAGGCCTATTTCTCGTCATAAATTACAAAGAATTGTAGGAATAGTCTTTTTATGTTGGTCTATCCTATGTGTAGGATGTATGGGGCATGTAGGTTTAGGTCATACAAATAGGACCATAATATCCTAGAAACGACATATGATATGTGGCGTTGTCAGACCAAGGTCATTCCGATATACTTTGGACATGGGGTAGGAAATTTTAAACCATGGTCTGTGAGGTTTTTAGATCAGGAGAGACAACATGAGAAAATATGTAAGGGATGACCACTGATTTTGAATTGTAGGATCCAACATACCAACATCAAATCTTAAAGGTACAAAAGAGGCTTCTCCTAAGGGAAATGTTTTAGCTATTTGGAAAACATGTTTTGTGACATGTTTTATGATAGGATGACTAAGTCCTGTACTGAATAGTAATATAGTTTCATTCTCTGGCCGATAGGCTCTGAAATGTTTGAGTGACATAAGAAATTCCAACAAGGGATTATTATAGAATAGTCAGGAAAAAGAGATCTTATGAATCATACATTATATTAAAGGAATATAAGGAAAGATTATAAAGATTTGAAAGTGTCCAAGACTATTAGTTTGACTTTATGAAGGGAAGATCCTGAGCATAAAGGAAGCATTTAGACAAATATCACCCTTGATTTTTAGACACCTTGAATACATACCATTCATGTGTAAAGGGGAGATTTTCAATTTCCTTGGAAGAACCCATGATGAGGGGGACCTGAACTAAAAGCACTTATACAAATCTTGGTTTGTATGCAGAAGAGGGGGGCGTTTTTCATTACCCCATGGTTGGGACTAGGAAAAAAGGCACAGGTGTCAGTAAAAATCTCAATGGGATAATAATGAATCTATATGTAGTTCTCCTAGTACTGGGAATTTTAAAATCCATCGTCAATGACATTAGACAAATAATTCAATGTCATGTGGTAAGGAAGATGGTGTATCATATTGAGTAGTGGTGGGATATTTTTACTAGACTAGGGAATAGGTCTGGTGTGTCACTGCATATCTTATCAGAGTAAGAAGAAAGCCACCTGTAGCTCTGAAATAATGGTCCCCCACTGTGATTGAATTCATGAGTGTAGGAAACTGCGGGTCTGGTTTTTATTTGAGTTCATGCAAAGGATGAGAACTCATATTTATTTTTCTCATGTAGACTTGACTCGTACATGGGAGAGTGGGAGTGCTTCCCTTCATGTGTTGTGGTTGGGACTAGGATTGAATATATGGACGTCACTACGTATCTCAAAGGAATGATAATTGAGACACACATAGTTCATGAAGAGTAGTGATGTTTATAATCTTGCGATAAGGATGTGGGAGATTTAGATATAAAAGAGGAATATTATGGACAAACCAAGGTGTATGACCTAGGAATCACTACATATCTTTCTTGGGAAATAATAAATCCACAAATATTTCTTAAAAAGATATTGGAGTTTATTGTCATGTGATAAGGATATCTGGTGTTACTTCTAAGGTCTTACATCAAGTACCATAGAAACCCCAATGTGAATTGATATTTCATACTTATGTAGGGAAACTTAGTTACCAAATTATTTAATCCTATGTGAGCTATGCTCGTTGTGAGAAATAGGTGATGGAAAAAGATTATTCTATGACACAAAGGAAATTCAAGTAAAGGATAAGGAATTTTAGATTCCATTTTTGATATTCCAGGAGATATGATTTAGGCATCACTATGTATATCATTAGGATGAGAATCAAGTGGTATATAGTTCTATAAATATGTTCAGTTTAGCATTGTGTGATGAGGATGAGGATTAGTTGATGGGAAAGAATTGGATTTTTGCAGTTGGACTTGAAATTTTAAATCCAGAAATCACTGCATATCATTTTAGGGAAAGAATCAATACACACATAGTTCTTGACAAGGAACCCTATGTAGATATGATCCAGACATAGGGAAAAATGGACATATTTGTTTGTCATGGTTGGACCTAGGATACGATATCTAGGAATCACTACATATCTCATTGATATGAGAATCAATCCACACCTATTTCTTGAAGAATGTTCCCCACACTTACCAAGATTTCACAGCGGAAAGGGGATTTGATACATTCTAGAATAATGGTTGGGCACAAGACATGTGGTATATGGGTCAGTGTGAATCTCATTGTAATGATAATCAAGTCATGTGTTTTGGAATTTTTCCCTATATATATCTGGTTCATATATAAGAAACATGGGTATTTTCTTTATGGTTATGGTTGGGACCGATATTGAGGATCTACGAATCACTATGTATCTCATTATGGTGAGAATCAATCCACACGTTGTTCATGATTAAATCATTCAATTTGACATCATGCGATGAGGATGTTGGACATGCTGTTTACCGTTCTATGGTAAGGATGTGATAATGATGGGAAACGAACCTATAAAGGGGCCCAAGTGCCACTATGAAGTGTTTATAAAGTCAGTTGGGATTATTCATAGGAGTTGCCCATATTTGTGGGACTACAAGGAGTACCATCTCATGGTATTTTAGGGGATCTTAACATCTATTGAGGGGGACATTAACCATGTAGTTTAACATCATTCAGTGAGAAACAATAGGGTCTCACAATTTCAGTTCAAATGGCTATGATTGTATGTCATGAATTTTAACATCTTGTGACATGGATGATAATGCCACACAGTTTAATGTCAAGTGACGTGGATATTATTTCATTCCTTTTATGGTTGTGCGACAAAGACCAACAATATAGTTAAATGTCTTGTAGCTAGGATGTATATAGTGATATGCAGCTTAGCATCATGAAGCTAGGACATATCTCATGTGATTACAAGAAAATACCTTTTTAGGAACCTTTCATTGGTTGGGGTCATAATTATTTCCACATCCATTGAGAGAAGGAATAAGCTACATTGGAGTAGACCATGTGTATATAATAAAGTCACTCCCACTTTGGTTTATGTTTCAGTGGATTGTTTCCTTGTACCATTAGAGTCCCAAGGACCAACACCAATTCTCTTTGTAGGAATGAAGAAAGGAATATGTTTTATTAAAAGATCATGTTATCCTATTTTGGTAGACTTCCTAGATATTCAAGGTATGAAATCCCTTTTCATCCACACCTTCCAATTCATCTAGTCATTTTTAGAATTATTCATCTATAGATAGATAATCACAACTAGAAATACATAGCAATGTAAACTCGACCTTAATGTTAATGACTACTTCTATTTTATATATCAATGTATATGGGTTCACCCGCATTGTAGTACGTGTCATATTACTGTAATATCATAAGGCATGAAATATCTTTTGAGGGAAAGACATTTTATTTTTGTCCACCATATTTTGGAGTATATTTGATAGGGTCTTGTTGAAAGCCTCTGTCTGACCATTATCTACTACATGATAGCAGTATGAGTGGTGTGATTTGATATCATATTCATGATAAAGATTTTCTACCTTAGAATAAAAGTAATGGGTGCCATTTTCTATCAATATTGTATGAGAGACACTAAATATTATATTGATGAGGGTGTTTATGTAACCGACAATTATTTTGGCTCTAATATCTTTGAGGCATATTGCCTCACCCCATTTAGATTGGAAATCAATAGAAATAATAATGTACATGAATTTTTTACCTGTAGCTAGAGGATATGGCCCCCACATTATCCATTCCCCATATATAAAATGTTCATGAGTATTAGGCCGTATGTAGAAACATTGGGGGTTGATTAATGAAGTTGAAATACACATGGAAATAAAGACACATCATGGTGAATTTTATGCTATCCCGGGTCATTAAAGGATAGTAATACCCAATCCATAAAATTAAGTGGGAAATCTTATATCCAGACGGATGAGCACCACAGGATCCAACTTTTACTTCATCCATAATAGAAACCATATCTTACCCATCAATACATATGAAAATAATCCATAAAATACATATTTTTATAAAACTTTTTGGTGATTTGGGCCATCATATAGAGTGTAGTAGGTTTCTCACCATCATATTTTCTCTTTCGTATCCTTGTCCAATGGGAGTACTCCATCCTGAATGTAGTCTATAATTATAATCATCCATGTAGTGGTAGGGTCATATGGAACTGGTATAAGGATAAATTTATTGATCAACTCTATTATTAATTAAACAAAAAGGGATACAATTCTATGATGGGAAATGGTGGTGATCATTTTGTCCTGAGTTGGACATGCCAATGACGTTGTGTCATTTTCAAATGCATATTAGTGGTAATTTTATGATCATGGTATGTGAGCCAATGTTGGTTGTAAGGGTTAATCTACCATTAACCGCCAAACAGAATCAAGTAGGTGAATCAAATCTCCTTTTTTGATGGCATAATCCTCGTTGATGTGTTTTACTACCATCTCTTAATTTCATTTTATCATCAGATATTTCACTAGTATTTGGAGTGCAAGTTCCAAACCCGCAATGAAGGCCTAATATTTTCAATCATTGTTTGTACAACCTTATAAAAACATAAAGAAGTCTGGTAAGATTTCCTTTATTGGGAATATGAGCACAATTCCTAACCCAAATTTTCTAAGATTGGGTTCATCCATTATCTTCCCCATTGGACTCCTGGATGCTTCGTCAAAATACATTTCCCATGTTTTGGGGATTTCTTAAATAGAAAATACCTCTTTATATAGAAATTCAGTATTAAATGATGATGTTTACACCAATGGGTTATCTTCAAGAAAATCTACAAAGGTCGGATATTTAACTAAAATCTAAGGTACAAACTCTATATAAAACTATTTTAGAAAAAATTCACATCATTACAGACACCACGTTAACATAGGATTGATGAGGATTTATTTGGGCTGGTTATTTCTAGAGACTAGTTGGACCTCATGGTGCTACAGATAATGCCTTAGCTTCTAAACTCCAAATATTAACACTAGAAATATTTTTTCAATATCTGAATATCTATTCTCCTCATCGCTCATGTTTTGAATAAGATAATAGAAATTCTTTTCATTCTCAGCATCATTTTCTATTCAAGGAAGGTTCCTGATGAAAATTACAGGTCTATCATGTATAGAAGATGAGTTTTTCCCTCAGTAGGTATAATTAACATTGGTGGGATGGAGAGGTAATTCATGTGGGCATACAATTATTCTTCAGAGGCATTCATCCAACAGTCGGTGACTCCCTTATTCATCAATTTGTTAAGGGGGAAAATTTGCCTCAATGATTGGATATGAAGCATCGGATGTTGGAAATGTGTCCTTCAATTCCAATAAACTCTTTATGGTTTCCAATACGTAACATGCCAATGATAGTTTTAGTTTTATCATGATCGAAATTTATTCCACATTGGTGTACGATGAAGATGAGAAACATCCTCGAGGTTACCCTGAACGCTCATTTCTAGGGGTTCATATTCACGTTATGTTCTCAAAGTTTATTGAAGATGGTTTTCTGGTCATCCAAGTGGTCAAAACATTATCATGATATAACCACCAAGTCATCAAAATATCATTAAAAAAACTTTATCAGGATGGGTTTGAAGATGTGATGCAAGGAACATTGATACGTGTTTCTAGTAATATCTAAGACAATGGGAATAACTCGATATTAGAACACTCTTTGGGGGCATGGAAGGCTATGTATTCTTCATTTCATAGGGAAATATAGATTTTATTATACCCATAATATTCATCTATAAAGGAAAGGGATTGATAACTATTCGTTTCATCAATCAAGATTTCATAAATTGGAACTAAGAAGCCATCTTTGGGATAATGTCAGTTGAGATATTTGAATTCAATGAATAATCTGATTTGTCCTTGTTTATTATTAATAGGGATGACATTGGCTATCCATTTTGGATAGTGCACCACTCAAACAAAATCAACATTGATGAGATTATCCACATCTTCCTCAATCTTGGAGGCATGAGTTAGGTGGGTCCTTCCATATCTCTGTTTGTATCCCCGATTATCGTATGTAAATCCCAAATGACGGGCGTCCACATTAGGATCAAGTCCCACCATCTCTTTAAAACTCTATGAAATCACATCATGGTGTTTCTTTAGAATGTATTTATATACCTCATGTTCTCCCGGAGTCATCACCACACTAATATGAGTGTGTTGTGGATCATTTTCAATACACATATGTATCTCAATGAGTTCATCCAAAGTGGTGGAGAAGTCTTTTTTAAATGACGGAGGGGAATCCTTGAGATTTTCCTCTTCTTCATGCTTCACTACTTCTTCCTCTATTTGAGGAGTTTTTGGTGAATCAAGTTCCTTAGAGGGAAGAGGGGATCCACCCTTTGGACATCCAAAGGATGAGGAAATCATTGCTGAATAACATGCTATCATAAATCCTTCTTGAACCCCTGAAGGAGAAAATAATGATTAGAATTACTCTCTTCACATTCACCTATTTTCATGACAACCTATTCTTTCCTAGATAATGAAAGTGATATTTTTTAGATCTCAATTGGTGGAATAAAGATATTTTCATTCAAGGTTTCATTACTAGTAGGAGGGTTGATAACATATTCAGTCCCATTGGGATCAACTTCCGTGATTGAAATTATGAATGTTACTGAATGAGTTATTGAATTCGAGACCACCCCTTTGATTTGATTATTGGGAAGAACATAATCTTCACTGAGTTTCTTGAAATCGTTAACTGGGATCATCTTAAAAACATTTTTGGGATTAATTCAGGCCACATTATCTACCATGGATTGTTTTTCTCTATTTTGGTAGAATCCTACATCGAAGTATTTTGTTTCACATGATTTGAATGGGGCCTTTTCACTATATAATTTCCTAATTTAACCATTTATACTGTATTTGATACATTGGAGGTATGATTAAGGAATAATTGCATGCTCATGCAGCCAAGGTCTTCCCATCAGAACATTGAAAGTTATATCCTGCAGAAAAACCATAAAATATAAGTTGGAATTGAGATCTCCAAACTATCTTCGAAGTGTGATCTCACTAAGAGGTTCCTCCTCATTCTTATCACAACCCTGTGACATTAGAGTTGAGGTTGAAAAGTGAGATTCATTAAGTCCTAGTTGGTGATGTGTCCGGACTTGGATGAGGTTCACTCCAAATCCATTATCAAGGAAGTCTCATTCGATATCAATGTCGTTTATCCGTACAAATATATACAAGGGTATAACATGTCCTTGTATGACTGCATCCTACTCCTGGTCAGTGAAGGTGATGATCATATGGGATTCTGTAGGATCATTCTCTACATGATATACTTACTAGTAGCATCCTTGACTTGAAATTCTTAAAGACTTGACAAGGCCTATATGAGTACTTCTTGGATATCTTTTATCAAACTCAGAGCATCCAGGATTGAAAACATAGCTAACAATTGGTCCAATTTCTTTAAAACACCATTCTTATTTTCCAAAGGTTTAGGCTTTCAAGTATGGGAGTGTACCTTCACATGAGATTTTGGAACTGTTGTTTCAGATGTGGATGCATTATCACTTGGAATGGGAGAAGAAGTTGCTTTTTCTCTTAGTAGATTGGGTTAGTTGGGTCTGCCTACATTTCAAGGCAGGTTAGGTAGTGGCGTATCCTGTATCAGATCTTCTATGATAATAGTGTTGGGAGAGAAAATTTCATATATGGGGGAGTTTCATTATTTCTGTTCAGCTCATTGAGGAGCTATCCCATGATTTTTTGTCAGGTAGACAGTTCAAGAAAGGGAATGGGTAATGTAGTGACTTCTAGCATGACCTTGTCCTCACTTGTAACAACAACTCTAAAGGCTTCTTCCCCTAGGTTCCCCAATCATGTACAATGAATTTAGGTTCATACCCAGAATCATCATCTCTAAATGGATCCATTAAATGTATAAAAGTAATGGAACCACAAATCGAATCCTCATCTGATGAATCTTCTATCTGATGGGTCGATTCTTTTTGTACCATTTGGTGGGGAGACGTCCATACATTTAGGATTGTAGGTACGAAGTTCGCTAATGTTAGTAACAACATCATCTTAGGTGAATGTACATATTTCTGCATTTTATTTTTAACTTTATGTCCATGCCTCTTCTTATAGGATATTCCATCAGAGGACTAAGATACCGATGAAGTTGGATGAGTCATAGTGGGAGTGGTAGGAGGCACAAATGGCTATTTAAACTATGTTTTTAGAATAGCGCGAGTCCGGTGGATCAATTTCCTGACCATCCAGTCACTGATCTTCTATGAACTCTTTTCTTAACATCTTTCCATTAATTTTCGTCCCCTAACAGGATAGTGGAGGAAACATACTCCTCCTGAGTTGATAGATTCTGCATCATAACATTCCTATAGTCTACCATATCTTACAGGAGGTATTTGAAAATAGATTAATCCTGAATGTGGTTCCCCAACATTTGATGTAATGGGAAATAATTCAGGATATCTTCATCACCTTATTTACATGGCTTATTTCTCTTTGGAAATTTCATTATGTTATTTTAAAATGCTGATATGATGCATTCATGGACTTAGTTATCACAAAAATAGTAAGTATTGTTTTTTCATCTCCTCATACTACATTCACCGATGGTCACTCTGATCATCTTCACAATCTAGGTTGTGTTATTGACACTTGGGCAGTGGATCAGCAAGGGGTGGTGGGAGATTTTAATTAGGAGTGGTTATAGGGCCCCACATAAGTGTAACTACAGTGGCCTATGATTTTCATGTTATCCTTCTCCGAGTCAATGGAACTATTTATAACTTTTCATTGGTATCTACAATGGTGTTTTCCACTTTTTGAGAAATTGAGGTATATTTTTTAAACCCTTTCTGTACTTCATAGGGAATAGTGGCATGCACAACTCGTCATGATGATTCATGAAACAGATGGGAAAATATTCTTCTCGAGGAAGTTGTAGATTTAATGACTCTTTTGATCCTTTCCACCGAGTAATAAAATATAAAATCCTTTCTTTATCTTTTTGTTTTCCTTTTTTTATGTCAAGGATTGTCTTCTTCTATAGTGTTTAACTAAACCGAAAGGTAAACATCTACATAAGTTCTTCCCACCATATGATTGAACTAGACTGCAAACTTGTGTACCACATGAAGGTTGTAACCCTTAATGACGACACAATGTATCTGAGTTTTACTTCCTATTACTATTCAGAAGTCCCCATCATGGGATTTAAGTGAGATAAGAAATATTTCAAGTGGTACTATGGATCTCCTAATCCATTAAATATTGTAAATGTAGGATTTTCAATGTTTGAACGGGGAAGAGTTAGATATACTCATTTAGGGTAAGCCTTATTTTCCAATTTCATCGGTGGATTTCATTCCACCATGGATTCCCAAAAGCTGTAAGTGACTCATTAGTGTTCCTAAGAAATCAAGGAATATCTGGCTATGTTGTAACCTATAACACTATAGTGACTAGAGCCTGAATAGGTGCATAAACCAGCAAGACCATTGGTGGCGGCATTGCTATAACTTTCCATGGATATCATATAGGGACAAGCCTATATGGATGTGTTTGACCATGTTCTGGATGCCAACCTAATGGAAATAATTATCAATCTACTGATGTGGGTTCCAAATATATTGTAGTTTAGTATCATATGCTGGTAAGATGTTCTAAATCTACTCTAGTTTCTACAACAAACTCTCTTTGTTGAGTTTTTTCAACTGGATGCATGTGTTGAGGATCTTATTATAGAATATATCTAGTATAAAGGTTACCTAGGAGTATTTATGTGTGGAGTCTCATCAATTATTTCACATATTAATATTTTTGGGAAAATATTTCCCCCAAAGAATTGATATTAACCTCCCTGGGTGGGAGGTGAGGCATAATTTGACTCTTACCATTTTCCCAATTCGATACCTTCAGAGGAGGTAATAGAATATTATTTGGGTGAATACCCAGATTTCAAGAAAGCCTCTAGATCTAGGTATATACACCTTCTTCATTTGTTACGGTGTATACCAAATTATGGAATTTAACATACTCCTCATACTCTTTTGAATTGGACTCATGTTTTATAATATTTTTAGTGATAAAATTTATGACATGAACCAATAAAATGTGCATTGTAGTCATTATCACAATATATTTGTGAGACTATCTTGATAAACATCCTCCACAGGGACTTATTCTGTCATTTTTTGATTATGTAGGACTTGTTTGGTGGAAAGGGACCTGAAAGGGAATCTTTAGACAGCTCAACAGTGCATATCCCTAATGAGAATATCGAATCACGAAATGAAATGAATGTTGATGCTGCACTTTTCACCATTTTCACTAATTGTGTGAAAATGAATTCCAGAATAGGAATTGATTTTCGAGGGTAAAATTCCCTAGCCTTGAGGGCTGGGGTAGTTACCATTATTCTTTAACAACCCTTCAGGTCGAGATTGCTGACCTTAAGGGTTAAGTAAAAAAATCCCCCAACCTTGTTGGTTGGGGTTGATCCTGACCTATTTTAGTTGATATTACCACAACTTCTCTTCTGATTTTATTGAGTTTTTTTTCAAACATAGGCTGGGGAATTAATTTTGATTTCACATAAATCACCCGTTTCAGAAAACCATGTTTCTATTTCTAAAATTTGTTCTATCTGATGGCGAACATCCTATATATGGGATGCTTGCTCAATACTCTCAAATACATGACAAAAATGTATCTCAACAACATTTTGTCTTTCGGACCAACGCCACTAAGAGTGGGTCGAGGCATGTTTTGGTTGAGTATATCTTTGTTCAAGAATACATATAGTTTTTATAGTCATCCTGGGGCAATGATATTGCCTGAAACCACATTTCAATGTCTTCTCTGGTTAGGGAGAACAGTGAAATAAAATCCTCCATGTACACTCCATCCTATGATATGAAGACCAGATGTGAAATCTTCGATCATTTATTACAACATCATTAACATGCTGAGGAATACAAATTATAGGGTTCCTTACTGTTTATCAATCTTTGGATTTTTTGAATCCAAGAGTGATTCCATGTCAATTTGGCACTGCAACTCATCTATTACCTTAGCATGGGTTTAATACTCATCATATTTCAATACATTTTCATTCAAGTGATGAATATTTTTCCATATGTTGAGGAAAATATTTTACACAATCTTTCAATAATTCCTTTGGAATGTTGTGTTGAGGGGTGGCTATAGGCCTGAACATAAATGTTATGTCATATTTATATAGTTTTTTCCAAATATATTTCATTTCTTCTTCGTATTTCACTACAAGTTCATCTATCTGATCCGAAAAAAGAAGAATCTTCTTGATTATTTTAACATGAAATGTGGGATTAGTAGAGTCTTCCTCTACTATATTAAATGGTAAGAGATCCAGAGGAGGTTTAGAGGATTATCTTCCCCTGGGGGTTTCTTATGGTTGATAAATAATTTCACCTACTAGTTATAGGGCATTAGAAATGATTGGCCTTGTATTTTCAAGTGTCTCATGATTAGAGGGCTTTATCATCATTAAATATCTAGTGGGATAATTCTATTGACAATTAGAAATAATAATATGGAGTGAACTTTCATAGATAATTCCTTCATGGGGAGGACCACCTTGGTGGATTACAACAGGGGAAAAACCATATTTCTCCTCAGTCATCTGGATACATGGAGGTTTTTTGTGTCTCTCATCAATATATAGGATCTCGAGATAGATCAATTTGTTTTCATAAAGAAATATTTCATGGTGAAGTGTCTGATGAGAACCTTCAGAATTACTACTACTGCTCCTATAATTTGGTAACAGGAGGGTAGGATCTTGAGCTACAATATATAAGCATCTCAGGTCTTCAAGAACTCCAATGTTAAGAACATACTGATTTTATATTGACTCATGATTTTCCAATAATTTTTTATGATGCTTCTTATTAGATTCATTATTATGTGTGATTGGGGCCACTTACTGGGAAAATTGTTTGTCATGGCATGTTGTTTTTGACTACCTTTTATTGTCCCTGAGAATATGAGGATTACCTCATATTAGAGAAGGTGTATGTTCCCAATATGGTTGTTCATATAATATGGGGATGTTTTCCCCATAACCCTCCGGGATGGAAGCAGAGGTGGGTGTCTGATATGAGGTGATATGCTGATGAGTCACTGAATTTTTTGGAACAGAGTTTTCTGTCCATTCCATAGGCACTATTTTCATTACTTTTATGATGTCCTGGATGTTCTCTACGATATGGGCAAGGATTTGTTTCTTCCCTTCCACCATTTATAGGATATTCTTGGTGACTTAAATTTCTATAACATGGATATATTACCATTCCCCATATGGAGTAGGAGTATGTGCCTACTCCTTTCCTCCCATTCCTTCCATTGGATACTGACAGTACTCATGTGTGGGGGAATATATTTGAGTCTTACCCTAATTTTTTTTGGATATTTCGACTATCTTCTTGGGGGTTATTCTATATGAGGATGCTGAAATGATTGATAAATGAAAGAAGGTTTGTGTGTCTGCTCACAATTAGCCATCAAACTGGGTTGGCAGGATTCATTAAATGCTACCAAATGAGTCTGTTGGTAGGCTTGGTGAGTTCAGGCATGTGTATATTCCAACTTACGATGTGCTGACTGATTTGAAGGAAATGATTTTTTGGGTGATATTAGTCGAGTCTATTGGATGACTGAATAAAGGTGGATAAGTTTAAGTGTTTGTTCACATTTTTCCACCAAATTGGATTGGTGGGATTTTTTATAGGGGGAATAGGTGGGACCTTGAACCTTTGTGACCGGTTTTCATCCCCTATGGGTCATCTTGTGTGATTGAGTCTAATGTACCTGGGCTTATCAAATGAGGATGACACCCTCATTGTGTTGAATTATTACAACCATGGGGTGTTGGTAGTAGCAACATGGGTTTTGGCCCTTTTAGACTTTGGAATATTCTTATGAATAATTCTAGAGTTAGGCGCGAAGACGACATGAAATTCCGAGGCTCGGTGTGCCCGAAATCAATTTTATAAAAATTTTAATTATTTTTATACCATGAACATGGAGGGGTTGTTTTTTCTACAAAATGGTAGTTCAGATCAGAAATATGAGGGCACAGTTGCGTCCGGGGCGTGTCGTTTACCCTATGCGGGGTGTATCCTTTGCGGGTGTGGGCCCGGTGTAGAAAAATGTTATCAATGTCATTTTTTTAAATAAATGAAAAAGTATATTTACATGAATCAGTTTGAATAACTCCTGAACAGAGTCTCAGATCTCATTTCTGAGTGAGTTGTTGTGTTCAGAACACCGTGTTTACCCTAGGGGTGCGCTAATCTTTGTCCGCACCAGGTGCGGGTTCGGAGGCGAGTCGGGAGTCGGACAGTTGGATGAAGAGGATTTAATTTAAAAAAAATTAAAGCCTTCTCTCCTCACCTATCCCTTGTGCATACGATGGAGTGGACCCCCCCCCTCTTTGGCGACAAATGAATCAGAGATTGAATCATCAAAACAAGGTGTCGTCGGATGCAGATCTTGACGGCAGACGCTTCCAGATCATGCAGCAGCAGCAACATAGCATACAAAGTGTCGGCGATCTACCAAAAGGTAGGAAATTTGAGTTTTAAAATCCCGGATCCCATTTATGTGTTTTTTTCTTCAAACCATCATAAGGGATGTGTCGTTTGGGTATTGAGATTTCCGAAACATGTTTCATATCTAAATTTGGAGCACCGGGGTTCTTCCGGTGGCTCCCGGAAGTTTTCCAGCAGAAAACCCAGTTTCTGGCGGTGGGTATGGATGATTCCAGCGTGGTCGGTGGTGGTGTGGCAGTGGAGTGGTGGATTCCGGCAGGCGGTGGCAGATTTCGGCAGGTGGTGGCAGTCCGGTCAGGCGAGCGGTGGTTTCTGGCGACCTAGCGGTGGTCCGACCATATTTTTCTGGGGATTCTTTAAACTCCCGTAACTCGCAAACAGTAAGTCCGATTTGCAATCCTTTTGCGGAAACAAAATCCTCATGATGAGACAGACCCCTTGAGAATGTTTTAGGAATTTTATGAGTAGGGTTTTTCGGCCCGGGTCCATGAAACGTTGAAAATAGTAATTATATTTTATTATTTTAAACTTTGGCCCGCCAGAACTTTTGCACTAAGTGTCTGATTGATGTGCTATCAGTGATGTTGTGATCCTAATAGTAAAGTGGAATTTTTAGGATAGTTTCGGAGAATTGGTATGGAGATCATGATGTGGGCCCCATGAGGCTTATTCTGGGCATTTACGGAGAAACTTGACTTTTTCACCGGGTGTTCATTTTGGACGAACGAGAAGTCGATCTCATGTGTTTTCTGAGAGGGGATCACAATGGTACTGTCCGCTTGATGAGTTTTAGGATCGAGGTGTGGACCCCACCCGGGCTAGCTATGGTGAATAATACTCTTTTCATTGGTTGTCTGTTTCAGGTGAGTAAATAGCCTATCCTATGTTTTTTTTATAGATCATGGTGGTGGCCTCAATGTAGTCCTAAGAGGTGCATAGTGTGGCAATGTTGTGGGTCGCTCGGGTTAGAGACATCTGGACCAGCAGTGGTTGAGTGTACTCCCTTGTTTCTTTCCAATGAGGGTTTATGTGGCATTACAACCCTATTATAGGTTTGTGATCCCCATGATAGGATTTTTCCATGATAGAGTTGTGGCATCCCTATGGTGGGTCTGGAGTGGGATCCTCTAGGTTCACTTCCCTAGATTGGGTTCTTGGTATCGCTGTAACCACTTATAGATGGGCGGTGATACCCTATCTAGCAGGTCAACTCCGTAGGGTTTGAGGCATTATCGAGAATATGACCCCCTACGTGAAGGGTCGTTTACTAGGGTGGTGGTATCGTTGGTTATACGATCCCCTACTCAACACATGGTTTAGTAGGGTTGTGGAATCATTAGGTATACGGTCCCCTACTCAGCATGTGGTTTATAATAGGGTTGTGGCATCATTGGGTATACAATCCCCTACTTAGCATGTGGTTTATAGTAGGGTTGTGGCATCGTCGGGTATATGATCCCCTACTCAACATGTGGTTTATAGTAGGGTCATGGTATCATTAGCTATACGATCCCCTACTCAATGAATGGTTTCAATAGGGTTGGATAATCATTGGTAATATGATCCCCTACTCAGTGCATGGTTTTCGGTAGGGTTGGTGCATCATCGGTTTGATCCCCTACATCCCGAGTTATACTAGATGGGGTTTTGGGTGTCATCATGACCATCTTCACATGGGAGACGACCCTCTATCTGAGTGATGTGAACTGAAGAATGTTAGATTGGGTTTTGGTATCCCCTAGAGGATACTGGGAGTGATCCCCAATCTGTGAGATCTTCGAGATACCAGAGTGGGTTCTTGTATCCCCTAGTGGACCCTAGGAGTGATCCCCTATCAGAAAATTTTGGGGTTTCTGCTATTTCAGTGTGATGTCAGTGAAGATATCCGATGAGCGTGATCTCTCAGATGGGCATCTGGGATGTTGGTGTGAGACACGATGGAGTGTATCACTCGGACGAGTGTCATCAGGGATGACTGATCTCGTGGAGTGTGTTCTCCGGGTTTCATGTAGAACCTATAGCTGGTTATGAGGCTTGGTGCGTGGAATGAGTATATCTGGTTTTTTATGGTATATTTATAGGCATATACCTAAGAATATGTTCATGGTGTATGTATGAGAATACACCTGAGATAAGATGACTAGTCATGATTAGCTGATGATGGTCTCGAGATGGAGTTTCTCTCTTGTTTGGGTTCCCTCTAGCCGGGATGAGCTGACTGTTATCTTTTTGTTGCTCCCTTTTATTTTTCAGTTTTTGGGGTGCCTACTGAGTATTTTAATTCTCACCTCTACATGGGATTTGCACACACATATTTGTGTCCTGTGCAGACCACATGCCTTTCGACGGAGTTCCAAGAGGACCCGGAGCGGGTGAAGCTTAGTGTGAAAGAATAACCAGGGTGTTTACTAGAGTTGTGCAGAGGAGCTTACTAGCAGGTGTATTTGGAAGTGTTTTCCCTCCTTCTGATCAGGTTGGAAACTTTTTTAGTTTTCCATTAGTGGGCCTTGTTTTTCCCTTTTTTACTTTTGTTGTATTCTGGTTGTGGGTTAGATGTATTCATGCATTTCTTTTCAGTTTCTATATATATCACTACACTATTTCATGGTGGTGTATATGGGTGCGTGTGTATAGGTATCTTAGGCTAATGCCTCCCATGTGTGTGATAGCCTACTCAGTGCTAGTTGCAAGCCCCTGGCCTATTGGAGGTGGTCTTGGGGAGTTGCAACTCGAGCGCTGTTGGTTCAGGTCATGACAGAGTGGTATCAAAGTAGGTTCCACCTTTGGGATCAAAGAGCATAGCCGGTTTAGCTGTGATCTTGGTTTGGGTTTCATATCGGTTGTGTTATGATGTTTCGAGTTCGGCTTTTAGTCCATGGACTCTAGTGTTGGTGAAACGGCCGTTGTATCTATTCACTAGGACTCTGATAACTTTCCTTTAGACTCAGGACATTTAGACACTAGTCGTAGGGAGATAATGGTACATGCGTTATATAGGATTGGGTTTTGGGTTTTACTTGTTCATCTCGTGTCAGCTCCCCAGATATACTCTTTGAATGTGGTGCATCATGAATATATTTTAGGATGCCACCACGATGACAAACATCGGGGGTTCCGCAGCAGGATTGTGTTGATGATCCACCTCGTGTAAAGGCTACAGACCAGGGTGCAGGTTCTGAGGCTGGACCTCCATGTGGTCCTCAAGTTGAGCCACCACATGTCTAGCAGCTGGTGGTGCCGGTAGTGCCAGACAAGATTTAACGGAGGCTGGGTGCGCTACACGAATTCCAGTGGCAGTGACCTCTGAGATTCCAGGGTGATCCAGACCCTCAGGTAGCTGATGACAGGCTCGAAGCAGTTACCCGAGTTTTCCACTTTCTAAGGACACCTCCAGATCATATGGTGGTCCTAGCGGCGAGCCTTCGGCATGGTTCGGTTGGGCGATGGAGGTGTTTGGTGATGTAGTCCCACGATGAGAGGAGGCTCACATGTGTAGAGTTTGAGAAGCTCTTTAGGGAGGAGTTCTATCTGGTGACACCGAGGTCAGTACGGATCCCAGAGCTTCTGCAGCTTTAGCATGAGGGTGTGACAGTGTTAGAGTACTCATTGAAGTTTATAGAACTGTCATGCTACTCCCTAGATATGGTTCGAGACCCGTTCTTTAGGGATCAGAACTTCTAGTAAGGGATACATAAGGACATCTGGGAATGGGTGGTTTCCTTGTGCCTGCCCATCTATTCTAGAGTGCTGGAGTGGGCCTTGGTGGTGGAGAGATTTTTGGATGAGTAGATTGATCCCATCAAGGTTGGGCATGTGAAAGATGAGACCTCCGTAGGTGGTAGTCGAAAACTGAAGTAGGGGTCTGGACATGCCCGACGTTTTAGGAGGCAACCACAGAATACAGAATCCACGGCCCCGAGCTCTCAGGGCTCGCATGCAAGTTTTGGTCAGCCACGAGATAGGTGGGGTTATTCTTGCGACGGTCAGGGACATCTAGCTATAGATTGTTCAACCCGTCGTGCTCCTAAGAGGGAGATGGTCAACATGCCGCCTTGGCAGTGGTAAAGTATTGATTATGGAGGTCCGCAGGGATGCAGATGTGGAAACGGAACTAGTGCAGCAACGAGAGGTGGTAGCCAATATCAGATGCCACCACCACTACCCCCAGGTGGTCGATGTTGAGCTTAGGAAACTGGTGTGTGAGGGCAAGGAAAACTGCAGGCCGTAGAGGTTTTTGACCTAGAGGCACCGTGGGTGGATGAAGGTACACTCTATGCCCTTTCTACTTTTGTATTAGTCTTGATAGACACTTTTTAGTAGTACACTTTCTTTTCCGTTGCTTCCTCAAAGTTTGTTCATGGTGTTGGTAAGATCCTGTGCGGGTTTTGTTCAGCGTGATTCAAATGCATGAGGAAGAGGGAACCGTCCCTCACCAAGAAACATTTTTTTATGCGATTAAAACTGTGTGGGTGATTCAATGCTACCCAAATAGGATAGTGTTGAGGTGTTGTGGATTAGTCCCTCCGAATTATGTGTTCAGATAGGGGTGTGTGTTGGCGAACTCACTGGCATGGGAGATCCATTTAAGAGTTCATTTTCATTCCTTATTCGTATGGGTTTTCGGGGAAGAAAAGTTTTAAGGTGGGTAGGATGTAGCGACTTGGGTTTTTTCCCTTTCATACTTTGGAATATTCATATGAAAAATTCCAGAGCTAGATGCGAAGATGACGTGCGATTCCGAGGCTCGGTGTGCCCAGAATTAATTAATTTTATAAAAATATTAAGTATTTTTTTACTATTCACGTGGAGGGGTTCTGATTTATCCTAAATGGTAGCTCAGATCGGAAATATGAGGGCACATTTAAATCCGGAGCATGCCATTTACCCTAGGCGGGGTGTAACCTTTGCTGGCACAGGCTTGCTATAGAAAAAGTTGATTAGTGGCATTTTCGTAAATAAATGAAAACATTTATTTATGTGCGTTGGTTCAAATAACTCTTGAATGGAGTTAAAATATCAATTCTGAGTGTGTCGTTGCATTCAGAATGACATGTTTACCCTAGGGTTTCCCTAAACTTTGTCTGCACCGGGAGCGGGGTCGGAGGTGAGTTGAGAGTCAGACAGTTTGATGGAGAGGATTTAATTTTTTAAAAAAATTAATCCCTCTCCCCTCACCTCACCCTTATGTATGATAGAGTAGAATCCCCCATACCCCTCTTTGGTGATGAACGAATCAGAGGCTGAATAGTCAAAACGAGGTATCGTCAGACTCTGATCTTGACGGCGGACACTCCTGGATCATGCAGTAGCAGCAGCAGCGAAGAACGCAAAGCGACGGTGATACGCCAAAAGGCAGGTGGTTTGAGTTTTAAAATCCCAAATCCCTTTTATGTGTTTTTTTCTGAAAATATTTATAAGGGTTGTGTAGTTTGGGTCCTGATTTTTCCAAAACATGTTTCCGGTCTGAATTTGGAGCAATGAGGTTCTTCTGGTGGCTCCCAAAAGTTTTCCGGTGAAAAACACGGTTTCCGGCGATGGCTATGGCGGATTCCTGTAAGGTCAGCGGCGGTGCGGTGGCGATCTAGCGGATTATACCAGGAGGTGGCAGATTTCTATAGGTGGCAGCGGTCTGGTCAGGCGGGCGGTGGTTTCTGGCTACCCAGCGGTGGTCCGAACAGATTTTTCTAGGGCTACATTAAACCCCCGTAACTCGCAAACTGTAAGTCCGATTTGCGATCCATTTGCGGAAACACAATCCGCATGACGAGAAAACCCCTTGAGATTTATTTAGGAATTTATGAGTCTGTTTTTGACTCAGGGCCATGAAACATTGAAAATAATAATAATATATTATTATTTTCAACGTCGACCCGTCGTAACTTTTGCACTAAGCATCTGATTGACATGTCGTCAGTGATGTTGTGATCCTGATAGTAAAGAGAACGTTTCAGGATAGTTTCCAAGCATTAGGATAGAGATCAATATGTGGGCCATATGAGGATGCTTTTGGGAATTTACGTAGAAACATGTCCTTTTCATCAGGTGTTCGTTTTGGACGAACGAGTAGTCAATATCATGCATTTTTTCAAGGATATCACAATGGTGCAGTCCGCTTGATGAGTTTTAGGATCGATGCTTGGGCCCCACCTAGGCTAACTTCATTGAATAGTACATTTTTCATCGGTTGTCTATTTTGGGAGTATAAATATCCTATCCTGTATATGCTTTCACATAGATCGTGGTGGTGGCCTCAATGTAGGCCTAAGAGGTGCGTAGTGTGGCGATGTTGCGGGTCGCTCGGGTTAGAAATCTTTGGACCAGCAGTGGTTGAGTGTACTCCCTTAGTTAATTCCTATGAGGGTTTATGTGGCATTACAATTCTATTATATGTTTGTGATCCCCTCGATAGGATGTTTTACTGATAGAGTTGTGGCATCCCTCTGGTGGGTCCATAGTGGGATCATTTAGGTTCGCTTCCCAATATCGGGTCCTTGGTATCGCTGTGACCGCTTTTTTCACGGGCGGTGATCCCCTATCTAGCTTGTCAACTCCGTAGGGTTTGAGGAAATATCTAGAATATGACCCCCTACACGGAGGGTCATTTAGTAGAGTTTTGGTATCATTGGTTATACGATCCCTTAATCAAAGAATGGTTTAGTAGGGTTGTGGCATCATCGGGTATACGATCCCCAACTCAGCATATGGGTTATAATAGGGTTGTGGCATCATCGGGAATATGATCCCCAACTCAATATGTGGTTTAAAGTAGGATGGTGGCATCGTCGGGTATACGATCCCCTAATCAGCATGTAGTTTATAGTAGGGTCGTGGTATTGTCAGGTATACCTTTCCCTACTTAGCGCATGTTTTCAGTAGGGTTGTAGAATAGTTGGTTATACGATCCACTAATCAGGGTGTGGTTTTTGGTAGGGTTGGTGCATCATCAGTTCGATCCCCTACATCATGAGTTATACCAGATGGGTTTTCCAGCATTGTCGTGTCCATCTTCACATGGGCGACGATCCTCTATCTGAGTGATGTGAACTATAGAACGTCAGATTGGGTTTTGGTATCCCCCAGCGGATCCTAGGAGTGATCCCCTATCCATGAGATCTTCTAGATACCAGAGTGGGTTCTTATATCCCCTAGAGGACCCTAGGAGTGATCTCTTATCCGAGAAGTTTGGTGTTTCTGCGGTTTCAGTGTGATGTTCTCAATGACGATATCTGACGAGCGTGATCGCTCGAATGGGCGTCTAGGGTGCTGGTGTGAGACCCGATGGAGTGTATCTCTCAGACGAGTGTCATATGGAATGATAGAGCTCATGGAGTGTGTTCTCCTAGTTTCGTGTATAACATGTCACTGGTTATGAGGCTTGGTGCGTGGAATGAGTATATCTGGTTGCTCATGGTATATGTATGGGCATATACCTGAGAATATTTTCATGTTGTATGTATGGGAATACACCTAAGCTGAGCTGAGTAGTCATGTTTATCCAAGCATGGTCTCGAGATGGAGTTTCTCTCTCGTTTGGGTTCCCTCTAGAAGGGATGAGCTGACTGTTGTCTTTTAGTTTATCCCCTTAATTTTGGGGGGTTTTGGGTACCTACTGAGTATTTTAATACTCCCCCCCTCTACGGTCTTTGCCTGTACATGATTGTGTCTTGTGCAGACCACATGCCTTTCAATGGAGTTCCAGGAGGACCCAGAGTAGGCAGAGCTTAGTGTGAAAGACTGACCGGGGTGTTTACCGAAGTTGTGATGAGGAGCTTACTGGAGGGTGTATTTGGCAATGTTTTCCCTCTGTAAGGACTCAGATCTTCGTTTCAGGTATGTTTTTCTTTTTCTGGAGTTTTTGGGGAAAAATAGAGTTTTTTGAAATGTTCAAAGTACATGCTGTGTACTTTATGAGTACACGCTGTGTACTCTTTTCCTACTCAAAACCGTGTGCTGGCCATGTCTGAACCACACACACGGTGAGTAGGGGTGACATGGTGGCTGATTTTGGCAGAGTACGGAAAAACCTAGTACACGCCGTGTACTCTAAAAGTACACACTGTGTATAGTTATTTTTTTTCATTAAACGGACAGGGGTTGTGCCTAATCGAGGAAAACGTCTTCTTCTCCAGCTTCTTCGTCCAAGAGCGACCGTACGACTGTGGATCTTCTCTGAGCCATTGTTCCTCTATCCGTTCTCTGATTCAAGCTCGGTCGATTGCGTTGGAAGCGCAGCGGTGAGGTCTCCGTTTTTCTTGATCCTTGTTTTCCAATTCTTTCCCCTTCTAAGGTTATCTAAGGTTGATAGTTTTGTGCGTTTTCTTAGATCTATGACGTTCTTGGGATAATAAGTCAGCGTGGTTCATGTATATCGATCCCAAAGCATAAAGTTATGTGGTTTGTGCCTTTCTGTATAAATTTGATGAGTACTTTGTGAAAATTACACCAAAACCCTTGAACAGGGTATTGCGTGTTGCTATTTTTCTCATGTTGTATTGCCTGCTTTCCTTGATTTCTAGAGTAGATGTTTTTCCTGTGATTATGGTAGTTTTTAGTATACTCTGGATGTTTTCTATACTTCTTCTGCCAATTTGAAATTTTCCAGTTTCCATGCCTAGTTGTAGGATAGTGGAACTATTGCTTTGTTATGCTGTTGACCCTTAGATTGATATACAAGTAGTTCTTGAGGTTTACTTGGATGATGCATGCGCGTTGATCATGTTTTATTTCCACACAGGACTTTGAGAACCTAGAATAGTAGACCATAGGGAGAATGGACATAAGGGCTTCTCCAGAGTGTCTTTTAATAAGATGCGAGACCACATGGGGAATTGACGATGAGTTCTTCCTCAGAGAGTCTTTAGTTCATCGACGCGGGCCACAAGGGGAATGATACATTGAATGCTTCCCCAGAGAGCCTTTAGCACGATACAAGACTATAGGGGGAATTGATAGTGAGTGCTTCCTCAGAGAGTCTATTCTTAGCTGAACCAGAGGGGTGAGACTATGTGTGCCTCCTAGAGGGTTGCTAGTACTTGTTGGTTGAACCATAGGGGTTAGGCTGTGAGAGCTACCCAGAGGGTTACCTATTTTCTTCTTGTTGCTGGTTGTTTACTTGTGCACTTATTATGTTAGAACTATGTCTTATAGCTATTGTGTGCTTTTCTGTTTACTGCTTCCTGTACTATTACTTGCCTTGTATTCATTGATTGTTAGGAAAAAATATTTGGGTGATTACCTACTGGGATTGTATTTCACACCCTGTTTGGTCCATGCTTTTGGTCCCAAGAAGACTATGTTTGTGCTGGTATAGATAAGGGAAAGCACCCTTCTACTTCAGGAACCTAACTTGCTATGGAGCTGGAGAGCAGGGGACAAAGCAATGGATTGCAATACTAAGGAGTTTACTTTGTTTTCTTTTTCACTTTTTTTTCAGTTGTATTTCAGCACGTTGGTTTGTTTACTACTTTCTATAGACATATGTACCATGTTGCATCATTATTATTTTATACATTGCTTCCGCTGTTCAGTTCAGTTGTTGTATGCTATTTATTGTTTCTGCTATTGTGACTGGTTGTTCTCCGCTGTATACTTTACCGAATGAGGTCATAATTTACCCATCGAATCACCAATTCCCTCACTTCTAGTCGGAAGCCTATGGCATTTGGGG
Source organism: Viscum album (assembly GCA_963277665.1). Lineage (NCBI taxonomy): Eukaryota > Viridiplantae > Streptophyta > Magnoliopsida > Santalales > Viscaceae > Viscum > Viscum album. The sequence continues at coordinate 620,150,685 of OY728139.1, forward strand.
AAACGTGCTTGAGGTCAAGTGGAAAACTTGGTATGGGGCACCAATGGAGGGGATCCGGATTCGGGTCGTTAAAAAGTGGTATCAGAGGAGTTCTTTTCTCTTGCCTTACTTTTTGGAGACTTTATCCAGGGATAGGACGGATTCCGTAATTTGTATTAAGCTGTGCTCGGGAGTAGCTAATCCGTGTATAGGGAAAATCTATACTACCTCGTTAATTGTAGTTTTCTGGTTTTGAGATTTTTCGGTTGATATGATTTCACCTAGAGTGATTCACATGCTTTGTGTTGTTATTTTCTTGATGATTGCAGCTCTATTTCTATCGCAACCTAGGGAGATGAGGGTATGCCATCTCATGCATCATATAGGAACTTGTAGAAATCACATTCCATGCATTCATGCCATGCCATCTAGGGTGAATTAGAAATTACATGATGTTGTGATAGACTTTGTGTATATTATGCATGCTGTTGTGATAGAAGATTGATAGAATCTATGCTGCCGTGTTAGAGGATTGTTTGTTTTCTACTTTTCTTAAATGAACGGAAAATTTTGATTCATGAGGTATTATGGGCCCAATCGAATAGAAAATTTGTGGATAATTATCCTGTTTTCTCTTGTGTATGACTATAGGAGATTCCAAGATTTGATTTGCGGGGAATATGGGCCCTCACGAATTAGAAGTTGGCACCTCTTTGGCTTGTTTTCTATGTTTTATAGGCTTCTGTGCAATTTCTGAGCTACTGCCCAAAAAAACCCAGAATACATGGCGTGTAATTTTTGACTACATGCCGTGTAGTTTTTAGACCGTGTCACTGACCATGTGAGTAGGGACACGATGTTGTAGAAATAACTTCAGGAACACGCCGTGTACGGTAGGTACACACCGTGTAGTTTGGAGCCGTGTACCCGACTGTGTCACTAACAACACGGGTCGGGGAAGATCAGGTAGAACATGCCGTGTTGTAAAGAAACACGCTGTGTAGTCTTGTCCAGGTACCGGGCCGTGTCATGAACAACACGGGTTGGCATTACCTTCTCTTCGACACGCCGTGTTGTTTTCAGAGCACACTATGTAGTCTTGCTCAGGTACCCGGCCGTGTCACGAACTACACTGGACGGTGTCAACTTCAACTATACACACCGTGTTTGTTCAGAACATTCCTTGTACGGTTCAACCATGTAGACGGCCATGTGTTTAACAACACGGGCCATCGAAGCCTTGTCCAGTACACATCGTGTTTGTTTAGAACACATCGTGTAGTCGCGGGTTAAGTCGGATCATGTGGGTTAGCCGTGTATAGAGACTCTAGCAAGGGAATGTTTTTCAAGTACATGTCGTGTGTTGGGTGAACATGCCATGTAGTTTGAGGTGTTACACGGCTTGTAGGACAGGATTGCACTCCCATTTCAATGTCTTAAGAAGACACGCCAGGTAGTTTTTATACATGCCATGTAGTCGTGTTTTGTAAACTTTTGTGTTTTCCTTCCCCTATTCTCGTTTTGTACTCTTGTGTTCTCTGTCCTTGTTTTTCTGATCTAAGGTGTACTTTTGATCTTTCAGAGCTATGCCTCCGAGATGTCCTCTGGTTGTCTGTATGTCATCAGGCAGTGATCTGACACCAGATATGGATGATTAGGGACTTCCTGTCGATCCTCTAGTTGGGCCATCCTTGGCTCCGGGTTTCATACCAGTTGCAGGCGCTGATGTGCAGTTTAGGGAAGGTTTTATAAGGATGATGCAGACCTTTCAGGGAGCACCGCCTCCTTCCTCGACTATGGAAGACTTGATACGGGTTTTTTAGAAGCATCCTCCTCCCACGTTCTTGGGGGAAGTAGGACCTCAGGATGAAGAGTCATGGCTGGAATCCATGATGACTATCTTCGAGCCTCTGGGGAGACCTCCAGAGAGGCGGGTCAAGCTCACTACCTACATGCTCTAAGAATCCACCAAGAGGTGGTGGGACGTGATCTCACAGGTGTGTCATCAGTAGGTTATAGATTGAGAGGAGTTCCAGCGTGTGTTCTACGACTACTTCTACCCGGAGACCCTGAGGGCCGATCGAGACCGGGAGTTCATGAGCTTAGAGTAGAGTACCCTTTCTGTCATGGAGTATTCCTCTTATTTCACCAAGCTATAGCATTTCACACCCCTCTGGGATGGTAGTGGGGTGTTCTTAGCAAGGAATTTTGAGGATAGTCTCAGGCAGGAAATATGATGGCAGGTGAATCTATTCTAGTTGACATCCATAACTTCCATCGTCAACTAGGCGCTGATTGCTGAGTGCAATCTGAGAGACTCCGGAGCTGCGATCCGGGGTGGTTCTGCTTCCAGATCTAGTATTCCTCCAGTTGACATTAAGAAGCGTCGTATAGTGTCTACGCGCGGTGATCCGAGGAAGCAAGATACATCGTCAGGTAGCCAAGTGATATGCTACCAGTGTGGCCGGTCAGGGCACACGGGGCCGCAGTGCCAGAGAGACCATGTGGAGTGCCGATCTTGTGGCAAGATGGGTCACCTTCAGCATTTCTGCCAGGTTTTCTCACCAGCAGCTGGTGACTAGGGTTATTCCATGACTCCTCGTTCAGGAGTAGCACCACCAGTTTCTCACCAGTCGGGGAACTGATATTCTTCCGGCCATTCGGGCCGAGGTGGAGGTTGAGGCCGTGGCGGTCAGCCACCAGTCCCCTAGCACCAGCAAGGTGGATCAGCTCAGAGTGGTCACCCAGGGGCGCATGGCCGCGGTGCAGGCCAGTCTTCCATCGTGGAGCAGATCTATCCGGATCAGGATCCCATCCCTTCTACAGTTCGAGGTACGATTTTAGTAGCCTCAGTTTTATCTTCAGCTCTTTTCGATACTGGTGCTACATATAGCTTTATATCCGTTGCTATTGTGGAGATCCTTGGGCTCCACATCTTTTCTTATACCGACTCATTGACACTAGACACACCTTTGGGGAAAAGGACATCTAGTTTACGCCAGTGTAGGGAGTGACCTCTCGAGGTTGCAGTGTATAGTTTCTTATGGGATCTCTATGTCTTAGAGATGTCAGGCTATGATGTCATCCTTGGGATGAACTGGTTGGTTCCCTTCTAGGCAGTCGTCGACTATTATCACCGCATAGTGTGTTTCGTTTCAGCAAATGGTGAATCTTTTCTTCATAGAGGCGAATGGAATGTTCAGGCGAGTCGAGCAGGAATCGAGCATCATGGGCTAGGAAGGGTGAGGACCCAGATTTCTAGTCTTTATCTGGATGAACAAGGGACCTCGTAGTTGGACTTTCCTCTAGTGGTAGATCGTTTCAGGGATGTCTTTCAAGTGGACTTTTCGGGTTTGCCTCTAGAGCGTGAGGTAGACTTTTCTATTGAGCTCATGCAAGGAGTAGCATCGTTGTCCATTCCTCCTTATAGTATTGCTACACCTAAGTTGCAGGATCTCAAGAAGCAGTTGGAGGAGTTGTAGACAAAGGGTTTCATCCAACCCAGTACTTCTACTTGGGGTTCACCTAATTTGTTTTCAAAGAAGGTAGACGGTACCCTTCGGCTTTGTGTGGATTATCGGAAGTTGAACCAATTTACGGTCAAGAACCGATATCCCTTGATGAAGATCGATGACCCCTTTGATCAGCTTCGAGGAGCTTGGGTGTTCTCAAAGATCGACTTGAGGTCCGGTAATCATCAGTTGCATGTTATAACATCAGATATACCTCTTAAAGCCTTCAAGAGAAGGTATGGTCTATACGAGTATACAGTCAGGTCTTTCGGTCTCACAAATGCTCCTATAGTTTTCATGGCACTGATGAACCAAGTGTTCCATCCTTACTTGGACTCCTTCATCGGGGTCTTCATGGAAAATATCTTGGTGTACTCTCACACTTCACACGACCATGCCACACATCATGAGATCGTTCTGAGTACACTGAGAGAGCATCGAATTTATGCTAAACTTTAGAAGTGCCACTTTTGGATGGAACAGAATCATTTCTTGTGTGACGTCATCTCAGAGGCAGGAGTATCTGTGGACCTAGAGAAAGTGAGAGCTGTAGTCTCTTGGGAGCATCCGAAGAACATTTTGGAGGTATTGATTTTTCTAGGGCTAGATAAATACTAATGATGCTTCATTCAAGGCTTTTCATGGCTATAAGCACCTTTGACAGGTCTGACCAAGAAAGGGACAAAGTTCTTATGGTCAGATTCTTGTGAGTCATCCTTTCAGGAGCTGAAGGGAAGGTTGACGTCAGCACCGATACTAGTCTTTACAGATCCAGTCAAGATCTATATAATCTATTGTTATGTTTTAGGTATTGGGATAGGTGCTGTGCTTATGCAGGGAGATATAGTCATAGCGTACGGGTCTCGGTAGTTGAGGTCACATGAGAGGAACTACCAGACGAACAATCTAGTGTTGGCGGCTGTTTTCACGCCTTACGCTATTAGAGACACTATCTTTTGGGAGATCAATTTGTGGTCTTCACTGACCACAAGAGTCTCAAGTATATATTCACTCAGCGTGATCTGAATCTGAGGCAGCACAGGTGGGTTGAGTATATTCAGTCCTTTGATTTCGAGCTTGCCTATATGCCAGGAAAGTGAAATGCAATGGATGATGCGTTGAGCAGGAGAACTCTGATTCAGGCAGTTCAGGAGGCCAGCAGTGAGTGGAAGCTTATGGCTATGTTCTCTGAGATGCATCTAGAGGTGCATGAAAGATAGGGACATACCTTCCTATCTTCTGTAGCTGTTACCTCTATACAACTTGATCGGGTACGGATGAAGAAGCTATCAGAATCAGAAGGCTTAGTCCTACGGGAGAGTGTGTCAGGAGAGGACCCTCTTCCTGGATGGAAAGTGGGTGAGGATGAGATCTTGTTTTTATACGTACGTGTATGGGTGCCAACAGACATACGCGGGGAGATGATGCAGGATTTTCATTCCACAGTATGGGCAGTTCATCCTGGCATCACCAAGATGTATCAGGATCTTCATCGCCAGTACTGGTGGCAAGTTATGAAGAAAGATGTTGCTGGTTTTGTCATGAGATGTTCTACTTGTCAGCAGGTGAAGGAAGAACATCAGCGAACCACATGCCTCTTACAGTAGTTACCCATCCCGGAGTGGAAGTGGAACGATGTTGCGATGGACTTCGTAACCAGGTTACAGAGGTCACCTCGGGGAAACGATGCTGTTTGGGTTGTCGTCGATAGGCTCACGAAGGTTTCTCACTTATTTTCGACCAAGGAGACATTCATTGTCGATGATCTAGGATGAATTTACATCAGAGAGATCGTACGTCTACATGGAGTCCCACATTCCATTATTTCAGATAGGGATGCACGCTTTACTTCACGGTTCTGGTAGAGACTTCAGAAGGCCTTGGGTACACATGTAATTTTGAGTACAACATACCATCCCCAGACTGATGTCCAATCAGAGCGTACGATCTAGGTGCTTGAGGATATGCTCCAGGATTTCATCCTAGACTTTGGAAGTTCTTGGGAGAATCATATTCCTCTGGTGGAGTTCACCTACAACAACAGTTTCCAGGCGACCATTCAGATGGAACCATATGAGGCTTTGTACGGTAGGCCACACCGATCAACCTTATGATGGCTGGAGGTAGGAGAGGCAGCTTTGGTGGGAACTCATCCTATTTAAGAGACTTCAGACTGGATAGAGCTGATTCGGAAGAGGATGGCTACAACACAGTCTCGGCAGATGTCCTATGCTGATCAACGGAGATGACCTCTGGAGTTTGAGGTCATGGATTAGGTTTTCCTATGTGTCGCACTGAGGTTGGGACACCAGAGGATTCAGAGACAGGGTAAGCTTTCACCGCGGTACGTTGGACCATTTGAGGTATTGGAGGGAGTTTGTCGGGTTGCCTATTGGTTGTAGCTACCTCAGAGGTACCGGGCCATGCATGACATCTTCCACGTCTCTCAGCTCCGACATTACTTTTCAGACCCTTCTCATGTCTTCCAACCCGGGGAGGTAGAGCTTGAAGCGAATGCATCATTTGTGGAGCATCCCATCCGGATTGTCGATCGCAGTACGAAGGTTCTATGTGGGTGGTCTGTCCCTCTTTTACGGGTGCTATGGCAGCATGGGCGAGTATAGGACGAGACCTGGGAGAGGGAGGCCGATGTACGATCGTAGTGGCCAGATCTGTTCGGGGTTTCTTCTTCTACGCCTCGCTAGGAAAATTTGGGGATGAAATTCTTTAAGGGGGGAAGTTTGTAAGAACCTGAATCATCATTTCAGGTATGTTTTTCTTTTTCTGGTGTTTTTGGGGAAAACAATGTTTCTTGAAATATTTGATGTACATGCAGTGTACTTTATGAGTACACGCCGTGTACTCTTTTCCTGATCAGAGCCGTATTCTTGCCGTGTCCGGGCCACACACACGGTGTGTAGGGGTGACATGGAGGGAGATTTTGGTGGAGTACGGAAAAACCTAGTACACACCATGTACTTTGTTTTCATTAAACGGACCGGGGTCGCGACTAATCGGGGAAAATGTATTCTTCTCCAGTTTCTTCTTCTGAGAGAGAACGTACAGCAGCAGATCTTCTCCAAGCCACCATTCATCTGTTCGTTCTTATATTAGAGATCTTTTGATTGCGTTGGAAGCGCAACAGTGAGTTATCTGTTCTACTTGAGCCTTTTTTTCCAATTATTTCCCCTTCTCAAGTTATCTAAGGTTGAATGTTTTGTGCGTTTTCTCAGATCTACAATGTTTTAGGGAGAATCAGTCATCGTGGATCAAGTATATCGATCCTCCAGCATCAAGGTAGGTGGTTTGTGCCTTTTTGTAGAATGTTGATGAGTACTTTGTGCAAATTCCACCAACACCCTTGAACAAGGTATTGCGTGTTCCTATTTTTCCCTTGATGTATTTCCTGATTTGATTGATTTCTAGAGTAGATGTTTTGCCTGTGATTATGGTAGTTTTTACTGTTCTCTGGATGTTTACTATGCATGTTCTGCCTGTCTGGAGTTTTCCAGTTTCCATGCCTAGTTGTTGGACAGTGGAACTATTTCTTTGTTATGCTGTTGAGCCTTAAATTGATAACAAAGTAGTTCTTGAGTGTTACTTGGACGATGCACGTGCGCTAAGCATGTTTTATTTCCACATAGGACTGTGAGAACCTAGTGTGGTATACCATAGGGTGAAAAGACGTAAGGGCTTCTCCAGAGTGTCTTTTAATATGATGTGAGACCATAACAAGAATTGACTATGAGTGCTTCCTCAGAGAGTCTGTAGTTCCTCGACGTGGTCCACAGGGGGAATGAGATGTTGAGTGCTTCTCCAGAGAGCCTTTAGAACGATACAAGACTATAGGGGGAATTGACAGTGAGTGCTTCCTCATAGAGTCTATTCTTAGCTGAACCAGAGGGGTGAGACTTTGTGTGCCTCCTAGAGGGTTGCTATTCCATGTAGGTTGAACCATTGGGGTTAGGCTGTGAGAGATACCCAGAGGGTTACCTATTTTCTTCTTGTTGCGGGTTGTTTACTTGTGCACTTATTATGTTAAAACTGTGGATTTTAGCTATTGTGTTATTTTCTATTTCCTGCTTCCTGCACTATTACATGACTTGTATTCATTGACTGTTAGGCACAAATCTTTGGGTGATTACCTATTGGGATTGTATCTCACACGATATTTGGGTCATGCTTTTGGTCCCAAGTAGACTATGTTGTTGAAGGTATAGATAACGGAAAGCGCCCTTCAACTCGGGCACCTGACTTGCTGTGGAGCTGGAGAGCAGGGGTCCAAGCAATGGCTTGCGATGCTGGGGATTTTACTTTGTTTTCATTTGAATTTTTTTCAGTTGTTTTTCAACACGTTGGTTTGTTTATGGATTCTCATAGACATATTTACCACGTAAAATAATTATTATTGTATACATTACTTCAACTATTCTGTGTAGTTGTTGTATGCTGTTTATTGTTTCAGCTATTGTGTCTGGTTGTTCTTCTGCTGTATACATTACCAAATGAGGTCATAGTTTCCCCACCGACTCACCAAGGACCTCGCTGCTAGTCGGCAGCCTCTACCGTTTGGGGAAACATGCTTGAGGTCATGTGGCAGACCGGGTACGGGGCACCAGTGGAGGGGATCCAGATTCGGGTCGTTACACCCTCCTTCTGATCAGGTTGGATTCTTTTTTAGTTTTCCATTAGTGGGCCTAGTTTTTCACTTTTTTACATTTGTTGTACTCTGGTTGTGAGTTAGATGTATGCATGAATTTCTTTTTAGTTTATATATATATATATATCTCTACACCATTGCATGGAGGTGTATGTGGGAGCGTGTGTACATGCATCTTAGGCTAATGCCTCCCATGTGTGTGATAGCCTACTCGGTGCTAGTTTCTAGCCCCTGGACTATTGGAGGTGGGCTTGGGGAGTCACGACTCGAGCCCCGTTGGGTCGGGTCGTGACATTGGCGGTGGAGATTGTTAGAAATATCCCATAATAAGGGCCCATATATATTATGGGTGAGGATGTAAGTGGCCTCTTGATCAACCTCCCTATTATATTGGGGGGGGGGGGTCTGGTTGACACGTTCTAAGGATACCCTCCTATAACAATTGAATGTCGTAGTCAGAGTCGTCTGCTTCAGGACCATTGGTCGTTGTTGACCAGATGATTAGTTGTGATGGTTGAGATGGCATGCCTATCAAGTGGACTCTACGATCGATATTGTACCATCCTAATGTTACTCCAATACTATTGAGTTTGAGACCCAGTCTCAAAGATACTGGGTTGGCGATGGATTCCTTTATGTGTACTAAGACGCGACCAAAGCAATAGTCAAGTGGTTCATTGCTGAAAATTGGAATGACGCCATTGGAATATGGGTAGTTATGAAAAGAATTTTCATTATATATGTTAAACATAAACAATAAACTCTTTCAAAGAATCATCTTACTTGATTGAATACAAGCATGATTTATTATCTTGTCTAGATAGTTCTTATCAAGTGAAAGAGGCCTGATAGGTGGGTTACATTATCATCTAGGGTAAGGATTCATATCGTGTTCACCATTTTTTGTTTCCCTTGTAATTTTAGTTCTGGTTAGGAATCAACATTTTTAAATGATTTCCATTAGGTTTTTTCATGGAACTAGAAACACCCAATAGTTCCTTATCCATGAGTACCTGGTTTCGAAAGCCAAGCACTCATCAGGAGGTTTGGCCGATGACGCTTAAAAACTCACATTTGTCGAGAGGATGGTAGATTGGTCTCATCACTCCCTTTTAGGGTGAATTACTTCCTACTATGGGACTCTGTAATATATTTATGGTATGTACATGGATACATTATTAATTAAAAAGTAGGATTTTGGTCACCCTAGAATTAACAATCAATTATTAGCATGTATAGAAATTAGAATCATCTCTATCCATATGAGGTTCAACATCAGTGGCAGTATCTTTATTTATCTATGGTTCTCCATCGATGATATCATCTTATATTCTACTTAGAGATTATTTGGTCACTATTATGATGATTCTTGTTTTCTAGACACACTGTGGGGATCTATATAGTTTATTTTCATCTAGGAGGGTTGATTTTATTCTAGAGCTTATATTCATCTAGGGAGATAGGAGTTGTTTTGATGTTTGGATCAGACCCATGAATGAGTTTCCGACATATCCTTGTGAAAGTAATAAAAACTAATGTAGTTCGGTGTCGCTTAATGGGGCACATCGTAAATATTTATTTTATGTGATGAGGACCTAACTGTAAAGTTTAACATCATGTGGAAAGTATATCTTTTTATAAGCTTCCAAGTCAATGTTTGGTGTGGGACTTTTTCTGAAGCAGCCTAAGGAACCTGGAAGAGATGGATTACCAAGATGGAATATACACTTCTAAGAAAGTGGACCATAGAGAAAAATGGTTGATTTTGGTGTTGCGTTTAATCCTCACATAGGATTCCTACATATTCCAATTGGATGAGAATCAATGCCCAAATTGTTCTAGTATGTCTCATAGGGTATGATGGCCCTTTGAGTGGATTATGTTTGGGCTTATTCCTAAATAGGATTCCCTTGTAAAGGCGGATATAAGGAATTTATTAACTCATGGTAGTTTATGGGATTAACTCACAGATTACTCATGAGGAGAATCCCAAATTAAGGGAATTATGATTAGGGCCTACTTATGAGGATGTCCTTATTATGCTCGATCCCTATGTGGGAATACTACATATACCGATTTGATTGTAATTTGGAATCAGAGTTCTCATACTTCAATCACTTCTTTAATTGTGTATATTTATTGATTACCATTAACATCAAAGCCCACTTGGGTAATTCTCAGTGTGAGAAACAATATGAAGTGAATGATTTTGAAAACCACACAATCTGATTTTGTCTGTGGGTGGACAAGGAGAAAAATACCAAAGGGAGTGGGATGAGTCATTGAGTGTTCCCATTTCCTCTAAAAATTATATACCAATTTCATAGGAGGGGGATGATGTTAGAAGAGGTTAGGGTTTTTTCACATCCCTATCTTCACATCTCCCCAAGGAGGTAGTAAAGGTGAAGGATGCGGAGGTAGAGGGGAGAAAGACTGCAACCTTAAAAATGAAAGGATAAAGGCCTAATCCAAGAGGGATTCCATAGAATCAATTCCATAGTAAGGAATGAGGATGTCATTCCATGACAAAAGGAAATGAATTTGTAATCCTTATCCTCCCTACTTGGAATCAGAAACATTGGGTCTCATAGAAGAGAAGGGTAGGCCATTGTACTAACCCTTGTTTCCGAGATTGGGAACTCCCCAAAATTGTTTGTAGGGTAGGTGACCTCATGTACATGGATATTAGAATCAAGTTACGTAAGGATCCTAACCATCTAGTAGGACCAGTGTGGGAATAGTTTGACCAAGGAAATTAATATCCAAATGGGGGACATGCTGGCATGCCTTTTACTGTTGAATATCAAATTCAGAGGTCTCAGTGGAGGTTTTAACTTAGGCCCTTTAAGATAAGGGATCTAAGGGTAGGGGAGACCTTCCATAGATGGATTGAAGGAAGGATCAAAGGGTGAATCACGTAGGACTTGGGTGTAGGTGTCTGGTATAGGTGTTCCATGCAGGTGTTCCGCACTAGGCCTGAGAGGAACTAAAAATGTTTCATGTCTGGGTGAATGACCCTATGATGACTGGATATTACTTGGGAAATGGACCATCATAGACACAATAATTGAGAGAGAATTTTTCTTAGGCACCCTGGCTCTCCTCTGGTATCCCTAAAAGGGTCTCTTATATGTCCTTGATGAGGGAGAGTGACGCCACACATGTGGTTTCTCCTTCAGGGGGAATGGAGCTTGTGTAGGTGTCTTATGTTTTTAGACATTGAATGGAATCTGATTTTTCTTATCCCCTATAATTCTATTTTCTAACACGTTTTTGAGATCTACGTGAGAAATTTCAAGGGACATGGGTAAAGGTGCTGCTCAATTAGAGATCTCGGGTTTCTTCTGATTTTTTAGTCTTCCAAATGAGGAACCCTATGGTTCTATTTACAAGAAAATAGGGTGCCCTGGTATAAGGAGGATTTCCATACAGGTCCACGATGTAGGTGTCTGGCGTACAATTGTTCTTCCCCTTCAGTCTACACATGGTATCTGTATGGGCTATGTAACACACATGGGTATGTGCGCGTAGATTTATTTGGACAAGTCAATTGGTTCTCCTTAAATATTTTTTTTCACTTAACATTCCCAAAGTACTCTTGATAATATTTTCATCCTCCTTGATAATACATGATCGTCAACTACTATTATAGTCTTCATCGGGATCCTTGACTAAGGAAATGATTTTTTATGCTTATGTGTGTGCCAGAAACATATGTATTATGTTTATGATATATTCATATGGATCATTATTGATTGCTAAAAATTATACACACTTATATGATATTTATTTTTTGAATAAAATCTTTATTCTTTGATTAATTATTAATGGTATTTGATTGATTGGGTATGATTATCATAAGTTAGTATCATGCTCTTACAACCTTATACTTATATTATTCTCACTTATGATCATTGATCGAAATCACTTATGTTTACCCTTATTGAAAATTTGAGATCACTAATTCTTATGGTTTCTTTCTCTAGGTTTTGGAGAGGAGTTTAAAGTAGGGTATACCTAATAATTGTACTCCATTAGATGATATTTGTGGGAGATGTTGAATTTAATTCATAAAATAATGTGATTATGTATCAAGTTTCCAAAGATACTAATCATTTGCAGTACTAAGGCATGTATTGTTATGATATGTATTGAATGTTCATCTAAAAGGATGTAATATATTTGTATAAAATGGTTCGTTCACCACTATTAGCATTAGAGTAGGGTTTTATTATTTTGGGATATTATTATTGGATACCTTTTTTGAAAAACCTTGGGGATCTGTCTAATTACTGGAAAACATGATGAAACTTTTGTAAAGTATAGATTATGTGGCCTTACATGAAAATAAATACATTTATAGATACCAGAAATTGGGTGTGGTTGGGTTAAATATGAAGCTTCGGGGAACAACTCTGAAAGGGGTAGATTAAGTATTCAATATATGGCCACCAGTACATGATAATTGGCCTTAAGGATACACACATGGTTGGAAACTCATGGGGAATATTATTGGTTTAATTTAAATTTTATTTATAATAAATTATTAATTCATTGAATAGTTGATGACTATAAATAACATGGTTAAACCGAAGGTGTCATATATTGAAAATAACGTTTCATGATTAGGATATTTTATGAATTACGTTTCAAGAATACATGATTAAACACTATGATTTTTTGTCTCACATTGATCTTATTTTTTGTTTTAGTAAGGGAATGGTGATGAAACAATTGAGTTGAGGTGGTGATATGAATTATTAGATATTGAATTATATTATTTTATCTTTCTCATAAATGTTTCTTTATATAATTAAATGTCACTATGGATGATTATTAATATCCAAAATAATTATATTTTTATTATGAAGTAAAAAACGTATGATGGTATGATGATCACATATCCAATCAATAACTCCTCTCTGATATAATGTTTGTGAATTCTCATCATAAAAATATTATTATTCCCCAACAAGTTTAATTTGATATGATTTTTTTCATGGATTTGATATGTCTAAAAATCTAATGATTCGATTTTTTTCTTCATACAAAACATATGATTCTATTTCCAACACTTATCATATATGGGAGCACCTAGCTGAGGGAAAAATTTATGTGGGATGTGGTCCTAGGTTAATATTCACTTTTCCTTAAAACGGACCAATATATCATGAATTTTTAATAAATAGAACTATGACTATTTAATCTCTCCTCGGTTTTAATCAATCTCCGACCCATTGATTGTTCTCATATCATCCTCAGAACACATCAACTTCGACATCTACATCATCCTCAGGTGTTTTCTTCTTCTCCCATCGGTTTATGGAAACAAAAACATAATGACCTATATATACTGTTCTACAGTTTCATTTTTTTCTTTCCATTATGAAAATAACTTTCTCATTTACTTTTGTAGGATTCATCCTATTGAAACCCCCATGTAGTGATCCTTTCTTCCTGATGAATCTTGGTTAATAAAACACATCAAAACATATGCAATAAATGTTTATAAACTGTGAAATCCGGTATTAATATAACAAAATTAGTTTTTTTTAAACAAAATCGGTAAGAAAAATATATAGGAAGAAATGGTTTTGACACTATGGGTGGACCCATAGATTGATATGAGCACTATTTAAGGGTCTTTAATTATAACCTTCAATTTTTCCTTTTTCACTTACAAGAACAAGAAACAATTTTGTAGAATATGGACCTCACTAAATATATACATTTATATACAATGGGAACTCCCCCCATTGATGGAAGACCCTGCACATGCCCCCTCCCTTTATTTTTCCTCTCTTTTCCCTAGTCTAAAAATCCCAAGAAGGCCGCAGATCATCCCTCATTTGGTTATCTTGTAACAGGTAAGGGAATGTATATATATATATATATATATTATTTTCAAACATACACTTTTATTTATTTAGTGATTATGTAAGAGATAATTCTTATAATTATATTTATGAAAGGGATAATTATTTATATTCAAAAAGTAGAAGATTAATTTTCTATTTTAAAAAATAATAATTTTGGAACATATACATTTGTTAATCTATAATCATAGAACTTGAATTATCATAAAATAAAATTTTATCATTTCATGTGGGAAATTTACCCTCAGTCAAAATTATGATCTTATTAATAGTTATTGGAAAAACCAAAAAAAAATATTTTATCAAATTATTCTTATACACGGATAAAATGTTTTATTAAAACTATTACATATAATAATTTTATATATTTGATAAAAAATAGAATAGTTTATTTTTTATGAAATATGATTATGATTATTTTATGAAAAAAATTCTATATTTTTAAAAGTGTTATTTTTTGTAAAGAATAGTAATTTAAAATTACTATTATTTTATATGGTATATTTATACCTCCATAAAATTATTTTATTTGTAAAATTAAAGTTTACAAACACCTTCCAAAATTATTATCTTATTTCTTTATTAAAATGTGAATTGTAAATGATGAATTTTATCATTTTTTGTACTATTTCAATAAAATGGATTTTAGAAGTTGATGAATGAAATTTTAAATACATGGATGTTAATCACTCATAAATTAATATTCCATGCATGTATGTATTGTTTATATGTCATTATTTTTGGTTTCACCAATTTTAGAAAATAATTTACTTTGGAATAAATATAAATATTCATATAAATGTAAGTGTATAATAATATATATAAATATTTAATAATTATTTTTTATGTATTTAAAGAGAAAAATCCATTAATATATATATATATATATAATATAGTGCTCAAAATGTTTTATAAAAATTTGGAAATTGGACATTGTAAACATTAAAAGGATCTGGGGAGTGAACCCAACCCTTTAATATGGGTATCCCTCGATATCCTTCAATGTTATAAGCATCCCGATGGTTTTTTCTAAGCATGCATAATATTATATGAAAAAACACAAAAATATTTTTTTAATTATTTTTGAGGATATTATATTTTGAAAAAGTATTCTATAATGAATATTTTAAAAACAATAAATATTTTCAAAGGTATTATATTTTTGAAAAAGTGTTTACAAAATAATGATTTCAAAAACAATAAGTATTTTAAAAGATATTATATTTTGAAAACTATTTTGAAAATAATGTTTTCAACGTGATAAGTATTTTCAAGGATATTATATTTTCAAAATGTATCTTTAAGATAATGTTTTCAAATGAGTTTTTATATATTATTTACAAAGAATTTTTTTCAATGGATTTTATAAATCCCAATACATGGAAATTATTATCACCTTATGTTTTCAAAAATGTTTTTAGGATCATTTAAAAGTTTTAAAGGATTTTAGATTCGATAATGAGCTAATGCGTGTGAATTCAAAAAGAAATCAATTTAGTTATTGTTTAAAAATTTATATTTAATATTTTTTAGTCATTCCCTTCCAAATAATAGGGATTTAAAGACCCTCATTTGTATAATGGAATTTATATTTTCAGATTCTTTAATAAATAACATATAAACTTATTTTGTACCAGATCTAGATGCACTCATCTAGGGTTGCTATAAGAATATAATTAAATAGACATTAAAATATCATGAAATCGAAGTTATTTTCATATGTGAAATCAATTTGGAAGTTAATACACCATATAAAATTAATTATTTTGAACAATATTAAACATCTCCCCTGGATTTGAAAATGAGAAAAGGAAACCCTTACGGTTTGAGTAACTTTCAAACCAAAACCACTTTAAAATTGGGTATCCTTTGTTTCGATGGTAATTTGAAGAAAGTGGAAGTTATGGATCATATAAACCCATGAATATTGTAAATTTAACTCATTATTCGGTAGTAATACTATATTAAAGACATCATCAATCACTTTAATAAATAAGTATAACAAAATGAAATTTTAGACAAAGAACACCATACATTGTTTCCTCTGTTAGTCTAATAAACTCTAATGTACTAGAAACATAAATATCATAATCACCTATTTCATAACTATTATTGTATACATAATCCTTTAATTTTTTTTATAATTTTCCATATTTTTATATTAGTTAGTTATTATCTAATTTTGATGTTTGTTATGTGTAATATTGATTGGTGTGAAGTAGTTTCTTTATAAAAGTGTTGTTATTGGTTATTCTACCAATTTCCATCATTCAATTTTAATTAATGTTACATAAATTTATTAATTATTTAGATTTATGATTTTTAAATTTCCTTTCATGAGGGATTTATTCTTTATCCTATGAGATGAAATCGATAACAAAAATTTTTCCGTGAGTTTTAACCTACTAAGGGTCTTTTATTAATTAATGAGTTAAATATTGTTTTAAAATTTCCAAAATAAAAATAAAATGTGTTTTAAAATATTTATAAAATACTATAAAAGTAATTATTTTTTTATAATAATTTATGATATAATTTCATATCAATTTTTATGTAGGTGTACAAATCAACACAAACATGAGCATAACATGATTACTAGATGGTTATGAGGTGGTTTAGTTAAAATATAATTAATCCAATAGCATAATGATATATTTTAGTGATTAATATTTTGATATATCATAATTATAAAATAATTATAATAATAAATCATTTATATGAAAATATTACATTATTTAAATAATATATTCTATTCTTAGTATGCTTTATTTAAACGGTTGAATTAATGATAATCATTTTTTGATCATATCAGTAATGGGTTCAGTAATATTTCATAAAATAAACTTAAAGATATATTAAAAATAATATTTTTCCATAAAAACCATTATCATGACTGTACGTTTAATTTTGTGATGAAAATAAAAAATTAAATTAGTCTTCCAATGGAGGCAGTAGTCCCCATTTACACATGGTTGATGGCGTTGATTTCCAGAGAATATGAAAATTGAATTATATATTTTATCATTAAAGAATATAAAATATGTTATAGATATAATAATTATTTATTATATTAAACATTATGACCGACCGTCTATGGTGGTTACGGAAAATAAAACAAGACATATTGGGGAGGCAGTAGTCCACGCAAGTAACAATATTTTTTTTTATTTTCTTACAGAAAATTGGAAGGTTAGTTAAACATTGTACCATTATGATAACAAAATATCAGTATAATAAATATAATTATGATAAAATTTTGAGACGAGGAAGAGAAATTTCATAAAGAATAAATGCACATGAGTAAAAAGAAAAGAGAAAGATGTGGTCAAAAATCTATACCGCACTACTTGGGATACATATGCTGTGAAGAGGGTTAAAGATTTAAAAAAATGTTATTTTGATAAGACAAAAACATTTTTAATATGTATAAGATTATATAATAGTGATTTGGGTATATTTTGGGCTAAACTCTAGGGGTTGTTGTGTGTGGTGGGGGGGGAGTGAAGAGAGGCGAGTCCCTTTTATAAGTGAAAAGGATTGGCCTTTTTGTAAATACCCAAATAATTAAAGCACTACAAAGATAATCTCAAGGAAAATGGATCCAAAATTTTGATATAATAGATTGGAGAATAGATATGTCTAATAAAAACCTTAGTAACTCTATTAAATTGCCTTTTTAACATGTTAAGTCCTTTAACTCTTACATTACTCATTATTAACATATTTCCCCATAGTAACTAGTTTTTACCTAGCTAATTTAACAATTATACAAAAAATTAAATAGTCTTTTTTATATAATTTTGGATAGTGATTAAAAATTTTAAATAAATATTTTTGATTAAATTTCTAAAGTCATAATAATTAATTTTTAAATACATAATGTATAATGTAATAAACAAAATTTTTATAAAAATATAACATAAATTATTAATTATAAAATATGGATTTATAAAACAATTAAAGGTAAAAACCCTTTTATTAAATTTCTATTTTATCACTTAAAAGATATTTAAATATTCTAGTACATATGTAGATAATAAAAAATAATAATAAAAGTATATATATTTTTTTACAATATCATATTTTTTGACTAAAAATAATCCTTTTTAGAAAAAACAAAAAAATTAATACTAAGTCATTTATGATATTATGGGTTTAAAAATTAACTTCATTTTATTAATATCAAATTATAAAATTTCTTTGGATATTTTTACAATATAAAATCACAAGGAACATGACAATAATCTTTATAAAAATGTATTTTTAAATATATTGTAAATGTATTTTTATTTTTTATCAATAAATATATATTGGATATATGATCAATTATTTTTATGTATATAAAATTAATATATAAAAGTGATATAAGTTCATTTTAATATAGGAGTTATGGGTATTAAGGTAAAAATAGATTTTATAATGATATGTGTATTAGATTCTATATATCATAATTACATGTTAATATCATACTAAGTTCACTTAAAAAACCAATTATAACCTCCAAATAAGATCTAAGGATATAGTAAATTGTAGTGTTTTCCATGGGTGAAGAATTTACTAGAGTGGATTTCACTTTCAGTTCTATAAGCTTCATATTTTCCCATAAATTATTTAACTCAAGTCATAATTACTTGATTTCTTCTTGGTCTTAGTTTGGGGAAAACCCTAGAGAAGGAACCTACCTTTCCAGATTAAAATTGGGCTTCATAAGGAAGGATTATTATCCCATATTCAATTTATTCCAACATTCATTAATGATTTTTTGATATTCTTACCTCTATTTATACGAGCTAATTTAATGGTTATGTTTTAATGGTGATGTTTAATAATCAAAATATATCAATGTTTCAAATTTTAATTAGGTATAGCATATCAAACATGTTATTTAATATATTATTTATTTAATGAGATTATGCAGTGAAATCATAGGTCATTACATTATACCATTAATTTAATTGAACCCCCATAATTTTAATTAGTATATACGAGTTAATTTTTGTGATGTTATTATTAACATGTTCATTATTTGGGATATATATTCAAATTTCACATCTACATTACATTCATAGTCCATTACATGTTACATAACATTCCTAAAAAAACATGGACCATTTATATAGTATTTTACCCTAGTATGTATATAACCTAATCATATATTATCCATAGCATATATCTCCCTAGAAAATTTGAATATCTAAGTAATTAAACCATATAGAAATCACATATCAGTTAAAAAAATATTTAACTAAAAAAATAGTATAAAAAATTAGTTTGAAATTCACAACTAGAAAATATATATCGTAGTCATAAAAATTAGATAAAATTTTCAAAAAATATCATGGATCACTTTTTATTTAAAAGAATAATTAATTCCAATAATGTCTAACATAATTTTATCAATACCAGTCAACCCATTATTACCACAAAATTAAGAATATATCGTCCATAATAATAATAAATGCCTCAATCATGTGTTCCTAAACATTAATCCCCAATAATATAACATGGTTATAAATCACCTTTCAATGTTATGAATTCCATTTTTAAAATATTTCAAAATCATCATATATGAACTACAAAAGTGTACCGCCTAGATGTTTCACATAATCCTCATAAATTTCAAACTACAATCAATAAATATCACTCTATAATGAAAATAACTATGATTAAAAAAAATTAATTTCTATTATATTATGAACCTCACTACCTTAGGTAAGACTAGGGAACACACCTTTTATATCATAATTAGAATATGGTAAGATTATCAACCATTTAATTATGATCCCATATTTACTCATAAGAAATAGTTTTTTTCGATACATTCCATTCTATACATCATCATTATGATGCCATTTCAACCAAATACTAAAACCAAAATGGTTATGATAACATCAAAAATAATTAGAGTATAAGAATATGAAATTCCAATATGAATACATCATCTCCAATGAAACCTTCTTTTCATAATAGGATACTTTAATTTACACTATGTCATACTTGGTTAATCTTGTAACATTGTTTGTCCAACCTAGGTTACTTTATGTTTTCTTCTCTCATAATTGTTAATCTAATCCCTTAATGTAAATATTAAATAAATACATCATAGAAATTCATAAAGGGAATATGATAAACCAAATAATATCCCCCTGGAGTGTCAATATTGGTGTCTAGTAAGGCATTTTTGTCAGGAACCAAAACATAGTTGAGTTAATAACCAACACACCATCTTTGGGGTTTTTACCTCCATGTAAAAATATGACAGAGTTGGCATCCACTTTCCATAATCTAGAAAGGTATGTATTTCACATAGAAACCACACAATCACCACTATTCTAAAATTTTAGGATGTTTTCATATACATAATATTTATCCATATGGTTTTCACTAAAGTTATCCTATACTAATACCTGGAATATTAACTAAAATGACCTAATGGTTTGACTATACCATTGATATTATAATAATATATAACTTATCAACCTTTTATTGCATTTTGACACCCATTTTTTACTCAACAGAGATCATCCTAATATCCAAATTCATCTAAATCTTATTCTAATACCAACTATGATAGCCCATGCCCAATCGTCTAGTAATTAAATGAAATAATTAAAATATTTCATTATAATACATTTCAAATACCATTAGGTTTATAGTTTTATAGAATTAGGAAAAAATATTAACTGAAAAATTCATTCCCCTTTTCAACTATTAGAAAATTTTCTACTATACTAAAAACTACCTAATCTATAACTACTTATCAATATATCCAAAAAAATTATTATCAAAATATACCCTTATAAGATCATATTACATATTTTTTTTTCATAACCCAAGGAAATGGAAACAAAATAAATTGGAGAGATCAGATGATCAATATGGGTAAACATATCGATAAGATTTACTAGTCTTAGAATTTATGGTTTGTTATCTCATAATTATTAATCTAATCCCTTAATGTATATAGAAAATAAATACTTCATTGAAATTAATAAAAATAATATTATCAACCATACAATATCCCCCTAGAGTGTCGATCTAGATGTCTAGTAAGGCATCATTGTCATGAACCAGACCATAGTTGAGTTAATATCCCCTGGAGTGCATTACCATGATTAATAGATTCTTGTGTCATGACAGTATTATTACTACACTTAGAATATATGGTTTGTGTCTTGGCCTGAACTACCTTGGGGATAATGGTCAGTTTCGCTGATTCAGCAAGACTGTTAAGAGGTTTAATTTGTGAAGAGGGAGAAGAAACTAATTCATTTTATTTCATTTAAGTTTCATTCATTATATCTAGAGTAGTATAATTATTATATAAGACAGGGGTGGTGTTCTTAATATTAATATTTCTCTTAGGAGGCTGTATTATTGAAGCATTAAAGGTTCGGTCTGTAAACTAAACTACGTGTGTTCCAATAAATGAACCTACAAAGAAGAACCCCATCATATATTTAACTGAATAGGAATTGAACACTAATAATAAGGTTAGAAGGTCTACTATAATTAAAGGTTCCATAAAAAAGAAAAAGGGGAGTTGTAACTCGAAATATATGTTTAAATAAAGATCCTTTTTGGAATTGTCAGGGTATTTGAAACTCTGACACATTTATTGTTTTAATGACAATGGTTAACACTCATAATACTTTGTTATTTGTTATTTCTGATCTAAAAATTACTTTTTTCCTCTAAATAATATCATTTATGATAACATAATAATTTTCTTACTCGTGAAATCAATAATAACCTCAATTATAAATTCTTATAGATTTTTTCGCACTCTTCTTTAAAGAATATTAGTTTTTTCAATTACTCTGACCTGAGTTATACTTTAAACATTAATATTGATGACACACATATATTTTTCTCTTTTTCTATGATAAGAATAGATACCAAGAAATGAAAATGCTTTGGAATGATCTCTCGTATATTAGAACTACCATTAATGTATCCTGGTTTATTATTGGAGACTTTAATTCCATTCTCAACTCATGCGAGAAAATTGGACCTTCTAATGTTTATATTTCTATGAGGGACTTTAAATCCTTGTTCAATGACAAAAAACTCAATGAAATTAATCTTACTGGTGAAAAATACACTTGGTATAGAAGAAAATATGACAAAGTAGTTTGTTCCAGGTTGGATAGACCCTTTAAAAATTTCTATGCTTTAAATAATTGGGACACTATCTCCAGAACCACTCTTCACAAGCTGAACACTGATGATCACCCCATCCTAGTAAATGTCTCCACCAAAGACATGAAACCCTAATTTCCTTTTAGACTTAACATTGTGTGGTTCTCTGATGACGATTTCACTCATACCATCCAAAACTATTGGTACTCAATGTCTCATAACAATTATGCCTTTTCCTGTAACCTCAAATTAAAACATCTCAAATACACTCTAAAAAATTGGTGCATCATTAAATCCAATTAAATTAACAATGACATCATGCTTCTTGAGAATGATCTCAAAGATCTTCAAAACAAAAACACTAGCTCTGACCTCAACACTGATCCAATTCAGCAACTAAAACTTGTGGTCAAGCTCATATCCTTGCTCATTTTTAAAGAAAATATGAGAAAACAATAGTTCAATGTTAAATTGTTAATAGAAGGTGACCAAAATACTAAATTATATAACTCTTTTTAAAGAATTAGGAAGGATTATATGCCATTAAACTTTCTAATGGATGAGGAAAATCTCTCTAACAATGAAGATGACATCGCTCATCATATCATCTCCTACTATGAAAACATCTTCAATGGTCCAGATATCAAAAGTGGCCTACTACCTAAGGTCAATCCTTTAGTTATCACTGATGAGGAAATCTCCTTCCTTCTCAATACTCCACTAGATCATGAAATCAAAGACACTGTGTTTAGTCTAAATCCCGATAGTGCTCCAGGACCTAATAACTTTAATAATGGTTTTCTCTAACATTATTGGGATGTGATTAATACTGATGTTTGTAAACTTTCAATATCATTTTTGTCCAATGGGGTGCTCCCTCATGCACTTAATGCCTAGTTTTTCACCTTGATCCCAAAACTGGAAAATACCTATGAGATTCAATTGTTTAGACCCATTGATCCTAACAATACTCGTTATAAAATCATCACCCAAATAATTTATAATAGACATTCCACTCATGTGGAAATTTTTTTTATCTTAGAACCAATTTGGTTTTATAAAGGTTAGATCAATTCAAGACTACATATTTCTTTCCTCTGAGTGTGTCTATAACTCGAATAAAACTATCATAGGAGTTAACAGAGCTATTAAACATGACATAAGAAAAGTTTTTTACACCATGTACTGGAGCATTATCTTCATAGTCCTACAAGATTTTGGTTTTATTACTTCATTTATCACTACAATTAGAACTCTATTCAACTCGGCATCTCTCAACATTTTGATCAATGGATCTCCAAAAGGCTATGTTAAATTCATCAAAGGTTTCAGGCATGGTGACCCCTATCATCCATTCTATTTGTGATTGCAGTAGACTACCTCCGTCGTCTGATCAACTGTCTTGTGGTCCTGAATAAGCTAAAGGTCACCCATGTATCTAGGAGTGTGAATCCTTCTACTCATCTTCTTTATTATGATGACATCATCCTTTTCTTTAAAGGTGATGAATGAAACATTCTTAACCTCAATAATGTGCTCTCACACTATGAAGAGATTTTTGGTGAAACCATTAGTTGAAACAAATCCTACATCCTCTTTGGGATGAATGTTCCTCCCAACAGAAAATGTAACATTATCAGTGACTTAGATCTGAAAGAAGGCACTCTACCTTTCACCTATCTTGGTTTTCCTATCTTCATGGGTAGGCCCATGTATTGTCACTTGAAAACTATTTTTTTCCATGTTCTAAATCAGTTATCTTCATGAAAAGAAAAATCATTCTCTATGGAATTCATGAAATTCCCTGTTAAAAACAGAATTTTCTCCAAGATGGTTTAATCCATGATGGTCTAAAAATGGTATATTGGGCTTTTCAAAGAAAAAGAACCCCGCTATAAAAAAATTCATCCGTACTAGTAGTATTTTGGATAGAAAACATGTGACTATTCCCTATTAAACTTGTTGCAATCCCATTGAAAATGTTTGTATTGGTATAAAAAATATAAAATACTTTAATGAAGCCCTTCAATGAATACTCGCTTGGAACCTTTTTCACAATAATTCTAAAGCTAATTCCTTTCTCAAAAATATATTTCTTGAAAAACTAAAGATGGAAAATTCAATCTTAATTAATTATTCCATATTTACATCCATCAAACACTTCTTCGCCAATATTATGAATAATTCTAGATGGATGGCCTCCAGAGACTCATACAAGAAATTCTGGTTGGATAACTGGACTGACATGCCTTTAATTTCTAGTATATCTTCTGATAATTACTCAAAACACCAAGAACCCTATTAGAGATATTTTAAACTCTCAAATTGATCACCTCCCTTGTACTATTATGAACATCATTGAAATATACCCTTTTACTTACACTAATGATTTCTTAATTTGGGAACCTTCTCACAATGGTATGCTTAACACAAAAAATTTATAAATTCAATATTTTTGTAACTTTGAGAGTGATTACATCTGGATAAAATATTTCCAAAAACCTTGGATAAAACCTTTAAGATTCAACCTCATCTATCATCTTCCTTATAATAGAGTTCCCATTACGATTTGACTCTAATCCTTTGGAATCCAACTATGCTCTACATGTAATATCTATAATTCACACAGAGAAGATGTTAAACACCTCTTCCTTTCTTATGCTATTGATTCAGATCATTGGAACTATATTCTTGACATTTTGACTGAAGATGTTTGATCCTTGATTCCATAAAAACTCCAATAATGAAATGTTTCTAAATAGAAGGCTCTCAGCAAATCAGGAACCTCTTACTTACTGCCTTTGCTGCGATCTACCATGTGTTCTGGTATGATCAAAATGCTATTATTCATAACAATTATGCACTCAATAAAAATTATGGTTTGATGAAGATCCTTATTTCCATACATGAAGTTGAATTGATGAAAAATGTACATTTCCAAAACACTATGCATGAATTTGTAATCCTGAAGAGTCTACAGATTAACGACAATTTCTGTCAACCACATCACACTCTTGATGTGTTCGGGAGAGCACCTCTCCCTAGATGGATCAAAATAAATATTGATGGTGCCTCTAAGGGCAGTCTAAGACTTACAGGGTGTGATGTTGTCTTTAGAAATCACCTTGGTCCAATACATGGATGTTTCATGGGTATATGTGGCATTGAAACCTACCTTGAAGTTGAGATGCGGAGTTTGATTCATGGTATTTCCTTTTCCAATCTCTTTGGTTGGAAAAACCACTAGATTGAATGTGACTTGATGACCATCATACAAGAAATATGAAATTGAATAACACATCTTGATTGTCCAATTACTACGTTTTGGATGGAATGCACCCATTCTCTTATCGATCTTAACTATATCATCAAACATGTTCATTGAGAAGCAAAAACGGTTGCTGATGGTCTAGACAACATGGGAGTAAATCAAGACATTACCTGGTTCGAAGACCTCCCCGCTTCTCTTCTTTCCCTTTGTGACAAATATTGTAATACTGATCCTATAATTTAGAATATTTTTATCTTTATTTTAATAATAATTATTCCACGGTTGTTTTGGGCCATCGAATCACCTTCAAAAAAAATATTGATTAAATAAATTCTAGTCATGAGATCATAATAGTGTCATGAGAATAAGTATAAAACTATGAAATGTTTCTCAAATATGTTACATTAAATAATATTGGGAAGATAACTTTCAGGAGGCACACCATTAGTTCCCATGCTTATGAGTTATTAAAAAATAAGTGAGAAGACCTATCTCATGAGATATAAACTATTATCTAGTGAATTGGAGAGATATATTGGACCCCACCTTTCATCATCCATACATATGAGTTTCATAATAAAATCACTCATTAATCATATAATAAAGAACACCTGAAAATAAAATGGGTTACATATCATATTCAAATTAATTATTATAAGGAAATAATTCAAATTTATATTAATAATCATAACATGATAAACCCATGGAATAGAAATTGGAATCCAATAATATAATTTATATTTATAGGTAAATATTATTTAACCATGATAGTACAGAATATGGTATTTACCCCATATAGATAAATGAAATACTATTAAAACAGTAATTATCCCCAATCAATCAATGTATGGATTCTAGGTGAACAAACGTCATAAAAATGAATCTAGAATCCGTAATTTGTAGTGGAATATTATTGGAAAAAAATTATGGTTATTCATAAAAATAATTAGTAAATAAAACAGTAGTGATGAATCATTTCTCCAAAAGATAAGGTAATCACATAATCTATCTATAGAAAGATGTTTGATGGTTAAATTTGAAAAAAACCTTTATCAATAAAAATATATATCAATGGAAAATAATTCGTTGAAAAAATCATTTAAATAGTGTTGGAAAACTAACATGGAAAATAAGATATTCCATGATCTTTTGAAATCATTTTATAAGATATATTTCTACAATTTAGGAGAAAAATATTTATAATTTAGTTACATGAAAATATAAAGATAAAGTTTCAAATAATATGAAATCGGTTGTCGAAATATGTACTCCCATACGAAACATTAAAAGAGATCATTTTTAATACCCATAAAATGATGAAGTTATATGTCACTTTAATAGGTTATTCTAAATTGATAAAGTGAATAATTTTGAAAAAATTTACCATTGAAAAATAATATTCAAAAAAATTATTCCTTGAAAGCTCATAAGAATTATCAAAATAAATGTTGGGAGGAAAATATTTTGAAATACATTTGTTTGAAACCCCACATAATAAAATGATGATTAAATTTTTATTTTTAAATTTGGTCAAGATAATTATGATAATAATATAAAATAGTCCATTTAGGTTCCTTAAAAATATAGGAGGACACAGTTGGGAAAGAAATCATGTACATGGAAGAAAAGAATCATTTGTAATAATAAGAGTTATTTATACCAATGTTACACTTTTATTTTGGAAACCTTTTTATCAAAAAATAGTTATTGATGATGAAAAGTAATTTCCCTAGAGAAAATATGAAATAAAATATAAAATATGGTAATGTTATGTTTAATTAAATCCTTAATGGTATATTCCTTTAATAAAGATCAAGACGAACTGAATTAGAAATAGAGTCGATGAAACTATTGTAGAATTTGTAATATAATTGAAAGGGATATCATTAAATGGAAATTAAAATATTATGAAATGGAAGATATTTTCATATGGGAAAGCAATTAAGTGGTAAAGAAACCATTTAAAATAAATTATGTTAAAAAATATCAAACATTACTTAT
Organism: Viscum album; assembly: GCA_963277665.1. Lineage (NCBI taxonomy): Eukaryota > Viridiplantae > Streptophyta > Magnoliopsida > Santalales > Viscaceae > Viscum > Viscum album. The sequence continues at coordinate 620,178,126 of OY728139.1, forward strand.
TGAGTATAAAAGAAGTCGAAGAAAGCATTATAGTTTGAGTAGTATTTTAATCAAAAGAAAATTCATGTTAGGTATCATTTGAATTGATGTAAAGTTAATGAAATTACATGATATGGCTCTTCAAAACCCATGAATATTTTAAAATAAATTCATTACATTGTAGTCCCATAGAATTAGGGGTATAACAGTTCACATTAAGAAATATGTCTCATGAAATTAAATTTGAGGCAAAGAAAACCATACATTGTTTCCCCTATTGTTTGAATGAACTATAAAATAATGTGATCATAACTATCATAATCAACTATTTCATAAATTATTTCATATTAATAATCTTTTATAAACATCATTTATAATTATTCTCTATATTTATATTAGTTAATTATTTCTTATATTTTTTACGAGTTGTGTATAATCTTGATCATTTTGAAAATATGTCATAATATAAGTGTTGTTATTTGTAATTATACTATATTTAATATTTTGAGGTTAATTAATATTACTATATTTTATGAATTATAATGATATATTTTTTTTAATTTCCTTTCATTTATATAATTTAGTGTTTATCCTATAAGATGAATTTGACAACGAAATTTATTTACTCAGTTTTAACCTATGAAGTGTGTTTTATTAATTAATGAGTTAAATATTATTGTATAGTTTAAAAAAAGTAATAATAATTATTTACTTGTTTACATCATATAAAACCAGTAATTATGTTTTAAAACTAAATAATGGTATAAATTCACTTCATTTTTCAAGTTAGTGTTCAAACCGACATAAACATGAACATACCATACCCAATGAATAATTACGTGGTGATTTATTTACAATATGATAACAAAATATCATAATGATATCACCTAGACTTTATTAATGTTATATATAAAAATTATAATGTTTTTAGAATAATAATTCTTTGATGTAAAAATATTTCATAATTTGAATTACATATTTTCTTCCTAGTACCCTTACTTTAAATGATTAAATTAATGACAATAATTTTTTGATTATATAATTAATAGGTTCTAGAATTTATCATAACATTACCATAATGATACAAAAAATAATATTTATCCACTAATCTTATTCTCGTGAACATCCATGTTCTGTTGTGATTAAGAGAAAAATGGATATCAATTGTCATGTGGTAGCGGTATCCCATACAAACGCATGGCTAATGATTATGTTTTCAATATAACGGGAGAAATTAATAATATGTTTTATCATTTAATAATCTAAAATATGTTATAAATATTATATTTATCAATTAATCTAGTTATTAAAAACATACATATATGTTTAGGGAAAAAAATACATGATGTTTTGTGGTGGCGGCAGTCCGCTCACACACAAATGTCAATATTTCTTTTCTTAGGGAAAATGGGAATCATGGTGAGAGCTTGTTCCATAATTATAATAACATACCATTATATTAAATTCTTCATATTTTTTCATTTTAACTTGGTGGAAATAAATATTATAATGAATAAATTCATGTAAGGAATAAGAAAAGAGGAAGAAGCAGTTAGAAATCGATACCACAGTACCTCTACCATCTCATTTTAAAATTGGGTTAAACCTTCTATAGATAATATTTTGTGAATCTCAAAACCTACATATGGTGGATATCATTGTTTAGGATAAATTTGGGAAACTGTTGGTCTGATATATGGGGGTTTGGTGTGAGGATATGTGAGGATATGAGAACCCCTTTTATAAGTGAAAAAGAGTGTCATTTTTTTAAATACCCAAAAAATTTTAATAATGTAAAGTCACTCTTAAGGAAAATGACTATAAAATTAAGAAAAATGGTGTTTTTACCTTGGTAATGGATCCTCTATAACAAAAAATAAAATGGTATATATTATATATCTTAGACTTAGAGATTCAAAATTTTGAATCCTTTTTTATTTATTTTTTAAAAGAAATAAAAAATAATTTTGAAATACTAAATGTTTAATTTATTATTATTTTTAAAAAATATAAATAAAATTATACAATATCAAATATTGGTATATAAAATAAAACCCACATTTAAAAAATTATCAATTCTCTTATAAAATACAAATTTTATTTCTTAAAAGGTATTTTTAATATTTTTGGATACACTTACATAATGATAAAACTATAAAAATTTCATTTTTTGCACAACCTTGTTTTTTTATATAAAATAAACCTTTTAAAAAATACTCAATAATTAAAACCTTGTAAATTTTAATATGCTTAATTTTAAAATGAAATTCATTATATTTACTTAAAATTATAAAATTCAAATAAAATTTTCACATTATAAAGCCTCATGTTATGAAAAAATAGTATTTATAAAAACATATTTTTAAGTATAATGTCAATGTATTATTATTTATTTTCCAAAAATATCTATAGATGGATGATAATTTTTTTATTTATATTAAATTCATATCTCAATGTGATATAATTTCATTTTAAATAGGAATGAAAAACTCAAAAAACAAAAGGTATTAATCATAAAATAGATTTTACAACTATATTCTCAATTGATTATATAAATAAAAACTACATATTTATATCATACTAATTAATACATATAAAACCCCTTACAAACTCTGAATAATATCTAAGGGTAAGATAACTGGTAGAGATAGTTATGGGTAGTGATTCAGCTAGTAAGGATTTCACAATGAGTTCTAAATGTTTATGCTTTTCCCGTAAATGATTTCTCTCAATCCATAATTGATCATGTACAGATTGGGAATGGTTTTGGGAAAACTAAAGTGAAGAAAATCCCTTTTTAAGCTTAAAAAATGGTCTTATTAAGAATGTATTCCAATTGAAGTAGTCATTTCTTCTTACTTACGTTATTGATTGTGGGATATGGTTACATAAATTTATAGCATCAAATTTAAAAAGTATGTTTTAACAGTTATACATATTTTTCAAAAATATTTCACGGATTATCATTTTATAGTTTTATGTTCTATGAAACATGATATTTAATATATTATTTATTTAATGAGAATATACAGTGAAATATCAGGACATTACATTATTCCCCCTAAATAAATTGGACCTTCAAAATTTTAATTACTAAAAAATAATGATAGTTGGTGAGGGTATTCTTAAAATATTCATCATTTAGGATATAAATTATATTATGAAATCTACTATACATTATTAATCTATAAGGAGTAACTTCTATTTACTCAAACAACATTGATTATCAATATAATCATGTACCCTAGTATGTACATAACTTAATCATATATTCTCCATTTAATACCTCTCCAAAAACCATTTCAATCTATACGACATTAAACCATGCAGGAATAAAATATTCCATAAAAAATAACTCTATATTTAACTCTAATTTAGAATTAACCAGTAGTTCATAAATATATACACTAGTCAATATATATCATAGTCCCGAAACTAAAATAAACTTCACCAACAATGTTAGGGATGGATTTTTCTATAAATCAGCAATCAATTCCAATAATATCTAAATTTATTTTCTTTAAAAATATTAATGACTATTGAATTTGAAACAAGTATATATTAATCCTATGAGCTATTCGTACCTCAATCACGTGTTCTTCAATAGTTATCCTAAAAAATAAAACTTTATCATAAAATCAATTTTGATGTTATTGAATCCATTTATTATATATATTAAATCAATTGAAGAAAAACTAATGATGAAAAATCCTTACATGTATCCCAAAACCCTAATAACATTCAAATACCATTCTCAAATATAACTCACTAGTGAAAATAGATATGACTATTAAAAATTAATTTCTAACATGGTATTAAAATAAATACCTTAGGTAAGAATCTGAAACATAACTTATCATTTGTAATGATAATACACTATGATTTTAAACCATGTAAGTATGTTACCTTATTCATTTATGATACATAATTGTTTTTTGATACATACATTTCCCAACATCATCCTCATGATCCTGTATCAACCAAATGTGGTGAAGAGCCTCTAAGAAACGACACTCTCTCATCTCTCCCATGCTAGGGCTTATATTAGTGGTGAATTGGAGGGGGGATGTTTTCCACTTCACTGGAATCATATACCCCTTCCATTCTTATATCCCTCTTCCTTCTTCCCTCCCTAAATCCCCATTTTTTTCTTATTCCCTTAATACTTTTGCTTGTTTTTTTATTTTTTCCCCAACCCCATTTCTCTTGTCTAATTCGATTTGAAGTTACGGTCATAATTGAATCACTCTCCAGATCTTACTTTACTCTTTCCTTCTATTTTACTACATTTTCAACCCCATTCTGGTATGGTGCGCTAGTTTTCTCCTGGGGGTTTAGTATTTTTGGATTGAGTCGCATCAATTTCCTATGATATTGTCTTGCATTCAGAATCACTTTTTCAGAGTACTCTATTTTATAGAGGCCATTGGTGTGTTATTGGTGTGTTATTATCTTGGTAGTGGATTTGATGGTTGGGTTTAGTGGTCCAAGTGAGGATTTGTATTACTATGGAAGCCCTACCACTTCAAACTATTCAGTGGCTTCAATTTACTTCCCCACTATTCCAGTTGGTCTACTGCACTGATTTCAATGATGATTTGTAATTTTTTTCTTGATTGTTCGATATTATTCTAGGAATTATTACCAATGTTGTATTCGATCTATGGATCACATTGATGGTTTGGTAGAATCCTCATTTAATTTTAGTGGTGCCAAAAGGCACATGTGGTCTGAGGAAATCTATGTTAAATGGTTTTTGCAGGTAAGTTGGTTTTAGAAAGTATATATATGGTATTGTAGTTATATGGGTACTCGATGGAATGAATAGACTTATTCTGATTTTTTAGACCTCTACCGATCTTTTTTCCACTCAAAACTTCTTTAACATCATATTACAATACTACATTCCTAGTTGGTCTGGTACGGTGGTCTTTAAGGATATTTTGGGATGTGTGTTTGAGTGGAAAATACTTTCCAAGAGAAGTGACCAACACATGATCCTTCCTAATTGGGCCCCTTTATTATTCCTTCTTGATGTTTAGTTGATGAAAATGGTTTGTTGGATATTTGTTTGTTTTCTATTAGATTAGTAATGGTATTTTATGCTCTGGTGGATTTGGGAGAGTTTTTTTGTGTTTCTTTGGTTCAATTAGTGATCCTGCAGGAGAGGTATTGATTTTGGTGAATTGGATGATGGTGAAGAGAAAACGTTTTTATTGAATAGATTATTCATTTACTTACTATGATTTTATTATGTTCAGTGGGTTCTCTCTAAAGAAGTTGATATAGTGAAGTTGAGCTTGAGTTTCAGAGGGTGCATCTTGAGGTGTGCCTCCACTCGAAATCTCTTTAACTGATGAGATTTTGTTGGGTTGGAATCGATGCATGGACTTAATTTTATTTTAAATTTTGGATCTATGGTTTTTGTTGGTTGATATTTTTATTTTGAATTTTGAAATATAGATCTTTGTGGGTTTAGTTTTTATCCTGGTTAAATGTGAGGTTATAAATAAACCATAAATTTGATTTTTAAATATACCAAAAAAATGGTATGGAGGGTTGTTCAACCAAATACCAAAAAAATGGTTAAGACAATATCTTAAAGAATTATATTATATGAATATAAAATCAAAATCCATAGATGTATTCTCTGATGACACCTTCATTTCAAATTATGATACTTTCATTTCAACAATGTCAGACATCATTAATATTATTACTCTTTTGGTTCTACCGAGGCTTCCTTATGTAGTTTTCTGTCATAACTAGTAAACCGTTCCATTAAAGTGACTCAGAAAACAATCTGTAATAGTGGTTTTCTACTAGATTAGGATAACCCGAATCACATCCCATGATATTTTCTTTCTATATGACTAGTTAGGCCTCTTTTTCATGCACCATGTCATAGTTGAGTTAATACCCAATACACCCTCTTCTTGGTTATTTCCCTTGGGAACAACTATTTAAGATCCTATATCCACTTTCCAATATCCATAAATAGATTTTTTCTCTAGTAAATCAACACTATCTCAGCTTTACTAATTTATTTGGATGTTTTCCTATTCTTAAGCATATCCATTATGTTTATCCATAAGGTTTTTTTTACTAATGTTCAATTTTCATAATCCCTAGAATATTACCACAGCTTTCCTAAAGGGTTATCTATAATTTTGATATTATAATCAACTATAAATTATCAACCTTCGATGAAGTTTCTAAATCTAAGTTTATCCACAATTTATATCATTCTAATATCTAAATTCATCAAAACCCTACTCTGATACCAACTATAAAATCCCAAACATAATCATCTATTAATTACATGACTTCAAAAAATATTACAATACAATACATTCCCATGACATTATTGGTTTATAGTTTTATATAATTAGAAAGAATGATAAATAGCATAACTCATTCCTTTTTTACACTAATAAACCTTTCCCCTTATATAAAAAATTTCTTAATCTATAAAAATATTTCAACATCTATTACCAATTATTCTCATAACATAACACTCAAGATGTGTCTTGCATTTTACTTTTCATTATAACATTGGGAAACATAAACATAATAAAGGGGTGAGAACAAATGTTCTAGGAGGGTAAAATTAAGTGATAATAATCAAAGATAATAATTGAACATAAGATGAACATATTGGTATAATCAACGGTGGCACTATAGCGGCGGCATGTTACTGTAGCAGCACTGTAGCGCTAATGTAGCAGCCGAGATACTGTTGCAACGGTGGAACTATAGCGGTGGTAGGGATACTGTAGTAGCGGCAGGGGTACTGTAGCAGCGACGGGTACTATAGCAGTGTGTGTACTGTAGCAGTACTATTCACAGAATGGGCTTTGGGCCAAAAAATTGGGCCTGCGGGCTATATAATGGGATAAATGCCCACTGGGCCTTCGAGCTATGTAATGGGTCTCCCTCTACCCAGTTAAAGAGGTCTTTGCTTTGTTTCAATAATAAAAATGAGGCTTCATCCCCAACCTTAAAAAAAGAACATCAAAAACAAAAAATATTTTCTCATAAATCATGGAATAAATAAAAACCCAAAATAAGACATGATCCAAAAGAGTGATTCGTTAAATATGATCGATTAGATCATAACATATTTATGATACGAAGAAATAAATCTATGAAACATATTTCAAATATGAAATGTAAATTAGTATAGAGAACATTACATTTACGAGCCACACCATCAATGAGCATACTTATGAGTAGCTAAAACATACTCTTGAACACATATCAAATGAGATATAAACTCTTATGTAATGCATTGGAGGGAGATATAGGACCCCACCCTTCATCATCAAGACATATTAATTCCACAATAAAATTAACCATTAATCATATCATAAATAAATCATCAAAATAAAATGGTTTTCATATCAATTTCAAATTAATTCACCTAAGGAAGTCATTCGTAATTCTGTTAGTAATCCAAACATGATAAACCAATAAAAAAATGGGTATACAATGAAATCATGAAACCTTATAGGCAAATAAAATTCAATCAAGATAATAAAGCATATTATATTTATACTATATTGATATATGATACATTGGTAGGAAAATAACTCCCCTATCAAAAAACGTATAGAATATAGATGAACACCCTTCAATCAACTGAATCAAATATAGGCTATTCATATAAGAAAATCATTGGATAAATAAATATAGTTATACACCTAATGACATGAATATAAATAGGTAGTGATGTATCATCTCTCTTAAAGATAATGAAATTATATAACAAATCTAGATAAAGAACAATCATGGTTAGATTTTATTAAAATAATATACCAAGAAAAAGATAAGTCAAATGTAAAAAATTAGATATAAAATACCATTAAAGAGATTTAGAAAACTCATATGGGAAATAAGAAATATAATTCATCTTTTGAAATAATTTTTATGTATAAAATTTTTAAATCTATTATATATATTTTTAAAATCATGAAAATATGCATATATATTATCTAATAAAACAACAAAGGTAGTGAAAATAATTTTTCATCTATAAAACATTAAAAGATACCATTTTCAACATATTTATAAAATGATGATGTTACCTGTCACTTTCAAAAAAATATTTTCAAAAATATATAGTCTATCATTTATAAATTTTACCTTTTAATAATGGAATTTAATAAATTATTATATTAAAAATAAAAATATTTTCAAATGAAATTTGTGTGGAATAATATTTTGAAATACCATTGATTGAAAGAAAAAATCAATAAAGGATTATTAAATTTTACTTTTGAAATGGTGTAAAAAGAATTATGAAATATTTTTTAAAAAATATAATCTATTTCCCAAATATTGAGGTGAAAATTAGAGGGAAGGAAATAATGGACATGGAAGAAAAGATTCATTGAAACTAATGATATTTATTAATTATAATGAGAATCTTTTATTTCAAAAAATATATCAATAAATTTTTTATTATTGATGAGAAGTAATTTTCACTAATAATAAGATTAAATAAAATATAAAATAGGAATGGTTGGATAAATGAAAGCTTAAATGTTATATTCAAGTAATAATGGTCATGACCCAACGAATCTAAAATTGAATCAATAACACTATTTCAAGAATTTGCAACATAACAAATAAAAGATATTGAGAATAATATTATTAAATAGACATTAAAATATCATAAACTTGAAGATATTTCAATATTTCAAAGAAATTATTCATTTAAAAAACATATAATAAAAATATTGGTGCATAACATCAAACATCCCCCATAGAGTTAAAAATGTGAAAAAGAAACCCTTATGGTTTGATTAACATTTTAATCAAAAAACAATTTCATGTTCGGTATCATTTTATTTGATGTAAATTTAATGAAAATAAATGATATGTATCTTTAACACACATGAATATATTTAAAAAATTCTTTAGGAATTATTCACACCATATTAAATGTGTTATGGTGCATATAAATAAATAAATCTGAACAACATAAATTTGATACAAAGAACCTCTTACGTTGTTTCAACAAATATTTTAATGCACTCTAAGATCATGTAAACATTAATATATTAATAAAAAAATTAAAAACAATTTTCATATTCATAACCTTTTATAAAATTAATTTATAATAATTCTCTACAGTTGTATTAGTTAGTTATTACCTATTTTAAATGTCAGGTGTAGGTAATCATGATCATTGTTAATTAGCTTTATAATAGAGTGGTTGTTATTTGTTCTTATTCCAAAGTTTATTATGTCATCTTCATTAACGTTACTATAATATCATTACAGTAAAAGAATAATGATGTAATTTAGTGTTTATTATTGTGATAAATAATAATTATAAGGTAATTATATTAATAAGTAATGGTTATGGAAATATTTCATAATTTGAATGAAATATTTTCCTCTTAATAAGCTTGTTTTAAATGATTGAATTAATGATAATTGTTTGTTAATAATATCATTAATTGGTTCTAAAATTATTTATAATATAAACTTATTGAAATATTAAATATCATATATATCCATTAAACCCATTATCATGACTTTCAATGTAGGTATGGGATGAAAATAAAAATAGAAATCAACCACCCATAGAGGTTGTAGTCCATACGTATGCATGATTGCCGTTATATTTTCCCATAGAATAGTAGAAACTAATAATATGTTTTATAATTTAAAAATATACGTTTTTTATGAATTTCATACTTAATTATAAAATTCATCTTTACGACCATTAGTGTATGTTTTTAAGGAAATAAATATAGTGTTTTGTGTAGATGATTGTCTGCGAACAGAAAAATTTCATTGGAAAAACTAGAAGGGTGGTTAATTATTATACCATAATTATAATTAAATAATAATAAAATTAATAAAATGATTTTATATTTCTTATGTGGTGAAAAAAATATAAATAAGAAATTTATATAAAGTAAAAGAAAATATGATGGATCTGTTAGAAATCTTTACCACGAAATTTTGTTATCTCATTTGTAGAGGGGGTTAAAACATTAAAGGATGGTCTTTTGAGAATAAAAAAACCTCCTTAATGTGTCTATGAGTATTTATTATAGATTCTGCCAATGTTTTATCTGAACATTGGGGTTTTTCTTTTGATGGAAATTCATGACAGGAGATCCCCTTTTATAAATAAAAAAGAGTGAAATTATTGTAAATACAAAAAAAATCAATAATGGTAAGTATATTTCAAGTAACATTAATCCAAAATTGAGAAATAATATATATTAGAAGAGTTAATGTTGATAAAAACAAAAAATAATTAATTAAAATATGTTTTTAACATGTTAATCTTTTTACCATTTTGTTTACTCATTTTTAACGTTTGGGTTTTCACCACGGTATCTATTGTTTACCATTTAATTTATCCATTATTCAAAAAAATAAAATCATAACAACTATATAATTTGGATCATGTAATATAAAAATTAAATTTAATATTGTTTAATAAAAATTTGAAACTGATAATATTTAATTTTGAAATATTAAAAGTATAATGTATTGAAAATAATTTTTAGAAAAATAGAAATCAAATTTTAGATTTTAAAATATGGGTTTATAAATTAAAACAAAATAATTTAAAACTACAATTTAACAATGAAATAAATAATTTATTAAATTTTATTTTAATCTTCTATTACATGAAACCATAATGATAGAATCAAAAACATCATAATTTTCACAAAACTGCATTGTTTGGTTAAAAATAAATATTTGAAAAAAACTAAAAAATTTCATACTAATTAAATTTTGATATAATGAATTAAAAATTTAAGTTAATTTTTTTTAATTTATAAATTTAATATTAAATTATTTTTTTACAATATTAAAGAATATGTCGTGGAAGAAAATATTTAGATTAAAATATTTTTAAGTATAACACAAATGTATTATTATTTATTGTTCTGAAATATCTATTGGATGGATGGTAAATTATTTTTTATTTATATTAGATTTTTATATAAGAGTTATAGAATTTTATTTTAATATAGGAACACATAACTTTGAAAAAAAGTTATTATACATAAAATGTATTTTATATTGATACACTCATTCAATTCTACAGATAATAATAACATGTTGAATTCATACTAGTTTTTAATTTTAAAACCATTATAAAGTCCATATATGTTCTAACACCCTGAAATTAAAAAATAATAACCCTTTATTCGATAGTGTATATGACATGAAACATCAATTTTAAAATCCCACAAAATATATTTTTTTAAATTCAATCTCTTTGATAGCTTGGGAACATAAAAACCCATGTCTAAATGAACGGTAACATTACATACCATTATAACCTAGACATTAAATTATAGGATATGAATATTAATAAATAAAATATAAAAATTATATATATATATTGACTATAAATAAATTAATAATCATTGAAAAAAAAGAAGAGTTTTGTTAAAAAACAATATGATTTATAAAAGAAAGTTTAGTTGCGCATTGCGCAAATAATCTAAAATTAATTTTTTAAATTTTTATAAAATTTATTTGATAAAATTATTTTTTAAATAGTCCCATCAAAATAATCTTAGGGTTAATTATTGTTATTTTTTTGAAATTTTTCTTCTTTTAGTGAATAGTGAAAAATACTGTTTTTTTAAAACTTCTTTCTTTATTGAAATAAATAGAAATGTTAAATTACATTTTAAATTATTTTTAAAGAAAAATTAGTCCAATAATATTAACATTTAACTATTTTGGAGATTGTAATCAATTTTATAATGATTTTTTATATTAAAACCTCTATACTTATGAGAGTTTTATCTTTGAAAACCCACTTTTTCATCCCAACTATATTTACAATTATAAATTTGATTCCTAAAATTTGGAGTTGAATTTAGAAAAATTGATTCAATATTTTTAATCATAATAATTTATATTACACAATAAGTTCAACTTAGTTTTTTACAATTATGAATAGTAAAACGAAAAAATTAATTATCGTGGTAAAGGTAAAAAATGATTTGATTAGGGTTAAACAAAAAAGATAAGTGTTAAAATGACCTCCAAACATTTCCATAATCAATTTTATGGTCATATTGCGACTTTATAAACTATAAGAGTATATAATTATCCATTTTTGAGGATTTTATCATGATAAAAATGTGGGTGTAATTGAATATTTTCCAAAATTCTATTTGAGTCCTCTCCCCTACTTATAAAAGGATGCCGCCTATCCTCCCCTATTAACATATCCAATTCCATTTGGTTCATAAAATCACTAGAAAAATCACTTACTTACTCCCATGAAAACATCCTAGAGAACTTTGTATAAAAAAATATTTATATGAATGACTTTAGTGCAAACTAAAAGATGTTCCCTGAAGAAGAGTTAACTTCTTAAACGATTGTTTTCATTTTATTTAATATTCCAACTCTATAAAATATTATTTAATCTTGGTAATATAATAGAATTAATGTATATAATATACTGATATATAATTATGTTCATTTCATAACTTGTATCCATCTTCTCTTCCATCAAATGGGAAACAAAACCATTGATCATGTGTACGGAACACTACATCCTCACAAACTAATGTAATTTATTTTCCATAAACAACTTTAAATTCTATATATCATAATTTATTTGACACATTTACATGATATTTATGATATTACTATACCTTTTAAATTATAATATCATACATAACTTCTTATGTACAACTCCTTTTAAAATTTGATAACGTCGCTCGTGTACATGATAGACTACCACCTTACAAAGTGATATGATTCATTTTTAACTCACATTTAACATGGAATGGACGAATGGTAAATTTAATGAATATATGTGATTTATATTACATGATATAGATTATTTAATATTAATATATCATACACTTATATACCCTTTCACCTGTTAATGGGATGATAACATCGCTCGTGTATTTATAGAACCTACCATCTCAACAAAATGATGTGATATATTCTCCATGTTCAAATTCAAAAAATGATTCTAAAAATGTTTCCAATGAGAAAATTATATATATAAATTAATATAATTATTTATTTTATGGATCTATATCATATATCCAATAACCAAAATTTTCATGGCAAACACACTTGAGAAAACAAAGTAATTAACACTCAAAACAATGAAAACAATGAAATATTAATAATAAATGGGTGATAAGATGTTATAAGTGGAAAATATATGATATCATAGATATGAATATGTTTATTTTATAAATTAATAACATAGCTAATACCATTATTAATGTGGTTAAATCATGTACAACCAAAATAAATCATAAGGTAAGGGAATTCATCTCAATTTCTATTTATTGAGGCATATTGTAATGTTATACACATAATTTATTTTATATGGTATATATATTTCCCCTTTTACATGTAATATCATGATTCCATAATAATTCAAGGTATTTTAATTTTCAATTTTAAATATTTATTCTAAGGGGATTTGAATTTATAATTACTATGTGGTAAAAGTTATTGTTCCATCTCGCTTTTTTTGTTGTTTCTAACATTATATTGAAAAAATAAATTTTTTTGTGATAATTATTCATTGGAAACTACCTTTATCTCAAATATAGAAATTCTTATATAATGGTAATTTTTAATTCCTAAACTTTATACCATTGGTACGTATGATTTTTAAATTGAATGTTATCTGATTAACTTGAAAAATATTGATAAATATGTATCCATTACTCAATACCGATGTTCTTTGATAAGGAATATTGATTAATGAATTAAATAAATTATTAGATATATGATGAATTCTTTGGATACATATATATTTTTGGGGTCCATATACAAATATCCCATAGATTCATTGGTAGAATCATGAGATGAATCAGTTGGACAACCATAGATAAATTGGTTTCTTGTGTACCCCTACCCATTAGTTTTAAGATGTATCAAGAAAGGACTTAATAGAAGAGGTATCAGGATTATAGATTTCATAATTTCGAAAAAATTAATAATTTACTTAATTTATTATATAGTTATTAATTTCCATGATATTTTCAAAATGATATTATCCATGGACATATTTCATTCTCAATTTATTAATTAAATGGCATGTGTTTTCAATTAGTTACCTTGACATACTAATTATTCCTTATCTAGTTATGATAGTCATGTTATTGATTAAATGGATTTTTTTCAGTTATTTACCTTTCTGTGTTGATCATTCTAGTGATATTATTAATGTTTTTTGGGTTTTTAGTAATTTACCCATTACAAGATTATGCTTATTGATTCATGATAGATTCTCATGTACATAACCCTTACAAATCATTTGAGCTCACTCTTATTTTTTTCCTTTTCCAAGAATCCAGGAAGTGTAGTAAGAATGATATAAAATGAATTTATGTAGGTAATAGTTATATTATTGAAAAATATGCTGTTATTTAGGTTTTATAATGTAATATAGGAATCTTGTATGAATATAGATTACCAATACTTATAAATTATTTGGTCCTTTTGGTTGTGATTTCTTTTATCTTATTACAATAGAATAAAGTAGAATCCATCTTTAGGATATTAGGTTATGGGTAGTTTTAGTTGTTATTTTAAGAATTTTATTATAAACCTTGGGAACTAGATTTTGGAAAATATATATTAGGGAACATAACCATGTAATAAATTTTTTGGACAAACATATAAGAACATCCTAAAGTAGTGGTAAGGAATAAAATATATTGTTTTTCCTAAAATTATATCAATTTATAGGCACTAAAAGTGGAAACAGTTCTGGAAAAATTGTACCTAGTGGTGATAACTCTGAAAATGGTGCGTTGGTCCCGACCCTATCATCAGCTGTTTCATGACAACGAGCCTTACTACACACCTAGTTTGAAACTCCTGAAGGATATTCATAGGATAACTCATATTTTCTTTACAAACTATTATGGTATATTTTAATTGATTCAGAAAATTAATGACCTCACTTAAACCTATTGTTTTTCATATTAAAAATAATGTTTCATGATTTAGACATCTAATAAATGATTACATGGTTTTCCCACTATGATTTTTGTTGGTCACACTAATACTTTTTTGTTTTAGTAAATGGATAGAACCCGAAGGAATCTTGTTAAAAATTAATATGAAGGATGATTTGGTGATTATAATCCTCTAAAGGTGATGTTTATTGGAGTAAAAGATATTTTTTTATGCCTAATATGTTTTCCCAAAATACGATTAAGAACTTATACCTTAAACAACTCCCATGCTCTCCAAAGAAGAGAAGGATGGAGTTCACTAAGAGCTCGAGTGATAAAGACTATAGAGAAAGGGAGCCTCAATTTCCTTCATGTCATACAATGTTTAGTATAAAACCAAGAAAGTGTCTAAAATTAATGAGAATTTTTTTTATTTTTGAATAATAAGGGCATAAATCAATGAATTCCTGATGAGAAATAAAGATTACGATGGAAGGAAATAAATATCATCCTAGGGATACACTTATAATTTTTTGTCTAAAATATATCGAACCGGGAAATTATCTAATTCCAAAAACACTTATAAAGGTTAAAACCTAGAACATGGAAATAATTATATTGAAATAAAATGGATGTAATATTTCTTTTTTGGAATTCCAAAATAAAATTGTAGAAGTTTTATTCCAATGGTATTTTGGTTATAATAATTATGAGTCATCTAAGGACTGTGTAAAATTTTAGAAGTATATATGTATTAATTAGCTTAAGATTAATGGATAACATCCTGAGATTATGATTTTATGGTAGATCATAAGTTCAAATTCTTAAACACCAATCTTGGAAACTAGTGTGGTAAGGATATACCATGAGTTAGGATATTGTTGGAAAGCATTAATAGGAATACGACCTATTTCTTTAGTATATGAAATATTTATTTGAGGAAGAATACAATTAGATTTTTTATACATAAGACTAAATGAATTGGGAACCATTAAGGATTATATTAACTTTGATTTCAGAGTTATTATGGGTCACCCCAATTTGGGAACATTATAGAAATTTTATTAACCTAGTTTTGAAAAAAAGACAACCCATTGCATCTAACAATGGTTGTAGAGCTTAAACCCACAACGGAAGGTTGACAAGGGTATTGAGAATACCACTGGCCTATGTTATGTTCAGGTTAATATGTCATTATTTTTAATTAAACTATTTGAAAAATAAATATTAATTATGAATCAGTAGTATTACTATTGAAGTTTATATTTTAATGTATTATATTGGATAACTTTATCTTACCATATTGGTTTTAGAAATTTTTTAGATACATATGGAAATTATTTTCACTCTTATAGATCTTATGATCTATTAAAATTTAATTTTTGTTCCTTGTGCATAAAAAAAATTCATTTTTGGATATTAATTTCATTGTATATGTGAGGAATTAAAATTTATTGACATAGAACCAATGGATGAAATTTCTCTCATGAAATAGAAACATGTCAAGTAAGTATATTTCCTTATATTCTTATTTAATAAAATAATTCCACAACATTTAAAAAATCATATTGAAAAATATATTATCCTATTACCTTCATATCTTATGTATCAAATGGTAATTTAAATCACAGTATATCTATGGTTTTGAGGTCCTTCATATTCCATTGATCATCCACTTTCTTGTGATCAATGACCTCTATCACTCTCTATAATTATTTACTTGTTTATTTGATGATTATAACTTCACATTATATCAATTTTAACATAAAAAAGAAACCTAGTAATGTGTTAATCCATATCACCTTTGTAATTACCATTCCCTCTTATTAATATACTTTTTTATTAATAATTTTATGATGTGGTTTTTCAATAAGGGACATTTCAAATATAAAACCCATGATTTCAGAGTGAAAGATCAAATTATGATGATAAATTTTATTTAAGTAGATTATAATGTAGAACGACGAAATTTTAAAACAAGAAAATTTTATTTTATGTCATATGTGGCATGAAACATTGAGCTTCAACAACCTCAGAAGTATATCTCCTTAAATTTAATCTCTTCAATAACTTGTGGAACACACAACCCTATGTCTAAATGAACTGTAATTTAGTATATTATTTTAACATAGATATTAAGATGGATTATATTAATTTTACTGACTAAATTATGAATATTATGGTAAACTATTAATTGTAATTAAAATAAGAACTATTTAAAAAAAAGAAGATATTTTTTTTTCTGAAAAACATGTTTTCTCTAAAAGACGGTTAATCACGCTTTGATGAAATAAATTAAAATTAATTTTCACCACTTTTATTAAAATTTTACGGTAAAATTAACTTCATTGTTTAAATTATCATATCAAAATTATATTAGAATTATTTTTTTGGGATTTTATGAAATGATTTATTTTTTGATGAATATTGAAAAATACTGATTTTTATTGAAAACTACCTTTCATTAAAATAATTGAAAAGATCAAATTACATTTGAAATTAATTTCAAAGTAAAATTACAAAAATTATATTAAAATATAACTATTTTAGGTCATTTTAATAAATTTAATATTGAATTTTTATATTAAAACCTCATATAGTTATGAAATGTTTATTTATGAAAACCCATTTTTTCAAAGCATCTATAGATATCGTATTAAATTGGATTTTGAAACATATATATATTGAATTTGGAATTTTTTTTTCAATATTTATAATAACAATATTTTTCATTATATAACAATTTCATCATAATTTTTTTCAATTAGGAGTAGTGAAGGAAATAAAAATTAATTGATGCGGTTAAGGTAGAATATGATTTACTAAGGGGTTAAACTAAAAATATGATTGTTAAAATGAACAAAAGCATGAAAAAACAAATTTTATGCCCTTAATGTGAACTTATAACCTCTAATGTTCTATGTTTAACAATATTTTATTCTTTTTTCATAATAAAAATGTGGGTGTAATTGAATCATTTCAAAAATTCAATGTGTGCCTTCTCCCCCTTTTATAAAAGGCCACCCTCTCTTCCTCTATTCACAATTACAATGCCAATTGGTTTGGAAATATCTACTAAAATAACTTCCTTAATCCCCTAAAAAAATCTAAGATATCTTGGTTTGATCAGAAATTCTTCCTAGGAAGTCTTTTGGTGGAAACGAAAACATGTTCCCCAGAGACGTGAAAACGTACATAAACGAGCATTCTCATTTTGTCCTTCCACATATTTAAAATCTTTTTTAATACAAATAAAATAATAAAAAAATATATCACATATAATTACATGTTATTATGTAATGTAATAACTTATTTTCATATATTCTTCCATCAAATGTGAAACATAACAATCGATCGTGTTTACGGTGGACTGCTGCCTCACGAACTGATGTAATTAATTTTTTATAACCACCTTTCAAGTATATATTTAATAATGGATTTAAAAAAATTATATGATATTTATGATATTATTATACTTATTTAAATTTAATATCACATATACCTTCTTTTCTTCCATTCCATTTAAAGTATGATAAAATCGCTAATGTGTACTGTGGACTACCGCCTCATAAAGTGATGGGATTAGTTTTTCACTTATTCATTACATGTAATGTAATAAGAATATATGTAATTAATATATGTAATATATATTATATTATATTTATTCTTTAAAATCAATATATCATACTCTTACTTACCCTTTCATCCATTAAGGGAATTATAATGTCTCTCTTGTGTATGTGTAGCCTATAGTCTCCACGATGTGATGTGATGCATTATCCATGTTAAAATTTCAACTATAATTATAAAAATGAATCTAATAAAAAAAAATATTTATAACAATAAAATAATCATAGGTATGAATTAACTATATCTTATATAGAGTAACTATAACATTCTTGACAAAACATGCTTGAGAAAAAAAGACAATTAACATCCAAAACCATGAAAATAATGAAATATTAATTACAAAAGGGTGATAATATTTTAGTATAGGATCATATATGTTATTATAAATATGAATATGGTTATGGTATTAATTAATAACCTTTATAAAACCATTATAAATGATGTTAATGAATGTTCAACAAAAATAAAGGGTATGGTAAGGGACTTCATCTCAATTATTCTTTATTTGAGGAATATTGTAATTTTATACAACAAATTACTTTTATATAGTGTATAGAATTTCCATTTGACATGTAATATCATTTTTTATAATTCATGGTATTTTAAGTTTCAATTTTAAATATTTTATCTAATGGGATTTGACTTGAATATTACCAAGTGGGGACAGTTAATGTACAAAATCACTTTATTTTGTTATTGTTAACCTTTTCTGGAAACAATAACTTTATTTTGATTATTTTTTAATTAAAACCAAATTTAAAAAAATGTCCTTATTATTTTATAAAGGATATGATTATTTCCTAAACAATATATCATTTTTAACAAATGGTGTTTAAATTGATCGTTATTTGATTAACTAGGAAAATATTGATAAATCTATACCCACTACTCAATATGGATATTTAATGATAATGAATATTGATTCGTGAATTAAAAATATTATTAGATACCTGAGTAATTACCTTGACATGAAAATATTGGTCAGTATCAGTTACACATATCCTCTTGATGCATCGGTATTCTCATTATGAGAATTATTTGGATAACCTTTGTTAATTGGGTTATTTGTGTATGCATACCCATTAGTTTTTGGTTGTCTCGAGAAAGAACTTTACAGTTGAGGTATCATTATTCATAAGATCATGCAATTAAAAAATTATGAATTTCCTTCATTTAGAATTTAGTTATTATTATCCCTGATATTTTCATAATTATATTATCTCTGGGTGGATTTCATTATCAGTTAATTTATTAAAAGTCATGCATTTTCAGTTACAAATCAAACCATATTGATTTTGTATTATCCCGTTAGGATAGTCATGTTATTGTTGAATTGAATTTTTTTATCTATTTAACTTTCTTTACTGATTACTCTAGTCAAATTAATTAAATTGAAATTTTTTTAATTTATTTTCCTTCCCATGATTATACTTATTTATTTATAATAGCTTATGATATACTTAACCATTAATAAGAATTTGAGTTTTACATTATTTTTCCCTTTACCAATACTCTAGGATATTTACTATGAATTATATTCATGAATATTATAGAGGAAAATATGATATTCTCAAAATACTGTTGTAATTTATGTTTTCAAATGTAATAAGGGAATCATGTTTATATCTAGTTTACCATTACTACTAAACTATTCAGTCCATTATGGTGTGATTCCTTGCATCTTATGCTAATATAATAATGAAAACATTAGCTCCAAGATTTTGGTGCATGGTTCCTTACATGAGGTCTATGGGTAAGATAACATGTAGTGGTATTTTTGGTTAGTGACTTAGCTAGAATTGATTTCTCAGAGAGTTATACACTCATATGATTTTATCAAAAACGATTTCACTCAAGCCATAATTTCTCAAGTTCGATTTGGGCTTGGTCGAGAGAAAACCTTTGAGAAGCTACTGCCCTTCTTATATCAGACAAATGGCTTTTTAAGGATGAATTATTCTTTAAAATGGAATTTATTCTAAATTTACTTATTGGTTTTTTGATATTGATAATTTAATTTATATGAGCTAATTTTAAACCTATGTTTTAACAGCCTTATTCAATATTCAAAATATATATTTTATTTTATTTTATTTTGGTATAGTGTTGGAAATATTCTATTTAATATAATATTTATTTAATGGGAATATGAAATGAAATCTCAAATTATTAAATATGTTCACCATGAAAGTGTCCAATATGCACCATAAAATATGAATGAAGTTAATTAAATTTTACACCAAAAAAATTCTAAAATAATAACGTTTTATTTGATAGTATATATTACATTAAACACATATATTAAATAACCCACAATATTTATTAATCTAAACTTAATCTCTTTGATAGATTGTGGAACATACAACCTTAGGTCTAAATAAATCAGAATATAGTACCCCATTATTACCTAGTCATTAAATTTTATGGTATTAATAATACTAAATAAAATATGAAAATTATGGATATCTATTTATTAGAAATAAAATAAGAATCATTTAAAATAAAAAAATATTTTCTAAGAAACATTTTTTTTATTCTAAAAGTTAGTTTACTCTCTCTTTGCATAGATAATTTAAAATTAATTTTTACCATGTTTAGAAAATTTAGTTCACAAAATAAAAAAAATTAAAAAAAACAAAATTATGTTAGGGTTATTTTTTTTAGGTTTTCTAAAATAATTCATTTTTTAATGTATAGTGAAAAATAAATATTTTTAATTGACAAAATCATTTTCGTTTAAATTATTTATAAAACTAAATTATATTTTGGTTTTTTTAAAGTAAAATTAGTAAAACTATATATAAATTAATTTAATTCTGGTTTTTGGAATCAATTTCATATGGAATTTTGATATAAAAACTTTGTAATGATTTGAACATTTTCTCTTTGAAATCCATTTTTTCTCATCGCGTTTGTGGGATTAATTTTAAATTAGAAATTTCAACTTATGTTATTGGAATATATAAGACTTTATTTCATATTTTTAATAATAATAATTATTATTTTCTTATAAGTTTAACCTTTTTCCCCTAAATAAATTTTCAAAATAAGAAAAATTACTTAACACCGTAAAGGTAAAAATGGATTACCAAAGGAAAAACTAAAATGATAAGAGTTATAATAACATTAAAACTTTTCTAAATTATATTATATATCCCTATTTAGACCTTTCCATGTATAAGTCTCAATAATACTTTATTTGAGACCCATTTTGGTTTTTGAAAAACGTGGTTACACCTTTTTATTTTCAAAAATTACAGGTGTGCAACTCACCTCACAAACAAAATGCTTCCCAATCTTCTCTCTTATTCAAACATTCATAAAATTTTGGTTGTACAATACCTACCCAAATAAATTCAAAAATAATCTACCCTAATTCTATAAGACTTATTATTTGTATAAATACAACTGAGGAAGGATTTTGGTGCTAACCAAATTATGATACCCAACGAAGTGGTAATGTTCTTCCACGAGAATATTATTTACTTATTCTTACACCCCTTAATATCTTATTAGAAGATGATTAATATAAAAAATATATATATTATTTGAAACATAATTATTTATATGGATTCATTATATCAAATATAACTTTTTTACCTTCTATTTTTAGGGGATAAGTTAATGTTCCTCGTGTGTACGGCAGACTACCACACCGCGAAGTGATATGATTCGTCTTTCGCTAACACATTTCATAGAAGATAATGAGGATAAAATTAATGAATAAATTTGATATAAAGAAAATATTTATGATATCTATGAAATATTTATCATTTTTAGAAGATAATTCAAAATTTTTATTTTTTACCTTTTTCACTCACTGAAAGATGATAACAACATTTGTGAATATGTGGAAAATTTCCTTCACAAAGTGCTTTGACTCCATTTTCATCACCACACCTCATCAATGATATATATAAGTATATTTACATAAATAATATGATATTATTATAATTTTTTATTTTTAAAATATCACCTACCTCTTTTTCATAAGGATCATTGAAAAATGGAAATGTTACTCATGCATATGTATGGACTACCGTATCCATGATCGTAATATACATCATTTCTCAAAAAATATTTCATGATTGGTTTTAAAAGTATAATTTATATAAAAATATGATAATTATGTCATTATTATTAATATATGTGATATAACAATTTTGTTTACATAAGAACCGGAACATTCCAAAAAAATAATAAATGATAAAACATGGAAATTGACACCCAAAACAATGGGCATAATGAAAGGTTATTAAAAAAAATGATAATATTTTATCGAAGGATTATATGTTATATTAGAAATATTAATATAGTTTTTAATAAGTTAACAACATGTTTCAAACCACTATACTTGAAGATAAATGACATTCAACAAAAAGGAAGTGTGATGTAAGTTATTTCTTAAATTAATTTATTCATTGGGTTGAACATATACTACATTGATTATGTCATTATATGATTATTCTTTTAATTAAAATTGATGATTTAATGTCATATATTCAGTTTTTTAATTTACATTTGATACAAAAAATCATTCATTGATTTATCCCCACTTTAATGACATGATCTTTGTAAGGGAATTGGTATAGATTTCTCTTAATTAAGTAATATTGTAATGTTATAAACCTATTTTATTTTATATAGTGTATATACTACAAATTTTACATGTAGTATAATGATAATTTATAATTTATGGTTTTTTAGTTTCAATTTTAATTATTTCATTCTGGTGTATTTGAGTAAAGAGTTACCAAGTGATAAATAATTCCACAACTCAATTTCGTTTTATTAGGTTATATTACTTATTTTTCATTTTTGATATTCTATTATTATGTGTAAAATGAATTTTTATTATCTTATTTTATATATCTACTTGAATTATGTGGATTTTCATTTGATTCACATAGTAGATTCATTTAGTAATTCTCAATTTAATATTATGATCCTTGTAAGGGTTTTTTGGGAATCTCATTCTCCTCGATATTGTTTATTCTTAAAATGCAGTTGAAGGAAATTATTTTATTATTGTCTAACAAGCCCTTATAATTTTATTCTAATCTAGTTATTATTAATATTTTCATGCAATATTTACATTTCATTCTCTTTGGTATGAAAATTACAGAGAATGTTTTTTAATAAAATCCAACTTCATTTCCCTATTTGGTTGAAAATCCATTTTATTCCCTAAAATGATTTCATAAAATGTTTTTAAAAATGATTTTAACCTTTTAAAATTTTTTTTTAATAATTTCTCCTATTTTAAATTTTCATAAAATATTTTGAATGCCATATTCATGTCATTTTCAAAAAAAGTCATGTTTAGTTTAAAAAAATGTGAAAGTAATCTTTATTGTAATGTATATGAAATAAACATAATTTCAATCCATCGTGACCACGAAAATCTGTTGAACATTATTTTATATTTTTAAAATGTTATTTTAAAATAAAATTATATTCAATTTTTTTTGAAAACATTTAGTTTAAAAAAGTGATTTTCGAAATGAAAATGATATTTTCCACATAAATATTTCAAATAATTTTTTATGTTATTTATATTCATCAATGAAAAAACCCATTTATTATTAATCATATGAGTATATTTTGTATTAGTCCCATCCTTATTCATCATCAAGAGGGTTTATGGTAATGTTTACCAAAAAATACCTTGACGTTCACATCCTTGATTCATTTTTTTAGTCAATAACTTTCCCTTGAATTATTCACTCTCCTATAGACATTATATTTCCCATAAATATCGATACTATTTATCATGTATTTGTTTATTAATTAATCATATATCATTTATACATATAATTTTATAAATTGAAAGATATTTTTTATCTAGGTAAATATTGATAAATCCATATTCCTTAGGCAATATAGATATTTTAGGATAAGGCACATTGTTTATAAAATAAATAGATTATTCGATATGAGGGGAATTATTTGGAAATTAATACATGACTAGGGCCTTATTATAGATCACCCCTAAATGCATGAGTAGTCTCTTATGGTGAATCAATATGCTAATATATAATCAGTTGTCCAAACCCCATGGGATTTTTCTTAGTAGTTTTAAATTATCTTGAGGATAGATATTGATTATAGAGGGATCATCTTCCTATGAGATGACATCAAATAATTAAGAATCTTCTTTTTTTCATAATTAAATTATTATTATTCATGATATTTCTACATTGATAATATCAATGTATTAATTTCATTCATATTTATTTATTAAATTTCATGGGTTTTAAGTTATTTATCTTTCTATATTGATTATGACTTATCCAGTTATAATAGTCATGTTATTGATTAAAGGGATTGTGTTTTCAATTATTTACCATTCCATATTTCATATTATCTATGAGATTTTTAAATTGATATTATGTTTGGAAGAATTTAATTTGTAGTTTATCGATTACATCAATTTTTTTTCTATTATTAACTTTGAAATATTGATTTTCCTTATTGAATCATGATTTATTTTGTTTTAATTAACCAACAAAGAATCCTAGAAGTTTACTTTTAATGTTATGAAAGAATATTCTAGGGGTAATAATGATATTCTGGAAAAACACTATGATGTAATTTTTCTTTTTAAAATTTATTTAATGACTAAGTATGTATCTAGTTTACCTAGTCTAATAAACTATTCAATCCTTTAGGTTGATATTCCTTATATCTTATGACAATGTAATAAAGAAGACATTGGATCTAGGCTAATAGAGTCAGGGTTGCTATAGTTGGTATCACAGTATGATTAGTATAAACCTTGCTAACTAGTTTTAAAAGAAACAAAGATTAGGGATCACAACCCTATGATTGAATTTGAGGATAATTATAGAAACACATCCTAATGTTTTTCACTGTAGAGATTATGTGGTTATCTTTACAACACATCGCGCAAAAAATGTTTTTTACGTCGGTTATTTTTAATTTTTTACGTCGGTTTCTAGCCGACGTTAATACGTGCGACGTTATAAATAAGGTTTTTGACGTCGGTTATTTCAAAACCGATGTCAAAAAGCATAAAATCGCGATGTTTATCACGTCGGTTATTTTAGAAACGACGTGATAAAGGGCCTGGATAATGGTTTATCACGTCGGTTATTTTAGAACCGACATGATAAAAGGCCTGGAGAATGGTTTATCACGTCGGCTATCGAAGAACCGACGTGATAAACGGCCTGGACAATGGCTTATCACGTCCATTCTTAAACAACCGACGTGATAAACAGGGGGTGATGGGGTTTATCACGTCGGTTCATATAGAACCGACGTGATAAACTGGGGTGAGGGTGGTTTATCACATCCGTTCTATAAGAACCGACGTGATAAACCGGGCTGAGCGTGGTTTATCATGTCGGTTCATATAAAACCGACATGAAAAACCAGGGGAGGGGGGTTTATCACGTCAGTTATTCTATAACCGACATGATAAACTGGTGGGAGGGGGTTTATCACATCGGTTAGTCAATAACCGACGTGATAAACCCTTGTCCAGGCCATTTAGCACGTCCGTTATTCAATAACCGACGTGATAAACCATTCTACAGGCCCTTTATCACGTCAGTTATTAAATAACCGACGTGATAAACCATTGTCCAGGCCTTTTATCACGTCGGTTATTAAATAACCGACGTGATAAACCATTTTCTAGGCCTTTTATCACGTCGGTTATTAAATAACCGACGTGATAAACTATTTTCCAGGCCTTTTATAATGTCGGTTATTAAATAACCGATGTGATAAACCCAATTTTTTTTAAACAGAATGCAGTGATCTTCTCTCCACCAGAATCAACCAGAAAATAAATCAAGAAATCATACCACAAAAACAGAAGTATATCAAAAATACGCATGTAAATAGATAACATATAAAACTTACCCACTAGACAGCATCCACCCTCATTTATACCCCATGGACAGCCCTCCCCCACCCCGTTGGAGCCCTCACCCTCATGTATACCCCCTGGACAGCCCTCCCCCACCCCGTTGGAGCCCTCACCCTCATGTATACCCCCTTGACAGCCCTCCCCCACCCCATTGGAGCTCCCACCCTCATGTATACCCCTTGGACTGTAGAGACCCGAAGCCTGACGTACATTGACATTACATTACTTTTTCGGAATACTTAGTACATAACAAAAACACACACACAAGGATCGTAATAGTTTAGTGTCTTTGGAAACTCGGAACGTAATCTTCTAATCGTGGTGAAAGATCTTCAATATCTCCCATAAAGATCTTCCCTTTTTTTACCTAAAACCTTTCTTTATATCCTGGGGAAAAGAAAACATAAAAGGGTGAGCTCAAATGCTCAGTAAGGGTAAACAAAAGAAAAATCAATCACATCATATTCATAAGAACATAACTTTTGGAAATCTTAACCTGCAAAAGAGAGCATAATTTCATAACATGGGATAAATCATAGTAGTGAAATGAAATCCCAATAATCATAACTTAAAACATTAAACTTTGTGGAATACACACATAATCATAGAAAATCATTTCTTATTAGTCAAGACTCACTGCCAAGACTATCTTAGTGGACAAAGTCCCTTTCTGAATCGAGTAACCCTCGTTTCAGTCCTGTTTCACTGAACCGGTATAACCTACCATTTCAGCCATGTCTATCTCATGAGATATAAAATCTTTACCCAATGCATTGGAGGGAGATATAGGTCCCACCCATCTCATAATGATACCATTCTTATGTGTGCCACAAAATCATAAATCATACATCATTGCATAACCCATGTAATAAAAATGGGATTCTTAAACAACATGACATCATAAAACCATTCATATAATATAAATGAATTCATAAACATAATTCCATCACAACATAGTCAAATCAATGTAAAAATATGGATAGAAACAGAACCCTTTATTATCTTAGATGAAAAATAATTTTGATAAAACACTTGAATTGAATTCTTGAGGAAAATATCCTTTCTTCTTGAAAATAAATTTCTTTTCACAAAACATCATGCAATTTTAAAAGAAAAATTTTTTATTGAAAATATTTATGAAATATTTTGGAGGAAGGTTCATGAAAATAAGGCTTTATAAAACCATAAAAATCCGTTCGTGCCGTATAAGTTAAAAAAAACATTCTTCGTACTTTTGTCGGAAAAGTCAAAAAGTACCTCGTATAAAAACAACAAAAGATTCCTTTCATATCTTTTACTAAAAACTCATAGAAGGGTAAAATTGGATTTAAACAATTGTAGGTGGATGGAAATAATATTACATATTGAGAAAACATGGATGTGGATGATAAACTACACCCCAGTAAATACCAACGTATAAACAATCTCGGATAAAAATGAGATTGTGATATTTCCCTTACCTTAGGTCCAATTTGCTTCATATGTGTCCGAAAATCCTGTATAATGATTTAAATAATGTCATTGACTTATTACAGAATCATATTCATTGTTATGATATCATATATGGTTCACCTATGACATTATATTACCCGTTCTTTTGTAAATTCCATGTTAAAGAAGCGTTTTGGGTAAAATCGTTTCATTTATCGTAGGTGTTTTGACTTGTTGTTCTTGACATTATTATTACTTATATCATGATTTACTTACTTCCAGAATATAAAATATGATTTATATATCATATATATTCAGTATATATATATATATAATAGATAGATAAATAAAATGAAAAACACCGTTCATGGAGACGGTAGTCCGTACGTACGCATGAACGCTGTTTTACTTTCCTTATTGTCTTGAAATGGAAGTAAGTAGATGACATACATATGTATATATACATAAATCCAGTAGCTTTATAATGTCATATATTTCATTATTATTTCTTATATATACATTATAATCATTCTTAAATGGTTAACATGGAGAATGAATCTCATCGCGTCGTGGAGACGGTAGTCCGTACGTACGCACGAGCGATGATATCATTTCCATAAATATTGAACTGAATTGAAGTGGATTATAAAATATATCAGAATCAATATGATGTTGTAATAACTATGTATAGTTATTCTTTACACCATTATACCCATCCATGTAAGGTGGTGGTGGAAAATAGATTACACCACGGCGTGGAGACGGTATTCCGTACGTACGCACGCGCGGTGATTTCTTTTTCCGTAGGATGGATAGATAGTGAAATAGGGTTGTTTCATACTTATAATAACATATCAGTATATGAGTGATACTGATGTTATTACTTCATAATGAAACAACCGAAAAAGAAGTGGAAGAAGAAATAAAGATAAAAGAATTGGTAACAGTAATTACCTCTTCTTTGAAGCGCCTCTTTGAGACCTCCTCTTAGGGAACTAAAATTGGTCTTTGAGGAAGACCAGAACCTCTAGGATGTTTCTAGGGAAGTGGAGAAGAGATTTTGGCAGGGGTTGGCCGAGCTTGAGTGCTCAAATTAGTGTGAGGAGGAGGGGGAGGAGGTGTCCTTTTATAAGGGAGGAGAGGGGCACATTAGGAATATCTCAAAATATTATTTTATATTAAAGTCAAAATCGGTTTATAATGGTTCCAAAGGGTCTTATTTCGAAGATAAAGTGGGGATGGGTCGACATCCTATCAACCAATAGAATTTAGACAAGTTTAGGATATTATTTTAACCTTATCAATTAGATTTAACTCTAAGTTAAATAATTTAACTTTTACCATGTCTTTTTGTTTTCTTTCACTATATGGTTAATAAACTTACTATAACATGCCAAACGAACCCCAAATTGTTTATTATTAATATATATATCCTTATCTAAGTCATTTGGCCGAACCTTAGATTTTTAGGAATACAATAACAATTAATAATATAATATTTGATTTAAAAACTATTTTGTGTCAATTTTGACACTATTTGATATATGATTTTTGTGAAAGTCATAACAGAATTAAATGTTCAAACCAAGTTGATTAAATCAACATTAATATATCATAGTAACCTATAAAATTAGTGTAATTCATAAAAAATCTCAAATTACATTTATTTTGGTGTTTATAACATCAATTATGTCAATATTTCATTAATAAGATAATTACTGCATCATCGTTGTGTCATAAATAAATTAAATTATTTTATGTCTAAAAATTAAAAATAAAATACCATCATGTAGGAAATCTTTTTAGATTTCTAATGAATATTTACAATCGAATTTATCTTATGTATAACCCCATATTAAAAATGATTTACTTGTTAAACTTTGATTTTAACTATTTTAACCTTTCTTTAAATAAATTAATAATAAATGTCCTAATCTAATCCAAGTGGGCCTAAAGGGTCATATTTTATTCCTAAGTTTGTTTTTGGTCGAATTACACTTGTCCAATAGAATTAGGACATGTGTTAGGGTAATATTAATATCATATTTACCCTTAGTTACCCTATTTACTATTAACCGCGGTAAAAAAAAGTAAAAAGTTACTATTCACCAAAAATTATTTTCATCTCATTGAACCACATTTTAGTCCTTGATATTAACCGTGTCTCTCGGATTTTCGAAATTCCATTCACAGAAGCGGTAAAATTAAGTTTTATGCAAAATTCAGTTTTTTAACCTACCACTTAGTGGTTTCACTATTCATCAAAAATTGAAAGTTTTCAGAAAAATACCAAAATTTCACCCTAGGCTAATTTCGATATTCTGAGTCCAAAAATGAAGTCCATTTTGAAAAATAAAATTTATAAAATTTCAAAAAGTGGTTATTACTATTCATAACGGCTAGTTTTAATAACATTTTAATAGCACATCGTTGTTTAGTGAAACTCGGTATTGCGTATTACACACGCTATCGAGGAAGGTCGCGATTGCGTGTAATGCAAGGCAAGACAAGGATGCGTGTTGTGCAAGCTCCTTTTGGTGTAGCGTACAACACAAGACATTAATAAAATTAAAAAGAATATTTTTTTTTATAAAATCTTGGGCTGTTACAATCTACCCCCCTTAAAATGAATTTCGCCCTCGAAATTTGTCGGGGTTATAAATGGTTTACTATTCGAAAGTTTCTTTAATAGAATCCCACATCGTAAAAAGGAATACCAAAACTTGGCTTTAAAAACTAAAGTATGAAATGTAACGATTACCCAAATAAACTAATCGCTGGGTTTCCACATAGGTAAAAATATGGATATGGAAGAGAAATCTAACCATCATGTTCTGATGGAGAGTGGTAGAGAACATGGCTATGGAAAAGCCAGTAATCACAAATCCATAGATTTGTGATGATATAAGGTACCATCTGATTCATCAGGTATAAGATCACCAGGACAACATTTTTGGTTTTCAAGATCATTTCTCTAAAGTTGAAAATTTGAATTAGAATAAATACTTACTTTATTTTGGTACAATCTCACTGTTGTTTGTGCCTTGAACAATTTCCACTTCATCTCTTAAATAAATGAAGTTGAATTTGTTATTCATGAAGTGTTAGCAGATTATGTGATAGAACGACGGGTCATTCCATCTATCTCAGACAAAAGGATAGCAAAAATTATATACATAAGTCGGTCTATAGTGAGATAAATCATATATGGTTCCTAAAATGGACTCATACTTCATATATCATACTGCTTAATATAATAAAACTAGTTTCTACTAAACAGGGACTTCCTGTAGGTCAGTGGTAGGCGATAAAGGCCAGTCGCACTTCGGTTGTGGGTTCGATTCCTACAGCCTTGTCCGAAGCGATGGGCTGTCGCCCGTCCTGCAGGTTGTCCTTTTTCTAAAACTACGTTACTATAACATCCCATCAATAATATCGAAAATCTTCTATCCTTAAACAATACTCACTTATGTCCAACATAATCCAGTCTAATCTTTAGGCTTATACATAATACTGCAGTCCACTATCATAATATAGTGACAACGATTACCAGAGATTTAATACTATCTTTGATCCCCACATATCATAAGATATGTCTTGTTGGTCACATTCAAAGTCCTTAATCGTGTATTCTCTTGAATACCTTAGTGAAAACATGAGTGTAGTTAAAAGTTAACAAAATCCTTAAAATTCTATATACTCAAACCATGATATCACTTAGTCCTTATATCAATCATGAGCTCATGAATACTATTAAACATTTCATTTTCTCGTCTTCATTATGCGCATATCATCTTATTTCCAAAAAATATCTCAATCACTTTGAATACCACATCAATAAATATTGCAATACAACATTATTTTGTAATCCCATTACATAAACACTTAATCATTCCACCACATCGTTGTCATATTCAGCATTGCCAATAGTGATCGCATGTGATTTCCCTTTGTCCTTTGCCTTCAGTGGTTGCTCATGTTGATCATCACTAACCCTTGGATTAGGGCAATTATTAGCATAATGCCCCATTTCCTTGCACTTGAAGCATTGAAGTGTTGGTGGTGCGTTCTCTGCAGTGTTTGCTTTATTCACATCATTAGAAACCCTTTTTCCATTACTCCGACACTCAGCTGCTCGATGACCTTCTTTTCCACACTTAAAACATTTTCTAGTCCCTTTAAGACAATCTCCACCATGCTTCTTTCCACACTTTGTGCATAAGGAAACATTCATCTTCTTTTCACCATTATTCTGAGATCTCTCCTTGAACTCCATCTTTCGTTTCTTGTCAAAACCATGAGATGGATATGTAACACCAACTTCCATTTCTACCTTGACAGCACAACACACAATTTCTTCATAGCTACTGAAGTCTCTTATAGCTAATGCCCTTCGAAGACTTGGTTTTAAGCCACTGAAAAATCGATCAACTTTACTTTCAGGTTGGATGATAATACCAGAAGCATACCTTGCAAGTCTTGTAAAATTTGCTTCATATGTACCAACAGATTCATCATCCCTTTGCTTCAGTTCAAGAAACTCTTTCTCCATCTTTGTTCGAAGAATACGAGGGAAGTACTTACTGAAAAACAAGTTCTTGAACTCGTCCCATTCCATGGACTCAATTTCATCTCTTGGCCTCGTATTCTTGATAAGATTCCACCATTGACCAGCTTCACCTTCCAAACGATATAATACTAAGATGACTTTATCATGTTCAGAACATTGATGAACTGAAAATATCTTTTCAGTAGTACTGATCCATTGTTCAGCCACAAGTGGATCAGAAGACCCACTGAAAGAAGGTGGACGTTGCCTCATGAAGGACTCAATAGAATATTGTTCCCTTCTCTGCTCATTTGGAAGTCCAGAATGATTCATAGCTTGTGTAAGTATAGCAATAAGATTTTGCACTCCATCTCCCATAACATTTGTTTGTTCAGGAGGGCAATCATTGCATTGTCCATTGCATTGATCAACACGGTTCCTTCGGGTTCCAGCCATCGTCTAAAACCCAAAAAGAATAGTGTGAGAGGCAAAAATCATGCTAGGGAAAACAACATAATAAAGGGGGAGTACCTTCAATATCTATCATCTTAGGTTTAATTTTATAATCGTTAGCGTAATTCTATTACTATAATCTATACGTATACTTATCCCTAGGGACATCCCTAGACATACCTTAGAAATATCTCTAGGGATCTCACTAACGTTTTCGCATCCTAGTTTCCAAAGTATGACTAAACCTTTCCTCTGATACCAACTGTAGAGACCCAAAGCCTGACGTACATTGACATTACATTACTTTTGCGGAATACTTAGTACATAACAAAAACACACACACAAGGATCGTAATAGTTTAGTGTCTTTGGAAACTCGGAACGTAATCTTCTAATCGTGGTGAAAGATCTTCAATATCTCCCATAAAGATCTTCCCTTTTTTTTACCTAAAACCTTTCTTTATATCCTGGGGAAAAGAAAACATAAAAGGGTGAGCTCAAATGCTCAGTAAGGGTAAACAAAAGAAAAATCAATCACATCATATTCATAAGAACATAACTTTTGGAAATCTTAACCTGCAAAAGAGAGCATAATTTCATAACATGGGATAAATCATAGTAGTGAAATGAAATCCCAATAATCATAACTTAAAACATTAAACTTTGTGGCATACACACATAATCATAGAAAATCATTTCTTATTAGTCAAGACTCATTGCCAAGACTATCTTAGTGGACAAAGTCCCTTTCTGAATCGAGTAACCCTCGTTTCAGTCCTGTTTCACTGAACCGGTATAACCTACCATTTCAGCCATATCTATCTCATGAGATATAAAATCTTTACCCAATGCATTGGAGGGAGATATAGGTCCCACCCATCTCATAATGATACCATTCTTTTGTGTTCCACAAAATCATAAATCATACATCATTGCATAACCCATGTAATAAAAATGGGATTCTTAAACAACATGACATCATAAAACCATTCATATAAGATAAATGAATTCATAAACATAATTCCATCACAACATAGTCAAATCAATGTAAAAATATGGATAGAAACAGAACCCTTTATTATCTTAGATGAAAAATAATTTTGATAAAACACTTGAATTGAATTCTTGAGGAAAATATCCTTTCTTCTTCAAAATAAATTTCTTTTCACAAAACATCATGCAATTTTAAAAGAAAAAAATTTTATTGAAAATATTTATGAAATATTTTGGAGGAAGGTTCATGAAAATAAGGCTTTATAAAACCGTAAAAATCCGTTCGTGCCGTATAAGTTAAAAAAAACATTCTTCGTACTTTTGTCGGAAAAGTCAAAAAGTACCTCGTATAAAAACAACAAAAGATTCCTTTCATATCTTTTACTAAAAACTCATAGAAGGGTAAAATTGGATTTAAACAATTGTAGGTGGATGGAAATAATATTACATATTGAGAAAACATGGATGTGGATGATAAAATACACCCCAGTAAATACCAACGTATAAACAATCTCGGATAAAAATGAGATTGTGATATTTCCCTTACCTTAGGTCCAATTTGCTTCATATGTGTCCGAACATCATGTATAATGATTTAAATAATGTCATTGACTTATTACAGAATCATATTCATTGTTATGATATCATATATGGTTCACCTATTACATTATATTACCCGTTCTTTTGTAAATTCCATGTTAAAGAAGCGTTTTGGGTAAAATCGTTTCATTTATCGTAGGTGTTTTGACTTGTTGTTCTTGACATTATTATTACTTATATCATGATTTACTTACTTCCAGAATATAAAATATGATTTATATATCATATATATTCAGTATATATATATATATAATAGATAGATAAATAAAATGAAAAACACCGTTCATGGAGACGGTAGTCCGTACGTACGCATGAACGCTGTTTTACTTTCCTTATTGTCTTGAAATGGAAGTAAGTAGATGACATACATATGTATATATACATAAATCCAGTAGCTTTATAATGTCATATATTTCATTATTATTTCTTATATATACATTATAATCATTCTTAAATGGTTAACATGGAGAATGAATCTCATCGCGTCGTGGAGACGGTAGTCCGTACGTACGCACGAGCGAGGATATCATTTCCATAAATATTGAACTGAATTGAAGTGGATTATAAAATATATCAGAATCAATATGATGTTGTAATAACTATGTATAGTTATTCTTTACACCATTATACCCATCCATGTAAGGTGGTGGTGGAAAATAGATTACACCACGGCGTGGAGACGGTATTCCGTACGTACGCACGCGCGGTGATTTCTTTTTCCGTAGGATGGATAGATAGTGAAATAGGGTTGTTTCATACTTATAATAACATATCAGTATATGAGTGATACTGATGTTATTACTTCATAATGAAACAACCGAAGAAGAAGTGGAAGAAGAAATAAAGATAAAAGAATTGGTAACAGTAATTACCTCTTCTTTGAAGCGCCTCTTTGAGACCTCCTCTTAGGGAACTAAAATTGGTCTTTGAGGAAGACCAGAACCTCTAGGATGTTTCTAGGGAAGTGGAGAAGAGATTTTGGCAGGGGTTGGCCGAGCTTGAGTGCTCAAATTAGTGTGAGGAGGAGGGGGAGGAGGTGTCCTTTTATAAGGGAGGAGAGGGGCACATTAGGAATATCTCAAAATATTATTTTATATTAAAGTCAAAATCGGTTTATAATGGTTCCAAAGGGTCTTATTTCGAATATAAAGTGGGGATGGGTCGAAATCCTATCAACCAATAGAAGTTAGACAAGTTTAGGATATTATTTTAACCTTATCAATTAGATTTAACTCTAAGTTAAATAATTTAACTTTTAACATGTCTTTTTGTTTTCTTTCACTATATGGTTAATAAACTTACTATAACATGCCAAACGAACCCCAAATTGTTTATTATTAATATATATATCCTTATATAAGTCATTTGGCCGAACCTTAGATTTTTAGGAATACAATAACAATTAATAATATAATATTTGATTTAAAAACTATTTTGTGTCAATTTTGACACTATTTGATATATGATTTTTGTGAAAGTCATAACAGAATTAAATGTTCAAACCAAGTTGATTAAATCAACATTAATATATCATAGTAACCTAGAAAATTAGTGTAATTCATAAAAAATCTCAAATTACATTTATTTTGGTGTTTATAACATCAATTATGTCAATATTTCATTAATAAGATAATTACTGCATCATCGTTGTGTCATAAATAAATTAAATTATTTTATGTCTAAAAATTACAAATAAAATACCATCATGTAGGAAATCGTTTTAGCTTTCTAATGAATATTTACAATCGAATTTATCTTATGTATAACCCCATATTAAAAATGATTTACTTGTTAAACTTTGATTTTAACTATTTTAACCTTTCTTTAAATAAATTAATAATAAATGTCCTAATCTAATCCAAGTGGGCCTAAAGGGTCATATTTTATTCCTAAGTTTGTTTTTGGTCGAATTACAATTGTCCAATAGAATTAGGACATGTGTTAGGGTAATATTAATATCATATTTACCCTTAGTTACCCTAATTACTATTAACCGCGGTAAAAAAAAGTAAAAAGTTACTATTCACCAAAAATTATTTTCATCTCATTGAACCACATTTTAGTCCTTGATATTAACCGTGTCTCTCGGATTTTCGAAATTCCATTCAAAGAAGCGGTAAAATTAAGTTTTATGCAAAATTCAGTTTTTTAACCTACCACTTAGTGGTTTCACTATTCATCAAAAATTGAAAGTTTTCAGAAAAATACCAAAATTTTAACCTAGGCTAATTTCGATATTCTGAGTCCAAAAATGAAGTCCATTTTGAAAAATAAAATTTATAAAATTTCAAAAAGTGGTTATTACTATTCATAACGGCTAGTTTTAATAACATTTTAATAGCACATCGTTGTTTAGTGAAACTCGGTATTGCGTATTACACACGCTATCGAGGAAGGTCGCGATTGCGTGTAATGCAAGGCAAGGCAAGGATGCGTGTTGTGCAAGCTCCTTTTGGTGTAGCGGACAACACAAGACATTAATAAAATTAAAAAGAATATTTTTTTTCTAAAATCTTGGGCTGTTACATGGACAACCCTCCCCCACCCCATTGGAGCCCCCACCACACTCCTGGACTGCCCCCCGACCCCCGGACACCCCCAAACACCCCTCGACAACCCCCCACCCGCCTGAACAACACCACCTCACCCCCTCACCCCACTTGACAGCCCCCACCACACCCCTGGACAACCCCCCACCCCTGGACAGCACTCGCACACCCCTGGACCGGCTTCCCACACCCCTGGACATCCCTGCCACCCCCCAAGACTGTCCCCCCACCCCACCGGACAGCCCTCCCAGACCGCTGGACACCCCCAACCCCACTGAACACACCCCCACACCCTGGGAACCCCTCCCCCACAGACCCAAATCCATACCAGAAGAACCATCAAAAGTAGACCAAAACAAGAAGTAGAGAAAAATTAAACATTCACTTATATAACATTCAAAACTTACACTGTCAACATTAAAAAAACTAAATCAAACCTAAACAACTACCAAATAGACAATTAAAATGACAATATTCAAAATTACATTTTACATTACAAACAACTAAAATTCAATCAAACCTGTAAAATAATTTGACCACTCCACTTGTACGTGTTTGATGTCTTCAGCAGTATAGGGTTTAGGGTCATCAAAAAGCTACAAATGAAAAAGAAGATAGTTAACGTGTATAATGAAGAAATCAAATTTAAATATGATGGAAAAGTTTAAGAGGAAATCGTACCAGGTCAGAATTCACAACTGTCCCAGTTGTTATTATTTCATACATAAATCTTAACATGTAATATCCGCATTCGATGAGGCCTTGTTGTTCATGACAATTCTGTTTTGAATGAGTGTAAATTCAATATATTATTTTTATGTAATAAATCAAAAAGTACAAATTATAAATGGAAATTTACCTTCACCTTTACATATTTGATCTTTGCATTTCTTTTCTTTGTGTTTTTTCGAAAGTAGGCCCATGCACTGTTAGAAAATAATACAAATGGGGTAAATTTAAAAATTATTATAATATATAAAACTATTGAGAAATTGAAACTTACTTTTCCAATATATTCTTAAAACTTGCCCGCACATCACCATGAACAGAGCATATCCAATAAAGAGTTTTCTCCCTTGGGCAATAAATCCCTAACATCCAATGATTACTGATAAAAGGAAATTTAATGTTAGTGGTTTTTTATGTTAAAAGATAATTAACTATTTGAGAGAAATGTGTTTCAGACCTCTCACAAAAAGTCATCATCCAACATTGTTGGATTATATTCTTTTCAAATCTTTCAGCAATATAAACCATTCTTTGTTCCTCAGTCAATGCACATGCTTCAGGGGAAATCAATTGCGGGTCCATGAATCCATATACTTCTATCAGTTCATTCCTCTCACAAATTTTATAAAGATACCTAATACAAAACATATATAAGTATACATTTTTAATAAATATAACGCAGGGAAAAGGTGTTAAGACTTACATGGAAAAAATTTGCACCATGTTGATGCCCAACTTATCTCCAGTAACAAGCTCCATGATATCAGATTTTGTAATCCCCACACTTATTTCACGTCCAAAAACATGAGATTCCATTGGAAACTCATTAAAACCCAACAATAAATGTGAATATCTTGACAATCTGTCAAGACCACTGGAATCTGTATCTGATGTCATAGCCTGTTGTCTTTGTTTTTGTCTATACAACATTTCTTTACCTTTGAAGTATTCCTTTGAAAAAAATTGAGAATTATAGTAGTTTTCAAATGATAAAACAACTTTAATAAAAAAATAAAATAAAAGATATAACATTCATACCTCTATGGTAATGAGTCGAAGAAGTCTGGATGGACAAACTAAAAAATGGCCGATACTCTGTCCAACTATCGCCACCTCATCTGTAGGTATTGGTACCCTAGCTGATCTATCTATAATATCCTGTACAGTGACCCTCTAATTCTCTACCTCTAATTGTTGATGATGAACTGTATCTCCTATACAATATACCAACCCGTATGCTACTATATGATGTTGAGAATCATCAACATACAACTCGCAATATGTAGGAAGCTGCGGCAGAGGCGTAGGATAAAAAATGGGGTCCGCAGGCTGAGGTGGGGGAGTGGGAGCTACTGGCGGAGGTGGAGGATAAATAATGGGGTCTGCAGGGGGAGGTGGAGGAGTGGGAGCTGCAGTCTGAAATTGTCTTTGCATTTCTGCAAACATAGACTGCACTGAATCTCTAATCTTGTCTTCCATTGTCGCATTAATATTTTGAACTTCAACCTCCAAGGATTCTATTTTTTATATAAACCCCCTCAATGTTATAATTTGAAGAACGTGGAAACACTTTTCTTATCGATACACCTGTCAGATATCCTCTTACACGACCAGGATGTTCGGGCCTTCCCAATGCTGCAAATAAAATATCTTCCCTCCCAGAAGCTGTAAATATCCCCTCTGAACCTTGCTCCTTAAGAGAGTCCTGTATTAATTAATTGAACATTTATGTAATGATTGAAACTTATATGAAGAAAAAAGTTAACTTAAATAAATTAAATAGATATCTTACAATCCTCTCAGCTACGATTCTCGATTCTTCCGAAAGATATTGCCCTTTTTTCCCTTCTGATCTCACTTCCATTTTTCATGTCTAGATGGAGGGGATGGAGGGACCACCTCTCCAGATCTTGAAGACTCAGCTCTTAGTTGTTGAAATTTTTCAGCTATCATTTTTTCTTCCAATAATGTATACCCTCCCCGAGATAAACTATGAGGGTATACATTTTTAGATTGGATCTCTTGATGAGCTTTCCTTGTTTGCTGTAATTTAAGAATAGGAAATAATTAACAAAACATTAATAAAATCATTTATATAAGAAAGTATATAAAAGTTTACATTGCCCTTACCATAAATGACTCTTTTTTTCTACTTTCAAAAAACTGTCTCCATGTGTCTTCATCTATAAAAGGATATATACGACATGGATTGTCATGACTCCTATGACAATAAATGAAATCATATGTGAGGATTGATTTGAAATCCCTCCATCTCCTGGAAGCCAACGATAAGAATTTCTTCCTGACTCTTCCAGTGTCAGGAATATCAAATTTCATCTGATAAAGAAGAGGTTAAACATATTATATATCCCAGAAACATTAAAAGAATGGTCAAACAATGACAAAAGATCTTACCAAAATCATCTCCCATAACTGAGAGATAATCGCTTTATGCACACCTCTCCAATCATCATACAGAATGCTTACTTTGGTCTTAGCCTGAGTTGCAACAAAACTCTTAAAATCATAGGCATTCGGACCTCTAGGAATATCATCATCATCAAAATCAACTACTATCCTCTGATCCTGTGTACGGGCAAGTGATAATTTTGGTAAACGTGTGCAACCACGTTTACCAACCTTTGAACTCTTTGTCGTAATATGAGCATGTGAATGTTCATCCCCAGAGGTATGACCAGCAATATGCTCCTCCCCAGAATCATGTGGTTGATCATCTGAATGATCTGTCATTATCCTTCAAATCAAAAAAACAAATGTAAGTTCACAAATATACAAATTCAAATATTTTAATACTACTGTAATCAGAAAATAGAAAAGTGTACTAGTCTGGTCAAAATTGTGAGAGCAGCTGATGGAGAGGGAGATCAAGCTTCAAGGATGGCAATGGATCATAA
The DNA here is from genome assembly GCA_963277665.1 of Viscum album. Classification (NCBI taxonomy): domain Eukaryota; kingdom Viridiplantae; phylum Streptophyta; class Magnoliopsida; order Santalales; family Viscaceae; genus Viscum; species Viscum album. Next base: position 620,218,795 of record OY728139.1, read on the forward strand.
GAGGCCTTGGATATTTGTCGTTAGAGAGTCAAGACATCAAAATATATTTTGGTTGTGTTCCTGGCATCCATGGTTTCTTATTTATAGGATAAATACCCATAAACACTTCAATATGGCCGTTGGAGGGCTTCCGGAGCCGTTGGAGGTCAAAAGTACAAGTCTGGTCAAATCCCAACGGCTAGTTTGACTGGGCACACGGGCGGGCCGGTGGTGTCTCACCAGCTGGCTGGTGGTCCACCGGCGGGCCGGTGCTGAGCTCCTGGCTGGCCGGTGGTCTAGACAGAGCAGGATTTCTGTCTGGGTTCCACCGGCTGGCCGGTGGTCATCCACCGGTTGGCCAGTGGACTCAGAGAGTCCACTATCAGCCTTCTTGGGCCAACTCCTGGGCAACCTTTTTCCTAGCATCAAAACACTTGAAAACAAGTTTGAACACGATGAGAGTGATTTTGATCATTAAAATCCCAGAGAGAGGGGTACAACAATAAACATGATAAAGTAAACTAAACAAACTTAAAACAAACAATAACATATACTTATTTAATTTTAAAACATGTTTTAATAAATAAAAAACTTACAATATCTAACATTTATGGAAAAAATAAATGTAAACAAGAAATAAACATATGTTACCTGTAATTTTAGAAATGTACAGATGGATTTTTTTCCCAAATTCCTTCGTCGTGATCGTTCCTTATGGCACAAACTATGTCTTCAACATGATCGTCATTATGTTCTGTTAATATTTCCATTGAAGTAGGGATCTCACATAAATCATCATATTCATCAAGTTCATCCTCACCAACATATTGTTTTTTCCCTTGTAAAACAACAGCCCACTGCATATCTGATTGATCTACTACATAAAAAATTTGTTTTGCATGTGTTGCCATTATAAAAGAATCAGCTGTGTCTTCTAATCTATTCAGATTAACAAGTGTCATTCCAAATTCATCGTGTCTGACACTGTTGTTACCGTTAAACCATTTACAGTTAAAAACAGGAACTTTAATTTTAAAGTTATCAACCTCCCATATGTCTTCAATCACTCCATAATATGCATTTGATGCAGAAATTGGGTTTTTGTCCTTAGCACTCGAAAAATGCATTGCTTCTGCAAACACCAATACACCACTATTATGAACTGCACTTCTGTTGTCCTGAGCTTTTGTATGAAATGTATAACCATTAATGTCATAACCAGACCAGGTTATAACATTTAATCATGGACCACCCACTATCCATTTTAATGTCTCTGATACATCTGATCAACCAAGCAAAGTCTTTTTAGTCCATGACAAAAAAGTTTTGTTGTGCTCATTCAAAATCCACATTTCTTTCTTCTTTGGATGACATTGTTTCAACTCATTAATATGGAATGTGATATATGGTTGAGCATCAGCAATGTTCTTAAAGATGTATGATTCTAACTTCTTCATCTGTTCAGCTGACAATGATTTGACTTTCAAGCCGCGAATCCCCTTTCCCTCATTATTAACTCGTTCATGGCGAGATGGAGGCAAACCTATGTGTTGCGCCGCAGCCAAGTAGCTTGTACAAAACTCTGCTACCTCCTCAGAAATATACTTTTCAATAATGGAGGCTTCAGGTCGATTTAGATTTTTAACATACCCATTTAATATTTTCATATACCTTTCAAAAGGATACATCCAACGAAGATATACAGGTCCACAAAGCTTTATTTCTCAAACCAGATGAATCATTAAATGCACCATTATATCAATTGTAGCAGCTCTGTAAAACTTCTGTCACTCCATCCATGCTTCGCCTTTAGGTTAATCAATCTTAACACCGCCGACAGAACCGTAAAATCTGTACAACCGGGATATAATGGTTTTTCAGCATCACTATATAGACGTGCAACTTTCGGTTCTTTCTCAATTTGTTCTGCTACAATATCGCGAATCATTTCTTCAATTCCATCGAAGTTACCATCTTGCGAATCATCATCATTAGTGACATTCCGTCCAGTTTCACCATGCCAAATCCAAGGGTTGTAACTCGGATTAAAACCATGACATATCAGATGATCTTTTATCTCTCTACTTTTCAACTTCTTCATATTCAAACATTTCAGGCATGGTTAGAAAAAAATGTCACTACTTGGAACATTTCGTTTTGCAAATTCCAAAAAGGCATCAAAACCTTGCTCAAATTCTTTCCTCATTCGATGTGCCGTAATCCAACTTCGACTCATTATTACCTATAACAAATATCAACAAAAAATATATATTTTTAAGATAAGACAAAACATGTTTATATGAAAAATATCATAATTTGAATGTAAAACAATTTAAAATATAAAACAAATCTTGAAAGTAGTAGTAGTTTTCATAAGTACCCAACACCAAATAGCTATACATCGTAAGTGTCATGTTAAAAATATGAATATAGACCATTTGTTTTATGTTTAATAATATTGTCATATTATCTGATCATTCTGATTATATATTAGAATTACTATATCCTTTTGATCCGATATATAATCTAAGGACATTAATATTTCTTTAGAAAAAGTAATGTTAATATCATGGTAATGTAAAAAAAAGTATATGTCGAACTATATATATGTAATACCAATAAAAAAATACATATGTGTTTGGCCTGGGTTTCACACATAAAACAACTCATCTCATAGATTAAATTTTTGAATCATCCTACATAATACTTATTTTTATAACTTAGGGAATGAAAATAATAAAAGTTTTGATTTATGATACTCATTATGGGTAAACATGATATATATAAATATAATATCTAATCTCATAAAAAGATATCCATGGGGGTATAAGAGCATACAAAAAGCACATGATCAAAATGATAAGTGAAACAGTTCTATATAATCATAGATCATAAAACCTGAGTCCAAGTATAACAATTTTAGCATAACATAAGACATGATTTATATGATAGTGGGAACATGATTTAAAAAACCTTATTCACAAGATCACAACATTGGTATGTGGAATAACATAAGAGTGTGGCACAAACATAATCATATAATTCATAACATATGTCAAGGGAAAACATAGTTTCATTCACCTCATATTGGGATATGTTAATCAGCTTTCCTATAATTTATTATAATATTTCTTACCAGGCACATCACATAACACATTGGACATGGTATAACCATCTGTATCCCATATTGATCTATGATATATAATGCATTGTCGAATGCAGTAGAAGGATATTATGGACCCAAATGTCACATAATGACTAACCATATATATGGGTGAATCGTGATCATCAAATCATTTATAACACTTTCGTAGATCAATTAACTAACAAAAATGAAATGGGGGTCATAATTGTTTTTACAAAACATAATAATTATTAATACATAAAAATGTGTTTCGATGGTAATATAAGATAATATACCTAATTCAATCTAATTATCATTAAATTATTTCTACCTAGATAGAAAAGACCTTTATAAAAAATATAATTTAACTTGAGAATGAAAAGAAAGTACCCTTTACCTTTTTTATAATAAAAAATCTGAAAAGGATGATAATAATATTTAGGTATTATAATTTTTTTATAAATTATTAATAATAAAAGAAATCACCTCACTTGGTTTTGTTGAAAATTGGACATACCATCGTATTCAAGAAATCAGATACACTTTGCATGAAAAGGTCCATCATTTTTAGGAGATGGCTGAAAGAAGAAATGTATTATCAGACTCACCATGAGTCCAGAATGAAATATTTGATTTTAATAGGTATGATTTGATATTTTTATGAATGCAGATGAAAACAGATGATGGTTTTCTGATCTAGGAGTTCTGAAAATCATAATTTTTTGAAAAAATATTATGATGTAAGAATGTTGAATGAAATTTTAAGGATAGGTATTACCGATTGTACCTGGTCCAATTTCATTCATGAAAATAATTTTCTAGACAATAATATTGAAAATATGATTTTAAGAAAATAAGTACTACCAATCTTCATCCAGAAAGACACATTCCAGCTAAGTAGGAAATAATAATGTTGCTGGAAGAATGGAACGTTACAGTACCACCCATTATTTTTCAGATTTTGCTGAAGCTAATACACAATGTTTTAATAACCATTTGCAAGGTGAATGTTGCGAGTTGAATGAACATAATAACCATTTGCAATAAAAAAAATTCCACGAGATTCAAAAACGAACGAAAAGCACATCAAGAATCGAAACAAAAACGAACGAAATAAATTCGTGGAAGGCTTACTTAAATGTCGCGAGTTGAGATGATAGATCCGAGAGCAGTGAAGAAGATAAACAATGAATCCAAAATGAGTGTAATGCAGGCGATCTACGAGCCAATTAGGGTTTACCACGCGAGAGAGAGACGAGCCAGCGACTGTTAATCGAAAAAATCGTAAATGACAGAACACATGCTTTAATTTTTTAAAATGCTTTATAACATCGGTTATTTTATAACCGATGTAAAAAACCAAAGCCCCCGGGGGTTTTTTACGTTGGTTATAAAATAACCGACGTAAAACACACCACGCTTTGGTTTTTTACGTCGTTTATTTGATAACCGACGTAAAAAACACGTCGATATCAGGTTTTTTATGTCGGTTACAAAATAACCGATGTAAAAAACCCCCCGTGCATTGGTTTTTTATGTCGTTTATTTGATAACCGACGTAAAAACCCAACAGGAGCGATTTGTAACGTCGGTTATTAAAATAACCGATGTGAAAAATCTACTCGCCGTATTGTTACGTCGGTTATATATAACCGACGTAAAAAATGGTGATGTAAAAAACGATTTCTGCACTAGTTCTACAAGTAGAATTTTATCTAGAATAGATATAACTAGGAGTAATAACTCTAAAAAGGGTGCAGTAGTATTGACATAGTCATCACCTAGTGCCCAAAAATGGGCATTACTATGCACCTGATTTGACACTCTAAGGGGATATCCTTTGGATAATTCAAATTTTAATTTAAACCCATTATGCAGTATTTTAATATATGATGACAATTAATGAACAAGGTTAAACATATGGTATATTATATTGAACATAAAGTGTCTCAAATAAATTGGAAAAATTATTATGTGTGAAAAAGGACTTAAAGAAATTTTTTTTCAAGTTAAAAAAATAATATTATAATTAAGGGAAATAAATATCATCCTAGAGATCCATTTATAGATCATTGTCTTAGATGTGGAGAAACTGTGAATTTTCCTAGTCAATTCTATCATATAAAGGTTAACTCCTAGACCACGGAAGGGACTATGTTGAAATAAAATGGTTGATGCATTTTTTGGGATTCCATAATTATATTATAGAATAAATTTTACTATTGGTATTCCAGTATAAAAATTATGAAACATTTAAGGATTTTGGTAAAATTTAGAAGCATATAATTATTCACTATATTAATAGTAACAGATACCATTATGAGTTAATAATGTTATGATTTATCATAAGTTTTATATATAAAACACATCGTTTTAGGTATTATGTGATGAGAGTCTACTAAGATTAATGATATTTGGGGATACATTTATGGAAATATGATGTTTTAGTGGGAAACTTATTTGAAGAATAATGACCTTACATTTACTAGAAATATATTGATAAGTTTGGATAACCTTCAGAGTTAATATAGTCATTAACGGTATTGTAATAATAGTTAAATAATATTATTTGACATCGAAAAAATATATGTTTTGTTAATAACCGTTGTAAAAAAGGATATTTAATGACTAAAATTATTTCAAGGGAACACATAATTTTTTTAGAAACATTATAGGAATTATATTAATATTGTTTTATAAAAAGGAAAAATCACATACCGGGTGAGAACCCATCATTCTTGGAAAGACTGTAGGGCTTAAACCAATAACTGAAGGATGATAAGGGTTTAATTACCACTAATGGAACATGTTATTTATAGGTAAATATTTCATTATTTTTAGGTAAAACATTTCACAGATAAATATTAATATTGAAATAGTTGTATTTCTATTGATGGTAAGAGATTAATTTATGGTATTGGATAACTTGTGTTAACCATACTGGTTTGGGAAAATACATAGAGACACATGGAAATACTGGTAAAACTTTTATTGATCTTATGATATATTAAATTTGAATTTTAGTTCTTCCAGTATAAGAAATTAATTTTTCAATATTAATTTATTTGAGTAAGTGATTAATTGTAAATTTATCAAATCACAACTAATGGTTGAAATTGTACTTATGAAACAGAATCCTATCAAGTATGCATATTTCCTTATATTTTTAGATAGTAAAATAATTCCTCAAGTTTAACAAAAAAGATATTGGAATAATATTTTATCCTATTACCACAGTTTTTTATAATATCAATGTCCTTTTACACACCTATTTGATTTGTGGTTCTGAGGTCCTTTACATTCAATCGACCAATCACTTTTTTTCAATCAATGTCCCCTATCATGCGTTAAAATTATATATACAATTTTTCCAAATCTATATCTTCACTTTTCACTAATGTTATTTAATTAGAGACCTAATTATCTGTTATTCCATATATCCTTTGTACTTCCCATTCTGTCTTGTTAATAAAATATTTTATTATACTTTCTCAAAGTAGATTTTTCAATAATATTATTTCCAAAAGTAAAACCCTTGATTACCGAGATCAAATTTAAATTGTGAGGATGTAGTTTATTTATTTTTTTGAGAATGTAACACCATGAAAATATAAAATAAGATCATATTATTTGATATCATATGTATCACGCAATACCTATCAAAAATAACCCACAACATATATTTCTTTAAATTTTATTTATTTGTTAGCTAGAAAAACATGTAACCCTAAGTCTAAATGAACTGTAATATAGTATAACATTATAACCTAGCTGTTAAAATTGGGGTTAAGACATATAGTTAGTAATTTATTAATATTATGGTTTTTTATTGATTATAAATAAAATAAAAATAGTATAAAATAGAAATAAATGTTTTCTAAAAAAATATGTTTTTTTTCTAAAATATAGATTAATATCTCTTTGAAAACATAATTTAAAATATTTTTTTATACTTATAGATAATTAATTTGATAAAATTATCTTTTTAAAATTTTAATTTCAATATTATTTTAGGGTTAAGTTTTGATATTTTTCTAAAATACTTCATTTTTCATTAAATAATTTAAATACAAAGGTTTAGTTTAAAATTTCCTATTAATTAAAATTATCTATAAAGTAAAAATATATTTTGAATTTTTTTAAATTAAAATTAGTTCTATTATATATCAATTAATATAAATTAGGTAATTTTAATAGTTTTAATATTGAATTTATATATTAAAATGTTGTAAAATTTGACCATTTTATTTTAGAAAATCTGCTTTATCATCACGTATAATAGATTAAATTTAAATTAAAGTTATCCACTTATGTGAATGGAATTTTTCTAAGAGGATTAATTAGTTTTAATCAGTGTATTTTATATTTTCTAATAACGCCAATTTTTGTTACCTAACTTAATAATGAAAACATAAAAAATTAATTTCCATGATCGTGGTAAAAATGGATTCACCCAGAGTTAAACTAAAATGATAAGGGTTAAAATGAACTAAAACAAGTCTAAAATATATTTTCCAAACATATTTGGACCATATAATATCTACATAACTATAATATTATATTTATAACCTTTTTAGAATGTGTACAATGTGGGTACACATTTTAATTTTAAAATATTACCAGTGTGTCACTCACCTCAGTTATAAAAGGTCACCCCTCTCATCTATTTTTCTCACACTCAGTCAATTTTATTTTAGAAATGGCCTTCCAAAATTAAATCCCAACATCCGTACACTCATCCTAGAATCATTTTATTTAATTGAACTCAAATCTAGGAAGGCGATGGTGCAATCCTAAGGAGTATACATGTAGAAGAGGTAACATTCTTCAATGAGCGTCTTTATTTTATTTCTTCCTCCACAACCTTAAATTATTATTAAACCATAATGATATAATAACATCAGTATATTAAATATAATAATATTTTGTTATGTTTTGTTAATTACCTCAAAACCTCCCCACTTTCATCAAATAGTTTACAAAATCATCATTTGTGTGTATAGCGGAGTACCATCTCACAAACCAATGTAATTCGTTTTATCCATTAATACCTCTCAGAATTGGCTATGATGATTGATATAAAGTATATATATTATAATCATAATATAATTATACCAATTTAGTCATTATATCATATATACCTTTTTAATTTCCATTCTATAGTAGATATGATAACGTCGCTTGTGTGTATTGTGGACTACTGCCTCGCAAAGCGATGTCATTAGTCTTTCGGTAATACATTGCATATAATAAAATAAGGATAAATTTATCTAATATATGTGATATAAATAGCATAATTTTTATTTTAGTGAAATATTTATCATTATGAGAATAAAATACAACATTTTTGGTTTTTTCCTTTTCACTCACTAAAAGAAGATAACATTATTCGTGAACATGTGGACTACCGCCATTATAAAGAAATGTGACTCTCTTTTCATAACCATTAATTATAGATGATATATATAAGTATATTTAAATAAATAATATGATATTATGATCTTTCTGGAATGATAAAATATTACTTATCTCTTTTCCAGGATGATGTCGAAAAATTGGAATGTTGCTCATGTGTATGTACGACCTACTATCTCCATGATTGTAACATAGTTCATTTATCAAAACCAAATATATTGATTTTTTTAGTTATTATTTATGTAAAAATATTATAGCTATTACATGATTGTTATGATAAATATGATCTAACATTGTAATATTCAAAATAATTTGGACTTTCATGACAAAGCATGAATCAGAAAACAAGGCTATTAACACCTAAAACAATGGGAATAATGAAATATTATTAACTAAATAGTGAAAATATGTTATAAAATGGTAACATATGATATTAAAAATATTAACATGGTTATTGAATTAATTAATAACATGGTTAAAAGAAATATAAATGAGGTTAAAGCACATTAAACCAAAAGGAAGCACGAGGTAAGAAATTTCTTAACTCAATTTCCATTAATTGAGTTAAACTTTTACTTCATTGATTATTAAATGAATTTTTTTTGTAATGAAATTTGATTATTTTATTCCTTATTTACACTTGTTTTATGAGTATTTTTAATTGATACCCATAATCAATTATTTTATTAATCCCTTCTTTAATTATATAAGGTGCATAATCTAAATTTCTCTTCATTGAGGCATATTATATTGTTATTCACCAAATTTATTTTATATAATGTCTACAATGTCCCTATTAAATATACTATCATGATTCCTTAAAAATTTATGGTATTTTATGTTTTAAATTTTCTTATTTCATCCAATGTTATTGGAATTATGAGTTTATTTGTGGTAACAATTTTCATTACCCAATTTTCTTTCATCAGGTTATATTTGTAACAGCCAAATACTGATAAAATACCTTTTCTTCATTCTAGAATTTAATAGTAAAATTAATTATAAATGAATTAAAACATAAGTTCTTATTTATAGAAATTAAGGAATCTATACTAAAAGAATATTAACCTCTCATATGAAAGTATAAATAAAATTTATGTATCTTATAATTGTAATCATGATATATTCATATCATGGAATAAGTAAATAAATGTTTTGGAAATGATAAATTAATAGTTGGTATTTTTTCAATTAATAAATTTTTAATTAGAAAATTATAATTAATATAATGATTTAAAATGAAATATATTTTCATAAAATAGATTCATAGATAAATATTTTTTTGTCTTATCATTATAAGATAATTTTATGAGGCCTTAATTAATTTTTCAAAGTAACATAAAATTAGTTATAAATTTAAAAGTGGTATTTATGGAAGGAATGATGTTTTTAATTAAATTTTGCCCCATATATAGAATTTGTTTTTTGAATAATGGGGTTCTTTTTTTAATTATAAACATTAGAAAAAATTTAGGGTGAATCTTTTGGATTTTTTTGAAATAGTTGAATTTTTTGTGAATGTTTAAATATAGTAATTAACGGTATTTATGCAGTATAAGTTAAATAAATTATTAAATGAGTCATTTTGGATATAATCACAATAGTACATTAATAACTTAAATTATTTCAATACATTTAGTTATAATTCTCAAACTATTTTTAGTCTTGAACCAAAATAAATAACTAATGAATAAGTTAATTAGAAAACACCCCTCTCCACCCCTATAAAAACCACCCCTCCCCAACTCTACTCTATAAACCTCAAAGCCATGTATGTTGTTTAATTTATGACTAATTAAGATGCCAACATCATACCACATGTACATGTTTTGGTCTCAAAAAAAGGACAAAACCTAGGGCCATAAGGAGGTTATAAAAGAGAATAATTCAAGAGGTAAAATCCTCTTTCATTTTCTTTTATTTTATTTTAAATTTCTTTTCTTTTTTTATTCTCTCATAAAATTCACTCAACCCAGTGACATGATAACTCATGTATCATACATATACTGGTAAATTATTTTATTTATGGAATATCCATCATAAAACCTCACTAATTCTCCATCTATTCTAAGGAACCAAAACATCATTCGTGATGTATCAATTTACTATCATTGTGGACGATGTGTTGTCAATTTCCTTTACCACCTTCAAGGATATTCATAAAAAAATTATTATTGTAAAATTAATATTTTTACAGATATTATAAGGAACATATTTTTATGTATCCAATATATAATAATGATATTAAATTAGGTGATATAAGTACGTGATGGTCATAAAAATCGCCAAAATAAATAAAATCATTTTCATTAATGTTTTATCTAATGAATCAAACAAATATTAGAAAAAAATGATATATGATATAATTTAAAATTATGGAAACATATTAACAAAATTTAATTCTACTTATTTAGTTTTTCATCCAATCTATATGAAAATACAAAATGAACCAACCATAGAAACCATGAAATAAATGCACCTGAAACAATGAAAAAAATAAAATATTATTGTTAAATAGATGAAAAGGTGTTATTAAAAGATCATATAAGGTAATACAGATATGAATATAGTTCATTAATATATTAATAACTCTCTTTAAACCCTTATAAAGTAGTTTTTTTATACATTTTAAGTAATAAAAACTCGAGGAAATATACTTTTCATTAAAAATCCTTATTTAAATTTATATTTAAATAAATCAAAAAGAATGTTTTTATGTATGTATTCATGTTTTATGATTAATTTTGGTAGTTTCTCATTTCTTAAGATTAAAGGTGGGACATATATCTCCATCCATGTCATTAGGTATGATTAGGTTATAGGTCAATTGTATGGTTACTCAAAGTGTAACTTCGATTTTTAAACTATAAGGTTGCTTTGGGGGTTATGTCATAAGGCAGTTATGAGAATTACATTGTAAGGTATCTGTGAGGGTTACAAATCATAAGGAATACATTAGGATTAAAATAGTAAGTAATTAATTCCCCAATTTACCATTATGTTTTTATTTATGTTTTATATGATTTATGGAATATCTTATTTTCCCAAAGTTACTTTATGATAATTATGGATGAGAATTATACCTTTGTGAAAATAATATAAAATGATTATAAGTATTCAAAGACTAACAATTTAATTCATTCTTTTTTATGTTACCTACTAATATTTTTGTGCTTATCCCAATTTTTAAAATGTTTTTCACAGTGTTTAAGGATTGTTAATAGAAAAAAAAGAATCCTAGATAAATGTTATGAAGATTTCCATGAAAAGAATTCATATCTTATGAAAAAAATATTATTGATGAAATTGATACTATTACCCCATTTTTTATTCTTTTAGGTTGATATATATAAATTATTTACCAATTATCTCAAAATCCAAACTAAAAAGATATTTTAGAATGTAAGAAACTGAATAATTATTGAATTTACTAGATTGTGCAATATTTTATGGTTAGATCTTTATACGTAGTATCAAATCATAATTTATATATATTTTGGGTTTAGGATGATGTTAATATAATACCATAAATTATTTTTACCTTATGTTTTTGTTGAAATGATATAAAATTTAAAAATTAACATGTTTCTTCATCTATGATATGTCTGTTCAGAATGGTTTTCCATAGAAGCAATATAGAACCAAAGTAGGAAGGAAAAAAGAGGATTGTATCTTTTGGTATCTGCAACTTGGAATGGTGGAATTTAGAACTGATCATTTTATGATAGTAATGGATCATTTAACGTAGGTTATAAATAGTGGTGGAATCCATTAAAGAGAAAAAACATGTATTCCACAAAGTAACATAATGATAGTGGACCATTTTATGGTGTAACACCCACCTACTTTCAGTGGATATTCTAAAATAGTGGTGGAAGAAGGGTGGATTGAAGCCCTTAAAAAGATATTTGATGTCATGGGGTGTTCAAATAATCAACAATATTGTCTTTCTATTTACCATTTTGAAGTTGAATCTTACTAGCGTTGGTTAATGGTCATGAATAACAGGGATAATGATGAGATTAATTCCATGGAATATGATGAATTTAGGAATCAATTGCTTGAATAATATTTTCCTCATGTGGTTCGACATAGTATGGAAAATAAATTTCTTGAATTGAAACAAAATTAGGAATACATAATTGTTGTGTATGAAGTGAGATTCACTCAATTGGAATGGAACGCTCCAAATATTCTTTGAGATATTCATAGTAAAATTAATCATTTTCACTTAGGATTGAGGCCAAGATATAGATGGAAATTGGACACCCTTGAATTAAAAAGTTATGATAAACAGTTCTGGTGTGATGAGAGGGTAGAAATGGAGTTTTCTAATGAAAATATGTACATTTAAAATAATCAAAATATGGGGTCTAGATGGAATGAAATGGGTAATAATTAATCAAATAAATATGAAGGTATGAAATTCCAGTTTCTACTTTGTGGTATGTTTGGAAAAAAGAAACCCAGGGAATTCCATAAAAATTTTGGAAAGTGTTTTCAATGTAGTAAGTTTGGACATATGTCCCGGTATTTCAATAAAATATATCTTAGTGATGGTTTGTATAATTCTAATAAGAAAACTACAAAGTGTTTTATATTTGGTGAGATGGATCGTTATGAAAATACAGTCCCAAAGAAAGGTCTAAATAATGGGAATCAACCAGATTATAAGAAGAATGGTCTAGTGAAATATTTTGCAACTACTTTTATAGATGTTGTTCCATCCAATTATGTTGTATTAGGTACTTCACATGTTAACTCAAATTTTTCTAATGTCTTGTTTGATATGGGGTCTACACATTACTTTATTTATGAGAAAGTTTCTAGAAAATTAAAAATTTCACCTCAATAAATGAGATAATGGATTATGGTTAAAACAATTGGGAGGGATTATGACAAAAATAATTATACAAATATTTTTATTAATGTATGTGGAAAGATATTTCCTAAAACCATGTTGTTATCCCTTAGTAGTGTTTGATTTACTTCTTGGTATGGATTGGATTTCAGTTTAACTTGCTAGGATTTATTGTAGTGTTAAATCATTATTTTATAAAGAGTATTAGTTTGTATACACTAATGAAACCACATAATTTATAACATATCAGGAATTAGTGAAATTATAATGTGATGGAATTGAAATCTATGTTGAATACATTTTAAAAAATAGTGGAATTGTTTTCATTAGTGATGTTCTGATGATAAATGAATACCATGTCCTATTCCTGGATGAGTTTCCCGATGTTATACCTAGTCGAGAAGTTGAATTTACCATTGACTTAGTTCATTATGTTAATCAAGTTTCAAAACCTCCTTATTGAGTTTTTTAAATGGAAATTATAGAATTGAAAAAGTAGTTGCATGAGTTACTTGACAATGGTTTCATGCATCTGAGCACTTCACCATATAGTGATTTTATTTTTCTATTAAATAGAAAGATGTTTCCATGAGGCTTTTTATTTATATAGATATTTTAATACCATTACTATTAATAATAATTATCCACTACCTCATATCGATGACTTTTTTGCTCAGATTTGTGGATATTATAATTTTTCCAAGATTGACATGAGGTCTTGGTAAAATAAGCTGGAGGTGATGGAGGATGAAATTTTAAAAACAACATTCCAAACTAGTTATTGGAATTATGAGTTTTTTGTTATGACCATTGGTTAGAAAAATTTCACTAATTTTCTCCGTGATATTATTAATAGAATATCCCTTGATTATTGGGATTATTTTGTTATTGTTTTTATATATGAAATTTGGTTTTATTCAAAAGGATAAGAAGTTCCTGAAAAACATTTAAGTATTGTCCTATTAACTCCAAATGAAAAGAAGTTGTATAGGAAATTAATAAAATATGATTTTTGGTTATAAGAGATTTATTTTCTTGGACACATTGAAAATAAGGATGGAAAAATAGTTGATCCCACCAAATCAAAAGTTTTTGATGAATGGCCAAGACCAAAAAATGTTACAGAGATTCATAGTTTTCTTTGATTATCATGTTATTACAAAGATTTTGTTAAAATCATTACATGGTTATTTATCCCACTAACTAGTTCAATATTAATAGTGCTTAAATTTATTTGAATTAAATTCTGTGATGTTTTTTTTTCAAGAACTAAAAAGGATATTGGTTAATTCCCCATATTTGGACCCGTCTTCTAGAAATGGTGTTTTTTATCTACACTTGATGCTTCATTGAAGGGGATTGGTTGTTTTCTAATATAGAATGATTAGGTAATTTATTATGCTTCAATACAATTGAAACCTGATAAATTAAATTATCCAACATGTTATTTGGAATTAGAAGCGGTGATTTTATCTGTGAATTTTCGAGGCATCATTTATATGATGCAAAATTTGAAATATATACTAACCATAAAATTTGGAAGTATATATTCACTTAGAAGGAATCGAACACAAGGAAGAGAATATGGCTTGAACTGATAACTTATTATGATTTCATGATCAAATAGAATTCTGGGAAAGAAAATAAGGTTTTGGAAGCCCTAATCCAAAAAAATAATTCCACATTAACCTTGTTATGTTAGTAACATGATCCCTTGATTATAGATTTGATGAATTTTGTCTTGGATGTTTCTAGTGCATAAAATTAATCTATTAGGCTTCTTGTGTCAATTTAGTCGTCTATCTTAGAAAGAATTAAGAATGTTTATATGGAAGACTATGAGTAAATGAAAACGGTATAATAGGTTAAGAAAGTTAAATTTTATGAATTTAATGATGAAAAATATTCTCTGTTGATATTTGTAAAGAGATTATGTGTTAATTATAATTAAAATATGATGAAATATTTGTTAAGTAAAGATCATAGTTCTTCATTTTCAGTTCATCCATGCATCCCTAAGATATATAGTTATTTGGGAGTATTACTGGTGAGATGTAATGAAAGGAGATATTTTTGATTTTCAATAAATTATAGTCTTTTTCAAAGGATAAAGTAGAGTAAAAACTAAGAAAGGTTATGCTTTTTCCATTTACAATAATAGAGTGAAAATGGGAAAATATATCCACAGAATTCATGTTGGGACTAAAGAAGACTTATTAAGGTAATAATGTGGTTTGGTTTATTATTGAAAATAAGACTAAATCATCTCATTTTCTTTCTTATTCAAAATAATCTTTCTGTATTTCATATTTGTTGACATTAACTGTAGCGCCCCGACCCCAGCTACCCAGAGTCGGTGCATTACTTCGTAACATTGGCATGATCACAAAAGATCAAGTCTCGAAAGACCGATTAGTTTAGTAGCCTTGGAAACACTAGATACATTCGTAAACGTTACATTACATCATAAAGTGAAAAACTACAATAACAAAGTCTCCATAGTCCACACTCATATCCTCTTCTGGCTATCCCTGCAGGTCATTCATAAAATACTTCTTCACATCCTGGAAAATATTAAAACATTGAAAGGGGTGAGCTCAGATGCTCAGTAAGGATAACAATATTGCGGAAGCTTTCATAAATAAACATAAACATTTAAGGCAATGTATAACTAAAACAAAAGCCTTTTAAACTTGAACATCAACATAATATGGCAAAAGTAAAATGAGATAATTCCATTTACTTCTTCACATGGATATTCTACTGGTCGAATAATCACATGCAATATCAATAACCACTTTCATAATGAGGGAATGTATAATGCCGGACATTCTGAAACATTTTGTCAAGGCCTCGGCCAAGACATCTAAAATGATTAAGGCCTCGGCCAAAACCATAAATCAAATTGGGAAAGGGCCTCGGCCAATTCCACGTCTAGTTGTCTCATGAGACCTACCGATGCATCGAGGAGCTATGGCGGGCTCCACCCGTCACTTATTAAGTCCAATACATTCCTCATATGAATAGGTTTAAACATATCATAAACCATAACATAATCTTATCACATAAAACATGGATAAAGGAAACATAACTTTTCCACATTTCAATCACAAGATATCAATACAACACATTGATATAATAAAAAAGCTTTCAAAACCATTTTCAATACCAAAATAAATGAAAGTTAAAACTTTGTATTTATTTTTCATTAAAAAAAATGATGTCTTGTAGAGGAAGCCGAAACTCAAATAATAGTCACGGCGGCGGAGAATTCGTTGTCTCCGCATAAGTACGGAAAGAAAAACATTCCCTTTTGTCGTTTAGAAAAACACTTCGTATAAAAAAGATTCCTTTTGAATAAACGTAAAAGTCAAAGGGGTTTATACACCGTATAAAAGAAATTTGTGTATAAAAAAAATATGCCTCAATGAAAGGAGATTGAGACGAAGTCCTTAAAAAGATCATTTTTAAAATAAAATAGATATATTATGTGTATTCACTATAGGTACACATAAAGAAAGTAAAAATACAAAATAGGACATAATAACATCATGACATAATTTGAAAGTAGGAGATTAACCCAAAGAATGGAAATTGGGTTAAGAAGTTCCCTTACAAAGAGAATTTTTAAAATAAAATAGATCTATTATGTGTATTCACTACAAGTACACATAAATAATGTACAAATACAGGATATGACATAATAATATCATGACATAATTTGAAAGTAGGAGATTAACCCAAAGAATGGAAATTGGGTTAAGAAGTTCCCTTACCTTGTGTCCGACTTGACTCAACCGTTCTTTAACCTCCTGAATAATAAACTAGAGTTAATATCTACCTTATTAAGAACCATTTTAAATTTCATTATCCTTTTTATATCACTTATTACAATGTTATGAACATTATGTAATTACTTATGTTAATAACGGTCGTTTTGTCGATCTTTGGTACATGAGTCAACAATAAACTTCTTATAATTATAAGTTGTTCATGTGGTGAAATATCCATTATATCCAGAATTATATTAATGATGTAGATATCATATATATCATATATATACAGTATATACATTCATTTATAATATTACGTAACATTTAGAGGTAAGAAATGAAATGCACCGTTCATGGAGACGGTAAGCCGTACGTACGCATGAACGCTACTTTCATTTCTATTTCGTATTTAATGGAACGAAGTCATAATGATATAAATGTATAATATAATTCCAGTATAATATAGTGTATAATACCATTTACTCCATCCTTTATACATCCCACATATGGCATTAACGATTCAAATCACTTTGAGGGGGCGGTAGTCCGCACTTCCTAAAATGAAATTATCGCGTTTTACCCATAATGGAAATCATAAAGTAAGCCATAAATGAGAAATACAGAAGCATAAGTAAAACATAAACACATTATATATCATATATAAATATAGTGACATCTTAATGGCCACCTTTGGAGGTGTTATATGAGTGTTGAACAATCATCGTTTCGTGAGGCAGAAATTCGCCATCCACAGAAACCGTATGTTCTTTAACCATTAGATGTAGGTGTGTGTAAGTGTAGCTCGAATCCTTCTTATAACAACATCCTAGTATATTGAGGATACTGGTGTTGTTACAAAAGAAATGAATAAAAAGAGTTTAGGGGTTGGAGAAGAAAAATAAAACAAAACAACATTAGAAAAGACATTACCTCAAAATCGGGTAACTCTTTTTGATTTGAGCCAAAGGCTTCCTTGGGAAGAGTTCTGCCCAAAGTGAGGCTTCTATGAGTAAGGGAGGAATGTTGGGAGATTATTTGGGCAGAGTTTGGCCGAGCCAAATGGCTTTAAAGTGTAAATGAAGTGGGAGAGGTGGGGGCCTTTTATAAGTGGAGAGGAGGGGCACTTTTGGAAAGATTGAAATGTTACATTATTTCAAAATGCTTTTAGGATTCTAAAGGTCCCACACTTATATAATTCGAGGCTAAGGTGATAAGGTTTCGAAATATCCTCATCCAATAGGATTTGGACAAGTTTAAGCCTTGGATTTTGCATTATCTTCTCATTTTATTTAAATCGTTAAATAATGAGGTCATCGCCACATCATAATGATGTCATAAATAATTTAATTTATTTAATGTATAAAAATTATAAAACAAATACTATGATGTAGGAAATCTTTTTAGCTTTCTAATGAATATTTATAGTCAAAATTTGGACTTGTGTAACCCTACTTAAAAATTGTATTAGTAAAACAATTTATGTTAGTGTCATTTTCACTTTAACATTAAATAAAAAGTAATTTATGTTATTTCCCAACAAAAGTGGATCCATGGGGTCCCCAAGTTAGGCCATGGCTTGTCTTGGTCGGCCATGACTCAACCAATGAGGTTGGGACATGTGTCTAGGTCATTTCATATTATTAATGTATTATTTATACCTTAAACTACACTAATTACCACTAATCGCGATTAAGAACTTAATAAGTTACTATTCACCAAAAAATTATTATAATCTCATTGAACCACATTTTACTTCTTAATGAAAACCATGTATGTCGGATTTTTGAAAATCAAAACACAGAAGTGGTAATATTTCATTTAAACGAAAAATCAGTTATTTAACTACCACTTAGTGGTTTCACTATTCATCAAAAATTGAAGTTTTTCAGAATAAGGCCAAAATTTCACCCTAAGCTATAATTGATATTCCGAATTCAAAAATGATGTCTATTTTACAAAATTCCAAACATATTAGTTGCATTAATTAATTTTATAATTAATTCCCGCTGTCACAACAAATAGCGTGTTTTTAAGAAACAATTTATATCAAAAGATTGGCAATTGTTTATGTCCAATTTCAATGTTAAATTAATTCTAATGACCACCATTGGATAAAATGGTAAAAATATATTCTAATTATACTCTAAAACCACTCAATAGTATAATTTATCACTATGAATTATTTTGATTAAAAAAGTTGTTTTAAGTATTTTTCACTATTCATAAAAATTTTGAAGTTCTCAGAAAATTACAAAAAATTCAACATAGGTTAATTTCAATATTAGGAATACAAAAATGAAGTCCATTTTGAAATATAAAATTTCTATAATTTTAAAAAGTGGTTATTACTATTCATAACGGCTACTTTGATTTGTTGCGATGTTTTAGAACTCGAAGTTGCGTACAATGCAAGCTATTGCATTATTGAAAGAGAGGCGTATCGTGGAAGCTCGGGGTGTTACATTCTCCCCTCCTTCAATAAATTGCGTCCTCGCAATTTGATATAAGAGGGTGAAAATAGAAAATACCTTTGTGGAAAACCCACATCGGAAATAAGGTTAATAAAATTTAGCCTTAATAAGAGGGAAAATGGAAATAAGAAAGTCACCACCAAATTATGATCTCGATAAGGAGAACATTGGTGGCAATTAAAGACATATAATTGGAGGAAAAACGTAAATATTTGTAGGGAGTGATTGAGGTCATCAATCACAATCAACTGTCAAATTGAGGGCCTCAAAGCCTTCAATCTATGTTGATTTAAAATGTCTTCAGTTCAACAAAACATAAGGTATTAGGATAACACATTTTATTTTATTTTTTTAATATCCCTTTACTAAAGTTTAAGAATTAATTTATTCATTGAATAAGAGATAGGTATATATATATTTATGCTTGACAATTAGAGTTTCAACCTTCAACTCATCTTTCACTCAAAATGATAATAGAACTCAAAAATATTATACTTATCCTAATTGTATAAGGTTCCAAATATTAACACATATTATTTAGATTAGTAAAATTATTTTGTAATAACCAGGGACTTCCTGTAGGCTAGTGGTAGGAAATAAAGGCTTGTCGCACTATGGTTGTGGGTTCGATTCCTGCATCTTTGTCCGATGCGACGGGTTATGCCCCACCCTGCAGGTTGTCCTTTTCCTAAAACTATAGTATTATAATATTCCAAAAATAATCTTCATAAATTTTTTAACCTTAAACCATACTATCCAAAGATCAACTTAATCCACTCCAACCTTTATAGTTATCCAAAATACCTCTGTCCAGACTTTCTCTAAAAGGTCTCTTAATTCCAAAATCAATTTATCAGATTCCCCAAACAAAGTAAAGTTTCTATTATTGTCACATACTAAAATCATGTTAAAACCTTACTGAAACCAACAAGTACTGTAGTACAATCCTTATATAGATCACATTATTCTAATAACCAGAATATAATCCATGAGTCCAAAAGCACCAATACATTAGTTATTCTGTTTCAACTGTAGTAATAGCATAAGATTGTCCTTGATCCCTTGGCCTTTTCTAAGGTAAGTTTCCTTGACGCTTAGGACATTCATTTGCATAATGACCCATTTCTCTACAATTGTAGCATTCAACTTTGACAGCCTCTTTCTTTCCCTTGCAATCACGTGCCTGATGACCTTTTTCTCCACATTTATAACAGACTCCCATTCCTTTTAGGCAAGTACCAGGGTGATTCTTCCCACAATTATCACATAATGGAAAATCCTTCTTTCCCTTTTTCCCTTTATCTGTCTCTTGTTCCACCGTTCTCTTCTTCTCTTGCTTTACTTTGTTGTCATAAGACTTAGAGAATTCCTTTTCTGTCTTGATAGCACACGAGACAATATCTTCGTATGATGAGAAGGATTGTGATACCAAAGCTCGACGGAGAAATGGTTTTAACCCATCAAAGAAACGATCAATCTTACTCCTTGGGTTACGTATGTAATCTGCAGCATACCTTGCTAACCTTGTAAAGTTAGCCTCATACTTTGCGACATTCTCATCCTCCTTCTGCCTCAGACTCAGAAATTGCCTTTCCATATCTGCTCGATGGTCACGAGGAAAGTATTTTTCTAAGAAAAGCTCTTTGAACTCCCTCCATTCCACATTCGATATGTCATCATCTTCCTTTGTGTTTTGAATCAGCGACCACCACTGATCGGCATCTCCAGTGAGGCGGTAAACTGCCATGACAACCTTCTCCCTTTCACTACTCCCCAAGGCATGGAATATTTTCTCTAAGGAATTTATCCATTGCTCAGCTACTATAGGATTTGTACTCCCATTAAAGGTTGGTGGTTGTTGCCTCATGAAACGATCTAGCATTGATCCTCCACGTTGCGGATCATGGTGCTCCATACGAGTATGGTTGTTATTCATAACCTGCGTGAGTTGTCCCAGTATGGTAATAAGTTGATCAGCACCAGTTGTATCTCCAGGTCCACAATAATTATCTTGAGCAGGAGGGCAATCCCTACACGGAGTTCGTGCATTGATACAGTTTCCATTCCTTCTACTAGGCGCCATTTCTAAACAATGGCATAAACCAGATTAGTTTATGAATCAAAATACATAATTCCATACTTGTATAATACTTAACATAAATTGAACTATTTATGGATATAATCCATAATCATAAAAAGGTTTTATTTGGGGAAGTATATACTCATAACCGTTCATAGTGGTTTGTAAAGAAAATGAGAATTATCCTAAGCATATCCCCCGGGAGTGTCGTAACCAAGAGTGCAGCAAGGCCCGTTGTCGTGCACCAGTTCCCGTTCGAGTCTAGCTCAAAGCGGTGTTTTCGGGTTTTACCCCTAGGTACATCTGTGCCAGAGCCGCCTCTACCTGCTCGTATCCAGACAGGGATGCATTGCTCGGAAAACTCATAACATCTCTATAATACCAAAATTCTAGGAAGTTCTTCTATACTAATCCTCAAAGTCTATCTTCGGGCTATGTGCTCTAATCAGAGTTTACCTAAATCTAGCTTCCAAGGTTAGTACTAAACTGCCTCTGATACCAACTGTAGCGCCCAGACCCCAGCTACCCAGAGTCGGTGCATTACTTCGTAACATTGGCATGATCACAAAAGATCAAGTCTCGAAAGACCGATTAGTTTAGTAGCCTTGGAAACACTAGATACATTCGTAAACGTTACATTACATCATAAAGTGAAAAACTACAATAACAAAGTCTCCATAGTCCACACTCATATCCTCTTCTGGCTATCCCTGCAGGTCATTCATAAAATACTTCTTCACATCCTGGAAAATATTAAAACATTGAAAGGGGTGAGCTCAGATGCTCAGTAAGGATAACAATATTGCGGAAGCTTTCATAAATAAACATAAACATTTAAGGCAATGTATAACTAAAACAAAAGCCTTTTAAACTTGAACATCAACATAATATGGCAAAAGTAAAATGAGATAATGCCATTTACTTCTTCACATGGATATTCTACTGGTCGAATAATCACATGCAATATCAATAACAACTTTCATAATGAGGGAATGTATAATGCCGGACATTCTGAAACATTTTGTCAAGGCCTCGGCCAAGACATCTAAAATGATTAAGGCCTCGGCCAAAACCATAAATCAAATTGGGAAAGGGCCTCGGCCAATTCCACGTCTAGTTGTCTCATGAGACCTACCGATGCATCGAGGAGCTATGGCGGGCTCCACCCGTCACTTATTAAGTCCAATACATTCCTCATATGAATAGGTTTAAACATATCATAAACCATAACATAATCTTATCACATAAAACATGGATAAAGGAAACATAACTTTTCCACATTTCAATCACAAGATATCAATACAACACATTGATATAATAAAAAAGCTTTCAAAACCATTTTCAATACCAAAATAAATGAAAGTTAAAACTTTGTATTTATTTTTCATTAAAAAAAATGATGTCTTGTAGAGGAAGCCGAAACTCAAATAATAGTCACGGCGGCGGAGAAGTCGTTGTCTCCGCATAAGTACGGAAAGAAAAACATTCCCTTTTGTCGTTTAGAAAAACACTTCGTATAAAAAAGATTCCTTTTGAATAAACGTAAAAGTCAAAGGGGTTTATACACCGTATAAAAGAAATTTGTGTATAAACAAAATATGCCTCAATGAAAGGAGATTGAGACGAAGTCCTTAAAAAGATCATTTTTAAAATAAAATAGATATATTATGTGTATTCACTATAGGTACACATAAAGAAAGTAAAAATACAAAATAGGACATAATAACATCATGACATAATTTGAAAGTAGGAGATTAACCCAAAGAATGGAAATTGGGTTAAGAAGTTCCCTTACAAAGAGCATTTTTAAAATAAAATAGATCTATTATGTGTATTCACTACAAGTACACATAAATAATGTACAAATACAGGATATGACATAATAATATCATGACATAATTTGAAAGTAGGAGATTAACCCAAAGAATGGAAATTGGGTTAAGAAGTTCCCTTACCTTGTGTCCGACTTGACTCAACCGTTCTTTAACCTCCTGAATAATAAACTAGAGTTAATATCTACCTTATTAAGAACCATTTTAAATTTCATTATCCTTTTTATATCACTTATTACAATGTTATGAACATTATGTAATTACTTATGTTAATAACGGTCGTTTTGTCGATCTTTGGTACATGAGTCAACAATAAACTTCTTATAATTATAAGTTGTTCATGTGGTGAAATATCCATTATATCCAGAATTATATTAATGATGTAGATATCATATATATCATATATATACAGTATATACATTCATTTATAATATTACGTAACATTTAGAGGTAAGAAATGAAATGCACCGTTCATGGAGACGGTAAGCCGTACGTACGCATGAACGCTACTTTCATTTCTATTTCGTATTTAATGGAACGAAGTCATAATGATATAAATGTATAATATAATTCCAGTATAATATAGTGTATAATACCATTTACTCCATCCTTTATACATCCCACATATGGCATTAACGATTCAAATCACTTTGAGGGGGCGGTAGTCCGCACTTCCTAAAATGAAATTATCGCGTTTTACCCATAATGGAAATCATAAAGTAAGCCATAAATGAGAAATACAGAAGCATAAGTAAAACATAAACACATTATATATCATATATAAATATAGTTACATCTTAATGGCCACCTTTGGAGGTGTTATATGAATGTTGAACAATCATCGTTTCGTGAGGCAGAAATTCGCCATCCACAGAAACCGTATGTTCTTTAACCATTAGATGTAGGTGTGTGTAAGTGTATCTCGAATCCTTCTTATAACAACATCCTAGTATATTGAGGATACTGGTGTTGTTACAAAAGAAATGAATAAAAAGAGTTTAGGGGTTGGAGAAGAAAAATAAAACAAAACAACATTAGAAAAGACATTACCTCAAAATCGGGTAACTCTTTTTGATTTGAGCCAAAGGCTTCCTTGGGAAGAGTTCTGCCCAAAGTGAGGCTTCTATGAGTAAGGGAGGAATGTTGGGAGATTATTTGGGCAGAGGTTGGCCGAGCCAAATGGCTTGAAAGTGTAAATGAAGTGGGAGAGGTGGGGGCCTTTTATAAGTGGAGAGGAGGGGCACTTTTGGAAAGATTGAAATGTTACATTATTTCAAAATGCTTTTAGGATTCTAAAGGTCCCACACTTATATAATTCGAGGCTAAGGTGATAAGGTTTCGAAATATCCTCATCCAATAGGATTTGGACAAGTGTAAGCCTTGGATTTTGCATTATCTTCTCATTTTATTTAAATCGTTAAATAATGAGGTCATCGCCACATCATAATGATGTCATAAATAATTTAATTTATTTAATGTATAAAAATTATAAAACAAATACTATGATGTAGGAAATCTTTTTAGCTTTCTAATGAATATTTATAGTCAAAATTTGGACTTGTGTAACCCTACTTAAAAATTGTTTTAGTAAAACAATTTATGTTAGTGTCATTTTCACTTTAACATTAAATAAAAAGTAATTTATGTTATTTCCCAACAAAAGTGGATCCATGGGGTCCCCAAGTTAGGCCATGGCTTGTCTTGGTCGGCCATGACTCAACCAATGAGGTTGGGACATGTGTCTAGGTCATTTCATATTATTAATGTATTATTTATACCTTAAACTACACTAATTACCACTAATCGCGATTAAGAACTTAATAAGTTACTATTCACCAAAAAATTATTATAATCTCATTGAACCACATTTTACTTCTTAATGAAAACCATGTATGTCGGATTTTTGAAAATCAAAACACAGAAGTGGTAATATTTCATTTAAACGAAAAATCAGTTATTTAACTACCACTTAGTGGTTTCACTATTCATCAAAAATTGAAGTTTTTCAGAATAAGGCCAAAATTTCACCCTAAGCTATAATTGATATTCCGAATTCAAAAATGATGTCTATTTTACAAAATTCCAAACATATTAGTTGCATTAATTAATTTTATAATTAATTCCCGCTGTCACAACAAATAGCGTGTTTTTAAGAAACAATTTATATCAAAAGATTGGCAATTGTTTATGTCCAATTTCAATGTTAAATTAATTCTAATGACCACCATTGGATAAAATGGTAAAAATATATTCTAATTATACTCTAAAACCACTCAATAGTATAATTTATCACTATGAATTATTTTGATTAAAAAAGTTGTTTTAAGTATTTTTCACTATTCATAAAAATTTTGAAGTTCTCAGAAAATTACAAAAAATTCAACATAGGTTAATTTCAATATTAGGAATACAAAAATGAAGTCCATTTTGAAATATAAAATTTCTATAATTTTAAAAAGTGGTTATTACTATTCATAACGGCTACTTTGATTTGTCGTGATGTTTTAGAACTCGCAGTTGCGTACAATGCAAGCTATTGCATTATTGAAAGAGAGGCGTATCGTGGAAGCTCGGGGTGTTACATTAACTCAAATATATATTAAGGTTAGACGTTATTCCTCTCTCTATTATATCTGGCCATGATCTTAGGTTCACTTCTATATTTTGGAAAGTCCTTAAAAATTCATTGGGAATAGAAATAAAAATCAGCACATCCTGGCATCACCATTATGATCGATAGACTGAGAAAAAAATTAAAAAATTGGAAGACATGTTACATTTTTGTTCAATGGTTTACTAGGGATGTTGTGATCAACACCATTCTTTATTTGAGTTTTCGTGTAATGTTAGTTTTCATTCTAGTATACAGATGGATAATTTTGAGGCATTATTTAAAAATTGGTATTGAAATCCATAATTTTGTGATGATGTATGGGAAAGGATGTAGATGGGACAAGAATTAGTATAGGAGGTGGTTGAGAAAGTGAAGATGTTCCAATAATACATGGGGATAACTCAGAGAAGGTAGAAAGGTTATACAGATAATATGAAGAAAGAATTTTCATTTGAGGTAGGTGATCGTGTTTTCATTAAAATATCTCATTGTAAAAATGTTATTCATTTTGGTAAGAAAGGAAAAATAACCCCATAATTCATTGGACATTTAGAAATCCTAGAGAAGTTTGGATCAATAGCCTATAGAGTGGCTTTGACTCTGATTTTTTCCTAGGTACACAATGTTTTTCATACTTCGACTTAAAGAAAGTAAGTTCTAGATTCATCTCATGTTTTGAGCCCAAAAGTATTTCATCTAGAAGAGAAACATTCTTATAAAAAGAAATAGAATCAGGTTCATGATCATATAGAGAAATATTGGGGGACAAGGTAATTCATTGGTTAAGGTTTTTTAGAGAAACCACATTGTTGAACAAAAAACATAGGAATCTGAAAATTCTATGAGGGAAATGTATCCTCACATGTTTAATAATTAAATAAAAATTGCGATGTTCCAATTTCTATAAGGAGGGGATAAGGTAAAAACCTAGGTACTTATAAAATAATTTATTTCATTCTAGAATTAAATAGTGAAATTCAATATAAATGAATATTGAAATAAGTGGAATTTAATGAAATCAAGGAATATATACTAATAGAATATAAACATCAAATATGAGAGTATAAATAAAATTTATTTATCTTCTATGTATAATAATGATATATTTTTATCAAGGAATAATTAAATAAATGTTTTTGTAATGATAAATTCAGTGTTGGTATTTTTGAAAGTCATAAATATTTAATTACATTTTTATAAATAATATCATGATTTAAAATATAAAATATTATAATAAAATAGATTTATAAATTAATATTTTGTTGTCTTATGATTATAATATAATTTAATGAGACCTTAATTAATTTTTCAAAGTGACATAAAATCAATTATAATTTTAAAATCTGTATTTTTAAAATAAATGAAGATTTTAAATAAAAATTAAATTTTCCTTATTTAAAAAATTATTTTCATAAAATAGATTTCAAATTTGAATTCTACACATTGAAAAATATTTAGGTTTAATTTTTTGGATTTTTTACTTGATTTGTAGTGAATAGTAAAATGTGGTAATTACGGTGTATATACAGTATATGTAAAATACACCATTCATTGAGTCATTGATAATGTAATCACCATAATCTAGAACTCCAAATAATTATTTAAATATAATTATTGATAATTCTCAAACTATTCATAGTATTGTGAAAAAATAATAAACTAATGAATAAGATAATGAGAAAACACACCTGTATTCCCCTATATATACCACCCCTCACCCCCACTTCTCTGCACACCACAAATCAATGTATCTTGTACAATTTCATCCCAATTATTATCCCAACACACATCCCCATGTTTATGACCTAGAAATCTCACAAAAAATCCAGAACCAAGGACCATAAGGAGGTTCTCAAGGAGAATAACTCAAGAGGTAAAATCCTCTTTCATTTTATTTTTGATTTATTTTATTTTCATATCCTCTACTCCAATCCCCTCATCAGAGTGACATGATTACTATAATATCATAAATATTATATAATTTTACATTGTTTATTGAATATCCATCATCAACCCTTTCCTCTTCTCCTATTATTCAAAAAAATGAAAACATTGTTCGTGATGTATCGATTTACATTCATCGTGAATGATGTGTTTTAATTTTATTTTACCGCCTTCAAGACTGATCATAAAACCATTATTAGGGTAAAATAATATTTTAATACTCATATTATATGTTATAAAATATTCTAAAACAAATATATAATCCAGATATTAAATGAGATTATATAAGTATGTGATGGTCGTAAAAACATCCAAAATAAATTATACATTTTCATTAACATTTTATTTAATGATTCCTCCTCATCTCCTAAAAAATGATATATGGTATCATTTAAAATTATGGAATCATATTAACACCATTTCATTTTAGTTCAATAGTTTTTCGTCCATTAGACATGAATATAAAAAATGAACCATCCATCGAAGCCATGAAGTAAACGCACCAGAAACAATGAAAATAACAAAATGTTATCCTCAAGTGTGTACAATTTTTTTATAAAAATAGCATATAAGTTATTATAGATATTAATAAAGTTCTTTAATATATCAGTAACTCTCATTAAACCATTATAATGACGTTTTTAACATGTTTTAATTAGGACTTACCAGAGGTATGAGAGTTTTCTTCAAAAATAGTCATTTTGATTTCTATTTTCAGAACAAACAAACAAAATGAACGTTTTTATGATGCAATTTAACATGGTTTATGATTATTCCACTATTCTTGAGAATTATTTATCATTAATGGTGGGAATTATATCTCCCTATAATTCATTGGGTATGTTTATGTTGGAGGATGTCTGTATGGTTACTTTAAGTATAACTATGATGGTTACACCATAAGGTAGTCGTGAGGATTACATCAAAACGTAGCCAATAGGGTCACATTGTGTGGTAGTCAATAGGGTTAAAAATCATATGGTATCCTTGATTATTATAATTAAAGTACATAATGACCCTAGTTATCTTTATGGTTTTATTTACTTTTTCTATTTTTTATGTAATCTCTTGTTTTCCCAATGCAACATATGATAATTTATGGGTGAGAAGTATGTCTTTGTGAAAATATATTCATATGTTCATAATTATTCATGGATTTAATGTTTCTTTCATTTTTTTATGTTATATTAAAATATATTTTTCTCATCCAACTTTTTATAATATTTTGCATTGGGTTTAAGGATGGGTAAGAGAAAGAAAGAATCAAAACTGAATGTTTTCATGATTTTTCATGAAAAGTATTCATTCCTTATTAAAAAAATTGTATTATAAAAGAAATGGTTATTGTTTTAGTAGTATAAACTTTTTATTCGTCTGGTTAGATATGTAAGAATTATTTTTAATTTATATAAAACTCTAAACCGAATGATTATTTGGAATTTATGAAAGTAAATTATAAAATAATTTACTATATTATGTAATGTTTAGGGTGAGGTCATTATAATATTACATCTTTGTTGACTTTAGTATTCTAATATTATGTGTGAAATTATTTTTTATTTATATTATGTTGTATTTCCACTTTTTAATGTGTCTTTATAGGTGATATACATAATCAATCCATTTAAAAATTATCACTTCACCCATATGATGATTGTAAGGGTTTATTCCTCAATCTTATTCTCATTGAGATGATTTATTATGGAATATAAATTGAAGGAAATTATTTTATAATTCTCTAATAAAACCATACAATTTTCAAATCCTTTGGTTATTTATAATAATTTTTTGTAATAATACCATTTTTGTCTCATTGGTACTTAAAATAATTGGAAAAACTTTTTTAATATAATATCACTTCATTTCTCTCTTTATTTGGATGTCCCTTTTCTTCAAAAACCATATTTTAAAAAAAAATCAAAAAATGTATTTATCCCTTTTCAGATGAATATTTGATACATTTTATCTAAATCACTAATTTTTATAATTTATTAAATTAATATTGAGGTATTTTTCAGAAAGAATGCATGTTTTTATTTTAGATAAAATGTGACAGGAACATTTTTTTTAAAGTATAAGTCATGAAATAGATTTACATGATAATGTGAATCAATAAGAAATCATAACATCAGTTTGCGAAACCCGATTGGTTAGTACCAAGTATTTATAAAGGTCTCTAGGATAGATATTGATGGTAGAGGTATCATGTGTGTGGGATAAGACATTGAATAATTAAACATTTCCTCCATTCAGAATTTAGTTATTATTTTCCAGGATATTTTGAAAAAAATATTTTCTCTAAATGAATTTCATTCTCAGTTATTGATTAAATGAAATTTGTTTTCATATATTTACCTTGTTATATTTATTATGAATTATCTAGTACTGATAGACTTACTATTGATTAAATATAATGTGTTTTGTTTTATGTTATTTACCATTGAATATTGATTATTATCCACGATAGTTTCTGATTGATATTATATCTAGATGCACTTCTTTCTCAGATTATTGATTAAATGGCATGAGTTTTCATTTATTTACCTTTCCATATGTGTAGTGGTTACTAAATCATGATTGATTCCAATGTACTTAACCCTTATTGAGCATTTTATCTCACCCTTATTTGTTTTCCTTTCCTAGGAATCTTGGAAGTGTACTCTGAAGGATATGCAAGGATATGCTATAGGGAATACTGATATTCTCAAAAAAAATTGTTGTATTTTCTATTTTCAAATGTAATTCATGGATCAATTATGTATCTATTTTACCAATTAAACTAAACAATTGAGTCCTTCAGGATGTTATTCTTTGTATCTTATGACAATGTAATAATGTGGACACCATCCTTAGGCTATTGGGTTTATGGTTGCTTCATTAAATATTATGGCTGGTCAATAAATTACCCCTATGGTATGGTGAACAAGGTTGTTGATTCAATTAATAGGAAATAAAATGATAGTTTTTATATGATGAGTATTAAAAGAGATCTTATATTTATGTATTTATAGAATATGGGTCTTGAAATCAAGATTATTGGAAAAAATCATATCATTATCTGATGACTGTTGAACAATCCATCCATGTGAGGATTAAAGATGCACATATGTAGGATTTTGAACTACAAAAGAAGGTGAAAAATGTTCCGGATTTTAACCATATTAGAGATAGAAATATATGTTTCATAAACTGAGTATGTTTACTGTCAATATCATACATGAATAAAGATATGTTGGATGAATCTCATAGTTCATAATTCTCTATTCAATCTAAAAGTATTAATATATTTGGAGATAATAATGATTATTTATGGTGGGATAACATGAAAAGGGATATTGTAGTTTATATATCTTGATTATTGTTATGTTATTAAATTATGTTTTGGAGATAGAATTATAAGGTGATTTCATAACCATTACCTATATTAAAATGGAAAAGGAAAAACATTACAATTGATTTCATTATTTTATTCCCCAAAACATCTGAATGTCCAATGATATTTTTAATTTAGTTGACTAGTTTAGGAAAAAAACACATTTCATTTTTAATAGAGAACATTTATATGATGATTATATTTTTTAGATATACCTTAAAAATGTTTTAGGATTTTAACAAGAACCATTGTGACACTCGTTGGTTCACTAGTACATCTAATTTTGAAATTTATATACTATTTATTTTATTCTTAGGGTTCCTAAGAGTCATGGTTCAGAAATGGGAGTTTGGGAAGACATAGAATGGTGCATGGTTACTATATATTTTAACTAATCTTGTGAGTAACCTTAATAGGGTGCTTCAGGTGGGAAAATTTGGATTTTTCATGGTTTGATCATGGTTTTTCAAACCATGAGATGGTGATATAGGTTGAGATAGTGGTATTTTTTAGGGTTTGAGAATATGTTTTCAAACATAGTGACACCAAAGGGAATCATGTGGCTTAGATTTTGTGGAGACAATACCCCATCATGGTTGGAACATGGTTTTCTTAACCATCAGGCCAAACCATGTGGCCTATCCAGGTCACTAAAAATTTCAAAATTTACAATTTTTTCCAATAGATTTTATACCAATGTTATCCTTAATTTCTACCTCTCATTATGTACATCCCATTTTCTTGGATGGTGGAACTTTACTCTTTTTGGGTTGTTGATTCTTCTTGGTTTCAAGGTTTTTTGGTTGGAGGTAATCCCCTTGCTATTTGGTTTCTCCTTCCTTTACCCCTCCTCTTCTTTTTTATCCATTTTTATAGAGATTTGGAACCCTAGAAGTGGTGTGGGTCGAGTCTATGGTATATAATGGGGTATTTGGTTTGTTTTATAGTGTCTTAGGAGTGTGAGGCCTTGATCATACTATTCTATGTGGTTATCATCAATGATAATGAGGTTGGAACATAATATAGGGTCGGTGACTCCAATTATGGATATTTTTCATGGATATCCTCTAACTTTTAAATCATATTTGGTTTTAGTTTTTCAAATTTTCAAATAAATTATTTATTGTTGATGTTGATCCCATGTTTGATGTACTTTATTTATTGGTTTGAAAATTTTGGTGCTTGAAGAGTGTTTTTCAGATTGGTGTGTCTATTGTTCACACCAACTGTTTTATAAAATGGAACAAATAGGTTTTGTGGTTTAAAATATATTTCGAAAGTTGCTTTAGAAATGGATTTCCCTTTTGGGAAGATATTTTATTAAAATGGGAATTTTTTCTTTTAAAAACGACTTGTGAAATATATTTTGATTTTATGGAACTTTTTTTGTGATTATGTTGTCATGTTGTAGCACATGGGTTATACATGGGTTGAGCAACTGGTTTTCTAGGGGATTATGAGAAACTTCAGTTAGGTAGAATATGATGGATTCTATTTGGTTTCTAATGGATTGTGAGATATTTTGTGTAGGAAGACTGTGATATCTTTCGTTTTGTTTCCGAGATACCATCAGAGCTCTTGGATTTAGGCCTTAGGAATACCCCAAAAGATTCTATTTTCTTATACAATTAAAATGTTTTGTTTTAACACACTCACATTATATACTTAAGGTTAGAGACTAAGTTGAACTTACTCATTCTAAATTTATTTATTTTCTTAATTTATTTTATTAGTTCCATCTTAATGTGATGAGATGTGTTATTCCCATTTTTCATTTATCTTGTAATATTTTGATTATATTTATTATCCATCATTATTATTACTTATTGGATACATTGATCATGTTTTTTCATTGTGGCCTTGTAAATTTATTTGATCCATGTTTGTGTTTTGTTTTGGAAAAACTAGTTTTTTTAGGGGAAACCTAATTGGATTTAACAGATTCATTTGGAAATGTAATGTTTTCAAAGTTATTTAGTTTGAAAAAGTGATTTAGTCAAATTAAGTTATTTTTTTACGTGACTAAAATCCTTAACTAGATTCATGGTGGTATCTTATTGGGATTTTTTCCTCACACACTATATATTCCTTTGGTAGAATATAGATTTTGTTTTACATGACACATATAAAGGCATGGAAACCCTATACTAGGGAGAATATTGATGATTACCAGTATCTGATGTTTTTTATAGGATATGTGGTCTCATGGTGCTAGCTCACGTGGATTCTTTTTTGGATTTTGTATCAGTTTGGATGTATATACATGCCTTTTTAGGCCTTGTTTCCATTATTTTGATTTTGGATTTTGACTTAAGATACCATGTGTGTATATAATCTTATGGAATTTTATTTTGTATTGTAAATTGTTTCTTATGATATATTATTTTATTTTTTGTGTACTCTTATGATATTGGCGTGGTCATCCACTCATATATATGGAAAGTGATAGTTTACCATGGGCCAAATCATTCTCAAGATTTTGGTGTGGACATCCTATGTTTAATTATAGAATAATATTCATTACATATATTAATAATTAAAATCATATATATTCATCAAATTGATTTTTAATAAATTCCTTGTAAGGGAGTGTTGAGAAATGAATTACATTACTTCATAAAGGCGGTAGTATGTACATATGCATGAGTGATGCATTCATTTTTCAAGGAATTAAAATAAAAAAGGCAAAAAATAATTAATCTTTATATAATCACAATTATATTGTAAATTTATAATTTATTCAATAAATCCATTTATATAACTATTTTAATGTGTTTTCTATGAAAAATTAATTACATTTCTTTATAGAGGTCATAGTGTGCACATACACAAGAGAGATTATTTCGCTTTTCAATAGATGGAAAATCTATAGAAAATGAGTTTAGTAAAAACATAAAAAAATTTCTATATATTAATTATAATAATTAAATTATTTTTACCAAGTTATATAATATTTATAAGAGTTTTAAGTAGAAGTAAACATCAAAAAGGTCAGTAAGAATATACACCTCTTCCTTGGAAAGTCTCTTTTAAAAAAACCTGTTAGAATCCATGATGGGTCTTTTTGAAAGAACAGATCCTATAGGACCTGGATAATGGTCTAGGGAAGGTATTGGGTGATATATTTATTGATATAATTTTCTTAAGTGGTGTGGATAATTGATAATATGATATTTCTTTTTATAATTCGGGGGAGTGGAAACCTTGTATATAGTCTCAGTATTAAAATAATATAAAGTCATTTTCAAGGGAAATTGGAAGAAAATTACATTTTTTTAATATATGATATTATAATATATAAATACAGTCATAAAATTATAATTATTCATGTTTTATAGATATTTTTGTTCCTATCACTTATGATAGGCCTCTTTTAACCAATTTTACCCTTTACTATGGTGACAAACTTTTATCATGGTGACTTATTTAAATACCCAAAAAGTAGAAATTTTTAAATAAAAAATATTTTCCTTTTTATGTACATGGAATCCATTTTAAAATATTAAATTCCTAAAGGTTGTAACAATTAATTTCATTATATTTATGCAAAACTCAATATATTTCTTTTAATGATTTTCTTTTTAAGAAAAAAAATTTTGTTGAAAAATAATGTTTAAAATTGTTAATCAATAAACTTATTGGTTTATTAATAAATAAAAGTGATTATTTTTCAATAAAAAATCTAAAATATAATGTACCCTTATAATTATATAATTATAGAGAGGTAGTAAAATTAGAAATTTTATTAGAATAAAACATCACTTAGATTTAAAAACGCTAATTATAGGTTTATAAATTGAAAATATTATTTTTTTAAACAATATAATTTAATTATTAAATATATATTTAGTTTATTAATTGTTTTTACAAATTTGTAAGTCATTTGTATTCCATAATGAAGTAAAAAAATTTATCATATTTTTAAAATCAATTTTTTCCCTATTAACATAAAAATATGTCACGACCGGTCCTCGGGGCCCGTGTCGTGACTACCCCAAGCCCACCATCCATAGGCTAAGGGCTGGCGACTAGCACCAAAGGTGAATCCCCGAAAAAAAGGTATTGCCTTTAAAACTGTAACATACATAGTCTGAACACATGAAAAAGAAGCAACAAGTACTAATATAGAAAAGGAAAGTGTGCTGGAAATAAGTGGGAAAGTATACAAACCCAACTGAACAACGTGTACAAGTACAAGTAAAAAGGGAAAAACATCTCCTATATCGTCCACTGGTGAATTCTACCTGAAGGGTAGGCACATATCTCGAACAACTCATCCATGAGGTACGTCCTGCCTAGTCGAGATCCAAGTAGCCTCCCGTCCGTCACCCTCAGCCTCGATCACTACTGACCGTCGTCTGCATAGAACACAACAAGGTGCAGGCGAAGCCCGTGCAGGGGTGAGTATAACAATACTCAGTAGGGGACCCCGAGACCCCCGAGGGTCTCCCAGAATCCACTAAGGATAAACCACTGTAGTAAGATACAATCAAGAAGTATCAACCATCTCTACTTTGGTATATTCCTGTACATATACATAAGTTACCAATCATAGTATGGCTCCAACACTCGATCCCAAGCACAACCCATTCCACAATGGAAGTAAAGTCAATCATCTCAATGATAACAACTGAAAGAAAAGACTCCGTTCACACAGGTATACAGCTTATGTTGAGGGGTGGAGATTATTAGTTGTAGCCACTGAATCATATCCTCTGTCGAACCCAGTTAGGATCCTAGAATAATATCAGCTATATAGAACTCACGTAGGATCTTGGTAAAGAAGTCATCACCTTCGAACCCACAAAGGATCCTGGTCCAGTACCGTCACTGTCAAACTGACGAAGGATCTTGGTAGAGTATCGTCGTTGTTAAACCCACAGTGGATCTCGCACACAGCACGCTCGATTCCAGGAGGGTCTGCTTCTCGAGCCAAGTTTCGATACATCAACTACCACGATGTCTCTAGTTGATGTATCTCGTAGTTCAGTCTCATCATAATGAACCCAACGTGACAGATGACATGTCAATCGGACACCCAGTCTGTGAGATATTGGCATTTCTGTTCCAGGGGCCCAGTTGGTTTTTAGGCTCAAACCAACCCGTCCATAACCCATCCACATACAAAATTCAAGTAGAGTATGCCAAAAAACTTTCTAGCTCCATGAATTCCATCGTAGTAGGCGATTTGTCAATCGGACACCCATAGCCCATGATTAGTCCGAAAAGGTGTAAAATGGAAAAATGGGTCCGAGTACGGACCGACCCAATTGGACCGAAACGGCCCAACCCGGTCTATACCAGAGTTCGACCCAGTCCGTGGAAGTGGCCTGATCCGAGGAAACAGTCCAGCAAGAAGAGGCGGCCCAGCTCGACAGGCGTCCCGGCCCGAGGTCAGACCGACCCGAGGCGGCCTGACCGAAAGGGGCCCGGCCTCATGCGGCCCGACCTAAGGTGGCCCGGCCTAGGGTGGCCCGACCATAGCCGGACCGGCCTTAGGGTGGCCCGGTCCAGGGCATCCCGACCGTGTGCGACCCGATCGAGGGAAGCCCGATAGAGGGCAGCCCGGCTGGCTGGCTGGCAGCTGGCCCGCATGGCTGGCGGCTGGCCACATTGTGGGAGGCGGGCCCGCGTGGCCGGCTTTCCATGCCTGGGGTAGGGTTAAACCCCCTGCCCTCCGAAACGGCCGGCGCATGGTGCGCCGACCTGGTAACCTCGGGACCTTAAGGGCCCCGCCTTGTCCGCCTGGCCGATCGGCCAGCCGGTTCTGGCTCCGGCACGGCGTGACAGTGCCACGCACCTCCACCGCAGCCCACCATGACCGCAGCTACCCAGTTTTGCCGGCGTGGCGCGATGGGTCTGTGACCCTCTTCCACGGCCTGACTGGCCGCTACTCTCTGCTGGCCTCCGCGCAGCGTGACGCCACCGTGCGCCTCCGCCGCGGCTGGTCGTGGCCGCAGCTCCCGTTCTGCACGTCATGATTGTGCCATGCCCTTTTTTGAATCCTGGCGACCTTGCGCCGCTGGTCTTCTTCGTTGTTGGCCCGATGCTGGACACCATTGCTCCACCTCCATTGTCAACACAATGATAACAACAACCAGGGGGGAGGGTCAACCCATGTTCGTGCGGTCCGAGCCCTCCTCGTTACGTTTTCAACAATCTGCATCAAGAAGAACAACCTACGACTTGGAAAGGAGGGTGTAACTCATATATAAAATAATTCAAATCCCACTACCTCGATTTGAATTACGTTGATGAAGTTGTGAAAATCGGGCGGATGTCGATTCATTGACGCCGAGAAATGTCCGAGGATGAAGCGTCGTCGGCATTCCTCACATGCGACTCATACTCTTTTGGCTTGGTCGAAGATCGAAGTCAGTATTCTTTGTTCTTTGAAGATCTGGAGTGTTCTTCATCGAGAGGATAAAGTACTTCCAAGAGATCTTCCAAGCTCCCCCAAAAAAGGATCTCCAACCTAAATAATGGGTTATGCCAATGCATTATTTTATTATTGGAAAAATAATTTAAAGGGATTCAAAAGTTTTCAAAAAATATAATTGTGGAATTAATTAATTTTTAGGTGTGTTGGAACCATTAAGGGGTAGTTCAATAGTTTCCCCCATTAATGGGGAGATCAAGGGTTTTAAATAGGGGTTTACAGGAGTTAAAGGGTTCGGGTGGGCCCCACCTAAAAACATCATCCTAAGGGAGGTTAGGGTGGGGTGGGACCCACTGCTAACCTCCACTTGGTGGTTTTAACCACCAATAAAATAAAAACATGTTACACATATTTTTATATAATTTTATTAAAAACCCCAAAAATTAACTTCCAACCTCATTAGAACGCAACGACGGTGAAGGTCTCACTAAGCAATCACTGACGCTGCGAGTTCAACGGTTCCCTCAGATTTCAATTCCAAGAACTGGTTCAAAATATATAAAATCCCACTCGTACGTTTACTGAACTTAACCAAACAAAACATCATAAATTGATTTCAGGCCTCGGAATCAAGAAACGTCAGAAAATGCGGACTCGTAAAATTCCAATGAAATTAAGAAAAAAAATTCCATGAAATTTCCGGGTCTTTACATTCTCCCCACCTCAGGGATTTACGTCATCGTAAGATACAACTCACACTATGGAAACAAATGGGGTTACTGAGCATGCATATAAGACTCCTGCTCCCATGTGCTCTCTTGTAGGTTACCCTACATCCAGCGAACACACACCAATGGTATCGAACTTCCACGCAGGACCCAATCCCGTCGATCCTCAATATCCATTGGAACCTCCGTGAAAGTCTCCATGTCATTGATGATCATATCCCCATGGACGATGATGTGAGAAGGGTCATGCATGTATCTTCTCAACTGAGATACATGGAAGACGTCGTGCACCCGGTGCAACTGTGCTGGAAGAGCCAGGTGGTAAGCCACCTCGCTTACTCTGCTGGGGACCTGGAACGGTCCATTGAATCACGGAGATAACATTCCACCTCATCCAAATATCAATAGACCTAGTCGAGGTGAGACCTGTAGGAAGACATGGTCGCCATCCTCGAACCTCAGAGGCCTCCGTCTCCAATCAGCATAGGACTTATGACTGCTTTGTGTAGTCTTCATCCACTCCTGGATGATCTACACCTTTGCCATCGTAACCTACACCATCTCTAGTCCCTTGAGTGCCGACTCCCCTGGGTCATTCTAGCACAAAGGCGATCTGCAAGGTCGGACATAAAGTGCCTCGAAATGTGCCATCCCGATGGTGGAGTGGTAGTTTTTGTTATATGTAAACTCTACCAAGGGTAAATGATTCTCCCAGCTGCGACTAAAGTCGAGGACGTAGGCGCGGATCATGTCCTTGAGAGTCTGAATGGTTCTCTCAGTTTATCCATCCGTCTGTGGATGGAAGGCAGTGCACAAGCGAAGCTACATCCTGAACACCTCCTGTAACCCCTTACAAATCTAGGAAGTGAAACGATCATCTCGATCGGAGATGATCGTCAATGGAACACCATGAAGCAGTATGATCTCCCGTACGTAGAGAAATCACATACTCTCTACTGAACCCTGCTTTCTGATCATTATGAAGTGGGACAACTTGGTGAGTCAGTCTACGATCACCCAGATAGTATCGAGTCCTTTGGATGTACATGGAAGTCCCGTCACAAAATCCACTGATATCCCATCCCACTTCCACTATGGGACCTCTAAGGGCTGAACCAAGCCTGTTGGAACCTGGTGCTCTTCCGTCACTTGCTAAAAAGTGAGGCATCGTGAGACAAACTCTACTACTGCCTTTTTCATACCTGGCCACCAGTGCTGTCATCGAATGTCATGATATATATTTGCCACTTTTGGATGTACCGTTAATCGAGATGTGTGGAACTCCCTCAACACTTCCTCATGATGTGAAACTGGTACCATGGTACATCCTCTGAAGAGAATGAAGTGCTCCCCACCTTCAGAAAACTCATCAGGCGCCTGCCCTATAGATATCTGAGCACGTCGAGCCTCACAGTCAAAATCACCACTCTACACCTCCCTAACTCTCTGAAGAAGTAGAGGAGTGACTGTGAGAGACTATAGAAAGGTTTCTCCATATCTATCCACAATGGATATTTGCAATGCATCCAGCTGATCCATCGCCTCACCTAGCAGCTGAATGCCTGATCTCCTACTGAGAGAACCTGCTAGAACGTTCCACTTCCCAGGAGTATATACTATCTCAAAGTCATAGGCTTAAAGGAACTCAAGCCAACGACACTATCTCAGATTCATGGCCTTCTGAGAGAAGATATACTTTAGATTGTGGTGGTAAGAGTAAACTGTATAATGTTCTCCCATAAAATAGTGCCACCACATCTTCAAGGCGAAGACCACTACTATTAACTCCTGGTCAGGGGTAGCGTAGTTCTGCTCGTGTTTTATCAACTGATGAGATCCATACGCGATCACTGCTCACTCCTGCATCAGGAAACACCCGAGTCCGGTCCATGATGCGTCACAGTAAACGATGTACTCAATTCCCTCCTCTGGTAACCTCAAGATGGGTGCACTTTTCAACCTCTACCTCAGCTCCTGAAAGATATGCTGGAATATATCTAACCACATGAAGGGATTCCCCTTCTTCATTAATGCTGAAAGCGGTAATGCCACTCTGGAGAAGTCTGTCACAAATCTCCGATAGTACCCAGCCAGTCCCAGAAAACTCCGTACCTCCGTCACACTCCTGGGTGGATCTCAAGAAAGAACCATCTCAATCTTTATTGGATCCACTGCAACTCCATCCTCCGAGATGGCGTGTCCCAAGAAGTGAACCTATCGAATCCAAAACTGACAAATTGAGAGCCTACCATAAAGCTAGTGCTCTTGGAGTGTGTCTAGTACTACCCACAAATTGTAGGCATGCTTCTCGTCAGCAGTCGAGAAGATCAGTATGTCGTCGATGAAGACTATGACAAAGAGATTGAGGTAAGGATGGAAGATCATATTCATGAGACTCATTAACACTAATGGAGAGTTGGTTACACTGAATGGAATAACCAAGAACTAGTAGTGGCCATACCAAAACCTGAAGGCCATCTTATGCACATCCTCGTCTCGAACTCTGAGCTTGTGATAGCCTGACCTAAGGTCTATCTTCGAGAACCATCATTCTCCTTTGAGCTAATCAAAGAAGTCATCAATCCTCGAATGTGGGTACATGTATATTACGGTCACCCTATTCTGGCACCGGTAATGAAAACACAGACACAAGCTCCCATCCGCATTCTTGGCGAACATAATTAGGGATGTCCAGGGTGAAACACTGGGTCAGATAAACCCCTTCCCCGGCAAGTCCTCCAGCTGTACCCGTAGCTCACGAAGCTCGGCGGAAGCCATCTGATGTGCTGGAGTAGATATTGGTGTCGTCCTAAGGTACATGTCAATGTAGAAGTCCACCTATCTACAAGTAGGTGGTCCTGTAACCTCGTCAGGGAAAACATCCACATACGGATCCACTACAACAGGAAAAATCGGACTCCTCACATCAATCACTCTGAGAATGAGACTAGCCAACTAATGTGGGATCGGCTTCCCCCTCCTTTGGGTAAGTCCATCCTGTGCTGTAAAGTTTCCCTTCTCGCCGGTGATGGTAAACCTCATCCCATAATTGTGGACACACCGCACTTTCTGCCTAATATAGTCAATCTGAGCATGAAATATGGATAACCATTCCATACCCAAGATGACTTCATAAGGCCTTGACGCCGCTACGAGGAGATCCCAGATGAAGCTCCCACCTCCTAGAGTAAGCTCACACTACCGGAACCAGTGCATAATTGTCGAGTCTGCTTTTGTTGGAGCCTATAGTCTTTAGGATCGAGCCAATGGCTCTGTCGGAATCTCCAAACTCCGAATGAGGGAAGAAGTAATAAAACAATGACTCACACCTATGTCTATAAGAACTACAGTAAGGGTGGAGTAGACACAGATAGCACATCGAATCATCTCAGGTGTGCTGTGGTGGTAGGCCTCGACTGCTTGGTGTTGAGCCCTCCTCTGTCCGCTAGCTCCCTATGGTTGGGGTGGACCTCTTGGTGATGGTGGTGGTAGGGACCCAAAACATCGTCCACCACCTGCTGCTCAGCTATCTCCTCTGCCACGTCAGCCTGCTCCTGGCGGACCACCATAGTCGAACCTCTACCTGTACTTGGGATGTCTGTCTACTGTCTTATGCTCATCTACATGGCGGGTCGGGCAGTCACACTCCATATGACCCTAACCGCAGCATGCATATCACTTCCTGATCCTTGTATGGATGGATCTATCTCGTGTGCCCCGCACAACTGAACCCGTATCTTGGGGTCGCCCACCCGATGGCCAAGCCCGCATGGACCTCTGTGACATCTGTCTACTGTCGGTGGCAGAAGACTCCGCTACGTGTCTCCCTGTGGTGGGTCTCACTACTGGTGGCTGCTTAGCAAGAAAACTCTCCACAAGAAGGGCTCGCTCCAGCACACCCACCTGCATTGGGATGCTGAGGGAGATCATAGAAGCCCTGATCTCATGCCTGAGTCCCTGATCAAAGGTTCGGGCCCTGAAGAATGGGTATTGTACCATATCCATGGAGTAGCACGAGAGGTCAGTGAACCTCGCTGAGTATTATGCTACTGTCATGCTACCCTACTGTAGATGCAGTAAATCCTATATCTGCACCACACGAAGGGTGGATGGAACATCCTATGATCGGAAGAGACTCTAAAAGTCTGTCCAGATTAGGGATGCCATGTTATGAACCTGGAGCATCAAGCTCCACTATCTCCCTGTTGTTGAATGCAGGAGTCTCGCGACAAGGATCACCATGATGTCGGATGGTGTCCCTACCAATTTGAAAACTCTCACAACATCCTCTAGTAAATCCTCAACTGCCTGTGGGTCTGTCTCTCCCCGGAACCTGGACGGCCTCTGGCACTGGAACTCGTAAAATGCACTCAGACAACGTGAACTCTCTACTGCTGGAGATGGTGGAATTGGTGGCCCAGCAGGTAGTGGTACCACTGGTACCTCCGCGGTGATGGGGCCCTGCACCGAGGCCTCGTCACTCGGTGGGCTACCATCTCGTAGAAAACTCCGAACCCTAGCTTGATGCCTTCGAGGGGCCATCCTGAAAGGAACTGGGTGCACCACGGTCAAAAAAATATACCTGGTGAGCTGGCACGAAGTAATCACGAAGAAAACTTTTCGAAGGAAACACACACGCAATTAGTGTTTTCGTGCACTGAGTCAGAAATCAGAAGTCAAAGTCCTAGTGTATGGATACGTCAGCCGCCGCACCAACA
Source organism: Viscum album (assembly GCA_963277665.1). Classification (NCBI taxonomy): domain Eukaryota; kingdom Viridiplantae; phylum Streptophyta; class Magnoliopsida; order Santalales; family Viscaceae; genus Viscum; species Viscum album. The sequence continues at coordinate 620,262,086 of OY728139.1, forward strand.
CCAGTTTCCCTAAACTGATAACCACACACAAAACACTTAACATTGTTTCCATTAAAAGAATCAGAGTCCAAGTTATGTGGTATAACCGACTCCATTGATACCAACTTTTCATGACCTGTCCCCAAGGCCCGTGTCATGACTACCCTAAGCCCACGTTCCATAGGCCAGGGGATGGCGACTAGCACCAAAGGCGAATCCTTGATAAAAGGGAAGGAATTGCCTTTTAACCTATAACACACATGGTCTGAACACAATCAGAAGAAACAACAAGTACTAATATAGAAAAGGAAAGTGTGATGGAAGTAAGTGGGCAAGTATACAAACCCAAATGAACAACTGGTACAAGTACAAATAAAAAGGGAAAAACAGCTCCTGGATCGTCCACCAGGGAATCCTACCTGAAGGGTAGGTATAGATCTCTAATAACTCATCCTTGAGGTACACCCCGCCTAGTCCAGCTCTGAGCAGCCTCCCGTCCGTCACCCTCAGCCTCTATCACTGCTGACCGTTGTCTGCACAGAACACAACAAGGTGTAGGTGAAGCCTGTGCAGGGGTGAGTATAACAATACTTAGTAGGGGACCCGGAGGAGCCCAAGGGTCTCCCAGAATCCACTAAGGATAACCCACAGTAGTAAGATGCAATCACGATGTATCAACCATCCCTAATTAGATATATAGGCATACATATACCCAAGTTAACAATCAAAGTCCAGCTCCAACACTCGAGCCCAAGCGCAACCCATTCCACAAAAGAAGTAAAGTAAATCATCTCAATGATAACAGCTGAAAGACAAGACTCATCTCACAAATTTATACAACTTATGTTGAGGGGTGTAGATGATTAGTTTTAGCCACTGAATCATCTCCTCTGTCGAATCCACGTAGGATCCTAGAACAATATCAGCGCTGTCGAACCCACGTAGGATCCTGGTACAGAGGTCATCACTGTCAAACCCACAAAGGATCCCGGTCCAGTATCGTCACTGTCGAACCCATGGAGGATCTTGGTACAGTATCTTCACTGTTGAACCCATAGAGGATCTCGTTACAGTATCATCTTTGTCGAACCCATAGAGGATCCTATCATCTCAGTCGCAACCATCCATAAGGTTCCGGCACACAGCATTCTCGATTCCCAGAGGGTCCACTCCTCGACCGATGTATCGATACATCAACTACCACAATGTCTCGAGTTGATGTATCCTGTAGTTCTGTATCATCATAAGGAACCCAATGCGACAGACGGCGTGCCAATCAGACACCCGATCTATGAGTTATTGGCATTTCTGTTCTAGGGGCCTGGTTGGTTTTTCGGCTCAAACCAACCCGAACATACCCCAACTACATCCAAACCTCAAGTGGAGTATTCCAAAAGAATCTTCTCGCTCCACGAATTCCATCACAGTAGGCGGTTAGTCAATCGGACACCCGTAGCCCAAGATTGGGGCAAAAAGGTGTAAACTGGCCAAATGAGACCGGGTCTGGTCCGACCATGTCGGACCGACCCGACCCAACCCGGTCTATACCGGAGTCCAACCCGGTCTGCGGAAGCGGCCTGAGCTGAGGAAATGGTCCGACCCGAAGAGTCGGCCTGGCCGAGGGCGGCCCGACTGGGGGTGGCCCGGCCGCAGGCAGCCCGACCGGCTGGCTGGCCCACGTAGCTGGCTGATGGCCCATGTGGGGAGGTTGACTCGCCCGCGTAGCTCGCAGCTGGCCCTTGGGGCTGGCTTGAAACACATGGGGGGGGGGGGGGTGTTACACCCCCTGCCTTCCAAAATGGTCGGCGCATGGTTCTCCGACCTCGTAACTGCGGGACCAGAAGTGTTCCGCCTTGTCCGGCTGGCCGAGCGGCTGCCGGTTCTGGCTCCATCACGACGTGAAGGCGCCACGCCCCTTCGCCGCAGCCCGCCCTGGCCGTAGTTCCTCATCAACGGCGCGACACGAGGGTTTCGTTCCCCTTCGCCTCGGCCCGGGTGTCCGCGGCCCTCTACTGGCCTCCACCGCAACCCGTCATGGATGCGACTCCCCTTCCACGTGGTAAGACGGTGCCTCACCCTCTTTGAAACCTGGCGGCCTTGCGCCGCCGGTCTTCATCATGGTCAGCCCATTGCAGGCCAACATTGCTCCACCTCTGTCATCATCACAACTAGAACAACAACATGGGGGAGGGTCGGACAGTGTTCATGCAGTCTGATCCCTCCCCGTTACTTTGTTAACAATCGGCATCATGAAGCACAACATATGACGAGGAAAGGAGGGTATAACTCATACATAAAATAATTCATATCCCCCTACCTCGATTCTAAGTACATTGAAAAAGTCTCCTAAATAGGGAGGACATTGATTCTTTGATGTCGAGAAACGACTGAGGATGAAGCGTCATCGGCGTTCCTCGCGGGCGGCTCCTTCTCTTTTGGCTTGGTCAAAGATCGAAGTCGGTATTCGTCATTATTCGGGGATAAGGATCATTCTTCGCCGAGAGGATAAAGTTCGTCTAGGATTTCTTCCAAGCTCCACCAAAAAGGATATCCAACCAAAATAATGGGTTATGCCAACCCATTATTTTATTGTTGGAAAAAGAACTCAAACGAATTGGAATGTTTTCAAAAAAATTAATAAATTTTTTCATTAATTAATTTTTAGGTGTGTTGGCGCCATTAAGGGGAAGTTTATAAGTTTCCTCATTTATGGGGAGCTCAAGGGGTTTAAAGGGTGGTTTAGAGGAGTTAAAGGGTTCGGGTAGGCTCCACCTAAAAACATCCTCCTAAGGGAGGTTAGGGTGTGGTGGGCCCCACCTCTAACCTCCACTAGGTGGTTTTAACCACCAATCTAATAAAAATATGTTAAACATATTTTTATTTAATTTTATTTAGAAACCCAAAAAATTAACTTCCAACCTCGTTAGAACGCAACTACGATAAATGTCTCACTAAGCAATCACCTATGCTGCGAGTTCAATGGTGCTGTCGGATTTCAATTCCAAGAACCTGTTCAAAAGATATAAAATCCCGCTCGTATGTTTACTGAATGTACCTGAACAAAACTTTCGAAATTGATTCCGGGCCTCGGAATCAAGTACCATCAAAAACTACGGTCTCGTAAAATTTCCATGAAATTAAGAAAAAATTTTCCACTAAATTTCCGGGTCTATAAAATAATTCTTATTAGAAAAATCCTAAAAATTCACCTTAAGTTAATTTTGACATTATGATATTAAAAATGATGTTAATTATATTATATGAAAATTATAAAATTTGGGAATTTTTTTTAAAATTAAAATAATAAATATAATGAAAAAAACTATTTTTTATAAAAATGAAATTTCCAAACATCAGGTTCTCTTAGTATTATTTTATATAAATTTACAATTTGTGTATTAATTTATTAGTTCATATATTAAAATGATTTTAATGATTTCAATTTATTAAAAAAACCCAACAATTTGAAAATAATTCTTTGAAACATACAACTTTTTAACTTTGAATGATTTTAATCATATAATATTAGTTATTTATTTTAATATCAAGAAATTTAATTAGTCAAAGAAATAATACAATGTAAGTATAAGAAATGATAAATTTTTTCTATTTAGTAAATATTGATTACTGTAGAAACCCACACCCCAGTTTCCCTGTGATGGTGTTTTCATTATTACATTGGCATAAGATATAATTAATCACATCTCTAAGGAGCGGATAGTTTAGTAGTCTCAGTAAAGTAGATACATACTTGAGTCTTGAATTACATTTGAAAAAAATAAAACATTTTTTTGATTATGACATTATTACCTATAGAATATCCTTTAATATCACTCATAGTACACTACCTCGATTCCTAGGAGAGGAAACAAAATAAGGGTATTCTATTATCTCTATTAAGGGTTAAGTACATCATAAGTAATCAAGAATTAATAATCATAATCAACATGGAAATATAAATAACAAAATACACATTCAATATAATCAATAAACTAAGAATGAAGTGCTTCCTGAGATAAAATTACTTCAAAAATATAATAGATGATAATCAATTTGGAAAGGTGAATAATTGAAAACACATTCCATTTAAACAAAAAAGGACTATCATAACTATATAAGTCATGGTCAATATGGAACGATAAACAACTAAACACACATACAATGTAATCGATATAGTGAGAAGGAAATCCATCTATATATAATATCAATACAAAAATATCATGGATAATAATCAATATGGAATGTTTAATAATTGAATACACATTCCATTTGATAAATAACATGACTATAAAAACTAGATAATTCAAAATCAATATGGTAAAGAAAATAACTGAAAACACATTCCATTTAATCAATAACTTATAAATAAATGAATCCATATATATTATCATTGTATAAATCTCATGGATAACAATAATTGAATTATTAATTATGGAAATTATTAATTATTTAATGTCATGTCTCATGAACATGATACCTCTACGAGACGATCTATCCTCAAGACACATTAGAACTACTAGGTACAAACCCATCAGGTGGGGCCAACTTATTTTATGATAGATTAGCAATTTACCTCATAAAACTACTTATTAATTGAGGGGGAATCTATATTAGGCCTCTCCCTTATCTATGTGTCCAAATATCTCTTCATATGTTTAATAGTAAATTTAATTCATGAACATTGTGACTTATTGTCAAATTTACGTATTGTGTAAGGAATACATATTTATCAATATTTACCTAGATAAATAAATAAATTTCAATGTAGAAAACTTTATATATAAATTTTATATGTTTTTAGTAATTAACATATCAATGGTAAAAAACATATATGTTTAGGGGAAATTTATTGTCCATAAGAAAGTATATAATTCATGGAAAAGTTAGTGAATACAAAAATGATTAAAAAAGTGAATTTCAATACATTCATTGGTTAAAATATTTATAAACTATCCAATGGAATAATAAGTTTGGTACTAATAGAACATATACCAATTAGAGTAATAATACATGGTGTTTTCCGTTAATTAATAGAAATACCAAAAAATATCTCAAAAACATTATTAAGGAAAATATGTTTTTCATTTGGAAAATAACTTTTTATTACTAAAAGTTCACAAAAGAAATTCATAATAATTTTATTTGAAAAGTACATTTAAAAAATATAAAATAATCTTTAAAAAATTTGGTTGGAAATGAAGACTAGAAATTTTATTCAAGTCATGCATGTTAAAACAATCATTTATTTCACATTTTCATTAAAATCCAAATGAGAATTTTTTCCTCAATAAGATTAATATTCCTATGAATTTTTTTTATAATGTAAAAATGGTTATAAATTAATTTAATATATCATTTTTAAATTGTTAGAAACATTTTTGAAAACAAATTTTGAAAACATGGTTTTGGTATAAAATGAATTTACGATCGAAGATAGAAATGACATCGAGTTTTCATAAAAATATTTATTAAATTATTTTAAGTACAAAAGAGTTTAAGATGCTAATATTACATGAAATTATTATTAATAAATATAAGATGATAAAATTATATGGTTTTATTATACAATGGTAAAAAAAATTGCTCAAAATAAAATTCAAGAATAAACAATCTTGATGAGAATGAGATTGCAATATAAACCCTTATAATGATCATAAAATTTAAGTGAGAATTATTTAATGAATCAATTATGTGAATCAATTATAAATACACATAAAAAAATTATATATAAAATATATTATAAAATAAATTAATTTCAAACATAATATTATAATATAAAAAATGATTATGAAGTAATATAACCCAATGAAAAGAAATTGAGTTATGAATTTCTTTACCATTTGGAAAATCTTATGTAAAATACCCTTAGATGAAATAATTCAAATTGAAACAAAAAATTACATGAATTATTAAGATATCATGATTGTACATGTCAGTGTATAATCATATACATCATATAATATTAATTAGGTGCGTAACATTATAATATTCCTCAATGAAGAGAAATTAAGATGATATCCCTTATGAAGATCATATTATTAATGTGGATATTAATAAATGGTTTTCTTGGTATAGAAATTTAAAATCCACATAAAAAAGTTTAAATATGATATACAATAAAAACTTTTATTACACATATTATATTATCATTTCATAATCAATGAAGTATATGTTTTACACAATGAATTGAAAATGAGTTAAAAAATACATTACTTCACACTTATTTTTTTAAATGTGGTCAATCCTCTATTATAGTTGTTTTAAACACATTGTTAACTTTTACCAGAACCGTCTTAATATTTATAAAATCATATATGATCCCTTCATAACATATTATCACCCATTCGTTAATAATATTTCACTATTCCCATTGTTTCAAGTGTTTATTGGTTTCTTTTCTCATTCGTTTTTATTATGAATGATATGAATAATTTGAATATTATATAGGTATATAAAATAAACAATAATAATTTAATAATTTATATATTTTTAAATTTATTAAACTTTTAAAATCAATCATTACATACGGTTCTGAAAAATGATATATGTTATGATCACGAAGACGAAATGTCTTACGTACGCATGAGTTACGTTTCAATTTTTCAATGATCATTACAAAAAGGATGTAAGTAATAATTTACCTTTCCATAATGATCATAGTATGCCAATATTTATTGTAAAATAATTATATATGTCATCCATATAGTGCGGTGATGAAAAGGGAGTCACTTCGCTTCGTGAAGGCAGTAGTCCACATATTCGCGAATGATATTATTATCTTTCCATTAGTGAAATGGAAAAAAATAATGTGGTGAATTATTTTTTAATAATAATAAATATTTCACTAATATAATAAATATTTCATTTCTATCACATTTTTAATTAATTTTATCCTTACTACCTTCCATGAAAAGTGTTAGCGAAAGTTGAATCGCATCACTTCGTGAGGTGGTAGTTCGTTGTACACACGAGAAACATTATCATATCACATAGGAAATGGAATGTAAACCTGTATATATGATATAATAAATAATGAGGTATAATTATGTTATAAATATCATATATATACTTTATATCCATCATCATACCAAACCATAAGAGGTGCTGAGGAAAAAATGAATGATATTAGTTTTCCAGGTAGTAGTGCACCATACAAATGAATGGTGATTTTATAACCCATTTGAAGGAAGTTGGGATAGTTTTATGTAATTAAATTAACATAAAATTATTTTATTATATTAAATATACTTATTTTGTTGTATCATAGTAGATTAATAATAATTTATGGGGTTATTGGAAGATATAAAATAAAGTTTCTCATTGAATAATATTACCCCTTATTCTGGTATCTTCTACAGGTTAGCACCAAAAGACTTAGTAGGTTGGATTTTTTAACAGAATAATGTTTCTATAATGAGGTTAGGGAACCTGAAAATTTATTTTTGTAGGTATTGTTTGACCCAAAATGGTATGAATTTGTGAATAAGAAAGGAGAGGGGGTGAAAAATTATACATGAGTTGAGAGGCACACCTGTAATTTTTGAAAAGAAAAAGGTGTACCCACATTTCTCACATTCCAAAATGGTCCAAAATTAAGTATTGTAAAGACTTATACGTGATTGGTTCAAAACATGGATAGAATAAATATTTTATACAAATTTTATTTTTATTTTGTTTATCAATTTTTTAATCCCCCGATAAATCAATTTTTACCATAAATGCAATAAATAATTTTTATTTTTTTCACTATTAATTTTAGTCAAAGATTGAGTGAAAATTATTATAAAATAGAAAATATTTTTATTCTAAACATGTAGTCCATTTTCTAACATTCTATTCAAATACGTGGTAAAATTTAATTTCAAATTAATCATATAGATGCAATAAGAAATTGGGTTTTCAAAGTGAAAATGTTCAAAATTTTACATAGTTTTTATATAAATGTTAAGTATTAAAATGATTCTAAAAACCTCAATTATATTAATTAATATATAAATAAACTAATTTTAATTTAAAAATTATAAAAAGTCAAATATAAATTTATAAATAATTTAAATGAAAGGTAGTTTTCAATTAATATTCTGCATTTTTTACCATTCCTAAAAAATGGAATATTTCAAAAAAATAAAAATAAAACAAACTAAGATAATTTTGATATTTTTATTTCTAAAAAATATTATTTTATAAAATAAATATTCTTAAATCTGTAAAAATTAATTTTAAATTATGTGCACAAAGAGTTATCAAACCATATTTTTTTAAAATATAGTTTATCAAAAAACATTTATTTTTTATTTAAATGATTATTATTTTATTTCAAATCAATAAATGACAATAATTTTAATATTTTAGTTAGTAGTATTTATACCCACCAATTTAATGGATAGGTTTTGATGGTATACTATATTACGGTTTATTTATACATATTTTTGTGTGTTCCAGATTCTATCAAAGTGGATAAATTTAATGGAATATATTATTTATGTTATGTAAGTGTGGTTTTTAATGTCACATACACTATTAGATACAATATTCTTATTTTAGAATTTTGGGGTGCTTCATTTTACCCAGCATAAATAAATTGTGCCCTTATAATTTAAAATTGATTTTAGTTATCAAAGCTTTCACATTTGGAAATACAATTGTTGAAGACCCCACATCTTGAAAGGGTTAATAAAATATCCTCTAAAAAAGAGATAGTGTAAAGTACAGTGGTGATATGGAATAAAATATAACTATGCTTCTATGTATAAGAACAATTGTGGAAATTAAACATGTGAACATGGAATAAAATCACAAATAATTATATTTGATGATATAATTCAATGATTAGAGAAAGAGAGGCATTAATGGAATGTTAAAGACATCATAAAAAATATTTAAATATGTGTGAACAATGTCATTGATATCATAAAAAAATGATTGTAATAGGATATTATTTTATTTCAAGATCCTTTTTCGAAAATTTTAGGAATTCTTTTATTATCTAGGAATATAAGTAAATACACTTACTTGATACGTTTATATTTTTTACATTCAATTTCATATATTGGTTTTACTTCGATTAATTTCTGATTCATTTTTTATTCAAAGAAATGAATTTACAAAAATTATTTTTTATGCCTGAAGCACTAGAATTCACATTTAACGGATCACAATATCCCTAAAAGAGTGACCCATCATTCCATATATCTTACTATTTTCTAAAATATGGTTAAAAAAGTTATACAATATAATACATTATTCTATAGACCACAATAGTAACCCCACTAGTTCAACATTAATATTTATCCATGAAATTTGTTAACTAAAATTAATGACACATTAATCAGCTCATCACATTGGTCAGTGGTAGGCATAAAAACTCTATAATCTATCAATTTTGGATTCACGCCCCACACCCTTGCCAGACATGATGGGTTTTCCCAAAACATGTGGGTTGTCCTTTTTCTAAAACTATATTAATATAATATCTATAATGTTCCCAAAAAAATATGATATAAATCCTTGAAATAATTTTAATCATTAAATAACCATTTTACTAATGTTTTTAACAGAAATTATATTTTTTTGACCACATATAAAATTCATATTTGACTATTATTAGAATATAATTAATGATCATATTAAGACAAATGGTTCTCAACACATTAAAAATTATGTATATAAAATTTAATTTCATTATTACTCAAATAAATTTTCTGTGAAAACATATGTTTTCCATAAATTTCCCCAAAAATATCCATAATCTTGGTAGACACTCATCACATAAAACCTAGAAAAGATGTGTCTTTGAATTTCAACTTATGATCAATATTAATATCATTAAACCATGATGGTATACATAACTCTTAAGTTAATGAAGACATATATTATTCCAAAATTTGACAAAATCATTAAATGATTCAAGATTCTTATACCAAAATACCATTAGTAAGAATACTTCTACAATATAACTCATGAATTCCAATAAATTCATCAACCATTTTACATCAATATATGTACTTACTTGGATAAGAAAATAACCTTTAGATGAGTGAATTGACTCGAATAATTACTAGGTTATCCAAATTTAAGACAATAAATTATAAATAGATCCCACGAATGATATTTATTTCCTTTTATTGTACTCTTTATTTTTACTCGACAATTATTTTCTTTATTACCTTATTTTTCACACCTAAAACATTTTCTTGATCCATTGAGACACCTTTTACTCAATCTTATACACCTTAAGTTTAACAGAGGTCATTAATTATCATCATCTATTCAAATAATTAATAATGGTGTTTAAATATAATTTAAATTATCCTATGAATTTTCGTGCTGCCTATCTAACTAGTTGTGTTATAGGGCCTGTTTTCATACACAAAGTGATGATCAGGTGAATTCCAATGCAACTTTTTTTGAGTTATGTCCCTTATGTACACTTTTTCAATAACCTTTTCCACTTTTAGTATGCAAACACGGATTCATTTTATAGAAAACCCCCATAATATATACATTACATAATCTTTAGGATGTTCTTATATACTTCTCCTAAAAATTTATCATAGGGTTATGTTCCATAGTCTATGTTTTCCTAAATCTATTTATCAATGTTTCTAATAAAAATCCTTAGATTCCAACTATAGGGAATATGACCCCAGTATCCCCGAGTCGGTGTCTTCAAAATTACATTGTCATAAGATACAAGGAATCACATCCCGATTGACCATAGAATTTAGTAGTCTTGGTAAACTAAATACAGAATTGAGTATTGAATTACATTTCAAAACACAAATTACAACGTAATTGTTTCTAATGAATGTAATTATTCACAGTAGAATATCCTTTTATATCATTCATAGTACACTTCTTGTATTTGTAATAAAGGAAAAAAAATAATGGTGTACACAAATTCTCAGTAAGGGTCCAATATAGTAGAATAAATCATGAATTAATATGAATAATCAATATATAAATATAAAAAACCGAATGCACATCCTCAATAATGAAAATATTGGAAGTAAGTTCCCCCAAATACATTATATAGGGGAAAATCTCATGGATAACAATCAATATTGAAAGTTAAATAACTAAAAAAAATTACATTTAATGAATAAAATGACTATTGTTGGGACCAAGGTGGATGAAGTCTGTTGTATAGGTGCAACAAGTTTTTTGTCTATTTAATGTGTTATTTCTTGTCATTATTAAAATAAAAACACATTGTAAATTCTAGTGGTAAAAAAAGCCGTTTCAGAATTATACGATCAGAGAAAATTTTCATGTGAAATTCCATCAATTGATGTTTTGTGTTTTGAATGTTTTTCTTTGGGTGAACTTGTTTTCAAACTCATATTTCTGGAATGAAGCTTTTCAAAATTGACCAGGAATAAGTATTGAATACAGGACATTGATAGAGTGGTAAAACAAAAAATATGATGATGCTATACAGATCTCAATGTTATAAATATCCTGAAGTAGTCTCATGATACAATCCAATTATTATAAAAGAGAATAAGTGGAGATTTGGTTTTTAGACACAGTGTATAAGATGGAATTGTTTCAAGAAATATAGAAGTAATAATTCATTATAGTAATAATATTGGATTTTTTTTGATCGGTTGATCCATCAGACAGGCCAGTCCATCAGATGACTTTTTTGGCACCAATAAAGTGTTGATTTTAGATTCTCTTTCAGAGAACCAATCAAACATGTTTTCAAGCAGATGAATCAGAATAAAAAATTAGACAGAGTAATCTGATTGAGTTTTGTATGAATTAAAGAGATAAATTTCATACATTCTATTGGCTATGAATGTGAATAAATATTTTTGAAAATTATAAAAACTGATGTTTTTTTTGAATATGTACAATGAAAAATTTCAGAACCTATTGATGATTGTTTCTTAACTTATTAATAAATATTTTTTACTTATTTTGTTCTAGAAAAATAAAATTCTTTATTATATTGATCATAGTGTTGTGAAAGAGTAAGAGTATTCCGTACTTGTGGTATCCACACAAAAAATATTTCTTCTTGTGTATTGTGTGGTATTGAATTGTTTTCTAACCATACTAAGGACTAGTTACTATGATTATGTATTAAACCTAGTAATTAATTTTTCACTTGTTGATGTGTTTGAAAGTTTGTTTTTATGAAAAGTTGTTCCTCTTTAATAGGATGTGAAGGTTGTTAAAAATGTTAATATAAGAATAAAAATAAATCACTTATTCACCCCTCCCCCTTTCAGTGGTTACATTGATCCTATATAGTCCATTTAAATTGGAATTAGAATGATGGTCCATTTATTTACTCTTTATGATAGTTTGAAAATAATTTTCTATGGATAGTTTGAATTATATGAATAGTTTTGGGATTTCTATTTTTTATGGAAATAAGTATCATATATGGAATGATATAATGTTTTAATATCTTGTGTCCCTTTGTTTTGATATTCTATAGGTTGAAATAGATGTATATCCTCATCATATTGAAAATGTCCCTCTTATACCAACCCATAAGAAAAATCTATAGAATTATGGACATGATAAAAATTCTTTACTCTCTTCACTTCATAAAAGTGAATGTTCCTATTATACCAACCCATTAGAGAAATCTATAGAATTATGGACATGATAAAAATTATTTACTCTCTTCACTTCATAAAAGTGAATTTGTTAGAGTAAAATTAGTTTCAACTGCCATAGGTATTTGATAAAATTTAAAAAAATATATGAATTCAATATGATGGGGAAGTTGACGAAGTAAAAAAATTAGAGGATGAAGTCTGAATACCTAAAAATGGGTGACTATGAATTTATTGGATACTATTTCACATTTGTGAATGATATTTTTTTCACCATATGTTATATCGGTGAAAAGCACTAAGATTCTATTATTTTGGAGAAATAGTATGAATTCTCCCCCACAAGTTTGATTACAAGGTTTAATCTTTGGAAGATAGAGATCCTGAAAATATATCTTTGGATAATTTATACATTACTCTCATTACATATGAGATCATAAGTGATAATGTTTAAAAAAAAATAAGAAAATGATTGAGAAATTTCCTTCAAATCTACCATAAAAGGAAAATATAAGAAAGTTCTCCAAGATGAAGTAGACAACGACTCCAATATTCAAGATGAGTTTAGTAAAAATCTTGATACATTTGTTTCCTAATTTTCCTAAAATCTTTAAATAAGAAGAAGAATGTACACAGGGAATTTAACACTCCAATTAATTGTCTATGTAACCATTGGACATTTATGTTTCAAATTTTCCTTGATGAGAGGATGGAGAAAAAATTGGTTAATATAATAAAAATTCAAGAAAATATTTTATAAAACAAGCCAACATACCTAAATATTATTCAAAAATAAAGGATAAAAATTTATCAAAATCTAAAAAGATATTATATTTTTTATAATACTATATAATATGATGAAAATAAAGTTGAACTGAAAAATAAACTGACCATAATATATAAAGCACATTTGTTGAAAAAGTAAATGATGCAAAATGTTTGGTTTATAATTTTTGTGGTTCTAAAGAAGATACATAGCTATATGTTTCTCTAAAAATAAAGTTGAAATAATATATATAAAATATTTTAATACTCGAGAGGGAAATCAAGAAGTTGAGAATGGAAAGTTATTCAACTGATAATCAATAATATCATCTTAAAGAAAAATCTATGTTGGAGTAAGAGATTTTTCATTTTAATTAATCTATTGAAAATCATAATATTATAAATTAAAATCTTTAAATAATGATAAATGTGGAGCAATAATTATGAAATTCTCAATAAATGTTCTAAAAAACTAAGTAGATATTGACACATTTCAAAAACTATATTTTTATAATTGGAGAATGTTCTAGGGAGCGTGTACCTGAGAAACATTAACAAAAGATATATTCAAAGGTTTTAAAGAAAAATTGAATATATTTCTATAAAGAATAATTTTGTGGTAATATTGTATGTACCCAAAATCCACAAAGTTGAAAATTCATATGTTTTGAAAATTTCAAAGTATGAAACAAATGTTGATGCAAATAGTGATTCTATTGAATATGAGAATAAATCTATGTTGAAAAAAAATTACAAATGATATTATAAATATTGGGGATTGATAATTTTCTGACATGGATAGTAATAATATGGTCAAAAAAAGTTTACAAATAAAGGTAGTATGAAATTTATAGAGGTAAATATTATTTTATGGATACTACTGGTATTTTAGAAGATTCAACCATATAGAAAATTGTGTGGGTTCAATCAAAAACAATTTAATTATCCCATGTGTAACAAAAAGAATAGTTTGAGATGGATTCAACCCATTCAAAGAGGGAAAACTGTGAAAGATAGTTTGAAGAATGAAAATATATTTTATCTTTTGGAAATTATTTGTGAAAGAAGTGAACAACATGGAAATATTTATAAAGAATGACTTGTATTGTTACCAATACAAAAAATAATTCCTCAAAATTATCAAAAGATGAATATGAAGTATAATAAAAGGAAATAAAAGAAATTATTTTTGAATCATCTCCCAAAGATAAAAAAGGAAAACTAACCTGGATTTTAGATAGTGGGTGATATTTAGATTTGAATAGAGATATGAAGATTTTAAAGAATGTGAATGACTTTAAATATGTACTAGTGAGGTATGTAAATGATAAATCCCTTATAATCAAAGGTATCAAATATTATATTCATTGGGGGATAAAAAATTAAATTCAAAAAGGCATTGTTTTAATGGACTAAAACAAACCTTCCTAAATGTTTCAAAATATTTTTATGAATTTAGTACTAGTTTTTTTAAAGGATTTTTTTGTTTAGAAAATGGTTGAAGAAGGGAAATATATTACAAGAGGTTAGCTTATAAAAGGGATCATTTTTCAAGTTGGTGATGTATAAAATTCATATTATTTAAGAATAATGGATGAGAATCAATTATGGAATAAAGGTTGGTAAATTTGTGTTAGAGGAATATGAGAATGTTAATATCATGAGATGGTATCTTTGATATTCCTAATTATACCAGAATAATATATCGGTGTTGTTCTATAAGTTTGAAATGAAAAATTACAAACTCAGTGCATAAAAAAGGTTAAAAATTATTTTACTCATCTACTAGAGATTATTAATTCTGATATTCTTGTGCCAATGAAGAAACAATAAACTTTTGTAGATAAGTAGTTCATTTATTTTATTGATGATTTTACTCACATTACATGTATTATATGTTTGAAACATAAATAATAATCTCAAAAAAAGCTTAAGAGTTTTAGGAGAAGAGTTGAAAATAAATTTGGATATTATTTGAAGAATTTACAAACTAATAATTGTTGTGGAAAATAAATAAATAATTCATAAATTATCTTAAAAAACATGGAATGATTCATGAGTTCAGTTCACATTAAATACCATATTAAAATGGTATTTCTGAAAGAAAGAATAGAAATTTGGTGCCCATGGGGTGTATAATTTTGATTGAACATGGTATTTCTCACTACTTCTGAAGTAAGTTTATGACTAATTTAGTTTATATTCATAATTAGGGTTTCTATAGACCATTCCCAAATATGAATCCCTATAAAGTTTTATACAATGAAATTCCATGTTTGAAACACTTAAGGGTTTTTGGGAGTCCCTTCATCACAAAAAAGGTGTAAATCTTAGAAACTTTGATCAAAGAGTTTAGGATGGAATTTTTCATGGTTGTGCTCCTAATAGTAGAGAGTATAGATTCTTTAACAGATAAATAGTTAAGATATTAGATTTTACTGATGTAAAAGATTATGAAGAGGTTTTTTTGGAATTTTCACAAACACATGTAGATAAATAAGATGGGTAAGATGTGATAGTTGAGAAAAATGAAAATAATTCCAATAATAGTGATTCTATGAAAATTATAGATTCATAAATCTCCATTTTTAGTAAAGTGGAATACCATCATAAATCTCATATGATGTTGAGGAAACAAGTGTAAGTACAAAAAATCACTAGTTATCAAAAACAATAATTTTGAACAAGAATAACTTCCATATTTGTTGTATATATTTCTTTATATTAAAAACATGTCCAAAATATGTTAATGAAGCTTTCATGAATCAAATTTTGATTCGTATTATGAATGAAGATTTTGACTAGATTGAGAAGAATTATACTTGGGAATTGGAACAAAGTGGATGTTCAGAAACAAGTTATATAAAGATTTTAAAGTGATAAAAAACAAAGAACAATTGGTTTCCAATGATTAATCACAAATTGTAAGAAATGATTTTTATGATACTCTTTATCTAGAACCAAGATTAGAAACAATTATAATTTTTCTTACTATTTATGCATAATGAGTTTATAAAATTTTATAGATGGATGTGAAATTATCTTTTCTCAAAGTAGAAATTGATGAAGGAGTTTATATTAAAAAAAATATAGATTTTAAAATTGGAAAAGATGAAATATATGTATACAATTTAAAGGAATCCTTGAATGGTATAAGTAAGATTCGAGATCTTGGTATTCCAAATTGGATGTCTATTTGATGAAGCTGAACACTAAGAAAAGAAGATTTGACACTAATCTCTATGACAAAGAAAATAAAAATACCCTTATCATTGTAATTGTTTATTTTAATGACAATATATTTTCTAAGAATGATGAATCATCTTGTGAGAGGTTTGATGAGGAAATGAATATTTTTTTTGAAATTTCCATTCTTGGTGAATTGAGAAGTTTTCATTACATATAAATCTCACAAAAGAATAATTATTTTTTTTTGGGAATTGGATGGGCCCGTAAGGGGCTCCGCGTCTCCGTCTCTCTCCCCTCGTCGCCGCCTCCTTCTGCCTAGGGTTCGTGCGGCGCCTTTCCTTCAGGTCGTGGCAGCGGTCTCTCGTTTGCAGTGGAGTCGGAGCCCTCTGGGATTGCGTGATGCGGACTCCGCCTCCTTGTCCTTCTCGCACAGCGATTCCCTATCTCGGATAGGGTTTCTTTGTTTCTGATGCTGGTCGACAACTCCAGGATCTGCGGCTCGAGTGATGCCTCCTCTTCTCCGACCTGTGTTGGGCATTTCGTCGCAACCCTGAGGTGCGGCTTGGATGGCGATGACGGGATCTTCTCTACAGCAACTCCGAGATCTGGTTTTGTTGATGTTTCTGGTTCCGTTCTTTCTGTCGTTTTGTTCATGAGGTGTTGGTGATGGTTTTGTGGTGGGTTGGTTGGTGATTACCAGTTGTTTTTTGGTCCGCGACACATTCGATGGTGGGATGCGATCGATTGGAGGTTTCTTGTTCTGGTTTTGGTTTGTTGGTGTTAACTTGGGGAGCCGATGTTCAGTGAATGGTGTGTGGGTTTCGATTCTCCGCTTCTGAACTGGGATTTTTGTCTCTGTTTTTGGTTAATTTTGTGGATCTTGGTGTTGTATTGACGCCGGAGGAGGTCTCGCCGGTGACGATGGATGGTGATGTTGATGGGTGTGATGGTTGGGTGCGTATCGAGGGTGTGAGCGACTCGAGGCATTGAAAGGTGTGCGGTGACGGCGTGCGGATCGAGGACAGCTGTATGGGTAATTGGTTTTGAAATTTGAATTTGTATTTGCACTGTATGATGCGGAGTGGTCTTTGGTTGCTGTGTCACATTGTAAGGGGTACCGGCAACCCTTAAACCGGTTGTTTTTTCTCTTTTTTTCCTTTAATAAATTTGTGGGACCAGGATTACGCCTGGTTCAGAAATTCCAGGTAATAATTATATTTTTCTATCTCTTGATAGTTATGTTAAGGAACTTTTCAATATTATATTCATCGAAAATTGAAAACTTATTTCTGCACCATTTTTCTTATTAACCAAATTTTTTAATTATATATAATAAAATTAAGTGAATTATAATGATTTTAGAAAGCTTATTAGATGTTTATTTTATCTATATTCTTCAAGACCAAATATTTAAAATATTGTTACTTTATGTTTAGGATTCCAAATAGATCCAAATTAATCTAATATCATAGTGGGAAATCAAATTTATTATATATATATAAGCCTAATATATTTTGTTATAAAATATGGAATCCTATAAAAAATTTATTTTTTTGGTTATAGGGATGCTAATTGGGATGGAAGTTTGGATTTTTAGAAGATATACATCTGGTGGAGTTTTTTTCTAGGTAACGTTATGTGAGTTATCATACTAAAAAGATGAGTTATGTATCTCTTAACAAAAATGAAGCAGAATATTTTTTTCCACTCAAGATACAATCAAACTTATGTTGATGATGACTTATTTGGAATATTTCCTAGTTTGTATTAAGTTAATACTTCTCTTGTGTTGTGATAATCAAAGTGTTTTCAATCCCACTAGAAATATAGGAAAATATAATCATTTGAATAATATTGATATCTAATATCCCATCATCAATAAACTTGTGGGGAAGAATGAACTCATGTTGGACTATGTTCAAACAACGGAACAAGTTGTTGATATATTCATGAAAACATTACCAAAGGATGTTTTTTTATAAATTGAAGTTAAAAATTGGAATCCAACATCTTTTTATCTACTGTTAAGGTATGTTTTCATTTACCCCCTCTCATATTTTCTTTGGATTTTTTCTTCAAGGGGAAGAAAAATGATGCTTCATAATTCAATCCATTAGTATGTTCTAAAACATTTAAGGCAATCGTTTTTTTGGGGAGTTTTTAAAAACAAAAAATAATTAATTCAGGGTGTAAATGTGTCAATTTTATTAATATCTTGTTGAAGTGTATGTGTGAAATATTTTTTATTTTAATAACATTTAAATGTTTTGAAGAGTTTCAATTTTAAAATTTGTAAGATCTAGTGAGTATGAATATTTAGATTTTTTTCTTATGTCACTACATAGTAAAATCGTGGTTTTATTGTTCTATAAATATTATTTACTACACTATGATCAATCAATAAGATTATAATTATTGATAAATGATCCATTTATTGAGTTAAAAAGTTACTGTGATTTATGAATCTTTGTGGACAAAAAAATACCAAGGGGTAGATCATTGGAACCAAGTTGGTTGGAGGTTTTTTAACGACACTGGAATATTGTTGTTTGCTGAAAGTTATGTTTTTGTTAATTATTAAAAATCTCCTCACTTTTTAAATTATAGTGATCAGACCATGTTTTTTAGACTTAGATGACAAGAAACCGTAATGTTGATAAATTCCATCAATTTAAGATTTTTTTTCTAAATTTTGTTTTCTAGGTGAACTTATTTTTGGAATTATATATTATTAATGTAGATTTTTGTAATGGGAAAGGATGAACTATCAAATAAGATACATCAACAGAAAGGTTCAACTCAAAATCTGACAATGTTATACCAATCTCAATATTCTAAATATCATGAGGATTTTTCCTGATATATGTCATAGTTTGTAAAATAGAAGAAGTATTGATTTGGTTTTTTGAAATAGTTTATCAGATGGAGTTTTTTAATAAATATGGATGTGTGAATTTACTAATGTCAGAAGAGTAGAAAAATTGTTGATTGATTGATCCATTAGAAATAAAATCCTTAAGTAGACCCAATTCATCATATGAACAGGTCTATCAAATGATCCATCAGTTTTTGGGATATAGAAATTAAGAATTATCTATTACCACTAATCCAAAAAGGCAAGTGTTTGACACCAATAAGCCATCAGATGTATAATTCCATCACTTGTAAAAACAAAAAAAATTTAAAATTTTATCGAATCGAGAAGAGTTGTTATTTGTGAATGAGAATATATTTTACTCTGATCAATCAGGAAAGTAATTTAAACCAATCAATACTGAAATTGGATGACACTGATCTATCAAGGAAGTTGTTGATATCGATAAATCAGGTGATATTCGTAGACTGATCCATCAAGAGAGCTTTAGAGTATGATCCATAAAATTATATATTTATTAGATTTATTGGACAATTTGTTTTACATAGATAATCCATCAGCTTTTGAGATTTATTGGACACATTTTCATTGGTCTCAGGAAAAGGTAAGCAGATGAGGAAAATAGAAAAAAAGGTGAGACATATAGAAGTTTCTAATGAACTATTGTTGTAGGGTCCGAATTATATAGGATTTTTAATAATTTTTTCAACCAGATTCAATTGGTTTGGAGAATCAGAGTTAGAATCATTTTTTTCATATGTTTTTGATCTGGTCAAGAGAACTTAATTGATTAATAGAGTTTTGGATAGAGATGATCTATCTATCAGTTTTTAGACTAAGCACTTTTTTATTTCTTATTCAAGTATAGTTTTGAATTAATACATTCCTATAAATTAAAGAATATTTGAGAAGATACCAGAAGGGTTGATAATAATTTATAAGTGAAGAAGTGAGTTTAAATGAATGTGAAATTTTAATATGTGAATTTGATTAAGACGGAAAACAATTTCAGGTGTTCTATACTATTCCAAGAATGCTGATATAATCTAATCCTATTACAATGTAATTTGATACTTTTCACAAGTAAAATAAGTGGAGTGTTGTATTTTTGAATTTTAACTAGTTTCCAGATATAATAAGTGATCTAAAAAGTGGTGGATATGATTCACTAGATCAGAACAAACCCCGGAATTGGATTGTACAATTAAATTGATTGGTTATATATAAATAAGGAAGAAATAAATATTTGAGTCACGATTCTCTATATGAAAACCAACCAAACTTGTTTCCAGATAGATTCACCAGATAGAAAAATCGTAAAAAGAAATCTGACTGAGATTTTTATGAAGTCTAGATAAGATGTTCTTAGCTACTACTAGGTAAACAAGTTAATTTTCTTAAAATATTATCAAATGTAATTTTTAATGAATTAAAGTGAAAAATTTCTGAACCTATTGGTGAAGTTTTCTAAACGTTGTAAAAAATATTATTTACATGTTCAGTTATATAATAAGCAAGTGGATTGGAGTATTAATCATTGTACTCTGCATGTGTAAGTGTATTTCATGCTTACTCTATACACACAAAAAGTATTTTTCTAGGGGATTATTTGGTATTTAATTGCATCCAAACCATGAAAATATCAATATACTCTTATTGAGTAGTAAAAATTTTAAATACTTGGGTTTTCATGGATTCTTTTGAATGTTTTTTTAGAAATATTTTTTCCAATTAATTGGGGGTGAAGGTTGTTAATAAAATTAACAGAAAAATAAAAAAGATATCACTAATTCACCCACATCCACTCTCAATGATTACTTTTATCACGTGTAGGACATTTCAAATATTATAACTGTATAAGGTATAATCAATATGGAAATGTAAATAAATTAACCTCAATTTCTTGTAATCAATAATGTGGGAAGGAAGTGATTCTAGAGATAATATCAGTGTGAAAATATCATCAATAATAATCATTATGGGAAGAAAAATTACTAATAACAATTTCCATTTAATCAATAACATAAATATCATAACTTGATATGGAATAATAAAAAAGAAAAGTTGAATAACTAAAAATTAATTCCATTTAATCAATAACTGAGATTAAAATGCATCCAGTGATAACCTCATTATGGAAATATCATGGATAATAATAACTGAATTCTGGATGAATGGAATTATTAATTAATGGATGTCATGCCTCGAGAACATGATTCCACTACAATATAAATATATCCTCAAGACAGTTTAAAACTATTGGGTACAAAACCATCTTGTTTGGACGACTAATTTTATGAAAGCTTACTGATTCGCCTCTAGAGACTATGTATACATAATGGGTCTATCTATAACTATACCATACCTATTTCTGTATGTCTAAAGAATTTCTCATATATCAAATAATCTATTTAATTCGTGAATAATGGTCCTTATCATCAAATATCTATATGCAGTAACAAATATCAATGTATCAATATTTCCCCAAATATACAAATAACTTTCAATATAGAACACCATATGTTGATCTAATATAAATTTTTTGTAATAAACATATCCATGATAAATAATATGGATATTTAGGTGAAATTTGAAGTCTACAAGAATGTGAATAACTCAAGGGAAATTTAATGAATAAATAACTAAATCAAGTATGTTAATGTCAATACATTCCCTGGTAAAACTGATCATAAACCATCAAATGTTAGAGTAAGGACTGTCCCAGTAAATAATATACCCACAAGAATACTAATAAAGGGTTTTTTCATTGATGAATATAAATACCAAAAAAATATTTTTAAAAACATTATTATAAATTATATCCTTTTCATTTAGAAAATAAAATTTTAAAAATATAAGTTGACAAAAAATATGAAAGTACTATTCTTTGAAAATAACATTACAATGTTTAAAACTAATCTTTAAGAATAATTTTTTTCAGAAAGGATGGATATTTCATTCATTTCATACATGTTAAAACAAATATTTCTTTCAATTTTTCAATAAAATACAAATGATCATTATTTTGAAAAGGACATGAATATTCATTGAAAAACATTTTCTAAAATGTAAAAATAGGAAAAAATGCCATTAATAATTATTTTAAAAGTTTTTATCAAATAGAAATGTTTTTTTAAAAACAAGGTTTTGGAAGAAAACAGATTTTCGACTGAAGAGAGAAATGAAGATGGATTTTATTAAAAACATTTTATCAATTATTTTAAGTACTAATTAGTGGAAAATGGAACTATTAATTGATAATATTAGGAATAACTAGAGTTTTGTAAAATTATTCGTGTTTTTAAGACAGTGATCTAATTATTTCTTTTAAATTAAATTCAAGAATAAAAAATCTCCATGAGAATGAGACTGTGAAATAAACCATTGCAATGATCATAACATTGAAGTGAAAATTAGTCCATGAATAAATTATATATAAATCAACTATAAATACAAATAAATATAGTGTAAATAAATCATATTATAATAAAATTTCATTTCACACGTAACCATAGAGTATCAAAGATGAAGAAGAAGTAATATAACCCTGGGAAATGAAATTTAGTTATTAAATAATTACCACATAGTAACTATTATTTCATATACACGTGGATGAAATAATTCATATTTAGACATAAAATAACATGAATTATTTAGGAATCATGAAATTATATTTCAAATTGGTAGTGTATACACCATATAAATGAAATTAGGTGCATAACATTATAATATGCCCCAATGATGATAAATCGAGACAAAGTCCCTTACGAAGATCATATCCTTAAAGTGGGGATTAATCAATAAATATATTATGTCTATCAAATACAAATCCACATAAAAATGTGAATACAACATAAAATAAGCATATCTCATTGCACATATAATCTTATCTAGTCATAATTAATGAAAAATATTTTTAACCCAAAGAATAGAAATTGTGTTATGAAATACCATACCTCGCACTTCTTTTTTATTTAATTTGATTAAAACTACTATATATTGGTTTAAAATAAGTTATAAATTTATAATATAACCATATTAATGAAGGAATAGTGAGGTATGGAAATGATAAATCCCTTATAATAAAAGGTATAAAATATTATATTATTGGGGAAGAAAACTAAAATACAAAGAGGCCTTGTTTGTTAATGGACTAAAAAACACCTTTCTAAATGTTTCTAAACATTTTGATGAATTTAATAATATTTTTTGAAAATATATTTTTGTTTAGAAAATGGTAGAAGATAGGAAATATATTACAAGAGGTCATCTTATAAAAGGGAACATTTTTCAAGTTGGTGACGTATAAAATTCATGTTATCTAAGAATAAAGGAAGAGAATCAATTATGGCATAAAAGGTTGTTAAATATGTGTTAGAGGAATATGAGAATGTTAATATCATGAGATGGTATCCGTGATATTCCTAATTATAAAAGAATAATATATTAGTGTTGTTCTAAAGGTTTCAAATGAAAAATTACAAACTCAGAGCATAAAAAAGGTTGAAAATTGTTTAACTCATCCACTAGAGATGATTAATTCTGATATTTGTGGGCTGATAAAAAAACAATAAACTTTCATAAATAAGTAATACATTTATTTTATTAACGATTTTACTCACATTACATGTATTTTATATTTGAAACATAAATAAGAATCTCAAAAAATTATTAAGAGTTTTAGGAGAAGAGTTGAAATTAAATGTGGATATTATTTGAAGAATTTACAAAATAATAATGGTGGTGAATAAAAAAATTAATAATTCAGAAATTATCTTGAAAAACATGGAATTCTTCATGAGTTCAGTTCACATTAAACACCATATTAAAATGGTGTTTCTAAAAGAAATAATAGAAATTTGGTGGCCATGGGGTGTATAATGTTGATTGAACAAGGTATTTCTCACTACTTCTGAAGGAAGGGGATGAATAATTTAGTTTATATTCATAGTTAGGGTTTTTATAGACTATTCCCAAATATGAATCCCACTATATGTTTCTACATTGAAATTCCATGTTTTAAACACTTAAGGGTTTTTGGGAGCCCCTCCGTTACAAAAAGGTGTAAATCTTAGAAAATTTGATCAAAGAGGAGAGGATGGAATTTTTCATGGTTTTTCTCCTAATGGTAGAGGGTATAGATTCTTTAACAGATAAATAGTTAAGATATTATATTTTACTGATTTAAAATTTTATGAAGAAGTTGTATATGAATTTTCACAGACACATTTAGAAAAATAAGATGGGTAAGATGTGATAGTTGAGAAACATAAAATAATTCCAATAATAGTGATTCCATGAAAATTATAGAATCCTAAATCACCTTTTTTATTAATGTGGAATACCATCATATATCTCATATGAGGCTGGGGAAACAAGTGTAAGTACAAAAAATAATTGGTTGTCAACAACAATAATTTTGAACAAGAAAAACTTCCGTATTTTTTGTATATATTTCTTTATATTAAAAACATGTTCCAAAATATGTTAATGAAGATTTCATGAATCGGTTGTGGATTAGTACTATGGATGAAGAGTTTGACTAGATTGAGAAGAATTATACTTGGTAATTGGAACAAAGTGGATGTTCAAAAAAAAGTTAAATGAAGATCATGAAGTGATAAAGAACAAAGAACAATTGGTTTCTAATGATTAATAAAATTTTTTAAGAATTAATGTTTATGATAATATTTCTCCATAATGAAGGTTAGAAACAATTAGAATCTTTCTTAATATTTATGCACAATGAGTTTACAAAATTTTTTAGTTGGATGTGAAATCATCTATTCTCAAAGTAGAAATTGATGAAGGAGATTATATTAAATAAATATGTAGATTTTTAATTGGAAAAGATGAAATATATGTATATAATTTAAATAAATACTTTAATGGGATAAAGTATGATTCAAGATCTTGGTATTCAAAATTTGATATTTATTTGATGAAGTTGAACATTATGAAAAGAAGAGTTGACAGTAATCTCTATGACAAAGAAAATAATAATATCTTTATCATTTTAATTGTTAATTTTAATGAAATTATATTTTTTATGAATGATGAATGATCTTGTGAAAAGTTTGATGAGGAAATAAAGATTTTATTGAAATTTACATTATTGGTGAATTGAAATGTTTTCTTTACTTATAAATCTCACAAAATAATAATTATATTTTTCTATCTCCATATAGTTGTGTTAAAAAACATCGTAATAATATTTTCTTAGGAAATTGAAAAACTCATTCCGCAAAATTTCTCTTGGTATCCAATTTTACTTATGATATATAAGAAAAAGAAGTGAATTATAATGATATTAGAAAGCTTATTGGATTTTTATTTTATTTGTATTCTTCAAGCCAAAATATTTTTTATATTGTTCCTTTATGTGTAGAATTCCAAATGGATCTAAAATTATCTAATATCATAGTGGGTAATAAAATTCTAATATATATATATAAGACTAATATATTTTGTTATAAAATATGGAATCTTATAAAAAATTTATTTTTTTGGTTACATGGATGCTAATTGGGATGGAAGTGTGGATTTCTAAAAGATATACATATGGTAGAGTTTTCTTTCTATGGAATGTTATGTGAGTTATAATACTAAAAAGACAAGTTATGTATCTCCTAACAAAAACAAAGAAGAATATTTTTTTTCCACTCAAGCTACAATAAAACTTATGTTGATGATGACTTAGTTGGAATATTTCATAGTTGATATTAAATTAATACATCTCTTGTGTTGTGATAATCAAAGTGTTATCAATCCCAGTAGAAAGATAGTGAAATATACACATTTGAATAATATTGATATCTAAAATCACATCATCAAAGAACATATAGAGAATAATGAACTCATTTTGGACTATATTCAAACAAAGTAACAAGTTGTTGATATATTCATGAAAACATTACCAAAGGATGTTTTTTATAAATTGAAGTTAATAATGGGAATCCAGCCTCTTCCTATCTAATGATAAGGAATTTTTTTATTTACCCCCTCTCATATTTTGTTTAGATTTTTTCTTTAAGGGGATGATAAATGATGCTTCATAATTTAATCCATTGGTATGTTCTAAACCTTTTATGGAAATCATTGGGGGGGGGGGGGTTTAAAACGTGTAAATAATTAACATAGGGTGTAAATGTGTGAATTTTATTAATATATTATTTAAGTGGATGTGTGAAATATTTTTTTCAGGAAAGTGTAAATTTTTTGAAGAGATGAAATTTCAAAAAGTGGTAAGATCTAGTGAGTATGAATCTTTAGAGTTTTTTCCTAAGTTACTATATATGGACATCATGGTTTCTTTGTTTAATGAATATTATTTCCTATACTATTATCAATCAATAAAATTATAATTATTGATAAAAGATACATTTTTGAGTTAAAATGTTACTATGATTTATGAATCTTTGTTGAAAAAAATACAAAGGGATTGATTGTTGGGACCACGTTGGTTGATGGTTTTTTAAGGACACTGGAAGATTGTTGTTTGCTGAAAGTTCTTATTTTCTTTTCATTATTAAAACACACCTCACTTTTTAAATTCTAGTGATCAGACCATCAGGTGTTAGAATTAGATGACCAGAAATAGTATTCTTCATAAATTCCATCAATTTACGCTTGTTGTTCTATATTTTGTTTTCTAGGTGAACATGGTTTTGGAATTATATATTAGGAATGTAGATTTTTATAATTGGAAAGGAAGAAGTATCAAATAAAAGACATCAACATAGGGGTTCAATACAAAATCTTATGATGATTTATCTATCTAAATATTCTAAACATCATGAGGAAGTCTCATGATACATGTCATAGTTTATAAAAGAGAAGATGTGTTGATTTGGTTTTCTGAAATAGTTTATCAGAAGGAGTTTTTTCAAGAAATATGGAAGTGTGAATTTAGTAATGTAAGTAGAGTAGAAAATGTGTTTATTGATAGATCTATTAGCAATAACATCCATTAGTAGAACCAATTAATCATATGAACTGGTATATTCAAATGAACCATCAGTTTTTGATATATAGAAATTAAGAAGTATTTATTACCACTAGTCCAAAAGAAAAGTGTTTGACACCAATAATCCATTAGATATATAATTCTATAATATATAAAAATATAAAAATTTTCAAATTTTATCTAATGGAGAAGAGTTTTTATTTTTTGAATGAGAATATTTTTGACTCTGATCAATCAGGAAAGTAATTTACACCAATCAATCCTGAGATCAGATGTCACCGATCCATCAAGGACGTTGTTGATACCGATAAATCTGGTGAGCATTATAGACAGATCCATCAAGAGTGCTTTAGAGAATGATCCATAAAATGATTTATTGATTTGATTTATTAGAAGATTTGTTTTACATAGATAATCCATCAGAGGTTGAGTTTTATTGGACACATTTTCATTGGTCTTAGGAAAAGTTGAGCAGATGAGGAAAATAGACAAAAAAGGTGAGACATATAGAAGTTTCTAATGAATTATTATTGTAGGGTTCAAATTCTATATTAGTTTTAATAATTATCTCAACTATATTCAATTGGCTTGGAGAGTCTGAGTTAGAATCATTTTGTTTTATATGTTTTTGATCAGTTCAAGAAAACTGAATTGATGGACAGAGTTTTAGATTGAGATGTTCTAGGAAATCAGTTTTTAGAATAATAACCTTTTTATTTCTTATTCAAGTACATTTTTGAATTAATTCGTAAACATGAATTAAGTAATTTTAGAGAATATACCAGAAGGGTTGATAATAATTTATAATTTCTAAAAGTGAGTTTAAATAAATCTGAAATTTTAATATGTGAATTTTCCTAAGCCGGATAATTATTTCAGGTTCACTATACTATTCTAAGAATGCCAATATAATGGCATCCCAGTACAACGTACTTTGATACTTTTCAAAAGTAAAATAAGTGGAGTTTTGAATTATTGAATTTTGACTAGTTTCTAGATATAATTATTGATCAAAAAATTGGTGGTTAGGATTCACTAGATCAGAAAAAACCCCTAAATTGGAATGTATAGTTAAACTGATTGGTTATGTAAAAATAAAGACAAAATAAATATTTGAGTCACATTTCACTATATGAATACCAACCATACTTGTTTCCATATAGATGAATCAGATAGAAAAATCATACAAAGTTATCTGATTGAGATTTTTATGAAGTTTAGATAAGATGTTCTTACCTACTCCTGGGTAAGAAAGTTAATTTTCTTAAAATATAATCAAAATATATTTTTTAATAAATGAAAGTGAAAAATATCTGAACCTATTGGTGAAGTTTTCTAAACATTGTAAAAAATATTATTTACATATTTAGTTATCCAAGAAGCACATGGATTGATGTATTAATCATTATACTATGCATGTGTAAGGGTTTTTCCTTCTTACTCTATACACAAAAAAAGTATTTTTCTAGGGGATTATTTGGTATTTAATTACTTCCACACCATGAAAAGTTCAGTCTACTCTAATTTAGTAGTAACCATTTTAAATACTTGGGGTTTTCTGGATTCTGCTGAATGTTTTTTTAGAAATATTTTTTCCAATTATTTGGGGGTGAAGGATGTTAATAAAATTAACAGAAAAATAAAAATGATATCACTAATTCACCCACATCCACTCCCAATTATTACATTTATCATGTGTAGGAAATTTTAAATATCATAACTAGAATAGGTATAATCAATATGGAAATGTAAACAAATTAACACCAATTTCATGTAATCAATAATGTGGGAAGGAAGTGATTCCATAGATAATATCAGTGTGAAAATCTCATCGATAATAATCAATATGGGAAGATAAATAACATAAAACAATTTCCATTTATTCAATAACATGAATATCATAAATTGATAAGGAATAATCAAAATGATTAGTTAAATAACTAAAAACGAATTCCATTTGATCAATAACTGAGAGCAAAATGCATCCAGTGATAACCTGATTATGGAAATCTCATGGATAATAATAACTAAATTATGGATGAATGGAATTATTAATTAATGGATGTCATACCTCGGGAACATGATACCTCTACCATCTAAATATATCCTCAAGTCAATTTAAAACTACTGGGTACAAAACCATCATGTTTAGATGAATGATTTTATTCTAGCTTACTGATTCGCATCTAGAGACTATCGATGCATCAAGGGTCTATCTATAACTATACCATACCCATGTCTGTATGTATATAGAATATCTCATATATCAAATAATCTATTTAATTCATGAACAATGTTCCTTATCATCAAATATCCATATGTAGTAACAAATATCAATGTATCAATATTTTCCCAATTAAACAAATAACTGTCAATATAGAACACCGTATATAGAACTGATATAATTTTTTTTAATAAACATATCCATGATAAATAGTAAAAATATTTAGGTGAAATTTAATGTCTACAAGAATGTGAATAAATCAAGGTAATGTTAATGAATAAATAACAAAATCAAGTAATTTAATTTCAATACTTTCCCTCGTAAAAATGATCGCAAACCACTAAATGGTAGAATAAGGATTGTCCCAATAAAGAATATACCCACTTAAATACTAATAATGGGATTTTTCATTGATGAATATAAATACTATAAAAATATCTCTAAAAAAATTATTATATATTATATCATTTTCATTTTGAAAATATAAATTTTAAAAATAAAAGTTGACAAAAAATATGAAAATACTATTATTTGAAAATAACATTACAATGTTATAAAATAATCGTTAATAAGAATTTTTTCAGTAAGGATGGAAATTTCATTCA
Organism: Viscum album; assembly: GCA_963277665.1. Taxonomy (NCBI): domain Eukaryota; kingdom Viridiplantae; phylum Streptophyta; class Magnoliopsida; order Santalales; family Viscaceae; genus Viscum; species Viscum album. The sequence goes on from OY728139.1 coordinate 620,292,264, forward strand.
TTTCATACATGTTCAAACAATTATTCCTTTCTATTTTTCAATAAAATAAAAATGAGAATTATTTTCAAAAGTACATGAATATTCATTGAAAAACATTTTTTTTTGAAAAGTAAAAATGGGTGAAAATGAAATTATTAATTAATTTAAAAGTTTAAAAAAATTTGAAATGTTTTTTTAAAAACATGGTTTTGGATGAAAACAAATTTTCAACTGAAGAGAGAAATGAAGATAGATTTTATTAAAAACATTTTAACAATTATTTTAAGTACCAAATAGTGTAAAATGGAACTATTAATAGATAAATTTAGTAATGACCAAAGTTTTATAAAATGATTTGTGTTTTTAAGATAGTGATCTAATAATTTCCGTTAAATGAAATTTAGGAATAAAAAATCACCATGGGAATGAGACTTTGAAATAAACCCTTGGAATGATCTTAAAATTTAAGTGAAAATTATTCAATGAATAAATTATATATATATAAACTTTAAATAAACATAGAACCAGTAAAAATAAAACATATGATAATAAAAAATCATTTCACACGTAATCATAGAATATCCAAGATGAAGAAGTAATATAACACTGGGAAATGAAATTTAGTTATTAAATAATTACCACATAGTAACTATTATTTCATATCCACTTGGATGAAATATTTCACATTTAGACATAAAATAACATGAATTATTGAGTAATCATGATATTATATTTCAAATTGGTAGTGTATACACCATATAAATGAAATTAGGTACATAACATTACAATAGTCCCCAATGATGATAAATTGGGATAAAGTCCCTTACAAAGATCATATCCTTGAAGTGGGGATTAATCAATAAATTGATTATGTGTATCAAATATAAATCCACATAAAAATGTGAATAAAACATAAAATAACCATATCTCATTGCACACATAATCTTATCTTTCCATAATTAATGAAAAATATTTTTATCCCAAAGAATGGAAATTGTGTTATGAAATCCCTTACATCGCACTTTTTTTGTTGTTGAATTTGATTAAAACTACTTTATATTGGTTTAAAATAAGTTATTAATTTATAATATAACCATATTAATGAAGGAATATTGAGGTATGGAAATAATAAATCCCATATAATCAAAGGTATCAAATATTATATTACTGGGGAAGAAAAACTAAAATACAAAGAGGCCTTGTTTGTTAATGGAAAAGACAAACCTTTCTAAATGATTCTAAACATTTTGATGAATTTAAAAATATTTTTTTGAAAAGATATTTTTGTTTAGAAAATGGCTGAAGTTGGGAAATATATTGCAAGTGGTCAACTTGTGAAAGGGAACATTTTTCAAGTTGGTGATGTATAAAATTCTTGTTATCTAAGCATAATGGACGTGAATCAATTATGGAATAAACGGTTGGTAAATATGTGTTAGAGGAATATGAGAATGGTAATATCGTGAGATGGTATCCATGATATTCTTAATTACACAAGAATAAGATATTTGTGTTGTTCTATAGGTTTGAAATGAAAAATTACAAACTCATAGCATAAAAAAGGTTGAACATTGTTTAACTCATCCACTAGAGATGATAAATTCTGATATTTGTGGACCAATGAAAAAACAATAAACATTCATAAATAAGTAATTAATATATTTTACTGATGATTTTACTCATATTACATGTATTATATGTTTGAAACATAAAAATGAATATCAAAAAATTCTTAAGAGTTTTAGGAGTAGAGTCTAAAAGTTTCTACAATGAAATTCCATGTTTGAAACACTGAAGGGTTTTTGGGTGTCCCTCCCTCACAAAAAGGTGTAAATCAGAGAAAATTTGATCAAATAGGTGAGGATGTAATTTTTCATGGTTGTGCCCCTAATGGTATAGGGTATAGATTCTTTAACAGATAAATAGTAATGATATTATATTTTACTGACGTAAAAGTATATGGAGAAGTTGTATGTGAATTTTCACAAACACACGTAGATAAAGAAGATGGCTAGTATGTGATAGTTGAGTAAAATGAAAATAATTCCAATAATAGCGATTCCATGAAAATTAAAGAATCATAAATCACCATTTTTAGTAATGTGGAATACCATCATAAATCTCACATGAGGCTGAGGAAACATGTGTAAGTACAATCAATCATTGGTTATCAACAACAATAATTTTGAACAAGAATAACTTCCATATTTGGTGTATATATTTATGTATATTAAAAACTTGTTCCAAAATATATTAATTACGATTTCATGAATTAGTTGTGGATTCGTACTATGAATGAAGAGTTTTATTAGATTGAGAAGAATTATATGTGGGAATTGGAACAAAGTGGATGTTCCGAAACAAGATAAATGAAGATCATGAAGAGATAAAAAAACAAAGAACAATTAGATTCCAATGATTAACCAAAAATTGTAGGAATTGATTTTTATGATACTCTTTCTCCCGAACCACGGTTAGAAACAATTAGAATCTTTCTTTATATTTATGAACAATGAATATAAAAATTTTTATAGATGGATGTGAAATCATCTTTTCTCAAAGTAAAAATTGATGAAGGTGTTTATATTAAATAACTATGTAGATTTTTAATTGGAAAAGATGAAATATATGTATATAATGTAGAGAAATACTTTAATGGGATAAAGTAAAATTCAAGATCTTGGTATTCCAAATTGGATGTTTGTTTGATGAAGATGAACATTATGAAAAGAAGAGTTGACACTAATCTCTTTGACAAAGAAAATAATAATATATTTATCATTGTAATTGTTTATTTTACTGACATTATATTTTATAAGAATGATGAATTATCTTGTGAAAAGTTTGATGAGGAAATGAAGATTTTTTTGAAATTTCCATTCCTGGTGAATTGAAATGTTTTCTTTACTTATAAATCTCAGAAATGAATAATTATATTTATCTATATCTAAATATTTTTGTTACAGAACTTCGTAATAATATTTTCATAGAAAATTGAAAACCTCTTTCCATAAAAGTTTTCTTGGTAACAAATTTTTTTAATGATATATAAGAAAAGGAAGTTAATTATAATGATTTTAGAATACTTATTGGATCTTTATTTTATTTGTATTCTTCAAGACAAATATTTTATATATTATTACATCATGTGTAGGATTCAAAATATATCCAAAGTAATCTAATATCATGGTGGGAAATCAAATTGTAATATATATATAAGACTAAAATATTTTATTACAAAATATGGCGTCCTATAAAAAATTTATTTATTTTTGGTCATAGGGATGCTAATTGGGATGGAAGTGTGTATTTATAGAAGATATACATACGGTGGAGTTTTCATTCTAGGGAATGTTATGTGAGTTATCATACTAAAAATATGAGTTATGTATCTCCAAACAAAAAATAAGTATAATATGTTTCTTCCACTCATGCTACAATAAAACTTATGTTGGTGATGACTTAGTTGGAAGATTTATTATTTGATATAAAGTTAATACTTCTCTTGTGTTCTGATAATCAAAGTGTTATCAAACCCACTAGAAATCTAGGGAAATATATTAATTTGAATAATATTTATATCTAATATCACATCATCAAAGAACCTGTGGAGAAGAATGAACTCTTGTTGCACTATGTTCAAACAAAGGAACAAGTCTTTGATAGATTCATAAAAACATTACTAAAGGAAGTTTTTTATAAATTGAAGTTAAAAATGGGAATCTATCCTCTTCCTATCTAATGGTAAGGTATGTTTTTATTTACCCCCTCTCATATTTTCTTTGGATTTTTTCATCAAGGGGAAGAAAAATGAAGCTTCATAATTCAATCCATTGGTATGTTCTAAACCTTATAAGGAAAGCCTTTTTAGGGGGAGTTCATAAAATGTGTAAATAATTAAGTCAGGGTGTAAATGTGTGAATTTTATTAATAGATTGTTGAAGTGTATGTGTGAATTTTTTTCAGTATATTTTAAATGTTTTGAAGAGATTAAATTTGAAAATTTGTAAGATCTAGTGAGTATGAATCTTTAGAGTTTTTTCCTAAGTCACAGCATAGTAACATCATGGTTTCGTTGTTCAATGAATTTTATTTCCTACACTATGATCACTCAATAAGAATATAATTATTGATAAATTATTCATTTCAGGAGTTAAAAGGTTACTGTTATTTATGAATTTTGGTTGACAAAAAAATAAAAATGGGTTGATTGTTGGGATCAAGTTTGTTGAAGGTTTTTTAACAACGTTGGAAGATTGTTGTTTGCTTAAAGTTCTTGTTTTTTTGTCATTATGAAAAATCACCTCACTTTTTAAATTCTAGTGATCAGACAATGTTGTGTTAGACTTATATTACTAGAAAGATTATTCTTGATAAATTCCATCAATTTAAGATTTTTGTTCTAAATTTAGTTTTCTAGGTGAACTTGTTTTTTAAATTATATATTAGGAATGGATATTTTTATAATTGGAAAGGAAGAAGTATCGAATACAAGACATAAACATAAAGGTTCAACACAAAATCTGACAATGTTATACCTATCTCAATATTGTAAACATCATGATGAGGTCTCATGATACAAGTCATAGTTTCTAAAAGAGAAGATGTGTGGATTTGGTTTTCTGAAATATTTTATCATATGGTGTTTTTTCAAGAAATATGGAAGTTTGAATTTACTAATGTCAGAAGAGTACAAAATGTGTTGATTGATAGATCCATTAGTAAGAAAATCCATTAGTAGAACCAATTCATCTTATGAACTGGTCTTTCAAATGAACCATCAGTTTTTGATTTATAGAAATTAAGAAGTATTTATTACCACTAATCCAAAAGACAAGTGTTTGACACCGATAAGACATCATATGTATAATTCCTTCATATGTAAAAACATAAAAATTTTAAAATTTTATCGAATGGTGAAGACTTCTTATATGTGAATGAGAATATTTTTGACTCTGATCAATCAGGAAAGTAATTTACACCAATAAGTCCTGAGGTTGGATGACACTGATCTGTCAAGGAAGTTGTTTATACCGATAAATCTAGTGAGCTTCGTAGACAGATCAATCAATAAAGCTTCAAATAATGATCCATAAAATGATATATTTATTGGATTTATTGGAAGATTTGTTTTACATGGATAATCCATCAGCTGGTGAGATTTATTGTACACATTTTCATTGGTCTCAAGAAAAGTTGGGGAGATGGGGAAAATAGAAAAAAAAGGGAGACATATAGAAGTTGATAATGAACTATTGTTTTAGGGTTAGAATTATATATGATTTTTAATAACTTTTTCAACCATATTCAATTGGTTTAGAGAATCAGAGATAGAATCATTTTTTATATGTTTTTGACCAGGTTAAGAGAACTGAATCGATGAATACAGTTTTGGATTGAGATGTTCCAGGCTATCAGTTTTTAGACTAAGAACTTTTTTATTTCTTATTCAATTATAGTTTTGAATTAATACGTTCATATGAATTAATGAAAATTTGAGAAGATACCAGAAGGGTTGATAATAATTTTTAAGTGCAAAAAGTGAGTTTAAATGAATGTGAAATTTGAATATGTGAATTTTATTAAGCCGTAAAATTAGTTCAGGTTCCCTATAATATTCCAAGAATGTCGATATAATGTCATCCTAGTACAATGTAATTTGATACTTTTCACAAGTAAAATAAGTTGAGTGTTGTATTTTTTAATTTGAACTAGTTTCTAGATATAATAAGTGATTCAAAAAGTGGTGGTTAGGATTAACAAAATTAGAACAACTCCCTGAATTGGAATGTCCAATTAAACATATTGGTTATGTAAAAATAAGGAGGAAATAAATAATTGAGTCACGATTCTCTATATGAAATCCAACCAAAATTGATTCCAGATAGATGAATTAGACAGAAAAATTGTACAATGTAATCTGACTGAGATTTTTATGAAGTCTAGATAATATGTTCTCACCTACTCTGGGGTAAGCAAGTTAATTCTTTTAAAATATTATCAAAAGTAATTTTTTAATTAATTACATTGAAAAATTTCTGAACCTATTGGTGAAGTTTTCTAAACTCTTTAAAAAATATTATTTACATATTTAGTTATATAAGAAGTCCATGGATTGAAGTATTAATCATTATACTTTTCATGTGTAAGGGTATTTCCTTCTTACACTATACAGACAAAAAGAATTTTTCTAGGGGATTATTTGGTATTTAATATCTTCCAAACAATGAAAAGTTAAATATACTCTTATTGAGAAGTAAACATTTTAAATACTTGTGTTTTTATGGATTCTTTTGAATTCCTTTTTAGAAATATTTTTTCCAATTAATTGGCGGTGAAGGTTGTTAATAAAATTAACAGAAAAATAATAAAGATATCACTAATTAAACCACATCCACTCTCAATGATTATATTTATCATGTGTAGGTCATTGAAAATATCATCACTATATAAGGTATAATCAATATGGAAATGTAAATAAATTAACACCAATTTCATGTAATCAATAATGTGGGAAGGAATTTATTCAAGAGATAATAACAGTGTGAAAATGTCATCGATAATAATCAACATGGGATGATAAATAACTGAAAAAAATTTCCATTTAATCAATAACATGAATATCATAACATGATAAGGAATAATCAAAATAAAAAGTTAAATAATTAAAAATTAATTCTATTTAATCAATAACTGAGAGTAAAATGCATCCAGAGATAATCTCATTGTGGAAATTGGAGTTAGAATAATAACTAAATTCTGGATCAATGGAATTATTAATTATTAGATTCCATGCCTCAGGAACATGATACCTCTACCATCTAAATATATCCTCAATAAAATTTAAAACTACTGGGTACAAAACCATCATGTTTGGACAACTGATTTTATTCTTGCTTACTGATTCTCCTCTGGAGACTACTGATGCATCAAGGGTCTATCTATAACTATACCATACCCATGTCTGTATGTCTAACGAATATCTCATATATCAAATAATCTATTTAATTCATGAACAATGTTCCTTATCATCAAATATACATTTGCAGTAACAAATATAAATGTATCAATATTTCCCCAAATAAACAAATAACTTTCAATATAGAACGCTGTATGTAGAAGTGATATACTTTTTTTTGAAATAAACATATCCATGATAAATAATATGGATATTTAGGTGAAATTTAATGTCTACAGGATTGTGGATAATTCATGGGAAAGTTAATGAATAAATAACTAAATCAAGTAATTTAATGTCAATACTTTCCCTGGTAAAACGGATCATAAACCATCAAATGGTATAATAAGGATTGTACCAATAAAACATATACCCACTTGAATAATAGTAAAGGGGTTTTTCATTGATGAATAGAAATACCATAAAAATATCTCTAAAAACATTATTATATGTTATATATTTTTCATTTTGAAAATAAAAATTTAAAAAAAAAAAATTCACCAAAAATATGATAATATTATTCTTTAAAAATAACATTATAATGTCATAAAATAATCTTTAAGAAGAATTTTTTTAGTAAGGATGGAAATTTCATTCATTTTATACATGTTTAAACAAATATTGCTTTAAATTTTTCAATAAAATACAAATGAGCATTATTTTCAAAAGGACATGAATATTCATTGAAATTTTTTTTTGAAAATTAAAAATGGGTTAAAATTCCATTAATACTTATTTGATAAGTTTAACAAAAAATTTGAAATGTTTTTTTAAAAAACATGGTTTTGGAAGGAACTCGATTTTCAACTAAAGAGAGAAATGAAGTTGGATTTTATTAAAAACATTTTATCAATTATTTTAAGTACCAAATAGTGGAAAATAGAACTATTAATTGATAATATTAAGAATAACTAGAGTTTTATAAAATGATTTGTGTTTTTAAGATAGTGATCTAATAATTTCCATTAAATTAAATTCAAGAATAAAAAATCTCCATGAGAATGAGACTGTGAAATAAACCCTTGCAATGTTCATAACATTGAAGTGAAATTATTCAATGAATAAATTATATATATATCAACTATAAATACAAAAAAAAACCAGTGTAAATAAACCATATGATAATAAAAATTCATTTCATATGTAATCATAGAATATCATAGATGAAGAAGAAGTAATATAACACTGGGAAATGAAATTAAGTTATTAAATAATTACCACATAGTAACTATTATTTTATATCAACTTGGATGAAATAATTCATTTTTAGACTTAGAATAACATGAATTATTTATGAATCATGATATTATATTTCAAATTGGTAGTGTATACACCATATAAATGAAATTAGGTGTATAACAATACAATATTCCCCAATGATGTTAAATTGGGAAAAATTCCCTTACGAAGATCATATCCTTGAAGTGGGGATTAATTAATGAATTGATTATTTGTATCAAATATAAATCCACATAAATGAAGGACCCAAGGACACCCTGAGAGGGGAGGGGTGAATCCGGGTGACAACTTTTTCTTTTAATGGTATGGATCTTGTTCCCACATTGGTAGGAACTTGTTGAACCTGTATGATGAATATGATCAGACTACAAACATTCACATGCACAAAGATGACACGTCATTTTTTACTTGGTTCACCACTAAGGGTTACGTCCAAGGAGCATACACCGACAAATTGTCGGCCATACAAAAATCCACTAATCTTCACTAGCTGTGGATTAAAAGGTTCAGGCATAGTCACTCTGTCCCAAGCTCACTGCCTTTACAAAGGTTTAGGGATAGCTCACTGCTTCCCTCGGGTCACTCCCATTGACTCCCCCTGCCTCAATGCCCTTGGTGAAGACACAATGAGTTTATAGACGTGACGGTCTCTTCATAATTGCATAAGAATGCATCATCCGTTGTATGTAGATGCTTTATTGAAGTCCAATTCTCACCAGAAGATAAATATCACTTTGTGCTGAGGGTACCAGGCGATCTTCCAGCTTTCGTGCAGCTTCAAGAGGACAGATGTACTTTAACAACCCTAGCACGCTTCTCTAATCCCGGTGCACAAGTTTCAATCCCGGCGCGCAAGTCACCTGCACAACACAAATTTGGCGTGCAGGTGACACCAAACAACTTGCGCGACACTGCCTCTCTCAACTCTGAACTTGCGCGACATTGCGTCTTTAACTCCCCAACCACCTTGGTTACGCAACCAACAACCGGCGCGCAACCTCTACACGTGCGACCCAACAACCACTTGCGCGAATCAACCACTTGCGTGACGAGAGCTCAAAAAATATCCAAGTCTTGAACTCCATAGAAAATGAGGATGGGGGGTCCAATATTTATAGGCAAACTGGACCCCCTGCGCGGTGGCACACAAGTCTTCCCTCGGCGCGCAGGTTCCGGCATGCAGCTCATCCTCCCTAGCCTCTATCGCGCTACTCACTTGCACGACCACACAAATACTTGCACGAGCTTCTTTCTTTTGCCATATTTTGATGTAATGATCTTGAAAAACAATAGGCGCACAAGTTTCCAGTCCTCCTAGGCATTGGCGCGCAAGTCTCTGGACGGCGCGCAGGTCACTTGCACGACCAGCCCAAAACTTGTACGACCCTTATCCCTTTTCCATTTTCCCATGTTCTGAGCTTGAAATGAATATGGTGCGCAAGTTTCCTCTTCATTAAGTACACGGCGCGCAAGTCTCTTTTCCATTTTCCCACCTTCAATACTTTTGTCTTCTTGAACTGTATGATCTCTTTGCTGGTACACATTCTGAACATCCATCGAGGATTGAAAACAAATACAAATCATACTCCAAATCATGTATAGAAGACTATGGTGCCAACAATCTCCCCCTTTGGGTTTGTTGGCAATCAGAAAATAAATTCAATAGATCTGCATCCATGTGAAAAACAAAAACACAAGAATCAACTCAGCCAACACTCTAAGTCTACGTGAGCAATGCTCGGTGTAGAAAACAAGAGAGGAAGATTGAATTGGGTGATAGTGTTTTGGAATTATCAATGATTTCCAAGAATCATTACATGATCGATGAAATTCTTTTTATCCTTCTTATCCTATCAGTGACCCTGAATTCGCATTGTGTCACAGGAGAATTATATGCCTGAAAATTCCTGAATTTACTCCTTTCTCCCCCATTGTCAATAAAACTGAAGCTAGGTTATCTGTTCATTGTTCTTCTCAAACCATACTCCCCCTGGATAGTATCTCCCCCACAAACCTGCATCACATCCATAAACAGATAAAAACAGCTATTATAATCGGGGAAATGTGTATTGCATAACCTCCTTATGCACTGGGTGGTGGCTGAACACCAAGGTTCAACTGATGCTTCTCTAACATAGCCGCAGACAGTGGCTTGGTCATTATATCAGCCACTTTCTCATCAGTTCCCACATGATCCATTCAAATCACTCTTTGTTCAACTTTTTCATTGATAAAGTGATACCTTATTTCAATATGTTTCGTACGAGAATGTTGAACATGATTCTTCATAAGATCAATTGCAGTATTGTTATCACAGTAAATCACCATTGGTTTATTTACCACATCCCCAATATCTGTTAATTGTTGCTTCATCCATATCGGTTCAGTGCATGCCTTTGTGGCAGAGATATAATCAGCTTCAGCAGTACTAAGAGAAGTACTTTCTTGTTTCTTGCTTAACTAGCCAACACATTTCTGCCCAATATAGAAGGCTCCACCACTAGTGGACTTTCTGTCAACTACATCACCAGCCCAGTCAGCATCAGAAAACACTGATAATTCCCTGTCCTTGCCTGCAGAAAAAATAACCCAATGTTATGTGTACCTTGAATGTACCTCATGATTCTTTTTACTGCTTCCATATATTCCTCCTTTGGATTACTCTGAAAGCGGGCCGCAAGGCATGTGGCAAAGACAATATCTGGTCATGTCGCTGTTAGGTACAATATGCTCCCAATGAAACTTCTATACATGGTGGGATCAACAGAGCCCCTATCCTCATGAATTCCAAGTTTAGTTCCAACTGTAATGGGAGATGACATTGGTTTGGAGTCTTGAATATTAGACTTCTTCAGCAGCTCTCTTGCGTATTTATCCTGAGAAATGAATGTGTATTCCTTCTTTTGAATCACCTTCATCCCCAAGAAATATGTAAGCTCCCCAATCATATACATTTCAAATTCTGATTTCATGTGGTTTGTAAATTCGTCCACTGATTTCTACCCGCTGCCACCAAATATGATATCATTAACGTAGACTAGAACCATGAATTGATCTTTTGGAGAATTATTCACATAGAGATTGTGATCTACTCCTCCTCTTTTGAATTCCACCTTCTTGAGATATGAATCCATCCGTGAGTACCACGCCCATGGTGCCTGCTTCAAACCATATAGAGCTTTCTTCATTTTTCAGGCCTTTGTTTCATCAGTACCCAAAACAAAGCCCACTAGTTGTTCAATGTATACTTCTTCTTCGAGTACACCATTCTAGAATGCTGTCTTGACATCCATTTGATATAATTTATATCCTCTTTGGAGTGTCATGGCATGGAAAAGCCTGATTGACTCCAGTCTAGCCACTGGTGCAAAGGTTTCTTCGACATCAATGCCTCCAATCTAGGAGTATCCTTTACATACCAATCGTGCCTTGTTTCTGATGACACTTCCATGCTCATCAAACCTATTTTTGAAGATCCATTTGGTACCAATCACATTCTGAACTTCAGGTCTCTGGACAAGAACCCATGTCTTATCCTTTTCAATTTGATATAATTCATCATTCATGGCTTTCACCCAAGATTCATCATTTGCAGCTTCTTCGAATGAGTATGGCTCTACAACTGGCAGAAATACAGATTGTGTGTTATTCCTCATCCTTATTGTTTGAGTGGGTGTAGTCTTGTCCCCAATTATGTTGGATGGATAAATCTCAGCTCTATGATTTCTCCTGCGAGGTTCAGTTGCATTCTCTTCAGCCATAGTTTCTTCTTCAGATTCTTCTTCTGAGTCAACATCCTGATGTGAATGGTGAGTGTTTTGTACAACTTTGTCTATTTCTGGATTTGTATTTTCTTCACGTTCACTTTCTTATTGAATTTATATCACATCATCATATGATTTCCTTGAAGCATTTGTGGTTTTCTCTTCAATTATCTTAATATCACTGATTTCCACAATTCTTCCTAAACGCTTGTTGAAACATTTGTAGGATTTGCTGTTAATTGAGTAACCGTGGAAAATTCCTTCATCTACATTGTCTCCATACTTCCCTTGTTTTCCTTATTTGTTCCTGATGAAGCATTTAATTCCAAAGACATGAAATTATTTTCAAGAGGGCTTCCATCCATGCCACAATTCATATGGTGTTTTCATCTCACCTATATAAAGTCCTGTTCGATTCTGAATTTACACTACAGCTTGAACAACCTCTTTCCAGTAATGTCGTGGAATACGACTCTCAATCAGCATAGTTAGGGCCATGTTGTTTGTAGAGACTCGAAGCTTGAAAAACATGTACATTACATTACTTTTGTAGAATACTTTGTACATAACAAAAACACACACACACGGAACGTAATATTTTAGTGTCTTTCGAAACTCAGAATATAATCTTTTAATCGTGGCGAAAGATCTTAAACATCTCCCATAAAGATATTTCTTTTTTTTACCTAAAACCTTTCTTCATATCCTGGGGAAAAGAAAACATAAAAGGGTGATCTCAAATTCTCATTAAGGGTAAAAAAAAGAAATATCAATCACATCATATTCATAAGAACATAACATTTTTGAAATCTTAACCTGCAAAAGAGATCATAATATCATAACATGGGATAAATCATAGTAGTGAAATGTAATCCCAATAATCAAAACATAAAACTTGAAACTTTGTGGAATACACACATAATCATAGAGAATCATTTCTTATTAGTCAGGACTCATTGCCAAGACTATCTTAGTGGACAATGTCCATTTCTGACCCGATTTCACTCCTCGTTTTAGTCCTGTTACAATGAACCGTTTTAACCTGCCGTTCTAGCCATGTCTATCTCATGAGATATAAAATCTTTACCCAATGAATTGGAGGGAGATATAGGTCCCACCCATCTCATAATGATACCATTCTTATGTGTGCCACATAATCATAAACCATACATCACAACATAACACATGTAATAAAAATGGGAATCTTAAACATCGTGAAATCATTAAACAATTCATATAAGATAATGGAATTCATAAAAATAATTCCATCACAATATAATCAAATAAATGTAATAATAGGGATAAAAACAGAACCCTTTATTATCTTAGATGGAAAATAATTTTGATAAAACACTTGAACTCCATTCATGAGGAAAATATCCTTTCTGCTTCAAAAACACTTTTCCTTTCTTAACATGTCGTACAATTCTAAACTAAAAGAAGTTGATTAAAAATAAACTTGAAAACATGTAAAGGATGCTTCTTGGAAATAATGTTTTAAAAATCCATTCATGCCGTATAAGTTAAAAAAAACATTTTCGTACTTTTGTCGGAAAAGTCAAAAAGTACCTCGTACGAAAAACGACAAAAGATTCCTTTAATATCCTTTACTAAAAACTCACCGAATGGTAAAATTGGATTTAAAAAATTGTAAGAGGATGGGAATAATATTACATATTGAGGGAACATGGATTTGGATGATAAAATACACCCCATTAAATACCAAAGTATAAACAATCTCGGATAAAAGTGAGATTGTGATATTTTCCCTTACCTTTGGTCTGATTTGCTTCGTAAGTGTCCGAACCTCCTGTATAATGATTTAAATAATGTTATTTACTTATTCCAGAATCATAATTACTTTTATGATATCATATATGGTTCACTTATGACTTTATTTTACCCTTTTTTTTGTAAATTCCATGTTAAAGAGCGTTTTGGGTAAAATCGTTTCATTTGTCGTCCGTGTTTTGACTTGTAATTATACATATGATTACTTAGATCATGATTACTTAATTACAGAATATAAAACATGATTTATATATAATATATATTCAGAATATACATATATATAATAGATCAGTAAATGGAAGGAAATACACCGTTCATGGAGACGGTAGGCCGTACGTACGCATGAATGCTGTTTTCATTTCCTTATTGAATTGAGTGGAATTAAGTAGATGAAATAAATATATATACATAAATCCAGTAGGATTATTATGTCATATATTTCATTATTACTTATTATATATACTTTATAATCATTCAGGAATGGTTAACGTGGAGAATGAATCTCATCGCATCATGGAGACGGTAGTCCGTACGTACACACGAGCGATGATATCATTCTCATGATCGTTGAATTGTGTTGGAGTGTATGTATACTAGTTCAGAATAAATATCACTTTAAAATAGTCATATAGAGTCATTATTTACACCATTATACCCATCCAAGTAAGGTGGTGGTGGAAAATAGATTACACCATGGCGTGGAGACGGTATTCCGTACGTACGCACGCGCGGTGATTTCGTTTTTCATAGGATGGATAAATGGTGAAATAGGGTTTTCTCAAAATTATAATAACATATCAGTATATGAGTGATACTGATGTTATTAATTCATAATGAAACAACCTAAGAAGAATAAGTGGAAGAAGAAATAAAGTTGAAAGAATTGGTAACGGACATTACCTCTTCTTTGAAGCGCCGCTTTGAGATCTCCTTTTAGGGCACTAAAATTGGTCTTTGAGGAAGACCAAAACCTCCAGGATGTTTCTAGGGAAGTGTAGAAGGTAATTTGGCAGGGTTTGTCCGAGCATGAAGGCTCAATGTGGTGTGAGGAAGAGAGGGGGGAGGTTCCCTTTTATAAGGGAGGAGAGGGGCACCTTTGGAATAACAAAAACTATTATTTTATTATAAAGTAAAATTCGGTTTTTAATAGATTCAAATTGATATATTTTTAAGCTAAGGTGGTTATGGGTCGAAATAATATCATACAATAGAATTTAGACATGTTTAGGTTCCTATTTTAACCTTATCATATATATTTAACTTTAAGTTAGATAATTCTACTTTTACCGTGTCTTTTTGTGTTCTTACACTATAAGGTTAATAAACATACTATAAGAAGCCAAAAGAACCCCAAGTGGTTTATTATTAATATATATAATCTTATATATGTTATTTGGCCGATCCTTATATTTTTAGGAATAAAATAACAATTAATAATATAATATTTGTTTTAAAAACTATTTTATGTCAATTTTGACACTATTTAGTAATTGATTTTTGTGAAAATCATAACAGACTTATTAATTCAAAAAAGTTAATTATATAAATAATATCATGTCATATTAACCTATAAAATTAATGGAATTCATAAAAAGTCTCAAATTACATTTATTTGGGTATTTATAACATCAATTATGTCAATATTTCATTAATAAGATAATTACCGCATCATCTTTGTGTCATATATAAATTAACTTATCTAAAGTCTAAAAATTAAAAATAAAATATCATTATGTAGGAAATAGTTTTATCTTTCAAATGAATATTTATAGTCTAATTTATCTTATGTATAACCCTATATTAAAAATTATATACTTATTAAACTTTGATTTTTACTATTTTAACCCTTCTTTAAATAAATTAATAATAAATGTCCTAATCTAATACAAGTGGGCCTAAATGGTCATATTTTATTACTAAGGTTGTTTCTGGTCGAATTACACTTATCCAATAGAATTAGGACCTGTGTTAGGGTAATAATAATATCATTTGTACCCTTAATTACCCTATTTACTTTTAACCATGGTAAAAAAAGTAAAAAGTTACTATTCACCAAAAAATTATTTTCATCTCATTGAACCACATTTTACATATTGACATCAACCGTGTGTCTCAAATGTTTTGAATTCTACTCACAGAAGCGGTAAAATTAAGTTTAATGAAAAATTTAATTTTTTAACTACCACTTAGTGGTTTCACTATTCATAAAAAAAATGAATGTTTCTAGAAAAATACCAAAAATTAGGCCTAAGCTATATTTGATATTATGAACTGAAAAATGATGTCTATTTTACCAAATTCAAAACATATCAGTTGCATTACTTAATTTAAAAATTAATTCCCGTCGTCAAAACAAATAGCGTGTTCTTAAGAGATAATAACTATCAAAAGATTGACATTTGTTTATGTCTGGTTTAAATGTGAAATTACATCTAATGACAAACATTGTATTAAATTGTAAAAATATTTTCTAAATATACTTTAAAACCACTCATATTAATAATTTATCACTATTAATTATTTCGATTAAAAAGGCTGTTTTTAATTAAAATTTAGTAATTTTAACTATTCATCAGAAAATTAAAGTTATCTGAAAAGTACCAAAATTTCACCCAAAGATAATTTAGATATTCCAAATCCAAAAATGAAGTCCATTTTGAATGTTAAAATTTACAAAATTTCAAAAAGTGGTTATTACTATTCATAACGGCTAGTTTTAATAATATTTTAATAGCATATCGTTGTTTAGTGAAACTCAGTATTGCATACTACACACGCTATCGAGGAAGGTCGCGATTGCGTGTAATGCAAGGCAAGTCAAGGATGCGTGTTGTGAAAGCTTCTTTTGGTGTAGCGTACAACACAATACATTAATGAAATTAAAAAGATTTTTTTTCGTAAAATCTCAGGGCGTTACATTCTACCCCCCTTAAAATGAATTTCGCCCTCGAAATTCGTCGGGGTTATAAATGGTTTACTACTCAAAAGTTTCTTTAATAGAAACCCACATCGTAAAAAGGAATACCAAAACCAATCTTTAAAAACAAAATCATGAAACGCAATGGTTACCCAAATAAACTAATCATTGGGTTTCCACATAGGTGAAAATATGGATATGGAAGAGAAATCTTACCATCATGTTCTAATGGAGAGTGGTAGAGAACATGGCTATGGAGAAGCTAGAAATCACAAAGCCATAAATTTGTGATGATATAAGGTACCATCTGATTTATCAGATATAAGAGCACTAGGACAACATTTTTGGTTTTCAGGAACATTTCCCTAAAGTTGATGAAATTGGAATTAGAAGAAATACTTTCGTGATTTTGGTATAGTCTCACCGTTGGTCATTATTTGGACAATTTCCAATTCATCTCTTAAATAAATGAAGTTGAATTTGTCATTCGTGATGTGTTAGCAGATCATGTGATAGAATGATGGGTCGTTCCATCTGTTTCAAATAAAAGGTTAGCAAAAATTATCAAATATACATAAGTCCATCTATGGTGAGATTAATCATATATGGTTCCTAAAATGGACTTATACTTCTTATATTATACTACTTAATATAAAAAATTAGTTTCAACTAAACATGCACTTCCTATAGGCCAGTGGTAGACGATAAAGGCCAGTCACACTTCGGTTGTGGGTTCAATTCCCACAGCCTTGTCTGACGCGATGGGATGTCGCCCGTCCAGCATGTTTTCCTTTTTCTAAAGCTATATTACTATAACATCCCATCAATAATATCGAAAAAAATTATATCCTAACTTATGTCCAACATAATCCATTCCAATCCTTAGGCTTATCTAAAATACTTCGGTCCAAGCTCATAGTATAAGGAAAATGATTACTTGAAATGTCACATAAAAATCACGTGAATGCCATCATTTATCCCCCATATATCTTGTTGGTCACATTCCAATCATGTGAATACCCTAATCATGTATTCTCTTGAAAAATGAATACCCATTAAACCATAGTGAAAACATGAATGCTGTCAAAATTTAACTATTTTTATATACCAAAATCCAAAAATTCTATATACTCAAACCATGATATAAACTTTTCCTCATATCATTCATGAGCTCATGAATACGGTCAAACATTTAATTTTCTCATTTTCCTTTCATTATGCTCATATCATATTTTTTTCCAAAAATATCTCAATCACATTCTATGGTTACCTGTACCATTGAAAACCACAATAGACCAATACATAAATATTCCAATATTCCACGATACTATATACAACATTATTTTGGAATCCCATTACATAAACACTTAATCATTCCACCACATTGTTGTCATATTCAACATCGCCAATAGTGATCGCATGTGACTTCCCTTTGTCCTTTGCCTTAAGTGGTTGCTCATATCGATCATCACTAACACTTGGATTAGGGAATTTATTAGCATAATGCCCCATTTCCTTGCACTTGAAGCATTGAAGTGTTGTTGGGGCGTTCTCTGCAGTCTTTTCTTTATTCACATCATTAGAAACCCTTTTTTCATTACTTCAACACTCAGATGCTCGATGATCTTCTTTTCCACACTAAAAACATTTTCTAGTCCCTTTAAGAAACTCTCCACTATGCTTCTTTCCACACTTTGAGCATAAGGAAACATTCATCTTCTTTTCACCATTATTCTGAGATTTCTCCTTGAACTCCATCCTTCGTTTCTTTTCAAAACTATGAGATGGATAAGTAACACCAACTTCTATTTCTACCTTAATAGAACAATGAACAATTTCTTCATAGCTACTGAAGTCTCTTATAGCTAATACCCTTCGAATATTTGGTTTTAAGACACTGAAGAATCGATCAACTTTACTTTCAGGTTGGATGATAAAGCCAGATGCATACCTTGAAAGCCTTGTAAAATTCGCTTCGTATACACCAACATATTCATCATCCCTTTTCTTTAGTTCAAGAAACTCCTTCTCCATCTTTGATCGAAGAATACGAGGGAAGTACTTATTGAAAAATAAGTTCTTCAACTCATCCCATTCCACGGACTCAATTTCATCTATTGGCCTCATATTATTGATAAGATTCCACCATTTATCAGCTTCACCTTCCAAACGATATACTGCTAAGATGACTTTATCATGTTCATATCATTGAAGAACTGAAAATATCTTTTAAGTGGTACTGATCCATTGTTCAGTAACAAGTGGCTCTGAAGACCCACTGAAAGAAGGTGGACGTTGTCTCATGAAGGACTCAATAGAATATTGTTCCCTTCTCTGCTCATTTGGAAGTCCATAATGATTCATAGCTTGTGTAAGTATAGTAATAATATTTTTCACTCCATCTCCCATAAAATTTGTTTGTTCATGAGGACAATCACTGCATTGTCCATTTCATTGATCAACATGGTTCCTTCGGGTTCCAGCCATCGTCTAAAACCCAAAAAGAATTGCGTGAGAGGCAAAAATCACGCTAGGGAAAAACAACATAATAAAGGGGGAGTACCTTCAATATCTAACATCTTAGGTTACCGTAATTCTAGTTCTATAACCTATACTTATACTTAACCGTAGGGACATCCCTAGACATACCTTATAAATATCTCTAGGGATCTCACTAAAGTTCTCACATCCTAGTTTCCAAAGGTTGACTAAACCTTTCCTCTGATACCAACTGTAGAGACCCGAAGCTTGACGTACATGGACATTCCATTACTTTTGTGCAATACATAGTACATAACAAAAACACACACACAAGGACCATAATAGTTTAGTGTCTTTGGAAACTCGGAATATAATCTTCTAATCGTGGTGAAAGATCTTCAACATCTCCCATAAAGATAATTCTTTTTTTTACCTAAAACCTTTCTTCATATCCTGGGGAAAAGAAAAAATAAAAGGGTGAGCTCAAATGCTCAGTAAGGTTAAAAAAAAGAAATATCAATCACATCATATTCATAAGAACATAACATTTTGGAAATCTTAACCTGCAAAAGAGATCATAATATCATAACATGGGATAAATCATATTAGTGAAATGTAATACTAATAATCATAACTTAAAACATGAAACTTTGTGGCATACACACATAATAATAGAGAATCATTTCTTATTAGTCAAGACTCATTGCCAAGACTATCGTAGTGGACAAAGTCCATTTCTGAACCGAGTTCACTCCTCGTTTCAGTCCTATTTCACTGAACCGGTTTAACCTTCCGTTCCAGCCATGTCTATCTCATGAGATATAAAATCTTTACCCAAATCATTGGAGGGAGATATAGGTCCCACCCATCTCATAATGATACCATTCTTATGTGTGCCACAAAATCATAAACCATACATCATAGCATATCACATGTAATAAAAATGGGAATCTTAAACAACGTGACATCATTAAACAATTCATATAAGATAAAGGAATTCATAAAAATAATTCCATCACAACATAATCAAATAAATGTAATAATAGGGACAAAAACAGAACCCATTATTATCTTAGATGGAAAATAATTTTGATAAAACACTTGAACTCCATTCTTGAGGAAAATATCATTTCTGCTTCAAAAACACTTTCCTTTCTTAACATGTCCTACAATTCTAAACTAAAAGAAGTTGATTAAAAATAAACTTTAAAACTTGTAAAGGAAGCTTCTTGGAAATAATGTTTTAAAAATCCATTCATGCCGTATAAGTTAAAAAAAACAGTCTTCGTACTTTTGTCGGAAAAGTAAAAAAGTACCCCGTATGAAAAATGACAAAAGATTCCTTTCATATCCTTTAATAAAAACTCACTGAAGGGTAAAATTGAATTTAAAAAATTTTAGGTGGATGGGAATAATATTACATATTGAGGGACCACGGATGTGGACGATAAAATACACCCCAGTAAATACCAAAGTATAAACAATCTCTGATAAAAGTGAGATTGTGATATTTTCCCTTACCTTAGGTCCAATTTGCTTCGTAAGTGTCCAAACCTCCTCTATAATGATTTAAATAATGTTATTGAATTATTCCAGAATCATACATATTTTTATGATATCATATATGGTTCATTTATGACTTTATTTTACCTGTTTTTTGTAAATTCCATGTTAAAGACTGTTTTGGGTAAAATCGTTTCATTTGTCGTCCGTGTTTTGACATGAAATTATTCATATGATTACTTAGATCATGATTACTTAATTACATAATATAAAACATGATTTATATATAATATATATTTAGAGTATACATATATATAGTAGATCAGTAAATGGAAAGAAATACACCGTTCATGGAGACGGTAGGCCGTACGTACGCATGAACGATGTTTTCGTTTCCTTATTTAATTGAGTGGAATTAAGTAGATGACAAATATATATATATACATAAATCTAGTAGTATTATTATTTCATATATTTCATGATTACTTATTATATATACTTTATAATCATTCATGAATGGTTAACGTGGAGAATGAATCTCATCGCGTTGTGGAGACGGTAGTCCGTACGTATGCACGAGCGATGATATCATTATCATGACCGTTGAATTGTATTAGAGTGCATGTATACTATTTCAGAATAAATATCACTTTACAATAGTCATATATAGTCGTTATTTACACCATTATACCCATCCATGTAAGGTGGTGGTGGAAAATAGATTACACCACAGCATGGAGACGGTATTCCGTACGTACGCACGCGCGGTGATTTCATTTTCCGTATGATGGATAGATGGTGAAATAGGGTTGTTTCATACTTATAATAACATATCAGTATATGAGTGATACTGATGTTATTAATTCATAATGAAACAACCTAAGAAGGATAAGTGGAAGAAGAAATAAAGTTGAATGAATCGGTAACGGACATTGCCTCTTCTTTGAAGCGCCTCTTTGAGATCTCCTTTTAGGGCACTAAAATTGGCCTTTTAAGAAGACCAGAACCTCTATGATGTTTCTAGGGAAGTATAGAAAAAAAAATTTCAGGGGTTGGCTGAGCTTGAAGGCTCAAAGTGGTGTGAGGAAGAGAGGGAGGAGGTGCCCTTTTATAAGGGAGGAGATGGGCACCTTTGGAATAACTAAAACTATTATTTTATTATAAAGTCAGATTCGGTTTTTAATAGCTCAAAATTGATATATTTTTAGGATAATGTGGGGATGGGTCTAAATCCTCTCATCCAATAGAATTTAGACAAGTTTAAGTTCCTATTTCAACCTTATCATTTATATTTAACTTTAAGTTAGATAATTTTACTTTTACTGTGTCTTTTTGTGTTCTTACACTATAAGGTTAATAAACATACAATAAGAAGCCAAACGAACCCAAAGATGTTTATTATTAATATATATAACCTTATCTAAGTAATTTTTCCGAAAAATATATTTTTAGGAATAAAATAACAATTAATAATATAATATTTGTTTTAAAAACTATTTTATGTCAATTTTGACACTATTTTGTAATTGATTTTTGTGAAAATCATAACAGACTGATTATTTAGAAAAAAGTTAAGTATATCAATAATAACATGTAATATTAACCTAGAAAATTAATGGAATTTATAAAAAGTCTCAAATTAAATTTATTTTGGTATTTATAACATCAATTATGTCAATATTTCATTAATAAGATAATTACTGCATCATATTTTTGTCATATATAAATTAACTTATCTAAAGTCTAAAAATTACAAATAAAATATCATTATGTATTAAATAGATTTAGATTTATAATGAATATTTATAGTCGAATTTATCTTATGTATAACCCTATATTAAAAATTATATACTTATTAAACTTTGATTTTTACTATTTTAACCCTTCTTTAAATAAATTAATAATAAATGTCCTAATCTAATCCGAGTGGGTCTAAATGGTCATAGTTTATTCCTAAGGTTGTTTTTGGTCGAATTACACTTATCCAATATAATTAGGACATGTTTTAGGGTAAAAATAATATCATTTTGACCTTAATTACCCTATTTACTTTTAATCGTGGTTAAAAAAGTAAAAAGTTACTATTCACTAAAAATTATTTTCATCTCATCGAACCAAATTTTACTTACTGACATAAACCGTGTCTCTTAGATTTTTGAAATTCCACTCACAGAAGCGGTAAAATTAAGTTTTATGAAAAATTCATTTTTTTAACTACAACTTACTGGTTTCACTATTCATAAAAAAATGAAAGTTTCCAGAAAAATACCAAAAGTTAGGCCTAAGGTATATTTGATATTATGAACTGAAAAATGATGTCTATTTTACCAAATTCAAAACATATCAGTTGCATTACTTAATTTAAAAATTAATTTCCGTCGTCAAAACAAATAGAGTATTTTTAAGAGATAATAACTATCAAAAGATTGGCACTTGTTTATGCCTGGTTTAAATGTGAAATTACATCCAATGGCCAAAATTGTATTAAATTGTAAAAATATATTCTAAATATACTTTAAAACCACTCATATTAATAATTTATCACTATTAATTATTTCGATTAAAAAGGTTGTTTTTAATTAAAATTTAGTAATTTTCACTATTCATCAGAAAATGAAAGTTATCCGAAAAGTACCAATATTTCACCCTAAGCTAATTTAGATATTCTGAATCCAAAAATGAAGTCCATTTTGAAAGATAAAATTTACAAAATTTCAAAAAGTGGTTATTACTATTCATAATGGCTATTTTTAATAATATTTTAATAGCATATCGTTGTTTAGTGAAACTCGGTATTGCGTACTACACACGCTATAGAGGAAGGTCGCGATTGCGTGTAATGCAAGGAAAGTCAAGGATGCGTGTTGTGCAAGATTCTTCTGGTGTCGCGTACAACACAGGACATTTATGAAATTAAAAAGAATATTTTTTATAAAATCTCGGGGTGTTATATTGTTCACCTGTCGATTCCTACGTTCAACAACTCCATTTTGTTGTGGAGTTCTCATTGCAGCTACCTAATGCTATATCCCATGCTTCTCTAGATAATTTTCAAATTCAATAGACGTGTATTATCTGCCATTTTCAGATCGCAATACTTTGATTGTTCATCCAATATCATTCTCCGCGATTCACCGATATGTTTTCATGCAGTCAAGGACTTTTCATTTCTTGTGGATGACCATCACACATGCCACTCTACTGTAATCATCTATGAAAAGGAAAAAGTACCTTTCTCCATGAGTTCTAGAAACATTTATCGGCTCACATACATCTGTAAGAATCATATCAAGAAGGTGAGATGCCCTTTTCTTCTTTGGCCGATATGAACTGCAGACCAGCTTCCCACGAATGCAAGCATCACAAGATTTTTCACGCTCACACTTCAGGTTGGGAATGTCCATGTAAATTCTTAATTTTTATATTTTCTCCATGTCTTGTTGATTGATGTGTCCCAGTCTCTGATGCCACAAATTGTTTTCTTCTTCAACAGTCATGTAACATACATTTTCTTCACTATCAACCTGATACAAGTTTCCTTCTGTTCTGCATCCCTTTATAAGTGAATTTCCAACCTTTCCCTTGATAGTGCAGCCTTTCTGATTAAAAGTAACTATAAGTCCCGAGTCATATAGTTGACTCACACTAAGGAGATTATGAAGTAGGACATCTACGTAAAGGACTTCAGTCTTCTTTAGTTCTCTATTAGCTAATTCTGTACTTCCACCCCCTTTGATTTTTAGATCTCCATCATTACCAAATAGTACTGTACCATCAACCTTTCTTTTGATATCCGTTAACAGGCCGGCATTACCTGTCATATGATATGAACAACCACCATCTAGAATCCAGGTACTATTGTTCTTTGTATCTTTGAAGTCCACCTCTACAAGGTTGGATTTCTCAATATTCTTCCTTTCCTTCCATGAGACATTGGATTGAGTATACAGTACTGATGGCCTTTCAACTATCTCTTCCGCATACCCAGGTTCATCATAGTCGAAATATTTTTTGAGAGGAGAGAACCTGTTTGAGAGAGCAACACTATCTTGCTGTCGAGACTTGAATTGTCTTGAACTTCACTATGAGGTGTCCATGTCCCTTCTCTTCCTGCAATTAGAAGCCTTATGACAAAATCTAGAACAACGATAACAATATCCATAGAAATTGTTTGTTCTATAAGAATTAGGATATGAATTCATTCTCCTTTTTTGAACTTCTATATCTTCTCCATTCAGATAGCTTCTTGCCTCTTTGCAATAATACATGGTATGGCCCAGATAGCCACAGAACTGACACTTCATGGGAGGAAATGTCTTCTCACTTGAATTTATCCTCACACCTTCTTCCTTGGGATAATAGTTAGACTGTCTGTCATTTATGGATGTTTGAGGATAAATTTCAGTTCTCCTTTTAGTTTGGATTGAGGGTTCCTTTTTCAGCACTTTAGGTAACGTTTCAACATGTTTAACTTTAATCTTATCTTTCATTTGGATTTTTTCACTTTCAACTGTTGATTTATAAACTTCACAGCCAATTCCACTCCTTCCCATGCAAGCGGGTCTATGATCACTCATGATTTTTCCAACCCCATCTGAATCACAGTTTGCTCCTGCCAGTAATTCTGCATCTGAGAATATTCCAAACTATATTTTCTTCCTTGGTTATTTTGGAATTGATTCAGTGTCTAGTTTACTCCTTAGATTAACAACTTCCTCTACAAGACCCTCTATAGTCTTGGATTTTTCATCTAGTCTAGAGGTGAGGTCATTGATGACCTTTTCCTACTCTTCAATTATCACCTTCAGATCTACTACATCTTCATTGCTTTCAATTATTTTAGACTGTACCTTCACAATATCTTGAAGTCGTTCAATTTCAGCTTCAAGTTGATCAATGTATTCAGTTGATTCTTCTACAAATGATTTCCACTTATTGCAACTCTTACATTTAGTCTTAAGCTTATTAACCACATCCTTAAGATTCATCTCGAGATCTAAAAATGTTCTCAGTTGTTTTTGGTCCACCAGTATCTTCTGACTTTTCAACAGGGGACATCATTGAAGAATGGTTCTCAATTTTGAATTCTGGTTCTTCTTCATCACAGAATTCATTATCATCTTCTTCCTCTTCACGGACAAAACTCTTACTTTGCATTTTCTTTCCAGATTTGAAGTCTCCCTTTTTGAAGAACCTTCTCTGAGGCTTCTCGAAGCTTTCATCTTCACTGTCATCATCATTGTTCTTTCTTGTGCACTGAGAGGCAATGTGCCCAACTTTTCGACAACGAAAACAGGTGAGAGGTAACTTCCCATTGAATTTTTCTTTTCCCATCTGGATCTTCTTTACAATTAGAGAAAGAATTTCTTTTTCTTCATCATCTTAACCACTACTATCTTTTGAGATTTTCAGTTTATCTATGGCCTTGAATGCCATTTCCTTGTTCACACGAGACATAGCATCTTCTAGTTTGACTCTCATTTCATATGCTACTAAGCTACTCAGTAGATCATCCAGAGAAAGTTTGGAAAGACCTCTTTCCTCAAGAGCTGACACCTTTGCATTGAACAGAGGTGGAAGTCTTCTTAATATTATCGTTACAATATCAATTTCTTTGATTTCTTCTCCTAGACCCCGAATTTCTCCATCCACTTCGGTAATTCAATGGAAGAATGAGTCTGCATTCTCATCTGGATGCATCTTCATATCATCAAACCGATTGTGCAACACTTGTAGCTTCACCTCAACTTTTCTATCTCCTTCATAAATATTCTCGAGTTTATCCCACATGGATTTTTCTGAGGTGCAATTCATCACCTTTAGGTAGATTAGATCAGAAAGGTCTGTAGTGAGTGCATTTTGTGCTTTAGCATCTAAATCAAGAATTTTCCTATCTGTTTCAGTCATAGCCAGGCCTGTTGGATCAGTGACTTGAATTCCTCACACCGTAAAAAAAGAATTTCCATTCCAAGAGGTATTAGATGAGATCTCATTCTGTTCTTCCAGATTTGGAAATTACTTCCATCGAAGTGAGGGACTCCCCTTCCATTGACTAAATTCTCCGTGATGATAAAGGATAGATTCAACACCAACAATATTTACACTCTTACACCACTTGAAGGACCCAGGGAAACCCTGAGAGTGGAGGGGTGAATCAGGGTGACAACATTTTCTTCTAATGGGATGGATCTTGTACCCGTGTTGGTAGGAACTTGTGGAACCTGTATGATGAATATGATCAGAAAGCAAACATTCACATGCACAGAGATGACACAACACTTTTTACTTGGTTCTCCACTAAGGGATACATCCAAGGAGCATACACCGACAAGTTTTTTCTCGTACCAAAATCCCCTAATCTTCACTAACTGTGGATTACAAAGGTTCGGGAATAGTCACTCTATCCCAAGATCACTGCCTTTACAAAGGTTTAGGGATAACTCATTGCTTCCCTTGGGTCACTCCAGTTGACTCCCCCTAGCTCACTACCCTTAGTGAAGACACACTCAGTTTATAGATGTTAAGGTCTCTTCATCATTGCATAAGAATGCATCCTCCGTTTAATGTAGATGCTCTATTGAAGTCCAATTCTCACTAGAAGATGAGTCTCACTTTGCACTGAGGGTACCGGGCGATCTTCTAGCTTTCGTTCAGCTTTGAGAGGACAAATGTACTTTAACAACCCTGGCGCGCTTCTCCAAGCCCGAGGCACATGTTTTAATCCCAGCGTGCAAGTCACTTGTGCGGTACAAATTCAGCGCGTAGGTGACTCCAACAAACTAGTGTGACAATGCCTCTTTTAACTCTGAACTTGCGTGACGTTGCGCCTTTAACTCCCCAACCACCTTGTTCGCGCAACCAACAACCGGTGTGCAGCCTCTACACTCGCGACCGAA
This sequence comes from Viscum album, assembly GCA_963277665.1. NCBI lineage: Eukaryota > Viridiplantae > Streptophyta > Magnoliopsida > Santalales > Viscaceae > Viscum > Viscum album. The sequence continues at coordinate 620,319,792 of OY728139.1, forward strand.
CAACCACTTGCGCGACTGAACTACTTGCGTGACGAGAGCTCAAAAAATCTCTAAGTCTTGAACTCCGTTGCAAATGTGGAGGGGGGTCCTCTATTTATAGGCAAAATGGACACCCTGGGCGGTGGCGCGCAAGCCTTCCATCGGCACACAGGTTCTGGCGCGCAGCTCATCCTCCCTATCCTCTGTCACGCTACTCACTTGCACGACCACACGAATAATTTCACGACCTTCTTTCCTTTTCCATATTTTGAAGTAATGATCTTGAAAAAAATAGGCGCGCAAGCTTCTAGTCCTCCTAGGAATTGGCGCGCAAGTTTCTTGATGGCATGCAGGTCACTTGTGCGACCAGCCCAAAACCTGCACGACCCATATCCGTTTTCCATTTCCCATGTTCTGATCTTGAAAAACATATGGCGCGCAAGATTGCTCTTCATTAAGTACACGGTGCGCAAGTCTCTTTTCCAAAAACACTTTTCTCCATTTGTCGATTTTCAGGCCCAAAAATTTGGAAAACACTAGGAAACGGCGCCACCTTCAACACTTTTGTCTTCTTGAACTGTATGATCTCTTTGCTGGTACACATTCTGAACTTCCACTGAGGATTGACAACAAATTCAAATCATACTCCAAATCATGAATAAAAGACCATGGTTCCAACAATAACAATGTGAATACAACATAAAATAACCATATCTCATTGCATACATAATTTTATCTTGTCATAATTAATGAAAAATATTTTTAACCCAAGGAATGGAAATTGTGTTATGAAATCCCTTACATTGCATTTCTTTTTTGTTGAATTTGATTAAAACTAATGTATATTGGTTTTAAATAAGTTATTAATTTATAATATAACCATATTAATGAAGTATTATTAATGAATAGTTGATAACATAATTTTCAAATTTTTTAATCAATTATACTTTTAAAATAAAGCGTGAAAGATGGTTTTGATAAATTAAGTTTGATATAATCATAGAGGTAGAAGGTTGTGTGTACGCATGAGTAATGTTTCAATTTTTAATTTTCATTATGGAAAGATGGTGAGTAATATTTTACCATTATATAATGATAATAATATCATAATAATTATTTAAATATACTTATATATATTATCCATGTGGTTCAGTGATGAAGATAGGTTCACATCACTTCGTGAAGGTGGTAGTCCACAATTTCTCAAGTGATGTTTTCATCTTTCGGTGAGTGAAATGGATAAAGAAGAGAGTTATATATTATATTTTATTAATGATAAATATGTCATAAATACCATAATTATTTAATTTATACCACATGTAATTATTAATTTTATTCGCATTACCCACTATAAAAATAATTAATGAAAGATGAATAACATTGCTTCGCGAGGCGGTAGTCTACCATATAGACGAGTGACATTATCATATACTCTATGGAATTTAGAGAAAAAATTTTATATATGATATAATTAATCCATAGGTATAATTATTTTTAAAAATCATATATATACTTTATATCTATCATCTCACCCAACCGTGAGGTGGTAATGGAAAAATGAATGACATCAGTTCATACGACTGTAGTTCACCATACATATAGATGATGAATGCGTAACTAATTTGAGTGAATTGGTGTTCTTTATAGGTCAATAAATTAAAATAAAAACATCATAGAATATTTAAGATACTTCTTTCATTATGTCATAATGTTTAAAATATTATTTAATAGTGGAGGAAGAAATAAAAAAAAGACACTCATTGAATAAAATTACCTCTTCCTTAGGTATCCTCCTTAGGTTAGCATCAAGATCCTTCCTAGGATGGATGTTTTAAAAAAATAAGGATTTTCATATCAGGGGAAGGATGTTGGGATTTTATTTATATAGTTCTTGCAAAAACAAAATGTTATTGAGGTGATAAGAATATAGGAGATGAGGTGACCTTTTTTATGTGAGGTGATTGGAAAACTTTTAATTTTTAAAAAGAAAAAGGTGTAATGGTGTGTACCATATGAAACAAGGGTAAAAAAAGAATTATTAAAGAGATTTAGAAATTATAGGGTCCCAATATAGACATAAAATATATATTATAATTTTTTAGTTCATTTTAACCCTTATATTTTAGTTTAGCCCCTAGTAAATTCATATTTTCCTTAACCTTGGTAATTAATTTTTAAAATTTTCAACATTAATTTTTGTAAAAAAATCATTTGAAGTTATTAGAAAATATAAATTTTACATATTGAGAAAATTTAATAATTTTTTTCAAATTGAATTCATAATAGTTTAACAATTTAATAAAAAATTAATCCCACAGTTGTGCCGAAATAACAAGGTTTTAAAGAGAAAATGTTCAAAATATTACAACGTTATTATATCGAAATTCAAAAAAAAATGATTCTAATAACCTAAATTGGATTAATTATTATATAATTAAACTAATTATACTTTAAAACTAAATGAAAAACATAATTTTATTTTATAAATAATTTAAACCAAAATGTTTTTTCAATTAGAATTCAGAATTATTATTTACTCATCGAATAATTAAATATTTTAGAAAAACCATTAATTCACCCTAATATAAATTTTATATTCTTATTTCAAACAAATATAATTTTATCAAATAATTTTTCTCAAATTGGTAAAAATTATTTTTAAATTATTTTTGTGATGAATGGATAAACCGAATTTTAGAAAAATTAATCATTTTTATAAAACATTTCTTTTACATTTAAATGATTCTTATTTTCTTTATAAACAATAGATAACTGTAATTTTCATGTTTTATTTATTAATATTCATATCCTCAAATTTTATATCTAGTTTATTTTATTATTTTATATTATGGTTCATTTATACTCAGATTTGTGTGTTCCACAAGCTATTGAAGTGATTGAATTTAATAAAATATAATTTTTGGGGTTATTTAAGATTACTGTTACATGTTACATTATCTATTTGAATATAATGTTATTATAACTAATTATACTTACTTTTAAACTTCTATAATTTCAATTTTTATAAAACAATTGAGTCACTTATATTTTAAATACCTTTTTATGTTTAAAGATTTAGAGAATTATAAAAACCCTTAGATAAAAAACTAATTTTTTTCAAACCCAATGATTATTTTTTCCACTTTACCCATATTTTATTATTACATAACATGTCTGTAAAATCACCTATAAAATTCTCTACAGATTTCACATTTCTAGAAATATTATATTTATTACTTTTTTATAACTTATTGAATTGAAAACATAAGAAGGATGATCTCAAACACCCATTTAGGAAAACATTCAATGTATAATTTTATCAGGAATAAAATATGTGTAATATAGAAGATTAAATAATTAATAAATGTTCCATATAATCAATAACTTATGAATTAAATGGATCCATGGATAACATAACAATGTTAATAATCACATGAAAATCAATAGTTTTATTTGTAGTGATGAAATGTATAATGACAAACATGTTAATCTTATTGTAAAATAATCTCAACCAAGACTTATAAGAAACCATTAATTCCTCTAAACCATGATATCATAAATTATTCAGTAGTAATATGCTAAATACCAATCCTAGTTTGTCTAATGGGATTTATTGATGCATCAATGTGCTTAAACGGGCCCCACTCGACACATACACATGTCAATTATTGTCATTTAATATTTATTGATCTATAAAATACATAATAAATGTTCTTTAATAATCATTATATATTCATACTTAATAAAGTGTATAGAATGTCTATATTCCCCATTACGTAATCTAGATTCTTTAACAGTCAATAATCATCTATATTGAACTGCAACTAATAATAAATTTTTATGTTTCTACAATAAATTAAGGTTATATATTTCTAATTAAAAAACCCAATTATAATTAATGAAAAATAGGGTGCCTTAACAATATAGAGTAATGGGTATACAACTATGAAATAACTCAAAATGATGTAGATTATTTCCATGATCATATAGAAAATATACACAGGGGAGACCATAAATTCACTAGAAAAGAAGGTGTTGTGGTCTAGACACGTCCTTTGAAAAATAGAGTGGAACATAGAAGTGAGTCTTTTAAATATATTTTTTAAAATATTTTGTAATATTTTTTCAAAATTAAAGCTAAATGTTACATTAAAAACCCTTTTAACTATTTTTAAAGAATTAATTATTTTTGTTAATATTTTTTAAAATAATCTATGCTTAATTGAGCTAATGTGGAGTGGAAGATAAAAAAATATAAGTGAAATGAAATCCATTTTTAATACATTACAGAATAGAATGTCCTTTTATTTAGAAAATTTAAAAGATAATGGTACTAGATATTAATTCTTTCAACTATTAAAATTATAAGGGACTAAAAATAATTAAAAATTATTATGATGTTTGGTAAATCTATTCATGCGGAAAACATTTAAAAATATGTTTTTTAATAAATTTGTATTGAAAGTAAAAATTGAATTTTATATAAAACATTAAAAATATTCCTTTATACATTTTGAATAAAAAATAAAATTTGATAAAAAATTACTTTTTATAAATAATTTAATTTTTTAGAAGTGCATTCTTGAAATAAAATAATGAATTTTGATATCATAGAAAAACATTCCTCATTGGATTTGAGTACCAAAGAGAGGAAAAAGAATACTAAAAACGTATAAATAACCAGATAAAGAGAGTATATATGGTTTTTAGGAGAGTTAAAATAAACAAATATATCCCACAAGGAAATCAAGAAAGAAATAATAATGATAAAGAGTGAAAATGCACAATAAACCCTTAAAGATTTTGGAAAAATTGAACCCAAATATATTAAAAGAGGGAGTATGAAATTAATATGTAATTACCATGAATAAAAATATATCAATGAAAAATTATTTAAAATATCTTTTAGATATTCTATATAAATAAAAATATGTGCATAATATGATGTTTGAATCAATGAAGGAATGTTGAGATGATAAACCCATATGGATCTAGTAAAAATTGAATCAAAACCTATTGAATGTTATAAAATTAAATGGAACATTAATTAATATTATTAAATAGTTTACTATGATACCATAATTCAAAGAGGCAACATATACACCATATATTTTATATAGGTTCATAATTCAAATCTGGTCTCAAAGAAAGAAGTTTGAGATGAAAAAACCCTTATATTTACACTCGACTTCCACAAAAGTGTTCTAAAATTCAGTATAAAAAAATAAAAATCTTAATAAATTATTTTATAACCTTATTAATATATATTACCCTTTGAAAATTTAATTATAATAATTCATTATCTAGTTATTATTCATTTTTATCATATGATGTCAGAAATTTTGATTATCCCGCACATATTTTTAGATTTTGGACCATATTATTTGATAAAATGTTTTTAAATAATATATTATTTAAAAAAAATTATTACATGTTCCATGTTTAATAATAATTTTCTAATTTCATTCAATGATAATTTTATTTACAATTATTGAAGATGAAATTGGTTATGAGCTTATTTTTCATTAATTTCCAAATTTCAATGGGGTACTTTATAATGATCATCAGTTATTGTTTTATACTTAAATAATCGTAATTAGTTAAATATATAACTCGTAATTATCTTATATATTTTTAAAATACATTTTTATAACAGTCCTTCTAATTTGGTAGAGACAAATAAATTACATCACTTTATTGAGGTTGTAGTCATCACGTACACATGAGGGATGATTTATTTTTTCAAAAAATGAAATCAAAGGAAGTTAAATAATAATATAACCTTACAATATCAAAATTATGTTATAAATACCATATATATTTTTCTGATATATATATATATATAACAATCTTGATATGTCATGATAAAAATGGAATACATTCTTTCATAGAGGTGGTAGTTTGTACATATGCATGAGCGACAATTTCATTTTATATTTAATTTAAAATAGATTGAAAATTATTTTAATATTAATAGAAAAAATTTAAATATAGTAAATATAATGATACCATTATATTAATATTTTTATTGAAAATATTTAGGGGGATTAAGAATAAATAAACTTGAAAAAGTTCGGTAAAAACATTTACCTCTACCTTGGATAATCCCATTTGAAAAACACTTTAAGGATTTGTAGATTATTATTTTGGGAAGATAAGAACATATGTGTAATGGATAAGGGTTTTGGTAAGCTCTTTGGAAATCCATTGGTGGAGATAATTTTCTCAAGTGGTGTGGATAGGTGAGAAGAGGTGGTTCCCTTTTAATAGTTAGTGGATGGGATCCACTATAAATACCCTTAATGTTAAAATAAGGAAAATTCTTTTTTAATGGAAAGTAGAAAACAAATAACAAAAATATGCACACTATATTTTTTAAATACACTCTTCCAATTATATTTATAAATTATTTTGTGATATCTCTAGCTATATCTGTTAATTTAACCCCATTTTTAAACCATTTTACCCTATACGAAGGTAAAAAACTTTTACCAGGTAAATTATTTATATGAAAAAAATATCATATCAAACATGTTATATAATATTTATTACGATGATTCCAAAAATTTATACCATTTTATAAGATTAAATTATTAAATTTACTAAAAATTAACCTTAATATAAGTGTGTCACATGCAACGAAAACATGTTTTTTGAAAAATTCCATTTAAATAAAAGAAATGATTTTACAAGAAAGTAATGTATAAAATTGATCATCATGAAACTTATTGGTTTATTAATAAATAAAATAGAGTTATTTAACTTTAAAATCAATATATAACTGAATGTATCTATATAATTAAATAATTAAATAAAATTATAAATATTATTCTTTTATTATAACAAAAATTTACTAAGGTTTAAAAATGTCAAACATATGTTTATTAATAAAAAATAATATTTTTATTTATTTATATTAAATATAAAATACATATTTTTCTAAACTAATTTTATTACAAAATTTTATGTTGTTATGATACCATCATGATTTCATAAAAGTAAATTTATTCATTAAATCTGTATTTTTCATTATTCACTTAAAATAACCCTTTCTAAAAAATCAAAAAATTAACCATAATATAATTTAAAATTCTATATTAAAAAATGAAGCACATTCGATCATATCCAAATTATAATATTTTTGAATTTCATTTTTAAACGAAAATATGAAACAAAAGAAAAAAATAATTTAGAAAAACATGACATTTTCAAACATAAAGTATTCTTAGTCTAATATCATATCAATTTATAATTTGAGTGTTATTGATTTGTTTTATAAGTTAAATTATTTTTAATGTAACTAATTTATTAAAATATAAAAAACTAAAAACATTCATAGAAAAATTCACCTATTTAATATTGAATGATTTTAATAATATCATACAAATTATTTATTTTCAAATAATTTAATTTCATTAGTCCAAACAAAATAATATAATTTTAGTATCATAAATAATATCCCTGTTCTATTTACTAAATTATTATTATAATATAATGTCATTTTATTGAGTTTGTTGTTTTGTTTAACGTAGGATATTAAATATACTAGTTTTATTTAATAGATAATGAATACTAAAATCATGGTGGTGTTATAGTCACATCCTCAACCTACGTCCTTATACACACAAATGAAATCCACTCATTATAACCCATTTTAAAAAACACATCAATTAAAATTCTCACATATAATAAGGTAACAAGGAATCCCATTAAGAGTGTAGCGCATGTATAGAAAAGTACTAGGAAGTTGTGAAATATGCATTAGTGTTTCATTTTTTGAAACCCTATATGAAACCATTTATCAAAACTATTTTAGAAATAAAGCATAATGTCAATGAAACTTCTCTATCATAAGGAAATAAAATTCAATACATCACTTTTAATGTAAAAAAATCCCAAAATGTATCAACAAACAATGATTGAATATTTATAAACCAATATACAAAAATAAAAACCATAATATTTCATAGGAAAAATCCATGGAAATCCATAATAAGGGGTAAATCAAAGTCAAACATCATCCAGGACCATAAATAAAATCAAATTTTATAAAATAAAGAACTATATATAAATTAAAAAAAAAATCTTTACAAAATCCATTTCTTTGATTTCATCAAATACTTAGAACACAAATATTTTCTTAAAGGATATATCATGAATTCATGATCATCATATAAAAATATAATGTATTTAAGAAATAATATTAATGGATTCATATATAAGAAATACAAATAATACCAAGTTTGTTTAGAAAAGTAATATTAATAGAAACATTAACCTCAAATTCGTTACGTTCTTGAACTGGGCAATAATTCAACTTAATAAAGCCAAAATAACTCCAAACAGTCAAAAGAAACCATAATACAAGAGAACACCAATGAGATTCGAGTGGAAATGAACGCTATATAATAATAAAAAAATTATGTATATAACATAATAAAGGAAAAATTAAGTATAGAGGAATATAAAAGGGGGATAACATTAAATAATCACATTGAAATCAAAGGATAAATGCAAAAATCAAAGGAGGGTCATGGGGGAGGTTCTACTCGGGATCTTCCAAATGTCCTACAATAAATTGGAAGGAAATGACACCGAGGGGGTTAAATATTATAAGGAAAAATCTAGATATCATAAAATTTATGATATGAGATAAGGGTCTCCATGCTGACCAAACCACCAAACTCTATGGGGCAGAGGTCCCTGTTTTTACCACTCAAATGCCCAACATGACAAGAAACCTAGGAATCTCCCCTAAACCTGTGTAATTTACCTCTTGAGAGTTCTCAGTATGACACAAAATTCCCCAAGTATCCATGTGAGGAAAAACAATCAACCCAATGGGCATGGTCCCCTATGGTATAACATCGCGATATTTTAGAATATATTTATCTTTAAATAATATGAAAGTGTTTGGTAGCTTTCTTCACACACAACTCGGAGTCTATATGAACTAAGATATAGTAATTCATTATAATATAATCATTAAATTAGAATTTATGAATATTAATACCCACATTAGAAAAAATATGTTTACTGATTCTAAATAATGAATGAGTATTGATTAATTCATAATGAATAAGTACCTGGTTTTCAATAAAATTATTTTCGGCTTCAAAAATGTGTTTTCCTCCAAAATAGTTGTTATTTCAGTTTATGCTCACAAATTGTATAATTAATTTCTACAAAATTTTAATTTTTTTGAGGAAATTAATACTCTTTTTAAATCATATTGTCAACATTAAATTAGGGTGCGTATTTAATATTTTTCAAAAAATATTTATTTTTATGTAAATAGTGAAAAATAATGTTTTTATCAAAAACTTCATTTCATTTCAAGTAAAAGCATGAATATTTTTTTCAACAATATATTAAATTAATATAAGTATAATTAATTATAAATATTGAAATTAATTATCTAATTATTATTATTATACTTGATTTTGGTATAACTTTATTGTGGGCTTAAAATCAGATTTTTCTAGAAACTATTTTTAGGCGCCTAATGTGTTTTTATCTTAATAATTTAAATTTATCATTATTGATTAATGTTTTTAATTAAATATATATATTTTATATTAATTCATATATTCTAACATTCATTTTATGGTTTTTAAAAGGAAATGAATGTATGTAAATTATGTTATATACTTAAAGATTCATTTTTCTAAAATGGGTTTTCATTTTGGGTTGTGAACTTATCTGAAATTAAATTATTCTACTTATAGAATTTGAATCTGGAAAAATATATTACATATTAATAATCTCCATAATTAATATAATCAAATATGGTTAATTTAATTTTTGGTCATAGTGAATATTAAAAATAATAATATTTTTGTAACCACGATTAAGATTAAAATATGTTTACCGGGGGAGGGGTTTACACTAGGAAATAAGGACAGGATTGACACCCCAAATGTAAAATTATTATTTTTTAAGATATTTCAAATTTATCTTATCATACCATTTAATCCCTATCAATTTCGATTCATTTTTCAATGAAAGTGACCTTATAAAATTGAAATCATTACAGAAATTCCATGTGTGTCCCTCCTTACACATATACAAGGATACCTGTCATCTTTCGTTATTCACACCAGTTGATACTTATAGCTCCAATAATACCTACTCAAAATAATCCTTAGTATAAATTCATTCATACAATATATTCTTGTCTTTAACTAAGACCGATATTTCAATAATTAATTAGTAAGCCAAAGGAGGTTTATTAAAGGAGAGGTATTGATCTTAACCAAGCCCTTCTAATTTTATTTATTCCACTAAATACTATAAAATTATAGAATTATTTAAAAACAATTACTCCAATATCATTAATATATTGAGATGTTATTGTAATAAAGATACTACCATTTATAACGTATTCTAAATCCAATGGGAGATGGAACTATCTCTTGAGCATAAGTGTGGACTGCTGCCTTCATGTAGCGATACAACTCATTTTCCACCACAATAATTATTGTTTGGTTATTATGATATATTTAATATTTTTATATCATATTTATTGTATAATAATTATTCAGCAATGGTTAATTAATATTTAACTTTCTAGTATTTCATCCCTAGAAAAATAGAAACGCCAATCATATGTACGTACAGACTACTGTCTCCATAAAGTGATCCAATTCATTTTTCAATAATAAATTATATGATTTTTTATAAATATTTATATAATCAATATATATAATAATTATATCATGATTAAAATTTAATATATGGAATAATAATTATCAATGTGTAAGTAACATAACTTCTAAACGGAAGCATACAAGACAAATGAAGCAAATAACACCCAAAATGATGACTTTAATAGAGAATTTTTAATAAAAGGGTGTTGAAATGATATAATTATATCATATATGATATTATATATATGAATATGATTATTTTTTATTATTATAATAAAATTTCATTTAATTTACAGTAGGTTAGATCACCTATGAATCTAGTCAGATATGAGGTAATGGTTTCTTGGCCTCATTTTCACCTTAATGAGACGTGTATGATAATTCACACCATCAATATTATATTTGGGGTTATTAATTACTAATGAATTTAGTTTTACCTATAAATAATATTATTTGTGTTTTAATATTCATTTCATGTTCGTTCTTTTTATGTCATTCGATTCAAAAGATACCAATATTGTAAGGGACTTTCACTTGAATTTTTTCATAGAGATGTATTAATTTTATGCGCTCATTTCTTATTACTTGGGTTCATAAAATTAACAAGAATTAATTTTGGAATAATTCATAATTAAATGGATTGTATTTATATATACATATTATATTTAATTATCCAATTACTTTTTATTTGATGATTATAAAATCTGTAAGGGTTTTATGTTACAATCTCATTCTTACCAGGATTGTTTATGCTTAAATTTATTATAATAAAAATATATAATATATCACCTTAAATTATTTTTTATTTTATTTAAAACTAGTGATTTTTTATATTCCTTTTTTCCTTTCATTGTAATTCCTTTAAGTACTAAAAATACATAAAGGGGGTTTTTAGGAAAATCAACTTCATTTCACTCTTCGATCAAGAGCCTTTTCTTCCATGTCTATATTTTATTTAAAAAAGGTTCAATAATATTTTTAAAATTATAAATAAATTTTTGAAAGTCATTTTAACTAAATGTTACATTATAGAATAATTTTTAAAATAAAGTTTCTTGTCATTTTCTAAAATTGGTCCTTTTTTGTTTTTACTAAAACTCAGAAATGAATTTTGGTTTTAATGTACACTACAAGGACATATTTCCCAACAATAATTAATATGATTTTAATTTATTATTCCTTTATAATTTTACATTTTTATTTCAAAATAAAATGTTTTTTCTCAACATTTTTTTAATTTGTAGATTCTAAATAATTTAATTCAAATGAGAAGGGTATTTCCCTCATGAACTGTTCTAGTGATATTTTAAAGGTAATTATTTCAATGAAAACATCCATTGACTTTTTATTATGAATTTTTGTGCATATGATTTAATGTAACCATATTTATTCACTATATGGATGGTATGTGATTATTTTTATGAAACTAGTATCTTTACAATAATATATTACATGATGATATGGTATATGTTTTATGATATTATGGCACACATATGAACGATTTTCATTATGTTATGAGTGGTTCCATTATGAAACAAGGATGGGTGGTTATGTTATAAACCAATTTAATGTGGGTTCATTATAGACCTATAATCCATTAGGTAAATATGGATATATCATGAGATAATAAGGGGTGAAATGGGGAGTGAACATAATTCAGTATGAGAATTTGTCCAATAAGATTGTATTGGGATTGAAGCTTGACTAATAAAATGATGGAATGTTTAATGAACCCAGTCCACTATGATTGTTTTTGAAGTATGCCTTAACTAAGGATATATCTTTCTATACCAATTAGTAGGGCACAAAATTATTTATTATTATTAAGATATTTGTTCATGGAACATTATTGAATAATGATTATTTATCACTGTTATGAATTATTTGTTTCGTTTGATAAAACTTTATAACAGGTTTCATGATTATGATATATGAATTTATGGGTATGATTTTATAATTGTTATCTCATGTTCTTCAACAAATAGGTTTCTACCATGGTCAATAATGACCATCTATTATGTTTACGCTAACTAAGAATCTAAGTTCAACCTTTTTATTTTTCCCTTCCCTAAGCTGTGGAGAATGTTTTAAGTATGTTATGTCTAATAATGGACCTAGTTATGAAGAACTAAATGAGAAATGATATGGATCTTTTATGTACCAGCATTTTAAAAATCTATGTTTCCAATGATACAAACATCTATGGTCCACATGAATGTATTATTATGGAATGTAATGAATATTCCTCTAGGTGGATGTAATAGTAATGTATAAAAAGTATGTTGCATTATAGTTGGTATCAGAGGCAATGTTCAGTATCTTTTTGGAAACTTGGATGGAAAAACATTAGTGATAACCCTTAATATAAGTTGAATTATAGAAAAATATCCCATGTTATGGAAAATAAAAGTGTGTGGTTTCCCTAAAAAAATATATCCCTCTATGGATAATAAAAGTGAATGTGGTTTTGGAACATAGGCATTAGTGAGTACTAACCACTAAAATATATGGTTGGGTATATCTCAATAATCATTCTGTTTTATAGTTAATGAGCCCTTACTACACACCTATTTTGAAACTATTGAAGGATATTCATATGTTGACCCACATTATCTTTATGAATAATTATTAATGATTTGTTTCATGAAACTACCACGATTCCTTGATAACCTGATAATAGAGTGAATCCGGATGTTTCAAAATGGGCGTTCATGATCCCCACTGGTTATCAAAAATCACCTGGAATAATACCATATGAAAGGGGGGATTAATTTTCAAAAAAAATAAAATAAAATAAAAAGATACAAGTCAGTATGAATAAAATAAACACTCCATTGGGAGAACTATACCATAAGTAAACCTGGTAAAAACTACCCAAAGTACAAAAAAAGTACAATAAAACATGATAATCAACCCCTGTCTATGTGGACACAGCTATCCAAGACCATAGATCAAAAAATACAACCACATCTAACTATCTCTTTATCATTTCTCAAACATGGAAGGAGATAATCTATAAACATGCAAAGGAACATGTAGGGTGTGATCTAAAATCCCAACAGGGTCTCTCCCAGGATTCCATAATAAGATGCTAACATTTAGTTAACCAAATAAGGATTTCAATTTTAAATAAACAAACATGGAATTTCAATGTAATATGTAAAGAAAAACATTATATACATCTCAAATGATGGAAATAATTTAGAAAAATTTCTTAACAAACATTTTATATAATTTTTATACAAATTCAGAAGGAATATGTAAAATAGTTCACAACAAAAATGGAATATATTTCAAATATATAAAAATGATAATCATGTTAATCTTCTTAATGGTATGATAGTACTAGGTTATGGGACACCCTCACACCCAACTAGTGATCACATTAATATGTATACACACGTCCCTGTAACACTGGTCAAATATAACCTATCACCATCCCATTGGGGATGTGACCGGTTGCATATGTATTATTAGTGTTGTAAAGTGATAGAGTTTTATCCCAAATAACTCTGTAACTACCTAGGATTTCATGTTCTCTACTAATAATTTGTGATGGGAAATTTGTTTAGACTATTAAAGGTATAATTAATCTCATTCTCCCATTTCAAATATTCTAATTTCAATTAAAAAAAGGCAATCATTTTCAATAAAAATAAGTCTTTTCCAAGATAAAACCATTTGGTTTATATCAGAACTAGATTTCATCCATTTAATAAAATACCAATTTGAAATAAATTTCATCAAATCAATTTCACAATTCAAATTCCACATTTCAAATTCCACATTTCAAATTCCTCAATTTAATTTAAACAATTTCCATCCAAATTCATAACGTAGACCCAATTCAATAGAATTAAGGGTGTTTTACCAATTTCATGCCAAATAAAATATAGAATCCCATATTAATGGAATCATGTTTTTAATAAACTATCTGAAAGAAATTTCATTCAAATAAAGAGATTGAATTTATATCAAGAATGTTTTCGTTAATTAAATTTCCCATCATTAATAGAGCCACCTACCTTGAGATCATGAGATCATAAAACCAAAATCCCTAATATAGAAACTCCAATGAAGAACATTGTTAATGAGGATCTAAAAATAAAACCTAGAATCAATATATGAAAAAATGAGGATTATATCCTCCAACCACATGATGATCTATAAACACCTATGGAGGAAATCAGAGAGAATTAGAGGAAGGGAATGCGAAGAGGAAGCATAGCTGGACAAGATTAAACGTCAATAATCTGGATTCGATTCACTGAAAGAGGGGGGGGGTAGAGGGGCCAAAATCACCTCTTGAGATCCTCAAAGGAAGAAGAAAATGTTATGGGGTCTTATCAGCCTGTCGAACACCGAAAAATGTTTTCCAGGATATTAAAATTAGATTTTCAGATTAAAAAATCTTGTATGCATGGTTGGATGGGTAGGGTAGCACGGTTATAAACCTAATGCACCCTAACCATTCACCTCCCGCTGAAGGGTCACATGGTTTATTATGGATGGTTTCATTTTTTTTCAAGTCGTGCACCAATAGTACAAACCCTCTCTACCTAGGTGTTCATAGTTTTCCCTTACATGGTGCATGGTTTGCAAAAACGTTGTGCCAATCATGCATAGCCTGAAATCTCTTCAATGTTTTCAAAATTTCACCTAAATAACCATTAAACAATACCCAAACTTAGAATGATCAAAATTGGGGTTTAGGAATACATAAAAATAGTAACAGGATGATACAACCTCCCCACCATATAATCGTTATGTCCCTATAAACCCTACTCAGAAGATTCCAATTCAAAACGATGAGGCCACTACTCTCTCATTAGTTCCCCCACTACCATATCTCATGAGAATTAGAACTGTGATGCCATTGAACTTAAACCAAAGGCATTATCTTCCCACCAAGTATCTTGGTTTTAGAATAAAATATCTAGACTCAATGCTCAGTCATGGATAAATTATGTTTGACCTCAAGATCACTCGAAATCAAAACATGTGATGGATGAGATATATACATTAAAAGCTAAGACGCATTAAACATGTTATGTATCTACATTAGTTTAGGTGTAAGATCTAAATGGGAACCCACTTTCCCCAACCTCCCAACAACCTCAAAAGGTCCCGGAAAAAGAGTATAAAGCATCCATTTCCTCCCAAGTCATAAATAACCCATCATAAGTTAAACATTCATGAAAAAAATATCCCCAATATAGAATTCTAGTGGTCTGTGATGACGATCATAATAATATTTATACCATCCCTATACTATCAAAATCCTCTGATAAATCAATTGATTCTTTATTGTCATCTCTTGAACCATGCTCAGTCCAAACAATGAATGTTCACTGATCTCTAACCAACATAATAGAAATTTAAAAGCCCTAAAAAGGTGTCATTTTGATCATTGATTGGTATCTATTATTATAAGAAAACTCATCTATCCCTATATGGAAATCCCATGCCCCTCCAAAGGAAGGAATGCAAGCATGAATCATATACTCACGAATCTCTACATCTCTTTCTATCTGTCCATCAAACATTGGATAGTATGTTATGCTCAAAATTTCCTAAGATCCTAGTTCCTCCTAAATTCCTCTACATACGAAAAAATTGAATTAGGGATCTCTATTAGAGACTATATAAGATTAAATTCCCTGAAAATGAACAACGTCTTCCACATAGAGATTTCCCAGATCTTCAAATTAGTTTGTATCATGAATGTGTATAAAGTAGTTCGATTTTGGAATCTGATTGATCACAAGAAATATCTTGTTTTCCTTTCTATTGGTTTAAGGAAACCCAACGAAAAAATCTATAGATATATCATCCCACTTCCAGGAAAAAACTAGAAGTGGAAATAGTAAAGCCATAGGTTTCTAGTGCTTGGCCTTGCCCTTTTAGAATGTATTGGAATGGGAGAATAATTATGAACTTCCCCATCTTATACCTAACGACCGGAATATTCAACAAATGTCATAGAACATATTTATGGTTTCTTAGTGAACATTGCACTTGGAGTTATTTAAATACACAATAACATATTTCCTTACTGCTAACGGAATAACAAAAATGTCATGATATCATATAATTCCCTCTATGGAGAATAACCAATCTGGTATGGTCTCACCACCATAAAAAGAGCATCTGATGCTATGGGACTCCTCATCAAGATGTTTTCTAGAAGAATCCTATCTAGAATAGCGTAAGTAAATTAAACACTATCCAAATCAACATCTATGACAACGATGGCTCCCGCACCGGTCCCTCACCCATCAGTGGGGGAGGGATCTTCATTGGCCATTGGGAAAGAAGTAGCCCCATTTCGCCCCTTCTCTAATACCACCTTCCTTCCTCCATTTCTGAAATCTACACTAAGGCCTCAAGTCCCAGAGCTCATTGATGGTTTTCCGAATCTGCAGATCTTGACCTCAAAGTTCATAGAGATCTCTTCTCTCTTGAAGCTAACCTGGGTTCCACAGTTCAAGCATCGAAGGCCTTAAGTGGATTCCTTTGACAGATTTGTCTTCGAATCCTGGGACCTCCACAAAAGGGAGACAATAGGATTTCCCTACAATCATCACATCATGATCCACTTTTCATCAGAGGAGGACCTCATTAGCACCTGGACGAGGGCCCCCCGGTGCTGCAATGGTTTCAGGTTCATTTTATTTTGATAGTCGTTTGAATTTCATATGAATCGTCACCCACCTTATTCCACGATTTGGGTCAGCTTCTCCAACATTCTGCTCCCTTTCCAAAACCCCTCAGTGTTAAAAATGCTCGCAAACCATATAGGTAGATATCATTTCTCGGACAGTTGCACAGAAGATTTTTGTCACCCGGGGAATCCGCGGGTGTGTGTTGGGATGGATGTGTCTATAATTCCCTTTGATTATGTATGGATACAAATTGGCGAAGAGTATAGGTGTAAACAACATGTGGTTTATGGGAGTTGGCCCGATTTTTTCTCGTCTTGTAGGCGGCTGGGACATCACTCCAATTTATGTCGATGGGGGCTACAAAGTCGGTGGTCAGGGGTATGGGTCACCGGGATTTCCAGATGGAGACCACAATGGTGGGTAGTGAGGAACAATTTGAAGTGGGCCGAGAGAATAGTGAAGAAAAACCCCAGTTGTTGTGGCTGATGGAGAAAGAACGACACAGAAATGCTTCAGCTGACTGGAATACGAGTGTTGAGGATGATTTGGGTTCCGAGGTGAAGAAGAAGTCAATGGAACATCAGCTGAACTCGCGGGTATCCAAGGTTTTTAGCAGTCTTAGGGATGATATCGGGGGTCCTTTCAACTTTAGTGTGCGGAGATCCATGTTAAGGTCTCGATATGATGATGTCTGAGTGGAAATTCAGAAGAATGGGAGGGATATGGCCCTAGAAAAGATGACGGGTGGTGTGATGGTGGTTTCGACTGCTTTGTGTGCAGAGTAGTTAGGGGAGAGCAGTGGGGATGAGAGTAAGGGGAAGCAGAGACTCTCTATGATATAGACTGTTTCTAACATAGGATAAGATACTGGAGGTTTAGGTTTTTTGAAACGGACTCCAGTCCATTTGTGCAATAGGTTCGAAGGCCTCCTAGAGACAAATGTTCTATCTAATTCCGATATCCTCGAGAAGAGAGGCGAGGGCTACAGGAAGAAACTCATTGTGGTTGAACCTGAACTCTTGGATGATGAAGCTTTAAGCCTGAGGAGTAGAAGGAGTGTTAGGAGAAGGAAGGAGAGGAAGGATTACACCTCACTCCCTCCTCCTTTAGAGACTCGGTTAGAAAAAAAGTTGAATGGAATTAATTTTTCTAATGAGAACCAAAGTCCGCAATGAACAGGGGACCATGATGATCAATCTTTGGAATTGATTTTATGTTTCAACAAGGAAGTGCTCGAGTAGGTGTCGGTTCTGAATGAAAATGAAGAGGAGGCAGAAAAGATGATGGGAAGGTCCCTAAAAGCATCTCTTAATGTGGAGAAATACTCTTTCATTGACCAACAAGATCTCATATTGGTAGGGGGATTCAATGAAGGTCTGATCATAAAGGATGATTATATCCATTATTGGGATCAGCTAGCTTATAAGGTCGAAAAGATGATGGCTAAGGAACCAGACACTCAGGTCTCAGCTTTATCATGAAAATTGTTCAGGGAAGCGGGCTCTGGCGATCTTAAGTTACTCTTTTATGATTCTGTTTAGGTTGGCTTGGTGAGTTTGTCTGATTTGGTGGACTTTTGTGCATTATGTACCTGAGTTAGGTTCAATTATCTTGTTTGTTATGCTGAAAATCTTTTTCTTGCAATAATCACGTCACAAAGATTTTCTCTAGATGGGGATTAGATCATGGAGTCTTCACTGGAGCTTTCCTTTAAAATTTGGTCGTTGAGAGGGCATGGATTCACCATTGGTTCCATGCCTGTGCGTTCACACAGGACTGCTCATCGAAGGGTCATCCTATGATGAAGGCTGCAACATAGTGCAACTGCTGGGGAGGAGCATATTCTGAATTTGTTCTTTTATGTTTTGGTTGCATTGTGGTTGGTGTTGGATCCCCTGGTTTCTCACTTTTCCTTAAAAGTGTTTTTATAATAAAAATTAAATTTTCATTCTGTCAGAGTACATGGTGAACATTTCTCCAAATAGTTAATGCCACTATCTTTAAATAATGTGCATCACATCCGAAATTTTAAGTTCATAGGTCAAATTATTCTTATCATGTGGTGTAAGTTGACGACAGCTATAAGCAAAGACATGATCACCTTACATAAGAACACATATGAAACCTGAACCTGATGCATCAAGAAGGGACACATAGCCCAATATGGCCTTTAGAAGAGTCATCACTGGCATAATACTCAAAATAAGTTTCATATCGACCAAATAACTGTAGAAATTTTCATCCTACGAAAACATATCTCTCTTCCGAGTCAGATCAATCATCATATAAGGAATCATTTAGAATTCCTTTACAATTTTGTGATAATACCTAGCCAAACCTATAAATCTACAAATATTGAAAACATTATGTGGTTTTTCCAGTGAGATAACAACCTTCACCTTCTAGGGATAAAAAATATACCGTCTTTAGACCCCACATGTCCTAATAATCTCTCTTCCTAAATATATAAGTCACATTTTGATAGCATGGGGTAATTTCAATTATTTCTCAAAAATCCCACAACTACTCTTAGATGATGTAGATGATCCACCAAATGCATATAGTAAACGGGGATGTCATCAAAAAATATTACCATGAATGTATAATGGTACTAATGGAAAATCATGTGATTTAAATCAATAAAGACTGCATGATTATTGGTTAAACTGAATGGAATTAAAAGGTTCTCATAATGGTTATATATTCTCCAAAATGAAATTTTCTGAAAGCATGATTATTTTATTCTTAACTGATGGTAACCAGATCGAAGGTCAACCATTAAGAACAACTTATCATATTAAAAATTATCATATATATCATCAATCCATGAAAATAGATACTTGTTATTAACCATAACGCGATTAAGGTTTCAGTAATCAACACAATGGAAAAAGAACCTCTCATCTTTCATATAAAATTGAACTGATGCCACCCAAGATGACACACTAAATCATATATAGACATTATCTAGAATATAATCCAACTAAGTATTAAAATGCTTCATTTTAACTAGTTCCATATGATAAGAGGGAATCAACACTTGTTAATTACCAGGGACTAATTTGATTGAAAACTCTTCCTCCCTTACGGGTAGAAAACCAGATAAGTTATAAGGGAATGCATTGGGAAACTCGATGAAAATGAGGAAAATATCACCACTCAAAGATTATCACTCCAAATAAAAAGAAAACACAAATTTTACTTTCCCAAACTCTAGATAAGGAGGTTTTTCTCTACTAGACCTAGGATACCATTCTCCTTGAAAGATACTACATAAAACATTGGGTGTAATAAAAGAGTCTTGCCAAATAGAAAAATAGTTCGTAGACTTATTGGTAACAAGTCAATACATTATGAATATGACATCAATAGGTTTCATGTTTAGAACTAGAAAACTCCAAGGAAGATCAACATCTACTAAATAAAAAATAAAATTTTTACTATAGATACCCTTCTCTCTCTTGGTTCCAAGGTGTATAACAATATCCATCACACAAGACAAAATATTTGTATGGAGATTTATCATATTAACAAAACATATTCAAATAAACTAATGAGATTCACTAGTATCAAATAAATAAGTCACTAATAATAATGATATAGTTAAGGCACCTCTAATGGTCACTATACCTGTATCCACTCCCTCTGGAGACTCGTCGACTATGTGATGTATCTTCATTCTTTATGCCTCTAGTTGGGACCTCGTTGTCCATGAAGAATGTGATTTCACCATAGTTTTAATAGGTGATGATTTTATCATTCAACTATGAAGAGTAAAAAGGACATGAAAAAACATAAATAAGTCATTTGAGTATCCCTTGGAGCTACATACTTTGGGTACCTCAGTGAAAAACAATGTAGAATTTTCATTATTCCCACACTGAAATAAATTTAAATAATATATTAAAGGTACTATAGGTTGTATAAAAACCCTGATTATTGAGAACCACCATGAGAATCAAGATGATTCATCTTTATTTTATGGTAACTCAAAGAACCATTGGGAGAAAAAGTAACATCCTTCCGCATTGACTTACTTGAAAAGTCTATTTGAATCATCCATTCCCTCTCTAACACATCCGTATAAAAAGGAAGATTCAACTTGAAAATATAAGAATAAATATCATATATTATTCAATGGTTGAATAATTGACTCTTCATCTTCTCGTTTGATATTATATCTAGTGAGAACTGCAGAAGCTCAAAAAAGTGATTTTCATATTTTGCAATGGTCTTGTCAAAAAGGTCGAGTTTGAAAAATATAATAGCCTAGGAAAAAACCTTCAAATCCTAATAGAACTGTTTAGTCAAAATATATTTAATGAATTTTCATTCTAAGACCTCATGATTCTTTTCCATTCCCATCATGTCCCACCATATCATTCTCGGCCCCTCCAACAAGAATGTGGCACACTTTGCCTTGATTTCATCATGTGTCTCTAGGAAATCAAATAAACACTCGATCTGACTTAATCATTCCTTGTACTCTTGATTATCATTGGATACTTTGAATAATGGTGAATTATTGTGATAGAACTCCTGAGCACAATTCTAGAAAAAATCCATTTGATGTTCCACCACTAGATCCAAATTGGTGATGGGGGGTGGTGCCTATTCTACAGCTTGGATAGTATACAAAATCACCTCAAGAAAGCATAGATCCATAAGAGTATTTTCTAAATGCGTTTCAACAACAGATTCCTACAGGATCTGATTCTCACATCTTTTTAGAGGCATGATGCTATACAACATCAGAAAACAACATTGAATACATCATATAAACAAAAAAATAGATAAAAAAGGGAAATTAATTCCAATAAATATAAAACCATATTTGGATTTATATCTATCCAAATAAAATTTAGGGAAATAGCATGAAAAAATATTCAAGAAATATTTCCCAAACCACCAGTGGTGACCTAAGGCTCATTACTATGAGAGATGGTCATGCAATCAATCATAACTATCTCTTTCATCCGGAAAAGGTTAAATAAGCTACATACTAACATCAATTAATGATATTTAACCTGCACCATCGATTCCACATTGTCATGAACCATCCCATATAAACTGAAAACCCGATTGTCTAGCTGATTATGACATACCCCAAATGGAATTCCTATTCTACATGGGTTGGCGAGAAGAACCTATCATCATACAATATTAAAGTGGGAATGGATTTTCCACAAACATGATAGAATAAAAATATTCAAGTCAGTATGCATACGAGGGAAAACAACTGGTAGAACTATACCAAAAGTCAACTAAGTAAAAAATCCCAATGTATAACCACAATGTACTAAAAAAATAGGATAATCAACCCAGGTCTTAGTGGACACAACTCTCCAAGCCAAAGGATTAACAAATAGAACCACCTCCACACGGTGGATTACCTTTGTTCGAACCAGGAAGGATATTATCTACAAACACCAAAAGGAACAAGATCGTTGTGAGATACAATCCCAGTAGTATCTCACTAGGGATTCCATAATGAGATGAAAATATTTAATTTGACAAAAAAGGCATTCAATTTTAAATAAACTGGCACAGAATTTCAAAGTAGTATATAAAACAAATCATGATTTACATTCCAAAAGATGTAAATAATTTAAACAAATGTATGAATAATTTTTTTATATAAAAATGTTTATATAAATTCAAAAGGCATGTGAAAATCATTTTTCATCCAAAAATGGCACATATTTTAAATATAAACCAATGAGTAACACTGTCATATGCCAAATCTTACAATACTTCCCTGTTATGGGACTCCCTCACACTCAAACAGTGATAATGTCAATATATGTAAAAAACATCCCTCCAACAATGGTCAAAGAGGACCCATCACTATCCCATCTTGGATGTGACCTATTTCATATGTGTTGTTAGTATTGTAAAAAGATTGATTGTATTCCTAGTTAACTCACTAACTACCTAAGAATTCATGTACACTAATAAAGAAAAGTTTTGGTAAATTTATTTGAAAATTGTTTAAAATAAAATTCATCCCATTCTCCCATTTCAAATATTCCAATTTCCATTTAAAAAACCAAAACCCATGTCTTCAATCAAATCCAACCATTAAAAGATAAAATAAATATGTTTCTACCAAAAATAATTTTAATCCATTTTCTAAAATACCAATTTAAAATCAATTTCATCAAATCATTTTCAAAATTAAAATTCCACAATTTAATTAAAACAATTTCTTTCCAATTTCACAACACACCACCAATTCTATTGAATTGGTGGTTTATTTAAAATTTGATCCATGAAAATTTTTAAATCCCAATTCAATGGAATTGGGTTTTTAATAATCCAAATGAATTAAATTTCATTCAAATCATGCAATTTATTTTACATCAACAAATTTAGGGTTAATTAAATTGCCTATCATAAATGGAACCACCTACCTCGAGATCGCCGAATCTTAATAAACATAACCCTAATCAGGAAAATTCATAAAAGAATATATGAAAGGAGGATCCTAGAATAAAACCTGAAATTAAGATCTGAAATAATGGGGATTAGATCCCCAAGCACATATCGATCCATGAAACCATCGAGGTGAAATATTCAAGAAAGGGAGGAAGAGAAAAAGAAGAGGAAACATATTGAGTCAAAATTGAACATTATTTTCCTAGCTTCAATTAGATTCTGGTGGGATTTAGAGGGGATTAAAATCTCCTCCTGGGATACTCAAAGAATGAAGAAAACATTATGGGGTCGTACTGACCAATCAAGAACCTAAAAGAAGAGATATTGGAATTTTAAAGTTAATTTTTGGTTTTAAATTTTTTTGAACACATGGCTAACAGGGTAGGGCTACATGGTTTAAAAAATTAGTCACTCCCTGTAGAAGGGTTGCATGATTTATCATTGGTGGGAACACAATATTTCAAACCATGTTCCTTCCATGAAACCATCAATACCTAGTTTTTCACAGTTTTCAATAGTTGGGTGCATGGTTTGAGAAAAACATGTTCCAACCTTTTATAACCCCAAAGCCCATCTATATTTTCAAAATTTCACCCAAATCACCCTTAAACAAAACTAAACCAAAGAATGATAAAAATAAAGGTTTATAAATTCTTGAAAATATTAATTGGATGTTATAATTTGGATAGATAGTGATCATAGATGACCTGGGTTAAACCTAAGGTGTCTTAGGTTAAAATGATTGTGTCATGGTTTAGAAATCCTATGAATGGTTTTTTAAGATTATATGATTACCTAATACAATTTCTCACACTATTATTTTTATTTTAGTTAATAGATATAAATAAGTTGAAATATATTAACACTGAATTTGATGGATGATGTAATGTATGTCCTAATGATAAACTAAATTAGATGGGAGATGGAATGTGAATCCTTATGATAATTCATATTCACCTATATCGTTATATTATTAAAAACATGAACATAGGTTTGTTTAGTAAAGAACCAAGTAAGATAAAAAATTAGTTTCATGAATATCATGGAGGAATAAAGATTTTTCTTCCTAAATGTTGAGAATGTGGGAAGAATCACCGGGGTAAATGTCTCAATTGAATGGGAATATGTTTTGTGTGGAAAACAACAAAATAGAGAAAGTAATTTCTAGAGGAAAATGAATAGTTAAATTGATAGAAATAAATTATATCCCAAGATACCATTTATAGTTCAATGTAATATGTGTGGGGAACTTGGGAATTTTCCGATCTAGTGTCCTAATCCAATGGCTAACACCCAGACCAAGGTTGGGTAAATGTAATTCTAGTCATTTTAGTGGAATAATTGAATTGTTTATGTATTGGAATTTGATAATTATGTTTTAGATGTTTTTATCAATGATATTCTAGTAATAAGAATCATTAAACATCTAATTGTTATTGCACATTATTTTTTCTTTAAGTAGATGAAATAATAAGTTGAATTGTAATGACAACCAAGAAAACTGATTTTCAGTTAAGGTAACATTTTTAGAAAACACATGATTAAGGAATATAAAACCCTTAATATGTTTCTAAGGAGTATATAATAGTGTTTTTTAGGCTAAAGTGTTTATTGATATGGATAAATAAATTAGATAGTATTTTTTACCTTAAAATTGATTGGTTTTTTATTGAAATGTGATTTATGTAATCTTTGATGAGTTTTATTATATTTATAGTTTTATAGAATAAAATTATATTTAGAAGAATTGGAATCATATATGTTTTCATTGAAGTTCAATGGTGTTTTATGTTATTAACATGTTTTGGGATATATATGGTAAGGGTATTCAAATGTTTGGTATGTGATATTAAAATCTACTTTATATTGTTTAGTAATTAAAGTTAACTTGATTTTGGAACTTTTGTGAAATTTTCCTTTTGTATTTTGGGTTTGGAATTTGGTCAGATATATTTTGGAGGAGTATTAAGGATAATTATTTATTGAATGGTTTTTGTTGAAAATTAGGTGTTATTATAGTGGGTTTTGAGATTAATATATTATTTCATCATATGATTATTTATCTATATTAGATAACATATGATAAAAATTATTTATTTTATTATATATATAGAGATAAAATGAATGAATTTCAATTATTTAATTTATCTTAAGATTCATTACAATAAAATTTTAGTGTTTCATGCTTGACAAAAAAATATTGTTCATTCATCATTGATATATGTTGAAAAAAAGGTGGAAGATAATCAAAACACCCAACCGAAAGATGAAAATTATGTTTATGGATCTAAAGAAATAAAGGAACTGTATTATCTCATTTTCTAGTGTAAAATAATTCATCAACTCTATGAAAAATGGTCTTGAAAATGGGCGTGTTTTCCTTTTTTATTGTTAGGTCTCTAGAATTGACATTCATTTTCACCCATTGCAGATTTATGGTTTTATGGTTATTAATATTCTCATGAACATGTTCTACATCCCTATATATTATTATTTAATGATTATCTCTCTCCTTCATGTCTATATTTTTTCTTAATAAGAATTTTCCCTTTATATAAGAATATAATTATTTATTGTTTAAGGTAATTTTTTTGTTTCTCACTTCCCACTTTTAGAGGCAGTTTTATTATTCATTTGTACTATATGTGTTTTGAATAAAAGTGTTTTAAAATATTAAACCATTTCTAAGATAAAAATATATATGGAGAAATTTATTTAATAGAGGGTAATGTAACACTATAATAATTTAGAATATATACTTCTTTAAATAAAATGTAAGTCTTCGGTATCCCTCTTTACAGAAATCCCTATGTTATATGAACTGTGATATAGTTAAACTTTATAATATAGTTATTCAATTATAAGTTATGGATATTAATAAAAGAAATTATTTAAATGGTGTATAATGGTTTTAATTATTTAAAATTTATTTATTTATTCATAATAATAAAGTACATAGTTTCTAAAAAATCATATTATGTTTCAAAAAAACATTTTCTTCAAAAATTGATTTTATTTCATTATAAAATAACAAGAATAATAATTAATTTATAAAATTCTTATGAATTTTATTTTATAAAATTAATATTTTTATAAATTATTATTCTAATATTTCATAAGGGGTTGAAGGTATTTTTCTAAAAAAGATTTATTTTTTAGTGAATAGTGAAAATAATAATTTTTCACAAAAAACTATCATTTAGTTTCAAGTAAATTTACCATTATATTTTTAATTTTATGTTAATGTAAAATAAATTTACTGTACTATAAATATTCAAACTAATTAAACAAAAATCATTATTTCAACAAATTTAGTTATAAATTTGTTATTGGGCTTAAAACACATTTTCCAAAAAACTGTTTTTTGAGCGCAATAAGAATTTATCTTAACAAATTACATTTTATATTAATTTGTAAATCATTTTAAAGAAATATATTGATTATATATTCATTAATATATTTTATAATTAATTTTAAGGTTTTATAAAATTAATGTAATGTAAGTAAATTATGTTTTTTTCTTAAAGATTCAATTTTCTAAAACAAGTTTTCATTACTGGTCACAAACTTATTTTAAATAAAATTATACCACTTATAGAAATTTAATATAGTAAAATTGATTAAATATTTGGTTTCATAATAGTTAAAATAATCTAATAGGTTTACTTAAATTTTGTATACAGTGAATAGTAATAATTGTAAAATTAGGTTTCCACGGTTTTGGTTAAAACGGTTTTACCAAAGGGATTAAACCAAGAGATTAGGGTATTATTTCTACATACACATATATAATTATTATTATTTGAATATTTTTAAAATTTAAATTATCATACATTCAAATATCATTCCATTTGGATCCACTTACATGTGAAGGATACTTTATATAATTGAAATATTTTATGAAATTACATGTGTGTCCCTCTCCTCACTTATAAAAGATCTCATCTACCCCTCACTTATTACTACTATTTGAAAATTATATGTCATCAAATACCTACTGAAAATAATTTATATAATCATTTACATCATTCAAGATCTTCACTTCTTATTGTAAGGAAAATCCTTAAAGGATTAAGTTGTATTCCAAAAGAAGTCTCTCAAAGAATTGGTATAGATCATAACCAATCCTTTTCAATTTTAATTTTTATTATAATTCCTCTAAAATTTTTGTATAAAAATAAATTATTAATAAATTTTCATAAATAACCATTTAACGTATTATTATTATTTAATAAATATTTACCACTTCTTCTCAATCCAACTAGATATGAATGTTTCACTCATGCAAATATAATAAATATCACATCCACGTAGTGATATGAATCATTTTACACCACCATAATTCATGGTTAGTAATTATTGTGTATTTAATTTAAATATATTTATTTTATGGTATAATAATTATTTTGTAAATTTTAATTAATATTTACCTTTATTTCATTCCATCCATCAAAAAATTCAATCCTCACTCATGCATACGTACAGACTAATGTCTCCATGTAGTGATTCAATTCATTTTTCATCACCAATTTATATGAATGGTTATAAATATATATATAATGATTATATATGATAATTATATAATTATTATAATTTTTTATATGGATGAAACCTAATAAAACTATAATGATCACAACTACATAACTAAAACAAACCTGAAAAATAATGAAATTAATAGCAGAAATGATGACTTTAAAAGAGAGTTATTAATAAAAAAAGAGTTGAA
Organism: Viscum album; assembly: GCA_963277665.1. Taxonomy (NCBI): domain Eukaryota; kingdom Viridiplantae; phylum Streptophyta; class Magnoliopsida; order Santalales; family Viscaceae; genus Viscum; species Viscum album. The sequence continues at coordinate 620,348,249 of OY728139.1, forward strand.
ATGATATATAAGATAATTATATCATTTTTAGATATGTTTTATTGTTATGAACCAATTTAATATCTCTATTTCATATATATTGATAAATATTGTATTTTTGAATACTACATGATATAATTAATGGTATTTATAGATCCGTATGATTTTAAATATCCCAATGAATTTTAATTCAACGATTAAAAATCTATAAGAGTTTTATATTATAATATCATTTTATTGGTATTGATTATGATTAAATTATTATTATGAAATTATATGATCTATACATCCCAAATTATACTTATTTTTTATCCTATGTTAATTTATATAGATTACAAGTTTTACATTTATTTATCACTTTTTTAAAAAAAAATACCGAAATATTGTTTTTAAGGAAAACTGATTTCATTTTTCTCTCACTATAAGAAATTAACATCTTAGTGGATTTTTATTATTATTGGTTCTAGTAACCACCATGAAATAAATATAGATAAAAAAATATTATAGGGGCAGATTGGTAAAACCCCTAATAGAATTTTATTTTTATAATTAGACCTGAACCCTTATTATTTTACCAATTCATGTGGAATACCATGCCTATAATAATAATATATTAATAATACTTTAAATACATTTAACACATGAATTAAATTAAATATTATACATTCAAACAATATTCAATATATATTATTTCTCACTAAATAATTAAACTCGGTCCATCATTCCTCCATATTATTTATCTTGACTTGAATAATGACTATTTGATTAATAAAAAAATAACACTACATTATTCACTACCAAATAAATAAATATTATATTCAATAAATAGTTAATAAATATTTATTTAATATTCATCTCACATAATATTCTATTCGAATAAATAGTGATGAAATGTATTTGATCAATAAAACACGAATAATTATTAAACCACGTGAAGGAATAATATTTATTCAACATTTCAAATAATAAATATTAATATATTATTTAAATAAGATCTAGGATACACTTAGTGTGTGACCCTCAAGGTCTCTTTCTTAGTGGCATTAGGTCAATCAGCCTAATGTCCAGGGTTTGTGTCAAGATATATGCCAACGAACTGATAGAGAAACCAGTTTGATTCTCAATGTCTCTTTCTTTGACTTTTTGAAAATCAGAATTTCCTATAGAATACTATTCCATTGATTTATTTAGTGTATATAATTTCCATAAAAGGTCGTGAGATATCAACTTACATTAAAAAAAGAGAATGGAAAAATCCTTTCTCTCATTATTCATTAAGGAAATATTACGCGTTACTCACCCAACGTATCCACCTCAAAGTTGGATTCATCACATTTTTTTGTAAATACATCAATGTAAGTGACCCATAAGAATAATTAATAATAGTATTAATGTATAAGGATCAATAAACATTTCCATTGATATGAACATCCAATGAAACATATAATTGCAAATTTCCAACTAGAAGGTCTCATTCTTATAATATTATACAGTGGATATTACTAAGAGAATGCACCATGAAAATGTTCCATAATGTCATATGAGTATCCACCGATGATATAATTTATTATTTTTAAACCTCAAATGATTTAATTTTCCTGTAGAACATATATATAAGAATACATTTTTTCACATATGTGCTCTCATCATAGCATGAAACTATTTTGAACTTTTAGTGCGATAGCTAATCTTAGTACATTATCAAGTAATATTATATATAGAAGAATAATATAGATTTGATGAGGATTTTATTAATAATAAAAAAATTAATATAGGTTATCATAAATTTCATTGAAGTTGGATATATGGATCCAAATCCAATAGAATTCCACTTTACTAGATCCAACTGCTAACAACATTAAGTCTTCTATATTTCACATGATACTCATAATTATGCATGGATATAGCTTTATTCAATGTGTATATCATGTTTTATTTAGTGGTTTTTCTAATTACTACAACTGAACCCTCTATGAAAAATACCATAAGAGCTGATACTTAAAAAGTATGTTTTTTGTCTATTGGTGTGACTTTGGATCTTTTTCAAGAGCCACTACAGTAGTATTATCACAATAAAATGTAATAGGGTCTTTAATTTTAGGTACCACATCATGATCCAAGAAAATTATTCATATCCAAACTGCATCCTTGGCTACATAATATGCCACTATATACTCATACAACATTATATAATCAGCAACAATTGGATGATTTGAACTGTTCCATCTCATAACTCCTCCATTGAGACAAATAAAATATCCTAACTATGAATTCATATCATTATGATTTTTTTAAAAACTAGCATCATTATAACCCCTAGTGATTAGCTCCTCACCTCCTCCATACAGTATAAATATATCCTTTGTTCTCCATAGATATTTAAGGACATTGTTAATTGTATACCAATTTTGTCCTCCTAGATCAGGTTGATATCTTCTGACCATGCTCATTGCATCGACAATATCAAGTCTTATATATAACATGGAATACCTGATTAATCATATTTATGAACTTTATGGGATCTTATTCATTCTCTCTCTCCTATTGTGTTTGAGGCCACCTTTTCATAGAAATATGAATACCATGTGACACTGGAACCATTCCCCTCATGGATTTTCCTATATCAAATCTCTCAAGTATCTGGCCAATGTATGTACATTGACATTGTCCACAAAGCCTATTCGATCTATCACAAATGGTTGGTATACATATCATATAGTCTTATTAACATATTTCAATCATAGATAAACACTTGTTTAACCATCCCTTGATAAAATGTAAGACTGATATGCCACTTCCAATAATTAATTTCTCATCAAAATATACTACTAGGATAATTATTTCATTTCCAGTAAACATCTTATAAACCCATAAATGGTATTCGTTATTAAAGTAACAAAATAATTTTATATCCTTATTGAACGGAATGTTCCATACCATCGATTCCTTATTCAATCCACAAATGTACCTCTACACTATCACATCTTGTTGGCATCACCTAGTGTCACAACCTCTTCTGGTTGAGTCATGTAGACAACTTATTAAAGGTTACCATTTAGAATGTAGTTTTGACATCAATTTTAAAAATTTCATAGTCATGTTAAGGTACTATAACATGTGGAAATCAAAAATATTTAAACATAGATATTGGTGAAAATATTTCATCATAGTAAATTCTTTAACATTATTTAAACCCTTTAGCCACTAACAGTACATTATAGGTATTTACATTACCTTATATGACTAATTTTTATCTTGAATACCCATCTGCACCCTATATGATTTACGTAAATATGGGCATTTACCATTATCCCAATGTGTATTCGATACATGGAAGCCATTTCAAAATTCAACGATTCTTTTCATTTTGCTGCCTCTGAGATCTGTACTACCTATAACTCAAAGGTAATTATGTTTTCCACTTTATATGGTACTCTATTTAGTGTCTATACATCAGATTATAATTCATATCCTCAAAAGGATAATGGAAGAACTGCATGACTAATTATAGACCTTACCATTTCTAACAAGGTATACTTCTTCCTTTCTCCAACACCATTCCATTATAGTATCTAAGGTGGAATGAGTTGATATAAAAACAAAAACTCCCATATAATGTTGATAAACCATTGGTTATGATATTCACCACCTTGATCTGATCAAGTCATATTTATATTCATTCCAAATTGATTATCAACATCATTCTTGAATTCACAGTATTTTTACATGGACTTGGACTTATACCTCAAAAGTAGACATAGCCATATATATTCATCTATTTAGTAGAAGGTATTAAGTAATATTACCCACCAAAAAATTATACTAGAATTGTTCCACACACATTAGTGTGTACCAATACTAAAATCAATGTGTCCCTTTCAACATATCCACCGAATGGTTGTTCGGTTATTTTTTCTTATAAATAAGCATCACATTTTTCAAATGGTTTTATCTCAAATGGTTTTAAATTACCATATTGAAAGAGATACTTCAAACACTTATCATTTAAATGACCAAGATGGTGATTCCATAGTTGGGTGTTATATGAGTTGTGTGAATATGAATCATTATCTATTTCTAATACTTTTGTTTTTCTTAATTATATACATAAATAACATTATTTAAAAATTTAATACCATAACATTCTTTTCTTTATAAAATAAAAAACATTTATTTCTAAATTTGAAAATAATACATGTTTCATAAAGGAATGATTGATAAATTATATTCTTGGTAATAGTTGGTACATAATAATAACCTTTTAAAAACAATATCATTCATCTTAGAAATGAAATGTGGTAGTCACCAATGGCTAGAGAAGCCAACATCGGACCACTGGAATCTCACAAATCCACCTCTTCTTTACATATCATTCACAATCTATTTTTTTTCCTACATTTGGATATATATGTAAGATACAAAACATGTATCTAATACCCAATGTGTAGATATTGAAATATTACACTAGATAAAGAAAACATCTTTATCTTTCCCTTTCTTCTAGGTGTAGTTCGTCTTCCATTGGTCTTGCATTCCCTATTCAAAACATACTTCATACCATTTATTTCACTACCTCTTGATCTTTATCTTATTATAAGGATGATTATTGGGAAGTTTGAAATTTTTATGATTATTGGGTCCCTTCACCTTTTTCACAATTTTCTTATTCACAATATTGACCATGAGTTCATCTCTCCCCATGTCATGTGCACATGGATAATCAAAGTAATATGTCTTGAAAGAATTTTATTGTTATTTATCATGTTATAATAAAAAATAAACTAGAGAAGGACTTTTATAGTGAGGAAAGAATGAGATATGTGTGTAAATAATCTAGGAATTTAATGCCTGAGACGTATATGAATTAAATATAGCTAATAATCCTGAATATATGTGGCCCATTTGGTGATATATCTCCTTATAGAGCATGGAGCTCTTAGAAATGGCTCCCAGTGATGAACCATAGCTGATGGTCAAGGATAGATTACCCCTCCCCCTACCTAGATGTAGTAGGGGGAGGATGTTTTGGTTCCACTACCTCCTGTTACACGGGCTACGTTTGTACTCTTCTCTAATCCAAGCTTTCTCCCTGATTTCCCATTGATATATTTAAGCCTGAAGGTTCCAGATCTTCATCTTGGGGATCCTCAGCTATAGATTTCATTGTTGGAATTTTATAAGGCTTCGAGTTTCTTGGATTTTACCCTGGTGGATTACTTCAATCATCTAAGGCCTTTGGTTGATTAATTTGACCGCTTCATGTTTAGTAACGGGGATTTTCAAGATTGCACGGTTATGGGTTTGATCGATAAACATCATGTGATGATACATTTTTCTTTGGAGGATGATTAAATTTGTTCATGGTACAGAGCTCATCGTAGATGAAATGGATGAAAGTTATTTCTTCTTCAACGGTTGTTTGATCTTTGTATGAATCAGGACTCACCTTCCGTCGCGACCTGGGTAGGCCTTCCTCACCTTCCATTTCTGTTTTAAAATCAATCAATAATTAATATGTTTGGGAATTTTGTGGGTTTACTCCTTTGTTCTGATGCCCAAACTTCTTTTATGAGTTATCATATTAATCGACGAATCTGAGTTGAGTTGGATGTTTCGAAGCCGCCGGTTGAAAGGATATGGATTACAGTTGGTGGGGAATTTAGATGGAGGCAAGATGTTGTCTTCAAGTAGTTTAATGCCTAAACTACCACCAACAAGGACATATGGCAGATATTTTTCATAGTGGAGCCAAGAATTCCTCTCCGTTGAAGAGGATTAACAAGGTCTCTGGCTAGGGACAGATGCTTGTTGATGCTGATAAGTCTGGCACTGGATTGGGTGGCTCGTCTTTGAAAAAACAGGAATGGGTACCTTCTAATCCAACACATACTGTGTTGTTTCGTAGGCTGAAGCACGACCTTATTTGGGGTCTGGTGTGAATCATGATGCTATGGATGCATCTGATCCTAGAGGTAGTACTAGACATGGAGGCAATGCTGGAGTGGAATGTCCTACAGGGGACTCACCGAACCATGGGGAAAGTGGATCTGAGTAGTGTATTGTTACCAGGGAAGATGTTGGATTGGTCAAAAATGATGATGTTGGTCCAAAGGAGGGTGATATGAAACTGAATTCAGTCTGTTGTTGGAAAAACACTGATGAAATTGTTCTTTGTCTGTCTGTTAAGGAGCCTAATTTTCCACTACAATCTGATGGTGGATTGATGATTTCAGTTGATACTTGTAATGGATTCCATGAGATGGAGAACGATGGGATCTCTCATGTGGAGGATATTTCTCAAATGTAGGAAGGTATCAATATGCAGATTCTTTTAGAAGGTTCAATGTGGAAGGAGGTGAATGCTTATCATGAGTTTGTGGAGCATCCAAATTTTTTGGCCGTGATCGATTCTAATAGGATATATGATCCGGACTAGAGGGTGATTGATGGTAACCAAGCTGTTCTTGGCCCTAGAAATGGGGGGATGTATTGGATAGTGAAAAGTAAAGTCATATTGAAATGCTTAGGCCTTCCTATAGTGATGTTTTCAAGGATGGGAAGAAGAAGTCTGGAAATGAGGTGTCTTTCACAACAAACAGAAGACCAGGGAAAGACTACTCTGATTTTCAAAAACTGATGTACATTGGGTCCTATATCATGAAATATTCAAAGGAGTTGATATATTTGGAGAAATTGAACCTTATAAGGAAATATTCCGAGATCCTAAAGAAATATGAAAGCACAAAATGGGAATCATCCACTGAAGAGGAAGTGATCTCTCATTGATACGAGGACAGGTACGACTTTTATGATATGTAATTTTATTTTCTGGTTTGATGCACATTCTTGATGTAAATTTATTTTAACTTAATAAACGGTCTGGGGATTTCCTTTGACTGAGATTTTCTTTTACTTATGGCCCAGTTGTCACTAAATCTCCAAGATTAGTTGTAAACAGAGCGTTGGATATATCATATCTTAGTTGTCTCATATTCTCTTGATAGAGATCCCAAAGGTGATACCTTAGGGTACAGACACACAATTCCTCATGTTTCTTTAAATCTCATTAGTCATGGATTATCACATGAATCATTAAACATATGTGGAATCATTCCAATGTTTCTCATAGAAAAATAACTCTTCATCACTATCCTCTTTACCAGGAACATCAGGGGTAGGTTCTTCCTATACATAGAATTTACATTCCTAGAATATGATAATGAGTAAGTACCTATTCCACTCTTTCAAATTTTTACCAATGAGAAATTTATCCTTATAAATTATGGATTGTCATGATACATTTAATGTTATCATTATTTTTGTTTCTAAAAATATGATAGACATAGTTTTATTACTTTATCTGATAAAATTCAAAAAAATAATTTAAAATTTTGTTTATTAATCTCCACCTATTTGTTTAACCTAATTTTCCTCACCATTAGCTTCAAAATATCATTATACTTGGAAATTATAGTATAAAAGATCTATATTTATTTTTTCATCACCCTAACTTTGTATGATCAATCAATTTGAATAATTTTCAGTTGGCATTCTAAATTTCAACTACATTATCTCACAGTTACATGATATGGTGAGTGGACTCCCAAGTACTAAAACCCTTAAATTGGATTTCCTCAACATTTTACTCTTAGTTACCCCAATTCATACAATGGAATTGAACCCTTGATGTGAACTAATTTATGTCAACATAAAAGATCATGTTATAATTATCTAATAATCGAAATCACTCCAACATTGGTTGATTAATCACTTTGAACTATGGATTGATTTTAATTGAATTTGTGGAAGGAAATATTGAAAGAATTTATATAATTGAGTGATTTTATCAATATCCATAAATATACAATTATTATCATCATTGCATATTTCTTAATATTAAGTGGATTTATATATGTGATTAACAAAGTCATTGATAATGGTTTCGCACAAGTCAATTTATTTTAGTTATATATTTTCTGTTTTTTTAATTCATTAATTCATGTGATCGTAAAAAATATCCATAATTAAATAACTACGAATCTTTATTGAAAAAAAATAATAAATTTTTATAATCATGGGACTTTACTAATGGTCAGTTTCTCTACTATATGAAAAACGAACTATTGACCTAGAAAAAAATCAACTTGAACCATTTATAGTTAATGGTTTAGATTTCCACCTATCCCCGTATCTATATCTACTGGATTGGTCTTTCCTTGGCTCCAAACATAAAAATATTCCACTATCTTGGGAGCTACATCCATTACATAAGATTTACTCACATACAGGTGAGGGGAACCAATGGATTAGTTAAGGGGTTTACATAAAAGAAACCATTGGAACACATCACCTTACATAATGAGAGGAGGGATGAAATGACTGAAAATAATTTAATATAATAATAAATTAAGATGAACTAATCACATACAATGTTCAAGTATAGCATCATGATTATCCTCATGGAGGGAATAAATTATGCATTTAATAAAAATTAGCATTCAGTTATAATCATTGTTATTTAAGATAAATCACTCTCAAATCAATTAATTATCTTTATTAATTAACAAATTTTTTTATATTAATTCTCATCACAATTTTATTTATACTCTCATCCTTTATAATTTTGAAAATATTAAATAAATTTAATTAAAAATAACCTTGTGTAATCAGATATACCTTGGAGGGAACACAATGAGTTCCCATCCAAACTACTCATCATGTACTATACTCTTCTGTTGGTTACTCTTGTGACATGTTGAATACATAAATTATCACATAATTTCACATCAGGTATTATCAACTTAATGACCACACAAAACACATGGTATTTACACATCGTGTTTTTCGTCAATGTGCATAGATTAATGACTGTAATAAGAAATATACAAGATATATAGATCCAAAAATTATAGTGAAATTAATAATATAAATATATATAACCCATCACTTGTAATGTACTATCAAATTAATGAAAACATGGAATATATGTTGATATGGTTTGAATATTATAGTAAAATAATTTTAAATTCTAGATAATTTGTTAAAAGTGTGTGGATTATACATTAAAGTTACATGACATGTATTATTCCAACCATCTATCCATGTAATTGACATAGGGAATCCATATGAAACTATTCTATGTTGAAGGTAAGAGTACATAACATGTATATGGGCTATATGCTGGGTGTTATCCAGTTTATAGAGTCACCATTCATGCAAGCCATGCACTAGGATACATAGCCCATCAGTTACTAAAGGACCACATGTTGTGTATAGAAGTTATACAATAGTTACTCTAGCTTACCATGTGCTAGGATATCCCAGTTAACACATGGTGTGTAATTAAATTCACCACATGTAATAAATTCACATGTGTTTAATTAATTATGAATTAATTCAGGTTTCATCAAACACTAGTACATGAATATGTGTGATAAATAATATTATTATTGTACCTGACTCCTCCAAACAGAAAAATTAATTAAAATATTATTTATTCAAATAAAATTCAGTATATATTATTTCTCTCTCAATCATTAAAGATGGTATGGTATTTCACTATAATATTTATTAAGATGGAATACTGACTATTTATTTAATAAATAAATATCATTACATTATTCACAAATAAATAAATATTTATTTATTAAATATTATAAAAAAATAACATTCTCTCAAATAACTAGTCATGGTATATGTGTGATAAATAAAAAATTAATAATTATTAACCTACATTAGGGAATAATATTTATTCAACATATTAAATATTAAATAATAAAATATTATTTAACTGAGATTATTGATACACTTAGTGTTTTACTCTCTAGGCCTCTTTCTTAGTGGCCTTCGGTGAGGTAATCTAATGTCCAAGGTTAGTGGATTCCAATATTCCCAGGTTCCAAAAGATAAATAAGTCAATAGTTCAAAAATATAATACATATTAAGAAATCTTACAAAGTAATTTAATCCATTTATCATGATATCTCTAATCAAGTAGGCTGCATGCTAGAGCCATTAAGCTATATGCTCGATATATCTTTCTTTGAATTTTTAAAATATAACTTGCCTATATAACACCATGAACATAGATTTATTTAGTTTATATCATATCTATCCTAGGAACCAAGATATAAACTTCCATTAAAGAATATAATGGACAAATCCTTTATCACATATTCATCAATGAAATTTTACTCCTGACACAACCAACATGTCCTACCATGTTGTGAGAATATCTCATCATAATTTTCATCAATACATCAATGTATGTGACTAAAAAACACATTTACAAAAACGTTAATGTCTAAGGATAAATAAACACTTCTGCATATAGGAACATCCAAAGACACATATAAATGTGTCTTTCCTACTAGTGAGAATAATTCTCATTATAACATACATTGTATTTTTCCAATGGAGTAGACCATGAGAAGGTACATCAATGTCCTATGAGTTCCCACCCCTGATATACTATATCATTTGAGTCCCTCAAATAATTTTAGCTTTCTAAATAATATATATTTAAGAATACTACTGTGGAACTTATGGGTTCTCATCATATGGGAGAACTAATATAAATTTTCCGTGATAAAACTACTCTTAGGACATTATGACATTCTATGTTATTCATAAGAACAATTATAATGTGATTAGAATTTTATTATTATTCATAAAAATTAATACAAGTTATCATAAAGTGCATAGAATTTGTCTCCAGAAGACTAATTGTAACTGACTCCCACCTATACTAGATCCCAAAACTAAGATCCTTCAGTCTGCTAACTCCCACATGATACTCATGTTTATGCTGAGATATTCATTTATTAAAGGGAACAACAATGTTTCATTCTTGAGGAACTATGATTACTACCACTTCAAACCTCTGAGAAAAATCCCTCAAGAGGTGATATTTCTAGAGTACATGATTTTTCTATTGGTGTGACATTGGACCCTTTTCAAAATTCACTATTATAGTATTATCATAATAGAATTTGATAAGGTATTTACTTGTTGGTGCCACATTATGCTTCATAATAAATTTTCATATCCAACTAGATTCCTTGGATGAATGACAATCCACTATTTACTTGGAAACCTCTATAGAATCAGTGAAAACTGGCTCTATTGAACCCTTATGTATCAAAGATCCTCTATTGAGATTGAAAAAATAACCTGACAATGACTTCAAATCATTCTAATCTGTTTATAAATGGCATTAATATATCCTCTAATGACATTCTCATTATCTACTCTAAACACTAAGAACATATACTTAGTTCTTCTCAAATTTTTAAGTATATCCTTAACTTTAGAAAAAATCTATTCTTCTATATCATCTTGATATATTCCCACCATGGTCAATGTATAGGAAACCTCATGTCTGGTAGATAACAAAGCATGCCTTATTGATACTATAGTTGAAGCATATTGGATATTACTCATTATATCTTTCTCTTGTTGTGTTAAAGGACACATTTTGTTATAAATATGTATACCACATGACACTGGAACAAATAACCTCTTAGATTTTAGCATAATACATATATTTAGTATCCACTCAATGTATATTCTTTGACATAATCCAAGTATCCCCTTTGATCTATCAAAAATTATATTAATCCCTATAATATATGATTCTTCACATAAGCCCTACATAGAGAAACACATTTTTAATCAGTCTTTAATGGACTATAAGACTACTATTTCATTTCCAATAAGTAATATTTCATCAACATAAACTAATAGGATAGTGATCGCATTTCTTCTAAACCATTCATAAACACATGGCTCAAATTATTCTTAATGAAACCAAATTATTTTAGATATTCTTCAAATTTATTGTTCTATAACCTAGATTATTTATTAAATCCATAAATGTATCTATGAAACATGTATATCCTTTTGTAATCACATAGATTAACAAGACATTCTGGTTGTGTTAGGTAGTAAAATTCATGAAGGTTCCCATTAAGGAAAGATAACTTGACATCAATCATTCAAATTTCATAGTTGTGGTTTGTTTTTGTTGAGAGTATAATTCTAATGGATTTGAACATGGAAACTAGTGAAAAGGATTCATAATCATCAATTACATAACACTATTTAATCACTTTATCCACTAGCCTTTCATTATAGGTATTTACTTTAACTCCAATGTCAATTTTTCTCTTGAATACCCATTTTCAGCAAATAGGATTTACATCAACTGGTTCATAGACCAAAAAACAAACATGGTTTTGATACATGGAATCTATATCAAAATTCAGGGCTTCTTTCTATCTTATACATTCTAATCCATCTATATCCTCTTTTTAGGATATAGTTTCATCATTTTTAACCAATAATGTGTAACCATCTTTGATGACTAGAAAACGATATCTATATGGATCTCTTACATCTCTAGTCCTCCTATTCGGTTCTTGTATTTCAAAAACTATGCCTTATAAGGGATTCAGTGGATTCTATTAATGTAAAATTTTTTATGTATAATGAAAATAAAATTTATCATAGTAAATGTTTCTCCCACTATCCTTCTAGTGGATGTGATACCTCTCAATAAAGACAACTTGTTTAGCAACATTCACTTTATTGTCTGAGGTTTTGTAAAAACAATTTTGATTTTTTCCTTAAGATACCCTATAATGATACAATTTATGTCATAGGTTGAAGTTTGTTACTCGATAAGGACATAAAAATCACCTCATAACCCCATTACCATGTATTCACAAAACAACTTTCTATACACTCCAAAAATCGAAGGGAATCCCATTTTATAATTTTGTTGGATCCTGATTTAGTGTGTATATTGTAGTTTTAAAATCATACCCTCAAAAGGATAATTTAATATATACATGAATCCTCATTGAACATACCATGTCTAAAAATGTATGGTTCCTCCTTTAACTAACAACATTACACTATGTTGTGTAAGGACGAGTGAGTTGAGATAGAATCCCAAAATCCCACAAAAAGTCGATAATCACTTGGTTAACATATTCCCCACATCGATCTAATCGAAGCGTCATTATCTTATTTCCATTATGATAATCTAATTAATTATTTTATTATTTAATTACTCAGAGATATACCTCATCAAGTAGACATAGCTATATCTTCTCAAGTCATTAATAAAAGTTTTAATTAAGAATACCCACCTCTAACTTCTACTATAAATGGTCCACACACATCAATGTGTACCAATAATAAAAGATATATAGACTTTTCACCCTATCCACTGAATGGTCGTTTGAAAAACAGTCCATGTAAATAATCATTACACCTTTTATTTAATTTCAACTCAACAGAGTCTAAATAACCATCTTGATAATTATTTCTCAAATGCTTCCTGCTTAAATGAACAAGACGATGATCCCACAATTGTGTGTTATATGAGTCATCTGAACACGATTCTTTATCTTTTACCAATACCTGGGTTTCATAATTTAATACATAAATACCTTCATTTACATATTTCATACCATAACATATGTTATATTTATAAAAGAAACACATTTTATTTCAAAATTGGAAAATAAAAAAATCTGTACATAGGAATGATATAGAAATTTTGTTCTTGGTAATTATTGGTACATAATAAACATATCATAAAACCAACATCATTATTTTATGGAAATGAATTTTGGTAGTCACCAATGGATAGGGTATCCATCATCACACCATTAGCACCTCAAAAATCCTCTTATCCTATAAAAATCTTTCAGAATAATCTTGTTTTCAAAAATTTGACGCAGATGTGAGCACCACAAGCTATATAAAATACCCAATGTGTATATATTAAATGATTAAACTTGATAATGAACACACCTTTAGCTTCCCCTTACATCATGATGTAGTTCCTCCTCCATTTTCCTTTCTTTACACATGAAAATCATCCTTCTTCCTTTTTCTCTCTCTATATTTGGATCTTCCTCTTCTTATATGGAATGTGATAAAGAGATTTAGAATTGTAATGAGTCTTGGTAGCATTTAAATTGTTATTCATTGTCTTATTTACAAAAAGGATCATGGGTTTTTAGGACCCATTCCCTTTTACACTTAGAGAATGAGAGTAAGAATTTGTAAAACGAGTATTCTCACTTTTTATCATGTTATAATTTGCAATAAAACTTGAGAAGGACATTGGTAGTGAGAAAATTATGAGATATATGAACAACTCATCTGGGAATTTAACATTTAATATATCTAGGTGTTAAATGTTTCCAATAATAGTGACTTCATGAGTCCCATATTGGGTTGAATATCTAAGATTATTTATAAATAGGGTAGTGGATATCTTCTATCTTTCTTGTCTATCCATGTATAGATAAAGATCATTAAGTTGAGACATCATGTTATATGAATCCATGTCCTTATGTTTTTTAGAAGCGCATTGGACATGGATGATTGCATGAAATAGTAAATATATGTGGAATCATTCAAATGTTTCTCATAGGGAGATAACTTATCATTATATGTTTTATTACTAAGATCATTAGGAATACATTCTTCCTTCACATAGATATTCTTTTCATGGTATTGGATAATGAATAAACACCTTCACTAGTCTTAGAAATATTTACTAGTGAGAAGGTTATAATTTTTCTATATGGATCATAGTGATATGATTGAAGTAACTTTTATTTTTTGTTTCAATAAAAATAGTGGTAAAAGTTTTCTTACTTTATATGATAAAATTTAGACAAATAAATAAATGTTATATTTATTAATCTTCCTATATTTTATTAAAATCCAATAAACTACAACATTGGATTCATAATATTCTATTACTTGAATATCCTTGTGGAAAATATCCACATTTCCCTTAACATAACCCCGATTTGGGTTAGTTAATAAATTTTAAGGTATTTAGGTAGGAATTATAAATGCCTAATATATTGAATCACTATTCCATTATCTCTTGAGTGGAATTCCCAATATTAATATCCATAAATTGAATTTCCTCAACTTTTCTCTCATAGTTACACCAAGTCCCACTTTTTCAGTCCACCCAAGATGTGAACTAATTTAGTAAACCCAAAACATCAATTTAGAATTCCCTAATAATTGAAATCACCCCAACATTGGATGGTTAAGAAATTTTATCAGTGGTCCAATTTTCACTGATTTAGTGGAAGGCTATAGAAAATTAATATATATATATATAATTGAGGGATTGTATCTTTATTCATACATTTTAAATTATTATCTTTATTAAAATCGTTTTAATATTATATGGATTTAAAGAAGTGATTAACCGTGTCTTAAATAATCTTTATGCATTAGTTAGTTTATTTTATTTCTATCTTGAATGCTTGTTAATACATTAATTCACGTGATCATGAAAAAATATCTATAATTGAATAACTGAGAAACTTGATACAAATAAAATGATAAATTGGTATGATTATGATTTTTACTAATGGTTATTTTATATATAAGATGATAAACTAATCGTCGGCCTAATAGGAAAACACCTTGAAACATGTATTGTTTTGGTTTTAGGTGTCCAACAATCCACTTATATATATCTCATGGATTTATTTTACCTCAGATCCAAACGTGAAAATCCTCCAATATTGTGGGAGCTTCATCTATTACATATGATTTTAGTCAAGCACAGATTAGGGGAACCAAAGGATTGGTTAAGGGGTTTACATTAAATAAATCATGGGCACAGAATCCCTTAAATAATGAGAGGATGGATGAAATGTTGAAAAAAATTATTTAATAATAAATTAAAAAAACCAGTCACATACAAAAATGTGCTCTAGGATCATGATAATCCACATACATGCAACAAATTATTCATTTAATATAAAATAGCATTAAATTTTAGTCATTCTTATTTGTGATAAATCATGCTCAAGTCAATTAACTATCTTATTTAATTAATAAATTATTTTATCTTAATTATCATCATAATTTTCTTGATATTATCATCCATCATTATTATAAAAAAATTAAACAAATTTATTTAAAATTAACTCTATATGAAAAACATATACCTATAAGGCAACATAGTGGGTACCCGTCGCAACTACCCAATGTGCATTATATTTGTAATCTATTTAATCTTGCGGCATTTGTCATACATGACTTATCATGTTATTTCATTTCATGTACTATCAAATTAATTACCACCTGAAACACATTGTATTTATCTAGTGGGTTATGCTTCAGTGCGCATAGAGAAATAATTATAATACAACTTATACACGATATATGGATCCAAACATTATAAATTAATTAATTATATATATATATATATAACATGTCACATGGAATTTAATATCAACTTAATGACCACATAGAATAAATGTTGATATAGTTTGAACAATATATTAAATTAAATTTCAATTATTCATAATTTAGTAATAGTACACAGTTTGTATATTGAAACAACAAGGGATTCTCTATTCTAACCATTTATCCACAAAAACAAATGGCTAGGGACATGGTGTGTAAGTATTACATTGAAAATAATATATTATATACGTTTATATGGGCAACATAGAATGTGGTCTCTAGGTTACATGGTAAAAATTCATGTAGGTTGTGAATGAGGATACATGAATTATCTATGACTAAAGGACTACATGTCATGTAATGAAGTTACATCACATTTACTCCAGCTATCAATACATCTTGATGTCATGATAAAAAAATATATTGAAATTAATTTAACCATATATAATAAATTCACATTTCTTTAATTAATTATGAATTGATTCAAGGTGTATAAAACTCTAGTACATAATGTGTTCCTGTGGTTTTCATGGTGTGAACTCATAGGTTATCTTTCCCGACTCCTCAGAACCTCTATATGAGAACTTCAAATTTATATCATTTATAAAACTAATCAATTGTGTTATATTTTCATGAAACTAAGTTGAATAAAGAAGATATCTAAATTAGTATTAAAGAATGATTAAACAGTAATTGAAAACTAATGAAAAATGCATAATTTTTTTAAAAATCATTAAATAATTATATACAATTATGTGACTACCCTGAATCCATTTATTGGTTCTGGGATTAGTGGAAGTGGAATATGGGAAATGTCCAACTTTTCTTTTTGACATTATCGGTTATTAATCTATGATTTACATGATGAAAATGTAATGATCAATTGAATGGAATAAAAGAATATTAAAAATATATAAATTATTTTACCAAAGTTAAAGATCATCCCATATTATTTAGTTCATTTTAAGAAATTAAATAATTACCTTGTGTGATGTTTTTTCATTATGGATGGATCTAAAACATATCTATGTCATACAATCATTTCATTTTAGGAATCATGTATAGATTCCATCCTGTAGTGATTCACATGTGTTCCACGAACCTCCAAGCATCGCCATTGGAATCTTCAGGTGCTGGCATATCATATCCTAATACATGGGTCATTCTTCATTGATCACCATGGGAATCACATCAAAGATGGGTTTTTTCGATCTCTCTAATTTTAGAGTGGTGGTGGAGGAGGACTGATCACCGTTCTTGATATAATTTATTGATAGAGAGCTCCCTAGGTCTTGAGAGGACCCCCTTTTGATATTTTTATTCACAACATAGAAAAATATGTTTCATAGAAAAATAATATAATTGTTTTTATACAATGTTAGGTTTAGAAAATAATAATTTCACAGGTTC
Organism: Viscum album; assembly: GCA_963277665.1. Taxonomy (NCBI): domain Eukaryota; kingdom Viridiplantae; phylum Streptophyta; class Magnoliopsida; order Santalales; family Viscaceae; genus Viscum; species Viscum album. Next base: position 620,365,883 of record OY728139.1, read on the forward strand.
TTTTACTATTTATATAATTTTTTTACAACCACGTATATATAATAATAATTTAATATTTATTTTACTTGACATGCGATAAACTCAAGAATTAAATTTAATATTATTTATTAAAATAATATTAAATATATATTATTTCTCAGTAGACCATTAAAAGTAGTATACAATCCCTCCAAAAAAGTTTGAGGTCCTTGAATAATGAATAGTTATTTTATAAAAAAATCCATGTATTATTCACCAATATTTAAATATTATATTATATTTTTAAAGAATCACAAATCCCGTGGATTTTTTTAAATACATGAGAATTTAACGAGTCCGTGAAAATTTACGGCGCTTGATTTTGATGCCCGGTGTACCCAGAATCAATTTCTGATGTATTTGTCCAGGTACGTTCAATAAACTTACGAGCGGATTTTTATAAATTTTGAACCGGTGCTCAGAATTGAAATCAGAGGGCACCGTTGAACTTGAAACACTGGTATTTTCTTAAGGAGACTCTCATTTTGATGGTAGTGAGTCAAGAATAGAAGTTAATTTTTGGGTTTTCATGGAAAAAATAATAAAATAAAGTGTGCCACACATTATTTTATCTGAGCTGCTAAGTGTTGGGTGGTTGAAACCTCCTATTGGAAGTTGGAGGTGGGGCCACCACACCTTAACCTCCCATGAGACGTTACGGTGGTGTGACCACCCGAACTCAACCTCCCCCCATGTGAGGATAAATGAGATTACGACCACACCGTGATAAACCCCTATCAATGGGAGGAGAGGAAAACCTCTCAACTCCCATCATTAATGAGGGGGGAGCCTCTTGACATCCCCATTAATTAATGGAGCCAATGCAGAGTTTATTATGCCAACTTCACCCCGTTAATTAAATGGGTCATCTCATTTAATTAGTCACCCCAATTTGAATTTTTAAACTCATTAATGTAAAATAAAAGACAATATTTTATTTAGAGGGGATAGATTTTCATTTGTTGGAAAAGGAGGATTAGAGGATCATTGGGAGAAAGCTCCAAACCAAGAACCATTCTTCCAATGAAAAACTCAGTCAATGATCTTCAATGGACTTATTCCTTGAACCTTTTCCCCAAACACCTACCAATAGGGAGCCACTTCCGCAACCATCGTGTGAAATCGGAATGGAAGTGTGGGGAAGACGTGACGAATGACGACTATGTCTTCTTCCCGTGACTTCACCGTCGACACTCGAAAATCCATGTAGGGGGTTATTGCATGTTGTTGATTTTCTTTTCTTCTAATCATCATTGAATGACATAAATCGATGCAATGTTATGTATTTAATTGTTATTCATCTTATTTTCTTGAGGAACAAATTGATACCACCTGAAACGCGTAGGATGCAGGCCATCCTAACATGGCCCAACATCCTCCGTCATTTTTTTGTTCTTGTGGTGTTCTTCAATTCGGCAACGAGGCAATGAAGGCGGTGAAAACAAAGGTCATTCTACCTACAGCCTCCAAAAATCAGACGGCCCCCATGGTGCACTGATGCTTCCTGCCAAACAGCACCTGCCCGCGCCAGCACGAGCCACGCCGAACCGGCCAGCCCAGCCTACCCGCGGCCTCCCGCTTGCCCCACCAACCTACCTGTGCCCAGCTCACACCCTACCTGCACCTCATGCAACCTTCCAACACCCTACCCGCACCCTGCATGGCCTCTCGGTGCCTGGCTCGTGCCCCGCACAGCCTCCCGCGCACCCCGCCAAGTGCCCCGCCAGCCTGCTCGGCACCCTGCTAGCTTACCCCGTACACTGCACAGCCTATCTTCACCTTGGACGGTGCCCTGCCAGCGTACCCGCTCTCTACCTGTGCCCCGCGCGGCCTTTCGGCTCTTTGTTGTCACCCTGCTGACCTCTCGGGCTGAGCATCCGAGTCGCGTCCCTCGCGGCACTAGCCAAACCGTCCCCGGCCTCCGGGCCAAGCCGCCTACACGACGACCAGCGGGCCGAACCGCCCCAACATTCCTCTAGGCCAGGCCCGGCAGGCCGGGCCAAACCTAGCTGGCTGACCGGGCCGGCCCGGTCTGGGTTGGGCCAAGTCGGTCCTACTGGGTCGGATTGGGCCCAACCCCATTACTGAACCCTTTGCATTCTTTTGGAAATATCTATCGAACATGACGACCATTTGATGAACCATCAGCGACGCTGGATTTCTTGGAGCATGAGAGTCCCATTGAGTATACCCCTTGAAGTTTGGGGTAATGTTGATATATGGTTAGGTTTGATCGTACACGAATCCAACTGGGCCCCTAGGACTAAAAATATAATAACTCACAGACCGGGAGTCCGTTTGACATGCCGTCTGTTGCGTTTATAATTCTATGAAGTGATAGACCATTGAGATAATTCTACATGGGATTTCGTGATAGTCTATGTATTGAACTGTAGCTCAAGGATTGGATCCTATTGGAGACGAGTGAGCAGAGTACGAAGACCTAGCAGTTGGATGAGACCTGACGACTGTTTGACCGATTCGACTCAGAGTGATTCGACTAGCCCAGTGGGGAGTTCCATGAAGTTGGTGGAAAACCAATGGTGGGGGATCACCTGGTAGTTGGTGGCAGACCCGCACTACTCGACATGAGGAGTACCACTGCAGGTTAGTAGGGGGAGCGCCTGATAGTTGGTGGCAGACCCACAGTGGGGAGAGCCGCTGTCCGAGCGCGGCAGACCCACGGTACTCGATAGGAGATGTATCTTAGCAGTCCAATGTTAGTGGGAAACACCTGGTAGTTTGCGGAAGGCCCACTATACTCGACAGAGGAGGAGTTCTCCAGCTGTCGTGGTTTCGACAATGTGAATAAAAATCCTGGTTGAGCTAAGTCAGTAAATTTTGTGTTTACCTCATGATTGAGATGGATTACTTGATAAAATAGGTATATGTATGGGAATATACCAAAGTTGGGTTATCTGTTGATTTCATACTTTGTAATTTATACTTGTTGGATTTGAGAGATGTTGAGGGTCTCAGGGTCCCTACTGAGTATCGTTATACTCACACCTGTACGGGGCAATGCCCGCAACTCGTTGTGTTGGTTGCAGACGAAGGGAAATGCTGACTGAGGATCATAGTAGTAGGACTATATGGTACCTGGAGGTGGACCTTACTACGAGTCGATACATGGAGGAGACTAACGGATGTGGAGTGCTGTCGAGGCCATCTATACCTACCCTTTAGGTAGGAACCCTAGAGGACGACCTAGTATCTTCTTTACTTTTATTCAGTTGTACTTGATTTTTAGTTATGCCTGTACTTTCCTGTTGTGCTTGTATTTCCATCCCCTTTTACATTCCAACACTTCTTTTGTATACATATTAACTTAGTGTTTACTTCCATCTCGTGCTCTATTGTGTGTGATTTCAGTTTATAAAGGCAATGGCTTCCCAGTTTTAGGGATTCACGCCTTTGATGCTAGTCTCCAGCCCCTGGCCTATGGAAGGCAGGCTTGGGGTAGTCACGGCACATGCCCTCAGGGGACTGGTCGTGACAATATTCAATAAATATTAAATTATTATTTAATAAATATTTTTCACATATAATATTTTATCAAATGACTAGTGATAGAATATATGTGATAAATAAAACATGAATAATAATTAATCCACACATGAGAATAATATTTATTCAACATAATACATAATAAATAATTATATATTATTTAAATGATATTATTGATAAATTAGTGTGTGACCCTCGAAGCCACTTTCTTAGTGGCATTTGGCGAAGCATCATAATGTTTAAAGATAGTGTCTAACAATAAGCCGAGGGAACCATAGATAAATAAGTTAATGTTGAAATGACATAATACCTCTCATGGATGTGTATTGTGTAATATAATCCTTTTATTTTGATATCTCTAATCATGAAGGTTTTATGTCAGTGACATCAACCTATATGATCGATTTCTTTTTCTTCAACTTTCCAAATACTAAACATTACAAAAGAATACAATCATCATGGATTTATTTTCTCTATATTACTTCCATCAAAGTGCCATAGATATCATCTTCATTCAAAGAAAATAAGGTACAAATCATTTCTCACATTACACAATTATGATTTATTACCCATAACACACCTAATGTAACCTAACTCTCTACAAGCATAAATCTTCAGTTTTTCTTATATATACATCTAAGTATTCATCTTGTAATACTCATTAATAATAATATTAAAATATATGAAAAAAAAATTCATATAGGAAAAACCAATGAAAATTAAAATATATATTTGTTACTAGAGGGTCTCGTTATCATAATATCTTATTCTTGATATTACCAAGGGAATACACCATGATAAGGTGCATCAAATTCCTATGAGTCTCTACCCCTGATATACTAAATCATTTGTGTCCCAGAAATGATTTCATACAGTTATAGAACATATATTTATGTGAACCTCCATGATCTATCAGTGAAAAATCCACTCTTTGGAAATTATCACATTCTATTTTATGTATAATAACATTCATGATGAGATAAATAGTTTATTAATATTCAAAACAGTGAATACATGTTACCATAAAGTAAATATAATTATTTTAGGGAACCAAATCCAAACGAATCTTCTATCACCAACCTCATGATTTCCAACAATCCAAACTCTAATATATCAAACACACCTAAATAAAAAATTGACATATAATACTATATTTTCATGAACCAATCCTAGCCACCCAAAAATCGGTCACTTGAGCCAGATTGTTACATGACTCAAGGTGAGATCTTGAGAGCCATGAGCTTCAAAATAATGGAAATGAGTCACTATACATATATTGGGAAATATTTCACATTATAAATAATAATAAACATGGAACAAACTCCAACATTTCTTGTATTACCACTCCATCTATCATAAATCCATGCAAAAAAAACACATAAATAATAATAAAAACCGAAGAGTTATAATTCTAGAATATAAATCTAATACAAATAAATATAAAAAAATACAATATAGATTCAAAACATTTAAAATATAGTAGTCCATCATGGTCGATAGTTCCATCAAACCAAAATAACCAACATGATCTCCATGTGACCCCCAAGGTGACCATTCACCCTATATTCCACTCTGCCCTAAGGGAAATCCCAAAAAAGAACCTAAGAGTGAAAAAACATCTGTATATAGATTCCAATTGAAATTGGTTTGGTGTTATCATAAAACCCATTAGATAATCATTAGATAGTCCATGAACCACCCTTACCTAGGAAAAACTAGAAATTTTAGTTTTAAATAAAGTTGAAAATAGGTTTTATCCTTTAAAGAGGAAAATACATGAACCTTCTTATAAAATAGTTTTTAAATTTCAAAATAATGTTTTTAAGAAATATAATAAAATTACTTAAAAGATTCCTTTTAAAATGAACCTTTTTAATCCTATAAAAACAACATTTAAAACTAAACAAGAAGGATAAAACATTAAAAAAATGAAATATAAACTGAATAAATGAACAAAATCAATAAAACCCATAAAAAAGTAAAAATATAATAATTTATGTTCTAGAAAACTAATAAAACAGGGGAAACAATAGTAAGTGGTGGAGGTGTGAAAAACATTATATAAAAGTGGAATCCATAGAACATATCATGTAAGAAAAATATTAATGTGGAACAATAATGAAACCAAGCATAGTTAATAAGAAACAATATATGATAAATAGTCTTGAGAAATTCCCCAACATCCAATGATGCAATCTAATATGTATGTGGAATCATGTATTGGATTATTTATTCATTCCTAGTATGAAACCTTATGTATTCCCTAACCTAGATTTACTGGTGGAACTCCCCCAAGTCCATGGTTAGTGTCATACCAATGGGGATCTATTTAGATTCTTTAGGATGGAATAGTAACTATCTGTTAATATCTTATTAAAATACCTAGAATCCCAATGATTATAGTTATAAGATGTGAGGTAACATTTATAATATATCATGCATGATCAAAAAATAAAATCGCATCCTCAACCGACCTCCTTGAACCAACACATGAAAAGTCCAAATTTATAACCCATAACATTAATACTAATCACATTTATCCTCAATCTCAAACATGCCATGGTACTATGATCTTTTATTAAGCATGTTAAAAATTTATTGAAAATTAATTGGTTTGTTCCAACTAGCACTTAGTGTTTCATTAAGGAAACCCCTTTTAGAAAACCATTATGAAAAATATTTTTAAAATCAATAATCATAGTAAAACCTATTCTGAATCATGTGAACCCAAAATATAAATTAAAATCCACATTTTTAAAGTGAACATAAAAAAAATGTGTTGAGAAACATCAACTACAAATTTTCTAACTGAAATAACACTTAAAAAAATAATATTTCATATGACAAATCTATAACAATAAACATGATTTTGAAATTAATATAAAAAATATCCCATATCATTAACTCAAATCACATGAAAACATATAACCTTCCAAAAATAAATTGAACAACTAAACCCCACAGAAAACACATTTTAAAATTTTTATTAAACACATAGTATATTGATATTTTCTTAAGGACTAAAACATAAATTTATAGTCTTAATATAAACATATAATAGTTATATAAAATAATAATCAAATTAAGGGAAACATATTTTAAAAATTCCAATCATTCTGATTTTGTTTAAAAATGTAAAATACATCGAATCACCTACCAAAAATTCATTGAATTATTTAACCAGGTGAAAATATATCTTAACAAAGTAAAAATAACTCCAAAAATTCAAAAGAAACCATAAAAACATGTAATAATTGGGGAAAAATGAACCCTAGGTCTCCCTATCCCTCAAAGGGATAGAATATAATTTGCGATTAAGAAAGGAAGGATAGTGAATGTTTTGGGAAAAAATCCCTCAAGGTATCATTGAAGCATTTTTTAGGTGACTATTTTTGTTGACCAAGTGGACATCTATGTGGTTATTGTTGACAAAGTGAAACAATAAAATTCAAATTTGATGAAAAATGGGTTTTCATGGTTGCATGTCGAGTTCAAGAGCAGTGGTTAACGATCAATGTTTGATTCAAGAACTTTGAGAAAGGAATGGATTATCTGGAGGTGGTAAAAAAAGAACAGATACAATGTTGCACCATTTTCCAGTGTTTGCCAAATTTTTGGGCCTAAAAATCCAAAAATGAAGAAAAGTGGTTTTTGGAAAAGGGACTTGGGCGCTATGTACTTGAAGGCTTGGAAACTTGCATGCCATAAGTTTTTCAAAGATCATCAAAATATGGCACAGGGATAAGGGTCGCGCTGGTATTGGTGTTGTCGCGCAGGTGACTTGCACGCTGATGCCTTGGAAGCTTGAGAACTTGCACGCATGTGGTTTTTCAAGATCATAAGATCAAAATATGGAAAAGGAAAGAGGTTCACACAAGTTTGGAAGTGGGTCGCGCAAGTGACTTGTAGGGGAAGAGACCTGCGCGCTGAGACTTGCACGCTGAGGGGAGACTTGCGCGCCGTCGCGTAGGGTGTCTCAAATGTATATAAATACTGGACCACCCCTCCTCATTTCCAATGGAGTTCAACACTTTGAAAAACTAGAGCTCCTGTCACGTAGGTGTGGTGGTTTCACAAGTGGTGTGTGGTCGCGTAGGTGAAGTTGTGTTCCAGTGTTTGAAGTTTCACGACGGTTTGTAGTTACGCACCAATATTTGTTTGGGCATAAAAGGAAGTGAGTTTCACAAGTTTGGAGTTGAAGAAGTTTGTGCCACGCAAGTGTTGATGTAGACTTGCGCACCAGTTGTAACTTGTGCGCCGATACTTGCGTGATGAGTTAGACTTGCGTGCTAACTAAGGTTGATTCCTCGGCCATATTTTCGGGCTGCGTGGAAGCAGGAAGATTACCCGATACCTTCAGTGCAAAGAGAGATTCACCTATGAGTGAAAGTTGGGCTTCAACAGAGCATCCACATACAATAGAGGATGTATTCATTAGAGATAATGAAGAGACCTACAAGTCTATAAACTATGAGTGGATCCTTTTCGGAGTAGTGAGCAAAGGAAGAGGAAGAAGGTGATCCTCTCCATCGGTAGTGAGATAGGGAGAGAAAAATAGGGAGTGACCCTTGGGAAAGTAGTGAGCTGACCCTAAACCTTGTTAAGGCAGTGCTCCTAGGACAGAGTGACTGTTCTCGAACCTTTGTATCCAAATATAGTGAAGAATAGTGTAATTTGGTATGACCGGAAACTTTTCGGCGTATGCTCCTTGGACGTAGTCTAGTGAGGGTGAACCAAGTAAAAATCTCTATGTCTACCTCCTTACTTCCATGCATTCCATTTAAAGCATCATCATCAGATAAAGAAAAAGTAAGTGATCATAATAAACACACAGGTGCAAACAAAGTGACCCTTGTAATAAAGAGGTCATGATCCAGTGGGACAAGAAGAATTTTGAAAAATAATATCCATACCCTGATTCAACCCCCTCTTAGGGTATATAGGCACCTATTGGTCCTAACAATTGATATTAGAGGGAATGTTTCCTTTATCAGATTTTTTTGCTCCGACTAGGTGTAGTCGATCTGTGTGGTTAAAGACTAGGTTTTATATTACCTCGGTGATGCATGGAAAAGGAAAAAACATCAAAGAAGAATCAGAAGTTAGGATATATCCCTCATTGCGGAAGTGTTTATGGAAAAAGTGTCATTCAACTAAAAGAATCAAACAACTTCTTGAAGGAAGGTCGGGATGAATCCGATTGGGAAAAGATTGATTCCCTCAATCGTGATGTTGGAATGAGTGAAGTACATGAACATCAAAGTGATACCGAAAGAAATGATGATGAAGAAGTTTTGATAAGGAAGCCACCAATAGATGTTTTCAACATGACAAAGAAATCGGATCAGAAATTGGATGAAGAATTTAAATCTAAAAATATCAGGATCCAAGTATTGGAAATTGAGGTCCACACGTTAAGAGGCTCAAATCAAAGGCTTATTGATATGGCTACTTACCTAAAGGATAGGAATGATTCCCAAGGGGAGGAACTACAAAATATGGCTAAATTGAAGGGAAAACAAAAGGATGGTGATTATGGAGAGAATCAAAAGTCAGATGATGTTGGGAATATGAATGATAGAATTGAGGATCTAGAAACATGGTTGTTTGAAGGAGTTCAGAAGAATAAAAGGCTACAACAAGAGAATGAATTTATCTCTGAATATATTTCTCACAAAAAATTAAAGGTATATGAGAAAAGTGGCATGGTGGAAAATCTCACAAGGGAACTTGAAGATGAGTTGAGTAGCTAGAAGAATATCAGAAAAGAACGTAATGCTCAACATAAATAAAGAGACAAAAAAGGTTTAGAAAATGGAGGAAGAAATAGAATCAGTCGAGAATAAAATAGAGAAATATAAATCCCAAGATAAGCCCAAATTGAAGGATGAAATGCACTTATTATTTGATTATCATTCGGTAGGTGATGAATAAATGAATGCCAAATATGCTACATCATAGGAGAAGCATGGAAGGATTGTATCATCTCAAAGGCCATCCATTTTGGGAAAATATTGAATTGGATATGATGATTGCACTCTTATGCGTGACAATAAAAATTTAGTGAAAATCTGCAGAGGTAAGAAAAACCTTGTAGGTGCTAGAGATAGACCTAACAAGGATTTTACAGGAAGAAATTATAGCATGTTCTATTTCTGCGGGATTCATGGCCACACATCAAGCTTCTTTCTAGAGGATTTGGAATACATTTCAGGATGTGAAAATAGAAAATTTGATAAATATGAGGATAAGAAGAAGAATCATGAGAAATCAGAGATAAGAGTCTCTCAGAGGAAATCATTCATAAGATGATATTACTGTGGAAGGATGGGACACACCATGAATATGTGTCAGGAAGCTCAGGAGCTCAATGTTAGAGGAAGAACTCAAGCTGCATAAACATCTTGGCTAAGAGTTGATTAAATGAGGTATGCCTTCAATAGAAGATGTTTCCTATGTTCCAATCAAGGGCATTTGGAATGAAATTTCACCAAGAAGAATGCGATATAGGAAAATGATCCCAGAAAGAGAATCTTGAATCCAGTGATGTATAAAGAGACATCTTACAGTGCGATAGAAATTGGTATGTTAGAGACTAGGCTCAGAGCCTCAGGGGAGTCACATGAAGCTGAACGAAAGATGTATCAGTCACACTCACAACTGACCTCTAAGCTATGAATGAACATGAACAAATCTGTAAGAAAAAGGGTGGAAACGCTACAGTTGTGAGTAAGAAGAATGTTCGTTCACTGGAGGACCGACCACCATTGATAAATAGGGTGGCAACTCAGAAATATGACAAAAGAAAAATAAACAAAGAATGCATTGAAAAATTTGCATGTCATGTGCCACCACATGAAGTGGAGGAAAGAGGAAGATCCCTACAATTGAAGAAGGAGCTGGTGAATATGAAAAGAAGAGATATTCCGGCTCAGAGAAGTAATCAAGGGAAATGGAATTTTGGAGACACGTCAAAGATGAAAACATGTACTTGTGGGTTTAAACCCAAAGTGTTGAGAAAGGCCAGGCCTGAAGAATCTACATATCAGGAAAAGACTCAGCATGCGGGTAATGAATGCTTAATCATATGGCCAAAGAAGTTGAAGTTGGATAGGAAGATAGAAGAAGCAAGGAATTAGTATTATGCTATACAAGAAATAATCAAAAGGTTAACCCATTAGGATCAACCACAATACTCATCTTGAGGATTCCAGATGCACCCCTGTCACTAAGTATATAAATGCTATAAACTGATGATTCAAATGTTTCAGGTTTTAGGGAGATACGATCCCAGGGGAAGTGGCATCTAAAGATTCAAAGGTAAAAGTGAGATGCTTCAGAGTTTCAACTGACTCAAATATGGTACCAAAGTCAAATAAGAATGGGAACAACATACTGCAATAAGAAGTGATTGTGTTATTAAATTTATCTCTTGTTTCCTACACCGAGTCCCAACTCAGTAGGCTTAGAGATTTTGTTAATGTCTTAATTACATGTTGAAGATGAGAATAAATGTTTGATGAGGAGAAGAATGGTTATGAGTCTAAACAGTTGGACTAACCCCATGAAGTGATTAATAACATAGGGTGAGTATTCAATAACAAAATCAGATGAAATATCCGTCATTGCAATAATTAAATTACTCGACTTAGGTGTAATCTATTGAGGGAAGACATATTGCGTGGGAAGAAACAATAATCAAGCATTTCATGATTACTTATTATTCTCTTGAAATCACTGCAACAGACGTCATTACTATCACAGGTTGAGCCGAAATGCTTTGCGGATTCATCTGAATATTAAAACTGGGTTCAGTCCATGAATGAAGAGCTAAATCAAATTGAGAAGAATTAGTCGTGGGAGATTGTTTTGAGGCCAGCAGATAAAAATGTCATTGGGACTAAATGGGTCTATCGCAAAAACGTTGAATGATGATGGCACAGTGATTCGGAACAAAGAACGACTAGTGTGAAATGGATACTCCCAGATATAGGGAATAGATGTTGATGAGACTTTTTCCCCGGTTGCAAGGCTGGAGACAAGAATATTATTTTTGGCCATAGCAGTGCAAAGAATGTTCAAAGTGTTCCAGATGGATGTCAAATCCGCATTCTTGAATGGTGTTCTAGAATAGGAGGTTTATATTGAGCAGCCAGATGGTTTTCTCATTCATGAGGATGAGAACAAAGTTTGCAGGCGGAAGAAGGCATTGTATGGGCTAAAATAAGCACCAAGATCATGGTACTGAAGACATGATCAGTACTTAAAGAAGCTTGGTTTCCAGCATGGGGGAGTTGATTATAATATCTATTTCAGAAACAACAGTAATCAAAGGATGATGGTGTTGGTTTATGTCGATGACATAATATTTGGTGGATTAGATGAAGCTCAGTGGAGATAGTTTTCTGAAATCATGAAAAACGAGTTTGAAATGTCAATGATTGGAGAGATAACATTTTTTTTGGTTTACAGGTGACATAAGGAAGTAATGGAACATTTATTTGTCAATCTAAATACACCAATGAGGTTCTATGAAGGTTTGGAATGGAGAATTCCAAGGAGATGAAGTCTTCGGTTGCTACTCGGATGAAATTATCAAAATATGAGGATGGAAAGGCAGTTAATATCACAGAATACATGCAAATTATTGTAAGTTTTCTATACTTGACCGCAACAAGGCCCGACATTGTTTTCACCACATTCCAAGCAGCGAGATATCAATGTAATCCCAAGGAAAGCCACATTATTGCAGTTAAAGGAATACTTCGGTATATTATGGGCACGATGGAATTTGGCTTGACATATAATGAAAAATCTCAGAATGAGTTATAGGGTGACACAGATGAAGATTGGGCTGGATCAGCATATGACAGGAAATCAACACCAGGAGGTGCATTCTATTTTGGTGGATTGTGTATTTCTTGGCTAAGCAAGAAGAAAGAGTGCATTTCATTGAGCACCGTGGAAGCTAAGTATATTGCGGCCACTCAAGCATGCACACAGTTATTGCAGATGAAGAATCAGCTTAACGATATTGCTATTTAAGTGAAGTCTCTGATCAAAATCTAGTTTGATAACTCAAGTGCTATAAATCTCAGTAAAAATACCGTCCAGCACTCAAGGACAAATAACATTGATATAAGGTACCATTTTATCAAGGATAAAGTTGAGCAGGGAATGAAGAAGTTGGAGTATGTGCCTATAGAGCTACAGGTTGCAGAAATTCTGAAAAAGGCCTTACCCAGGGAAGCTTTTGAGAGGCATCGACTGGCGCTGGGAGTTCAGTCGAATTCCTGCACTTAATAGAGTGTGGATGTGAACCCCCCCCCTCTCCCTGAGGTGTGCTGTGTTTTCCCTAATGTGCTGATATGTGTTCTCTACTCTATTACAGACTGCAAATGAGTGACCTTTGGGTTTGTTGACAAAGGGGGAGAAAATAGTGATTGATCAAGGGGGAGATAGTGTGGCTATTTGGGAAATCTTGATAGATATGGCGAGAAGCTGGCTCATGGAGCAGCGAGATAGGGTGAGCAATGAGAAAGGGGGAGAGTATTAAATCTAATGATGCTCGAAGTGATCGATCAAAGACTAGATATCATGACTGCTGAGGATCATGATAAAAGCAGAAGAGTGGTGTTGGAGAGTGGTAAGAATATTTCCAAAAATTGGTATCAGTTTGGTAACAATTGGTATCAGTTTGATTTCAATAGTGGGTGTCAGAGATGAAGTGATTCTTTAATGAACTTTTCATTTACTCTTGTTTTTCACACCGAGCATTGCTCATGTGGGCTTAGAGTATGTGTTGAGTAAATCCTTGATCACTATCAGAATCGCAGAGGTGAATAGTAGCTGAAGAATTAATGCTGTATCTTTTTTATGGAAGATTTGTCAACAAACCCAAAGGGGGAGACTGTTGGGAAACAATCCCTCTGGGTTTCATCAAAGCATTTTTGTGGTGATTGTGTATGTTAACAAAGTGGACATCTATGTGGTGATTGTTGACAAAGCAGAACAATGACATTCAAATTTGTTGACAAAGGGGTTTTCATGGTGGCATTTTGAGTTCAAGAGCTATGGTTAACGATCAATGTTTGATTCATGAACTTCGACAACGTAATGTATGATCTGGAGGTGGTACAAAAAGAACATATACAAGGTGGCGCCATTTTCTAGTGTTTGCCAAATTTTTGGGCCTGAAAATCGACAAATGAAGAAAAGTGGTTTTTCAAAATGGTACTTGTGCACCGTGTACTTGAAGTCTTGGAAACTTGTGCGTCATACGTTTTTCAGGATCAGATCATCAAAATATGGCACAGGGATAAGGGTCATGCAGGTATTGGTGTTGTCGCACAGGTGACTTGCGTGAAGATTCCTTGGAAGCTTGAGAACATGCGCGCCTGTGGTTTTTCAATATCAGAAGATCAAAATATGTAAAATTAAAGTGGTTCGCGCAAGTTTGGAAGTGGGTCACACAAGTGACTTGCAGGGGAAGAGACCTGCGCGCCGAGACTTGCGCACTAAGGGGAGACTTGTGCGGCATCGCGCAGGGTGTCTCAAATGTCTATAAATACTAGACCACCCCTCTTCATTTCCAACGGAGTTTAACACTTTGAAAAATCAGATCTCCCGTCGCATAGGTCTGGTGGTCGCACAAGTGGTGTGTGGTCACGCAGGTGATGTTTTGCGCCGGTGTTTTAAGTTGCGCACCGGTTTGTAGTTGCGCGCCAATATTGGTTTTGGTGTAAAAGTAAGTGAGTCGCGCAGGTTTGGAGTTTAAGAAGATTGTGCCGCGCAAGTGTTGAGGTAGACTTGCACGCCAATACTTGCGCATCGAGTTACACTTGCGTGCCAAGTAAGGTTGATTCCTCGACCGTATTTTTGGGCTGCGTGGAAGTTGGAAGATTGCCTGATACCTTCGGTGCAACGAGAGATTCATCTACGGGTGAAAGATGGACTTCAACAAAGAATCCAAATACAACAGAGTATGTATTCATTAGATATAATGAAGGTACCTACAAGTCTATAAACTATGAGTGTATCCTTTTCGGAGAAGGGAGCAAAGGAAGACGAAGATGGTGATCCTCTCCACCGGTAGTGATCCATAGAGAGAAAAATAGGGAGTGACCCTTGGGAAAGTAGTGAGATGACCCTAAACCTTGTAATGGAAGTGACCATGGGACATAGTGACTGTTCTCGAACCATTGTACCCACATATTGTGAAGCATATTGGAATTTGTTATGACCGGCAACTCGTCGGTGTATGCTCCTTGGATGTAGCCCAATGAGGGTGAACCAAGTAAAAATCTCTAAGTCTACCTCCTTACTTCCCTGTATTGAATTTAAAGCATTATCATCAGATGAAGAACAAAGTAAGTGATCATAATAATTACACAGGTGGAAACAAAGTGACCCTTGTAATAAAGAGGTCAAGATCCCATGGGCTAGGGAGAATTTTGAAAAATAATATCCATACCCTAATTCACCCCCCCCTTAGGGTATATATTCCCCTATTGGTCCTAACCGAATGATATAGATGACATAACCTTAAATAATCAAATTTAAATTGAGGGAGAGAGTCTCAAAACAAGAGGAGGGGGAAGGGGAGGTTCACCTAGGGATACTTCATATGTATCACATGAAATTTGGAATAAAGACCCCAATAAGGGAATAAAATTATAAGGTAAAAGTAATAAAATCATAAAATTTACGATCTAGGAAAAGGGGATCCATGTTATCCAAAACAAAAAGATCTATGTCATTGAGGTATCCCTTTTGAGCACCTAGATTCCCACCAAAATGAAAAACTTGGGCATTATAGCTAACAATTTGTGTTTCACCTCCCTAGAGTCCCTATCCTAACATCAATGACCATATGGCTCCATGAAATCCAAAATTCCCAACACTACAGGTGTGGTACCCCTATGTGTTTCAAATTGGGTAAAGAATTACCCAAAATTACCCATCCTAGGTGTATTCTCCATGTATTCATACTAGATCCCCACAATATCTATTTTGACCCATTTCTAGGGTGTGGTGTTGCCACACAAGCCTTAAGACTCCACAAAAATAACAAAAACATTATTAAACAAAAGAAATTGGGGATAAAGTAATGAACAAAAAATACAACATAATAATAAGAAATAAATGTCTATGGTGTGAAAAAGGTTTCCATGATCTTCTATAGCTGATCAATCGATCATATTTTATGACCGACACTACTCTTTGATCAAGTGCTTCATGGTGTACCTATCAATCTAGATTGTGGGAACCAATACTCCAAAAACAAAAAAGGGAATGGCCCTTCATATAATCCTCTATGCTATATATATGTCTCCTAGGTATCCAACATTGAGTCCCAAATATGACTTATACATTCCATATGATTCATGAAATTTACTCTTTTATATCCCATTCCTTTCCATTTCCCTAGTCTTGACAAATCAATATTGCTATAACAATTACTTGGAAGGTTTCTAGTACATATAATTATTTCCCTTACTCTTCCTAGAATTAATAATATGTTTTCAGGGGTAGTTTCTTTCATTTACTATATTCCTACTTCCAAGAAAATTTCACTCTAATATATACATAGAAGGTAATATTGGTCATTGCTGCATTTCCACATCTTTCCTAGATTTACTCTTTTGATTTTTTTTCTGGTTACTTTTATGTATAAAATGATTCCTCTTTAACAAATTTTATATTTTCTTATGAACTATAAACTATCACTAATACATTATCTAATGTCTCACAACACTTATCTTTATTTGGATTCCTCATCCTTAAATTGACTCTTACCTATACAGGAAGAAACATGTTCATTCCTATACCATATTCTAATACTTCCTAGAATTTTAATATTAGATGTTGGCTTGGTTACCCTTACTTATACCAACACATTTACATTTATTCATTAAACTCTCAGAAAGTTACAAACTATAAATATATGGATATTAACTTACGAAATCTCAAACTACAACCTATAATTATTATCAACTTCCTCCTTATATATTGAAACATGATCCAGTAATACATTATAGCTTATAGTTATTCAATATCTTTTGGAACAACCAATACACTACACATATGGACTTCATGTTCCAAAAAAATCTCATATTTTTTCCTTCAAGACTTTTTAATTTTGAGCATCTAAATATCAATACATGTAAAATTATAAATAACATTCATTCCATGCTATGAATCCTTACAATCAATTCCAAAGTTATAATAAAACCTATTCAGGTTTTTCGTCCACTCACCATGTCACCACATATCATTAACATACAATACTACATTTCCATAAAACCAAAAATTATTGTCAACAAATCAAACACACAACCTCTTGGTTTCAATAATATTCAATGTAATGAAGGGAAAAAGGGCCACAAAATAGGTTTTGAAACCTGGATTAAATTTAGTAAATAGTTTTTTTAAAAAAATTTGTGACATTTTAAATAAATATAATATAAAAAAATTGGATGGATTTATAAAGAGTTTTGATTTTTTTAAAGTGTCTATGATGGTTTATTGAAAGTGGGAGATCATTATATTTATGTTCCAAATACTAAACAATGTTGTGATGAGTGTAACCACATTTTAGTTTTTGTTTGATCATGGTTATTGAAAATAAATCACAAAGTAAAATAAGAATGATAAAGGATACCATTCGAGTGAATTTCTTATAGAGATTATCATGATTATTTGACTTATTAAAACATCATACGATGATGTTTATATTATTTATTGTTAGTAGAATTTGAAATTCACATAATAAATGACGAGGATATTGTAGGAGTTAAAATATTTAATGAAAAAGGTCGACCATTTAAAAAAAATTAAAACATCAAGACCCTAGGAATATCCTTTATTCAATTAAAGTGTCTTTTAAATTATATATCGAGGACCATTTAGATAATATTGGTGATTTTTATTGATGTTAAAACACTCTTGACTATTTTTAATTCATTTACCATTGAGGAGGAGACACAAACACACATTTATAGATAATGGATCTTAACAAAGTGTTTAGGGATTCAACTGTCTAGTGGATACCGATAGAGGTAGGAACCTATTAGTTGTTTCTATGGGAACTCAATCAAAAACAATATTGGTTAAGTTAAATTAATTTTTTAGTGTGGGGTTAACTTTTTATTTTTTTTTCAATTTTAATTATCATTTTCAATCCCAGTGGATCATGTGTATGATTTTTTTCTTTCTTATAGTATATTTTTTCATTGAGATATCACTTAAAACTCTATAAAAATGAGGGTTAATATGAGGGATTACTTTTGGAAAGTTAAAATATTATCATGTTGGGATATTTTATTAGAGGTTTGGAGAGTAAATTATTCTACTATAAATATGTTTACATAGAATGCTATTATAACCTCACTAAACCTTCATATTCTTATTCTATATCTATATTATTTTTACCCAAAATTTTGATTTCTATTTAGTTCTTCTTGTAAATTATTTTTTTTTATATACTATGGTTTACTTTTTATATGTTAATTCAAAATGTTAATCTATTTCACTGGTTATATTAATATAATTTAGTTGAGGTGTTATATTTATTTCATAATTCTTATTGTTTTAAACCTCTTTAATATCAAATATTAGATAGAATGATTAAATGAATAATAATTTTTTGACAATCTTTTTAAAACCGATAAAAGTTTGTTTAATTATTTTTTTGTGATTAAAAAAAAGTGAGATATTATTGGAAGATATTTTATACTATATTTTTATTCCCATATATATTGGTTTTGATGCTCACACAGAACCCAGATATTTGATTCGAATGTTTCATTTTTGTGGTAAAAAGTATTAAATGTCACCCAATGGATCTATTCACCCCTACCATGGTGTCTCTAAACCACCCAATTTGATGAGATACTAGTACAAGGATAAATTAATAATGGAAAAAATCCTTGAAATTACAATACTCAGTGATCACATGAATATTTCCAAAATGTCACCTTCCAACAAATGCATCTAATAGAAGATAGAATGACAACACCCAAGAACATGTTATCAAATTAAGGTCACTCAACCACCCACCTTAATACTCATGGTAATCAATACAACCAATAATTACCATAAAATAAAAGGAGAAGACCCACTCTTATAAACAAGTAATAAAAAACATGAACAATAGTATACTTAATAAATATACCATTTTGATCTCAATAATTTTTTTATAATATCACCTATAACTCCCATATATTACCCCCAAAAAATCTATATGGGGTTTTATTTAAGAATAACCCAAATTCTCAAAAAATGATGTATGGTTTCATAACCATTCAACAATCATTTTACAAAAATCAAACACCCCTAATAGTTTCCTCAAACCATATAGGAAAATCCTGAATTATCACTATAATTCCTGTGTTACTCTAAAACCATCTGTTAAACTGAAATTTTCTTTATTTCCATCAAGTAATCCCCTAAAAAATTTCCATATCTAAAAACATTTATTTAATTCGATTTTTAAACATTATTGGTAAATACTAAAAGATATATATGCACTAAATCTTATATATCATGCTAATAGTGGGTATAATACTTTTAATGATATACTTGAGGTATTTGATATTTAATATCAAACCTACACTACCAACTTATTATTATGTTCTTCCACATGAGTTATAATTTTATATCTTATATCACTTAATGATTTTTTAAATACACTTATAAAACTTTTTACTGATTGTTTATGTTTATTAGATATTTTTAAAGTTGTTACTCATTGATTTGGTAAATTAAACATATGGGTGTAGTATAATATGATTAACATAGAAATGGTTTTGAAACATAAGACTCTTAAAGACCTATAAATTTTATTAGAGACCGAGACAACATCATTGAAAGTGAGGAATGCATTACAAATAATGATGTCTCTTATTTTGAAAATATTTTCAATGGACCAGATGTCAACAAAGATATTTTACCTAATGTCATTACAGTTTTTGTAAATGAATATGATAAAAAATATCTTTTAAAAATTCTTATTGACCATGAAACAAATTCATCATCTTTAGTCTTAATCCAAACAGTTCTCCAGGTCTCGATGGATTCAATAACGAATTATATCAGAAATTATTGGAAGTAATCCTAAATGATGATTACAAAATTATTAAAACCTTTTATTGTAATGGTTGGATTCCCCATGGATTAAATTCACAATTTAATTCTTTAATTACCAAATGGAACAATTCCTCTGAGATTTATCTCATTAGACCTATTGTACTCATTAAATCTATTTACAAAATTATCACCAAAATCCTTACCAGTAGACTCACTGAGAAAAGCAGTTAAATTGTTTCCTAGAATCAATTTGGCTTCATGAAGGGTAGGTAAATACAAGATTGTATCTATCCTAGCTCATAATGTACTAACAACTTAAATAGATCCACCATGGGAGGTAATATTTCCATAAAACATGATATTAGAAGGCCTTTGTTACTATTTATTGGAGTTTTATTTTCAATGTGATTCATAGTTTTGGTTTCAATGAATTATGCATTGGTAGAATAAAGACTCTTTTCAATTCAGATACTATTTCCATTCCCAAGAGTGGTTTTCCTAATGGTTACTTTAAATTTACCTGGAGTTTTAGGGAAGGTGATCACATATATTCCATACTTTTCTCATTTGTGGAAGATTAACATAGTATATTTCTTACATGCCATGTTGATTAGAACAAGCTTAATCATATTCATGATTGTAGAAAATTAAATGTTCCCACACGTCGCTTTTGTGCTGATGATATTATCCACTTTTTACAGGGTAATTAAAATAACGTTTAATGTATTAAAAAATTCATTTCTCACTGTGAAAAACATCATGTCAAATCATTATCTTGAAAAAATCTTTTGTTTTCAATGGGAAAATTTTCCCTCTACTAGAAAAAGTACCAATATCAGTCTTTTATATTTCAAAGAAGGTACCTTTGCCTTAACTTATCATGGAGTATCAATTTTTTTGGAATACCTTACGATATTTTGTTGACACTATGTTCTATCAAAGAGTCTAAAAAATGACAATGAGAAATACCTTAAAAAGAAAAGGGGAAAATACATTAAGAAAATGAAGGTTTGAAAAGGCATGAGTTTTGTTTCACCATAGTCAGACCAAAAGGGCGTCAGCATGGAGCCTACTTATGCTCCCCAAAATTTCGCATATACTGCATGCATGCCCAAACTCCTTTCATCCAAGGTTTTATTTTTTTCTATAAATATACCCTCAGAGACATCATTTATATGGATGAATTTCCCCACCAATGTTTAATGGCTTCTTTGGTCTCCCTAGTACTTTTCCCCAGTCATTGGAAACTTTCTAGGTAGTTCTTCAACACCTTGAGAGGAGAATTTAAGGGTGTATCATTAGACTTAAGTCCTTTTAGTGTTTGAAAACCATAACATTCGAATGCCTAAATCGTCCAAACTCCCCAAATGACAAATACTTGTCTTCTGCCTATTCATTTCATAGAAACTTGAGCTCCCCACTTCTGGGACCACCTATGAATACTCCTGAAGGCATGCACCATGCCTTTCCCAAGAATTACATTACATGTTTTTCATCGCATAAGTGAATATCAGGTATCCCAAGTCTACTTGCATACTGATACTTGCACGCCCTTACCTATTTTAATGCCCATCTTTGATTCACTTACTCTCTTTTGTCTACAATCCATCAAGCCTTCCTACATGCCATTCATGGAAAGGCTTCTTCTTCATAGGCTCCCTTGTGTGAAAGGGATTTTGTTGAGACCTCCTCCAAAATCTCTGGACATATAAAACCTTGGATAAAGTCACATTAACATGTCTCTTATTTGGGTTTCTATATCCACAGTCATAGGTTTCCACATTTATTTTACAATGGGGTTAGGGTTCATGGATTGTCTATGGGTTTCTATATCCACAGTCACATGGAACATTCTCCGAGGAATAATGTTGGGAAGTTCCCTATTTGGATGAGGGTCTTGGTCATGACCTCTCCATTATCAGAAAGACAACTCAGAACCTTAGGTCGTTTGGTATGGATGGTATGGTTCACACCTAGTTTCCTTTTGAATAAAAGAGAAGTATCCCTACCCCACTAGGATCAATATTAGGGAAACCGTACTAGTTTAATCCCTGAGATCTTCATGTAGTAGGTATCATCATTTCAACTCCTCGGTTATTCGATTTCACAGACCAGAGGAGAGATGGGAACAAATACTTTGGTTACCCTTTCCCTCACCTTCTGAGCTTTGTCACCATAGTAAACCATCCAGGTGTAAGACCCTATCATTTATCCTTTCTACCATTCATTAGATCCTTATCCAATGTAATGTGAATAGTTGGAGGGCTTGTTGTCTCACCCTCTTATTAGGTCAACTTAGCTTCATCCCCACTGTAGGTGCGCACGTTTCCACCAACGGAGAAGGAAATGATCGTGTGCCTTTTTTAAATCTTTGACATAATATTGTTTCTCACACCAAGCATGACTCATGGGGGAATAGATAATTGTCATTATCAAAACATTTCCACAATTGAAGGAACTATGAGAACTTTGATTCCTATTCAAACTAGGATACGTAGGAATCCCTATTCGGGCCCGAACTCACTGGATACCCTCTTCAAGAATCCAACCCTAATTCCCTTAATCTAGGAATCCTACTTAAGAATAATCCCCAAATTAAACCCCCCCCCCCCAAATCCTAATGTCATCCTTTTCAGGATATAATCCCAAACTCATTTCTCTCAAAGGACTACACTCTCCTATGTGATTTATCAAACTACGTGGACTTTGATTCACATCCACATGGGATACGTAGAATGCCTTCTTGAGGTTAAAACCCAACATTTAAAATCAAACCTATTCTCCTTGGGCCATATTCCCAACATGGTATAATATTACTTGGAAACCCATATTATTTTCATGTTCATTGGGTTGTTTTGGCATAAGTCCCACACCAAGATTTTACTAAGCATCTCTCAGTTAGATGTCCTTACCCCAAGACATTAAACTGTATTATTTGGTCCTTATCACAAGACCTAAAAAGGTATGATGTGTCCCATTAATCAGCACTTAATGACGAGGGTACTGATTCCTTTCACAAGGATATGTAGGTAACCCATTTCATGGGTACGATCCTAATATCAAAACAAGCCTTCATCTCCCTGGATGATAATAAATTTCTCAGTGGCTTAAACACCAGTATCATCATAATGATGATTAAAAGAATCTTGAAATATTTTATTAGAGGATACCATTAATATAGAACCTTGAATATATATAGATATCTCCATTAATGAAGAATCGTGAATTCCAACTAATGGTTCCAAATTTTACACATGTTAATAAGTGATTGTAAATACCAAGGGAAACATATTTTGTTCATGGAGAATTAATAAGGATTATTGAAAATATCTTAAATTTATAAATATAGTCCCAAAGTAGAAAATAATTCCCCTCAAAAGGGTGTGATGAGTCCAACCTCCCATCCTCTCGACCAATGTATAGTCCTAAGTATAGTAAAGGTCAAACATAACAAACACCGGCCTTTGGAAAGAAAGACCCATTTGGATAAATAACTGTTGAAAGATTCTAGTTCCATGAATAAATCCTATGGAAACCACCTAGAAGTAGTAATTCATAAAACTAGAACACACGTTTCATGGACCTACGAAACAATAATGGTGAACCCGATGTGAATCCTTAACTAAATTAATAATGTTACCCACCTATTAGGCCCCTATAAATTGATAAAGGAATTACAGACAAAGGAATAAATCATTCTTGTATCCATCTAATAGATTTCTCATTAATGGAGTTTATTTTTGTTTTCATGTTTTTCTCAGATCCCCCATCAGTCCAAAATGGATTTCTTCAAAACAAAATTTTTTAACTTCTAAACTACCGCTAAAGATGGATCTTCGTCCACGGGAAGGATGTTATCACCCACCAAGCATATTCAACTCGGGGTCTCTAATGTGCTAGTAAAAGAGTACTGCCATCATGGTACAATTCAGACATCAGAGGTTGCTCGACAAACCCTTCAGGTCAACAATAGTCCTCGATAATCTGGCCAACAATGACCAATGATTAAGAAGCAGATAGTTCCAGCAATAGTTTTCAACCATTTTGGGTCCTTATCCGAGAAACACAACAACCATTCCCTGCCATCCTACAACTAGGTTAATCAATAGGTCACTCAGGACCTCAATTCAAGAGAGCATGGATCCTTACTGGGGACTCCCACACACAATCGTCGCCAGTAGAATCACACGGTAGTGAACCCCCAACATCATGTGGGTGTTTCCTCTAGACGTTCGGCCCAGATCTCTCAGACCCAGGCATAGAAGAAGAGCCACCAGGGAAAAATTCAATTTAATAGGGAGCAATTTCTTCCCTCTACCCCCTCTAGAGAAGCCTATCAACCTAACTTGATGGTAAACAACTATCGTGCACATACACCCATTCATCCTAATTTTGCTGTTTTGAAAAATCTTCTAGAAGTTACCCACCAATCCCACTAGAAAAACCCGGTGGAGTACATTGAACCAGAACATACACCTATATACAAATTTTCATATAGTAATTAGGCTCATCTGACTGAATTTAGAGAAGCCTGCCAATCCAATGTGGTGGTAAATGGTAAACAGGAACATACACCTGCTTACAATCACCAATTCTTCTAGAAGACTTTCCTGCCAATATTGGAGGAATTATTTCAACCATACTTGAAGGAAAATATCTATCAGGAACATAAATCTTATAGTGTTCATCAGACTTCCCAACAATCTCTTTTGGCAGCACTCAAAGATGTTATTTGGAAATCTCTAGAAAAAATCTTGGGCATACCCAACTCTCTGCCCCATGAATAAGTAATTTCAATACCCATTGATAGGAAAAGGAGGACAGGAGCTGGCACATACACCTACTCTAGAGATGGAATGGATGTATATTCCCATTCTGGCCTCTGAAGTCACCAAACACATCTTATCAATGGTGAGCGGATACAAATCCCTACCCATATTCTGGACTCATTCAAGGAGATTATAACAATTACTTCAGTAGTACTAGGGGAACATACACGTAATTATGTCACCAAATATATGATGACACATCGATATTCCATACCAGAGTATATACACACCAATTTTCCATTCCAGGAGGGTCATGGGGCATACTTTCCTACATCATACAGTCAAAAGTATCGGGAACATACACCCTTTGTAGTTGAAAATAATCAGTTTGTTCTGATGTCCACTCCAAGGAATGAACATACACCTTTACATGATAACCACTTATTCCAGCAAGAGGGGCCAACTATGTTTAAGATAACAACTAAGAATAATTCTCTCCAAACATAGTAGGAAAATCAAAAGTCAAACTACAATTTGACTCTTCTTAATGTTGGAGTTCTTAATTCCCTTAGACATTTATCTTTTGCTACACAAGATCCTATCCTCTCATTACCAAATTATGGGAGTGGTAGCAGTAATTATAATGTTCCTCATCGGACACATCATCATGAAGGCTTCCTTCATGAAAATTTGGTCAAACCATAATGGCAATTTATGGATGAGAGACATGACAACCCTCACTATGGCCAGAAGGCCAAGGAGCAAGAGGATTCATCCCTTGATATATTCCACCATGGTAATCCTCCCCATGAAAGAATTCACTAAGAAAGTCCTCTCTGCAGTAGTATTTTTCATTGTGAGATAATTCTATAATTGATAATGTATCATTGAGAAAACCCTCCTATCTCGAGGCACTTGCAAACACAAGTCCAGTCATGTCGGATGCCTTGTCATTGACGGGTGAAACACATTCTCTACCAGTATATATCTTAAGGTAATGACCATTCTCTAATCTTCCCATGGGTCATTTTTCTTCTAATATAGAGCATCCACATTGGTCAAACCAAGTGAAGAATCCTCAAGTAAGGGATGATGAAAAAATGTTCAACATGAGGAAAAACTTTACTATAGGATAAATACCAGCCATGATCTGGCCTTCTAATAATTCTAAGTATAAAATTCTAGAATTGATGGAAGAAGATTGTATTCATGATACCCACGTCAACTTATAGAAGACTCTTTGTCATTTGAAAACCAATATATTACCATATGATGAATATCAAAATCATGTGAAGGTAATAGAAGGGTTTCAATGCCAAATTGACTTGGCATCTCTCTTAGTTTCCCAATATCCAAGGAAGAAAAATAGAAGAGAACCCTTCAGCGTGCATGCCTCAATACTCTAAAGAGTCTACTCTAGTTACTTTCTGATTTTCCTTCTACTTTACGTATCAGAGGATGGAGTGTACACGGTGAATTGAATTTCATTGCACTCTATAATCAACAAAGTCCGCCAAAAGTGGTCTCATGCAATGTAAATTCCCACAGTCAGCTATAATCAACAGATTTTTTAAGTAATCAAATGCATGCTCAAGAATATTCCTAAAAAATCACTCATCAAAGTCAGGCCCAATGAAATGAAGTTTTTGAGTTACATTTACATAAATAATCAGAGAATCTTGAGCAAGAATCCCTCTTAGAGGATGTCAGCCATCAATGAATGAAAATGTACGAAATAGAACAAAGATCCTCTAAAACAGGTGATTTGACTTGTTGTCAGATGATGCACCCGACATATGTCTGAAACAAAATTTAGAAAATCATAAGGCTAGTTGCAAAAAATTTAGATATAGTAGTTTAGGAATCACCCCAGATTGCATCGATGGGGGCATAGTTAATTAAACTGTCAAATTCCTCAAACAATGTTTATAATTTTGAAGGAGAAGAACAGAAACAACCTCATCCTGTAGGGAAATGGGCTTTTTCACATCTACAATCCCCTCCTAACCGGAATTTATTTTTCCCCTGATTAGGGAAGAAGCCACAAAGAAAGCACACAACTTAACTATCTGAGGATTCCCTTCAGGTTACTGCGTACTATGCAGTTCCCATTAATTCATCATACAAGGAAACAAAGTCTCTTGGATGATACAAAGGGAGACGATCTCACAAAGATATTGAAAAAAATTCAATCAATGCATTATGAATTAATAAATTTCGTTAACACCATTACAAAATATCCTCTAGAAAATGTGTCTAGTTTAGCAGAATTAGAAAATGATGTTCTTATCCATAATACAATACACACTGAAACAAATGAAGAAGGTGTACATATCTAAAATCAAAGGCTTACTCTGAATCTAGGTATGCCTTCAAATAATCAACTCCCACCACTCTGAAAGGCCTATAGCAAGGGGAAAGGTAAAAAGTCAGATTGAGTCTCACTTTTCCCCTGGATATGGTCAATATCCTTCACTTGAAGAGAGGTTTTCACAACAAGAACATGAAATGAAGGAGTTCAAAATACTCAATACAGAGTTACTTCAAAGAAACAGTTCTGCTAGACATACTTCTTAGAAAGATCATCAACTAGCACATCCTATAGGTTCTCGTAAGAAAAGTTCATTTAATGTAACTATAGATGCAGATAATGAATTCCATCCATTGGGTAAACAACCAAGGCAAGATCAAACACATCTTGATAAAACTATTCATATGGGTTATCCTTGGAAAATACCTCCACCATCACCAGTGGTTTGCCAGTAAATGTAACAACTGATGCTCCAGTTGTTGTACTTTCATAGGTTCCATCTTATCGATATATTCCCAAAATTCTTATAAACACAATTGAGGCATTAACTAATCAATTTTAAGCTAGGGAAGAATGAAGTGCACCTGTTCGTCCAGAAAAGAAATCTTTCCCTGAATGGGTGGATCTGATTCATCCCCCACCATATTTTGTGTATACTACATTTCCAATCATTAATTGTTCAAGAGATCTAGAAAAAAATTAATAAATTTATTTTCTTTTTGTGATCCCATGATGGAAAATCCTCAACAACAAGAATACGTAAATCTCATGTGCTTTGGGAAGTCACTACATGGGCCGAATTTTTTTGGTATACATGTTTACAATCTAGATCAATTACTGGATGAGATGATATCCGCCAAAAATTCCTTCTTCAATTTTTCTCAACTATACCAAAGCCAACAATTTTTTATCATAACAATTCTAAAAAATGGGACAATGAAAGAGTTTCAGATTTAATTGTGTTATGAAAAGGATTAACATATTATTTATTTATTGAACTCCCTCAAGAAGAGTTTCTTCTAATCTATGAGGAAAATATATGCGATGAGTTATGAACACCATTGGTCCCTATAAAATACATAGGAGGGTTTCAAGGCCTTACTTAAATTTATAAAAAGATAAAAGATCCTATTATATAGACTAAAGCTAACACTCGTGTAATTCTAGCAGCTCCAGGGTGGAGAATAGGGAATGCAGAGGATGCTACTGTTACATTCAGTCATGCACCTGTACCTGCTTCCACATCAAAACCTTCATCGTATTGAAGGGATCCACCTCCCGAGCATCAGCAGAAATGACCTCCTCTTCATGATGATCAAATAGATCAAAGGTAGAAATAGTTTGAGGTATTAAAGAGAAATGGTTATTCCTTCTAGAAAAAATTATTTCTTATTTACTTCATCCCAGCTCTGGAGAAAAAATCTGTTCAGTTTCTAAGGACAAATAAACAAAATAATGAAGGATATTAAGATATTATGACTTATTTTACCTTTCAAAAAATGTATGGGCATCCCATTCAAGAGTGTTTTGTTTTCAAGGAACTCTTGTAAAAATGGCAGACTCTGGACAAGTGAAATTTAAAATTTCCTCAGCTCAAGTAGCATGTGATACTACTACTAATCTAGATGAAAATGGATAATAGAAAGAAGTAAAAATGTAAAAATGTGCAGAAATATGATGATTGGATGATCTAGAAAAAGATTAACCAAAATCATGGAATTTTATGAACACTGTTGAAACAACTGATTGTGTCTTTCGCCACTCCTACCAAAAACAAAACCACCATCATCAAAAGGTCATTACTAAAAAAAATGAGGAGATCAGATGGAAAAAGAGTGGTCAGAAGAAGATGAGATCATGTCAAGGCTAAATTTTTCCTTGACCCTGAAAGATTTCAGGACATCTGCTTTAAAAGTATGGGCACCATCCCCAAAAATGTCATAACTAGAATTAACATCTCAGGCCGAATCTTCATCAGATGAAGAGTTTATTCTTTGGTTCCATCAACGTTGTCCACTTAACGGATCCTTATTCCAAGGATAATTTTGATTATAATGATCCAGATCTCCATAAACCTAATTGGGGAACCATAGGAACATTCCAAGGTTGAGGATATAGTGGAAGATGTGGAAATTCTAGAAACCACCATTTAAACTCTACCACTGCTAGAACCATATATGCGGTAGAAACTCGTAGAAGATCCCTTCGGCAGGATCAACAAGAACAAGGAGTTTCTTCCATGCTAGATAGGTTTGGTTCTGACATGATTATTTTGGATGATAAATTAGAAGTTACACCTTCTTCTTCTTAGCAAGTAGATAGACCTAGTATGTCTAATATACCAATTTCAAGAGTATTTCCATCTTCTACTCCGACACCGGGGTCATCTAAATTAGAAGTGTTAACTTCTAAGACACCTGGAAAACTGCATCTCAATGCTGGGAAATGTAGACATTTAGACCAAAATTGTGATTTCTTGAAGAAATTGGCCCAAGTACCAGTCAATTTGTCTATTTTAGATGCCTTGAATCTATCCAAATATATTAGAGAAGAAGTTATTGAGGCTTTGTCAAGTAATCAAGAGTTTGAAACTGATGTTGCTGCTACTGAGGTTTACCATATAGAGAATGACCATGAATAATGTCATGCATTCATATCTTTTACAGTTGAAGATGAAGAAGATGCTGTACATGGACATATCAAACCCTTGTATTTATCTGGAAAGTTCAATGACATAGAAATCCAACGAGCCTTTATTGATAATGGATCCAGAGTCAACCTCATTCCTA
The DNA here is from genome assembly GCA_963277665.1 of Viscum album. Taxonomy (NCBI): domain Eukaryota; kingdom Viridiplantae; phylum Streptophyta; class Magnoliopsida; order Santalales; family Viscaceae; genus Viscum; species Viscum album. Next base: position 620,395,366 of record OY728139.1, read on the forward strand.
TTCGTACAGTTTTTCGATTGGGCTTGACTGAATCTGACACATATCCTTCCACTTTAATGTTGTAAGTATATGAAAAGAATGAGCATGATCCTCTGGACGAGATTACACTCAGAACTCAATTTGGATATATTGTGTCTAGTTCATATTTCAACGTTTCTCTTCAGGAAAAAACCTTCAACATTATTCTTGGAAGGCATTGGAAACATCAAAAGGTGTCCATAACTTCTTCATACCACCAATGTCTTAAGTAATGTTTTAATGGTCAAATCGGGACATTGTATGGAGAAATGGCTCTGATGAAAACGTGTGAATATCAATATACTGAGGCGTAGTTTTATTAAAAAAAAAAGCAACAAGGTCCATGAAAAAGGAAATAAATAGAGTTAATTCTCCAAATGGTTTGGAAAAGATTCCAGCAAACCCATTCATATATTTGAGTACAGATTATGTGCTACCCATCTATCAAATTGAAAGGGTAAACCTAAATCCAAGCACTCGTCCAATGACATAAATAATGTCAATTATGGCTACTAAGCTTGAAAACATGGGAGAAATTATTGATTCACCAAGTAGTGATGGAATATTAGAATGGATATTTCTTCATATCTTCTACCAAACTATAGAAAGCCTCTACATCATCCAACAAAGTATAAGAATTTTTAGAAATTCTAGAGGAAGAAAAATATGTTGATTCCCAATTCATCGTCTCTTCATTACTACCACAAGAAGACACTTCATCATCAGTAGGGTCTGATATGATGCCCTCTTCTTCAGAATGGTCAAATATGAATCCTCCCAAAACTCTGAAAATTTTTCCTCGTCAACTACTATGTAGGTAGAAACCGAAGAGGTAACACGTAATGAAGAAGAAGAAGATGATCTCACGGATACTCCACCATCATTTGAGGAAGGAGTCTCTACCACTGTGGATGAGCTCAGAGAAATAAATTTGGTTATAGAAGAGGATCCATGCCCCACATTAATTAGTGAGGTCATGAATTCTAAAGATAAATAGGTTTATACTTAATTTATAAAGCAACATCATGATATATTTTCATGTAATTATACTAGAATGCCATGTCATAATCCCAATGTTGCCACTAGTCATTTGGGTTTCCCTGAAGAACATCATGGATTCAAGCAGGCAGGAAGAAGAACACACCCAACTCATGCCTCTAAAATAGAAGTAGATGTTGATAATCTTATAAAGGATAAAATAGTTAGAGAGGATAAATATCCCTAATGGTTGGAAAATATTTTCCCAGTGAAAAAGAAGAATGGGAAGATTGGATTTTTTATTGATTTCAATGATCTTTACCGACATTGTCCTAATGGGGATTTTCCAATTCTGATTATATAACTTCTAATTGATGCAACATCTAGCTATGAATCTCTTTAATTCATGGATGGATAATATAGGTATAATAAAATCATTATGGCCCTAGGGGATGAAGAATCTACAACCATTAGATCACCTCAAGGTGTGTTTTTCTATCGGGGAATTCCCTTTCGCTTATAGAATGTAGGTTCAACATACCAACGTTCCAGGAACCATATCATCAAACCATTCTCAATGAAGTTTATTGAATGTTATGTGGATTATTTTTGGTCAAATCCAGACAATGTTCCAATCACTTGGCTGATATGGAGATCATATTCAATAATCTTTGGCAACATATTTTGTAGATAACCCCCTTGAAATTTTCATTTGGGGTAACCTCAAGAATGTTCAATGGCTTCATTGTGCGGAATTGTGGTATTGAAGTTGATCCTGAGAAAAAAATCAATCCTTGGAATGTTACCTCCCCAAAATTTGAAATAATTAAGAGGACTCTAATTGCATTTGTCTTATATTCGGCGCTTTATCGCCAATTTAGCTGGAAATTGTTTTCCCTTTATCTGATTAATGAAGAATGTAGTCACCTATCAATTGACTGAAGACTTCCAAGAATCATTTGATACCCTCAATAATTATCCCTTAATTCTATCAGTATTAATGCCACCTGTGGAAGGAAGACCACTTATTCTCTATGTGATAGCATTAAAGAGATCACTAGGTGCATTCCTTCCTCAAAAGAATGATGTTAGGAATGAACACATCCTTTACTATCTTAGTCAAACTATGGTTGATGTAGAAAGATTATATTCAAGTATTAAAAACTGCTGTCTAGGATTAATCTTTGAAGTTCAGAAATTGAGGCACTACCTGCAACTTTATGAGGTCCAATTGGTATCTCACAATAATCCACTCTAATTTATCCACAGTTGTCCTATGCTTACACAGTGTCTGGAACGGTGGATGGTTATTCTGCAACAATTTGATATCCAGTTTGTGCCACAGAAGGAAATAAATGGCCAAGATACGGCTGACTACATTTTCAAACATCCATCAGAGGAAGATACATCATTAAATATTGGACTTCCTGATGAAGAGATATTCTCTATCCAAGAAAATTCCCAAACATGGGAGATGTAATTTGATGGTCCCTCCAGAAGTCCAACTGGGAAGAGAATGGAAAACCCTAAAATCAATAATGTTTGGTTAGGAATTGTCCTTATTTCCCCAGAAAAGGCAGTGTTACCTTACTTATTATTTTTAGAAGATGGTACCAATAATGAGGTAGAATATCAAGCTCTAATCGTAGGTTTAGAATTGTCCCTTCAGGTGCAAGTGAATCAAATAAAAGTGATAGGTGATTTAGAATTGGTAATAAAACAAATAAATGGGGAATATTCTATTTGAAAAGATGAGTTAATCCCTTTGTGTGATTATATCAGTGGTATAATGGCTGAATTTCCCTCAGATCTGACATTGTCTTATGTCCCTCGATTACTAAATGCCCAGGCTAATGCACTGGATAATGCAGCTACAGCCTTGGAAGATCCAAATCTGGATGAGATAGTCATCATCATAGCCCATTGTCATGTGGTCTCACTATTTGTTCAAACCAGAATGGAGGAAATTAATTAGATTATCCCTATTCCTGATCCATGTGGTCTTACCATGGGATGGATAACACTCATTGTGGAATACCTTCAAAATGGGGTACTTCTACCAGATAGGTATGAAAAAGAATAGATTGGATGATGAGAAACCAATTATACTCTTTCTGATAGTCTAGACCACCAGAAGATCCTTTACAAATGAGGCTTTGTTGAAATCCTCATTAGAGGTATTAATGGAGAAGAAACTACAGCTATCATGAAAAAAGGTCATTCAAGAGATTGTGGTTCCCATCAGTTTGGGCATAGACTCACTGATCAGATCTGAAGTCTTGGATAATTGTTTCCTACAATGAAATAGGATTTTACAGATTTCACTAAGAAATTTCATCCTTCCCAAATGAAAAATGACTTCATTAATCAACCCACAGAGCCTCTACATAGGACTAAATACTCTTGGTGATTCTCTACATGGGGAATGGATGTAGTAGGACCTTATCCTTCAGCCACGACTAAGTAGTTCAAGTATATTCTTACTGTTACTGGCTTCTTCTCTAAATGGGATGAGGCAATACCTCTCAAAGAAGTTGGAGCCAAAATCATTGTTAGTTTCGTTAAAACTAATATCATCACCAGATTTGGTGTTCCTTATACTATTTTGATGAATAATGGCACCAATTTTTGTTCTGCTGAGGTAAAAACGTTATATCAGGAACATAATATCAAATCCAACCATTCATCCTACTATCATGTAGTAACCAATGGATAGATGGAGGACATTAGTAAGACCCTATAAAATATAATCCAGAAGATGGTGTATATAGATAAGAAATCATGGCCTGATAATCTTTTGAATAATTTATGGCCTTATCGAATTACTACCCATTCTGCTACACAGGAAACACCATATTAATTGGTATACGAAACAGAAGTAGTTTTTCCCACTGAAATGCAATTTCCTTCTGTAAGAGTTGAAATATCTAATTAGTTTTCTACAGATTAGAGGTCTCATAAATTATTTAATGAGATGGAATGATTTGAAGAGAAAACAGTGCATGCATTGCTTTATTTAGAAGTCTATTAGAGCAGAATATCACAAGATTTTAACAACAATGTTCACATCCATTTATTTCTTCAAGGAGAATTGGTATTGGTCCTCAGGACTCCAATGATACCAGGTATGATACCTTCAAATCTTGAGCCAATATGGGAAGGAACTTATTTTATACATAATGTCTACTCATATGGAGTTTATTCCTTAATCGCAATGTATGGAGATCTCATTACTACTTCAACCAATGTGATATTCTTGAAGAAATACATTGTGAAATTGCACAGGACATTTTCCCTAACTGTAAGACTAAACACTACATAGTCCCAATGTCCTTACTACAAGACTTTAAACTTCACAATACAATGTCCAAGATGAATGAAATTAAACTTCATAACAACCATAAGTGTACACTCCACATGATGTTAAAAGGCATAAAATCTTTGTCTATGTCTCACGATGTTAAACTACAAGAAATTAAATTGTATAGTTAACATCTTCTCTATTTGACATTAGGAGCTACCATAAACACACATCATGGAATTCATTGCTACTCCTTAGAGGCACATGATTCCCTATCTTCACTATGTCTGAGTCAGATATTCATATGGACCCGGTTTCAAGAACTCTGTGCAGCTTGATTCTCATCTATTTTAGATACTTAGAGATGGATAGATCTCCAATCGTGGGCCCAGCCACAATCAAAAAAAATTTACTTCCCTTTTTCTTATCATGTATATGAACTTTATCTATACAGAGTGTTCTTTTAAGATACATGATTTTATTTTCATATAATATTGTGTATTAAATTTAATCATTCTTCTAGAATGTGTTAAAGCCCCCCATCTCCCATGTCAATCTTTATTAGTGTGGGAAATGGTTTTTTAAAGAACTACATATGGCTTGATTCTAATTTGTATGAGATACTTAGAGACACCTTGATTTCCAATCATGGGCCCAACCATAATAAAAAAACAAAACCCCTTTATTCATTATATTAAAATCAAACCTGTATAGGGAATGAAAGCATGATTATTTCCCTTAGCAAGACATGCACTGAAATTTGGGTTTTATCCCTTAGTTCAGATACAAGAAGCCTTTCTTTCCCCACTGGCTATTCTTCATCCTTACCACATGACGTTAAACTACATGGACATTTAACACCCATATTCTTATCTTGTTTCACGTTTTGTTTTATAGATGAAACCCTTATTGCTCCTTATTTATCTCATCAGGCATAGATCACATGATCTTAGGAATTACATAAAAGGATTCTTTATATAAATAAGGTGTCTTAATTTCTTATGGGGTTCTCATAGTATTCACTACATGACTTAAAACTGCATAGTATAATGTCTTCGCTGCATGAAATTAAACTACACAATAGTATATAAATTCAAAAGGATGAAAAGAATATATCCATTTTACATATGAGTTAGATCTATGTAAAGGACATCAGATTCATGACCAATATTGATTCAAATATTTCTTATGTTTGTTGAGAATAACCCCCTTCTATATTTCACACTCTTAATCTTGAATATTTTCCAAATCTTCCTAATCAATCTTATGGTTTCTGGTGATAGAATTTCTAATACCTCAGAACTCTTTTTCTTGACTATGTAGCACTTTCCCTTAGGTGGTCATGCATAAGTAACTTACATAACAGGATTGTCTGTCAAAATATGACACTATTTAGCTATGCATCATATGGATTAGTTGGCCCTACATAATACAACCCATTTAATAGCTTTGTTAAATAATTCTAATTTCGTTATTGGTTATAGTATTTGTGTCCCCTTCTAATTTTGATGACAATATACAAGAACCTATATTTTAAAATATTCATTTAGGTATATTTATCCCATTATCTTTCTTTTGATTTGAAAGCCTTTAAGACTATGGTGTATACATTTCCCTCTCCATGTGATAAAGACAATATGAAATATCCTCGGAACAACTTGGCCACATAACATTTTTTTTCCATTTCTAGTCCAAGTTGTATGACCTTAAACTATATGCACCATACTTCCTACGTTTGGGTCAGACCTTCATACAAGTCCCATTCCTCTGATTCTTTGTAACTCATGGTTGGAAATACCCTCTCCATATTCAAGAACCTTTCCCTATAAAAATATATCCGTGCCTTTTGAAATCTGAATTTCCATAAACATTTTCTTGATTTTAGCAGTATAATGTCATAATTTTTAAGAGCTCTTTTTCTTGACAGTGTAGTATGTGCCCTCAGGTGGCCTTGAATAAGTTTCTTACATAACGGGCCTGTCCATCAATGGAGTTCACTATTTTTCTATGCAGCATATGTCATAATGGGGCCAATATAACACAACACCCACAACACGTTTGTCAAATAATGGTAACTTTGTTCTTGGAAATGACTTCATATAATTCCATTACCCCTTTTGTTATATCATTCATTAGATCTAGAAAATTCCAAATCATAGTTTACAATTTTCCCTTCCATACCTGAATATGGTAGTATGATTCCAAACAAATTATCAATAAATTGGGAGAGTCTCATACCTTTGGTAAAATCTAAAAGGCCTTAAATAACATCCACATAATCTCCTCACAACATGACTTAAAACTACACAGTATAATTTCATCCCTACAAGACTTAAAACGACACAGTTTTATATCAGAAATTCCCCTTTCTGATAAATTTTTACCATTCCCCTTACACCAAATTTTAATTGAAATGGTTTTACTATTATTGACATATGTTTTCATAAAATAACTCTTTATTCTTAAAATAAATTTCCTTAGAAAAGCCACCCACTGTGGTCTTGAGTCACCCAAATCATATTTTCCCCTGTTCTATCAATATTATAAAGTTAAATTATGAAGAACTGTTTTTCCTGATTATGTATAACTTGACCTTGTGTGGCCTTGCATAAGTTTCATACATAACGATCCTATCAACCAAAAGATGCCACTATTTGGCCATGCGGCATATTCACCAACTGGCCCTGCGTATTATAACCCCGCAATAGTTTTGTAAAATTACTGTAACTTCATTATTGGAAGAGAGATATATTGATACATGATATAAATTTTGTAACCATAAAAATCCGTTCCCAAGATTCCCCTTGTAAATATTTAAATAATAATAAAGAAATTCTGAGCCACCTAGACTTTTTTGGGATTTAATTTTAAAAATTATGGTTAAATCTATTCGACCTTAAATACTATCCCTTTATAGTCCAATATGCATGAATCTAAACTATTAAGAGACGCGGTACTCACTAGATTTAGAACACACAAAGGGTACTCAGAAAAAATTAATGTCCGAGCTCAATAAATGTACATTTTGTATGGTTTAGATAATATTGAGAAATAAAAAGGAAAACTATATAAAGTTTTTGGGGTTATCCCTATAACCTGAGAAGAAAAAATTCAAACTATGCTTACTAGGATCAATGGCCTAGGTAAAACAAAGGTTGTTAGTAGAAGTGAAAACAAAAATGATTGAAGACAAAATGATTTCCATTTATGATAATTTTCCAAGATGGAAATCCAAAAATTGGGTTCTCTCCCTTGTCAGAAATCAAAAATTATAATAGGCATTCTAAATAACTACTCATTTGATTTACAACCTCTTGAGCCCTGTCAATTTCCTATTAAAGCCTATTTGTATGAACATCTCCACTCTCTTCGGCATGATTAAGTGCTTCTCTCCCATCTGCAATGTCTTTTGCACTATCAATCCAGACTTCTCCTAATGATCTACGAAGCTAGTCAATCTACCCTATAATGGTATCTAACTCTCATTGAAGGCACAACTTTTGAACATTATTTTCTTTAATAATCTGCTTCATTCCCTTCAAATTTGCAGTATGATTAGCCTCAGCCTGAGACATCGCTTCTTTAAACTCTTCTATGTTGATCGATAGTTTGGATTTTATCATGTCTTGTTGAATCCTTTTCTCTTGTTCCCCCCTTTGGATAATCTATTTCAACATACTATGAATCTCACTGTATTCAAAATCTCTAAATCCCAGCATAATAAATAGAGATAAAAGTCATGGAATTCTTGAATGAAGTTCCATAAGAGGCATTTTAGATATTATCTTCCCTAGCTTTTTCCATGCCTGGAAGTGTACTTGATGAAGAGCCTTTTGCCGTTCTGGGTCTGATTCAAAATCACTGTCATAAGGAAGGATGTATTCTGGGATTAATGCATTTAAAAAAGTGTGTTGTTCTGCTCCTTCCTGAACAATGGTTACTTCACATTCCAATATTGTTTTGGCTGATGAAGAGGCTTCACCTTTAGAACTAGTCATTGAAGTTCACAACCCAATTTCGTAAATCAAGGATAATGGTTATGGTAAGATTCAAGAGATAGAAAAAGTGAATGCAATCACAATGTCAGTATCTCTTACCTAATATTTCGTCAGCATCTAGAGAAGAATCCTCCCCAATATTCTCAGTTTCATCAAATTTGATTCCTGTCTCTGGTTAAGGAGTGCTATCATTAATGTGTTCAGGATCCTCATAATGTATCTCATGAAGATCTACCATCACAATATCCACCTGATCTAATGTCTCTGTAATGATGTGATTGATATTAATACCCATACTTCCTTCAATTATTATTTCGAAATCAGTTTCATTAGATGGAACAAAATATTTCAACCCACTGTTGTTAGAAAATTCATCATAAAAGGATAAACATGACAAATAGTGAAAGTTCACGTCCAGTTGATTCTATATAAGGAACTCCAAAGCCCTATAAAGTATATTTTTTATATTAACTTGTTCTAATACTTCTTCAAAAGATGTTCCATGGTTCATCATTTAATCCAATGATATATCATATCCCAGGTTAGTCTCACCTATGGGAAGATGTGGAATGTTTTCTTTGCAACTATCCTCCAACAACCTTTGACCTCTAGTAGCTTCCTTAGAAATTGTTGTGGGGTAAATGCCAGTTGTTTCCAGATGTGTAGGTGCATGTGATGAACCTAAAATATCACATGATGGAAGTTATTTTTTGTTACATTTTATATATTATGAAGTATTGTGGATTTACCAGAATCATCCTCCTATCTGATAGAGGGAATGAGAGAAATGCTCGGAACAGACATTGGTTCATCATGCCTTAAGACCTCCTTAGGAACCATTGTATTTCCTTGAATTTTTCACTATTCATCAGCACCCTCCATGGTTCCTTGAATCTTATCAGTAGTTTCTTTTAAAGATAAAACGGAAGAAGCCCTTGTAATCCTAAGAATTTTAAATAATTTTTAATTAATAAAGAGTAAAATTCATGATTATCAGGGCGACATACCACTACAAAGAAAGCTCTTAACCATGGATCTATTTCTTCGGTGCTTTTTCTTCTTCTCCTTCTTAGGAGGTCTTATATCATCATCCCCAATGACATGTATTGGAGATCCCAATACCCTCTCCATTTTATCCTACATGTCTTGTTATCTCGAAGATATCTCTCCCGATTCACTTGGTGATATGGTAGCTCCAAGAGAAGTTCCTCTAGGGATATACTGTGGCGAAGGAACATCAATTGTCTTTCCTTTAAACAACTACACATTAAGATGATATTTCCCCTAGGAAACAATGTTTTGACTCAAATTTAAATTGAAAAGAAGAAGAGAATGTGAGAGAAAGTGAAACTACATCCTCATGCACTACAAAGTCATGCCATTATTTGATTAAGGAAGTACTAATCCCTTCGATGGTACTAAAATCTATCATTTACCTCGCCCTCTTTGTGGTAGGAATTGATTCATCAGTGGCATATATGAGAATTTCTAGCTCTCGAATATAGGTCCTTACCTAATTGGGATTATCCTTAAAATAATGTCAGCAGAAGCCGGTAAATTCCCAACTCTTGGAATATACAGTCCTTCACAAAGATCCATCCACATGGTTTTAGTATCATAGTAATGACTCTGCCATGTTTGAATAGCATGTGGTTATATATATTTAGAATTTATTTCATAGGGTTTGGAAGAGGATCCTGCAACCTGGGATTTGAGTTTCTTCCCAACCCCCATAGTCATGGATGAGAGATGATTAAATGGAACTTGTAACTCTTTAGAATGATGGCGATGAGATCGCCTCGACATAGCCTTTGTAGAGTTTGATGAAGTGGCTCTTTTAATTTGGAAGGAGGGTTATATCTGGCACAATGTTAATTCGGTGAATTTGGAGCACCATCACCTCCACCCTATAATTCTCGTGAGTCATCCATTGATGAGGAAGAGTTACCTTCCAAACAAAGGGTATCTATCCTACCACTTCTCTTCACCCCCACTCGAGGGATGACATGATTTAATACCCCTTCAGGGTAAGATAAAACCCAATTTTTGGCATACTAGATAGTCAATTTTCTTACACCATCAGCGGTAGGTAAATTAAAAACTACCACAGTTTTTTCAACAGTTGTCAACAACCATAGATGTCGGGAAACAATCGAGTCTTTCTCAAATCTATCATTCATTGGAGGGGATATAGTATTCTATTTCATAAATTTGTATTGACACACAAATTTATAAAGATCATAGGCCTCACATATGATTTCTCCATTTATTATGGTGGAAAACATACCATCTCTTCAAGCTAGCATATATGCCATCAATTCCAAACTATCCATCCCATCATCAACAAATTTCCCCACAAGAGGATTTCCATAAGGAATGAAATAGAAATCCTTATGTATACTCATTATATCCTTGATATCATAATAGTATCAAGTCAATGGTGAAATACCATAAAAATCCTAAACAGATGGTCGGAAAGGACATCCCAAAACATGTACCATGCTTTGTATAGCATTAGTTCTGAAGTGAGTAGTGATCCACCCCCAAAACACCTGGAATGGTACTACTATTTTAAAGGGATACTTCCCTTTGTATATATGTAGAAAACTACATTGATTTTTTTCCAAAACAAGAGTGGAAAACCCTACAATCTTTTTCTCTGCCAGCTTGGCCACAATTACAAAGGTTCTGGGCCTCACGCCCACTTTGGAGTCTCGGACTGGTAAAAATTACACATTGTGCCACATGGAAATGAAACCTTCTAGAAGTGTCTTTTCATGAATTTTTGGGTTGACTTCATTTCCCTATTTTTCAAATTATACTTTCACTAATGTTGGCAAGAAGGTGTTAGGAGTACCTCTCTTCTCTTCCCTTGGACAAACGGTCAGACGGGTGTATGTGGGCCCCTTTTCATTCATCTTTATAAAAAATATTTCCATCCATTCCTTTGTATGAATATCTATCCTGGAGTGAGAATTCATGGTGGTCATGTTGTTGATCTTGTTAAATATTTTCATCAACTCAAGAAACAAAGCTGGTGTGTTTCTCGAGTCACTCCAGGTCACCTTGGGAAGAATATAGTCATCATACATGTCTCCTAGAATTGGAGCTCTAGAAATCTTGTAAACATCCCATAAGCAGATACCTACCTTTAAATGTGTTAAATGGAAGGAGTCACTCTCTGGTCTCCATTGGCTTAATAATTCCAGAAAGAAATCATCATTCATGTACACATAAGTTTACCCAACCCAGATGACCTCATAAATCTAGACTCCATCAAGTCATCTATAAATTCTGTACTGGTCTTATAAACCAAGTATTCCCACATCAATGTTGGTTTTACACCTCTTCCTGGGAAGAAATCCAAGATTTTCTTCCAACCCTTGGACTGATCTGTCTGAGAATCCCAAAAGAAGGATGAATAACAACATGTCTTCATCTCGGGTATGTGTGCTTTCATGTTCGAAGCACACAGCTATGATGCATGATATGAGCCTTCTCTGATGTCCTAACATTAGAAAATGAGCCCTAAATAGAAACATTGACTGATGAAATGTTGGTATAATCCTGAAACCAAGAATTTGGGACATAGTTCATTGGGTCTAAAATATTGAAATCCTATAGATGGCCATAACTATGCAAAGGTAGATAGGTGCTTCATGGAATGTTGAAATGGTAATTATTTAAATATTTTTCCTTGTTTGTAAGTGTGGTATCACAAACTTCAATGTAATCATGACCAACGACATTCATCATGTCATCAATCCTCTTTCTAACAAGCACATCATCTGTTCCAACTCTTTTGGGTTCCACTGAACCTGTAAAAGTACATAAATTATCTTTTAAGTAAGTTCATTTTTAGTGTTTTTTACCAAATAAAATCAAAGGTATTATGGAACATGAGTATAAAAATGGAGCACAAGTATAAGTCGGAATGCAAGTATGGTGCCTGCTTATAACATGCAACTAAAAAACATACGGTAGAAGCGTGACTAAATAGAAGTGTCTGAGAGAGAAATAGATTGCATGCTGAGAGATGAAATTCTATAAGCCAGAAGAAATTTCAAGGAAGTAAAGACATTATATATAGGTGATGCCTGTCACCCTGCGTGCTATATTCATGTGTGCTACCAGATTGCGTGACCATTTTCTCAATACGCATAACAATGGTGTGCCCCAGTACTCTTTTCTTTCTCCTTTACTACATTACCTCAGTATAGGATCCTCTTTTCATTCTGAATCCAATTATTAGGGGGGATTTTATTACACTCTATTCCGTCAAAGAGTCTAAAAAATGAAAAAGGTAAATATCTTAGAAAGAAAAGGATAAAATACAGGAAGAAAATAAATGATTGCAAAGGCATGAGGTTTGGATTTCATTAGTCAGACCAAAACGGCGTCAACGCACAACCTACTTTCGTGCCCCAAAATGTCATGGAACCAACTTGTGTGCCTGAAATCCTTTTTCCCAAGGTCCAATTTTTGCCTATAAATAGACCATTGGGGCCTTCATTTGTATGTAAAAGCTTCCCTAAAACTAAACCATTACTCTGGTATCCCTAGTACTTTTCCCCAATCTTCCGAAACATTTAATGTAGTTCTTCAACACCTTGAGAGGAGGATTTATGGGAGGATCATCGGACATAAGTCATTTTATTGTTGGAAAACCATAACACTTGCACACCTAAAGTGCCAAACCTCCCCAAATCAGGAATACTTTCACACTGCCTGTTCCTTTTATAATAACTTGAGAACCCCACTTTTGGGACCACCTATGAATACTCCTGAAGGCTTGAGCCAAGTCTCGCCCAAGTATTACAATACAATTTGTTCATCGCTTAAGTGAATATCATGTCACCCAATTATACTTGTGTGCCCATACACGCGCGCCCTTACCTTATTGAGCGCCCCTCTTTGATTCAATAACTCTATTTAGTATTTAAGCCATCAAGAAATCCTCAAAGCTATTCATGGAAAGGATTCTTCTTCCGTGGCTCCCTTGTCTGAAAGGGATTCTATTGGGACCTCCACTAAAACCTCCTGACTTATCAAACCTTTGGTAAAGAAACATCAAAGTGTCTCCTATGTGGGTTTGTATATCCATAGTCATAGGTTCCCAAAATTCGTTTTTGTGTTGGGTTATTGTTCATGGAGTGTCTGTGGGTTTGTATATCCATAGTCAAATAGACCTTTCTCCTTGGAACAGTGTTGGGATGTTCCCAATTTGGAGGAGGGTTTAGGTCATAACCTCTCCCTCCTCAAAGAGACGACCCGGAACCTCAGGTCTTTTCATAGGTATGGTACGGTTCACACCTACTTTTCCTTTTGAACAAAGGGGATGTCTTCCTCCCCTACATGGATCAATTTTAGGGCAACCGTGCTGGTGTTATCCCCTGGATCATCTTACAAGAGGTAGAATCATTTCTCTTCCTCTCTTCATTGGTTCCAATGAATAGAGGAGAGATGGGAATAATGGTTTTCCTTATCCATTATCTCTCCTATTGAACTTTGTCGCCACGTGATGTCATCCTGGTGTAAGCTCCTCTTCTCTTCTCAGTTCAACTTAGCCTCGTCCCCACCGTAGGTGTTCCCATGTCCACCAGCAAAGAACAAAAAGAACATGCGCCTTTTTTGAATCATTCACATACTCTTGTTTCTCATACCGAGCATGAATCATGTGGGCTTAGATATTTGTCATGATCACAACATATGCATAATTGAAGGAACAACAAGAATTATAATCCCTGTTCAAACCAGGATATATAGGAAGCCCTCTCAGAGACCAAGCTCACTAGATGTCCTTTTAATAAATCCAACCATAATTCACTTATTTTGGGCATCCTCCTTAATAATAAGCCCCAAATTAAACCCCCCAAATCATCAAGGCATCCTTTTCCGGAAGTAATCCCAAACTCATTTATCTCAAAGGACTATACTCTCCAATGATATTTATCGAACAATGTGGGATTTGATTCCCATCCACATGGGATATGTAGAAATCCTCCTTGAGGTTGAAACCCAACATTTGAAATCCACCTAGTTCTCCTTGGTCCATATTCCTAACAGTGACAAATTTTACTTGGAAACCCATGTCCTTTTCATATTCATTGGTCTGTTTTGGCATAAGTACCACACCAAACTTTGACTAAGCGTCTCTCGCTTTGATTTTCTTACCACACAACATTAAACTGTATGGTTTGGTCCTTATCACGTGACCTTAAAAGGTATGATTTTTCCTATTAAGAGGAAATTAACTATGAGGGTTCTGATTCCCTTCACAAGGATACATAGGTAACCCATTTCATGGGTACAATCCAAATATCAAAACAAGGCTTTGTCTCTCTGGTTGACGATAAATTTTAGAGTGCCCCTCTGAGCAGCTTAAAAAATATTATCATCATAATGATGATTAAAAGAATCTTGGAATAGTATTTTGGAGGATGGAATTGATGGAGAACCTCAAATATATATAGATATCTCCATTAATGAAGAACCTTGAATGCATACTGATGACTAAATTTTACACATGTTAATAAGTGATTGTAAATTCTAATGAAAACTTATTTTATGCATGGTTAATTAATAAGGATTCATGAAAATATCTTAAATTTATAAAGAGTGTCTGGGAGTAGAAAATAATTCCCCCAAAAAAGGTTTGATGAGTCTGACCTCTCATCCTCTCAACCAATGTACATTTCGAAGTATCGTAAAGTTTAAAAATAACAAACACATACCTTTGGAATGTAGGTCCCATTTGGAAAAATAACTATTTGATGTTTCCAGTTCGATGAATAAATAAAATGGAAACCACCAAGATGATATAATTTCTAATACAAAAACACACGTTTCATGGACCTATAGCACATAGTAACTTTTACAGCACTATAGAACACATTCACAATCAGCTCTCCTCCTGGAAGAGTAATTCCCTCTCTATGTCTTGAAGAATCTGGCCAGTTCCAAAATTTTCTCTAAAATGGTCTACTTGTTGATGGTCTACAAATGGTCTATTGGTCTCCTCAGAAAAATAAATGTCTATATTAAGAATTTGGTCTGGATAGAGAGAACACTGGGAAGGAAGCTTCTGACCATCCCCTGGAATACTTGTTGTAAGAATTTGGATAAAGGTGACATTGGAATTAAAAACCTTAATCTTTTCAATGAGGCCTTACAAGCCAGACTAACATGGAACCTCTTTCACAATGATTCAGAGTCCAATTCCACTATCAAGAAAATATTCCCTGAAATGTTAAAGAAAAGAAATTCGATCTATATTATCCCTTCTATTTGGCCATCCATTAAACAAGCCTTTCCCAACATCATGATTCACTCGAGATAGATTGTCATAAATCACTCTTTCAAGAATTATTGGTTGGACCACTAGACTAGTGCCCCTTTAATCTCCATTTTTCCTCCAAATAATTTACCAGAAAACAATAATTTTACTATTAGGGAGGTGTTAAATTCTAAGACCTCTCACCTTCATAATAACATTATTCATGTCATTGATAATTATCACTATTCAAACTCAGATGTATTCTTTATTTGGGAACTAACTCATAATTGTGTTCTTGACTCCCAATAATTTTACAATTACAACCTTCAAGATTATGATAACATTATCAATTGGTTATTTTTTTTGATAGTCCATGGATCAATCCCTCAAGGATTACACTTTTTTGGATTATTGTGGACAATAGATTCCTCACTAATGTATCTCTTAAATCTTTTGGGATTAAAATTTTATCTAACTATAATTTAGGTAACCAACACAGAGAGGAAACTAACCATCTTTTTTTGTATTATACTACAACTTCTACAATTTTGAACTATATTTTTGATATTTTTTATTGCATATGGCTTCTTCTTTACTCTCTCAACCAACATCTAAAGAAATTTTTAAAAATTGAAACCTCTCAATAAATATTGAATCCTTTATTTTCTAAAATTTCTGATATAATCCTTGTTATGCGATATGATAAAAATGATCTCATTCATAACAATTACAGATTTAGTCTAAATTCTGGTCAGATGCTGATCCTCATTTCTATTAGAGACACTACCTCGATTCAGAAGGCTTAATGTGCCAACATTGTCAAAGACTTTGAGATTCTCCCACGCCTTCGGATTGAAAGAATCTATCTTCATCCTAGTCGTATATTTGATGTGTTCTAGAAATCCCCATACCCAGGCTGGATTAAAGTGAATGTGGATGGCGCCTATAAGGGTAATATGTGTCCCTTGGGATGTTGTTCTATATTCAGAGACCACCTTGGGAAATGCCTCGGTTGTTTCTATGGTAGTTGTGGAATCACTTCGTCACTAGAAGCTGAAATGATGGATGTGATCCACACTATTTCCTTTTCAAAGAAATTGGGTTGGAAACTTATTTGGATTGAAAGTGATTTGACCACTATTGTCCAGGCCATTTGGAGTGGAGTGGCGCATATCTCATGGTTTCTTACAATCTGATGGATAAATTATCATCATTCACTCTGGGAGATCAGTTAAATTATCACTCATACATTCTGTGGAGTCAACAGCGTGGAAGATGATCTTGCTAATAAGGGAAATGATTATGACATAACCAGACTGGTTGACCTTCCTGATCATATTCTTCATATTTATGATAATTATTGTAAAAGGTTTCATTCATTATGAATTTTGTAAAACCCTATTTTTTTAATATAATAATATGTGTCTTGGTCATTGACCATGCATCAGATCTTAAAAAAACAAGTTATTTAATGGATTGGATCATAAAAGACTCCATAGAAAAAAACGTATCTTAGTTTCTCCTTCCCCTTGATATTTTTTAAATAGAGTTATAACATTTTTATATAGAATTTTTATGTTATAGGCATATTAAAAAATTATTTACTCTTTAATATGGTGAATTTTTCATATAGATGTGATATAATATGATTAATTTGGAAATTTATGAGAAACATTTGACATTTTTAGAGTCCATTATTTAATAATATATGGATATAAAATAGATATAAGGCTTTAAATAAGAAATATAATGTATTTTATAATAAAAAACTTCATAAGAAAAATATATCTTCTTTTATCCATCCCTTTTATTTTTCAAGGTATTGACATGTCATGATGAATGTGTATTCCTTTAAATGAGATAATTAATTAAAATAATTGAAGGACAACTAGTAGAGGAAAGATTTATTTAGATTTTTCTCAATGATATTCAAAATGTTCATTGGAGAAGAAAAGGTTTGACCAATAGATAAAGGTTGATTCTTCATATAAAATTTATTTCTTCTAGACCTATCACGTATAAATAATGATATTTTAATTTTATATAATTATTTTCATTGAAACAATATATAAGTCATCAAAAAAATATTTATATTAAAAAATATCGAAAATTCAGGAAGTAATAAAAATGTAGAAAAAATATTATGAATATGTGGCACATTAGATATCAAATCCACAAATATAGGTATATTAGTTGATATGATATCAAACAGCCAAATTCAATCCATTGATCATGATAATGAAAAAATCTATATTATATTTCCTTGTCTGCAACATGTTAGGTTCACCCATCCAAATATAGGGGACTGTATTACCACAGTGATATAACAATATTTCTAGGCATGGTATAAATCCAAATTTTGTCTTTGGCTTCAAATTAGTAGTGATATAGAAATATATTTCTCTGTGATATGGTTCATGAACAATGATATACTATAAAAATAATGAAAAAATGAAACCTTTCAATATTGGATAAGTGATAAGTGATACAAATATTTATAATATAGGGATAAAATATATGATATCATAGTAAAATACTTCTACGATATTGGTTTAAACAATCATATAAGAAAAAATATAATGACATCAAGCCTCAAATTGTGTAGCCTATAATATAGATTCATTTAGAAAAAGTTCCATATAATATTTTTTTCAATAACACATGATTTCTAATGGAATATTTAGATAATAAAGTTCCTTAAGAGTGTGTTTCAGCACTGATAGGAGTGTGGGGGGTGTTGAATCAATGGTAATTAATTTAAAATTTTATTTTCATATAAATAAACCGTTGTCAAATCCCTTAAATTTGTATCTCTAATACTTACCAAAATATATCATTAAGTAAATTACATATGACACAATACATTTTTACATAGTTCACCCCATGTGTGAGTACCTACATCTTAATGTCATTGGATGTTCACCCTGAGTCCCATATTTTTCATCATAAATGAATTTGGTTATAATGGGTATCCTACCAAACCTATAAAGCATTATACGTTAGAATATCATCACATGATGCTTCCCAATATTCCACTGGGTCCACATCATCTCACTATCTATTTAAACCAATTTAGAATAGGGTGGGAGATGTAAATTTTGAATCTATATTGCTTTAATAAAATGATGATGATGATATTACTCATTGATCGTTAAATATATTACAACATTAATGCTCTAACCTCTTTAATATATATGACTTATAATATTAATTATTTAAATTAGATCAGTTATGGTTTCTCAATTGTTCCATATCTTCAATGATGTTCTTCTTAGTCATGAAACACATAATACTCAATCTCTACTCATTTTTTGATTCCCTTTGAACTCCGAGCTTTAGTCACTAATTGTCTATCTCCTGGATTTTCCTTTTCTGTCTATGACTCATATTTTTTTTCTCAATCTTCTCATTAATCAAAAAATATCTAAACAATAATAAATTAATAATATAAATAAATTGACAATCCATCTTATAATTCAAAATATTCTCACAACAGATTTATTGATTTCATTCATTTACAAAATTCATTCAATTAACATTCTGCATCAGTTTACTCAAATGACATTATAAAATTCCTTAACATTTTTTTACCTAAAATCCTTATTAAACATTCACATTAAACAATTCATCTATGTCTGTTCCACACAATACTCGGTTTAAATTCTAAAAATATATGTCTTCCCATTTAAGATGTTAAATAAAAATACTCCTTATTTTTTATATCTTAGATTACTAAAATAATTTTAAATATTTTTATTTGAGAATTTTGAAATGTTCATGTAAAAGTTATCACATAATATTATTCTTAAACATTAAATTGAATCATAGAAAAATTAGTATATTGTGATTTCAATATTTATGAATAGAACAACATCATCTATTTTTGGGAAGTATCCTGTGAAACTCCAAAATCAATATGTTTTTCAAAGTTCATTAACCTCATAAAATTTAATAGAACCTTATGTACCTTAGGAATCATCTGCCCATTTGAAATATTTTTGATATTATTCCAATTCATAAGGTTGAATTGCCCTTATGGTTATCAAATTTAGCCTTAAAATGTTATAGACAAACCTTATAAAATATATAGTTTACCTTAAAATATTGATTCTTTTTTTTTTAATTTTCTAATATGGGAATAACGTGAAATGTATAAAGTTGAGTATAAACCTTAAAAAGTGGAATATGAAACTTTTGAAGTACTAGTACCATAAAAATATTTGATTAACATTATGAATTCTGAAAATAAACATTAAAAAGTTCCTCCCTTTTACATTTTCTCAAAATTATTCTCAAGATCATCCTTATGAATTCTCTAGATATATCTTATAATGTTCCTACATTATCATTTTGAGAAACTATGATAACAATATGATGATATTGATCGACCTAAAATGTCTAGTCAATTTTATAATGTTATCAAATTAACCAAAAACAATTTATTCTAGAAATTATCCAAACCATCTAAAATAAAATCAAAAAAATTTAAAACACCTCGAAAACATTCTCAACAACTTGTTAAAATTATCATACATAGTTGATAAAAATACAACCATATTAAATAATTCTATTAGATCATTAAATCCCCTTTTATTTTTTTGAATTTCATCCACATATTTTTAAAATTAAGGAATTCACATTTGAATCATCAAGTGAAAACCTTTTTAAAATGAGAAGTGAATTGATAACACATTACAAGATAAGACAATGTTTTTTGAGGAAATTTCAACTCTTAGTGAGAATAAAAGTTTATTTAAATGACTTATATGTTCTCCCCATCAATTAAAAATTACTTTTTTGCCACATTGATTGATAACCAAAGATCTGGATTCATAGTAGATTACGTAAAAATTGAATCTCTACCACTTTGAAAAAGAAGAAGGAACTATCTCTCCCATTGTGAAGACATAAACCAAATCATTATAGAGGTAATATTTCATACATCTTCAAGGGAGAGTGGAAAGATGAATATTATGTTTTTACCTTAATTTATGAGACCTTTATCTTAGCATATATTTTTTGAAGATATGAACTATATGATACATGGTGAAAGGGTATTAAAATTGGATATATTTATTTATCACTCTTTCTTTAATGATGTGATCCTTGATATCACGGTGCTTTGATCTTGAGTCCTGCACTAGGTTCTTCTATAGATCAGTGACACTCTGATAATCAAAATTAACCTTTAGTAGTTTCTCAAAATCAATTTTAAAACCTTCCATCTATACTTTAATCCATAAAATCTGTGTGCAAGCATGATTTTCTACTACATATTCCATTTCTTCTATTCTTACAGTCACTAGAATATATGTTTTTACTGTACTATCCCACCCAAAATTCACTAAGAAATATATTTCCACCTAATTTTGATCTTCTATAAGTGAAATTACTATTCTAATTTGTATCTTTCAATACTAATTGATTCACGACAATGATTCTTGAAAAAAATAAAAAATTTATTGTTCCTTTGATATATATCATAATTCTGTTAACTTTCATCACATCAGATTCCTTATGATTACTCTAAAATCATTCACAATGATTTACTATATAAGATATATATGACCTTAAGGCTATCAGATTGAGCATACATCCAATGATTCTACTGAATTAATTTTTAGTGACACTTCTCCTAGATTCAACTACTCTCATTTTAGTTATAAATGATATATGTTTTGAAACATTTTTAGAATAATCCATTATAAATTTATTCAGCAATTATCTACAATATTTCTCTTGGGATAGAAAAATGTAATATTATTTTTATATAATATATAACCGCATAAAACAAAAATATCTACTATAGTGGATATCTCAAAATCGATTTTTATTTTCTCAAAAAAACTCATCACATATATACTCTTTTTACCATGAATATATGATAAAATTAAAATACTATAATAATTAGGGAACCAATTTATATTTCATTCACATACCAACTGTTTTCAACCTTTAAATTTTTTAATTTAATTTTTCTAGGTAGCCACGAGACACAGTTTACCCAAATATTGATGCCTATTTCTACCAATATAATTCTATCTTTATACTAAATACCATTATTTCATCTCTTTTCAGAAGGAAGTATTCAGGTTTCCGAACAAACACTTCCTATTCGAATTCTTCATTAAAAAATGACCACATCATTTCCATATGATATAATTCGTAGTGTTTGAGGGATTACTCAATAATAAAAATTCTAATTCTTTCTATTATTTAAATTGGTGATAATGTTTTCACAAAATCTATACCTTCCATACGAGAATACCATTTAAACACTAGTCTTTATTTGTTTCTTGAGACTTCACCTTTCACATTTAATTTATTTCTAAAGTCCTACTTGGTAAAATTCACATTGGTTAATTTTGGTATTATAATAATATACCAAGTGCAATTATTATAATTTTGATAATGTTATTAGTTAATTTCATTTATCTATTCCTCATAAAAAATTCCTATTTTTTTTTGTTTTTTAGTCTATGAATTATGAGAAATTTTATTTTTAATTCTCAA
Source organism: Viscum album (assembly GCA_963277665.1). Lineage (NCBI taxonomy): Eukaryota > Viridiplantae > Streptophyta > Magnoliopsida > Santalales > Viscaceae > Viscum > Viscum album. The sequence continues at coordinate 620,417,450 of OY728139.1, forward strand.
TCGGCTTATTGTTTTCACTAGATCCTCTTCATAATAATAATATTTTACGATTAAATTTTATATAATATATAATATTGATTTATTTAATTTTTGGAACTTAATATTCACCATTAGTTTATTTATAATCAACATCAATAAATATTCTCTCTCTCTACTTGTTTTTCATTCTATTTTTATAAACTTTTCATGATGTTAGCTTCTTGATATTCAAAATAAGTTTCATTTGTCAAATATATTTTTCAGTGATTCTCACAAACTTTTGAATAAACACAATAAATATATATTTTAATACCCTTATTCCAACATCTATATCATATTTCATTTGAAAAATATTCCATGAAGATCCCTTATTCTTCTTTCTCTTCAAACTTTTTCCAATTGGTGTTCCTGATCTTTGTGTAGTATGGAATACCAAAGTAATCAAATTAATTTTTTATTTTTATTTATTTTTTTCCAAATTTAATAATACTTTAAGTGTACCTCACGTATTATAAAATACCTATTATCTTTGTGTACATCAATACATACAACTTCTATACATAAAAGTTTTGGGATATTGTGTTTAGTTAGGATTCTTCTACCCATCTCAATTAAACTTTTTTTTTCTTTTTTGGTAGATCATTTTATAAGGAGAGTATGGTATAATATGTTTATTCTTAATTCCATTTTTATAATTTATGATTTTAAAAACATCATTTGTTAACACTTTTCCATTTTACGATCCTCTATTCTTGATGCATACTCCAAGTTCTTTCTCAAACCTTATTTTGAAGATTTTGGCCATATGGACATCTTTGGACCTATAATAGATTAAAATGAAATTATTCATTCATGAATAATTGTAATAAAATGTAAGGAAATATAAATTAAAACTATTATAGTATTTTCTTATAATTCCAAATAAACCAGAATGAATAAGCTCAAGTGGTCTAATGGATAGAGATTACATTACATTATGACCATCGTGAACCATTTTACCTTCCTGAAGAGTTTCAAAAATATCATCTCTCTCTATTTTCAGCTTTGTATGATCTCTCACAATATTATGTTTTGAAAAATTTATGAAAATTTTGTATTCATAATTTCTATTTCATATATTCCCCATATAGTTTTCATCTTTAGAAATAAAATAACAATAATTAATGGGATCAATAATTTGGAACATATTACCACTAGTTATTTCATCCTGAGTGATGGTTCTTCTATATTTTATACTCTTAATTATACATCATTATTTATTTAAAATATCCTCATGACCATCATCACAGATTTGGATAACAATCAATATATTGTTCCCCAGCATTTCAACAACCAATATATCTATTTATATTATGTTTTGAATTTCTATTTCTATAGGTACAACTCATTTTATTTTTAAGGAACAATAATTGAAAAAATACTATACCCCACATTAAATATTTTCAACATTATTTATTATTTTTATTTTAATAATTTCATTCGAGGAAAAACCACCATAAAAAAGCCTTTATTTTTTCTCTTGTAGGTCTTCAATGAAACTTAAACAAAACAATACTTTTTACCTTTAATTTTTGAATTCCCTTTTCTTTATCCCCACAATAACACTTTGTAGTATGGTTATTAATGTAATGCTAAAAAATGACCATGTTGATCATATCTTACATAGATTTGTTTCCATGTAATCAAACATATTTTTCGTTGACTGAGATGATAGATTTTTAGTTACAACATACTTCCATTGAGAAAATCCTCTCATATTCGCATAATAAATTATCCAAGATTCATTCCTATTACCTGATAGTGAATTATTTAACCATAATTAATAGATATTATTCATAAATAACCCATGTAACCAGCAGTATCCTCTAATCCTTAATCATATATATTGATGATAATTTTATCTAGAAAATTGTTGTTGTTTTCCTGCCATGAACTGCGTGTGTTTTTTCATAAAGAGAGTAGATTTTCTTGATACATCATTATCCAATTTTTATTTATAATATGATTTATCATTACATAGATCAACATTAAAATATTTATATTTGTTATTATATCCAGCTTTATTTGAGAAAATATTTTTATTTCAAGCCTTTATAGGGGACAAATTAACCTGACTCATCAAAATATTATTTTCACTATCTTGTGATGATTCAGAATTTACTTCTACTATTTTATTTATGTCCTCTATGATATTTTTATAATGACTATAACATTTAACATACCTTGACTATTTTTTACTTCTATTATTCCTTTAAGTTCATTTTATTATTCAAATATTTCGTGATTTCCTCCTTCCCAACTACCTTGAATTTTATTTTTTTGATTTCATCAATGTATGATACATCAATTAATTTTAATATTAGTTTACATTAATATTAGTTTTCATTTTATTTCATTAGTATCATATTATAATTCAAGATTTCATTATTCTACTAAATAATGTTTTCTAGTTCATCATTAAATATTTACTCGATCTATTTTGGTTCACCTCCATCTTATTCTTTACATAAAGTCTCAATAAATTTTTAACATGTTCCCTAAATTTTACAAATATTTCAGCAAATTTCCTATCTTATTGGATATTTTATGTGGATTTAAATCCTTATTTATTTCTTTTTAGAGTTATTATTTTACTTATTGATAAAAAATTCGTTCTATCACCATAATTATTTAATAATTTTAATATTTTAACCAATTTCATTTTCCAAGGTTTTTCATCTTGATCATCTAATTCATATTAATCAACCTTTTTATATGTAAACTTTACACCAAAGTTTCCAATTCCACCACATCTATAACATCTTCTATGTATTTTGACATTATAATTTTGGTTTTAGTTTTTAAATTTCATTGATATAAGATCCAAAATTCTCTTTAAATATTAATTATATTCCACGTTTTCAGATTCACCTGAAGAATCATCTTCATCTTCTCTAATTATAAGTTGGTTTACATCCTAAAATTTTATTCCTTCCAAGATCTTGTTTTTTGAATGATGAGATAATTTTATTTAATTTGTAAAGAGAATATTTTGCAATTCATCAAGGGTAAGATCCACTCTATTTTCTATTAAATAAATTTTATGATCAAATATATCTTGAAAATTTCATATTAACTTTTTATAAATGATGGAACCATATATATTTTATCCCTACCATCATCTATTTCTTACATTATCATTAACACTTATAAATTTGTCATCAATTATTTTTCATAATTTATACTCACACCCTCAAATATACTTCCCTATATTTTCAATTTTGTATATTTTACTTTCACATTACCATCATAAATATTATCTATCTTATCTCATATTTCCTTAGTAGTTTGAAATTCCATACATTATTTATAAACCTTATCTAAAAGATATATAGAAAATTAAATTTTTAAAATTTACATCAATATATAAATTTATATTAATCAGGAAAAGACAAAGGATAATGATTCTTAATCGGTGGATATTTAACTATTTTTAGCACCCCTGGTGTTAGGTAGGTATTCATTTTATGTTTTTGTTATTCTTTTGTTTCGAATAGGTTAGATAATTTTATGGACGTTTTTTGATGAATAAAGGTAAAGGTGCCTGCAATATGGATATAAAACATATTCACATTGTGACAGGGTAATTCTGGATTTTAATAATGTTATATAGATTCTATGAGGTTATTTTTTATCAAGAGAGATTTCACCATGTGGGACTAGGGAAATAAATGACGTAAAAACTATTCATGACATGAAACTAGTTTCTCCTAGAAAATAAGATGAGGTGATGCATATATCTATGTAAGTTGCCTCTCAGTTAATTCATGACAAGAATTAATAATTCACATCATGAATATCCCAATAAAAGATAGATTTACCTAACCTATGAGTGTATTATTTATCATCTAGCATCCTCTCTTTACTTCTCGACATACAAGGTTTTTCAAGGATAATTTTATTGATCTTTGAATTCCATAATTATTTTTCATTAAATATTTGATTTTTTTGAAATAGGTTCTCCCCCTTATTTCTCGTCTTGGATCCCCTTGATTTTTCTCACATGGAACCACTGATCCATGTGTATATCTAGATATATGAGTTTATATTTCTATTGATGAGATATTTTTTAGTTTCATTAAGGTAATTAGAAGAATAATTTTATCCATGAAATAATTTAAGATCATTTTTGAAAATTTAATTAAGGTAAGTGGATTCTCCCTAACTCTACTATTGTAAAACATATTTCCTAAAATGTTGATAATTTTTTCATGCACATTGATTAGAAATTTTGTGAGTAGTTTAGGTGAAAAACATTATTTTCATGTTATTTAAAAAGTCTAGTTTTAAATGATTCTCTTGAGGTGTTTTAATTTAATATTTTCAATTATTTTTTGTTTCTAAATATTTTTTGTGTTTGGAAAACTATTTGATTTGGTTTATAGTCTTGTTATAATTGGTAGAGTGTGTTCATATTGAATTGTATGAGGCCGTATTGATATAGACTTAATTCTTGGTGCTGGCAGTAAAGGCACAATAGTATATCACCTAGCGATGACTCTTCGTAAGATGAATTTATACTCATGAGTGGTGGGATGGTCATTGGCATGCATGTAGGTGTGAGTATGGAACAAGTAATTTTTATTCCAAGGGTAAAGTAAGTGGAAGGATTGAATTGATTTAATTACATTATTAAACTAATTTCTAAAGATAATGCAATTTTATATTCTCATTATTTATTTTATATTAAATGTTCTAACCTAGTCTTGTCCTAGTTGTGTGTTAGGGGAATTATTTTTGGAAATATTACTTAATGATATAATCACCCCCTTCATAAGGAATTTTTTGAATTTTTAGATTTCATCTACCATGATACATGTAAGGTTTATGTTTCATACTTCCCTATTGGTGAGCAAGGAAATCATTTTTTTATAAAGCTCGAGACGGGGAGTGTCCACATCTTAGTCATGAATGGTTCTACTTTGGTGCCAATGTACTTCTATTTTGAGTCTTATACTTGATCACTTATTTATGTTTTATTTGCACTTTGATACTTGTATTTCATTAGGACATGTGGTTTTTATACATGCATAATTTAGAGGATTTTGTGTTTATGGTTCAATGTTTTCATATAATTTTATTTTCAAAATGGGAAATTGTTCCCTAAAATTTTCTTTGACCTTGGAATTTATTACTAGCCTTTGGTGTTCTGGGGATGTCACCTAATCCTAGTAACTCTCCCATAAGTTATCAATACAATGAAGAGGAGTATGAAGTTATAAATGGCCTCGAATTTATTTGGACCTTGAGTTGTGTTTGTAGAAAGGAAATAGGAATTTCAAAACTTGAAATTTATATCTTAAAAAGTGTCAGAAAACATTTTAATGTTTAACATTAAGTTAGTATTGTTTTTTTGTAAAACAATTATCCTAATTCACTTATATACTTATTACTGTCACTTCTTCATGGTTTTAGATGACGATTATCTCAGATAATTTAATAGTACAAATACTTCACACTACGTTTACATTTTTCATCTTTTATTCAAACGATTATTTAAAATTAATAAAATCGCTTCTTTTTGAAATAATGTTTGCATTAATTGTTTCCCATAATGATGATAACTGTTTATAAAATTTTGGTATTTATTAAAGCCTTCTGTTATGATAAACAAATGAGCTAAATAGTTTATTTTTCTACTTATAGAAAATTGATCCTCGACGAAATAATGGAAATTGGCTGGAAGAGGCTATTGAAACTGTGGTTTCACCTGAGCTACATGTGAAAAATAAAATAGAACATTGTATCATGAAATAGTTTCAAGCTATGGATAGAAACAATAAAAATTATTAACCAATTAAAATATATCATTTGTTATAGTTTCTGAAGAAGAATCTATCTATGATTCAAAGTGATTCTTAACAAAAAAAAAGCAGTGTAGAAAAACTGAATGGATTGAATCATTGATTTCTTTGGAACACCAAAAGGGATGAATGCGAAGCTAGTAACTAATATTTTGAAAGATATTTTATGAAAATGGTGGTATTTATTAGTCCAAAATAAACTATGAATAATGACTTCTGTGGATTGATTTTAATGAATTTTTTAACAAAATATTCTACCCCCACACTTTTAAATTAGAATGAATAGACGATTTCTTCAACATGATGAGAGAAAAAAACCCTGTAAAAAATATTCAATGATGTTTATGAACATAGTTCATTTCATCCCATAAAATTGATACTATTGTATCCATGAAATCGTGTATCTTTAAGTCAGGATAAAAACCATAGATTCAATCTTATATAGTTTTTCCCTATATTAATGATTTTATGGAGATGCATAATAAGGAAAAAGTGATAAAATGAAATATTTTTGGAAATACTATCAATGGTTTTTTAATATTTTGGTGATAGGTTTCTACTATATTTAAAGAAATAATATAAAGAGGGATGAATACTCTCACAGAGGTAGCACACCTCAGACGTGGACTGCAAAATACATTAATTTTCATACCAGATCTGATACTAAACTAGGTTTTTTTCAGTGTGGTTTGTTAATGAATGTGAATAGGGAATGCAATACACCACTAAGTAATTATCTCTACTATTTAAAGATAGACTATATCAAGAAGTGTATTCTTAAACTTAAAAGATCATTAGGTGGAAGAAGCATAACATAGCCCTAGCTTTTGTATGCTTGGAAAAAATAGTCCCATCCTACTAGATCACATCCACAGAAATAGGTTAACCATGATACTTCCTAGAACACTTTAGTTTTTTAGTCATCCCATTAGCATAAAAGAAAGATATACACCATGATAGTTGACCAACAGTTATATGGAATAGAATATGAAATTTTGGTTGAGGAAACTGATCCCTTTATGGTGTAAGGTAAAATTATTCTAAACTCTACTGTTATGTATGTATTGTTTGATATTGGCACATCACATTATTTTCATTCTTATTTTTGGAAAAAAATGGGGTTTCACATGGAAATGTTTCCACATTTCATGAGTATCAGAACACCCCCTAGAAAACCAGAGTGCATAGGATTTAAATTCCAATAATATTCTATTGCCATTGATACATTTTATTTTCTATATGATTTTATAGTCTTAGAGATAGATTTTTCTATTTAATCTTTGGTATATACTCGACGGTGGGATTTAAGTCCCATATAAACTATTATTATTAGAAAGTAAGTTCCACAACCATATATATATATCTATTCAAGAATTCATGAGGTTTTGTATATAAATACTGGTAGAGTTATACCTTTAGTGACATTTTATGGAGAAATTTCATTCTAGTTATTAATAATGAAATTGTATATTGTTGATAAAATAGATAATCTGACACTTCCTAAAATAGTATATCAATACGTATATTTATTTTTAAAATATTTCTATGGGTTACCACACCTTCAAGGAATCAAATTTACTATCAAACTACTTCTGGTAATAATCCCAATTTCACTACAATCTTAAAAAATGGATCTAAATGAGTTGTGGGAGTTAAAGTTTCAGCTTAAAAATTTTAAAATTAAAGGCATTATTAGATCTACTATATCAACTTAGGTTGTACCCATTTTTTATGTTAAGAAGGTAGACCATACTCTTCAATTTTGTGTTGATTATCATATGTTGAATTATGTGATGATTAAAAATATGTATCCACTTCCTCAAACAGATAATCTTTTTTAATTAAAGGGAGAAAATTTGTTTCCTAAAATTGATCTAAAGTTAGGATATCATCATATTAGAGTATGATGAAATATAATATAAAAATTAATTCTAGATTCACTATGGAACTTATGATTATGGTTTCACTCCCATAGGTTTAATGAATGTGCCTGTAGTTTTCATTTCCTTGATTAATTATATCTTCCATGGGTACCTGTATTCCGTTTTCATAGTATTTTAGAATCTATTCTAGTTTATTATTGAAGCAATAATGACCTTAAAGATAACTTTGAAATTGTATTGAGTACATTGTAGTATCATCAATTTTATACAAATTATTCTAAATATGACTTCTAGATATAATAAGTATGTTTCATTGGGAATTTAATTTATAAATAATGAATATTTATGGACTCTAGGAATATTGATGTAGTTGTCTATTGGTATACACCAAAAAATATTTTTGAGGTAAACCATTTTTTAGGATTTTCAATCTATTATTACTAATTGTCTTATGATTTCTCAAGAATTTATTCTTTCACAACTCATATGGTATGTAAGGTTGTTCCATTCGTATGGACTAATGAATGTTTTTAATTATTTTTGTAACTTAATACTCATAACATTACACCACTCATCGAAGTATTTTCAGAACTAGGTAACAACTATGTTTTATACTATGTTTTTTCTAGATCTAGTATTGGTTTTTCTCTCACATAGGGAGACTATGTTGTGTCCAATGGTTCATAAATGTTGTGAGTGATTGGCAAAAAATTTTCCGATGCATGACATGGAATTGGGGTGATCTTCCTGGACTTAATACATGCAGCCACTACTTATTTAGAGATAAGTTCACAGTTTTCACTGACCATAAGTGTATGAAATACAACTTCTCTTAATGATACTTGAACATTTTGAAATAAATATGGATATATTAATTGAACATGTTAAATTTATACTTACTATATTCACCTGGTAAAGGTTATTCTCTAGAATACGGGTTGATTCAGAAATCAAACTGTGAATTGTTCTGAGAATATTTTGACCAATGGAAAGTGATGAGAATGATCACTGATGTGAATTTAGACATAGTGTAATCATGTAGTTATCATTCTATTATGTATAGTTCAATATTTGATAATTTTATTAAAAGAATCATGGAGAAAATATTATTATTCTATCTCCATTAGGTCAAAACAAAATGGGGGGGATACTAATAATCAGTAGAGAAAAAATGAAAACTCTTTGTTTACCTTTAAATCAAATGATAGTCCCTCAATAATTTCCAGGACAAATTATTTCAGGGTATCTACATTCTAAATGGTCTATTCATCTATGCAGTCATAAAAAGAACAAGGAAAAGAAAGAATATTTTTGGTCTTCAGGTATATGATGTGTAACACCCCAAACTTCCACGGTACGTTTCCCTTCGAATAATCGATGGCGTGTGTTGTATGCAACCTCGAGTTCTAACACACACCACAACTAATTAAACTAGCAATTGTGAATAGTAATACCTACTTTTTGAAATCATATATATATTATATTTCAAAATGGACTTCATTTTTGGATTCGGAATATTTAAATTAGCCTAGGGTGAAATTTTGGTACATTTCGGATAACTTTCATATTTTGATGAATAGTGAAAATTACTAAATTTTAATTAAAAACAACTTTTTTAATCAAAATAATTAATAGTGATAAATTGTGAATTTGAGTGGTTTTAAAGTATATTTAGAATATATTTTTACCATTTAATATAATCTTGGTCATTGGACATAATTTTACAATTAAACCGAACATAAACAAGTGTCAATCTTTTGATAGTTATTATCTCTTAAAAACACGCTTTTTGTTTTGACAGCGGGAATTAATTTTAAATTAATTTCTGCCACTTCTGTGTTTTGATTTTAGAAAAATGGATTCCATATTTGGAATCAGGATGTTCAAATTGTGTAAATAGGTAACTTTTATTTTTTGACATTTTGAATAATTACTGCGGTAAATATTTTATTTACCATGGTTAAGGGTAAATCCGGTAAATAAGGGTTAAAAAAATAATATTATAATAATACTAAATTACCCTAAAACGTGTCTCAACCCTATTGGTTGATACATGGTCGACCATGGGAATCTTTGGGTCTATTTTGGGACCCCATGGATCCACTTGTAAGTGATAATGACACATTATATTAATAAAGCTTAAATAAAAATAAAAATGGCATAAGCTTACATCTTTTAGAAGAACAATTTTTACATAGGGTTATACATGTTGGATTTTAGATTATAAATATTCATTAAAAAGCTAAAAAGATTTCCTACATAATGATATTTTATTTATAATTTTTAGACATTAAATAATTTATTTTATTTATGACACAATGATGATGCAGTAATTACTATAATAGTGAAAAATTAAAATAATTGATATTATAAATACCCAAATAAATATAATATGAAACTTTTAATGAATTAAACTAATTTTCTAGGATAATATGATATATTAGGGTTGATTTAATTGACTTTTTCGAAGTAATCAATCTGTTATGAGTTTCACAAAAATCAACTATTGAATAGTGTCAAAATTGACATAAAAGAGTTCTTAAAACAAATATTATATTATTAATTGATATTAAATTCCTAAAAATATAAGGTTCGGCCAAGAGACTTATATTATGATAGTTTAATCATTAATGGACCACTTGGGGGTCTCTTGGATGTATATAGTAAGTTTATTAACCATATTATATAAAAATACAAAGAGACATTGTAAAAGTGAAACTAATTAACTTAGAGTTAATACTTAAAGATAAGGTTAATATAAGTACCCAAACCTGTCTAAATTCTATTGGATGAGTTGTTTTCGACCTATCCCCACCTCATCCTTTGAATAGTCAACTTTTGAGCCTTTAGAAACCGAATATGAATTTATTATAAATTAATATTTCTAGCTTTTCCAAAGGTGCCCCTCACCCCTCTTATAAAAGGGCACTCCTCCTTCTCTTTTCCTCACACCTCTCAAGACACTTGGCTCGTCCAAACTCTGCCCAACTAAGCTCCCCACATCCCTCTCCTCCTCCTTGAAGCTTCCCCTTAGGCAGAAAGCATTTCAAGAAGTCCTTTGGTTCCAACCAAAGTGAGTTACCAAGATTAAAGGTAACGATTTCTCTTAAATTATTTTCATTTATTTTGCTTCTCCAACCCCCAAACTCTTTTTATTTCTTTTCTTTTGTAACAACACCAGTATCCTCAATATACTAGGATGTTGTTATAAGAAGGATTCAAACTACACATACACACAACTCCATCTAATGGATGATGAACATAATGTTTCTGTGGATGGCAAACTAACGCCTCACGAAACGATGATTATTCAAATACATCTTACCGCCTCTCATGGTGGCCATTATGATGGCACTGTAATTAAATATGATATTAATGATATATATTTTATATATAAGCTTCTGTATTTCCATTTTATTTCATACCATTATTCGTTTCATGTTGTATATACATACGATAATTTCATTTGAGGAAGTGCGGACTACCGCCCCCTTAAAATGATATGACTCGTTCATACCACACATGGAACGTATAAAGGATGGTGTTAATGAACTTAAGTAACATATATAAAATATTATATTATACTGGAATAGTAATATAACTATTTATCATTTGGATTTGACTTAAATGAAAGTAGCGTTCGTGCTTACGTACGGACTACCGTCTCCACGAACGCGATAAGATTCATTCTCCATCATATCCATTCAAGTCTTATTCTCATTTTGGGGTTAAAAATAATGTTAATATCATTCTGATTATGAATAAGATATAATCTATCCATTACAAACATGTCTTACGTAACCAAACATTTAAGAAGAACGAATCGATTATCACCCTAAACGACGATAATACTAAGATATTATTAATAAAGCAATGTTAAAAGATCATATATGATATCATATTAATGTATATGATTCTTGTATAATTTAATAACAATTATTTCACCATTATACAGGAGGTTAACCTACCCCAACCAAGGAAAAGTACAAGGTAAGGGATATTTCACAATCTCTTCTTTATCCGAGGTTGTTTATACGTAATAATCTACTGGGATCTCGTTATCATCCACATACATGTTTCTTCAAAATGTATTTCAAAACATTTTTACTATTTACAAGAATATGGGTTAAAGTCATTTATACCTTTGTTTGACTTTTTATAAGAGGTTTATAAAGGAATCTTTTCGTCGTTTTCAAAACAAGGTCCTTTTTAACCTTTTCGCCAGAATTGAGGTAAGAATGTTTTTTTTAACTTATACGGCGGGTGCGGTTATTTTCCGCCGTTATAAAATCGTCGAAACTTTCCATAAAATCTTATAAGAATATTTTCAAAGAAAATGTTTTATTTTATATGGATCTTAAATGATTTCAAAATAAAAGGAGATACTTCTTTAAAAAGAATTTTGATTTCATCTATGTCAACATCCTTTGATGGATTTTAAGATTATTCGAAGTTAATTTATTATGATACAAAACTTCTATATTGTATTGAAGGTTTTGTGATATGTTTGACTGTGGATGTGCTATTTTTATACCATTCATAGTTTATGGTGAAATTATTGACATTTTGTATGCTAGTTTTAATACGAATGTTTATGTTATGTTTAAACCTTTTCATATGGGAATGCATTGGACTTAATAAGTGACGGGTGGAGCCCGCTATAGCTCCTCGATGCATCGGTAGGTCTCATGAGGCAAACTAGTGTCTTGGCACAAGGCCTTGACAAAATCTTATTTGTAGTCTTGGCACGAGGCCTTGGCTATGTGGTTATGATAGTCTGGCATTATGCATTCCAACATTATGAAAGTGGTTATTGATTTTTGCATGTGATTATTCGATTAGTAGAATATCCATGTGAACAAGTAAATGGCATTATTTCATTTTACTTTTTCCATACTATGTTGATGTTCAATTTTAAATGGCTTTTGTTTTAGTAATTCATTGCCTTAAATGTTTATGCTTATTTTGAATGTTCCGCTATATTGTTATCCTTACTGGGCATTTGAGCTCACCCCTTTTCTATGTTTTATTTTTCCCAGGTAGTGAAGAAGTAAATTATGAATGACTTGCAGGGATATTATGAGGGGTTAATAGTGTGGATATGAAGACTTTGTTGTTGTAGTAGTTTTTCACTTTGAAATGTAATGTAAAACTTTATGATTATATCTAGTGTTTCCAAGGCTACTAAACTAATCGGTCTTTCGAGATTTGATCTTTCTTGTGATCATGCCAATGTTACGAAGTAATGCACCGACTCTGGGTAGCTGGGGTCGGGGCGTTACAGTTGGTATCAGAGGAAGTTTAGTACAAACCTTGGAAGCTAGATTTAGATAAACTCTGATTAGAGCACGTAGACCTAAGATGAAATTTGAGTATTAGTATAGAAGAACTTCCTAGAATTTTGGTATTGTAGAGATTTTGTGAGTTTTTCGAGCAATACATCCCTGTCTGGATACGAGAAGGTAGAGGCGGCTCTGGCACAGATGTACCTAGGGGTAAAACCCGAAAACACCGCTTTGAGCTAGACTCGAACGGGAACTGGTGCACGACAACGGGCCTTGCTGCACTCTTGGTTACGACACTCCCGGGGGATATGCTTAGGATAACTCTCACTTTCTTTACAAATCATTATGAAGGGTTTATGAGTATATACTTCCTCAAAGAAAACATTTTTATGATTATGGATTATATCCATAAATAGTTCAATTTATGTTAAGTGTTTTATAAGTATGGGATTATGTATTTTGATTCATAAACTGATCTAGTTTATGCCATTGTTTAGAAATGGTGCCTAGTGGAAGAAATGGAAACCGTATCAATACACGCACTCCATGTAGGGATTGCCCTCCTGCTCAAGATAATTATAGTGGGGCTGGTGATGCAACTGGTGCTGATCAACTAATCACCATACTGGGACAACTTACTCAGGTTATGAATAATAACCTTACCCGTATAGAGCACCCTGATCCGCAGCGTGGAGGATCAATGTTAGATCGATTCATGAGACAACAACCACCAACGTTCAATGGGAATACAAATCCCTTAGTAGCTGAGCAATGGATATTTTCCCTAGAGAAAATATTTCAGGCTTTGGGGAGCAGTGAAAGGGAAAAAGTTATCATGGCAGTTTACCGCCTCACTGGAGATGCTGATCAATGGTGGTCATTGATTCAAAATACGAAGGAAGATGATGAAGTATCAAATATGGAATGGAGGGAGTTCAAAGATCTGTTTTTAGAAAAATACTTCCCTCGCGACCATCGAGCAGATATGGAAAGACAATTTCTGAGTCTGAGACAAAAGGAGGATGAGAATGTCACAAAGTATGAGGCTAACTTTACAAGGTTAGCGAGGTACGCTGGTGATTATATTCGTAACCCAAGAAGTAAGATTGATCGTTTCTTTGATGGTTTAAAACCATTTCTCCGTCGAGCATTAGTCTCACAATCCTTTTCATCGTACGAAGACATTGTCTCATGTGCTATCAAGACCGAAAAGGAATTCTCTATGTCTTATGACTTTAAAGCAAAGCAAGAGAAGAAGAGACCTGCTGATCAATCTGGGAATGGAAATAAAGGGAAGAAGGGAAAGGTTGAATATCCATCTTGTGGTAAGTGCGGGAAGAAACATCCTGGTACTTGCTTGAAGGGAATGTGAGTCTGTTACAAGTGTGGTGAAAAAGGCCACCAAGCTCATGATTTCAAGGGGAAGAAGGAAGCTACCAACGTTCAGTGCTACAATTGCAGGGAGATGGGGCATTATGCAAATGCATGCCCTAAGCGTCAGGAGAACTTACCTCAGAAAAGGCCAAGGGATCAAGGCCAGGCTTATGCTATCACTACTGCAGAGGTAGAAGCTCCAAAAGACGTGGTGGCAGGTAATCTAATGGTTTCCTCAAGTTTAGCAAATGCATTATTTGATTCTGGATCATCGCATTGTTTCATATCTTCCCAGTTTGCTAAGAAAATTAGATATTTCCAATTTGATTTAATAAGGGAGTTGTCAGTTAAAACTCCTAAGGGAAGTATCATTGCAACAAAGTTTTGTGAATCAGTCCCCATTAGAGCACATAAATTTTCTTTATCTGCTGATCTCATCGTCATACCTATGATTGAGTTTGATATAATCCTCGGTATGGACTGGCTTTTGGACTATGATGCGAAGATTTATTGTAAGAAGAAAGAGGTTACGATTCTTGATGATAATGATAAGGAACACCTTATTTTTAGAGCAGAATCGTCACCACCTAATTCTTATTTAGACCCACCCCCAGTAGCTCAACTTAATTCAATTATTGGGGAGGAAGAGAATGAAGTAACTATCGGTGAGGAAAGGAATGTTCAAATAGAGGATGTACATGTTGTGAAAGAATTTGTAGATATATTTCCGGAAGATTTACCTAGACATCCTCCAGAACGAGAAGTTGAGTTTTCTATTGATTTGATTCCTGGATACTGAACTTCATTTGAGCACTTCTTACCACCCTCAGACAGACGGACAATCAGAACGGACTATTCAGACCTTAGAAGACATGTTGAGATCTTGCTCACTTGATTTTCAGGGTATGTGGGATCAATATTTACCACTAGTAGAAATTTCCTATAACAATAGCTTCCATTCGAGTATTCAGATGGCACCATATGAAGCGTTATACGGAAAGAGATGTCGTACACCAACCTGTTGGGATGACGTTGGTGAAAGAAAACTTGTAGGCCCAGAACTGGTGGAGGAAACGGTGGAAAAGGTGAATGTAATCCAAAATCACATCAAAGCAGCTCAAAGTAGGCAGAAGAGCTATGCCGATAATCGAAGGAAGGATTTGGAATTTCAAGTCGGTAATCATGTTTTCCTAAAGGTATCTCCATGGAAGGGAGTCATACGTTTTGGAAAGAAAGGTAAATTGAGTCCCAGGTACATCGGACCTTTCGAAATTCTAGAACGCATTGGGGCTGTAGCTTACCGATTGGCAATGCCGCCAAGTCTCTCCAAAGTTCACGATGTGTTCCAAGTATCTCTGTTGAGGAAATACATGCCTGACCCAACGCATGTACTCACCTATGAGGAATTAGAACTGGAACCCGATCTGTCTTATTGCGAAGAGCCCGTCAAGATTCTTGATACGAGAGAACAAGTACTGAGAAACCGGACGACGCGTCTGGTAAAAGTTTTGTGGAGAAATCATAAGATGGAAGAGGCAACGTGGGAACCCGAGGAACTTATGATGAAGAACCACCCGAGTCTTTTTATGCAGTAATACCCTAGAAATTGCGAGGACGCAATTATTTGAAGGAGGGGAGAATGTAACACCCCAAACTTCCACGGTACGTTTCCCTTCGAATAATTGATAGCGTGTGTTGTACGCAACCTCGAGTTCTAACACACACCACAACTAATTAAACTAGCCATTGTGAATAGTAATACCTACTTTTTGAAATCATATATATATTATATTTCAAAATGGACTTCATTTTTGGATTCGGAATATTGAAATTAGCCTAGGGTGAAATTTTGGTACATTTCGGATAACTTTCATATTTTGATAAATAGTGAAAATTACTAAATTTTAATTAAAAACAACTTTTTTAATCAAAATAATTAATAGTGATAAATTGTGAATTTGAGTGGTTTTAAAGTATATTTAGAATATATTTTTACCATTTAATATAATCTTGGTCATTGGACATAATTTTACAATTAAACCGAACATAAACAAGTGTCAATCTTTTGATAGTTATTATCTCTTAAAAACACGCTTTTTGTTTTGACAGCGGGAATTAATTTTAAATTATTTTCTGCCACTTCTGTGTTTTGAATTTAGAAAAATGGATTCCATATTTGGAATCAGGATGTTCAAATTGTGTAAATAGGTATCTTTTATTTTTAGACATTTTGAATAATTACTGCGGTAAATATTTTATTTACCATGGTTAAGGGTAAATCCGGTAAATAAGGGTTAAAAAAATAATATTATAATAATACTAAATTACCCTAAAACGTGTCTCAACCCTATTGGTTGATACATGGTCGACCATGGGAATCTTTGGGTCTATTTTGGGACCCCATGGATCCACTTGTAAGTGATAATGACACATTATATTAATAAAGCTTAAATAAAAATAAAAATGGCATAAGCTTACATCTTTTAGAAGAACAATTTTTACATAGGGTTATACATGTTGGATTTTAGATTATAAATATTCATTAGAAATCTAAAAAGATTTCCTACATAATTATATTTTATTTATAATTTTTAGACATTAAATAATTTATTTTATTTATGACACAATGATGATGCAGTAATTACTATAATAGTGAAAAATTAAAATAATTGATATTATAAATACCCAAATAAATATAATATGAAACTTTTAATGAATTAAACTAATTTTCTAGGATAATATTATATATTAGGATTGATTTAATTGACTTTTTCGAAGTAATCAATCTGTTATGAGTTTCACAAAAATCAACTATTGAATAGTGCCAAAATTGACATAAAAGAGTTCTTAAAACAAATATTATATTATTAATTGATATTAAATTCCTAAAAATCTAAGTTTCGGCAAAGAGACTTATATTATGATAGGTTAATCATTAATGGACCACTTGGGGGTCTCTTGGATGTATATAGTAAGTTTATTTACCATATTATATAAAAATACAAAGAGACATTGTAAAAGTGAAACTAATTAACTTAGAGTTAATACTTAAAGATAAGGTTAATATAAGTACCCAAACCTGTCTAAATTCTATTGGATGAGTTGTTTTCGAACTATCCCCACCTCATCCTTTGAATAGTCAACTTTGGAGCCTTTAGAAACCGAATATGAATTTATTATAAATTAATATTTCTAGCTTTTCCAAAGGTGCCCCTCACCCCTCTTATAAAAGGGCACTCCTCCTTCTCTTTTCCTCACACCTCTCAAGCCACTTGGCTCGTCCAAACTCTGCCCAACTAAGCTCCCCACATCCCTCTCCTCCTCCTTGAAGCTTCCCCTTAGGCAGAAAGCATTTCAAGAAGTCCTTTGGTTCCAACCAAAGTGAGTTACCTAGATTAAAGGTAACGATTTCTCTTAAATTATTTTCATTTATTTTGCTTCTCCAACCCCCAAACTCTTTTTATTTCTTTTCTTTTGTAACAACACCAGTATCCTCAATATACTAGGATGTTGTTATAATAAGGATTCAAACTACACATACACACAACTCCATCTAATGGATGATGAACATAATGTTTCTGTGGATGGCAAACTAACGCCTCACGAAACGATGATTGTTCAAATACATCTTACCGCCTCTCATGGTGGCCATTATGATGGCACTGTAATTAAATATGATATTAATGATATATATTTTATATATAAGCTTCTGTAATTCCATTTTATTTCATACCATTATTCGTTTCATGTTGTATATACATACGATAATTTCATTTGAGGAAGTGCGGACTACCGCCCCCTTAAAATGATATGACTCGTTCATACAACACATGGAACGTATAAAGGATGGTGTTAATGAACTTAAGTAACATATATAAAATATTATATTATACTGGAATAGTAATATACCTATTTATCATTTGGATTTTACTTAAATGAAAGTAGCGTTCGTGCGTACGTACGGACTACCGTCTCCACGAACGCGATAAGATTCATTCTCCATCATATCCATTCAAGTCTTATTCTCATTTTGGGGTTAAAAATAATGTTAATATCATTCTGATTATGAATAAGATATAATCTATCCATTACAAACATGTCTTACGTAACCAAACATTTAAGAAGAACGAATCGATTATCACCCGAAACGACGATAATACTAAGATATTATTAATAAAGCAATGTTAAAAGATCATATATGATATCATATTAATGTATATGATTCTTGTATAATTTAATAACAATTATTTCACCATTATACAGGAGGTTAACCTACCCCAACCAAGGAAAAGTACAAGGTAAGGGTTATTTCACAATCTCTTCTTTATCCGAGGTTGTTTATACGTAATAATCTACTGGGATCTCGTTATCATCCACATCCATGTTTCTTCAAAATGTATTTCAAAACATTTTTACTATTTACAAGAATATGGGTTAAAGTAATTTATACCCTTGTTTGACTTTTTATAAGAGGTTTATAAAGGAATCTTTTCGTCGTTTTCAAAACAAGGTCCTTTTTAACCTTTTCGACAGAATTGAGGTAAGAATTTTTTTTTTAACTTATACGGCGGGTGCGGTTATTTTCCGCCGTTATAAAATCGTCGAAACTTTCCATACAAGCTTATAAGAATATTTTCAAAGAAAATGTTTTATTTTATATGGATCTTAAATGATTTCAAAATAAAAGGAGATACTTCTTTAAAAAGAATTTTGATTTCATCTATGTCAACATCCTTTGATGGATTTTAAGATTATTCGAAGTTAATTTATTATGATACAAAACTTCTATATTGTATTGAAGGTTTTGTGATATGTTTGACTGTGGATGTGCTATTTTTATACCATTCATAGTTTATGGTGAAATTATTGACATTTCGTATGCTAGTTTTAATATGAATGTTTATGTTATGTTTAAACCTTTTCATATGGGAATGCATTGGACTTAATAAGTGACGGGTGGAGCCCGCTATAGCTCCTCGATGCATCGGTAGGTCTCATGAGGCAAACTAGTGTCTTGGCACAAGGCCTTGACAAAATCTTATTTGTAGTCTTGGCACGAGGCCTTGGCTATGTGGTTATGATAGTCTGGCATTATGCATTCCAACATTATGAAAGTGGTTATTGATTTTTGCATGTGATTATTCGATTAGTAGAATATCCATGTGAACAAGTAAATGGAATTATTTCATTTTACTTTTGCCATACTATGTTGAAGTTCAATTTTAAATGGATTTTGTTTTAGTAATTCATTGCCTTAAATGTTTATGCTTATTTTGAATGTTCCGCTATATTGTTATCCTTACTGGGCATTTGAGCTCACCCCTTTTCTATGTTTTATTTTTCCCAGGTAGTGAAGAAGTAAATTATGAATGACTTGCAGGGATATTATGAGGGGTTAATAGTGTGGATATGAAGACTTTGTTGTTGTAGTAGTTTTTCACTTTGAAATGTAATGTAAAACTTTATGATTATATCTAGTGTTTCCAAGGCTACTAAACTAATCGGTCTTTCGAGATTTGATCTTTCTTGTGATCATGCCAATGTTACGAAGTAATGCACCGACTCTGGGTAGCTGGGGTCGGGGCGTTACATGATGCAAGGTCCCTTATTTTGTAATGAAGTTCCAAACCAGCCAAAGGGTAAAAGAAGAGAATACAAATATATTTGGTATGATGTAGGAAATGGATATACCTATATGTAAGTGGTATTATATTAAAATGGATTTCTTAGAAACCTAAAAAAATATATTATAGAAACGTGTTGATATATGGGTAGCAGTGTATTGACATACTAAGTAAGCATAATTTATCGTTTTCAAAGAATCCAACATGGAAGAGGACTCTGAAAAATTTATATGAGAGAAGTAGTAAGATTACATTGTGTTCCATTTTCATAGGTATCTAAATAATACCACATTCCACTTCTTGGTTTTGGTGATATTTACAACAGGATCATGGATGCCAATTTTCTATAGTCATAGCATATTATCCATTTACATATTGGACATCAGAACATAATTTTTTGATGATGGATAATATGATCAATTTTTATTTCATAATCTTTGGTTTTTTCATGGGAGGAGAATATTCCCTTGGTTTAATTATCCTATAATAACATTTATTAGGTGATGATACAGATGCCCACATTTGATGCTTTTTATGGCCTTTCTCGTCATTATCCTTTATATTGGGTGTAAAAGGTGAGAGATATTTTATTAGACCAAGTATTGTACATGATACTACAAGGAAATTCCAAATGATCCAATATTTGAGTGCAATGGAAAAAAGAAAATTTAAGTTGTATGTAGATAATTTTCACCAATTATTATATTTTTATGTCAGTGATAATGTTTTCTTGAAAGTGTCACCAAAACATGGTCATCAACACATAAAGAAAAAAAGTGATGTTAGTTCTACAGTATGTATAATCGTTAGAGGTTATATAATGTATTGGAACTATTATGTACCATTTTTTTGTTTCCATCAAGATTCAATGATGTTCATAACATATTCCATGTATATCTACTAAAGAAGTATCATCCAAATCCAAAACATGTGATTAGTTGGGATCAAGTTACATTTACGCCATGTGTAAATTTCATATATGAAATAGTATGGGTTATAGATAGATAGTAAGAGACACTTCAATAGAGATATATTTCCTTAGTGTGAGTACATTGAAAAAATGAATAGGTTCAATTGGAAAAAATTTAAATTGAAAGGTTTTATATAGGAGAACATTCTTCCCTTGTTCAAGGAAAATATTGATAACCAACATCCTAAGGATAGAAATTCAAATGGTGGTTATAATTTAGCACCATCAATTTTATGTATTTATTTGTTTTGGGATTTTATCCTTTTGTTTTTAAAGTGGGTTGGATAATGTTTTAGAAGTGTTCAAAGGATTAAATAAAAAGGAACCTACAGTCTGGCAATAAAAAGTAGTAATTTCATAGATGGGAAATTCATGATGTGAATAATGCAGTAAACATATCATGAGGTTACATCAAAGAATGAATGGTTATGTTGGGTGGATCTGGGGAAATACATGACGTCAAAACCAGTCACAAATTGAATTTGGTTTCTCTTGGATAATAATCCTATGATACAAGAATATCTATGTAAGTATACTCTCAATGAATTCACGACGTGAATTCATTATTCACATCGTGAATAGTTCTGGCCTATCCATATTTACAAAGCCTATGGGTGTAATATTTCTTATCGAACTTATTCCCTTTTCCACTTGACTTCTAGGATTTCTCTAGGAAGTTTTTGGAAAACATTAACTTTTGTACTCCAATAGAATTAATTCCTTGAATGTTTGTTTTTGGAATCAAAGGTTTGGATCTCCTTGTTCATTCTCATCTTGGATCTCCTTGGGTTTTCTTATGTGAAACCATATATTGTTGGGTAAGACCAAATCAATGGGATTGTATTTCTATTGATGAGAAATTTTGTGTTTTTTAAGGGGATGATTGGAAGATGATGATCCATGGTATAATTTACAATTAATTATGATTAATTGAGGTAGGTGGATTATCTCCCACATTAATATCATAGAACCTATTCGATTGAATCATGAAAACAAATCTTGTGATTTTATTGGAAATTTTATTAGTATTTTATTAAATAAGAACATGTTTTTATGAGATTTCAAAAGGTTTGGTTTGAAAAGATATCCTAAAATGTTTTAAATAAATTTTTTCAAAGGATTTGGTTTTCAAAAATAATTTTTTTGAGGAAAACTATTTGAAATGGATGATGAAATTTTAGTACAAGGTAGAATGTGTTCATATTTTATTTTACAAGGACCTGTTGAAATAGAAATGGTTATTTTTGTCGACTGGTAATGCATTATAGGATATCACAAAGTGATGACTTTTTGAAATATGTATTTCCACCCATCAGTGATGGGATTTTCCTTGGCATGCATTCATATGTGAGAATGCAACATGGAATGGGTATTTCAAGGGGTATGTGATAAATAATTTTGAAGGATTATTTGGTTAAATTTATCTCCTAAACTATTTTATTTTAATATTCTATTTTTATATTATCACCATATATTTTATATGAAATGTGATAACTATTTCTTATCCTACTGGATTGTAGTTTGACTTAGTTAAGGAAATCCTACTAAGTGATATAATCACCACCTTCATGGAAACATTGTATCATTTTTAGATTCCATCTATCGAGATATAAGGAAGGGTTATATTTTTTCACTTCTCTAGTGGTGATCCTTATATCATAGTTTGGTTGTTGAAGTAAGAGTTGGGGAGTGTCTACATCTTGTCCTAGAATGGTTCTTCTTTGGTGAAAATGACTTTATATTTTATGTCTTATCCTTGTTATCATATACATTTTTTTCATTTTACATTGATATAATTCTTGTATTGTCATTTCATTGGATTTATGGTTGTTTACTCATGCATCATTTATATGATTGGAATTTTTAGCATTTTCATATTGTTTTATCTTGAAAGGGATAATCATTCCCTAATTCTTACTAAAACATTCGAATCTATTAATATCCATTTATGTCATGGGGACATCACCTAAGGCCAGTAACACCCCTGACTCTTTTAAATACAATGAAGAGTAGTGGGATGTCACACTACTAATATATAATTAACTTCTAGTCCATGATAAAAAATACATAATATTATCCCATTATTCTTACTATGATAGTTTTTTTTCATTGAATATAGCGACACCACTTCTATTGATATAATATAGATTTGTTATCTTATGAAAATTCTAGAAAATATAGGGGAAATCTTGATTATATTTGATATCACTTGAAGTTCCCTAAGATTATCTTACACCATTTGGGGTGGATAAGAAGTATTTATTTTTAAAATTTATTTTAATTTAAATAATCCTTTATGACCTATTAGGATCAAATAATCTCGAAGTATATTTCTCAGGATTACCCAAATAGAGAATGAAACAAATCACATAGGATATAATAATGTTTTACAGGGTTTGGTCGTAGTTTGGGTACATACTCTTTCTGATGATCAGTTTTTTAACACAGGTCACATATGTTTCACTATAAAAATAATTATTTATAATGGATGTCCTCAAGAATCAACAATAAATCCTACATGATCATAACATTTCACTATGCTTCCCAAAATACCATTGGATCCACAACCTCTCAACATTAATTATGATAAAATTAGAATAGGGAGATAGAGATATGTTCTAAAATCATGTTACCATGACAACTAAGGATGATTATAATATTATTATATCCTTCAATATATTCAAAAAAAATGGTAACAACTTCAATATCATTGATTTTTTTTAATCAAATTTGAAATCATATTAGTTTTTCTTTCTCACAACTTCCAAATCATTAATGATTTATTTTTCAGAAAATAATCATTGAATACTAAAGATATACATGTTTTTTACTCTCATATGGACATAAAAATTTAATCACCAACTACCAATCTCATAGTATCTTATTTCCCATTTAAGACATAGAGTTTCATTTTTCACTAATATCCACAATAATCCAGAATTTCTGAATAATTAATATTATGAATACTTGTGAAATTATGAGAAATACCATAATATTGGATATTGTCATAATAAATTCTATGATTTTGATCCACTAAACACTTATTTTAATCAACTGGCCACATAGGTTAAATCCCATGACCTCATAATATTCCTCAACTAATATTTAACCACTGATCATCTATAGGCTTTCAAATTTTACTATTCACATGGGTTTATTCCCCACGATCCTTTACATAATTTCCACAAATACATGTTTTCACCTTTAATATGGTAAATAAAAATACAAATGATCTTCACACATTTTGATCAGAAAAATAATTCTCAAATTTTTTTATTTGGGAATTTTAGAAGGTTTGAGAATTGATAACCTATTTTTATCTTTCAAAAAACACTACATGAATAACCAAATAATCAATAACTTCTGATGTTTTAGTTTTACAATTACAAGACATCATCCGATCTGATTTTTTGGAAATATCTTTCATAATTCAAACTTCATTGATTTTTCAAAAAAAAGTATAAACCTTATATAATATTAATAAACCTTATGTGATTCAAGGATAATCAATACATTTTCCATATTTTTGATATGATTCTCTTTCATATGGATCATTAAACCTTAATATCTTCAATGTGATCCTTTTGATGTAATAGATTAACATTACGAAGTATATGGTTAACCTTATGAAATTCAGGAATTTTTTATTTTATAAATTTGGAATAACATTATCAATAAGAAGCTCTATATCTACTAATAAAGTCATATATCAACCTTATGAATTACAAGTTAAACCTTATGAAGACTCATATTAATGTTAATAACTTCATGAATTAACCATAATAAGTTATTCCCTTTTCCATTTTGTCGACATTATTTTCTTATTTAACCACACCAAGTATCACAATTAATCATACAAAGTTCATGATTTATCACTTTTTGTAGATATGGGAAATGTACAAAGTTATAGATAAATTGTATGAATATAAATAATGATATAGAATTTTTGAAAATAACTAAAACCTATCACCTCAAGAATCAATCAAAATCTACTCAGATAATATCTAACAACTTAAATACACCATAAAAACTCTCAATAAAATCCTAAAATTATAATCCATGGTTGAAGTAGATAAAAACTTCTTCAATAATTCCATTCGGTTATTCAGATTATAAAAAAAATTGGTTGATGGTATTAAGGTTAAAAGTACTTTTTAGTGGAAAAAATCATTAAAATATATTATTTTAAATAATGTAGGTACTT
Source organism: Viscum album (assembly GCA_963277665.1). Classification (NCBI taxonomy): domain Eukaryota; kingdom Viridiplantae; phylum Streptophyta; class Magnoliopsida; order Santalales; family Viscaceae; genus Viscum; species Viscum album. The sequence goes on from OY728139.1 coordinate 620,442,612, forward strand.
TTTAATATAATATATGAAGTATTCATCAATGATATTGGATATTTGTAGTTTATTTTTCCTTAATTATAAAGTTAAATAAATATGAATTATTTCATATATACTATGTAATTAATAAATATGAATTATTAATATTTATTAAACTTATATGAAGTGTTTAAATATTATTTTCTTGAAATAGATTTTTTTTATAAATACGTAAGTTTATATTTATAATTTTATTATTTATTTAAATATTCTAAATCATTGAATATTCTTACTAAATAAAATTTTCAAACATTAATACTTATATTCTTAAGATAATTTAGTTGAATTTATTATATATATTTCATATCAAGTATTTAAAGAGTTACATGTTATGTTTAACTTTAGATTAAATTTGGTTTCACTAGAAAAAAATTACTTTTTTTATAATTTCAAAGAAATCATTTTTACAATAATTATTAAATATTTTTAATTAAGGTCATGTTAGGAATATATATCCCACTTGATTAATGATCTATAAATTGTTTGACTTTTGTTAAAAATTATCTATAGAATGTGTGTTGATACTTTATCAAAAAATGATTAGGTGGACTAGTAGCTTCACCATACCGTCTCTTAAGTTGGATTTATGTTTCTTATGATTTTAATCCAATGAATTAAAAGGTTTAAATTTACATTTTCAAGTGATGGTTATGGATATGCATTGAATATTATAAATAAATTGTATTTTTTATTCATAACAGAACTCATTTGATTGTAAAGAATTATAAATTCACATGATTTAGACAAGTTAGTTTTTTTATTAACTCAATATATACAAATTAAATCAATTACAATCATGTTTATATATATTGAATTCATGTGACTAAATACACATGTAATATATATTTAATTAGATGGTGAGATCATTTAAAACTCCTCAAAACTCTAAATTATAGATTACTTTAAAAGAAAACACTTCTCTATAATTTATTATATGTGGACCTAAAAGTTAGTAGTCCATGGTGAATAATTTATAATATATGCATGATACATATGAACATAAATTTTTACTAAATATATCTAATTGGGAGATTGATATTTCACTTGGCTGGTTAACCATATAAGTTAAGTACTCAGAGGAATGAAGTTAGGATGACTTGTTAGATAACATTGGGAAATCTATCTCCAACATAGTTACCCTAGAGTTGTATAGGATTTAATTTTAATGGTTTTACGCATAAATATATAAAATTTAATATAAACACTAAAATGGACTAAATTTATAGTGAAATATGAATATTGGACCACTAATAAATAATATGTAAAAATGGAACCATCTATTTTGTACAGGTATATTCAATGAAAGTCCTTAATAAATATATGAAAACTTAAAACTCATCTAAAAATTCATTCTATTTTAAAATATTATACACTAACTCCATTTAACAATGATATATATATGTAAGAAAGATATGTTTAATTGAAATAGTTTCTAATATTGGTATTATAACATGATAAATATTTGTAGTTATAAAATTGAGAATTATGATAACAAATAACAATATTTTTTACAAATAAATATTTCTTTTTTGAATTATTGGTATGATATATGAGTTTTATATAAAACTTATGTGTGGTTCTATATACACATACATATATAAAATAATTTATTAAATAAAATTTAGGTATCAATTTTTTCCATGAAGAAAAGGGTTTTTATAATGAGATTTGGTGAATTGGGAATTTACCCAATGAATTGGTTTCAGTTTTAAAAAAACTTATCCCACTAATATAACATTGATTTCTATTCTTGTATTACAAGAAGGTTATTTATTCATGAGTAAGGATAGTTTTTTTTATGTAAATGAATGAAGGTTCTGATATATGGTTAATAATTTATATTCCTGAATTTTATAATTCTATATATAACATACACTAAAAAAACAGTAGCCCTTTTTCAATGTAAAAATTATGGTTATGGTCTCTGAAAACAATGGAAATAGGGTTTTTAACATGGTTTTAATAACCATGTCCTTGAATTCCACGGAAATAAGGATATAACCATGGTTCCAAAGAATCCATGAAAATGGGAATCTATTTTAATTATTCTTATGTTGTGATAATAGGGTGTGAATTTTTATCCCCTATTAGTATGATTTTCAATCGATGACCATAGGTACTGGACTACCATGATTTGTAAACCATGGAAATGGGTTAATAATAAAAAATTGTTACTAACAGGTTTTGAAGTGGAAAACTTTATGAACTAGGACAAGGAAAAAAACACCCCACTAAAGTGTGTCATTTTCCTATTAGTAGTATTTTTATTTACTTATTATTTATGTTCCTATGTCATTTTTTATATATCACTAAGATCTATGGGGTCTGATTCAATGATAATATTTTTAAAATTCATTCACTGAAATAAAACAGTATGACTTGTTATGCCTAGATTCACTCTCTTTAAATCTCACTCTCACTGATATGTAATTGAAATGAATGAAATTTAAGGCATGGAAGAATTTTTCCCCAATGCGGGTGACTACTCCTTATTGTGTTCAGATTGAGTCTGAGAAATATATTTGGTCACTAATAAATTGTAGTGATTAAAAAATCATGAGAAGTTATCATCCTTAGCTAAGCATGTATAATATGGTGGAAGGAATCATCCTCAACTCTTTGGGATGTTTTAACCCAAAAAGGGAATTTAATTATAGATACCCTAAGGGTGTGAATAAGTAACTCATTATAATATGAAAACATATTACTCAAAATCTCACTTCCCTAGAAGATCTTGACATCAAAGGTAGTGGGGTAACACTAGATTTTTTCTTTTAATGTTGATCTGGTTCCCACCAATCTCATGATCATATTGGATAAATGATATCTTAACCCTCACATACCAATTATGTCGTAAAAATAGGGGTAAATAAATGGACATGTAATGAGTATTATAATTGGTTCAATCACACCGATCTAATCCAAAGATGAAGAAATAAAAAATGTATTGATACACTAAAGTCCACTAAACATACAATTTGGTAGTGTGTTTAGAATATGTATAGGGTAAATCCCTATAGAATATTTAGGTATGGATTACTACCTCCCATGGTTCTCTCCACTGATTCATATATCTAACTCAGTACTTTAAAAATGATAACGACTTTTCAATACAAGGAAATACTACAAAACATCACTATTTTAGTTAAAAAATGTATAGATGGATTCAATTGAATTCAATGACGATACTTTAAAGAACAACTATAAAAATCTCCATAAATATATTCACCACATTTCCATGAATCTTTATGGAAACTCCTCATTATTATTTAGATATATATTTAGAGTGTTCTAATTCTTCATTCCAGTCTTTCCAGAACTAATATAAAATTTCTTATTCTCTTATTAATCATATATTCCAATGTTTAGTTTTTCTATATATTAGTAGATGACATTATTTATGAATATATATTTCCATAATTATTACATCAATAAATTTCCATTTATATAAATAAAGAATCAATTCTCTATTTTTCCCAAATTAGAGATATTTTATTATCCATGAGTATGATGGAAAACTCATCTATCAATATCCGTAGATTTGACTTCATGATATCCTATTTATTTACACTATTATATTCCTAAAAGATTAAATGATTGAATATGTAGGTTTGTTGGCTTGAAATTTTCATGGTGAAAGTGTCACCATCACACTGTTGTACTCATCTTATGCTAAAACTATAACCATAAACATATGATTCCACGGACACCTCCAATACATGATATTCTTTATCATAATGTGTAACCAGTATCATAATGTTTTCAAGGATTACACCTTTAAAACACATCATGATTAAACCTGTAGGAAACGTTATTTCACAGGAACACCATAGTGAAACCTCCTCATCATGGAGTGAAACAACTAAACTAATCCAAATAGTACATACCCTAATATTCATGGATTCCATATCATGGAGTGACATCTATTCTTTGTGTGTGTGGAAACCTCACTATATCATGGCCTTCATTGAAGAATGTGGATACCCCTAATATGGAATGTCCACTAAACTTCCTCAAAAATATTTCATGGTGCGGTTATACTTCCATTGGAAGGAATGTTTCTCAATAATTCCCTATAATTTTGGGACGATTATTATGTATTATTCCTTCAGAATCCTTATATATAGGGATTTTCTGTATATCAAGTAATACTAAACATCACTCAGGACTATGATCATATCTCTCTTATATTTTCATAATTTATAAAATCGTTTTTTATAATATATTATGCATTATAAAAAGTGTCCAACTAGATTATCAATCATATTTTATGAGTTACTATGAATCTTAATCCCATAGTTATTCACTTTAGAAATAATATTTTATTATTGCTACACCGTTATATATTCCCTTCATGATTGGACAATTACTTCCACATTATGAATATTTTTCTAATTATCAAAGTAGTAAAGAATAAAAACATAATAAATATGGATACTCTTGTATATAATTTAAAAGGATATTTCATATACAAGGAATGTTTCTTCTATTATTTTATTTTATAACACAAGATGATATTCTATAAGAACCAAATAAATTACCTATCTTTTTAAGAGTTATTAATTATCTATTTCATATATATATTAAATATTATTATGTATCAATTTATTGAGTTTTGGATTTTTAGTTTTATTGACATTATTTTCCTCATGGTGTTTCACTTTTAAAAATATTTTGTTTTATTTCTAGAACCTCTGGAATATTTCTTATACAACCAAAAATAATTTAATGGATTCTTCTTTTGAAACGCACACTTCTAGAATAACTCTAATGAGTTATTAATCTTTCATACATCTCTATATCATCTTAAAAAAATACCTCCATAACTTATAGAACCTCATAAATTCTAGAATATACACTTCCACTTTTCTTATAAATCTTTTAAAAATGCCATCTCAACATAACATATAAAACACCTCCTCATGCATAATCTCTTTCATACCTAGTTTAATTTGTTACCAAAAACTCCAACACCACCATCATGTGTTTTGAACAAATTCAACAATAAATAACACCATGGGTTGAAAATAAATGTAACATAAACATCAATACACAATTTTATATTAATAATCCCCCCTTTGAATTTGTTGGAAACACTATTATAAATACAACACCAAAAAACATCACGATATATACCTCATAAGATCCATAATTTTATCTTCTTGAATTGAATTTATGATTCATGATCCTTTATCAACACCAATGACGTTAAATCCAATGTAAAATATCATATAAAATAATTATATATATATATATAATACTGGAAAAATAGAAACCTTGAGATACAAGGGAAATATATTTAGCTCCACTATCAAACTCACTATATCTTCTTAAAATTAAATAACATAATATCTAATTTTGACACCTCTTGTATGGTTCTTTGATTTAACTGTAACACCCAAAGTTTTATTGTGAACATTTTTTTAAATAAATTAATTTTTTTTTGATTCCAAGTGTTTCATGATAAATTGAGTCATAATTTAATTATACTCCTTACCAATATAATATTTTACTACATGCAACACTAATATGGATTTCATTACATGAAACACTGAGTTTCTATGAAACATATTTGTATTGTTATAATTATTTAAAAGATATTGTTATAACCTAGTTGTTAGATATAGTAATAGTAATATTAATAAATAATTTTAAATTTTTTTATAATGTTTTTATATAAATAAAATATATTTATAATAAAATATGGAATATTGTTAAATTCTTTATAAGTTTGAAAATTCTATATTCTCAAATGAATTTCTTTTCATGTCCTTGTGTGAACAATAATAAAATTAATTTTATACAACGTTATTAATTTATTTTGCTAAAAAAATTAATTCATAATTATATTTTTATATTAAGTTATAGTTTAGGTATTTTTCTAAAAACTTCTTTTTTTGATGAATAGGGAAAAATTATGAATTCTAATTCAAAACTGCTTGTTCATGTAATTTATTTATATAGTTAATATTTTTTAATTTGCTTTTAAGGTGTAATGAGATTAATTATATATCTATTAATAAAATTTAGTTTATTTTAACCAATTTAACAATTAAATTTTATATCAAAACATTCTTATCATTTAAACTTTTATTTCCAAAAAAACTCGATGTTGTGACACATCTGCGGGGTTAATTTTAAAATAATTTCTTCCACTTATGTGATTGTAATTTGGAAAAATGAATTCCATATTTTTAATCAGAATAATATATAATTTATAATAAGTTAAAAATGGGTTTTTAAAAAAATATTAGTGAATGTGATTAAAAATAATTTTAGTGATTTTGGAAAAATATTTGCATAATAATGGACAAAACACTAAAACGAAGGCCCATACAGCCTAGAAAATTGTCCAAAATACATTGGATGTTAATATTTATATCCTATAAAACCTTTAATATAATTTTAATAATTATAGGATCCAAATTTCATTGAAAAACATGGGTTGAATTCCCTTTGAAAAAATTTATAGGAATGCCGCTCCTACTTTACTATAAAAAGGCACTCAACCCTCTCCCTTATTAACACCTATAAATTCCTTTATCTCGAAAAAAATATACTCTAATACGATCCCAAAATACCAAAATTCCTCATTTATTCCTTCATTTTTTTTATTAAATCTAAACAATTAATCCCTTTTGTGAATAGTTAAAGGAGTTACCCAAAGAACAGGTAACATCCTTCCTCAGGATCCTTGGTTAAAATTTTTTTCTCCACCACCTCAGTTATTATTATTACATTATAATATAATAAACTCAATATAAAAAACATAACCATATTTTTTTATAAATATTTTACTTATACTTACAGAAACTTCCATATAATGAGTAACAAACTTACTATTTTTTGTGTACAACAAATTAATGCCTCACGAAACAATGTTGTTCATTTTTACTTTACCACCTATCATGGGTGGTAATTATTATGAATAATATATATTTATATGATATATGTTTTAATTATGATGTATTTATTCTTATTTAAATATTATATAATACATACCTTCCTGGATTCAATTTTTTGTAAATAAGATAATTTGGTTTGGGGAAGTGTGGACTACCACCTCCTCAAAGAGACGTGATTCGTTCAAACTCTACATGGAATGTAATAAGGGTATTTTTATTGAAATTATTATACTTATATGATATAATAATGCTAATATATAAATTATATATATATAAACCCCCATATATGTCATATAATTTCACTCTTTCAAGACGAAAATAAAATTAAAATATTATTCACACGTACGGACGACCAAACGTCTCCATGAACGGTGTATTCCTTCTCATATTTATATATTTAATATATTATTTTAAATAAATATATAATGAATATATATGAAATTTATATCATGTTTTGCATTCTATATATAATTTAATAATGATTTAAGTAAGGCGATCAAGAATAATAAGTCAAAACATGTACGAAGAACAAATCATATGTTACCCAAAGAAAAACCAAATCATGGAATTGTTAACTAGTGGGTAATATAAAGTAATAATAATAACATATATATTCTAGAATATAACAATATTTTTATTTAAAATATATACAATAAACTTATATTTATTATACAGGAGGTTTTTATAAGAATGATGAGAGTTAGACATAATGTTAGGGTATTTCTAGTCTCACTATTATTTTTGTGATATTTATGCCTTATTAAACACTTATTTCCTCTGTATGTTGTATAAAATTCCCATGAATATATTATATTATTATTATTAATTATATGGGTATTTACATATCCACTTTATGATATCTCTTTCATGGGGTTTATGATTCAAAAGTTACCAAAACAGTAATGTCATTTTGTCTCAATTTCTCTTCTTTGAGACATATACCTAGAATTTAAAAAACCCAATTTCAAAAAAAATTGAATATGTAATTTTTTTATTTTTATGGAAAAGGTATTTTAAATACTTTGCTATGTTTTTAAAATAATTGTTTAAAAATTTTCAAAGTGTTTTCAAAGAAATATTTTTCAAAATGTTTTCTAGATTTCCTTATAGGTTTTTGAAGTGTATATAATGAAATGGTTTTGAAAAAGTTTTAAATATTTCATTACATGTTTTCAAAGTGTTTTCATTGAAATGTAATTAAAAATGTTTTTAATATTTCATTATATGTTTTCAAAGTGTTTCAAAGAAATGTTTTTCAAAACATTTCAAATATTTATTTATAAATTTTAAAATAATTTTCAAAGAAATGGTTGTCAAAATAATTTCAATATTTATTTAGATGTTTTATGAAAAATTAAAGAAATTGTTTTCAAAACCATTTCGAGCTATCTTTATAATTTTTTATGTTTCTTTTCAAAGAAGAAGGTGTTCCAAAGTTTTTATGTTTTAAAAAGAAATTTTAAATGGTGAAATGATATTTCCTTAAGAAATGTTTTAAAAGATATTTGAAAATTATTTTCCATCTAAGATGACATCTATTTGGGTTAATCATGCCTATATGGGTAAATTATCTAAAGGTCTCATTCATATTCATTCTCTAAATGGTTTATTTTATGATAAAATTATCATTATGAAACCCATTTCTCTTTCATGAGTTACATGTTTATGAAACTTATTTCTTCATCATGGGTTATATGATTATGAAGCAAAATTATTTTCATAGTTAATTATTTTGAAGAAATTATTATTAAACCTGTATGTTTTTTCATAGGTTATGTTATGATTACATGTTTATAACACCCATTTCATTTCATGGGCTACAATGTGATTTTTTATGATCTTGTGGAACATGTTTATATGATTTAATTATGATATGGTTGGGACATATATCTACCTCAAATGTATTGGGTAATGATTTGTATCCCATGAGTTAATTATGGGATTAGAGTTGACGATCTTGATACAATATGGTTTATAGGGAAATCTATTCCACTATGGGAAGATGGAGAAACCTGGTCCACTATGGGGAGATAGAGAAACCCAATCCACTATAAGAAGATGGGAAACCAAATCCACTATAGTAATATGGGGCAACCTGGTCTACAAATGGAAGATGGGGAAACCCAATCCACTGTGGGAAGATGGAGAAACCTGACCCACTATAGGAATATTGGGAAACCCGATCCACTATGGGGACATGGTGAAACCCGATCCACTCTAGGAATATAGGAAGATCCAATCAACTATCAGATGATGGTGAAACCTAATACATTTAATGGAAAATACTATAACAGGTGATGGTGGTGTGTCCTTCCCAATAGTTGTAGTCCCCATTATGTTCTCTGATAAGTTATAGAAATGTTTCTTGATTTATAGGGAATGATATTACATGTTTATGTGTATGACATAATTCTATGTCATATTCCTATTTTTTCATTTCATGGATTATGATCTTGGTTCTCTTTTGATTCATTTCTTATGAAGTTCCATTCTTTATGAAATGATTTCAGTTTATAATCTTTGATATTCATGGTAAGATCATGTAATTTTTTTATCACATTCTTAAACCCTTATACTCATGTTTATGCTTAAAAATCTCCCTTGTTTACCATTGTTGGGATGGTATGTGATTATCATATACTATATAATACCAAATATAGGATCAAAATAATAGGGATACTGTATAAAGTATCTAATTATTTTAAAAATACAAGAGGGGGGTGAATTATATACTTTAAAAGAATTCTTTTGGAACTTTTAAATACGGATATTTTTAACGTGGTTAAACAAGGTAATTCCCAAAACCTCTAAGTTATTCACACTTTCTTGATTCTGGAAATATGATTCTGATAAAGTGAATCTGGAAAGATAGTTCAGAAAAATGAAACATAATGAATGTTTATAAAGATAAATATTCTACATTAAAGCATAGAGAATCTTACTATATCAAAGTACAAGTATATGGTAGTATAAGATAGTTATACTTTCCTCAATCAAATAAAATGCAGTGAAAAAACATGTAGCAAAACAAATAACCGGTAGTAATTATTTTAACCCAAAGAGAAGGGTATCCAACAACCTTGGATAGAGGTACCTTGATTTATACTTTCAAAAATGTCTGTCTTACTCCCACCAAGGTAAGCCCGCGATACGAAGATCAGAGTCTTTCTTGCTATCCCCGCAAGCCCTCAACTTCAAGGTAGTCGAAACCTCTCTCTTCCTCAGCAAGGAATCCCCCAACGTCAAGGTAGTCAGCACCTTTGTATTCTTATCCCTAGAAGCCCTCGATTGTACATATCAACAACTAGAATCGCACAAAGAAAATTTGAACAAGAAGTTCAGTACACACAAAGCAATGAGGTTCACTCTCTAGAAATCACTTCAACAGCATGTAATCTCTAGAGTTATAGAAAAATATTGAGATCTTTCAAATGAGATCATATTTATAGGCATGACACCAATGGTCAGCTCCCTCTTCCAATGGTCATATTTTTCCTTGAATTTCGGAGGGACCTGTACACATGTCACTCAAACAACGATTAGTTTGTAACTAAATGCACGAAATCATTTTATAACAAAAATAAGTGTAAGAAAAAATATGGTTACATAACCAAAATCCAATATTCAGAATGTAAGAAAATAAAAGTTCAGAGTCTAACTAAATATATATTCAGTGTCTGTAATACATGGATATTTGGATTCTATTTTCAATTGAATTCGGAATCTGAACTCTATAGATTTATAGAGTCTAAATTTCAAGGGAATTTTGAGTCTAGATTCACAAGAATTTGGAACCTGATCTTACAAAGTTTGGAGTTAGAGTTCATATGAATTTGGAGTCAGAAATAATAAGAATTCAGAGTCTGAATTCATTGAGTTCGGAGTCAGAAATCATAAGAGTTTGGAGTCCGAACACATAAGAGTTTGGAGTATGAATTTAGTGAGTTTGGAGTCAGATCTCAGAAGAGTAAGGAGTCTGAATTCAGAGAACTCGGATTCATAACTCATAAGAGATAGGAGTCTAAATTTAGAGAACTCAGAACCGGAATTCGGATCATGGAAATAGAATTCTTTATTTCTAAGTATTATATGATTTTTAGGTTTTGGATTCAAAACCTAATTTTATACATAGACAAAATAATGAACAATGAAAAACATGGTAAGGTTAAATTTCCTTGGGGAAGGAAAATTTTCCTTATAGATATAAAACATAGGGTAAAATGAGATTTTCCCTGAGATAAGGTGTTTTAGATTTTCAAAACAAGAAGGAATGGTAAAGTCATAAGGAGACCTTATTGACTTAAAAATCTCCCTCAAACATGAAGGAATGGAAAAGTCGTAAGGAAAACCTTATTGATTCAACAATCTCCCCCTTCTTGGAAAGCACAAATATCTTTACGAAAAAAATTAAAGGACTTAGTCAAAAAAATTTAGACTCTGAAAATAAAACCTATCTCCCTTTACACGTGGACATTGACGAATACAACTAACTCCCCCTTAGGATTTGGAACTCTAAGTATCTTATTCCTGATTTCTAGAATGATATTTTTCATTATCTTGGGTATGGAAATCTCTGTAAAACTCCCCCTTACTTAGGGATATTTCTAATTTTCTTAGTATTCTTTTTAGTTTATCCACATTTGACATTTTGAAAAATAATTTGAAGGAATGGAAAAGAAATTAGAGTACCTAAGATATTAGTACAAAGCATACAAACAAATACGAACAACAGAAATTTCATTAAGATAGAAATAATTTGTACAAGGAAAAAAATACAAAAAAAAGATCATATTTGATCTATTTTCATTCCTTCTCCATAGATATCAATTTATTCATAATGGTTTTAATCTTTTTTAGTTCTTTTTGGTATTCCTCTACATGCTCAAGGAGTTGATCCTAATTCTCGGATTTCTTCCCTAAAGCTTTAATTATATCATCCTGAGCCTTCAAAGCCTATGCCTGAGCCTTCAACAACTCATCCTTTTTAACTAGGTTATCTTCGATCTCGTTCCGAAGATCCCTTTCCCTATTCCAGCTTTGGGGAATATAATACAACATCCCATTCAGATCCTTGACCTATTGAATCTGAGTATTTTTCTCCAGGATTTGATTTTTGTCAAAGCTATTCATGAGAACCTTGATCTTACTATCTTCATTATCAAAAGCTTCTTTCACTTAAACAACCTTCTCTTAAGCTTTTTCTAGAGTCATAAACTTCTTCCCCAGAGTCTCAGGTAAATCCTCAACCAAAAAAGATTTTGGTACAGGGATATTCTCGGATGGTATTTCAGTGGCCTTCAAAAGTGATTAGAAAATTTAGGCCTCAGACATTTTCTTCTTCTGCTTCTTTTCTTTGGCTCGCTTCTCATGCTCGTTGGTTGCCTTCTCTTTCAAATATTTGGCCTCTGCAGGATCCAATCCAAACTGTGGCTCCCCTTCCTTCCGATTTTTCTTACCCTCACTCCACATTGCAATGACCTCATCTAGATAAGAATTCTGCTTCTTGGGATTTTGTGGTGCAGATTGGGCTTCCTTAGCTTTAGGGGTTATTTCTTTTTCATCTACTTCCTTCAATTTTCTCTTCTTTCTAGCCTTTTTTGATGTTTCTCCCACTTCTTGTTTTTTTAGAATGACTTCTGCTTCCCCATATGGTAAGTCATAGAATTATCCAGAATCTTTAAAGATACCAATATTCATTCTCTTCAAAGTATCATCACATACTAACATAACTTTTCAATTCCTCAGCTTGGAACTGCAGGGGATTTCGATGGACTCATGGCACCAAACAATATACTGGGAAAGGATAGCTGGATACATTTTAATCATAGCTTTCAAATTTCTATTCTTAATATTATCTTTCATAATCAGAATATGCTTCATCAAATTTATCTTCCTCAGATTTTCAAGAAAATATAGGATGTACATGCCGCTTTTCTTCAAGTTGTCCTTATCACCTTTTCTCAGAATGACGAATCCTTGAACCCATAATTCAAGGATCCGAATATTTTTAGATAGATTATAAATATTCAGAGTCTTGACATCTAAAATTCTAAGACACTCCATAGATTTTACCTTGAAAAAACATCCCTGTACATCCAGCAATTTATGGGAATAGAACTCAGCTTCTCCATCAAATAGAACTCCAACCAAAATAGCTGCATTTGTATAAGATAGAGCATAATACTTCCAAAGATTTTGAATGAAAAATTTTCTCTACCTTATTTCTTAAAGAACCCAATTAATTCATAAAACTTAATAAGAAGATCTAGATACAGCAAGTCTTGAGCTCCTGGGTTTGATATGAAAATGTTTTCGCATCCATTCAACTTGATGATCTTGGATATGATGGAATCGTACTTGGAAATGAATTTCGGATGAACCAACCTCTCTCTGTAAATATGCCACTCTGAAATTTACGTGACAGTTGAAATCTCTTGAGAAGGAACTTCACTAGACATTCGAATTAGAGCAATACTTGAGAGGTTCGGAATGGTATTTTGAAAGGGGGAAGAGTTTCGGCATGAAAAGGCTTGAAATCGATGTGGGACAACCCTTTGGGGGTCTTTTATATAGGTGTTTGATGTGATGGTTCATCTTCCCATCTCAATTCAACAGTTGATAAATCTTATGACTAGACCTGATAGTTGAAATGATACCCACAAGCAAAATTTCATAGGATCTGATCTTTTGAGGTTTTTAAAAGAAAACATTCAGATTTAATGAAACTAGAATTTAAGAAAATGTAAAAGAACCAAAAGAAACTACCAGCAAGTAAAAGGTGATTACGAAAAGTGAAGAAATAATCTTATGTTTCGGATTTCTAGGAAGATTATTTGTATTGAGTAAAAATTCATCTTAATGAAAATTAGATTTTGAAAATTTTGATTATGAAAAAAATGATGACGAAAAAAAAACTGCATTATGAAAATCTTCATTACGAATATTTCAAGTACAAAAATATTCATTACAAAAATTTTTTGTATGAAACTTTTAGATTATGAAAATTTTCTTTATGAATGATCTGGAAAAAATATCATTACGAAAATTTTAAAAAACAACATTACGAAAAGTTTGAAAAACTTTATTATGAAATTTGGTTAAACTTCATTACGAAAAGTTTAAAAAACATCCTTACAAAGAGTTTGAAAAAATTCCTTACGAAGAGTTTGAAAAATGTTATTAGGAAATGTTTGAAAAACTTCATTACTAAGTGTTTGAAAAACTTTATTGCAAAGAGTTTGAAAAAAATTATTATGAAATATTTGAAAAACATCATTACAATAAGTTTGAAAAACTAACATGAAAATGTACTCTCCCTATGAAAATGAGTTTATTACTATAAGGAGATTTGTTCAACAAGAAGATAATAGGGAAGATTACCTTACAGTTATCATTCCTAACTTATGTTTAATGTATTAAAATCTATCAGAGGATCATGATTTTTGGAAAATATCAACATGTTGATCCGGAGTTCCGATAAATTGATGAACGATATATCATTTTTGTGTGTGATCCCTAAGAAAGTGGGGCCTAATATCTATGTTTTTTTCACAAGAGTGATGTGCATGGTTTTTACTAAGGGCAATGGAGCCTGTATTATCACCGAATTTTTTTTTTTGGTAAAAATCATAACATAATCTATGAGTGTGTGTTGCATCCAAAACACTTGAGCACAGAAAACTTCCAACTGCTACATATTCAGCTTCAGCAGTGGAAATTGTTACCGAGTGTTGCTTCTTTCATAAACAAGAATTTAATGAATATCCTAAGAAATGATAAGTTCCGGATGTACTCTTTCTATCCATTATACATCCACCAATGTTAGAATCTGAAAAATTTTCAAAACAAAATCATTTCCAGAAGAATAGAAAACTCCTAAATATATGGTTCCCTATATGTAGAGAAAAATTATTTTCACTTCCTTTAAATGAGATTCCTTATGATTGGATTGATATATTGCACATAAGCATATTGAAAACATTATGTCTGGATGACTAGCTATCAAGTAAAGTAAACTTCCTATCATCCCTCTAAAAGATGTATGATCTACTGGTTTCCCAGCTTCATCAAGATAAAGTGCGTTTGAGGTACCAATGGGAGTACTAATACTCTTAGTGTTGTCATATCCAATATTTTTAAGAAGATATTTAATATACTTATGTTGGGATATATAGATTCCTTCTGGTTTTTGAGAAATTTGAAAACAAAGGAAAAAAGTTAACTCACCCATCATACTCATTTCAAAATCAGATTTCATTAGATCCGCAAAGGAATCAGGTAAAGATTGTTGAGTTGAATAAAATATAATTCCATAAATATAAATTTAAACAATCAAAACATTTTTTTCATCTTTCTTTATAAAAAGCGATGGAACTAAATTTCCCTTGACATGGTTTTTTTGAAGCAAAAATCCTGTAATTCTATCATACCAGGCTTGAGGGGCTTGCTTAAGTCCATACAATGTTTTGGTAAGTCTAAAAAAATGATCAGAATATTTTGTTTCTTCAAAACTAGGATGTTGTTCAACAAAAACTTCATCTTTAACATAACCATTAAGGAAAGGACATTTCACATTCATTTGAAAAAATTTGAAATTGAATAATGCTGCAAATGGAAGTAAGATACAAATAGATTCAAGTCTAGTTACTGGACCATATGTTTATTTATAGATTATTCCCTCTTGTTGATTATAGCCTTTGGCAACTAATATAGATTCTTTTCTAACTATGATTCCATTTTAATCAACTTATTTTTGAAGAACCATTTTACTCAAATAACAGAAGATTCCTTAGGTCTTTCAACCAAGGTCCAGACATTATTTCTTTAGAATTAATTTAATTCATCATCCAAGGCTTTAATCTAGTAATTATCACCTAAAGCATCATCAGTTATTTTTGGTTCTATTTGGGAAATGAATTCTAGATGTCCGACTTCATTTCCTAAGGAACTTCTAGTCCTTACAGGTTGATTCACATAACTAATGATACTATCACTAGGATGATTCTTTAGAAACAACTCATTTGGGTTGTTTAAAACCTGTTCATCAACATAGGGTAGGAATATTGAAGGGTAAATTCTTACGAAACATTTTCTTGGGAATTTTCTTTATCATAAGGATATTCTAACAAAGGTTGATAATCAATTTTTGAAAACACATCTGAAGATGTATGTTGGGGTTGTTTAAAAACAAAGGGATCAATTTCATCAAATTCTGCATGTACTGTCCCTTCAACAGTACAAATATTTTTATTGAAAACTCTATAAGCCTTAGAATTTGTGGAGTAGCATAAGAATGTTCCCTCATCAGATTTTGGGGTGAATTTGTGTATATTATCTTTAGTATCTAGAATGAATACTTTGTAACCAAAAACCTTGAAGTAGGAAAGTCTAGGTTTTCTACCATTTCATAACTCATAAAGAGTTTTATTAAAAAAGGTCCAATCAAAACATGATTTATAGTTTAACAAGTAGTAAACATAGATTCACCCCAAAAGCGTCTTTCTATAGAATATTCACTCAACATGGTTCTTTTTATCTCTTGAAGATTTATTTTTCTTATTTCAACAAGACTATTCTGTTGAGGAGTTCGTGGTCCTGAGAAATTATGAGTAATGCCTTTTCTACTACAAAAAGCTTTAAAATCAGAATTTTTAAATTCTCCACCATGATCACTATGAATAGTTTTAAATGAAATATTTATCTCATTTTTTACTTGGAAAATAAATGTTTTAAAATATGAGAAGTCTTCAGACTTATTTTCTAGAAAATAGACCCATGTAAATCTAGTATAATCATCAAATAAAAAATATACATAATACCTGCCTCCAATGATTGCAGTTTGTCTAGGAAAAAAGAGACCCATGTACAATAATTGTAATGCATCATTAGTTGAGACTTCACCAACTAATTTAAAACTTGATTTATGTTGCCTTCCATAGTGGAAAGGATCACAGACTTTTGAGGAATTGAATCTAAGATCTGGTAGATCCTTAACTAATCTTTTCATAGAAAGTTTTCATAGATTATTAAGGTTACAGTGACCTAAAAATATATTCCACAACCAAAAATGATCTTCAATTTCACTAAGGTGAGGTAAATCTTGGCTCCTATGGTCTTCTTTCTTTAGTATGTATACATTCTCTTGCCTATGGGAAGAAAAAATAAATTCTTCCTTGGAATTGTGTACTGAGCACTTTTTATTACTAAAATTTACAAGGTAACCTTCATCACATAACTGGATTATTCTAATGAGGTTGTTCTTAAGACCCTTAACGAATAATACATTTGAAATCAATGATTTTCCAAGAAGAACAATGTTACTTATACCAATAATTTCTCCCTTAGAATTATCTCTGAAAGATACTTTTCCTCCAATCGTCTTGATAATCTGTTCAAAATAGTTTTTATTACTATTCATATGCCGGGAACATCCACTATCCCTGTACCAAGTAATGATGTTGGTACTCTCTCTATTTTTCTGAAAGTAAAAGAGTTAGACTTTCTGAATACAAACATTCATCGAACTGAAAATTTCCGAAAATAAAATTTTAGGTACCCACAATTTCTTAGAAAAATAGGATGTATGAAATCCTAAATATTGATTTTTGTTTAAGAAACAATTTTTTCCTAGTGTACACCACACTGAAACTTAGTGAAAATGGAGCACTTTTAGGAACAAAATAATTGTTTCTAAAAATCGGTTTAGAACTAGTGTAAACAAAACTGGAATTATTCCATAGAGGTTGGATTTGAGAATATATATTATCAAAATTTTCCATTCCTAAGGTAAATTTTGACAAACACTTCCTCAAGGAAAAAATCTTGGATTTCAGTTTGATAACTAAGTTATTGTCTTATAAAACATTTTATTTATAAATAGTGTTAAGCTCGAAAAAGAATTTCGTAGAGATAAAATTTTCTAGATCCTTAGAAAGTTTATTCATCTCAGAATTAACTTCCTCGAGATTTTTTGAAAAACCTTCAAATTCAATAATTTTCTTATCATGATCTTTAGAAATATCTGATATTTTTTTAGTAAGAATAGTATTCCTAGAATTTTCCTTATCAATATTTTTATGTGTTTTGAATTCTCAATTTCAAGGAGTTTGGAAAACCAAGAAACTTTTTCATATGAAGGTAAAGTATTATCTTCATCAAAAAAAGATTCTTCATCCAATGATTTATAATATTTATCATTAATATAATTTTCATTTAAAGATACATTGGTCATTGATTCATAATTATGTACCTTATACATAAAGCAATGATTTTCAATAGTTAATCTAGATATTAGACCAAGATTCATTTATCTAGAAGATTTGTAATCTGAAGATTCATCTGAAGAGTCACCACTACTGGCACTCCAGGTTTCATTAGCTTTCAAGACTTTATTAGATTTATATTTGCAGTACTTCTTTTGATTTCTCTCAGAATGATTTTCATTTCATTCTTTTCTCTTGAGCATGGGTCAATCAGTCCATATATGTCTAGCTCTCTTTTATTCATAACATTTAATTTTGAATCTTTCTTATCTTTCCTTTCCTTTTTCTTGTATCTGGATTGAATGTTCTTCTATCCTAAAATCGTTTTCATCCTTCGAGCAAGATTTTCTAACTCATTTTCTGAAGATCACTTCCACTAGAACTGGATTGGATAATAACCGTATTATATTTGGATCAAGTAACTCTCTTCAGAGTTTTGGATTTCATATGGTTTGATGTAGTTGTAAGAGAAAATCCTTCATTCCGATTCTTCTTTTTAACATTATGAGTATCTCTATTCATCCTAGTCTCATGCTGAATAAGAGTTCCAAATAGCCCATCTAAGGAAATTAGGGGGACTTTCCAGTTCTCATCAATTGTTTTCCTCTAGGACTCCCACTCATTTGGCATAATATGATTGATCTTATCTACAATAGCTTCATCATCCAAACCTTTTAATCCCATATACAGTTATGTATTCACGATAGTCATAAACCTTCGTTGAAATTTTCTTATAGGTTTCTATAAGGAAAGTTAAATCCAGGCTTTTTAGCTCTCAACATAGATCTTCTTGTCTCTATAACTTCAGATATACCAAAATGTGAAACTTTAAGTTTCATCCATATACTTTTTGCTGCTTCACATGAAGATATTTTACTATAGATGTTCCTATCCATGGAACATAGCAATGTATTTCTGACTCTAAAATTTTCTTGATATTCTGATTTCTCCTAACTAGTAAAAGTAATCAATTCTTTATCAGGAATCTTATAGTCTCCTGTCAGCATTAGGTAGTTATCAACTCCAATGTTAATAACGAAAGGCTTCATCCTTACTCTCTAGTACTCATAATCACTTAAAAAAAATATGAGGTCTGATAGGATTAAATTGTTGATAGAACCAACATTTTAATCTGCCATCTTAAGGAAGTTCATGGAAAACAAACTTGTTAATAATAAAAGTTTGTAAACAAATTAAAATATTATAAGAAAATAAAATAGAATTGGATTATCTCTAATAAAAAATGAATCTGGACATAATGAGTTCGAAAATATGATTTTGAAAAAAATAATAAGAAGTAGAATTCTCTTCCGAATCTAATCATGAGATTAATTCAGATTGAACCAAAATTTTGAGGCCAATTGTTAGATTGGTTTAGGAATCAAGGTCACCTCCTCTCATAACAATTGTTAAGATGGTATGTGAGTATGATATACTCTATAATACCAAATGTAGGATCAAACTAATAGAGATACTGTATAAAGTATCTAATGATTCTCAAAATACAGGAGGGGGTGAATTGAATACTTTAAAAAAATTCTTTTGGAACTTTTAATGATGGTTATGTTTTACATGGTTAAATAAGGTAATTCACAAAACCTTTAAGTTATTAACACTTGCATGATTCTGGAAATATTATTTTGATAAAGTGAATCTGGAAGGATGGTTTCGGAAAATGAAACTTAATGAAAGTTTACAAAGATAAAGATTCTACCTTAAAGAATATAAAATATTACTACTCAGAGTACAACTATAAGGAAGTATAAGATAGTTATACTTTCCTCAATAAAATGAAATGCAGTGGAAAAACTTGTAACAAAAAATTAACAAGTAGTATATCTTTTAACCAAAAGAGAAGGGTATCCAACAGGCTCGGATAAAGGTCCCTTGATTTATACTTTCAAGAAAGTATGTCTTACCCACACTAGGGTATGTAACACCCTGATATTTTATGAAAAATATTCTTTTTAATTTTATTGATGTCTTCTGTTGTACGTTACAAAAAAGGAGTTTGACACAACACGAAACCATAACTTGGCTGCATTACATGCAATCGCGACCTTCCTCGATAGCGTGTGTTGTACGCAATACCGAGTTTCACTAAACAACGATATGCTATTAAAATATTATTAAAACTAGCCGTTATGAATAATAATAACCACTTTTTGAATTTTTTTAAATTTCAGCTTTTAAAATGGACTTTATTTTTTGATTCAGAATAACGAAATTAGACTAGGGTGAAATTTTGGTATTTTTCGGAAAACTTTCAATTTTTGATGAATAGTGAAAACACTAGGTTACTATTTAAAAACCAACTTTTTATTTAAATATTTATTTATTTTATTTAAATTTATTTTAGGTCAAAATTGACACATAATACCCATATAAGTTAAATTTAATTCATTGGATCCATTTTATAATAATTTTAGATATATAAAAATTTTATTGAACTTTTTACCTTCTTTTTCCCACCTCCTAGGAGAATTAGAAAATTTACACAAAAATTAGTTTTACCGCTTTTGTGAATGGAATGTTATAAATCATAGAGACACGGTTGATTTTAGTAAGTAAAATTTGGTTCAATGAGATGAAAATAATTTTTGGTGAATGGTAACTTTTTACTTTTATTTACCACGGTTAAAAGTAAATAGGGTAATTAAGGGTAAACATGATATTATTATTACCCTAACACATGTCCTAATTCTATTGGATAAGTGTAATTCGATCGAAAAAAAACCTTAGGAATAAAATATGACCATTTAGGCCCACTTGAATTAGATTAGGACATTTAATATTAATTTATTTAAAGAAGAGATAAAATAGTTAAAATCAAAGTTTAATTAGTAAATCATTTTTAATATAGGGTTATACATAAGATAAATTCGACTATAAATATTCATTATAAATATAAAAATATTCCCTATATAAAGGTATTTTATTTATAATTTTTATACATTAAATAATTTAATTTATTTTTGACACAATGATGATGTAGTAATTATCTTATTAATGAAATATTGACATGATTGATGTTATAAATACCCAAATAAATGTAATTTTAAACTTTTTATGAATTCCACTAATTTTCAAGGTTAATATGACATGTTAGTATTGATTTAGTTAACTTTTTTCGAACTAATAATTCTGTTATGATTTCACAAAAATCAATTACCAAATAGTGTCAAAATTGACATAAAATAATTTTTAAAACAAATATTATATTATTAGTTGTTTTTTTATTCTTAAAAATCTAAGGTTAGATAAAATGACATAGATAATGTTATATATATCAATAATAAACAACTTGGGTTTCGTTTGTCTTGTTATAGTAATATTATTAATCTTATAGTGTAAGAAAACAAGAAGACACGGTAAACGTAAAATTATTTAACTTAAGGTTAAATCTAAATGATAAGGTTAAAATAGAAACCTAAACTTGTCTAAATTCTATTGGATGAGAGGATTTCTACCCATCCCCACCTTAGCTTTAAAATAAATCAATTTTCATCTATTAAAAACCGAATATGACTTTATAATAAAATAATATTTTTAGTTTTTCCAAAGTTTCCCCTCTCCTCCCTTATAAAAGGGCACCTCCTCCCTCTCTTCCTCACACCACTTTGAGCCTTCATGCTCGGCCAACCACTGCCAAATATTTTTCTCAACTTCCTTCAAAATATCGTAGAGGTTCTGGTCTTCTTCAAAGACCAATTTTAGTTCCCTAAGAGGAGGTCTCAAAGACACGCTTCAAAGAAGAGGTAATGTCCGTACCGATTATTTCAACTTTATTTCTTCTTCCAATTCTTCTTTTTTAGTTGTTTCATTATGAGGTAAAAACATAAGTATCACTCATATAATTATACGTTATTATAACAATGAAACAACCATAATTCACCATATATCCATCCTACGGAAAACGAAATCACTGCGCGTTAGTACGTACGGAATACCATCTCCACGCCGTGGTGTAATCTATTTTCCACCACCACCTTACTTGGATGGGTATACTGGTGAAGGTAATGAATATATATGATTATTGTAAAGTGATATTTATTCTGTAATATTATACATATACTTTAATACAATTCCACGATCTTGGGAATGATATCATCGCTCGTGCTTACGTACGGACTACCGTCTCCACGACGCGATGAGATTCACTCTCCATGTTAACCATTCAAGAATGAATATAAAGTATATATAATAAGTAATCATGAAATATATGACATAATAATGATACTGGATTTATGTATATATATATATATATATATATTTATTTCATCTACTTAATTCCATTCAATTCAATAAGGAAATGAAAACACCGTTCATGCGTACGTACGGCATACCGTCTCCATGAACGGTGTATTTCTTTCCATTTTTCAATCTATTATATATATGTATATTATGAATATATATTATATATAAATCATGTTTTACATTTGTTTGTATGTAATCATTATTTAAGTAATCATATGAATAATTACAAGTTAAAACACGAACGACAAATGAAACGATATTACCCAAAATGCTACTTAACCATGAATTTACAAAAGAACGGGTAATATAAAGTCATAAGTGAGCCATATATGATATAATAACAATGAATATGATTCTTTAATAAGTCAATGACATTATTAAATCATTATACAGGAGTTTTGGATATGTACGAAGCATATCAGACCTAAGGTAAGGGAGATATCACAATCTAATTTTTATTCGAGATTGTTTATACATTGGAATTTACTGGGGTGTATTTTATCATCCACATATATGTTTACTCAATATGTAATATTATTTCCATCCTCATACAATTTTTTAAATCCAATTTTACCCTTCGGTGTGTTTTTAGTAAAAGCTATGAATGGAATCTTTTGTCGTTTTTCATACGAGGTACTTTTTGACTTTTCCGACAAAAGTATGACAAGAATGTTTTTTTAACTTATACGACATGAATGGATTTTTGAAAAAATATTTCCAAGAAGCTTCCTTTACAAATTTTCAATTTTATTTTTAATCAACTTCTTTTAGTTTCAAATTGTATGACATGTTAAGAAAGGAAAAGTGTTTTTGAAGTAGAAAGGATATTATCCTCAAGAATGGAGTTCAAGTGTTTTATCAAAATTATTTTCCATATAAGATAATAAAGGGTTCTGTTTCTATCCCTATTATTACATGGATTTGATTATGTTGTGATGGAATTATTTTTATGAATTCCTTTATCTTATATGAATTGTTTTATGATGTCACGATGTTTAAGAATCCCATTTTTATTACATGGGTTATGCTATGATGTATGGTTTATGATGTTGTGGCACACATAAGAATGGTATCATTATGAGATGGATGAGACCTATATCTCCCTCAAATGCATTGGGTAAAGATTTATATCTCATGAGATAGACATGTCCGGAATGGTAAGTTAATCTGGTTCAGTATTACAGGACTGGAATGAGGAGTGAACTCGATTCAGAAAGGGACTTTGTTCACTAAGATGGTCTTGGAAGCAATGCCTTGGATACTATGGAAATCATTACATGTTCTTAATGTATGCCACAATTACATGTTTTATTCCCATTATATTTTATCATGATTTATGTTCCATTATGATCTATGCCTTATGTACTTCCATGTTTTATGTCATTGCTCAAGATTTTGATGTTTAAACATTATGTTCATGTTTTAAGTTCAAATGTATATGATTTGTTTTATTTTATCCATGCTTACACTTACTGAGAATTTTAGGTCACCCTTTATATGTTTTATTTTCCCCAGGATATAAATATTGGTTTTAGGTAAGAAAACAAAATGGGAAGATCTTTATGGGAGATTTTGAAGATCTTTCACCACGATTAGAAGATTACGTTCCGAGTTTCCAAAGACACTAAACTATTACTGTCCTTATGTGTTTGTTTTTGTTATGTATTAAGTATTCCGAAAAAGTAATGTAACGTCCATGTATGTCAAGCTTCAGGTCTCTATAGTTGGTATCAGAGGAAAGGTTTAGTCAACCTTTGGAAATTAGGATGCGAGAACTTTAGTGAGATCCCTAGAGATATTTCTAAGGTATGTCTAGGGATATCCCTAAGGCTAAGTATAAGTATAGGTTATAGTCCTAAAATTACGGTAACGATCGTAGAATTAAAACTAAGATGTTAGATATTGAAGTTACCCCCCCTTTATTATGATTTTTTCCTCTCACACTATTCTTTTTGGGTTTTAGAAAATGGCTGGAAACAAGATGATTCACGATAATAGAGGATATGATGGACAATGGAATGATATTATTCATGAGAAACCAAATGGAATGGGATTTGGAAGTCCAAATATAATTATTATGCCGAATCATCAATCTCATAATATGATCAATAATCTCAAATTTGGTAAGTTTCCTGACTCAGATAATAAGAGAAAGATAGAGTTTCATGATGATCATAGAGGAAAGAATGTTCAATTTCCCCTATGTAAATAATGTGGGAAGAGGCATCAAGGAGAATGTTTCAAAGGAACTAGAAGATGCTTTGGGTGTGGAAAAGAAGGACACAAAGCCAATAAGAGAAAAGGAAAAGGTACAGTTAACACCAGGGACAAGGATAATGGTATTACTACGACATCAACAATGATTAGATGTTTTAAATGTGGAATGTATGGGCATTATGCAAACCAATGCCCTAAGGGAAAATCTCATGAATAGAATCAGCATGGTCATATGGGTAGTATTTATATGGATGATGATGAGGAGACTACAAATGATATATGAGATGAAAGAAGTGTTGAAGCGCAGTCAGTTGTTTTAGAATGTAGTGGAATGATTGTATGTTTATCGAGAGTTATGTTGTATAGTTAATGGTACAATGGAATAAAGAATCATCTAAGGATTGTTATACTATTGTTTTTCCTAAAGTATTTGAAAGTATATGTTGAATGGTACCAGTAACCATGGAAGGTCAGTCAGATATTTTTGTAAAGTAGATGATATGCACATAATCAAGGAATAAGAAGATAATGAGATGTTTGATTGTATTCACGAGCTCCTGATTGATATAAGGACTAAGTGATATCATGGTTTGAGTATATAGAATTTTGTGGATTTTGGTATGTGGAATGTATTAACTTTTAACTGCATTTATGTTTTTACTATGGTTCAATGCGTATTCATTTTTCAAGAGAATACATGATTAAGGCATTCGAATGTTTGGAATGTGACCAAAAAGACATATCTTATGATATATGGGGATAAAAAATGGTATTAACATGCTTGTTATATGAAATCTCTGGTAATCATTTTCACTATATTATGAGAGTGGATTGCAGTATTATGGATAAGCCTAAAGATTGGAATGGATTATGTTGAACATATGTTTATATTGTTTAAGGATATAATTTTTTTCGATATTATTGATGGGATGTTATAGTAATGTAGTTTTTGAAAAAGGACAACCTACAGGACGGGCGACAACCCATCGCGTCGGACAAGGCTGTGGGATTCGAACCCACAACCAAAGTGCAACTAGCCTTTATCACCTACCACTGGCCTACATGATGTCCCTGTATAGTAGAAACTAGTTTTATTATATTAAGCAGTATGATATATGAAGTATAAGTCCATTTTAGGAACCATATATGATTAATCTCACTATAGATGGACTTATGTGTTTTTGATAACTTTTATAACCTTTTGTTTGAGATAGATGGAATGACCTATTATTCATGAATAACAAATTCAACTTCATTTCTTTAAGTGATGAAGTGGAAATTGTTCAAGGCACGAACAACAGTGAGATTGTACCAAAATAAAGTAAGTATTTATTCTAATTCAAATTCTTCAGCTTTAGGGAAATGATCTTGAAAACCAAAAATGTTGTCCTAGTGCCCTTATATCCGATGAATGAGATGGTACCCTAGATCATCACAAATTTATGGGTTTGTGATTGATGGATTTTTCATAGGCATGTTCCCTACCACTCTCCATCAGAACATGATGGTTAGATTTTTCGTCCATATCCATATTTTCACCAATGTTCTCCTATATGGAAACCCAGTGATGAGTTACTTTGGGTAATTGTGAAATTTCATACTTTAGTTTTTAAAATTAAGTATTATTATTCCTTTTTATGATGAGGGTTTCTATGAATAGTAAATGATTTATAACCCCAACGAATTTTGAGGGCGAAATTCATTTTAAGGGGGGTAGAATGTAACACCCTGAGATTTTATGAAAAATATTCTTTTTAATTTTATTGATGTCTTGTGTTGTACATTATAACAAATGAGTCTTGCACAACATGAAACCCTAACTTGACTGCATTACACGAAATTGCGACCTTCCTCGATAGCGTGTGTTGTACGCAATACTAAGTTTCACTAAACAACGATATGCTATTAAAATATTATTAAAACTAGCCGTTATGAATAGTAATAACCACATTTTTAAATTTTGTAAATTTCATCTTTCAAAATGGACTTCATTTTTGGATTCGGAATATCGAAATTTGCCTAGGGTGAAATTTTGGTATTTTTCTGAAAACTGTCAATTTTTTATGAATAGTGAAAATAATGGGTTAATATTTAAAAACCGACTTTTTATTTAAATAATTATTTATTTTATTTAAATTTATTTTAGGTCAAAATTGACACATAATACCTATATAAGTTCAATGTAATTCATTAGAGTCATTTTAGAATAATTTTAGATATATAAAATATTTATTTAACTTTTGACCGTCTTTTACCCACCTCCTTGGAGATTTTGCAAATTTACATAAAATGTAATTTTACCACTTTTGTGAATGGAATTTAAAAAATCTGAGAGACACAGTTCATATCCTTAAGTAAAATGTGGTTCAATGAGATGAAAATAATTTTTGGTGAATAGTAATTGTTTACTTTTATTTACCACGGTTCAAAGTAAATTGGGTAATTAAGGGTAAAAATGATATTATTATTCCCTTAAAACATGTCCTAATTATATTAGGTATGTTTAATTCGACCAAAAAGTAACATTAGGAATAAAATATGACCATTTAGTCCCACTTGGATTAGATTAGGACATTTAATATTAATTTATTTAAAGAAGGGTTAAAATATTTAAAATCAAAGTTTAATAAGTAAATCATTTTAAATATAGGGTTATACATAAGATAAATTCGAGTATAAATATTAATTATAAAGATAAATAGTTTTCCTACATAATGGTATTTGATTTATAATTTTTAGACATTAAATAATTTAATTTATTTTTGACACAATGATGATGTAGTAATTATCTTATTAATAAAATATTGACATAATTAATGTTATAAATACCCAAATAAATGTAATTTGAGACTTTTTATGAATTCCACTAATTTTTAGGTTAATATGACATGTTATTATGGATTTAGTTAACTTTTTTCGAACTAATCATTCTATTATGAGTTTCACAAAAATCAATTACCTAATAGTGTCAAAATTGACATAAAATAGTTTTTAAAACAAATAGTATATTATTAATTGTTATTTTATTCCTAAAATCTAAGGTTCGGAAAAATGACTTAGATAATGTTATATATATTAATAATAAACAACTTGGGGTTTGTTTGGCTTGTTATAGTAAGTTTATTAACCTTATAGTGTAGTAAAACAAGAAGACACGGTAAAAGTAAAATTATTTAACATAAGGTTAAATATAAATGATAAGGTTTAAATAGAAACCTAAACTTGTCTAAATTCTATTTGATGAGAGTATTTCTACCCATCCCCACCTTAGCTTCTAAATAAATCAATTTGGAGCTATTAAAAAAAGAATATGACTTTATAATAAAATAATATTTTTAGTTTTTCCAAAGGTGCCCCTCTCCTCCCTTATAAAAGGGCACCTCCTCCCTCTCTTCCTCACACCACTTTTGCCTTCAAGCTCGGCCAAACCCTGCCAAATTCTCTCCTCCACTTACATAGAAACATCTTAGAGGTTCTGGTCTTCTTCATAGACCAATTTTAGTTCCCAAATAAGAGGTCTCAAAGAGGCGCTTCAAAGAAGAGGTAATGTCCATTACCGATTCTTTCAACTTTATTTCTTCTTCCACTTCTTAATTTTTAGTTGTTTAATTATGAGGTAATAACATCAGTATCACTAATATACTAATATGTTATTATAAGTATGAAACAACTATATTTCACTATCTATCCATCCTATGGAAAATGAAATCACCGCGCGTGCGTACGTACGGAATACTGTCTCCATGTCGTGGTGTAATCTATTTTCCACCACCACCTTACTTGGATGAGTATAATGGTGAATGTAATAAATATATATGATTATTGTAAAGTGATATTGATTATTTAATATTATACATAAACTTTAATACAATTCCACGATCTTGGGAATGATGTCATAGCTTGTGCGTATGTACGGACTACTGTCTCCACGACGCGATGAGATTCACTTTCCATGTTAACCATTCAAGAAAGATTATAAATTATATATAATAAGTAATAATGAAATATATGAAATAATAATTCTACAGGATTTATGTATATATATATATATATATATTTATGTAATATACTTAATTCCATTCAATTCAATAAGGAAACGAAAACAGCATTCATGCGTACGTACAACATACCGTCTCCTTGAACAGTGTATTTCTTTCCATTTATCAATCTATTATTTATATGTATATTATGAGTGTATATTATATTTAAATCATGTTTTACATTCTATATGTAAGTAATCATGATTTATGTAATCATATGAATAATTACAAGTTAAAACACGAACGACAAATGAAACGATTTTACCCAAAACGCTATTTTAACATGAATTTACAAAAGAACGGGTAATATAAAGTCATAAGTGAACAATATATGATATAATAACAATGAATATGATTCTTTAATAAGTCAATAACATTATTTAAATCATTATACAGTAGGATTGGATACGTACGAAGCATATCAGACCTAAGGCAAGGGAAATATCACAATCTCATTTTTATCCGAGATTGTTTATACATTGGAATTTACTATGGTGTATTTTATCATCCACATAATTGTTTACTCAATATGTCATATTATTTCCATCCACCTACAATTTTTTAAATCCAATTTTATCCTTCGGTGAGTTTTTAGTAAAAGATATGAATGGAATCTTTTGTCATTTTTCGTACGAGGTACTTTTTGAATTTTTCGACAAATGTATGAGAAGAATGTTTTTTTAACATATACGGAATGAATATATATTTAAAAAATTATTTCCAAGAATCTTCCTTTACAAGTTTTCATATTTATTTTTATTCAACTTCTTTTAGATTAGAATTGTATGACATGTTAAGAAATGAAAAGTGGTTTTTAAGTAGAAAGTATATTTTCATCAAGAATGGAGTTGAAGTGTTTTATCAAAATTATTTTCTATCTAAGGTAATAAAGGGTTATGTTTCTATCCCAATTATTACATTGATTTGATTATGTTGTGATGGAATTATTTTTATGAATTCCTTTATCTTATATGAATTTTTTTATGATGTCACGATGTTTAAGAATCCCATTTTTATTACATGGTTTATACTATGATGTATGGTTTATGATTTTTTGGCACACGTAAGAATGGTATCATTATGAGATGGGTGGGACATATATCTCCCTATAATACATTGGTTAAAGATTTATATATCATGAGATAGACATGGCTGGAACGGTAAGTTAATCAGGTTCAGTATTACAGGACTAGAATGAGGAGTGAACTCGATTCAGAAAGGGACTTTGTCCACTAAGATGGTCTTGGCAGCAATGACTTGGCTACTATGGAAATAATTACATGTGCTTAATGGATTCCACAATTACATGTTTTATTCCCATTCTATTTTATCATGATTTTTGTTCTATTATGATCTATGCCTTATGTACTTCTATGTTTTATGTCGTTGCTCAAGATTTTGATGTTTAAACATTATGTTCATGTTTTTAAGTTCAAATGTATATGATTTGTTTTATTTTATCCATGCTTACCCTTACTGGGAATTTGATCTCACCCTTTATATGTTTTCTTTTCCCATGATATAAATAAAGGTTTTAGGTAAGAAAACAAAAGGGGAAGATCTTTATGGGAGATTTTGAAGATCTTTCACCATGTTTAGAAGATTATGTTTCGAGTTTCCAAAGACACTAAACTATTACGGTACTTGTGTGTCTATTTTTGTTATGTAATAAGTATTCCAAAAAAGTAATGTAATGTCCATGCACGTCATGCTTCGGGTCTCTACAGGGTAATCCCTCAATACAAAGATCAGAGTCAATCTTGCTATCCCCGCAAGCCCTCAACTTCAAGGTAGTCGGGACCTTTGTCTTCCTCAGCATGGAAGCACTCAACTTCAAGGTATTCAGTACCTCTATCTTCCTATCCCTGGAATCCCTCGATTGTACACAGCAAAAATCAGAATCTCACATTGCAAATCTGAACAAGAAGTTCAGTATACACAAAGAAATGGGAGTCTCTCTCTATAAATCACTTCAATAGCATGTAATCTCAAGAGTCATAAAACAATATTGATCTCTTTAAAATGATCTAATATTTATAGGCACAACCCCAACGGTTGACTCCCACCTCCAACGATCTTATTTTTAATTGAATTTTGGAGGGACCTGTTCACGTGTCACTCAAACAACGGTTAGTGAGTAACTGAATGCACGACATCATTTTATAACATAAATAAGTGTAAGAAAAAATATGGTTACACAACCAAAATACAATATTCAGAATATAAGAAAATAATAGTTCGGAATCTAACCAAAAATATATTCAGTGTCAGTAATACAAAGATATCCAGATTCTATTTTCAAAGGAATTCAGAAACTGAAATCTATAGATTTCTAGTGTCTGAATTTGAAGGAAATTCGGAGTCTGGATACATAAGAATTTGGAACGTGATCTTACAATGTTCGGATTAAGATTTCATAATATTTCGGAGTCAGAACATACAATATTTGGAGTCTGAATTCATTAGAATTTGGAGTCATAACTCATAAGAGTTAGGAGTCTAAATTTAGTGAGTTCGGAGTAAGAACTCATAAGGGTTTGGAGTCTGAATTTAGTGAGTTCTGAGTCAGAACTCAGAAGAGTTATAAGTCTGAATTCAGAGAACTCGGATTCAGAACTCATAAGAGATCAGAATCTAAATTCAGAGAACTCAGAACCTGAATTTGAATCCTGGAAATAAAATTCTCTATTTCTATATTTTATATGATTCTGAGGTTTTTGATTCAAAACCAAATTATATACATAGACAAAATAATGATCAATGAAAAACATGGTACAGATAATTTCCTTGGGGAAGGAAAATTTTCCTTGTAGAAGTAAAACTTAGGGTAAAATAAGATTTTCCATGAGATAAGGTGTTTGTGATTTTCAAAACAAGAAGGAATTGTAATGTCATAAAGAGACCTTATTGACTTAACAATATCCATCAAACATGAAGGAATTTAAAAGTCATAAGGAAAACCTTATTGACTCAACAAACCTTATTGAACTTCTAATCTCACCCATTAATATGTTTCCTTCCCCATTTTATGAAGATATGTATTATGTTTGATGTGTCTAAGAAGGGTTTTAGTCATGAAGAACCTATTGGGAGATTATGTATCTCACTTATGTACCAGTGTTTATGTTTCCATGTATTTTAGAATCTATTTGTGTAATGTATTATGTATTCAGTAAAAGGGATGTAATTTTAATCTATGAAATACGAGGGTGAAAATAGTTGGTTTCAGAGAAATTTTTTAATTCTCCTTAAGAAACTGGGATGAGAAAAGCTTAGTGAAAACTCTAAGGACATGATTAAGGATAATTCAAAGGATATAGAATGGTATAATAAAATTTAATTTATTTTTGGAAAAGGATAGAGAGAGCGGTTTCCTAAAAATACATACCTATCTATATACTATAATTGGATGTGGTTATGTGATATATGTATCTTGGAGTCACAAATATGAAAAGAAGTGTCATTCATGACTCAAGAGTAACATTGTACATGACAATGGGCCTTACTATGAAACTTCGTTGACGCTACTGGGGGATATGAATTGTGAATTCAAAAACATTTCATGTATTGTCATGAAGGATTTAAAAAAATATAGATATGAATATCCTTTTATAGACCTAGGGTTTCATAGATTATGTAAGGTTCATAATTTAAACATATTATAAGTGGGTTTCATGATTATGTAGTTCCTCAGTATGAAAATTTTTTCTTACTCAATGCCTTTTCATTTCAGTAAATGGTTGGAACCTGATGGAACCATGTTAATGGTGATTGTGAGGGATAGAGCAATGATTATTATCCTAAGAATATGGATACTATGGGATAAATAATGCAAAACAGAATTTCAATTATCAAAAATCTTTCTCATGATATGAATCATTCTTAGAATCTAAATGAGAAATAGAGGGAACAATGTTTTTTGATCCCTTTATAAGGAAATGTCCACCTTTTTTCTGTGGGTCTTCAAATCCACGTATTGCTAAACACATGATCAATACCACAGAAAATAAATTAACAATTCTCTAGTGATTAATATCATGAGAATATCATTATAGATATTAATTAGTTAGTATGTGAATTATACCAGTCATATGCTCTAATCCAGTATATGAGGAACTGAGATAAAATTGAATCCATGTATTGGGATGTGTTCAAGAACATATTATTCAATAAGTGAATTCCGCATGTTCTTCATAAAAATATGGAAAATCAGTTTCTTTAGTGGAATCCAATGGATGATGAACCTATGAAACTAATTTTATAAGACTTGTGAGATATGCTTGTGGAATTATCAACTAACCTGAATGTAAAGTTAATATGTTCTTTAGTGGATTAAAGTCAATTATCATAAGTTCATTCTCCATAAGAGACTTTAGTAGCTATAAATAGATTATAGTTGTGAAACCAATGTTGAAATGGTGTTTGGAGATACATATCAATCTCATGGTTTTTACAAGAAATGGATGATGGATTTTAAAGAAAAATCTAAAAACCCAGAAGAGAAAAATATGATCATTGTTTTATGATTCAAGTGTGGAAACAAAACATGATGGAAATTGCATTTTTGGGACTATAAATTTTTTAAGTGTGTAATGGATGTAAATTAGGCAATTGATTGTTGAACATATGGTAAGAAGCTATTCAATGATTAAAATAGTGGAAAAGATACACAGAAGACACCTAAAAAACTTTAGTGCTTCAAGTGTAAAGAGTATGGGAATTAATTAACATGTTTCTAAACCAAAGGGTTGATGTTGATGAACAGTGTTAACAACATCATACTAGGGGGAAAATGGGAAATATATTGCAATCATTGTTTTTGAAAAGGGGTGAGATAATTATTTACTACAAGGTACACTTACCATCAACTCTAGAGATGGTAATTTATTTTTTGATTCTGTATCTGTCCATTATTTCATAACTATATAATTTTCCAAGGATATTAGGATTTCACCTTAATTATTATACGTGGAATAAATATTAAAAACCATAATTGTTTGATGATTTCATCTCAAGTATATAATTCTTCTCTAGTTGAAATTTATGGGAATTTACTTCCGACAAATCTTATCATTCTTCCCCTGGTTGAATTTGATGTCATCTTAGACATGTATTAGATTTCTCAATATAAATCCCACTTCAATTTTCGAGGAAAGGATGTTTTGATTCATATTTACAAAAAAACTTTTATCTTATATCAATGTGATGATATGTATGAAATTACTATAGAGATTACATCCAGTGTGTGGATCTCAATTCCTATTTTGAAGAAATTTTTGTCTCAAATGGTTGAGGAGAAATATGACATAAATGATAAGACTATTTTACAAAAAACATTAGATGTTTTCTTATAAGTGATTCCTATATTTTCTCTAAAATTTGAAGTTGGGTTATTTATAGAACCAATACCTAGTTTCACTCCAATTATAAATACTCCCTATAAAATATCCCCAACTGTGTTATTGGAATTGAAGAATCCACACCCAGAAAAACAAGAATAGGGATTCATTCAGCATGGTGGGTCACCTTGGGGTGCCCCAGTTCACGTTGTGAAATTTAAAGATGGATCAATGTGAATATTCATTAATTATAATAAGGTTAACAATATCATGATCAAGAACAAGTATCCTCTTTCCCGTATTGAGGACTTGTTTGATCAACAATGAAGATATCAATACATTTCCAATATTGAACTTTGTTCAGAATAACATTAATTAATGGTCAAGAAATAGGATATACCAAGGATGGAATTCCATATGAGGTGTGGACACTATGAATGTATAGTTATTATTATTTTTTCTTACTAATTCTCCTTTTATCTACGTGGAATTGATGTATAGAGTCTTTATTGGTTACCTTGATCTGTTTGCGGTAGTCTTTATAAAAGATATTCTTATCTATTCAATGATTAAGTAAGAGCCTGGAGGCTACTTGAGAACTATAATGAATACCCTGAGAAAGTTGAAACTATATGAAAAAATTGATAAAATTTAATTTTGGATTAAAAAGGTTTCATTTTTGGGTTACATAATCTCAATAAATGGTACACTAATAGATCCATCAATGATAGAGGCTATTAAATGTTGGCCTATACCAACAATGGTGACTAAGATCTATAGTTTTCTTGGTTTATCTGGATACTATCATCCGTTTGTGGATAATTTATAATGACTATTAATAAATATGACCATTTTAATTTGAAAGGGTGCCAACTTCTTCTAGAGTGATGAATGTAAGGAAAACTTCAGGGAACTAAAGAGAAAATTTTTCAGAGAACCTGTTCGTATATTACCCTATGGTGGAGAAGGGTTCATAATATATAGTGATTCATCCAAGAAGGTATTTGAATTTGTCCTTATGTTGAATAACAAGTTTATTGCTTATTATTCATGATTGTTGAATATCTAGAAGAAGAATTACCCGACTCATGATTTGTAGTTAATGGTGGTAATTTTTTCATTAATGATATAGATGCATTTTATTTATAGTGAAATGTGTTGTATATATTCATATCATAAATGTTTTAAGTATTTATAATCACATAGAAGAATTTTCACATGGACTAAAGAAGATGGTTGGAGCTAATGATGTATTATGACTACTCAATACTTTACCACATTGGGAAAGTTAACAATATGGATGATGCTTTGTGTTTAATTGATCATGTTATCTTATCTATGATGAGGATCACTAATGATACAATATTTATATATCTTCAATGGATTAATATAAAAATCATGATGGTATGGGGGAAATATTATTATTCTCAATTGAATATTCAACCCTCTATCTAAGTGAATATTTAAGAGGAATAGAATGAAGATGTAGAGCCACAAAAGAAGGTTATAAATATTTCCTAGTTTATCCTTAATCAGGATGAAATATTATGTTTCAAGAAACATGTATGTGTTCCTTACAAATAGAATTTTAAGGAGTTGTTGGAGGAAGATTGAATTTCTTCATTCCCTATTCATCCTAGAGGTAAGATAAGTTATATATATTTAAAGGGATATTTATAATGGGATGTAATGAAGAGGGATATTTCATAGTTTGTATCTAGGTTCTTGGTATGCTATAAAGTTATGTTATATAGAAAAAATTATAAAGAGATGTTTCATCTACTATCCTTACCAGAATTTAAATGGGAGAAAAAGACTTTGGATTTTGTTAATAGACTCCCCAAAACCTCTAAAGGGTTTAATGGTATA
This sequence comes from Viscum album, assembly GCA_963277665.1. NCBI lineage: Eukaryota > Viridiplantae > Streptophyta > Magnoliopsida > Santalales > Viscaceae > Viscum > Viscum album. Next base: position 620,478,524 of record OY728139.1, read on the forward strand.
CAGATGGTATTTTATCCCCTTAATAAGATAGAGAACTTCATTTCATTATGAGAATACCTATATCTTGATCATATTGATAGGATATACATTGAGGAAGGGGTAAGGTTCCATAGTATACCAATTTATATTGTATATGATCCGGATCTTGGGATTAACTCAATGTTATGGTGAAGCCTATATCAATTTATAGAAACAGAATTGAGTTTCAGCACTGATTATCATCCTTCGATGGATGGCTACTCTGGAAGAACAATTCAAACCCTATAGGATATGTTGATATATTTTTCATTGGATTGAAAAGGTGGTTAGGATCCACAAATTCCTCTAGTTGAGTTTTCTTACAATAGTATATTTCACTTCAACATTCAGATGGATCCGTATGATGACCCCTATGGTAAGAAATGTAGATCTCCAACATGTTGGGTTGAAGATGGAGAAAGAAAGCTATTAGGACCTGAGATAGCTGATGAAATGCTTGAAAAGGTTAGAACCATTCAATAACATATGAATGTAGTACAAAGTATAAAAAAAGGTCATTCATATAACTGTCATCATGAACTAGAATTTGAAGTTAGTGAGAAGGTATTTCTATGAATATCTCCCTAGAATAAAGTGAAGAGGGTTATGATGAAATGGAAAATAATCACTAGGTATATTTGTCCATTTGAGATTTTCAATCATATCGAAATGGTATCCTATCACATGGAACATTCTATAAAATCTGTAAAATACAAAATTTGTTCCATATATATATCCTGAGTATGTACATATCTAAATCGTCACATGTGGTGAACTTATAGGCCATACCACTAGAGAAGGATATTTTGTACGAGGAACTACCATTTGAAATTATATATCATACAGAGAATGTTTTATGAAAAAAGATCACTCACATGGTCAATGTTCTTTGGATAAATAACTAGTTATAGGAAGCTAAATTTGAACTTTAGGATTTTATGAGGAAACAATATCCTCATTTTCTGGTATAGAAATGATGAATTTCATGGGAGAAATTCATTTGGGGGGGGGTATAATGTAACACCTAGAGTTTTTTTGTGAACATTTGTTTCAAAATAATTAATATTATTTGATGTTATGCAGTGCATGCTATAATAAGACAAAATTTCATTATACGCTACACCAAGATAATCTTACTCTACATGAGACACCGACTTGGATTGATTACAATCAACACTATGTTTCTATGAAGCATCATTTTGTTTTTATAGTTATTTAAATGAGATACTTGTAACATAATTTTTAAACCTAGTAATATTAATAGTAGTAAAAAAATTTAAAAAATTATTTATAATGGTTTTATATTGATGAAACATATTTATATTAAAACATGTAGTCTTGGTAAAATATTTATATGATTGAAAATGCAATATTATTAAATGTACTACTTTTTGAGTTCTAATGTGATAAATAATAAAATTAATTTTTTTAAAAATAATTTTATAAAATAAAAAACATTTTTGGATTAATAGTCTAGAAATTATAATATGGTTAATTTTTGTGATTTTTCTGAAAAACTTCATTTTTTACGGAATAGATAAAAATATAGAATTTTAATTCAAAAATGCTTTTTCTTATAATTTATTTATATAGTTAAATTATATTTTAATTTTATTTAAACGTTTAATAAGATTAAATTTTCATTAATCAATTAAATATAGGTCATTGAAAATAATTTCACATTGAAAGTGGATACCATAACATTCCATATGTTTAAACTTTTTTGCTAAAAAAACATGGTTACATGACATGTCTACAAGATTAATTTTATATTTATTTCTACCACTTCTATGATAGAAATTTGGAAAAATGGATTCAAATTTTTGAATCATAAAAATTTATAATTTATAATAAGTTCATCTTAGTTTATGAACAATAATATTAGTGAAAGTGATTAAAATTAGTTACAACGACTAAGAGAAAAATTATCTTAACAAAGGACTAAGACCTTACATTAATGCCCCAAAGAACCTAAATACTTGTCCAAAATCCATTTAATGTTCATATTAAAACCCTATAAACCCTTTTATAAAACCTTTATGTATATTTTATCCCCTATTCAAAGTTCAAAAGTGGGTGTTATTCCTTCTTCCAAAATATACAAGAATGTAACCCCTCCTCCACTATAAAAAGTAACTCACCCCTCCCACTTATTTACAACTCACATTCCATTTTGATCACCCAAAATCTAGTAAATTAATCTTCCAAAATCAATATGTTCATCTTTTCATCCTTCCTTTGGGTAGAAATCCAACCAATGAATCCCTTTTGTGTAAAGAGAAAGGGTTTACCCAATGAATTGGTTTCATTCTGCTACGAGCTCCATTGTTTTATTTTCTTTCTCCATCAACACAATTATAATTATTACATGATTATATAACAATCCTAATATCATAAATATATTGAGATTTTTTTCTAATAGTTTGACCTACACTTACACACTCTTCCATATAATGGGTACCAAACTTACCATTTTTGTCTACGACAAACTACCACGTCACAAAAAGTTGTTGGTTTTTTATTTACCACCACTCATGGGTCAGAATTATGATGAATAATCAATTTTTAAGTTATTTATGTTATATATAATATTTATTTATTATTATTGATATATTATATAACACATACCTTAATAGATTCTATTTTTTGTAAATATGATATTTTCGTTTAGGGAAGTGTGGACTAATGCCTCCTCAAAAGTGATGTGATTCGTTCATACTCTACATAGAATATATTGAGGATGGGTTTAGTGAAATTATATGATACATTATATATGTTAATTATAATGAAATTTAAATATATATATATATATATATATATACTTATATTTCATATACATTTTTCTTTCAATATGATAATAAAACGGAAAAAACACTCATACATATGTACGACCTACCGTCTCCGTGTATGGTGTATTCTATTCAATCATTATTTATTTTATTCATTATTATAAATACATATATACTGAATATATATGATATTTATATCATTTTTTACATTTTTAAAATAAATAAATCACGATCTAGGAAATACGATCAAGTATAATAATTCAAAACATGTATGAATAACAAAGCAGGTGTTAACTAAAGTGAAACGTTAACATGGAATTGTTAATAAGAACATAATATATAGTCATAATAAAACAACATATAGTATTATATATAAGAATATGGTTCAGTATAATATCTATGATAAACTTGTTTTGATTATTTAAATGTTTTTTTGATTAATAAGAGTGTCAAGACATAATGTAAGGGAAATTCGAGTCTCACATTAAAATCTATGATATTTATGCCTTTTTCACCACTTTTTTCTATTGTGTAGTTAATATAATTACAATGAATATATTTTATTATTATTATATTTAAATATATGGGTATTTACATATCCATTTTATGATCTCTCTTTTAGGGTGTTTATGATTAAAAAGTAACCAAATCAGTATACTAGTTTTGTCTAAATTTCCCCTTTTTGAGACACATGCCATGAATTTTTAAAACCATGTTTTTAAAAAATAATAATAAATTTTATATTTGATGATAATTTTCAAGGAAATGTTTTTTTAAATTTTAATAGGGGTTTCAAAATGTTTTAAATATTTTTTTATAATTTTAATTTTTTTTTCAAAAGTAATGGTTTTCAATATTTATTTCTATGTATTAAAATTATTTTTTAAGAACTTTTTTTCATAAATATTTCAATATTACTTTATAAGTTTCAAAAAGTTTTTTCCAAGAAATTGGATTCAAAACATTTACAAGATTTATTTATAAGTTATTAAAGTGTATTCAAATAAATTTTTTTCAAAATACTTTCATGATTTATTTTATATGTTTTAATTTTTTTTCAAAGAAATGGGTTTCAATGAATTTTCAATATTTCATTATAGGTTTTCAAAGCGTTTTTAATGAAATGGGTTTAAAAATGTCTTAATGATTTCTTTACAGGTTTTCCTATTTGTTTTCATAGAAAAGGGTTTTCAAAATGATTTATGTTTTAAAAATACTTTTTAAAATAATAAATTATATTTTCCTCAAGATATGTTTTTAATAGATATTTCATAATTTTTTCCATGTATGTTGACATTTATTGGTGTTACTCATGCATTTTTTGGGAAATGATTCAAAGACTTCATTCATATTCATTTTCTAAATGGTTAATTTTTTTTGTAATGATGTGTATGAAACCCATTTATATTTCATATGTTACAAGTTTATGAAAACCATTTCATATTCATAGGTTTTATGATTATGAAATCCACTTATTTTCATGGGTCATGATTTTGATGAAATGATTATTAAATATGTCTCTTTTTCTACAGGTTAGGATATTATTACATATTTCTAAAACCCATTTCATTTCATGGGTTATGATATGAATTTTTATTATATTGTGTCAAATGTATATATTATTTCATTATAGTATGGGTGGGACCTATATTTAGCTCCAATTCATTGGGTAATGATTTATATATCATGAGGTAGAGATGGGATTCAAGTCAATGGGTTTGATTCATTGTGGAAGATTGGGAAACCCAATCGACTTTAGAGAGATGGGGAACCCCATCCAATCTGGGAATATGGGGAATCCCACTCCACTATGAGAAGATGGAGAAACTCTATCAACTATGGAAATATGGTTAAAATATATCCACTATGGGATGATGGGGAAACCCGATAAACTATGGGAAGATGGGGAAACTCGATCCAATATGGGAAGATAAAGAAGCCTGATCAACTATGGGAAGATAGGGAAAACCAGTCCCTTATATAGAATGGAATGCGACTGGGGATAATGGTTTATCCCGCCCAGCTGGTGTAGTCCTCTTAAAGTTACCTGATAATTTATAGAAATTCATCTTGACTTATAGGTAATGATATAATGGGTTTATGTGTACAGTAAAATTTCAAGGCTTATTCCTAATTTGTGCTTTCAAAGCTTATGTTCTTGATTCCCTTATGATTCATGTCTTATGAACATACAATATTTATGAATTTATTTGTGTTTATAATCTTTTATATACATGGTATTTATGATTACATATCTCCCTTATTACCCTTAATATGAATCTAATCTCTCCCCCTTTACACCCAGTTTATGAAGATATGTATTAGGTTTGATGTGTCTTAGAAGGTTTCTAGTCTTGAAGAACCAAGTGATAGGTCATGTATCTCATTTAACTAATAGGGATTATGTATAAATGTATTCAAAGGAATTAGGATAATATAGTCTTTGGGAATCTATTTGTGTATTTTGTTATGTATTACAAAACATTTATGTAATAAAAATGTAATGAAATGTAAAGGTTTCTATAGTAACACAAGATAAAATTTGTTAAGTTGCTGATAAAAACACCAATTTTCATATTTAAAACTACTTTAAAAATTTAATACCACTATTTTAATGGAATTATTCACCTTTGATTCTGACCAACATGTATACCCCCTTGCAATACACTTCAATACTCATATAATTTCAATCTCAATATTCATTTGTTATCTATAATTCCAAATTTAAATTTCAAGGTAAATTAACTTCTTCAACTATGGTTTTATAATCAAACACATTTAAAGAGTGATATTTCTACTTATCAATGATCCATAAATAAAATATTTAAGCCTAATGAGTCAAAAATCATTTTTGAAATTGAATATTAATATAATAACATCACTACTGTCCATTTCAGTCCCCTACTTTTCTAACTTTTAGGAAGTCCCAATATCAGGCTTCTACAAAGTAACTCCTCATATTATCTAAGACACACATTAACAAAATGATTAATTAAAATTAATTAATTTAATATTACATGAATCATACCATATTTCTTTTTTCAAGATCATGTTTCGATATGAATTATGAGATTAATTTTCAAAAAAATATTTACTCTCATTTCTTCTTGTCAAAAATTTATTTTTTGCATACCCAATTGTGTATATTTCCTTTGTTAATGGGGATGAAACCTTTCTGATATTTATATTGAAACTCAATATGAATATCGTAAATTCAATCACTAATCATGTGTTGATATCTAAAATAAGGTTTAGTCATCTCTAGTATCTGTTGATATCATGCAAAAATAAGGTGATATCATATGTTAGTAAAACAATATATAAATGAACCCCAAAAATCATTTTTGTTTCTACTTCTTCATCGATGAATCGTTTTCCATATTCAACTTCTATGCCCAGAGGATAATATATATACATAACCTCATTATTAAAATTTTATATTGATAACACTTATCTAATAAATTGAAATTGATCCAATACTTCTCATTGCATCAATGTTATGGTAATTCTGGATTTTGGAAGATTTCACTTTCATTTAACCAATCATTAGTTAGAACGTTGAAGCATGTCATAATTTCAATAACATCCTTTTTTGAAACCACTCCATGGACTGTATATACCTATAATTTTCAACACTTTGACAATAGTTAGAGCATTATAATCTATACAGAGAGGAGCAATTCTACTTTCCTCAAGTAAAGGAAGATGGTGAGTCACTAAGGACCAACTATTTCCTTTATATTTTAATTTGGAATCCAATTTTAGATATGGAATAGTTTTGAATGAATCCAAATTATCTTCTACTACCTTGAGATTTATCTATTTTTCATAGCCAAATTCACAAGCTATTCATCTCTATAATCTTTCACCAATGAGGATCTCCTAACATATCACTATTCATAAACTAAATTTCCAGCATTATTACTACACTGTTCATTCCAACAAGAATCAATGATTTTGACAATAGATACCATGTGGGGGGATACTTATTTCACTAGATAATTTTTGGTATTTGAAATTATTTCCCTTTTATAAATATGTTTTTTGTCTTTAAAAGACATTTTTTATCAACCATATATTTGGAAATACACTTCAAACCACATTCCACATAGTGATCTTCCTTAAAAATCATCTATAATATATTTATTGAAGGAAAATATTTTTCATTGAATTCATTCATGTTTTGTCCTTTAATTATAACTAAAAATCTCCTCATATCTATATTAGAGACATGATATTCATGGTATGAAATATTTTAATAAAATATAAATCTTTTTTATGTGGTTTCTAACTCATTTTCATAAATGTTATATCAAATTCATCAAAATATATAAATTCTAATTATCTATGTAAAAGGACTGAAATATATCCATTCATTCTATATTAATAGAAATTCTATCTAGACCTTCTTCTAAAACTCATTATTTTGTCCGAATATATTATAGTGGTCCTCTGGAATGTGTTTCTAACACTTTTACTATTTTCTCTTTTATTGGAAACACTCATAGTTCTCTTTATCTCATGCTGTGAAGGGGTTCTATCATGTTTATGGTTGGGTTATCCCATGGAACATGGAATTTGTTTTTATAAAAATTATTTAATGATTCTCATATTATAGGGAAAAGTTATCTTCATCACACTATCACCCACTAAAGGATAATAAAATAACAAATGTAATGCATATTTTATATTTTTATTACCCTTGGGATTTATTTATTACACATATTTTTTACCATGATCAATTCTTCTTCACGTTCTTGGAAATTTTTTATTTTTTCCTCAAGTCAAATATTCATATTTTCTTTGGTTATATCCCCTATAGAAATTTCATCTTCCAATAAAAGGGAAATTTAAACTATTGTGTCACTTATTTATTTCACCATGGTGTTCATCTAAGCATTTTAATCCTTAAGGAATAAATTTTCTTACTTAAACCTTTTAATCTCCTTGACTAATTATTTCATATGTAAAAGAAGATCATACCTCTTAGCCTTTATCTTTTGAACTTGTTTTGAGTTAAGGGACACCTCTTTGAAACCATTTTTGATATTTTTTTCTCTAGGATATATATATATATACCAATTTCATGTCATGGAAATTATTATTTTCTTATTGTTCAATACCCAATTAAATTAATATCTTATTTTAGATTTTTAAATTTTCAACCTCAATATTTAGTGCACTTAAATAGATATATTTAGTTTTATTCTCCACTATCAACTTTTCATTACCTCTTTAAAACTTTTTATCTATATATTTTGATACGTGTAAAACATCCACATTAATATTTATTGATATATCATCATCATAATTAGATCTAATATCACATGGCATGTAGGGATCCTTAGATAATACTGAAAAATTATTAAATAAAGTAATATATTCATAATTATAATCATTTATACCTTTCTTTCTAATGATTCTAGAATTTTAATTTTTAATATATCGTTTTTTATTAATTATTCCAACATATTGAATACCCCAAGATTTCTACTTATTCCTCAAATTATTTCCCATTTCCATGTCACGAGAAGAATATAAGGGTGAAATAAAAACATAGATTTTAAGACTAATAAAATCAATTCAAATAAAAATTCCTAAAAAAATTAAATCTATAATCAAATACAAAATTTTAGGACTATAATGAACTTTAATGGTAGATACCCAAAATTATGGGATTGTGGGTGGGTGAATTATGGTATAAAACATGTTATGATGTGAATAGATTTTCCTTAAACTCTCACTACCCTAGATGATATTGACCTCATAGGTACCAGTATGACACTTTATTTCTTCTTATAATGTTTATCTATGTTTTTTCTCTCTCATATTCAGTCCTTAGGCATATTGGGTCAATGATTGAAAAAACCTCACAAACCAATTACATCTTGTAGAATATAAATAATTCATCCAAAAAAGAGATATGTATTTTAGATGGTTTAACCACAAGGACTAATTTAATTATCATATAATTATAAATGTGTAGATCTCCCAAATTCTACTAAACATATGTTGTTTTTCAGTTTAGGCTATTTTTTTGGGTCACATCCCTTATAGGATTTAGAGAGATCTCAATGCGTCCCAATGGTCACTCCCCTCACTCATATCTCTAGAAAACTACTTCAAGAAAGGATAAATGATTTGGAATATAATCCAATGAATGAAAAATTCATTGTTATTATTTTATTTATTATGGATGGTTTCTTTCGATCTCTACTCAAATCCTTTAGTGTTCAACTATGAACATTTTAATGAACAATGTTTTCACCTTTCCATGAGTAATCATGGAATCCCCTTATTTCTCTTTGGAATGATCTTAAAAGAGTGATAATTATTTGTTTTATTATTTAAAAAATAGGTCATTAATTTCCACTTCTCTTATGAATCCGATATTCCAATATTCCTATTCTCTAGATAAAAACAAAATCCATTAATTATAGAGATATATCTCCATAAGTACATGTTCCATAAACATTCTTTTCTCGAAATAAAGGATAAATTATCAATGTTTTCCTCATTAAAGATCATAACCTATCTATGAGTATGATTGGAAAATAAATTGATATATATCTTCAAAATAAATGTAAGGTTAAACCATTTAATTCCTTGCTTTACTTCCTAAAAGATAAGGCATTTGAATATGTACATTTACTGATCAACACTGCCAAGGAGTGAGTATCACCATTATGGCCCAGTCCTCTACTTATATTAAACCTATAACTATGTACATATTAGTCCATGATAACCTCTATGGAATTACATTCATTAAAATATCATATAATCAATACCTTTATGTTTTCATAGCTCCTACTGCTAAATATTATCATAGAGAAATACTCAAGGATTTTTCTTTTTCTGGTAGTCCATGATGAAATCTCCCACATCACAACATGCACCAACAAACCAATTTCAAATCTACTATATCATTATATTCATGGGGTACCTATCCTAGTGTGACATTTTTTGTTTTGTGTATAAAAATCTAACAATAGTACGGGATTCATTTTATGGTGTGGAAATCTGTAAATGGTAATACCCATTAAACTTCACAAATCACATGAAATTTTTATCCATATTTCCCAAAGCATGAAAAATTATCACACATTCCATTCACTTATGTGAATAAATTTACACATTCTATATTGATAAACATTATATATATAAATTTTCCATATATCATTCAATCCTCAATATCACTCATGGGTTTGACCATAACTCTCATAATGTGCCTTTTTTTATCACTATATCCTTATAATATTGGGTGCATCATAACCATTGGATGAATAAATTATTATTCTTATTACAAAACAAGATATAAATCATACTAAAATAGTTTATCTATTTTTCAATAATATTTTTTGATTGGTAAATCTTTTTTTATTCTCTTCACAACACAACCACTATTCCCAAGAGTTGGCTACTGTTATCTTTTTCTCTCCAGTAATGTATAAAACCTTATAAATATTGGATACTCTTATATATTATTCTAAATTATCCTATGTGTATAGGGAATGTTTCTACCTTTTTAACTTTTGAAAAATGGAGGATATTACATATCAAAATATATTAGTATACTCTAAATTGTTTTTCCTTTTTTATTTTATTCACACTCTCAATATATAACATGTCACTTTGAAGAGTATTTCATTTTTAATTTTATATAAACTCTGATCCTCATGGTGTGACACATTTAATCATTCCATGGATTCCTCCTAAAACATTTTGGAATATATCCTATGAACTCCAATATAAATTATAGTCTTATTATTATAAAAAACCAATCCTAAACAAACTCAATTGAGTGATTTCACATATATAATGCTACTTATAAACATATCCAATACAAATTCTAGAAAAATCATATATTATAATACATCATAACTTATGAAATATAAAAAACTCATCTTTTAGAAAGAATTTCAAAACATATTTTCTTTTTATATTCTGGAACACATCTACTTTTAGAAAAAAATTGAACCTCATTTACATAGATTCTAAAAACTCCAACAATAATTTCATCAAGTTTTGAAAATAAATAAAAGAAAAAAAATAAACATATGTTGACAAGAAATTTGGAAAAATAAAAAATCCCCAATTTTATATTAAAATAAATATTTCATCATTGTCACGAATTCTATCTCCCGTTAGTAATAAATAAATTGAGACTATATGTGATCCCTTTAGTCATAAATAGTTCTTATTATGCTCTTTTTTTGTATAAGATCATCAGTGTGCCCTTAAATGTATTCAAATTATAATATATGATTTTCCTCCTCAATATCAAGACTTCAACTTCTAGAAAGTAATCAAAAAAATATTATGCATGTCTTCCTTCCATTCAAGATCTCAAAATGATCATGTTATGCCTCTGATAATGAAAACATTTGTCGTCTTCTTCCTCCTAAAAATTATCAAATTAACTAAATGGATATTAAGAATTATCAAAACATCAATTTTTATATTTATTTTTCAATAATATGGTATTCCCCATTTTTAATTTTTAATATTAATATAATAACATAATTTTTATTTCTATATTTAAATATGTAAAATACCTGTAAATATTTGAAACCTGATCATCCTTATGATTCTTATTTAATCCCATTCAAATATATTTTATTTCAATCCTCCAAGAACCTCATGATATTGTTTTCTTAAACACTTCCCAAAAATCAATATATAGTTTCCATGTATGAATTTTATAATCGTAGGTAATCATGGATAAACAAATAACTTCATGATGTGAGTGGATTAACACTTTTATTTTTATCAACATGGTTTTGACTAGTAATTCTCCTCATTGAGTAAATAAATCAAGATTCAAAGAGCCAACCTTGATAGGTATTTCATCCCTAGACTACTTCAAGACAATATTATCTTCCTCAAGACCTGAAAACCCTCATAGAGACACAAAATTATTGTTATTCACTAATTATTCATTTAATATTGTATTGAATAATCAATCTTCCAAGAATCATGATATTTAAAAAATTTAGTCCAGATCAACATCATCATATTTGATAACTATAATTCTCTCATTTTATCTAAATTTTTATAAAATACATATTCCCCTTTTAACCCTCACATATCATAGTGATGTTTGTAAATTTCTAATTTTAAGTAAGCATGTAACCCATATATATTGGTTTCTAGAAATCCTTATCCACTTTGATAACCCCCATTTATTATCATGATACATGATACTTTTCTAAATTTTAGTATGAATGTAACCTAAACATGTTTCCATTTCAAACTATCTTGCATTTGGAGTACCAATATAACCACATGGACCCCCTTATACTTTTCTAGTCTTTTGTATTTGATAATCTTACATATATTAGTTTGATTTAAAAATGTAATAATTTCTCAACTCTAAAAACTCATATGTATCCTACTATAAACTCATTTCCATATATTTCGAAAAATCACATAATAGATTTTAGACTACCCATACACACATTCATTTCGTAAAACAATAACCCATATATATCATAATGAATCGTTATTTTTACAAATATTAATATGAAATCTAGACTACCCATATATACCAAGGATTTAAGGTGTTTGTGTTCTCCAAATCATCACCAAATTATGTTATTCTTAGAACTCCTTACAATATGCTCATAAGCTTTTGATATCATTACTCAGCAACTCCAATAACAACAAACCAAATTTAAAACATTCTAAAAAACTAAAAAAATATATTTAAAAACATCTAAATATTATTAGTCTTGATTGAAAACAAATACAACACTCCTTGAAAGATTTATTGGTTCTCCAATATTACACTTTGTATTTTGTATCAACCCAAATGATTCACAATAGATTTAATAAAATCATACAATTTTATTATAGATAAATTTCCTATTTAAAAATTTTTAGATAAATAATTTTTTTGGATATTATTATATCGCTTAAGGAAATAAATGTTGGGCTATGAGATCTTGATTTTCTTCCCCTAAATCTATATGCTCATTTCTCTCCATTTTCACATTAATACAATATTTTTATTCAAAAAAATAATATATAATAGTTTTGTGAAATTATCCTCATTTAAAGATACTAACCAATGTAATTTGGGACATTCTAAGGTTACTCATGTGAGTAGGGAATTATAAACATGAATATTCAGCCTTAAACCATCAAATATATAGTTTTCAATGGCCTTGGGAATGATATCAGCAAGTTAAACCCTTGCAGAATGAATTACATCCTCACTTATCCTTTTGGAACATTTTATTTTATGAAATGGAATTTGATTTCAATGTTTTATGATATAGTGTACTATATTGAATTCCTTAAATGATCAATTTCTCTTTGATTATCACATAAAACTCTCAATGACTTCTCAATACTCACTTTCATTTTTTCTAGTCTTTTTTCATCCAGATCATATTTCCTTATGCACTTATTGAATCCACATATAGTAACTCTGATTTATTGAATTGAAATGATCTTATCTTATTTAAATTCTAGCTCACATTGATTTCTCCTAGAAATAATATTCCACATGAAGTTGATTTCATTTCATCAAAATCTCTAGCCCAAAAAACATAAGTGTATCCAAATAAGTTATGGTGCTCACATTTTTGGTATGTCAACCCACAATTCATAATCCATTTGATTTATTAGATAAATCAATTAGTATTCCTCACATTTGATCATTTTTTATCATTGTCAGACCTTATAGAAAATTTCTTTGTGTATACATTATCAGTAATAGATATAGTGAGATAAATAAATCTTCCAATGAACCTTCTAAATTTATTATAATTTTCAACCCCCTAAATATAATTTAATAGTTTCACCCCAACATTTATGATCATAGAAACATATTTGTAATATTATATTCCAAAATTATTCATCAATTCCAGGGCACATTTTTATGGGGATACAACGATAAAAAACTCTGTTTGAATAACATGAAATCCTAGGAATAAATTTATTTCTCTAAGAATATATATTTCAATTTATTTCATCATTTTTCTATAAACATCCTCATATTACAAATCATTATCCCTTATAAAAATTATTTCAAAAATATGATAAATGATAACAATTTTTTAAATGATCACCCCCTTTATCTAAATTTATACAAAATAAATTATATAAAACCATGGTTATATATCCACATGTGGATAAACTGTGGCCAAAAGTTATCCTATGGGTATGTCCAGTGGCTACACTTGGATGTATTTGGCATACATAAATGGGTATTTATTCGCATGGAAATATGGATTAGTGGGAATAGTTTTTTCAAAGGAGAATCATGATAATGGTGGAAGTTCTACATCAACCTACCTATTGGCACATGCATATTTTCTCATAGTGATATCGTAATATAGGAAAACAACTTTTTATGAGAGATTTATGGGAAATATTGGGTCCTATATGACCCACATTTCATCATGGGAATGTCTCCCATGGTATAATAGAGCCAATGTGGTATGATTATTACCATAGGTATGCTGCATATAGAAGAGCCTTAAAAATGTGGTACAACTACATCCATGGGTATGTGCCTCGTGGTAGTACCTATCCGAAGTTGAAGAACCGTTTCCAATGGTGTTTTGACTATGTGTGTACCTAGCCGATGTGGAAGCACTACTAACATGTGCATTTATGAACGTGGATTTATCTTTTCCACATGGCCCTCAAATTCAATATTAGAAATATATAATACTTATATATATATATATAATAATTATGAATATATAATAATTGTAGTATTTAATATTTAATAGTTTATATATATATATAAATATTAATATATTAATATATAGAAAATATGATTTTTAAAGTGATAAAGTCATTTTCTTGATCTTTTATAGGGTTACTGGTTCAACATCTAGTATGGATTTTATTTTATATAAAATATAGCCATTAGAATCATCCTATGGATATATGAAGATAATTCTATAGGAAAAAACTATGGTGGGAAATCTATTATACCTTGTGGATATTTCCATGGGAATATCTTTGATCATTTAGTCACATGCTATGTACATGGCTATATACCTCTATATTTGATGCGATATAATATGGTAATGGGTGGTACCCATGGTCATATCCTCCATAGTCATGGAAATAGGACTATGATTTTTCTATGTTAATAGTTTCCATGGGAACCATTCCTGGGGTCATTACTAGTAACCATAAGAATTACATATATTCCCATGGTTATGGATCATGGTCTTAGCCCTCTTTTTAGAAGTTAATATTATTTTCAAGTTTCCCTTTAATAAATTTCAGGTCTCTCAAGAAGTTATCTATCTTTGAATATAAGGATCTTGGGGATTATTTTATCCCATATATATCTTTCATCAGCCAACACCCCATAGTTCTATATCTATAAATAAAATAACTCTTATGTAAATCAATATAAAATTCATCTTTATATTCTTCATTTTAGAAATCAAAATTCACATCTATTTGATTGATTTCTATAATTCATATGAGATTAAACAACCAAGAACATCCTTCTACATCTTAGTCTTACAACATGATTTTTCCCATCAATATTAATTCCTTCAACACGAATGTACCATTTTTAAACTAATACAGATTTTTTTCTTGAAACATTCACTTTATAATTAATCTTCTTCATTCACCCACATGGTTTTAATGACATTATTCCATTTTAGTATTGAATCTATATCCCATGATTCATTCCTTTCAATATAATATAGATCATATTTCTTTACATTTATCCATTATTTTTTCTCAATATCCATATCATACGATTGTATCTCATCATGAGAAATAAGGGTTTTTTGGTTTTCAATTCTCAACTGCTTTTTAGAATAAACTGGTGAATTATGAATTCTAATTATATTTCATAGTCTCACATTCTTCTTCATAATCACATATTTTATATGAATAAGTATCCACATTATCGGGTATATTCTCATATTATTCCTCATTTATTTTCTCATAAATATTTATGTTTTCCACATATTTTTGTTTAAAATGTTATTTATTTGCCTCACCAATTATTTTTATTTTATAGAATATTGAAATAAATAAAAATACTATTTTATGATGCCCTTTTTCAGAACTTTTATCCTCTTATATTACATAAGTATCCTTTAAAAATACCTTCTTAAATTTATCATCAAAATTTTCAAAATTTAAAAGTTTGATCTTCTTTAAACATGTAACCCAAAAAATATTTAATTGGTCCACATTGGGATTATTAATATAATACATTTTATAAAAATACATATTTCATTTCATTATTAGTTGAAATATATTTTTATTTGGAACAATTTTACTTTTATCTTTACTCTATATGAATTTTGAGCATTTTAATTAAGAAAACAAAATTATTCCCATTTCAACTAAGATTCTATTAATTATTTCTCTAACTTCATTATATTGGGGAGTTCAAAGAAAACCATATTAATATTTAATCCCATGATCTGAAATATATGATTATTGATATTTTATAGTAAACTCCCTTCAATTATCAGTTCATAGATTCCTGATAAAGACCCCTCAACTCTTTCTCCAATTCCCAAGTGAAAATCTCAAACATCACCACCACCTCTGACTTGGGCATCATGAATATCACATTAGATATTTTTATAAATTAAAAAATAAATATTTGTAAATATATATCACCTAGTGTGTAATGATATATCATCATCAAACATACAAATGAATTTATTAATTTAAGTGCCTTAGTGGATTGAATTGCTAACTTTTCTTGTTTTAGATTAGCCATATTCCCTTTTAAAATGTATCAAAAATAATAAATCTACTTTTTTAGTTGGGGTACTTCTCTCAACTAATAATATCAAGATTTTTTACTCAAAAAATATTTAACTTGATGTCAAATTATTCCATGCCAAAAATTATTTTCATGTTTTTCACTTAGATAATAAAAATTTCTCATATCACAAATTAGGAATAAGTTAAATCTTGTTTTATCAACATAATTTATAATTATTATATCATTTATAGTTTTCATAAGATGATTATTTATTAATATAATAAATTAATTTATATCATATCAATATTTTATTATAGTAAATAAATTTTGATTAATCATATCAATAAACAAAACATATTTAGAATTTAGTTTTTGAGCTTCAATCGTAGCTGCATGAATTACTATAATATTAAACATACTTTAATCCCCAAAAGTAATTTCAAAACCATTATATAATTAAATGTACAATGATATTTTCATATAATATTTAATTTGATATAAAAAACACTATCAATTATCTGTGGATTTATTCTCTTTATCTCTTTAAGATCCACCATAATAAGAAGTGACATTTCAATTTCCTTTATTATTTAAATCATCTTATTTCTTGATGCTATAAGGAATAGCCCAGAATGAATTATACTACCTTTTATAGAATAATGAACATGCTGTTAAAACCTTCCACGTATTTCAACCAAAGAATAAAATAAATTTTTATTAGTTAATATTGATATATATTTTTTTCATCTTTTTTCTTCTAAGAATTGTTCCTCATTTCTTTTGTATTTATCACCATTAATTTTAGCTTTTTATAACTCTAGGGAAATGAAATTTTATACCATTAAACAAAATATTAATTTCCAAATACTAAATAATAAATATATTTTCCTTTAAAACATAATATTCCACGAAACTGATGAATCATCTTAAGATATTATTCATGATTTCTTGATATATTCCATGATTCCTTTTATTTTTTTCATTAAGAAACTTCCCTTATCAGTTATCCACAAACATCCTTAATATGGAGGTGGTTTACTCATGATATTTACCATCAAAATGTTGCACAAATTTCATTTTGATACTACACTTTGAAAAACATATTTAACATTAATGTGTTTCATAGGTACATATTTTACATAGGATTTTATGAAAAAATTCAAAGATGTTATTGATGAATCTCCATTTATATTATTTTATTATTTATAGTAATATATCATTTTTTCTAGGGCACGTTATTATTTTAGACACATTGATTGTGTCATTTTAATTCATCTTACTTTATAAAATATTTCATTGTAAACTCATTAAATATTTTGTATTTTTTATCATCTTTCACTTTAATAAGTTTGTAATCCTTACTATAGTCACTCTCCCTATTGTGAAATTTATATTTTCATTAACTTATGTTATCATATTAATTCATTAGATTTTTTTCCCAATCCTTTTGGGTGTTATAATCATGACTTACGTCAAGATTAACTTTCAACTTGTACTCAGTTTAGGGGTTTTCAAAATCTTCATCACTAACAATGATTTATTCATGCCTTCCAAAATGAGCCATAAAGTTAAAAAAAATTAAGAAGTTATTCATCATATATAATACTTAAAATTTTAATTATTATTCTTATTTTCTCAATATAATTTTTCTTCTTCTTCTTTGAAAATTTTCCTTGAATTTAGTTTCCTTGGATCTTCTTCCATATTGTTTCCCTTTTTGTTCAATCCTCATGATAATCATCTTTATACACTATAATTTTAATATTTGTTCATTCAGCTATAAAATGACAAATACCACCACTCATAAAACATTTTGATGAATGTTTTCATATATGTATATAATCTTTTTTTGATACTATTTGATATATGAACCATACTATTCTTATACTCTTCATACCTATTTTATTATCATTAGATTCATTATGTGACTCATCCTTCAATTCAATGATTTTAATATTATTCTCAATATTGTAAGACATCCACTCCATTAATTAATTCATAAACATAGGGGATAACCTCATATTATAATTTACATGTTTGTTTTTTAACTCATAAATAGAAAAGGTATAATTTAATTCTAATATAAAACCATTGCTTCAAATCTATTAGAAAGTTTCTCATTGTTTTCTAAACAATGGTTGAGTCTTCCATTTTTTCTTAAAACCCTTGTTATTACTTACATTATTAGTCACCCCTGTGAATTAGTCTTCAACAGTATCATTATCATCAATTATCAAATCCCCTTTCCTTTCTCTCAATTTATATTGTTTTTATTATTTCACATTAATATTAACATAAAAAATTGTCACAATATTATCCCATATAAATTTGTTAGTTCTATGTACATTAACCATAATATACAATTTGATATATATAGACTTAAAAAATTAATTTTTCAATTTTACATCAACGAAAAAAATTTAGTTAACAACAAATTTCATGGTAGAATCTCTCTCAAATTGTTTAAAACTCATTATAATAAAATCTAGGCCTTGTGAAAAAATATAAAATATCATTATATTATTATTGTCTTTAGTATTGTTTCCAAACAATATAGAAATACCTTTTTTATATATAGAATTTAGATTCTGCATCAATTATTTAATCAAAATTAGGTCTTATAGATGTATCATAATGGACATTGATACCACTTGATGTGTAACCACTCAGACCAAAAAACAATCCCACTATATTCGGAAACAAACTATAACATGACCCAAAGGGAATTCAATATCCCTACCGGTTGGTAACTAGAACCCGAGCATTCAAAAAAAGGAGGGAATGATTTTCCCAATATTAAACAATACACAAGACGTATATATTGAAATTAAACCATAAAATAAATATGTTATAACCAAAAGAGTGAAAGTGGTAGTCATACAACTAATGGTAGAAAATAAAACCAAAATTACATATATTAAAATAACAAATAATGGTAAATAAATTTTTTCCACAAACTACCCCGTGTGATATGTGAGAAACATCCCACCATATCACAACCAGCTACCCATACCCAACGGAACAAAATCCTCACAGACTAACTATGAAACATTTCCATTTCCTTCATCATATTAAACAAGGTTTATATATCAAATAGGGAGTCTATAAGGTTTGAGCCATAGAGGCACAATTGGATCCCACCCAAGTGTTCTATAACATGTCTCTATTCAATAATAACAATATGCTATATTTTCAAATACATGGAATGATAATAAATTATATATTTTTATATCAAAATCATTACTAAAAAAATTCCCCTTTTTCAATTCATTCACTAAACTAGGAAATACATTTTCAGAGAATAATTTCCATTAAACATATACATTAATCAAAGAATGTATCATATTACATTAACTCCAGAAATTTAAATAGCCAAATCAAAAGGGAAAACACCCTTAGGATAAAAATGGTTTGGTTTACTAGGTTACTTATACAAAATGTACAAATAAAGAACAATGTAAAATCATGTCTATAGAGTCAATGCATATATAAACTCCAGATAGAGGAACAACCTAGAAAGTGAAACCCTTCAAATTTCAACATCATGTTCCAAGGGATAATGAATAAACATTCTAATATCTTAGGAGGAAAATAATATAGTAACCCCCCTTACATTTTTAATAATTAATTCTCTACTTTGGTACCCAAGGATCCAATATTCCGAATATATAAAATGAATTTCAAATAGATTATCACATTTCATAAAAAATTTAAATCATCCCTTATTTATCAAATATTAGCTTTGAAAACCAATTTCATAATTCACATCACAATAATTTTAAAAAACATTTCATTTACCAAAATAAGGAGAAAATATTATTTTTTTAAAACCCATTTTTGAAACATGTACAAAAAATTCAATTATCATGGAAATTTCTTTAGAAAAAAATTATAATATAAAAATACTTAATAGATTATAAATCATAATCAGGAGACAAAACCACCATCCTCATGTTTGGGACACACTTCTCCCACAACAGGATCTACACACAAAAATTCCTAAATATTATAGATAAATTGAGAGGAGAAAATAAAATTATTCAAACAACATAAAACCATGTTCCAAAAATTAAAAGGGATGGTAGAGAATTTTGATCAATAAATACCTCAATAATATCATGTTTAATGGAAAATAATGAGAGAACTATCCTTTAGAAGGTAGACACATGAACAGTCTAGAAGAGATTTCAGAAAAACCATAGCATGAACAATAGATACCTAAAATTAAGCTTATATTTTCTGAAACATATATAGAAAAGTAGATAATACCATATTATATTGATCAATCATACTAAATACTTGAAAATTGTGTGAATTAGGATTGAAATGATAGGTAATGGGGTTCAGAGGGTGGTGGGTCACCTAGAATCACTCTGAGAAGACCTAGGGTGAATGGGAAGGGATAAGGAAGGATAATGTGAAAATACATTATAAACCAAAACAATTAATATTCTATAATAAAATTAATTCACAACATGAATCATTATTTCATGATGTGAACTTTTTGAAATGGATGAAATGCTGAAAAATGCTTTTCTATGGCTTAATATGCTAAACTCTCAGTTCGTGACATGAATAATGTATAATTTCCTAGACAATTATCAAAGGCTAAAATCAAAATCATAGATTATTCAAAAAATCTATTCACAAAAATAATATACATTAATTGTGTGACTAATCTCCCATATCCAATTTTCTAGGTTTTTAAATGATATATATTGAGTGGCTCCTAAAAATAATTTATGCTATGATAATTATAAAACATTTCTTATTTTATTCCATTTAAAATAAGCCTTAATACATTTCATTATTTAATTCTAATTTCTCAAAACACAATTAATTTTTTTCCTTAGTTAGTTTTCTTATATATTGATTAAAGTTGGTATTATATTGATTTTTATATTTATTTGCTGATTTAATTGTTATATTTGATATTTTGATTGTTTATAACTTGTTCTATAAGTTTTATAAAGTGTTCAAAGTCTAAATAAGCCATTTGGGACCTTGAAATATCATTTATATATGACTTTTTCTATATATAAATTGGCAACCTATTTTACCACATTGAAAAATTGTAAATGCAGATAGTGATATTGAAAACCATGTTGCCAAATCTACATATTTAGTTACCTTCTGTATTTTTATCATAACATCGGAAAAAACAATTAATGGGTTTATTCGAAGTTGTTGGAACATATAAGAAAATTATATACATTTTATTATGATAAATAAAATTCTTAATTTATGTATATAATTTCCTAATGAATTTTATAAGTTACTACATTTTTTTATTCTAAATTATATTGTTTTTCTGAACTATTTTTCTAGATATTTTTAATGAATACATGATATATGGAGGTCTGGTTAGGGTGATTCCTGATTCCTTGGAAAATACATAAAATTTTACAAATATTAAGAAATTGGGATGAAATGGAATTCTTTCATTTAGAAGGTATGATTTATGTCTATTTTTTTAATTCAAGCTATTTACAAGATTCATAATTTTGGATATATTAATTAAGCTATGAAATTTTATTGGATACATGAATTCCTCTATGTAAATTAACTTATATGAATTGGCTATGTGAAAATTATCAATGTAGAAAAAATTAACTATATATTCAAATTATTTTATGTGGTTATGTGAGTTTCTATAGCTTTTTCATAAACCTAGAAAAATGGATTTTTTATATAATGTTTGGTATTTTTATTTTCTACAAGATTATTGTGAATATTTGAACTGTTTTATTGGTTCTGAAAGTACATATTAGTTATATAGAAATCATGTTAATGGGTTTTATATTATTTTATGATGAATTAAAAAAGATCCCAATGGGATTAATTTTGGAGGAATATTCATGATGATCTTTTGAAAAAATTTATTTTCAAAATCAAAACAGTTGAAGTATAATGATTTCATCTCAAATATTATGCAGGATTTGTTCAACTGTTTTAATATTGATTACTAACTTCTTTATTTATTGTTCTTAACTTGATTCTTTGTACAACATTAATTTTTTATAGACTATTGATAGAGATCCGACCTGAATATTAATTCCCTCTATTAATATACTCATAAAAACATTTATCTAGGAAATAAATATGAGATGTATGACCATATTTAAATATAGAAATGTTAAAATTCGACTTTTTATTGAATATTGAGAGTTAGTCATTAATAAATTCTTAGAGTATTCTAAGTAATTTATTACCAACTTTTATATATGTATTTACTACTATATTAATTACTCATTTATTTTTTTAATGATTTTTTTATATATAATGGTTTTTATTTTCATAGTATATCGAAGATAATTAAAAGAAACTTCCCTATGATGATTTTATTATTGGTATTTATGATGGATAATCGTGGTGTTTAAAGATAATAAAATAGTTATCTCCATTTTTTATATAAAAATCCCAAGGTATGAATGAAAGATTCATATACATGATTTGACTTTACTATTATGTGTTGCATATTTCAAAACTGAGTCCTGGTGCTTCATCGTTCAACTGCTTAGTGATGTAAACATCCATTTGTATGAGATTCATTATTTCAATAACCCAATGTTTCAAAGCGCTACTTGATCCAAACACTAGTATCCCTATTAACCATTATTCACTGGCTTATATTTTTTATATTCTTTTATTTATCTATATTTTATGTTGAATCATTACTCTTTTTGAATATTTCATGCATTTATATTACCCCTACAAAATGTATTCCTTTGTTTTTTATGTACCCTTATAAGATTGGTTTTATTCTATCCACAATGAAATTTGGTTTCCTCATAACTAATTAAATATCATAGGAAAGTTTCACTCCTATAAGTGTATGATTTTTCCCTTAAAAGATTGGATTCCACTTGAATTGTATCACAAAATCTATAATGATATATCTAGTGAAAGTAGAGTTTATGTATGCACCTAAAAATTATTGTGTTAGGTTTTTTCCCTAAAAGACTGGGTTCTGTATAAACCCAAAAAATGAAAGAGGTTCAGATTGAGCTTGTAAAAGGCTAGGTTGGGTCTTATCCTTAAAAATTATTTGTTTTTTCTGATATCAAAAATGATAAGGGGATTGGGTTAATCCTAAATGTGTGAAAAATTAAGATTTAAATAGTTATCATTATAACTCAAAAGAGATATACCAAACTGAGTTCCATACAGTTTGTTTGTGTGTGAAAGGTGGAGTAGGATCATTTAGATCATAACTAAAATAAATTTTTTCATTATATTTTATTTTATTTCATTTTATTTTCCCCTTTTTATTATATTGTTTTGGTTAATTTTTTTTAATATTTGAACTAATCACTTTCTACATTTAATGTTTGAAACATGATTAATGTTTTAAATAATATAACCCATTATTTCTATTTCTATCACCTCTTTAGGTACTAATAATTATTATCAGAGACTGGACCATTAAGGAAAAGTTAGTTTGTCATTGTGTTGGATACCACACCACTATTATAATAGCTAATTTCTTAAGATATAATATACTTCAATTTATTTTTAGATTAATTTTTTTATCCAGGTTATTAACAATACTAAAGGAATTATTTTTTTAGTAATTGAATACTTATTGAATTAATATGGTTTGAATCTGACACTACTACCACATTTCATTGGTTATAAGTATACTCAATGGATGATCGTGATGTAATCTTATCTATTGAGAATTAATATTCTATTTTGGGATATTGTGATCAATTCTTATGTTTTACCTAAATCATATCCGAGAAAATTTAAAGGATAATATTTTCATAAATATGATGTTAATTAAAATTTCATGAATATTCTATATTTTTGTTTTTCTAGAAATATTTTTTACTAAAAATTTAGTAGCATCACTACACATAAAATTTGGAAATTACATGAAATAACTATGTTTGAAGAAGGATATTCTAGGAAAATTGTTCACTTTAATTATAGAATGTATGAAAAAAAGATCAACCAAATAATAAAAATGAAAAAATTATTTTTATAAAGGAGAAGTCACTCAAGGTAATTCACATTTGAATATATATATATATATATATATCAAATCCCATTTTTTATGGTTACATAATGAAAGGACATATAAATCCCTATTGTATAATGCACAATAATCTGATATATTGAAAAAGAAAAAAAAAATTATGACTACCCAGAGTAATTAAGAAAGCTCATGAAAGAATGCAAAAATTCCAAAAGCAATTAGTAATATTTCATTATTTGTAAAATATTCTAATACAACATTTTCATATGTTTATTATTTTTAAGTTATCTCGGTTTATATTCTAGAAAATATGCAAATATATGTTTGAAAAATATAACTAAATATTTTTATTTTAGTTCTAATTTTGATACTTCTAAAAATTATGGAAATGATTATCTCAGTATTAAAGATTAGATAGAAATGTGTGATTCTTTTGATGATCAAATTAAATAAATGATAACAAAAATTGATTCACACAAATAAAAATATAAAATGTTTCTATAAAATAAATTGAATTTATCACTTAAATTAAATAATGTTGATATATTAAATTTAATACCTAACGAATAAAATTATATGTTGAATGAAAATCATAAAAACAATGTTTCTACTACACATGAAAATGTTTTTGATGATTTGGAATCTGTTCAAAAATAAAATAAAGGGAAAAATAATTAGATAATGTTAGAAATCAATTTTTTAAAAGAATAATTTATAATAAATGTTCTTCAAAAATCATTATTAGAATGATTTATTATTTCAAGAAATGTTATTATAAAAAAATACTTGTTTTCTATTATTTTATTCCTTCTATTCTCCAAAATAATATTATAAAAGGAAAATCTACAAGAATTTATTTAGTTAATTATATTAAATGTTGATCTTATGGTCATTATTCTTGTAATTATTCTTCATATTTTTCTCAATATTTGGTCACAAAAGGAATTTTATGCCTAAATATGATTTCATGACCAATTTATCTAAACCTTCTAAATTATGAGTAACTAATGGTATGTATTACAATTGAATTGAAATTAATCCATTACATATACCTATGTAATATATATTTTTGAATTCTAATTTTCAACATGAATGACATTATAGTTTTAATAGTGGAATGTTGTTGTGAGCATTATAAGGTTTATAATATAATTTTTTTATAATCGTGATTATTTAGTATCATTATTGTGTGCTATAATTTGTTTCAATATTTAACATTGTTTTGTCAATAAAAGTGAGTTAAATTATTTATATAAGTTATGTTCTTTAATTTTCATTTCCATATGGCCAGTAATTATGTTAATTTTGTTATAAATTCTAGTTTACTTGCATATTATTATCATTTGGTTGCATTAAAAATTCATTGAATATATTATGACATATTTTGCAGCTCCGTGTTACAAATTTTTTTTTGGATGATTTCTCACTGCTCGAATTAATTTGTTATCACTGTTTTATTATTAACATTTTGAATAGAAAATAATAAATTGGGGGGGGGTTACTATTATTCTAAATCTATAGTTAATCATTGATATTTAAATTATTGAAAAATATTATACATATTTTTATATGTTTGGTTTTCATAATATTATATCTAATTTAAATAACTAATATGAAAAAATTTCATTTTTGATATTTTAAAATAAATATGAATTGGTTTTTTTTAAAAAAAACAGGAAACTGAGATTGAGGGGGAAGAATTATTTGTTTCTTATTTTAAAATTTATTTACTAATTATGAAGTATTTAATCATTCAATTAAATTATTTTTTAATAATTATTAATCCCTTTTGTTTAATTTTAAAAAATTTAAAGTAAAAATTCTTTTTTCAGGATTAAAATATATAAATATTTAAAATTTTAAATATGGTTTATAAGTTAAATATGTTTGATTAAAATGTGTATTTGACATTTTACATAAAAGTTAATTGAATTTATACATAAACTAGTATTTTAAATCCTAATAATGTAATTGTAATTGAGGATAATGTTTTTAATTTGAAATTCATGTTATTTTATTTAATATGTAGAAAGCATAAATTAAAGGGGAGTAAAACTTATTAAATAATAGAAATTTTCCTAGAAAATTATTATTATATTATGTCTATTTTTATCATATTGAAATATGTTTTTTATTTTTATATGGGTGTGCTAAAATTCTAAATCTATTCTTTAGTGCATATCATGATAAATCAAGGAGAAGCTAAAGTTGTTTATTCTTGTTTAGATGTTATCGTTTTATACATATTTTTATGCTAAAAATAATAGTTTTTTCTTCAAGAAAAACTATTAGTTATATTTCACTCATAGAGAATCATATTTAATAATTTATTGGTAGTTTTAATGTATTTACAAACTAATGTTATCGTATTTACATGATATTTATAGTAATTAGGAATATTTTTTTATTTTAGTATTTTAAATTTATGCATACATTTGTATATTATATTACTATTTTACAACATGTTATAGTAACTAGTTGATGTATATTTATTTTTTAAACATCCACTTTTCATAAAAGGTTATTTTATGAATGATTTATCATTGATTTTTTATAAATTAGTTTTCAATTCGGGTTAATTTATATAACATAATGTCCTAAAAATATAAAGCATTATATTTTCTCTCTCGCATATATTTTTGAATGAGTTTGGTATATATAAGATTATTATTACTCATAAAATCATTTTTAGAAAATTTAAATTTTTATTAATTAAATTTAATTATATAAAATCATCTAGATTATGAAATTTGGTAGATTTTACTTCAAGAATGTTTTAACTGGGCGGGGGGGGGTTAATTTGTGAATTATTTTTTTGATGTCGAATTTAGAAGAATTGTATTATTTTCCATTAACTTAAAAGAGTTAATTTTTTAAACCATGACCTTTTTTATAATTTTAAAAATGGGTATATGTTTTTAATTTATATTGGGTTTTGTAATTATCAAAATGAGGGAGAATGTTGAGTGGCTCATTGAACCACTTCAAGTATTGAAAATTATAAAACTTTACTTTTTTAATAACCATTAAAAACTATTAATACATTGATTTGTATAATTATATTTTTTCAATTCATAATTAAGTGTTATCATTATGTTTATACAATATATATTGATTAAATTATACTTTGATTCAATTTTTATATATATTTTCACAAATTATCCTTAGATATTATATTTTCATTGTTTATAATTCCTTCTAAATGTTTCAAGAAGTGTTACTAGGATATATAAGTCAGTTTGGTCTTGGAAATATAATTTATACTTGATTTACACACTTCCAAAATATCTAATTTATTGTTCACACATTTCCAAATTATAAACCAACGTAACCAAATTGTATACTACATAACCAAATTTCCAAATTCGGTTACCTTCAATATTTTTTAAAAAACATGGGATAAATAACTCTAAATTCATTTATTATTTTTGTTCATTTAATATAATAAAATTATCTTCATTTAATTAGAGTTAATAGAATTATAAATCTATGTCTATCATTTTCTAATGTATGTTATAAGTCACCGCATATTTATAGACTTATTTCTATATTTTTTTAGAACTGTTTTTCTACTATATTTTAATGTCAACATGAACTATAGATGTCTGATTATTAGGATTCTTGATTACATGGAATTATAATAAAATTTTATAAAAATAATTCTACTTTACTCAATGTATTATATTCCATTTAAACAATATGAGTTAGGTTTTCAATTTGATAAGTCAATCTGTTTATAGATTTCATAATTTTGGATATATAAATTCAACGACATGATTAGTTTAGAAATTTGAATTTTCCTCTTTGAAATCGATTATGTGAATTTAGAAACATGAAAATATGATACATAGAGAAATCCACCTACATATTAAAATTCACCAATGTGGTTATATGAGTTTCTATATGTTGTTCTTAAACCTGTAAATATGTAATGTTTTATATAATGTTTCATATTTATCTTTACCATAATTTTAATTTGAATATTCATAGTGATTTATTTGTTATAAAATTAAAAATTAGTTATCTACTGAAAATATGTTTTATATTGTTTTATGATTAATTAAATGAGTTTCAGAAGATATTATGTATGTATGAATATTCATACTCATGTTTTTAAAAATGTCATATTCTAAACTAATTTGATTGAAGCATGAAGAGTTTCTCTCAAATATATTTGGGGAATTTTTCAAGGAAATAAATATTTATTATTAACTATTTTATTAATTTTATAAACTTTATTCTCTATAAATAATTTGTTTTTATATAGAATATCAAGAGATAACACACATGGATATTAATTATCTCTCTTTTATATACTCCCAAAAAATTTATGTGTGAAATAAACATGAGTAGTATGACTGTAAGGAAAATACAAATGTTCAAAATATATATATTTTTGGAATATTAAGATTTATTCTCACAAAAATTCTAGGAGTTTCCTTGATAATTTATTATCAACTTTTATGGATGTATTTAGCACTATATTAATTAAATATTTATTGTTTTAATTTTTTTGTGTATACAATGATTTCTCTTTTTATAGTATATTGAAGATAATTAAATGCTTTTTCTGTGTGAATATTTTTTATTAGAATTTATTAAGATTAATCATGGGTTTTAATGTGAATAAAATAGTAATTTTCATTGTTGAATATAAAAAGGCCAAGGCATTCATGGAAGACATATTAATGTGACATTGCTTTACTATTATGTGTTGCATCATTTACCAAAGAGTCTCAGATATTCATCATTCAACTACATATTGAAATAAGATAATGGTTTCTATAGATTTATTGGTTCAATTTATCGATGTATACAAGACATATATTATCCAAATGACATCATTTCCATTGACTATCATTCATTAGGTTTATTTTTTTATTCTTTCATTATATTGTAAATGTTTGTGTTGTATTTTTACACTTAGTATGTCTTGAATTGGTTTATAATACCATTGTAATAGGTAAATCTTGGTTTATTCTATCCACCAAGATGACTAGGTTTAGTTTATCCCCTTAAAATACTAGGTTGCTCATAACTGATATTAAACTAAGAAAATGACTGATCCTATAAGAGTTCGTGTTTAGTATGTCTCATTAAAATACCAAGTTCTTCTTGAACTACATCATAGATGAGTTTAGGATATATCCTATGAAATTATAGGTTGTGTATGATCCTATAAATTGCTATGTTTAGTTGGGTATGTACCTATAAAATCATTAGTTAGTATTGATCCTATAAAATTATTTGTTGGGTCTTATCATGCAAAAGGATGGGTTTTTTCCTAAGACATAAAATAAAAGTGAAATGGGTTATGACTCTTGGTGTAAAAAGTGTGAATTTAATGATTTTTCACTCTCTATTGAAATTTGATATACCATAGTGGGTTCCATAGACTAGGTTGGTGTGTGGAGAGTGGCATATGTTCATTGAGATCAAAACCATTATAAAATGCTTCTGTTTATATTTTAATTTCTTTAATTTTATTTTCACTACCATTTCTTTTATTAAAGTGGTTGGATGTATTAATATTTCAACTGATCAATTTCTTGTATTACAATTTAAACATGGATTAATTTTTTTTAACAAAAGAAAACTTCCCCCATCATACTTGTTTCTATAACGGCTTCAGGTCCTTAGAATATATTCTTTCAAAAACACATAAAAATGAAAATTAATTTTTTACACATTCTAAGACGTGTCAAATCAAAAAATTTGGTGCACCTAAAAATTTATTATATTACAATTATCCCCCTATATGTCCTTCTGTCACTATGATTTAATACATAAAATGAATGTTCCAAAAATTAGTGAGGCCATTACTCCCTCACTGATGATTCCCCCTCCAATGTCTAACGAGAATCTGATCAGAACCACCAAAACAGTTTTTTAAAAAAAAAATATAATTATCATGAAAGATTGTAATATGAGAATAAATAAACAGCAGCAGTTATTCGTCAACTGAAATTTATTTCTCCCAAACAATATTCTCTAAACTCAAAACATTGGTGGGATCAAGATGGAACTTCTTGAACTATGATGTGTGGAAAATATCATGAATACGTATCAACAAAGTTGTTAACACTAAATTATTATAAGCATAACAAATATTTTCAGTGTTATTAAATGGATTAACAAATATTGGATTTGAATTAAACTATTTCCCCTAATAATGGTGACCCAACCAAGGGGAATCTTTCCTGAAGACCCATTCACCAATGCAAATCTCTAAATGATGCAGATGATCTGCATAAAACTTATGCTTCCTTTTACTAATAAACATATATAAAAATATATTCGAGATCCTGTATGATATTTATTGAATGAGACTCGGTCCCATGAGAGTTCCCTCACCCACGTCTGAACAACATTAAGGTGATATACATGGTTAACCGTACAAAGAAAGAGAGGGTACCATTATAATCAAAAACTGGTAACTATTATTAAAAGAGAACTCAACCAATACATGATGTATTTCCCCTGACCATAGAAATCCAAGATGAAATCATGGAGAATATCCTCCAAGATCTATATAGTATGCCCTATCTGACCTTATGTCTTTTGATATAATGTTGTACAAAGTATGACATGGGTTTCCATATCCTCATTGAGACTCTCCAAGAATTTAGTAGTAATTTTATGGTCCCTATCAGAAAAAATTGTACAGGGGACCCCAAGAACCCTTAAAATCTATAACACATATATCTTACCCAAATACATATCCTTCGTGGTATACATAATTAGAATAAAATGAGATGATTTGATAAATCAATCAATCAACACCTAGATATCATTATTTAATTGGGGATTAAGTGGAAATATAACAAAACATTCCATGGACACCTCCCCCCATTTCCATACCGACATAGAATGTTGATGAAGTAGACTAGAAGGATTCAAGAGCTCTCTATTTATCTTATAGCTGGTGTAATAGTGGGACACATAATCAGTGATTTCATTCCTCATACTGGACCATGAGAAATGTATTATTATGTCCTGATACATCATCATATCTTTATGGTTATTGAACCATAATGAACTTTGAAAATATTGTTAACTCTAAATTACTAATAGATGATAGTATGAAAAACCATTCCCTATAGTGAATAAGTTTATAATAAGGTAAGGTCTATCCAGAAATGGTATTTGTACTATATAAGGATTACATGATTCCAAATAACCCATCATATTAATTGTGGTCCTACATAATATACTCAATGAGAGATTATAAAACATAAATGCTAGATAGAGACATACCTAATCCATCATCTAGTCCATCTAGGTAAAACTAAGTGAAAATAACCATAAGGAACTACTACTCTTTTGATTCCATGATAGCCTAATGTGGGTACATACAATTGAGATAATCCATGAAAACATTCCCCTTCCTTGCGGTGTCGGTGATGTCGATCACAAAATTTAAGATTTATTGGATCCATAGTCTCTGTTTGAGTTTCTGGTCTCTTTAATAAAATATTTAAATTGGTATTTTATGATTAGAAAATATTGTGAACTATTTATTGAAGAGATAATGTTTCCAAACACAATTTTATGGATAATATTGGTGAGATCCAAGTAATGAGTGGTTTAATTCTTCTTATGTGGTCAAGTATTTTGAGACCCATACAACACAACGCTATTATACTGCATAAGCATGTAACCCATACAACCACTAGATGCATCACCGTATACCACATATCCCTCACAAGGTTTTTGAATGATCAAGATAA
This sequence comes from Viscum album, assembly GCA_963277665.1. Classification (NCBI taxonomy): domain Eukaryota; kingdom Viridiplantae; phylum Streptophyta; class Magnoliopsida; order Santalales; family Viscaceae; genus Viscum; species Viscum album. The sequence goes on from OY728139.1 coordinate 620,510,756, forward strand.
GAGATGATTTCAGATGCAATATCAACTCATTAAAAGAATCTTAACACATAGTTTCCAAAGATAACATCGCCCCTTTATTTGTAAGATAGTTCAACGGTGATTATATCAATGGTAAACCGTTAAGGAACTGTGTCTAGTATCCAGCCTAAACTAGGAATATCTATATTGAAAAAATTTTGTGGATATTCCCTTTAAAATAAAACCTTTAAGTTTTTATGATCAAGTGAAAGACCATGTTTTGAAATTAAATTCCCCAATAATTTCACTTCATAGATTCAGAAATTACATTTCAATAACTTCCCATAAAGGTTTGGACTCCTCATTATTTCTAGAAACAAATTCATATGGTTCAAATTCTCACACTCAACTCTTGGGTAAACCAAGATATCATCCATGAATACCACAATAAAGGTATCAAGATTCTAGTAGAATATTAGATAAATCTAAACCATAAACATTGTATGAGGGTTAGTTAGTCCAAAAGGTGTCCCCAAATATATATGTTGCCCTTAATTTATCTTGAAGGAATTATTCAGGATATCTGACTCCTAAAATCTATGATTTTGATAACCCAATAGAAGATCAATCTTTAAAACCACTCCTCCCACTTTAACAAGTAAACAATGTCATCCACATAGGGAAAGGATACTTATTCTTAACTTTTTTCTTCATTCATCTTATGGTAGCCTATAAAAATATGAAGAGTAAAATGTGCCCTATTGACCAATAGCATGGGGTTTCCCTTGGAGAAACACTAGGATGAAAAAAATCCATTCTCAAGAGTATTTTATTAACCATGATCTCTTTCAACACCACAGGTTGTATATGATAAGAGGGTACAAAAATAGACTGTGTACTTGACACTATATCGAGTGGGAGATCTACCTCCCTCTCCGATGGAAGGATGGAGAAGTATTCTTTGAAAACCTCAATGAAATACTAAATAACATGGGGTAGATCAAGAATAGATTAAATATCATCATACTGAACTATAAAATCAGACAAAAAACTATTGAGCTCTGGATGAATGTTCCCACATGATTGGACATCAAAACCCACTCTCCCTAGAATACCTGAGAGATCCCATTAGAATTATAGAATAAAGCATTATCATGATAATAATCAATCTCATCTTGGAAATCAACCAACCAATTCACCCTGATGATGAGACCAAAAAATATCCAAATCAAGAACCTGGTTATCCCAGACTAACTTTGGATCATCTATCAAAAGATAATAATATGGAAAATGAAAAAGACACTCCTTCCTCTTTCCATGAGGAATCAAAATCTCCATAAAAATGAGATAACATTCATAATAAATTACAGATAATTTAAAAAATAAGTATAAAAGAATTAGTTTGAGAAACTATATCAAAAAATGATGTATTGATAGAAGATTCAACAAAGATGATAAAACTAACTATAGTCTGGCCAACATCTACCTATGATAAAAACTCATCCACTATGTGAAGGTGATTCACTCTTGAGTAATTTTTATAGATCCATATAGATAATTAAACTTATGACTATTCCATAATGGACTTTATAATTGAATAAATTTGACCATAATGGTGTGTAGGAATATCATATAAGAATCTCTACAGATTGCCTCTTTGGCCATAAGCACTGAAACTCTTTGATGATGTGGGACAAGGACATATGGCGTTCCCTATATTCCCACATTTTTATAATGTTATTAAAAAAATATCAACAACTATTAAAGGTTATTAGGAGGATCTTTAATGATAATTACCCCAATCGGTCTAATGATTGTCATTCCACTTCCACGTTTTTCCATGTATGCGACTAAAACTCCAACTAGGTGGAAGAGAAGAGATAGAGAATCCAATATTACCCCCCATATCCATTTATTCCATCATCACCCTATCAAATGTCATAGAATATCTCACGATATTTAACATATGAACTTTTAATTGGATGGAATCACCAAAACCCTAAAGGTATTTTTGACCGTTCAACTGATCATTCATCACCTGCTTCGGATAAAAATGAACTAGCTCCAAAAAATGGTTAGTAAACTTTAACATCAAACGATTTTTCTAAGGAGAGTAAATCCAAGGAAATCACTTTCATTAGATATTCTAGTTATAAATGCTGAATGAAAAGGGTCTGGGGGCCCTTCCACTCCAATTCAACATTCTAGTTTTCCTATAACATGGAATACCACCACCATTTGATTGGACCCTAGATCTTTAATATAGCTCTCTTCAATTTAATAGGTTTATGTGATACCATGAATTTTAATAACTCAATTATATTGTCCATTTAGTCCTCCAACTCTTGGAGTTCATTCATACCTTTAAAGGATGCAGGCTTCTCTAATAAGAAATCATGCGCCCAATCCCTATCTTCTCCAACTCCTAGTTGTGCCTCAATAACATTGTTCTGAATGTAACACCTGACCCCAGTTACCCAGAGTCGGTGCATTATTACATAACATTGGCATGATCATAAGGAAACCATGTCCCGAAAGACCAATCAGTTTACTATTTTTGGAAACATGATTCATACATATGCTCACATTAAAACTTTAATAGAAATACAACACTAATTTATTCCATTAGAAACATTCACGCCTACTAGATTATGCCTGAAAGTCACTCATAACTAAATTATTCATATCCTAGGAAAATGAAGCATAATAAAGGGATGAGTTCAAATACTCAGTAAGGGTAAGCAATACAGTGGAAGATATTATAAATATTAGGGATGGTGAATAATTGAAAACACTTGCCTTTACAAATAATAAACATGAAAAATTTTATGGCAGGAATATGAGCGGAGTAAATAATTCCATTATAAAAAATAGTCAGGGGTATTCTACTAGTCGAATAACCACATGAACCATCAATATTATTCTCATAATAGGGGAATGTATGATGTCGTACAATCTGAAACATCTTGTCAAGGCCTCATCCAAGACATCTAAAAAATTATTTAGGCCTTGGTGAAAACCATATATCAAATTGGTAAAGGCATCGGCCAATTCCATGTATAATTGTCTCATGATACTTACCAATGCACCGAGGAGATACAGCAGGCTCCACCCATCACATACTAGGTTTAATACATTTCTCATATGAAATGGTTGAAACATAACATAAACATTCATATTAAAACTAGCATATGAAATGTCAATACATTAACCATAAACCACGAATGGTATAAAAATAAAACATCCACATTCAAACATATCACGAAAACATCAATAAAATATCAATGCTTTGTATCATAATGAATCGACTCCGAACAAGTATAAAATACATCAAAAGATGTTATCATAGATGAAATAAAAATCTTTTGATAGAAATATCTCTTTCTTTTTGAAATCATTTAAAGTCACATAATTATAATAGAAAATATTTATTTTGAAAATATTTTTATATGGTTGTAAGGGAATCTTTGACGATGTTATAATTTCCAAGAATAACCGTACCTGCTGTATAAGTCAAAAAAATGAATTCTATCCTTAATTTTGTCGAAAAGGTCATAAATTACCTTGTTTGGAAAATGACTGAAAGATTCCTTTCAAAACATATAAGGTCAAATAAGGGTATAAATGACATTAAACCATATTCTAGTAAATAGTAAAATTGTATTGAAATACATTTTTAAGAAAACAGGGATGTGAGTGATAAAGAGGTCCCATTAGATACTTACGTAAAAACAGCCTCGGATAATAAAGAGATTGTGGAATTAACCCTTAACTTGTTCTTTTACTTGGTCGAGGGTAGGTTAACCTCCTGGATAATGGTGATATCATTGTTATTGAATTATAAAATTTCCATATACATTAATATGATATCATATATAATCTTATAATATTGTTTTGATAATGATATTTCAGTAGTATCGTCGTTTTTTGGTGTTAACTGATTCGTTTTCCTTTATATGTTTTGATAAATAAGCCTTGTTTGTTATTGAAAGGATGTATTTGAATCATATAAATAATAATATATTGTTCTTAATCATTATTTTTAATAACCAAATGAAAACTATTCTTGAATGGTTACGATGGGGAATGAATCTTATCACGTTTGTGGAGACGGCAATCCGTATGTACACACGAGTGATAATATCATTCTTTTGATATTAAAATAGTGTATAATTGGATGGTATATAATATATAAAGAATAATTATAATTTTATATTTATTATTTACATCCGTTATACTCATTATTTATAAGGCCCCAGCCTTAAAACTTACTTAATCTTGAGTTATTACAAGATTACACATTGAGGATCTTTTCAGGTTTAGAGTTTTAGAGAATTATATCATGAAACTTGCATTACATTCCACATTTAAACAAAGTGGATTACATAAAAGACAATATTCATTCTTCCCATCAACGAGAACATATTTAAAATAAAATATGGATTCTCTCTTAACACATCCTTGACTCTAACGTCTTATCATGTACCTTTCCTCTTGACCTGAAAAACATTTCAGAAACTTGGGATGAGCATAAAAAGCTCAGTAAGGGACATAAAAATATGGAAAGGAAACATGAGTTCATGTATACATAAAGATGAAATCATAATTTACCCATAAAACATAGGCACTTTAACCTAACTCCTCAAAACATGAATAAATCATAGAAATCATAATACATAAAGGTAACTTGAGGCATTCATAACATTCTTACGTAGGGAGTAACCCTCTTGGTTACGTTTGGAATACCCATCACAGTATATTCCCTAAAATCTCTTCGGAGAAACCTTAACGTTTCACTCCTTTGCGTTACCCAATGCATTGGAGAGCTATAACGGGCTCACCTGCCCTTAGTTTATCACGGAACCACCCGTTCTTCATAACAATGCCCAAGAACCATAACATACACGTATCACATAAAATATTCATAAAGGAAACAAAACATTTCCACATTTCAAACACAACATAACATTTTAGTATTTTGAAATAATGAATCCATATAAAAAGAAACCATTTCCAAAACCATTTAAAACATTTAATAAAGATATTTTTGAATCAAAGTGTCCCATACCACCTTGAAGCTTTTAAAATTTTAAACCATTAATATCCATATAAATAAATCCTTAAAACCACTTTGAAAACATGGATATTAATAAGAACGAATAATTAAAACATTTAAAATGATATTTTGGTTAAAGGGGTTTTACCAAAATTAGAGACACTTGAATACAATAATTGAGGAATAACGTTTAGTCAGAACTTTATAATATCATGAGAATAAATGGATTCATGATATAATACTCCAAAGGACAGTATATACACCATATAAGAGTGAATTGGTGCATAACAACAATGAACCCTCAATAGAAATGTCAAATGTGATGAAATCCCTTATAAAGAAGGTATCCTTAAATTAAGGACAAATCAATCTCAAAAATATGTGTGAAGAATATAAATACACCCAATATAAGTGGATATTAAGTGTAAAACAATAAAATGTCATTCACACATATTGAATGGATGACATATTCAATGACTACATGTCGAACCCAAAGAAATCGAAATTGGGTTAAGAAGTTCCCTTGACAGCCTAACGGCGTCACATCAAAATGAGTTGATGAGAGATAAAAAGAGTATCTCATCACTTGGACACAAAATTTACATCATTAAGGATACATGAAAACATATCCCAATGTAACAATATGTAAATTAAAAGACCCAATAAAAGAAGTCTTTTAAAAAGAGGGGGGTGAAAGGTTCCCTTACCGACTTGGGTATCTTTCAAAAAAATACACCCCATGAAAGAGGGACAATAGATCATTGATGTAAATACTCATAAACGAAAGTATTTTACACAAAGTGTAGAATAATGGGCAGTACATACACCACTCAATGAAATTTGTGGCAAAAGTAGCGTAAATCTCACGAGAATAAAAGTGAGATGAAAAATCCCTTACGAGAACTCGGCAGCCTAACGGCGCCACATAAAACTTCCAAAATGGATTGATGAGAGAGAATAGGGTCTCTCATCACACGAACATAAAAATTACAGTAGGATTAATATAAAATAACATCCCAATCATCAGAAATATGAGCTTAAAAGAAATGACATAAAAGAGTGTACTTAAAGAGAAAGAGAGTTGCAGGATCCCTTACCTCGGGTCCGACTTGACTCGATCGTTCTTTAACGTCCTGAATAATAAACTTGAGTTAATTTCTATTTTCTTAAGAACCTTTTCCAAGTTCATTATTCCTTTTATATCAATTATTGACATGTTGTGAACATTATGTAATCATTTAAGTTAATAATGTTCATTTTGTCGGTATTTGGTTCTTAAGTCGAAAGTGGACTTCTTACAATTACATGTTGTTCATGTGGCCAAATGTTTATTATATCCAGAATTGTATTCATGTTGTAGTTATAATATATGTCATATATATCCAGTACATTCATGCATTTATAACATTACATAATCATTTAGAGGTAAGAAATGAAATGCACCGTTCATGGAGACGGTAAGCCGTACGTACGCATGAACGCTACTTTCATTTCTATTCGTATTTTATAGAATGGAATAATAATGATATAAAGGTATATTATAATTCCAGTATAATATCATATTTAATATCATAGTTCCATCCTTTATATGTCCCACATATGGTATTTAACGAATCAAATCACTTTGAGGGGGCGGTAGTCCGCGCTTCCTTAAATGAAGATATCGTGTTTACCCATAATGGGAACCATAAAGGTTTGACCAAAATGTAAAAAAACAGAATCTTAAGGAAAACATAAACATACTATATATCATATATAAAAATAGTGACATCATAATGGCCACCTTTGAAGGTGTTAAATGAGTATTGAACAATCATCGTTTCGGGGGGCAGAATTTCACCATCCACGGAAACCGTATGTTCTTTAACCATTTGATGTAGTTGTGTGAGAGTGTAGCTCAAATAAATATTATAACAACATCCTAGTATATTTAAGATACTGTTGTTGTTACAAAAGAAGTAAATAAAAAGAGATTAGGGGGTTGGAGAAGCAAAATAAAACAAATGAATATGAGAGAAACAATTACCTTTAAAAGTGTAACTCTTTTTGATTTGAGCCTAAAGTCTTCCTTTGAAAGGATTCTGCCCAAGGTAAATCCTCTAGGATGAGGAGAGGGATGTGGAGAGAGCAAATGGGCAGGGGTTGGCCGAGCCAAAGGCTTTTGAAGTGTGTGAAATAAGGTGGAGGTGGGGGCCTTTTATAAGAGAAGAGGGGGGGCACTTTTGGAAAGCAAAGAAATATTACTTTATTTGAAAATGCTTTTCGGTTTTAAAGGGTCCCACATTGGTAGAATTCGTGGATAAGGTGATAAGGCATCGAAATCCACTCATCCAATTGGTTTTGTCCATGTGTATATTGTAGATTTTTCATTATCTTTCCATTTTAATTAAATTGTCAAATAATGATGTCATCGCTGCATCATTATTATGTCATAAATAATTTAATTTCTTTAATGTCTAAAAATTATAAAAAAAATACTATGATATAGGAAATCTTTTTATCTTTCCAATGACTATTTATAATCAAAATTTCGACTTGTATAACCCCACTTAAAAATTGTTTTAGTAAAACATACTATGTTAGTGTCATTTTCACTTTAACATTAAATAAAAAGTATTTTATGTTATTTCCCAACAAAAGTGGATCCATGGGGTCCCCAAGTTAGGCCATGGCTTGTCTTGGTCGGCCATGACACAACCAATAGGGTTGTGACATGTGTCTAGGTCATTTCATTTTTTTAAAGTATTATTTATACCTTAAACTACACTAATTATCACTAATCGCGATTAAAAACTTAATAAGTTACTATTCACCAAAAAATTATTATAATCTCATTGAACCACATTTTACTTTTTAATGACAACCATGTATGTCGGATTTTCAAAATTCAATACACATTAGTGGTAAACTTTCATTTAACTGAAAAATCAGTTTGCTTGATTATCACTTAGTGGTTTCACTATTCATCAAAAATTGAAGTTTTTCAGAAAATTACCAAAAATTCACCCTAAGCAATATTTGATATTCTGAATTCAAAAATGAAGTCCGTTTTACAAAATTCAAAACATATTAGTCACATTAATTAATTTAATAATTAATTCCCGCTGTCAGAGCAAATAGCGTGTTTTTATAAAACAATAAGTATCAAAAGATTGACACCAGTTTAAGTCCGATTTCAAAGTGAAATTAATTCCAACCACCACTATTGGATTAAATGGTAAAAATATTTCCTAATTTCACTTTAAAACCAATTCAAAAGATAATCTAATCATATAAATAAATTAGATTAAAAAGTGGTTTTGAATTAAAATACAACATTTTACACTATTCCTTAAAAAAATGAACTTTATCGGAAAGATACCAAAAATTTACACAAAGTAAATTTTGATGTCCCGATTCTTAATAAGAGTTTTATTTGGTCCAAAAGAATGTTTAAGAGTGAACAAAACTATATTTAATGATGGTTCAACATCAAAAGGTGATAAGTGAACCTTTAGTGAAAACTAGGGCATATACGCCTAAAATTGAATTCTTTCCGTATTTTAAGCCTCTATTCTTTATTGGATAAATGTAAAAACAATTAAAAACATATGAAATCATATTTTAGTTATTTCTATCCATTCCCGCCAATACAACGGCTACATGTTAACTATCATTTAAAATAATATTATTTTATTATTAGAGTGCAACGTAAGATTCCCAAGAAACTCGTTGTTGCGTGTTGGGTACGCCATCGAGCATAGCGTCCCCTTTAAAGTCATATTAATATTTTATTCACAAATATGGATAAATACAAAAATGTCGTATTCTTTATTTACCTGGGGTGTTACATCCTTCCCCCCTTTTGGGAATTGCGTCCGCGCAATTTTAAAATTGGACTTGGAAACATCCTTGGAAGTCCCACATCGGAACAAGAGTTGGTAAAACAATCACTTTAAAATAAAGAAAGATAAGTACAAAGGTCACCCGAGTTAACCCATACTAGGACTCCAAGTATGAAAATATGGACATGGAGGAAAAAACAAAGGGTCATGTTCTGATGGAGAGTGTTAGAAAACATGTTTAGGAGAAAGTTAACCACGAGAAAATCACAAACTTGTGATGGGTTAAACGGTATTCGATTCCCTAGTAGAAAAAGTTAATAGACAACATTTTTGTTTTAAGTTACATTTTATTGAGGAATTTTATTCATAAGGAAACATAATCACATATCATGTTGACCTTCAACTTTTACTAGATTCCTTAATCAAACTCATATTTTTTTCAAAAGACGAGTATTTAGGGAGACTTGTTCGCATTCAGAGTACCATAATCAACTTCTAGAGAATCACCTAATCCACAAAAGAGAGCTATATACTTCCCATGTCTTTAGACTTTATCCAAAAACAAAACCAAAAAGGCTAGTACAAGATCGGATAATCCAGAAAAGGATAACCCTTTATAAAAATAAAATCTATTCTTAACATCCAAAATTTGTCAAACAAAACCCAATGTTCAACAAGGATCATTCGATAAACAATTTGTCCATAAAATTCTTCAAAGTAAACCAATATAAGATCGAAACCCAAATATTTGAAAGATTTAGTCACATAGTCTTCCAAGTTAAATCGTAACATTTATCTCCAAACAACATCAGTTGCTCCTAAAGTCACGCATTGAAAAGTAATTATCCCATTCACATATCCTCCATGATAGGGTAATCATTTTAATAAATAACCCAAAATCAACTTACTCTTAATTCATAAAATCATATAACCAAAAGAATCAGTCAAACTAACCAGGGACTTCACGTAGTCCAGTGGTAGGCGATAAATACCAGTCGCACTTTGGTTGTGGGTTCGATTCCCGCAGCTTTGTCCGACGCGACGGGATGTCACACGGTCTGCGTGTTGTCCTTTTTCCAAAACTATATAATTCTTAAAACATTCCCCAAAACGAGATAAAATCTTCAAAATAATCATAACACATTTTAACCTCAATTTCATCTCATGCCCTCCACTTCAATCATAACCTTTAGTAACCCATAATTACCTCAAAAGTAAGGATCATATAAACCCAAGTGGTTCTTTATAACTATGTCCACAAAAGAAAAGGTAACTATTCCTTGGATAAAATTTGCCTATATTAATCATCAGGGTTACACATAATATAAAAAGTCTTCTAATGTAACCCCATCATCAAAAGAGACATAATACTCTTAACAATTTCACCATAACTCTTGAAGCCCTTATATGTTGACATCTTACTCATTCAACATTCTTCATGATCCATTATCCATTCCTTTCCAACCTATTCCGAAATACCTCTTTCCTACAAACAAAATCATGAATCATATCCTAAGATTTCAAAATAGGAAAACAACAGTCATGAAATAGTACATACCTTTGATTGGTCATTGTCAGTTTCTTCATCCTCAATAGGAATGGCATTAGGTATTGGTAAACGAACATTTGTACGCTCTTGGTGACCCCATTCACGATACTTCTTCATAGAACATGTGTTTGCATAATGACCATGCACACCACATTTAAAACATTCAATTGATCCCTCAGAAAGAACTTCTTTCTCTTTCCTCGAGTCAACGGGATGCTTCCTTTTTCCATTACAGGTTCTTGCTTTATGACCTTCATTTCCACATCTATAGCATATTTCTGTCCCTTTGAAACATTTCCCTAGGTGTTTCTTTCCACATCTCTGACACATAGGTTTTTGAACACTCATACCTTTATGATTATTACCTGCACTTCCGTAGGGATTTGTTTCTTGCATATTTGATGCCTTAGAGAAAACTCCAAGGTTTAGGTGGTCAATCATGACTCCAGATAGTTGGTTGAGGATAATCAGAAGATTTCTCATTGCAGCTCCCATATCATTCAGTTGCTTGCTCAAAAGACTATCACAATTTCCTTCACATCCACTGTTACTTTGGTGCCTGCTAGATCCAGCCATTTACTAAAACCAAAAAGGTCAGTGTGAGTATATCAACAAAACCATCATGTACTAATGAGGAAGATAAACACTAATATACACTTACTCATTCACTTTATCTAAAACTAGGACTCTTTCTGAAATCCTAACCATTATGGTAATGTCACTTATGCTTAAGGAATACCCTAACCTCTAAAGTTATCTAAACCGACCTTTGATACCAACTATAAGGCCCCAGCCTTAAAACTTACTTAATCTTGAGTTATTACAAGATTACACATTGAGGATCTTTTCAGGTTTAGAGTTTTAGAGAATTAGATCATGAAACTTGCATTACATTCCACATTTAAACAAAGTGGATTACATAAAAGACAATATTCATTCTTCCCATCAACGAGAACATATTTAAAATAAAATATGGATTCTCTCTTAACACATCCTTGACTCTAACGTCTTATCATGTACCTTTCCTCTTGACCTGAAAAACATTTCAGAAACTTGGGATGAGCATAAAAAGCTCAGTAAGGGACATAAAAATATGGAAAGGAAACATGAGTTCATGTATACATAAAGATGAAATCATAATTTACCCATAAAACATAGGCACTTTAACCTAACTCCTCAAAACATGAATAAATCATAGAAATCATAAGACATAAAGGTAACTTGAGGCATTCATAACATTCTTACGTAGGGAGTAACCCTCTTGGTTACGTTTGGAATACCCATCACAGTATATTCCCTAAAATCTCTTCGGAGAAACCTTAACGTTTCACTCCTTCGCGTTACCCAATGCATTGGAGAGCTATAACGGGCTCACCCGCCCTTAGTTTATCACGGAACCACCCGTTCTTCATAACAATGCCCAAGAACCATAACATACACGTATCACATAAAATATTCATAAAGGAAACAAAACATTTCCACATTTCAAACACAACATAACATTTTAGTATTTTGAAATAATGAATCCATATAAAAAGAAACCATTTCCAAAACCATTTAAAACATTTAATAAAGATATTTTTGAATCAAAGTGTCCCATACCACCTTGAAGCTTTTAAAATTTTAAACCATTAATATCCATATAAATAAATCCTTAAAACCACTTTGAAAACATGGATATTAATAAGAACGAATAATTAAAACATTTAAAATGATATTTTGGTTAAAGGGGTTTTACCAAAATTAGAGACACTTGAATACAATAATTGAGGAATAACGTTTAGTCAGAACTTTATAATATCATGAGAATAAATGGATTCATGATATAATACTCCAAAGGACAGTATATACACCATATAAGAGTGAATTGGTGCATAACAACAATGAACCCTCAATAGAAATGTCAAATGTGATGAAATCCCTTATAAAGAAGGTATCCTTAAATTAAGGACAAATCAATCTCAAAAATATGTGTGAAGAATATAAATACACCCAATATAAGTGGATATTAAGTGTAAAACAATAAAATGTCATTCACACATATTGAATGGATGACATATTCAATGACTACATGTCGAACCCAAAGAAATCGAAATTGGGTTAAGAAGTTCCCTTGACAGCCTAACGGCGTCACATCAAAATGAGTTGATGAGAGATAAAAAGAGTATCTCATCACTTGGACACAAAATTTACATCATTAAGGATACATGAGAACATATCCCAATGTAACAATATGTAAATTAAAATACCCAATAAAATAAGTCTTTTAAAAAGAGGGGGGTGAAAGGTTCCCTTACCGACTTGGGTATCTTTCAAAAAAATACACCCCATGAAAGAGGGACAATAGATCATTGATGTAAATACTCATAAACGAAAGTATTTTACACAAAGTGTAGAATAATGGCCAGTACATACACCACTCAATGAAATTTGTGGCAAAAGTAGCGTAAATCTCACGAGAATAAAAGTGAGATGAAAAATCCCTTACGAGAACTCGGCAGCCTAACGGCGCCACATAAAACTTCCAAAATGGATTGATGAGAGAGAATAGGGTCTCTCATCACACGAACATAAAAATTACAGTAGGATTAATATAAAATAACATCCCAATCATCAGAAAGATGAGCTTAAAAGAAATGACATAAAAGAGTGTACTTAAAGAGAAAGAGAGTTGCAGGATCCCTTACCTCGGGTCCGACTTGACTCGATCGTTCTTTAACGTCCTGAATAATAAACTTGAGTTAATTTCTATTTTCTTAAGAACCTTTTCCAAGTTCATTATTACTTTTATATCAATTATTGACATGTTGTGAACATTATGTAATCATTTAAGTTAATAATGTTCATTTTGTCGGTATTTGGTTCTTAAGTCGAAAGTGGACTTCTTACAATTACATGTTGTTCATGTGGCCAAATGTTTATTATATCCAGAATTGTATTCATGTTGTAGTTATAATATATGTCATATATATCCAGTACATTCATGCATTTATAACATTACATAATATTTTAGAGGTAAGAAATGAAATGCACCGTTCATGGAGACGGTAAGCCGTACGTACGCATGAACGCTACTTTCATTTCTATTCGTATTTTATAGAATGGAATAATAATGATATAAAGGTATATTATAATTCCAGTATAATATCATATTTAATATCATAGTTCCATCCTTTATATGTCCCACATATGGTATTTAACGAATCAAATCACTTTGAGGGGGCGGTAGTCCGCGCTTCCTTAAATGAAGATATCGTGTTTACCCATAATGGGAACCATAAAGGTTTGACCAAAATGTAAAAAAACAGAATCTTAAGGAAAACATAAACATACTATATATCATATATAAAAATAGTGACATCATAATGGCCACCTTTGAAGGTGTTAAATGAGTATTGAACAATCATCGTTTCGGGGGGCAGAATTTCACCATCCACGGAAACCGTATGTTCTTTAACCATTTGATGTAGTTGTGTGAGAGTGTAGCTCAAATAAATATTATAACAACATCCTAGTATATTTAAGATACTGTTGTTGTTACAAAAGAAGTAAATAAAAAGAGATTAGGGGGTTGGAGAAGCAAAATAAAACAAATGAATATGAGAGAAACAATTACCTTTAAAAGTGTAACTCTTTTTGATTTGAGCCTAAAGTCTTCCTTTGAAAGGATTCTGCCCAAGGTAAATCCTCTAGGATGAGGAGAGGGATGTGGAGAGAGCAAATGGGCAGGGGTTGTCCGAGCCAAAGGCTTTTGAAGTGTGTGAAATAAGGTGGAGGTGGGGGCCTTTTATAAGAGAAGAGGGGGGGCACTTTTGGAAAGCAAAGAAATATTACTTTATTTGAAAATGCTTTTCGGTTTTAAAGGGTCCCACATTGGTAGAATTCGTGGATAAGGTGATAAGGCATCGAAATCCACTCATCCAATTGGTTTTGTCCATGTGTATATTGTAGATTTTTCATTATCTTTCCATTTTAATTAAATTGTCAAATAATGATGTCATCGCTGCATCATTATTATGTCATAAATAATTTAATTTCTTTAATGTCTAAAAATTATAAAAAAAATACTATGATATAGGAAATCTTTTTATCTTTCCAATGACTATTTATAATCAAAATTTCGACTTGTATAACCCCACTTAAAAATTGTTTTAGTAAAACATACTATGTTAGTGTCATTTTCACTTTAACATTAAATAAAAAGTATTTTATGTTATTTCCCAACAAAAGTGGATCCCTGGGGTCCCCAAGTTAGGACATGTCTTGTCTTGGTCGGCCATGACACAACCAATAGGGTTGTGACATGTGTCTAGGTCATTTCATTTTTTTAAAGTATTATTTATACCTTAAACTACACTAATTATCACTAATCGCGATTAAAAACTTAATAAGTTACTATTCACCAAAAAATTATTATAATCTCATTGAACCACATTTTACTTCTTAATGACAACCATGTATGTCGGATTTTCAAAATTCAATACACATTAGTGGTAAACTTTCATTTAACTGAAAAATCAGTTTGCTTGATTATCACTTAGTGGTTTCACTATTCATCAAAAATTGAAGTTTTTCAGAAAATTACCAAAAATTCACCCTAAGCTATATTTGATATTCTGAATTCAAAAATGAAGTCCGTTTTACAAAATTCAAAACATATTAGTCACATTAATTAATTTAATAATTAATTCCCGCTGTCAGAGCAAATAGCGTGTTTTTATAAAACAATAAGTATCAAAAGATTGACACCAGTTTAAGTCCGATTTCAAAGTGAAATTAATTCCAACCACCACTATTGGATTAAATGGTAAAAATATTTCCTAATTTCACTTTAAAACCAATTCAAAAGATAATCTAATCATATAAATAAATTAGATTAAAAAGTGGTTTTGAATTAAAATACAACATTTTACACTATTCCTTAAAAAAATGAACTTTATCGGAAAGATACCAAAAATTTACACAAAGTAAATTTTGATGTCCCGATTCTTAATAAGAGTTTTATTTGGTCCAAAAGAATGTTTAAGAGTGAACAAAACTATATTTAATGATGGTTCAACATCAAAAGGTGATAAGTGAACCTTTAGTGAAAACTAGGGCATATACGCCTAAAATTGAATTCTTTCCGTATTTTAAGCCTCTATTCTTTATTGGATAAATGTAAAAACAATTAAAAACATATGAAATCATATTTTAGTTATTTCTATCCATTCCCGCCAATACAACGGCTACATGTTAACTATCATTTAAAATAATATTATTTTATTATTAGAGTGCAACGTAAGATTCCCAAGAAACTCGTTGTTGCGTGTTGGGTACGCCATCGAGCATAGCGTCCCCTTTAAAGTCATATTAATATTTTATTCACAAATATGGATAAATACAAAAATGTCGTATTCTTTATTTACCTGGGGTGTTACATTATTATTCCCATACAAATGATGAAGTGTATGAATAAAAAACATCACCATGATGTGGAGACGGTAAGCCGTACGTACGCACCTATGGTGACTTTGCCATTTATTGCATGGATAGAATAAATAATATGGTTGTAAAATTTTTATAATTAAATAACAGTATATAGAGTATACTGGAGTTATTATTTTATAATGGAAAAAACAAATAAAGAGGAAGTGGAAGAAGAAATTAACTTGAAAGAGGGAGGTGAACTTGTTAACTCATCCTGGGGTTCTTCTTTTTGATTTGTTCAAAAGGGCTCCATAAGATGGCTTTATGACCAATGTAAGGCTTCTAAGATGAAGTGAGGGATTTTGGTAGGATATTTGGGCTGGGTTTGTATGAGCCAACGGCTAGAGAAGTGTGATAAATTGGTAGGAAGTGAGGTCTTTTTATAATGGAGAGGAGGGTCTCTTTAGGAAAGTTTGAAACAATTATTTTATTATAAACTCATCTTCGGTTTCAAAAGGTCAACTAATCATTAAAGTCTTTGTTAAGATGAATAATGGTAGAAATAAAATAATACCATAATAATTGGACTGGTTGGATATTGTTTTAACATATATAATCTTATTTATTTAAATAATTTATTAATCAGGTAAATATTTCATCATTATTGTGTCATAAATAATTTAATTTATTTGATGTCCAAAAATTCTAAAAAAATACCATGATGTATGAAATAGTCTTATATTTCCAATGAAGATTTATAGTCAGAATGAGAACTTATATAACCCCACATAAAAATTTATTTACTAATTTTTTTTTGTTTATGTCATTTTTTTTCTTTAAATTAAATTAATTAATATACAGTGTCATTATTACTCCCATGTGGCTCCATGAGGCCCCAAATTATACCCAAGGATTCCCATGGTCGTATACGTTTCATCCAATAGGATTAAGACAAATTTTAGTGTAATTTAATATTATTATAATACTATATTTTATCTTTATTTATAATTTTTACTGCTTAATCATAGTAAATAAAATATTTACTAAAGTATTTAAAAATGTCTAAAAGTAAAAGATAACTATTTACACAATTTGGAGCTACTAATTCCAAATATTGAATCCATTTTTGAAAATTCAAAACACAGATGTGGCAGAAATTAATTTAAAATAAATTTCTGTTGTCAAAACAAAAAGTGTGTTTTTAAGAAATAATACATGTCAAATGATTGATAGTTGTTTATGTACAGTTTAAATGTGAAATTACATCTGATGACCAAAATTAGATTAAATGGTAAAAATATAATCTAATTATACTTTAAAACCACTTAAAATAATAATTTAATACTATAAACTATTTTTATTAAATTTTTTTTTAAATTAAAATATAGTATTTTTCACTATTCATAAAAAATATGAAAGATATCAGAAAATTGGAAAAAATTCACCCTAAGATAATTTTGATATTCTGAATCCAAAAATGAAGTCCATTTTGAATGATTATATTTATAAAATTTTAAAAAGTGGGTATTACTATTCATAATAGCAACTTTGATTGGTCATAGTGTGTTTTAATCTCGAAGTTGCGTAAAATGCAAGCTATTGCATTATTTAAAGGGAAACATACAGTGAATGCATGGTGTGTTACATTATACTATCCTTCAATTAATTTTGTCCTCTAAATTTCTAGAAAACTACCTCATAAAATGATTCAGGTGGTTCTTCATCATAAGTTCCTCAGGTTCCCATGTTTTCTCTTCCATCTTATGGTTTCTCTATAGAACTCTTACCAGACGAGTTGTCTGGTTTCTCAACACTTGTTCTCTGGTATCAAGAATCTAGACAAGATCATCACAATAATATAGATCAGGTTACACTTATAATTCCTCATATGTGTTTACATGTGTTGGTTCAGGCATATATTTTATCAACACTAATACGTGGAACACATTGTGACCTTTAGAGAGACATGGTGGCATTTCCAAACTGCAAGATACAGTCCCAATTTTTTCTAGAATCTAAAAATGTCCGATGTACCTGGGACTCAATTTACCCTTTTTACCGAATCTTATAACTCCCTTCCATGGAGATTCCTTCAAGAAAATATGATCTGCAACATAAAATTCTAAATCCTTTCATCGGATATCGGCATAGCTCTTCTTCCTACTTTGAGTTTCATTGATGTGTGTTTGGATAAACATCACCTTTTCAATCATTTCATCAACAAGTTATGGGCCTATGAGTTTTCTTTCACCAACATCATCCCAACAACTTTGTGTGCGTCATCTCTTTCCGTATAACGCTTCGTATGGTTCCATCTGAATACATGAATTGAAGCTATTGTTATAGGAATATTCTACCAGAGGTAAATATTGATACCACATACCTTGAAAGTCAATTGAGAAAGATCTCAACATGTCTTCTAAGGTTAGAATAGTCTGTTCTAATTGTCCATCAGTTTGAGGGTTATAGCCAGTGCTCAAATGAAGTTCAGTATCCAATTCATTCGGAAGACTTTTCCAGAATCTTGATGTAAAATGGGGGTCACGATCAGAAACAATCGATAGGGGTACTCCATGAAGTTTTAAAAATTCATTAATATATAGTCTTGCTAAATATTCAAGTGGTAAATCTTATCTTATATCAGGAAAATGTGCTGACTTGGTAAGACAATCAACAATGACCCTTATTGCATCATTCCATCTAGGAGTCTTCAGTAGTCCCATGAAAATTTCCATCATAATATTATCCCATTTACACTCTGGTATGGGGAGATGTTCCATGAATCCTCCATGATGTTTCCTTCCAATATTCACTTTTTGACAAACCATACATCTTGTCACATAATTAGAAATCTATCTCTTCATGTTGTCCCACCAAAAATGATCCTTCAAATATATATACATCTTGGTGCTCCCAGGGTATATAAAGAAATTGAATCCATGCGCTTCATCCAAAGATTCACTTTTTAGATCAGGTATATTAAGAACACAAAGTCTCTTCCCAAATTTCAAAATTCCATCTTCATATATGAATTCCATCAATCTCTCCTCATTCAAAGATTTAATCTTCTTTAGAAATTCCTTATCATCAGTCTTAGAACATTTTATCCTTTTTAGAAAAGATGGTTTTGCAACCGATTGAAAAATTATTGATGTTTTACCTTCCATGGTTATTACCATATCCATATTTACTAGATCCATGTATAGAGAATTCTTTTCAACCCTCATCTTGTTAAAAACTCCATGATCCTTTTTTCTCAAATCATCTATCACCTTATTTGACTTCCCCCGGTGGTAGTGTATCATCCATTTATACTCCTTGAGTAGTTAAAGCCATCTCATTTGCCTCAGTTGAGTTATTTCTATGAGAAAACATACTTCAAACTCTTGTGATTGGTATATATCTCACATTTTTCACCATAGAGATAATGTCTCCATATTTATAGAGGAAATATTATAGCTACTAACAAAATATCATGAGTGGGATAGTTTTGCTAATGAATTTTTAGCTATCATGGTGCATAGGTAATAACTCTATCATTCTACATAAAAAGACAACAATGTCCTTTGTTTTATGCATCACTATAAATAACAAACCCATCATTCCCCGATGGTAGAGTCAAGATATGAGCATTGAATAATCTTCTCTTTAGTTCTTAGAAATATTGTTTACATTGTTTTTTCCAAAAAAAATTAACCCCTTTACATGTGAGGTTGGTTAATAGGTTAGCCAATCAGGCAAAATTTTGGACGAAACATCGATAATAACCTAGTAAACCAATAAAACTGCGTACCTCATTTATACGAATCGGTGGTGGAAATTCATGGATTTCTCTTGTCTTAAAAGGATCAACAGAGATTCCATCCTTAGAGACAATATGGAAAAGAAAAGAAATCACATAAATCCAAAATTCACACTTTCTAAACATTCGGTATAATTCATTTCTTCTGAGGGTTTTCAGAATGGTGCGCAAGTGATTTTCATGATCTTCAAATATTTTGGAGTATACCATGATATCATCAATAAATACCACTACAAATTCATCAAGATATTCCTTGAGAACTCTATTCATTAGATTCATGAAATAGGGGGTGCATTAGTCAGCCAAAAAGGCATTACTGTAAACTCGTAATGCCCATACTTGGTTCGAAATGCTGTCTTTGGAATGTCTTCCATTTCACACACAGTTGATGATATCCAGATTGAAGGTCAATCTTTGAAAAATTTTGGGCTCTATGAAGTTGGTCGAATAAATCATCAATGTGAGGTAAGGGATACTTGTTCTTTATTGTCATAGCATTGATCTCCCTGTAGTGAATGCACAACCTCATAGATCTGTCTTTCTTATTAACAAAAAGGACATGGGCTCTCCATGGAGAAACACTAGGATGTATGAATACCTTATTACTCAATTCCTCTTGTTTTTTATTTATTTCCACTAATTCCACAGTGTCCATTCTATAAGGGGTCTTTGATATGGGCCTTAAACCAAGAATTAAATCAATGTAAAACTCAACTTCTCCCTTTGGAGGATTTCCAGGTAAATCCACTAGAAACATATCAACATATTTTTGCACAATAGGTACATCGTATATTTGAACATTCCTTTCCTAACCCATAGTTATTTTATTCTCTTCCTCCATGATAATTGAATTTAGTAGAGCTACTGGGGGTGGATCTAGATAAGAATCAAATAGTGATGTTTCTTCTCTAAAGATAAGGTACTACATATCATCATCGAAAATTGTATCGTCCTTCTTCTTAAAATACAGTTTTACATCATGGTCCAAAATCCAATCCTTACTGAGTATTATATCAAATTAAATCATGGGTATGATGATGAGATCAGAAGATAAAAAACTTTTATATGACCTAATGGGAACTGATTCACAGAACTTTGTTGCAATGATACTCCCCTTATGAGTTTTGACTCACAACTCCCATGTTAAATCAAATTAGAAATATCTAATTTTCTTAGAAAACTAGGACGATATGAAACAATGTGATGATCCCGAATTAAATAATTCATTTTCTAAACTTGAGAAAACCATTAAATTACCTGCCACCACGTCTTTTGGAGCTTCAACCTCAGCATTAGTGATCACATAAGCTTGGCCTTGATCCCTTGGCCTTTTCCGAGGTATGTTTCCCTGACTCTTTGTACATTCATTTGCATGATGTCCCATCTCCATGAAATTGTATCATTTAAAAATGGTAGCTTCTATCTTCCCTTACAATCACCATGAAGATGACTTTTTGTTGACATTTGTAGAACACTCCTTTTCTTTTTAGATAGGAAACAAAATGCTTCCTTCCACAATTATCACAGGATGGAAATTCAACCCTTCCCTTCTTCCTTGTTTCCTTATTTCCTTTCCTAGATTTTTTAGCAGATCTCTTCTTCTCATGCTTTTCTTTAATGTCACAAGGCATAGATAATTAATTTTGTGTATTGATAGCACATGAGACAATATATTCTTACATTGAAATGTATTGTGATACTAATGCTCGATGGAGAAATTGTTTTGACCCATAAAAGAAACGATCAATCTTACTTCATGGGTTATGTATATAATATACGTCATGCCTTGCTAACCTTGTTATGTTGGCTTCATATGTTGTGATATTCTCATCTTCCTTTTGCCTTCGACTCAGAAATTGCCTTTCTATATTCGCTCGATGGTCAGGAGGAAAGTATTTTTCTAAGAAATTATCTTTAAACTCCCCCCATTACATACTTGATACTTCTTCATAATCCTTTGTGTTTTGAATCAATGAACACCATAGATCTGCATCTCCTGTGAGGCGATAAACTGCCATGACAACTTTTTACCTTTCAGTACTCCCCAAAAAATGAAATATTTTCTCTAAGGAATTTATTTATTTCTTAGCTACTAATGTATTGATACTAAAATTGAATGTTGGCGGTTGTTACCTCATGAAGTGATCTAACATTGATCCTCTTTGTTGTGGATCAGGGTGCTTCATACGGGTACGTTTATTATTCCTAACCTGAGTGTGTTGTCCCAGTATGTTGATAAGATGATCAGCACCACTTGCATCACCGGATTTGCTATAATTATCTTGAGTATGAGGGAAATCCCTACATGGATTACATGCAATGATATAGTTTACATTCCTTCCACTAGGAACCATTTCTAAACAATGACATAAACTAGATTAGTTTAGGAATCGAAATACATAATTCAATACTTGTAAATCTCTTAACATAAATTGAACAGTTTAAGGATATAATCCATAATCATAAAAATGTTTTATTTGAGGAAGTATATACTCACAAATCCTTCATAATGGTTTGTGAAGAAAATTATAATTATCCTAAGGATATCCCCCATAACTGTCCTAACCAAGATTTCAACAAGGCCTATTGTATACACCAGTTCCCGTTTGAGTCTAGCTCAAAGTAGTGTTTTTATGTTTTACCCTAAGGTACACCTGTGCTAGAGCCTCCTCTACCTACTAGAATATAGACAAGGATGTATTTCATGGAAAATACACAAAATCTATACATTATCAAAATTCTAGGAAGTTCTTCTGTACTAAACCTCAAAGTCTATCTCAGGATAATGTTCTCTAATTAGAGTTTTTCTAAATCTAGTTTCCAAGGTTTGTACTAAACTTCCTCTAATACCAACTATAACTCCCCAACCATAGTTACCCAGAGTAGGTGCATTATTACATAACATTTTCATGATCACAAGGAAATAATGTCTTGAAAGACCGATTAGTTTAGTATTATTGGAAACAATATTCATGAATAAGTTCAACTTTACAACTTGAAAAAAATACGACACTAATTTATTCCATTAGAAACATCCAAGCCTCATATATTATGCATGAAAGTCAGTCATAAATAACTTATTAATATCCAGGTAAAATGAAACATAAGAAATGGGTGAGCTCAAATGCTTAGTATGGTTATGAAATACAATGGAGGATAACATAAATATTAGGCGTGGCGAATAATTGAAAACACATGCCTTTAAAAATAATAAACATTAACACTTTTATGGAAGGAATATGAGCTGAGTAAATAATGAAATTATAAAAAATATTCATGGGTATTATACTAGTGAAATAACCACAAGAACCATCAATATTATTTTCATAATGAGGGATTGTATGCTGCCGGACATTCTGAAACATCTTGTCAAGGCCATGACCAAGACGTCTAAAAAAATATTTAGGCCTCGTCCAAAACCATATATCCAATTGTGAAAGGCATTGGCCAATTCCACCTCTAATTGTCTCATGATACCTACTGATACACTAAAGAGCTATAGCGGGCTCCACCATTCACATACTAAGTCAAATACATTCCTCATATGAAAAGTTTGAAACATAATATAAACATTCGTATTAAAACTAACATAATAAAAGTCCATAATTTAATCATAAACCATGAATGGTATAAAAATAAAACATCCATAGTTAAAAATATCACAACAACTTCAATAAAATATGTAATATTTGTATCATAATGAATCGACTTTAAACAAGTATAAAATCCATCAAAAGAGGATGACACAGATGAAATCTAAACTATTTGACAGAATATCTCATTCTTTTTGAAATCATTTAATGTCACATAATTATAAAAGAAAACATTTATTTTTAAAATATTCATATAATCTTGAAAGGGAATATTTGATGATGTTATAAAAGTGGAGAATAACTATACCTATCGTATAAGTTAAAAAAAGGTATTCTTGCCATAATTTTTTCGAAAAGGTTGTAAAGTACCTTATTTGGAAAATGATGGAAAGATTCCTTTCAAAACATATATAGTCAAATAAGGGCGTAAATTAATTTAACCCATAGTCTAGTAAACAGTAAATATGTTTTGAAATATATTTTTAAGAAAACACATATGTGGATGATAAAGAGGTCCCAGTAGATACTTACATAAAAACAACCTCAGATAATAAAGAGATTGTAGAATTAACCCTTACCTTGTTCATTTCCTTGGCAGAGGGTAGGTTAACATCCTATATAATGGTGAAATAATTGTTATAAAATTAACAATGAACCATATACATTAATATGATATCATATATTTTCTTCTAATATTGCTTTGATAATGATATTTCAGCAGTATCATCATTTTGGGTGTTAACTGATTCGTTTTCCTTTATATGTTCTGATAGATAAGTCATGTTTGTTATAGATAGGATGTATTTGAACCATATCCAGAATGATATTATGTTTTTAATAATTATTTTTAATATCCAAATGAAAACTATTCTTGAATGGTTACGATGGGGAATTAATGTTATCGCCTTCGTGGATATGGTAATCTGTACGTACGTACGAGCGACAATATCATTCTTTTGATAATAAAATTGTATATAATTGGATGTTATATCATATATAAAGAATAATTATCATGTTATAAATGTTATTTAAATCAGTTATACTCATTATTATACCCATCCAAATGATGAAGTGTTTTAACAACAAACATCACCACGACGTGGAGACGGTTAGTCGTACGTACGCATGTATGGTGACATTGTTATTTATCGGATGGATAGAATAATGAATATGGTTTTAACATTTTTATAATAACATAAAATCATATAAAACATATTGGAATTATTATTTTATAATGGAAATAGTAAAGAATGAGGAAGTGGAAGAAGAAAAGAACGTGAATGTGGGTGGTGAAATTATTACCTCTTATTCCGGTTCTTCCTTTTGATTTTCTCAAAAGGGCTCCTTATGTTGGATTTATGACCAAATTAATTCCTCTAGGATGAAGTGAGGGATTTCAGGAGGATATTTTGTCAGGGTTTGTACGATAAAAATGTTTGAAAAGTGTGAGAAATGGGTAGGAAGTGAGGGATTTTTATAAGGGAGAGGAGGGGCTGTTTAAGAAAGTTTGAAACAATTCTATTATTATAAATTGATCATCAGTTTCTAAATGTCAAATAATCATTACTGTCATAGATTAGATGACTAATGTTCGAAATGAAATAATCCAATAAGAATTGGAAAGGTTTTGGATATTGTTTTAATTTTTTTATTCTTATTTATTTAAATCATTTGTTAAAGTGGTAAATATCACATCATTATTGTGTCGTAAATAATTTAAACTTTTTGATGTCCAAAAATTATAAAAAAACTACCATGATGTCGAAAATATTTTTATCTTTCCATATAATATTTATTGTTGAAATGATAACTTATATAACCCCATGTAAAAATTATTTCACTAAAAAATATTTGTTTATGTCATTTTTGTATTTACTTTAAATTAATTAATATAAAGTTTCATTCTTACTCCCATGTGGCTCCATACGGTCGAAAATTTGACCAACAGATGTCTATGGTCGGATATTTATCATCCAATAGGATTAGGACACATATTAGGGTAATTTAATATTATTATAATACTATATTTTACCCTTATTTATTATTTTTACCCTTTAATCAAGGGTAAATAAAATATTTACAGAATTAAATATTTAAAATATATAAAAAAAAATATACCTATTTACACAATTTTTACCTACTGATTCCAAATATGGAATCCATTTTTCAAAATTCAAAACACAGAAGTGGTATAAATTAATTTAAAATTAATTTCCTCTATCAAAACAAAATGCATGTTTTTAAGAAATAAAAACTATCATAAGATTGACAATTGTTTATGTACAGTTTTAATGTGAAATTACATCGAATGATCAAAATTAGACTAAATTGTAAAAATATAATATAATAATACTTTAAAAACACACAAAATTATAATTTAATATATTAAATTATTTTGATTAAAAAAATTAATTAAAATTTAGTATTTTTCACTATTCATCAAAATTATGAAAGTTATCAGAAAAGTGCCAAAAATTCACCCTAAGAAAATTTCGATATTCCAAATCCAAAACTGAAGTCCTTTTTGAAGATAAAATTTATAAAATAATAAAAAGTGGGTATTACTATTCATAACGGCTACATTGATTGGTCGTGGTGTGTTAGAATCTCGATATTACTTACAATGCGAACTATTGCATTATTCAAAGAGAAACATACCATGGATGCATGGGGTGTTACACTAAATATATAGTACATTCTATTCCATGACATGAACCACAATTATGATATCCTCTAATAAAATTTTTTCCAAATGAATACTTCCATGAGGGTTATCTCCCAATACACCCTCCTATGGAACCCTCATATGTTGTCTCAGTGGAATGATACTACACACCAAAAAGGAAGGGAACATTCAAAAAAATAATCAACCTCAATTTAAAGAAAAATAATATATGAATAAACTAATATAGATATCAAAACCTGACACATGAGAATAACAACCCAATATACAATGGTGTATTAGGGATCATCATGACAAGAGCAATCTCAGAAGTCAGTATAACCAACCCATTGATTCTTGAAAATCCTACTTTTATTTATAAACTACCCAAGACCAGTCATAACCATGCTTTGATACCTATTTATAATGACCCAACCTAGGAAACTATCAAAGTTGGATTCACAATAGATTGTAGTAAGATTAGAATGGAATTTTTTAATCCTCGTGGGATGGTGACTAGAACATGAGCATCCAATAACAAAAAGAGGAATCTATTTACCAATCCTAAACCAAGATACATGGAATATATATAGAAATAAAACGATAAAATAAATATCTCATTACCCAAACAGTGTTAATCAATTCAATATAATAAAATTTATTAGATAAAACCCAATTTTCATGTCCAAAAACAACTAAACTTTAAACGAAAAAATCATCAACAACCACCCAATGTGATATATGGGAAACATCCCACAATCACAAAACCAGATATCCATAGCCGAATGACTAAAAACCATTCCACCTTACTTTATTTTTTCCCCATTCCAACCTCAGATAAAGCAAGGTCTACACACCCCTAAAAGTGTGTGCATGTTTTGAGCTAAACATGTTTCAACAAGATCCTACCAAGGTGTTCTATACCAATTATTTGTACAACAATTTCAATATACTAAATTTAAGGAAAGCATGACATGATAATAATTTAAATAATTTTATATGAAAATCATGATAATAAATTTCCCCATTTTCCAATTCTTTTACAAAACCAGGTACTAAAATTTGAAAAATAGTTTCTATGAATAATTTACATTAATAAAATCATGTAACATATAATATAAAATAAAAAATTCCTAAAATCAAATTCCTATTTTTAATCACCCCAAGTACAAAAATGGTTGGGTTAGCATGCTTTCTCATTATCAAAATAAAAATAAAGATTAATGTGCACTCTAGTCCTTGGAGTTAATTCATCTCTAAACTAGGGATGAGGGAACACCCAATAAATTGATCCCCCTATAATTTCATGATCTACATCCCAAATATAATATATCTATGATTTGGGAATGGAGGATTGGCATAGAAATTGAACCCACATACAATTTCAATGGACAAGGCCCAATATTAAACTCCCCACCAAGGTACCTAAGGTTCCCATATACAGATTATATAAAATCAATTTTAAAGGGATTATCACATTCAACAAACTATTCCAATAAATCCGTTTAAAAAAAATATTATTTCAAATCCAATGTCATTATTCATTTCTTAATGCTTGAAAAACACCTTTATTTTACAAAAATGAGGGGAGAGCCATATTTTCTCAAAACCCCCTTTTTATGAATTCATATAAAAAATCAATGATTAGGACAATTGATTTATAAAACTATTTATAAAAAATTATAATTAATAGTTCATAGAACATATGATAAAGATGAGACCACCTACCTCATGTTCAGTTCGCACACCACCCACAATTGAATCCACACACCAGAAACAAATGGGATTCAAGATAATGTGAGTGGAGGCTCTAAAAATGATTCTTATGACATAAAAACTTGTTTCTAAAATACAAATGGTCACTATAGATAATTTATTTACTCATACCTTCAGTGTCACACATTATACAACAACAAATGATAGGACTAGCCTCTATAAGAAAATAACCTAAAGGATCTTGAATTTATTGAAGAAGGATCATATCCTGATCAAAAAATTACAAAAAGTAATCCAAGATCCACTTATAAAACAAATATATTTATATTAAACATGAAGAGGTTGATCGAACATAAAAAAACCTTGATAACTGATCAAACCATGATTTGAACATCAAGAAGAGGAGTTTGGAGGGAATTAGATCGCACAAAATCTCAAGGAGAATACCAAATTTTCTTGTGAAGATAAGGGAGGAGAATGATAAAAGATATAGGTTACTAAAACAATTAATCTGATATAATAGAGAGGATCCATGATATGAATCATGGATTCCTTATTGGAACTTTTAAAATGGTAGATACGCTGAAAAAGATATCACCTTGGATTAAAATCCCTAAATCATAGTTCATTATGTGATAAATATATAACATCATAAATATTTTTCACATATTAAACAAAAAAATTGGTTATTACCAAAAACTATTCATTTAATGAATATAAATACACAACATGAGTCAAATTTTATAACAATTTTTCTATCTTAGTGAGTAATATCCTCCTCTAAACACTTGAAGAATACTTAAAAAGATGCCTAACATAAAATTAAGGATGTTAAATGAAGTGAACATTTCATCAGTGATTTATCGTTGAGAGAGGTAGGGGATGAACTAGTGATAATCATTTTACAATTTCTTCTTTCATATCCACCTTTATGGCTGGTGTTGGCACCCATAATTGTGCATCAAAATCTTTGTTGTTTTTGTTTTCTTGTGTTTGAAGACTATGAAAATTTATCATTATTCTTTGTATAAAGGACTCAAAGGATGCACATATGGATTGTATTTTCTCTATAAGGGGAATATAGTTTTTTTTATTAATTTCATTTTACATAGATTAATTTCTATGTATTTATGACAACCACACTTACCAAAAAAAATGGGCCAACCAGAACTAACTGACCAAGCTAGCTCGACCCATGCCCATGTAGGGATTACCTCAACCACACCACGAGAGCCAACCAAACTAGATAGCACACATGTGGAATAGGGTGAATTTTAATGAACCCGCACAATTGGGGAAGACATCTACTAAAGGGAGGAATCATGGACAAATGCGTGGCACCACAGTATAGGGAAACATGATGGCAGGAGGGTTTGGATTTCAGAACAACAAGCCTTATTTCTTGTTTGATAAACTATAGTGATAACATTGTAATGTTTCAATGTGAGAAGAGATATTCAATGTATTGTTCATGTGATTAATCCTTGCTTCTCAATCATTTAATCACATCCATCAATTTAAATCCCATGAGGTTCATTGGAATCTCAAAAACCTATACTGTAAATTTTTTAATTCATTCGATCTTTTATAAAATGAAGGATCATCTTCAACCTCCCGACACCCTGGTTTTATGTTGCACGACACACCTAACATCCACTTCAAATCACCTCCATCACCAGTCAATCATTGATATCTAAATAATCTTAATAAAAATAGAATGATACCAATATTATTGACATCCTTCATCTATATTATACATGATCTGTTGCATGAATTCAGTTTCAATAGTCATTGGAATGCTACAAGATCATACACCAGCACATGAGGCCATCACATGATGATTTTTTGATCACACAATCAATAAAACACAACCAATGAAGTCATCATGTATATTTTAAGATCACAAAAAAATGATTTTATTTTTTATGGTTTATTAGATAAATTAAAACCAAATTATCAGAAGCTATCATGAAGCATCTCATAAGAAAACCTAAGGAATTAATATCACACAAAGCTGTCCTACAACTACATGATGTCAATCCCATGAAATCAACCATCGCCTCAGCCAACACACTCGGAGTCCCCCTGTGAAAAGTGATGCCTCTATTGGATGACCTCATCCTATAAATACCCTAATCCCCAGAGAAAATATACACATGTGGGGAGAGTAGAGGGAGAAGTGGAGAAGGAAATCATAGGAACAAGGTACGCCAGCGATCATCCCTAGAGAACCTCCTCAGTTGATTGTGAGAAACTATTTCATGATATCTTGAATATCAAGTGATCACATTAATAACAAAATATCATTAAAAGTATGATTTATATGAGGTATTCACACATTCTCATGATACACACATTGGTTTCATGAAATCACTGAGAAGGAATTTCATCAACAAATATATTCCCAATATACACCCATAAACTCATTAAAAAGACCTCCTATAAGACCTCCCTATGGGTTGTGTGATCTCTTGAGTGATAGAACATCATGAGGTACAAAGTATTGGTCCATGGACATGTAACCCACTCAAGATAGTGTTTTCAAGAATAAACCAGAAGATAAGCATCTTATGATACCACAAACTCATTGGCCTCATGATACTCCTCCACTCAGCCTCATGGTGTATACTAGGGGACTTGCACCCCCACCCCACATATTTCATGAACTCTTCCTCACTATGTGATGTATACCTTCATCCATGTACATGATTGAATCAATGGGAACCCCCTACACATGAATATAAACCTCATCGCAAGGCCTCATAAAATTCATATAGATTGAATGACTTTGAGAATCATTCCGTGTCAACATGAAGACACCCATCAATATGCAGGTGGATTGGGAATGTTTATAATCTATTGTACAAAACAACATCTTATTGATATAACCATTTTCATGACCCAATTAAGGTTATGTAAACCACATGAGAAAGGGTCCTCATGCAATGATATCATGTGTGTTACCCTTCAAATCTGCATATCCTCGAAACTCATAGACATGTCATTTCATTAACATCAAAATATTAGAAGGTGTAGTGTTGAGGAAAAAACTTGTTTATGCACCCTCATCCTAGGTTTATTGTTCTCCATGCATTTTTGAAACATGATCCATTAGGGAATGTGACTCAAAACATGTATAATTTCAGGATTTTAAACATGTTTGTGAGACCTCTCCATGTGATTATTTTAAGGTCATGAGATATCAATATTCCCCAAAAATTGATCATTGTCTTTGGATATCCTATGACATGTGACTTTGATCACAAGGCAAGCCTTGGGAAAATTTGGTTGATATCACAAAAACTAAATTGAATGCCACTATTGTCAGGTGACGGTCCAAATTCAATATAATTTGATCGGCCAACAGTCCATTGACATGTTTTCATTATCACAAGACATATTGTGTACAAATCAATTTGATCTCATAACATCTTGTTAACATGTCTAAATTTTCATGTGATTTCACAAATACATGCCTTCGATGATCATGTGGAAGCCATTTGACATGTATACTTCAATAATGTGAAGGTGTTCAGGATGGGCTAGGTTGATCATGCGACATCATAGAGACATGCCATCTTCAATCATTCACAAGAAATTAGACAAGTCCACTTGGGTTATGAGAATCATTTTGGACATGTCTTCTTTACTCATGCAACGATATTTAAGACAAGTCATGTAATTAGGAAGACACCAATGGATGTGTGTTCCATGTAATATTAATGCTCTGAATATGTCATGAATACAATCAATAGATTTCCAACAAGTAGCTGAATCATTTCGAGAAAATCCTCTAGGATAAGTACACTTTTTTTGGAAAACCCATTTTAAATCATGAAATGTGTCCCCGACCATGAACCATTGGATTCATGACACTTTAAAAGGGGGTATTTTACTTGATGAGCTATGGGTTATGCACTTATGATACCCTATAAGTTTCATTCTCTTGAATAGACCTTTTATGGTTGTTATCTCTCTTTATCTATGAGAAGATAAAGAATGAAAATTCCATAGGGAAATGCCAGTGTGTAAGCCCTGACCAATTAACTATGAGAACTCGGATTTCTATCTAAATAAGATGTGTAGGATTCCTCATTGAGGCTCGAGATCCAATGGGAATCCAAAATTGTGTAACCCTTATCTTTCCTTAATCCATGGAGATAAAAATAATTTATCTCAACATGATCACCTACCTCATCACATAAATGGGTTAAGGGGTACTAAACTATGTGAACTCTGATTCCTATCCATATAGGATACGTATGATGCCTTCCTAATGCCCAAGCTCAAACAGACATCCACTTTGGTAGAATTCCCACTATGCCTCTGAAATTTCATCAATCAAGACTCTATCCCTTGGGTTGATCATTTTACCTCATCCATCAGTAGACTCAAGATCCATCTAAATTATGATTAATCTCAATCCTATAATAAACAGGATATATAGGATGTCTTCCAAAGGAATGCACTCAAATGAGCATCCACTTTTGTGTTTGTACCCCCCCCCCATCTTCCATAATTCTTTTATCCTTTATCTTCCATCCATAGATGAGACGTGGGCCTATACATGATCATAATTTTAAAAATAATCCTCGTTCATTCCCCCATGTTCCTAAAACCAATCAGCAGGTTAGGGATGAATTGAACTACGATGCCTCTAATTCTTGTTCTAATATAGGATACATAGGATGGCGTACTATGGCTCGAGCTACATACCACATCCACCACAAGATAGAAAATCATACCTCTCAAAGTGTAACATTGTGTAATAATCGTACAAATATCCTCTCATGCAATGCGTCTGATCTTATGCTATTTATTTTTTCTCACACAGAGTATGAATCACATGATCATAGAGGTTAAAAATGATCGTACCAATAACATGATGATAATTTCCCTAATGTGGTGTCACAATTGGGATGTATCTATGATTAAATCTCATCTTCACTCAAAGGTCCGTACTCCTGATGAAGAAATCCAGCATAGTCTTTTATGCATTAGCCTTTCATGGGGCCTCTATTGTCATATATCTCATGACACAAATTCATGTTATAATAACTACATAGACTCTGATTCCTATATCAAATATGATACATCAGATGTCTCGTTGAGGGATGAGCCTAATATTTTCATCCACAAAACATGAAGAAAAACATCATGGATGATTCCAGTCACATGACCATAAACTATGTCAAACAAACTATGTGGGTTTTGATTCCTATTTTCACAAGACACGTAGGATGCATTGTGGAGGTTAAACCCCATTTCAATGACACCATCTACTCCCCTAAATGAAAATATACTCCAATGTTCCTAGACAAGGACATAAAATAAAGCATCGTAAAATAATAAGAGAGTGATAAAGAACTAGTGACATGATCAAAGTCATTCCTGTCAAAACATGTTCTTAATAAAGATATTGACATAAGAGTAATATATACATTATCAAATATTAGGAAATATTTCACAAACAAATCTTAATTCTATAAAAGATTCCTAGAGTATGAAACAATTCCCCTCAAAAGGGTGTGATGGGGCCAACCTCCCTTCCACTCAACCAATGTGAGTTCCTGAGAGTCATTGGCCTATGAACCCCAAAGGACCACCTAACTTTGGATAGTAGGACCATACTCAATTAATTATGTGGGAACCATTTGGAGTTTCTAGAGAATAATAAATTAATGGTAAAACACAATGCGAACACTTGATCAAGGAATTACCCCCCTCCCCCAATCAAACTGTTGGGCATAATCCCATCCAGTTTTCCATGATGAAACTAAATGGTAATCCCAACATGAATTTTTTTATCTATATCATCCCTTTAATGGGTCAAAAAGGATAGATTGTCAAATTTCCACTATGCTAGTTTTTTTCTCATTCCACAACATAATGGTGATCCCAACATGATTCCTTTAAGGTCCTAACCCTTGTGAAGAATTATGGGACCATATAATTATTCTTTATCTATGAAAATAATTTATTGAATATGTACTCTTATATATCATGCTTCTCTAATAAGGTGTATTTTTTCCTCCGCATGACTATTGATATTCCTTGAAATTGAAATGGAATCATTGAATGTACCAATGGATTCTGAGATCATTGGACAAGATGCTTTAGCCCCAAGGCCTTAACATACAATGTCACTAAAAAACCCACCAGTAACAATTGGTGAATATCAAGATCAATGATTACCATGTCAAAATATCAATTTTTACTATGGAATCAGCTAACGATATCCTTTGGAGGATGAACTCCCACTTGCCATATTTCAAACAATAGGTTATAGGAGAGGATGTGTCCATTATTTCCACATTCAACCACATTGGGGGCCTATCCGAAGAGCACAACAACACATACCTTCCTTGACTCAAGAAGGTGAATTGGGATAGTCAGTATGATAACTCAATCAATTAGTATATTCTTAAATTTTATCCCTTATGTTATGGTCAACATCATCAACATGTGACCTTGATTCCATAAGAGGCTATAAAAAAGTTTGTTCCTACACCAATTGTACTTGTTGGGAAAACTAGAAAGAGAAACCTCAGAGGTTATCCAATCAATGAAACTCTACAGTAGGTGAATATTCCAACTACCTCTAATGAATATGTTTCTCACAATTATATCTTGATAATGGCACAAAATAAAATCTAGTTAAAAGCTATCCAGGATATTTTGACTTCATCACAGCTAGTCTTGGTGACTTTGGAGTCCTAGGGAGCACCCCAGCTGGTAGGGATGAAGGAATTTTTATCATATTTTACCCTAGGATCATCTTAAACATGGGAACTAACTCCTAAAACATTATCATGGAAATCGACCCCTAAATGGTAAAATGGGAACTGACCCCCCCAAAACGACAAATTGAGCACCAAACCTCAAAAGAGATACTCCGTCGAGGAGGAGAACCATCCCACTTATGTATTATTCCATATTATGTGAAATATATATGAAGAATCTATTATATATATATGATCACACTCATGGAGATTATATTGATAGCCTCATGCATGCATCTAGGTCATAGCAGGTTGTCCTTCCTTCTGCCGTCGATATAGGAAAAGAATGGATCAGTGATATATTTTAGGAATCCATAGAATGTTCCACTGTCCATGTTTATATTTCATAAGGTGATGAAAAGGTCACATGTAGATAGTGTATGTAGTGGATTTAGTCTTTGGGTGTACATGTTAGAGCTCCTTTCATCATCCACTCACCCTACAACTAATAAAGGAGATGGGTTTTTCATGGATCGTTCCATCCAGCCCCTTAATGTTGGAAATGAAATTTCTATAGAAGAATGAACCAAACATCTCCAATGAGAGAATAGGGATATCAGATAAATATTTTTAGGAATACTCAATAGATCTCTACCTCAGTTGATGTACCAGCACCTACCTAGAGAATCATGCCTTATAGTAATGTTCCCCATACCATAGGGATAGAGGAATTTACATATTTCTTATCCCCTCATTGGGTAAAATCCAAAACTTGTTCCACCTCTCTATAGCCCTCATGGCTAGGGAGAATTACATCTTTTCCACCTCCTAATATTAGATATTCTAGAAACTATCTTCCCTTAGATACTACAAAAAAACCACCTAGTGTGTTAGGATATTTTTATCATTGGGAACTTTCTATGTCATCCAAAACCCCAAATGATTCAGTACCTACCATGGACCAATAAAGACCATGAATTTATATCAGAAGCACAAAACTCAACCATACACCAGGGACATTGGAGGTATAGATAACAAATGGTATAAGTAGAATTATCTCCCATATCTTGAAGAAATGCAGTAAAAATTATATTCCTTCCCATCAAGACATGTCTCCCGTGATTTGAACTATACCCTAGAAAATGGATTGATATAGCTATTGAAAATAATTAATTTGATAGAGGCATTGGAGGAACACTATAAAAATCATTTCCCCTATCATCGATATCTCAGGAACATAATATAAGGTTTCATTTACTTTAAATACTATCTTTAGGTGCATATGGACATGGGGATATTGGAACCACCGACACCTAAATCCCTAATTCAGTCATCTAAAAACTCCAAACATGACATACATGTAGTGTAGCAGAGAATCAGCCACACAAATCATAGGCATAAGTGACCTTATTTCAATACAAGGATTAAAAAAGCCTATTATTTACAAACAAACAATTCCTCGTGTATTTGGACTATTACATTGAAAATAGTTGGATGGAACTCCCAATAATAAGTAATCCTACTAAGGAAGGGTTGGTGGGAAGTGAAAAGCATTTACCCTATCATTGACCTATCATTCACAAAATAATTAAAAGCCAGATCATCAAGGCTTGGTTAGGGATATAGGTAAATGAAGCCATGATAGAGTTGAACATTCTAGAAACCCTTACAATATGTATAAGAGTTATCAAAGTTCCATTGGAAGACCCGCTCTCATGATAGGTTATTATCTTTATCCTTACCACAATAAATTTCACTGAAAGGCCTTTATCCTTACCACATAACATTAAACTTCAAGGTTTATTTCCTTACCGCAAGATTTTACAATGCATGGTTAATGTATATGACGCATTAAATTTAAATGCATGGGTTTTATTGAACTATGTAGGTCTTGATTCTCATCCTAATGAGATATATAGGGCTTTATGGATCCTATATATTTTCATAACCACTTCTATTCATTTCCTTAACACAAGACATTAAATTGCAAGACTGATTTCATAACCGAAAGACATTAAACTACATGGTGGACATCCTTACCATAAGATATTAAAGTGCACAGTTTATGAAATTTCTGTACGAAATTAAACTCAATGGGTTTTTTATAAATAAATACAACTTTATTCTCATTTCAATGAGAAAAGTAAGAATTATGGATCCTATATTCTATCCCATATACCTATATTAACATCCTTACCAAATGATGATAAATTTCATGCAACACGTCCCATCCACATGATGATAAGTTGTAAAACATCTTAATCTCTAGGGTACATTGTCTGCATTAGGTGGAAATTGTAGTTTTTATAAGAACCAATGATATAATACAATATTGATCCCAAATATATCTATAAAATTCCAATACCCTTAGATGCATTCTAGTAGCGTTTTATGATAGGTCACCTTGCCAAACATTCTGGTAGAAGCATTAAGGACACCTTGTCAAATGCAGAATGTTGTACTTGAGAAAGCATGCTGATACCCCTGCTAGTTCAAACAAGGTTTATTATTATATCTAGGAAGCAAGTATATGGAATGTATATTTCCATTACTCATGAATATATTAAATCAGAATATTTTAATGGAATTAGGAGGAAATAATTGGGTGTATATCCCCAACTCAACCAAATACAGAAACCATAATATTCTATAATTTCAGAGAATACATTTATATATTCTAATACATAGCTTGTATATGTGTCAGTGCTTTGTGAGAAAAATAGAGGATCTTTGTTGGTATATTTTTGTGAAGGTTCAAGGATAAGAATATATTTCAATCCCTATATATAATGAAAAAACACTCCGATCAGTATGAACAAGTATCTACTTCAGAACCAGTGGATATCCTTCCTCCTATCAAGAAGGATTATCGGCGTATTCTGATAAAGGACACGATATAAGGACTGGCCTCATATCCTCGTTCCAACTAGGGATCACCATGTAAAACTATCCCATACCTCGATACAGGCTCATATCTATATCGAAAAAAATATACAACATACTTAAAGGCCCGAAATTAAGCTCATACACTCATTCCGGACAAGGCTCACCAAGTTAGAGTGGCACATGCCTTGGGATATGCACATATCGTTGTCAGAAAATTACTTGTAGCATATTCCAACGGCTCAGGATCATGCTCGTATCACAATTCTGGTAGAGGATCAGTGGGTTAGAGTGGAAAATTCCTTGGGATAGGCTCATATTCTAGTCGAAAAAGTTACCCGAAAAAATCCCAATTTCTTACAGGAGGAGGGAAATATCCATTCTCCCATTCTAGAGGTATACCAAAAAATTCTTATAGGGAATTTATATTCTTACTGGGTTCATATTCTAATGGATCACAATGTTATAATGGAACATTCATTGGGATAGGCTCATACTACTATCAAATTAGAACAACAACATATTCCAAAGGTCCAAGATCAAGCTCATATCCCCATTCTGGATGATACTCACTATGTGAGTGTAGAACATGCCTCTGGAAAGGATTCTTTCCCTATTAGAGAATCTCTTTATAAAATCCAGTAGCTTCTCTGTAGATATCTCGTATTACATTAGCACCATATAGTTATCAATATATTTTGGAAGCCATCATAGTGTAGGATTATATCCCCACTCAACCCTAAAAGGTTGGATGACATATTTCAGCCTTGATGTAGAGTGAGGCTCAAACCCTGGACCTACTCAATTCCATGATTTATTGAGGTTTTTCATGACACATTAACACCCCAAGGGTCTATCCACGCTTCAAACTAAGAAAAAGGTGGTTATTATCATGTTATCCCTCCTCATAGTGGTGTGGAGATGGATCCTTGGGACTCCACTCTTATATTTCTTCCTGTTCAACCTCCCCATAGTTATATCTCCCATAGATAAATAAATCCTCACCATGACCAAAAACAATTATAGAGAGAGGTGATGAAAAATATTTGGCACCTTCATACAGAAGTATGCTTACAATACTGAGGTTAACCAAATATAGTGCCCCATTAACAATCAACATCACTTCCCCATTGTTAGCAGGTGGACCAGAGAGGAAACCTCTTCGGTATGACCAGGTAAAGAAATATATATCTGATGAAGAAGTGTCAGAAATAAAGATATGGAACATGTTATCCAAAAGAGACCCCCCAATCATTCCTAGAATCATCTCCACTTCCAATTATGATGTATTAAATAGTTCAAAAAGGGAGTTCTATAAAATTTCATAACCACATGTGATTTAACTATATGGAGTTCTTCCTAACCACTTTAAGATAAACTATATGGGGTTCATCATAACCCGATGATATTAAATTATACTGAGTTCATCCAGACCACATGAAGTCAAACTGTACAGAACTTATACTAACCACATTATGTCAAAATGTATGTTGTATTACCTAACCAGATGTTGTTAAAATGTACAGAACATGTCCTAGAAGAAAGATGTTAAAATTCACAACATCACTTATCCAGGGAGAAAGAAATTAAACTAAAAAATGACCCAATTCATGAAAGTATGACTTTAAACTGCACATCCTCTCATTTCCTAGCCACATTATGTTAAATTATATAGAGTTTGTCCTTATCACATGATGATAAACTGCATAGAGTTCGTTTTAACCGAATGATGTTAAACTTTACGCAGTTCTTCCTAACCACATAATATCAAACTATACAGATCTTTTTGTAACCACATGATGATACACTTTATAGAGTATGTTCTAACCATATTACATTAAAATGTATGGAACATGTCCAAGAAGAAATATGCTAAACTGCATAACTTCTCTCATCCTGAAAGCAAAACGTTAAATTGCACAGTGCCACAAGTCCTAGTAATAAGATTTTAAACTACACAAAATCTCATGTAATAACCACTTGACACTAAACTATACGGAAACTTTCCTCAGCAAATGACATTAAATATCATTGGAAACTCTATCTCCCTAATGACTCACCACACATGAGCTTGATCTATGTGAAGGAAGGATGAAATTCTTCCACCCCGTGTGAGATTTAGCTCTGCATAAGGAATGTCTTCATCCAAGAACAATATGTGGCTTTATTATTTCCTTTAGGGGATTCATTGTGAGGATCTAACCTCTATTATTATTTCCAATAACAATATTCCACTTCTTTCACATTGCAGGGTCCCCATTATAACCGAATGATGTTAAAATTCAAGGAATATGTCCTTTCCACATGACGTTAAATTTCACAAAAAATTTCATTTCCAGCGAACAATAAACTGCATGAGTTTTCTAGAATTATTTGTGTCTCCATTCCTTTTAATTTATGATACATAGTGATTCCTAGATTTCCATCCTTGCATCTAGCCACAATATCCATT
The DNA here is from genome assembly GCA_963277665.1 of Viscum album. Classification (NCBI taxonomy): domain Eukaryota; kingdom Viridiplantae; phylum Streptophyta; class Magnoliopsida; order Santalales; family Viscaceae; genus Viscum; species Viscum album. The sequence goes on from OY728139.1 coordinate 620,550,382, forward strand.
TTAATTTTAGGAAACCAACATCCTTGTTACATGATGTTAAACTACATGGTACCTTGAAAACACTATGTAGGTTGATTTATAGCATCTTAGGATACATAGTGATGTCTATTTATACATTTCTTAGCCTCACTACAAAAAATAATGAAAATAATTCACACCTATGTGTTTGTTTTATACCAATGTAGACAGTTTCCCATTCAAGAACTACATGTGGCTTGATTCCTATCCCCATAAGATATGTTGTGACACACTAATCTCCAATCCTAGGCCGAACTATAACAAATGATAACATAAATACATCCCAATTGAATAGGGATCGATCCATACAATAATGTTTTATCTATGTACAAGTCATAACAAAATATGTCCTGTTTTTGCAAGAAATATATTTTGCACAATTTTTCACGTCGGTTATCACATCCTTACAACATGAAGAGTAAAATATAAGGAAACTTTCCTTATTACATGATGTTAAATATCATAAAAGAATGTATTTCATTAATACATGACATTAAACTATAAATACTATCATCCATTATCATCCTTTATCAAATAGCCACAGGAGCCTTACCCCAATAAGCTAGAGTAGATGGTGTTTATTCCATCTTTTAAGCACATCAATTCTTAAATTTCACTTCATGTATTTAGAACCTAATGTTTTCACAACCATTCATGGTCCTTGGGAAGAAAAATAGTTCTCCCAGTCTGACCATGATATTAATGAAGAAGGGATTAGACCCACCAACCATAGATATATTAGATCTGTAATAAGGGATTTCTAATCCTTGTGATATTGATTTCACCATGGAGGAACTCAACACCCGAGAGTTTTCTAGGCCATCCCTAGTATGATTGTCATATAACATTTTCATGAACTCAGAACCTCAATCCTTGAATTACAAATATTTTCATCTCCCACTCAAAAATATGTTGGAGTGATCTTAACCATTGGTATCCTAATTTGGATCTTGTGTATCCTCCCCCATATTTGGTCCATGTATGTGACGAAATTAAACTACCGACACATTGGTCAAATATGTATGACCTAAATATATTTCCCATAATAGTTCAAATCATAATACCTTAAACTACAAGTGAAGGAGGCAAAAAAACATGTAATGTTATACCCCAGAAGTGGGTGTCCTGGGAAAAAGTGAACTCTCTTCTCACAAAAATCCTCATCTCTAGAGTTTAGGAAAAAGTTACTATGTAACTAAATAAGGTATAAAGCTCATAATTCATACTTTATATCCCATGTAAAATCCATTCTATGATCATTGGACCCCCATGTAAAAGAAAAATAGTTATATTTATGGTTTTTCAGTTATCATATACACAAGAATATGTTCTCTAGGCAGTGACAAAACATATAGGGTTCTCAAACCCTTCTTGGATATTACATTACCAATAAATCAAACATCATGATTTGAGTTCTTTAGGACATTGAAAACATTTCATAAACCATGTTAAAGAAAATAGATATCTCTTATTTTCCATTATATCGATGTATAAGGGCTTAGACCCACCAACCATGGACATCTTGGATTGATCTGAAGGGATTTTTTATTTATACGACAATGACATCACCATAGTAAAACCCAACACAGGGGGGTGTTCTAGGTCATTCCCTACATGATTTTCCCATACCTTCCATGTTACCTGAGTGCTTTGGACCATGATTTATAATCCTTATTCCAAAATATCATATCAAATTCGATGTCCTCGATGGTATATCACTTTGTTTTGTACCCTTTATCTACGAAGGAATGCGACACTCCATTCCGGAACCTTTGATAGACCACACATTTTGATTTGAAACTATAGGGAGTATGGATCGGGGTTCACAATTAAGAGATGAATTTCCCTAAGGTGACAGATCCCTTTCTAGATAGAATTCTTTCATACCTATCTTTATTTGTTAGACACATGATTATTTTAAAATCTTCCATGGACCTCAAAAAATATTGGGGATAAACTCTACATAGGCAAACATGTAATCCATATTCACTCATCCCTATAAGATTTTACCTATAATGTAGATCCATATTATCTTTATAGGAATGGTACTCTAATACCTATAATCCTCATCAACACAATAGAATAACTCATAACCTTATGGTATCTTGGGCCCTCACAGGAATGTAAGCCACATTCCATGATTAATAGATCCTATCTCATGGGTACATGATTTATGCAACCCATATTATGATTATCTAGGCAGACTTCTGATTCCCTATATTTTATCCATCGACCCATATTACCCCCATAAATATTCAATGTCCCTTAGTAATGAGTGGATACTCATTTTTTCATGATGGTGATGCATCATGGCTTTCACCTACAAACCAGAGATATCTCCTCCTTCCAAAAAAGGAACTCCAATCCTTGTATGCCTTGAAAACTCCACGGTGGAACCCAGAACCATAGGGTGTTTTGGGTAATACCTAGTAGGTCTTCCACATTATGTATTTATAAATCAATTCATTGAAGTAAGACTTTAAACTGTATGGAATTTAGAGGATGGATCTAAAAGACTCTAATCTACATCGATATATGGTTTGAGCTACAAGACCATAAACTTTTGTGATATAAGGTCTGAGCTAAATGAGACTAAACTATATTGATTGAAGGTACGATCCAAATACCCTAAACTAAAAAGGTAAAATGTCTAAAACAACATTCTCTAAACTACAATGATAGTAGTTATAAGCTAAAACACTCTAAACTATAATACCGTAATGTTCTAGATTAAAAGACCATAAAACATCCAACTGAAAGATACGTAATGCTTACCAGGTAAAAACCTGATAAGGGAATCTCATGAAATAATAGAGTATCTATTTGATGGAAATTAAATGTGTTTCATCAAGGAAATATTAATATTTTTTAAATCAATAAAGGCACAAAACAGTTTTGGTCAAAAATTGGTTAGAAGGAATCCTGAGTGAAATCCATGTCCAGGATCGCTAAGTCCTCCTCCATATAGAGACATGAAAAATGTTTGGGAAAATAAATAAAGAGATAAAATTATTTTGGATCCAAGATATGGCATTATTAAAAATCAATATTTTATCTCTAGGTCCCCTGACATAGGCTGAAGTTAGATAATTTTACCTTCGGGATGGACACCATGCCCAAATTATTCTATTCAATCAGATGATTTCAAGACAACTAGAGAAGGTGCATCAATGATTAATTTCATGTTAGTGGGAATTCCGGAACATTTCTCAAGAGAAACCTTTTGTAGGTTAAGCACTAAAATCTAGGAGATTGGATATTTTTAGTATTTAAAATAATGGATGGGTATCACAGATTATCTAAGAAACATATCCATCCGAACGTAGATCTCTACCTCGGAGTTCATCACAAAACAATGACATTACCCTTACTATATATGAGCTTAACCAATATAAGGAAATTCATCATAGAGTTATTTATCAATGACCCTATGTTCCCTACGCATGAATTTGATCTTCATAGTTCTATATTTTAGAATGACATTTGTCTTGATTCCCATTCTAATGGGATAATTAGATACATCCATGTACCTTACATCAGATCCATCCACATGTCCCTTTTCACTCAATTACTATCCCATCATGGAATTCATATTCATTTCAAATTAAGGGTATCCATGACCAAATACAAATCCACTTCCTATTTTGGATTTATCTAATCACTCATGGTCAGATGTTTCCTATGTATATCACTTAAAATTCCTTAGTTAATATACTCGTGATAGATCCTCTTAGGAGGATCAATATCAAGGATCATAAAATATTCTTATATTTTGAAGGGTGATCTATATTTAACATAGAAACATATTATATTCATTTAAAATGTATATCATTATTAGGGGGAATTTTTGATGGAATTCATAATTTTTTACCTTACAATTTTTTGTTGAATATTTCAAATGTCCAAGGACTATGAAAAATTACTGGTATGACTTATATGAAGAACTCATAAGACACACATACGGCTTGGATTTTCTCTATAAGGTAAATAAATTTTTCTCCCATATTCATTTTACAATGATTGATTTCTAATTATTTATGAGAACCCACCTTTCCAAAAAAAAATGGTCCGCCCATCACCAATAGTCATATCTAGCTCGACCCAAGTCCAAAGAGGAGTTACATAAACCATGCCTAGGGAGATATCTTAGACATCTAGTGTACAGGTGGCATAGGGTGCATGGGAATACACCCATGTAAGAGGGGAATACTATCACCATAGGGAGGTAGTGTAGAAGTATGGGCTGTTCCACCTTACAAGGCAACCTGATAGTATGAGGGTTTGGATTTCTGAACCCCAAGTCACACTGTTTGGTTGATAATCCACTACAATACCATTGTAAAATTTCTATGTGGGATGGGTTATTCATGGTAATTTTCACGCGATTAATCCTAGATACTCAATAATTAAATCATGTATGTCTATTTAAATACTTTGATACACATTAAAATATCATAAACCCATGATAAAAAAATAGAAATCAGATGATCCCACACAACATGAAACCCCATCTTCAACATCCCAATACCTTGGTAAAAAGTTTCGAGACATCCCTAACATCCACTCGACAACATCTCCATATCCATTAATTTTTTGATAGCCTAACGAGCCCTAGAAAACCAAAATGGATACCCTAATTATTGAAATCCCTCATCTATCTTGTATGAAAGACATCACATGAATACAATTGTAAGAATTAGTGGCATACCAAAAGAACATCCACAAAACATGAATCCATCGAATTATGATTTTTTGATCACGTGGCCAAGAAAACACTACCACATAACTCACCATTTAAAGTTTATGACTGGGAGAAACAAATGTGTTTTGTAGGATTTATTGGACGAATTAAAATAGAATTATAAAAATCTATCATAAATCATCGTAGAACAAAACAAAATGAATGAAGATCATTTGAATCCATCTTATGGTTTCATTATTTTGATCCCACAAAATATTCCTTCACCTAGGCCAACACACACATTTTCCTCTCAATGAAAAGTGGTTCCACATTATACATATCACAACATATAAATACCATTCTCCCCTTAGAAAAAATACACACATAAGGACAAGATATGGAGAAGTGGAGAAGGAAAGTGGAGAAACTAGGAATACCGTTGATCGTCCCCATATATCATCATCGCGTGATCCCAATAACTGATTTCATGAAATCTTGATGATTATGAAATTTAATGAAATACCTAGAGTCATGTGATGTCTGGTTTATATGGGGTAACCACTCGATTGTGTGATACCACCCTCGGTTCCATTACTTCACCAAAAATGACGTTCATCCACACAGACAGTCTTGGTGTGCGTCCCCTGAATGAATTCAAAGACATCTTGAAAGACCTCCCTTGGGGTCGCATGATCTTAGGATCGATAGAACCCCATTCCACACAGAAGGATAGAACCAATAATATAAATCATACTCATTATGTTGTACCAAAGAATAAACCAGCAGACACAAATCTTAAGATACCATAAACCCTTGGCCTCACGGTACTCCTCTTCTCGGCCTTATGGTGCAGACTGGACGACATTCCCCAAAATATTGTTTTCACTCTTCCTCACCATGAGATGTGCACCTTCATCCATACACACAAACAAATCAATGGGCATCACATGTTAATGGACATAAAACCCATTGGATGACATCATGAGGTCATGTAGATCACATTTCTTTGGGAATCTTGAAGTGTCAATATAAATACACCTATCAACATGTAGGTGTATTTGGAATGTGTATAATCCAGTGGAATGACCCTTAGCTTGTAGAAAGAACCCTTGAAAAACCCAAATAAGGTCATCAAAACACATGATAATGTGGCTTTATGTAGTTCCTTCATGTGTACTCCCCAACATATGTGAATATCCTTGATAATCAAGGACATGACCTTCCGTCACCCTAAAAATCCTAGAAGGTGCTATTTTATGGAATACCCTTGGATATGTACACCTCTTCCTAGGGGAATTGTTTTCCATTCAGCTATGAAATATGATCCCTTAGGGAATGAAATGTCCACACTTGGATAAGTACAAGATTTTAAACATGATTTAAATAACTCTCCATGTTATCGGTTTAATTTCATGCGATATAAATATTACCCACCAATCTCACGATGTCTTTGGGCAGCCCGAGACATGTCACATTGATTGCATGATAAGACCTAGAAAAATCAGGTTGATCTCCTAAAAACTAAATGACATTTCATTATTATCATGTGGAAGTTCAATGGAAATCCATATTTATTAGGATAAATACCATTGACATGTCTACGTTGTTATAATACATACTATGGTCAAGTCAGGTTGATCTTGAAATAACGTATTAACATGTCAGCAATGTGATACGATTTCTCATAGACATTCATTCTTTGATCACATGGTACCACTTTGGAAGGTCTTATTCACTCAAACGAAGGCATCCAATACAATATGGGTTGATCATGTTACCATATAGAGATATTCCTGATTAGATCGTGCACACGACATTGGAAATTGTTTTTCTATTCATGAGAATCATTTTGGACATGTATTCTTCACTCATGTGAATAAATATGAAATTATTCATTTGATCAGGGAGACCCCCATGGTTTAATATATAATAATAGATCAATTATCCAAATATGCCAAGAATAAAATCAATAAATGTCCAACATGAATCCAAACATTTTAAGAAAATCTGCTATTGAATGTCTGTTTTGGCCGGTAGACCTGTTTGGAATCATTCCTTGTGAACCATGACAAAAAACCTTCAGCCGCATACCCCTTTCATAAGGTAATTCTCTTTTATTATCTAAGGGTGAATCACTCATTTGAACCTAATAGTTCCATTACCTAAGACTACTTTTTTATGGTTTTTTTCTTTCTTTATCTATCAGAAGATAGAGAATGATCATACAAAAGGTATATGTCAATGTGTACGCCCTAATCAAATAAATATGATAACTCTGATTCGTGTCCAAATAGGATATATAGGACACCTATATGAGGACTTATCTCTAACGGGAATCCATCATGGTGTAAGCCATTAACATTCTTATAACTTCAAGGATAACAATAATGTCTCCACGAATTATCAGAAATTCTATACCATCAATGGTTTAAGGGGTACTAAACTAAGATAACTCTGATTCCTGTCTAAACAGGATATGTAGGATTCCTTCCTATGGCCCATTATCAAACAAGAATACACTTCAGTGTAATTCCCCCTATTAGTATAAAATTTAAACCATCATGACCACATCATTCCCATGGTTCGAAAATTTAACCTCATCCATCAATGTACTGAAAATCTAATTTAACTATAAGAATTGTGATTCTGATAATAACCAGGATACATAGGATGCCTTTTTAATTCCCAAGCTCAAACATGTATCCACTGTGGTGTAAGTCCCCCCCATCTCCTATAAGTCATCCATCTTTTACTTCACAACAAAGTATGATAATTGGTATAATAAATTGTTATCCTTTTAAGTATAACCCCTAATTACTCCCCCAAGTACCTCAAACCCATCTACGGGTTAGGGACGAACTTAATTATGATGACTATGATTCCTATTATAAAACAGGATATGTAGTACATGTTACTAAGGAATTAGTTCTGTACCACATCCTTCACAAGATAATAAATCATACCTATCAAAGGGAAACATTAATTTGTAATCTTCATAAAATATCCGCTCATGCAATGCTTAAGATTTTTTTCTATCTTTTGTTTCTCACACTGAGTATGACTCACCTGGGCTTTGAGGCTAACAATGATATTATAAATATCAAGATGATAACTCTTATAATGTGGGATCGCCATTGGTATGTATTTATAATTACGTATCTTCTCCACTCAAATGTCCATACTCCCAAAAAATCAATCCAGGTCATTCTTATAAGCATAAGTCCTACATGGGGCCTCTATTGTCATATATCTCATTAAACAAATGATCATTATAAGAAATATGTAGACTCTGATTTATGTCTCAAACAATACTTTTATGACACCTCACCAATGTCCGAGACTGATATTTATAGCCTTATCGCATGACGTTAAACTGTATAGATGGGTCAAGTCACATGGCCATAAACTATTCCAAACAAACTATGTGGGTTTTGATTCATTTTTTCATAAGATATATAGGACTCATTATTGAGTTTCAATCATTTTTTCAAGGCAACATCCACTCCCATGGATGACAATAAAATCTAGAGTTCCCAGACATATCCATAAACTAATGTCTCATAAATATATAATAGAGTGTTAGAAAACATGTGGCATAAACAAAGTCATTCCTATCAATACATGTTCATAATCAAGATATTGACACAGGGGTAACTAGCCCCATATTAGATCATGGGAAGGAATTCATGAACATATCTTAAATATATAGGATAGTCTTAGGGGAGGAAATAATTCCCCCCAAAAGGGTGTTATGATCCGGACCTCCCATTCTCTTTACCAATGTTAGTTCCTAAGAGTTGTTGGGATTGAAAACCCAAAGGACCACCAGCCTTTCGAATGTTGGGTTGTACCTAGTGATGGATGTGGGAACAATTGATAGTTTCTATAGAAGACTAAATAATTGGAAAAACCAAATGTGAGCAATTGATCAGGGCATTAAACCCCCACCCTATAATAAAACCATTAGGCTTAATCCCATTATCATTTTTTCTGACAAACTACCTGGATAAATTTTATCACCCTAAAATTTAATAAATAGTTTCCTTTAAATAAATACTGTTTCTTAAAAAACATGTAATAGATAAAAAATGACCTAAAAATAGTCTAAAACACACATAACAAATAAAAATAATGTCATCAATTATGATTCTTGCGTAGTATTTTTTTCGATATGGAATGATGCAACTCATTCAATGTTTACGGGGATTTTTTTTTTAAAAGACATGATTTTAAAGTGTAGTTTATTTAAATAAATTAATATCTTTTATATTATTTCAATCTCTGAACTATTATTTTAACACTAAATTAATTATACATTTAAATGAAATAAAATTAAGATCCTAGAGAGGTTAAAAGGGTCATTTTTTTATAAGTGTGGGTTTTCATTATATTATTTATTTTCATAAAAAATATAAAATTTGGAATATTTTAAATATAATTTTATAAAATGAAATTTATTTTTGAATTCAAAATGTCAAAACAAATTTTGGTGATTTTTTTATCTTTGGAAGTTTTTTATTTTAGGTGAATAGTTATAATATCAATTTTATAAGTACTATCATTTTATGACATTACCATGATATTATAAGGAAACTAATGTTTATAGAAATATTTTAATAGATAACTATTTTTTAATAAGAAATATAATTTATTTAAAAATATAATATTTACCTTGAAAAAATATGTTTGACCTTTTGGAACTCTAAGAAATATTTTATTCTAATAAAATATTTTTTTATCCTTTTCATTAATAAAATAATTACAAGGTTAAAAATGGTTTATGATTTATTTTAATGTCACATAAATCTTCTTTTTTATTAATAATATAATTAATTTCATGATACTCAATTATATACATGGTTTAAATTTACTTTTATTCTTAAAAAGACATTTTCTAAAAACACTTTTTCATTTTATTTTTCATACTTCCTTTAAAATTAAATTTTTTTCACCACTATGAATTGAGTATTTTAAAATGGATTTAATATTTGGAATTATAATATTAAAATTATACAATAATTCCAATTTCATTATATGTCATAATGAATACTAACCAAAGTTAAAATTATGACTCCGTATTAAGGGTTTAAAGGGTTAATGAGTGGGGTTAAACAAAGAGACAAGGATTACAATATCACTAAAAAATGCCTAAATTTTATTTATTGAGTTTATTTTTACCTTATATGATCAGTTATTTCTGTTTTTCTTAATTGGAATGAATTTCCATTGAAAATGGCATTATATTATTTTAATGTTAAGGGTATTTGCAAAGGGTTCACTCCCCTCGCTTATAAAAGGGATCCTCCTATTATCACATCTATGTGACTCTTTTGAACCTTATATTTTCCAATATCTACCTAAGTACCTTCCAAAAACCATTATACACTATCTATAGGTTTTTATTTTCCCAAAATACCCATCCAATAAGCCTTATGGTATTTTTCACCAGTGATTATCCAAGGTCGAGGTATGTATTCTTTCCAAACTCTTTCATATTTATTTCATTATTAAAATAATATAAATATTATATAACTATGATAAATTAATTTCATTAGAATATTTACTATAATAAAATGATTTTTTTAAATATTAAAATCATTTTCTATCTCATTTCCATCCAATGGAACCTAAAAACAGCCCTCATGCATACGTGTTGACTACCATCTTCATGAAGAGATGTATTTCATTTTTCATCATCATCTCGTATGGATGGTAATATATATATATATATTATAAATATGATATTAATTAAATAATTATGTTTTTTTAATCATAAATTATTTTCTACCATCTTTTATTTCTATCTTTGGAAAAATTAAAAACTTTCCCATGCGTACGTGCATACTACTGCCTCCATGAATGATGTATTTTATTTTTCATAACCACCTTACATGGATGTTTATAAATGTATATTTAATGTATAAATATAAAATATTTTACATTATTAATTTTTTTTAGGTGATTAAACCATGTCCAATGTTCAAGGACCAAAACCACCAAATCAAAACATTTATGAGAAACATAATAGTTAAAACTCAAATAATTGATTTTATCAGTGAATTTTGAGTAAATGGGTAAAAATAAATTATGAATAAATGATATATATAAATATTTATTTATATATATATATATATAACTGATATTTATGAATAATAAATAAGAATTTATTATATAGGAATTTGGAACATGTCCGGCCAAGAGATAATCCATGGTAAGTGTTTATCCTCTCAAATTGCCTTCTTTGAGACATATTTTGTATTATGAATCTCAACTAGAATATTCAGTGTGTGTACAACCTATTTGTAATATTTTATCATGATTATATTTTTTTTCATGGTGTTTACTATTTCATTTCATGTTATATAATTCAAAATATTTTGATAGAAATGTAACAAAATTCGTACAGGTTTATTGTACGATGTCATTTTTTTCTAATTGTTTTTGTTTGAATATAAATTGGGGGAATTATATTCTCTCTATATATTAAAAACCATAAATTATCCTTTAATATCTATATTTATAAGGTTTTAATGTATTCATTCCTTTACCCCCTTTGTGTAACTCAACAAGATCAAAATATTTCTTTTAAGAAAAACTGACCTTATTTCTTCTTTTTAGTCGGGAATAGTTTTTATCCATGCCCGTGTTATTTAAATTTTTCTACTGAATCTTTTACCTATAACTACAGGTATAATAATTTAATTTTATAATAAATTTTATTTTCTTTAAAAATGATTATAACTAATCATTAAAAAATTATTACTCACTTTTTAATTTTTAGAAAAGTTAGAAAAACGTATTTTTTAAGATTTATACAATGAACACAATTTTCAAACACCATAACCATTATTCATTATTTAGATTCATTTATAATTTTACATGGTTTTATAATTAAAATATTATCCCTAAAATTTGGGTATTTTTCATCTTTTAAAAAAGTTACATAAAGAAAAAGATGTTTCTTCATGTTTTCAAAGTGATTTCTAATATATTTTTAATGGTTTTTTATCTATGCTAATATAATAATATTTTGGTAAAGGAGTGGTGTAATCATAGTAATTAAATTTCTATTTGAAATAAAAATTGGATTCACCCTCTAGTATATATTCACTTATGGGTTATAACCCTAAATGTTTTTGGATTGGGTATTAACTCAATATTCACTAAATACACAACTAGGGTGCCTAACTGTACACCTAGTTTGATAATCACATGTTATATGATTTGTATATTTCACATGATTATTTATGAAGAATAATAAATTATTTAAATATATTTTCCCCATTAATTTTCATCTCAATATTGGACAAAACATAGAATCGTTATTATATAAAGGGTGAACTAATGGAATCTTACTAGGAAAATTATTTCTTTAACCCGGTAAATATTTACATTCTGTACACTCAATTCCATACATATATTTATTTATTTTTAAACCACATTTTTTATTTATTTTATATATCAACAAATATATTATTAATTCATTGGATGTGTGTAAGTGATATGAAGGACCCAGTATTTCCCCTCAATGCATTGGTATGTCTCATGAGATAAGCTAGCATGAGTGTTTTTAATATTCTATACATATTTATTTATAATTTATTTGTTAAGGGACCTTGATGGTAAATAAAATATCTATATTTATTATCCATGATTATATGAAATATATCTCGGTTGGTAGGAATTGATGGTAAGATTAAGATGTATAACATTATGCATTCCATCATTATAAAATCAGTTGTTATTTTCCATATTATATCTAGGTATTTTCCATGTATATATTTCTTCATCATGTTACTAATTATATTTAATATTTATTGATTATTTACTCCGCCACATTGTTTATGCATTTTTATTAATTTTTTCCTTCATTATAGGCTTTCGCTTATAGAGCATCTGCGCTCTCCTTTTATTTTTTTTATTTTCACCAAGGAACAAATAAGGGATATTTGGGTTATTTAAAAGAGGAATAACAAAGTCAAATAGTTGTTTATATGTTGTGTTTTTCTATTTTCAATGTGATATTAAGATATAATATGTATCTAAACTTACAATACTACTACATTATTAGGTACCATGGGATGGAATATCTTGTATCTTATAACAATTTAATAATGTAAACTCCATCTTGGGGTCACGGATGATGGGTTTGTTAGAGTTAGTATCACAGTAAGATTAGTAGGATCATTTAGAAATAGATTTTTGAAGAACAAAACAATCATGAGCAATATGATAAATATCAAGAATGTTCAATAACATTTTATGGATTTTTAGGTTATGAATCAATATTCGTAAGGATTTTACCTAATTATGTATACTCTATTATTTACATATTGTTCTTGGTAGAAGGAATATAAACCATATCACCACCCAGAATAAATATATGGATTTTCATATTGAAAAATTCCACACGACCGGTGTTGGAGTAGAGAACATTATGACTATATCAATGAAATTGACTCAGTTTATGACATGTAAACATTCACTTATCGAAAAACCTATTACTTAATAGAATGATATAATGATGGTGGACCACTTTATATGGAATAAACCTATATAAATTAATTTAACTAATAATCTATTTATATATTAAAAGTGGATCAATACCCTTGAATATATATATAATTATATGAGATGTAATGAATTTGAGATGGTTATTCTGTAAGAATAATATTTAAAGGTAGATGTTAATAAATGGTGGTCTATGATTAAAAATATAAAGGAGGAGGAGATATCAAGAGTGGAATTGAATACTTTAATAGTGATATTATTTGATGAACTTTTTCATAGAGAGCAAAGAAAAAATATGAATAGGAAATTCCTTAATTCATGAATAAACTAAAAGGAAAGTGATCCTGGGTATAAATAAGACTTTATGAGATTTAAAAAAAAATCTATAGACTACATTCATAATATGAAAAGGATTATTAACAACTTTATTGATGGATGTAATCTCATTTTATATTGGAAACTAGTCTCTTAAACTTTTTCATAATATGATTATATGTTACAAGTGCCATCTTGATTGGGAAAAAGTTCTCTAAGGCATATATTTTCAAAGGAAATCAAGAGATGAATAGGTTGTATGAGAACCAAGGAAAAACAATATGGTGATGAAGGGGAAGGGAAGGATAAAACATCCAATATGTGATAATTTTAGAAAGAATCACCACGGTACACTCCTAAAGGGAATGATAGTTTGTTTCAAGTGTAGAGAGAAGGGAAATATTGATAATGAATGAAAGGATATGAAATAATCAACCAAAATCCATTGTTCCAACTATATGAAGATGGGGAACTATTTGAACGAAGACCATAATAAACATATGAATATTTAATTGAATATCTCGAGAGAGAAAGTTTAATAATCCATGTTTTAAACTAGATGGAATTTCGAATGAATTAAAATTTTTGTAATTACTAGATTGGTCATTTTTAAAATGAAACTATAGAATGTAATTATGAGAGTTTAGATGTTTAAAAGTTATTTTTTAGGACTTGGATGAAGTCCTAAGAACGTTTTCGGGAATCTCAAGGAATTTTGGCAGCACCAGACTAGGGAGGAAAATTTTTTAAGGACCTGTCTAGGGTGCATGGGTGGCGCACGGTCTATTAAACCATGTGGCCTAAATCGTGTGGCTAGTTTCAAGTTGATAGAGGAATGTAAAAGGGATCCAAAATATTTTCTAAACAATGCACCTAGTAAGAAAGTTCCACATTTTGAGGGTGTACCTTCACACTTTTCACCACAAGGTTTGCGCACAGTTTCAAAAATTATGTGGGTCAAACTGTTTGGTTTACCCAGTTTTAAAAATTGAATTTATTTTAATTTATTTAAAAACAATTTACAAATAAACCTTACCTCACACATCTCATTCCTCACTTGCACGACTCACCCAGGGGATCTCCTTCGAGCTGCGTGACACCCCTCCTATGGAACCCTCTATTCTTCTATTTTTCAGTCATTTCTCTTGTTGTATCTCTTTCAGATCATAAAGGTGGGTCATATTCCCTCTCCTCTCATGGTTTATGGCCTTTTCGTTTTCTCCAGCATTCGGGAAGAGGGTCTTTGAACCTGGGGTTTGACGATAACATGGATTATTATATCTTACTCATTTTAGGGTTGTTAAAATGGAATCCTTCATGTTGGTGGTTTATGTTCCAACATTTGCTGCTAAATTTATTGTGATTTAGGTCGATTATCTATATCATCGTCATTTTGGGGTAAGCTTCTAAACTCATTTTTTTGTTTCACACCTCTTATTCTGGAATCTTATTTTTTTTATGAATTATGGGTATCTAGTGTAGTGAATTTCAGTTCATTTGGAACACTCATAGGCATATACCAAGGTATGCATACATATATAAATTTTTTTATCCTCCAATTATGTATTCCCTATTACCACAAGGAATAAAAGATTTGGGATAATGGAAAATATATAAGTCTATATATATATATATAAAGAATTATGTATGTGAGAGTAGATGGATTCTTGAGTTAGAAAGCATTTTATTGGTCCATTTCTCAGGTTAGGGAGCCTATCCTTGACCCATTATTTATGAATGATTTTATTTATTCTTTAAATAAATTAGTTTATTAACTTCCATGATTTATGAAACTGATAAGCTAGATTGAAATTATGAAATAAGATAATGTCTTATTGTTTGATAATTTCATGGTTTTATTATTAAACCCCTCCAATAGAGGTGCACTGCCTTCAAAATAAAAAGTGATGATATGTGTTCTAGCATGTTAAGTGTGGTTTGAGTTTTTCATATGTGTTACTACCAGAATAGATATATGGTATGTTATCGCATAGCCCTTTAATGTTATTGAATGATGTTACCCACATGAGATAAATAAAGAATTGGCCATGTAGTTGTTTTTAAGAATGTATTGATTGTTAAATCACTTGATTCACATATGAGTAATGTTAAGTCTATGCCAGGAGTGATAGATTGTTAAATATGAAGAACCCCTTGGATTTTTTTAATAAATAGAACTTAAATGGAGTTTAGAATTGGACACCTTTTGGTGTGACTTTTTACTCGATGTCATGGGATGTTAAATATGGAATTTATTTATAAATCAATCGGTGAATTAAATGAATTTAAAGGGAAGGGATGAGTGACTGAGACCTCATGGGCCTTAATATGTCAATGCTTGATGAAGCATGTCTTTCCTTGTATGGATTTTCCCACGTGGGTAAGATACTACCACATTGTGTAGTAGGTTTTTATTATTAAGAAGCTTCTCATATATTATTTCCCATGTGAGTAAAATGATAACTAAGACATGTGATGGCATGATAGGATTATTAGTCTAGTTGTGCTAAAATTAGCCATGTGAGTGTTTAAATGGATTTTAATTGATATACCCAAGATAGTTGAATAATTTTAATGACACGTAATAGTTTAATTGACACGTGTTTCTTATTTTGAGAAGTATGCCCATATGAGTAAATTAAAGGCTTTTCCATTTTTGGTAGTACCAATATTAAGAAACCCTTTGGTGGTGAGTTATGTTAGATGCTTTTGGTTTTGACCTTATTATTCTTAATAGAATTCTTAATTGAATGAAGTGGTAATTAGTTTTGGGTGAATTATAGATTCTATTTATAATTCCGTGAATGGGATCATGTGACTATTGTACATTTGTTTCTTGAGTGAACCATGGATTCAGTTTAGAATTTCATGGATGGGCTCAAATGAGTTCTTATATTTAACCTATGAGTGAACCATTGATTCCAAGGATGGGATCATAGAGGATGCTCTTAAATTCTGAGTGAACCATGGATCCCTATAGGGCTTCCATGGATGGTATCAAGATTAATTTTAATTATATGTCATAAGTGATACATGGGTATTACCTATAAGACATCCAAGGAATGGCTTAGCTAAAAAGGAATTATACCACACCTAAAGTGATACAGGGTTCCTAAGAGGTTCGCTGGGATGGTCTTGTCTGGTGTCTGTGGAATTTCACCTAGAGTGATACTTGAATTCCAACATAGGAATGTCAAGTACGTGATCAGGTTATAATTTAATATTGAATTATATGATTTATGTTGCATCTACAAACCCAAAAATAAGCATGGATTCGGTCTAGACTTGTATAGTACAGATGGCCTTGTGAAGAATTTTTTCACTAATAGTTATAAGGGGGATGTCAGGCTAGAGATGAATTTTGAGACTCATAAATTAGATGGTTCGAATATTTTAAATGTTAATTAAATAAAATGGATATTAAATGAGTATCGATATATGAAGGAGGTTAATTTTGAGTACATACTTGTTCTATACATCTGCTTGCGCTACATGTTTTACATTGCACATGATGGATTGGAATAGACACCAAGGGTGGGACCGACTGAGATTATTATCTCAGACCCTACTAAGGTACTATTGGTGTAACACCCCAAGATTTTATGAGGTATATTCTTTTTAATTTCTTCCATATCTTCTGTTGTACACTGCGCCAAGATTATCTTCTACTATACACAACACCGTATTAGCTTGCAGTATACGTAACACTATTCATGGCTCGTGTTACACACAACTTCAAGTTCATTTTGTGGAAATTATTCAATGCAACAGTAAGTATAGATTTTGATTAATGTATAAATGAAATAAGTTTTGATTATCTTATACACAACACCAAACAAAACTTTCACTACACGCAACCCTTACATGGCTTGCATTACACGTAATCAAGTCCTTCCTCGATAGCGTGTGTAGTGCGCAATACCGCGTTTCACTAAACAAGATATTTTAATAATATTATTATGAACTAGTCATTATGAAGAGTAATAACCACTTTTTAAAATTTTATAAATTATATCTTTTAAAATAGAATTTATTTTTTGATTCGGAATACCGAAATTAACCTAGGGTGAATTTTTGGTATTTTTCTAAAAACATTCATTTTTTATGAATAGTGAAAACGCTATGTTACTATTTAAAAACCAACTTTTTATTTAAATAATTATTTATTTTCTTTAAATTTATTTTAGGTCAAAATTGATACATAATACCTATATAAGTTCAATGTAATTCATTGGATTCATTTTGTAATAATTTTAGATATATAAAAATTTTATTGAGCTTTTATCCGTCTTTTACCCACCTCATAGGAGAATTTGAAAATTTACATAAAGTATAATTTTACCGCTTCTGTGAGTGGAATTTCAGAAATCCGAGAGACATGGATAATATCAAGGAGTAAAATGTGGTTCAATAAGATAAAAATAATTTTTGGTGAATAGTAACGTTTTACTTTTATTTACCATAGTTAAAAGTAAATAGTGTAATTAAGGGTAAAAATGAAATCACTATTACCCTAACACATGTCCTAATTCTATTGGAAAAGTTTAATTCGACCAGAAACAACCTTAGGAATAAAATATGTACATTTAGGTCCACTTGGATTAGATTATGACATTTATTATTATTTTATTTAAAGATGAGTTAAAATAGTTAAAATCAAAGCTTAATAACTAAAACATTTTTCATATAGGGTTATACAAAATATAAATTGGACTATAAATATTCATTATAATGAAAAAAATATTTCTTACATAATGGTATTTTATTTATAATTTTTAGATATTAAATAAGTTAATTTATTAATGACATAATGATGATGCAGTAATTACTTTATTAATGAAATATTAACATAAATGATGTTATAAATAGACA
This sequence comes from Viscum album, assembly GCA_963277665.1. Taxonomy (NCBI): domain Eukaryota; kingdom Viridiplantae; phylum Streptophyta; class Magnoliopsida; order Santalales; family Viscaceae; genus Viscum; species Viscum album. The sequence goes on from OY728139.1 coordinate 620,568,779, forward strand.
AATAAATGTAATCTGAGACTTTTAATGAATTAAACTAATTTTATAGGTTAATAGGACATGTTAGTATTGATTTAATTAACTCTTTTAGAACTAATCATTCTGATATGAGTTTCACAAAAATCAATTACCAAATAGTGTCAAAATTGACATAAAATAGGTTTTAAAACAAATATTATATTATTTATTGATATTATATTCTTAAAAATATAAGGTTTAGATAAAAGACTTATATAATAATATATATGACATTAATGAACCAATTGGGGTTCGATTGGTAGTTTATATTATGTTTATTAACCATATAATGTAAGACAATAAGAAGACACGGTAAAAGTTAAATCTAAATGATAAGGTTAAAATGGTGATCTAAACTTGTCTAAAACCTACTAGTTGATAAGAGTTCAACCCATCCCCACATTATCTTCGAAATAAGTCACTTTGTCTCCATTATAAACTGAATGTGACTTTATTATAAAATAATAATTTATGTTTTTCCTAAGGTGCCCCTCTCCTCCCTTATAAAAGGACACCTCCTCCCTCTTCTCTTTACACAAAATTGAGCTTTCATTCTCTGCCAGACCCTACCCATTTCTCTTCTCCACTTCCCTAGAAACATTCTGGAGGTTTTGGTCTTCTCAAAAGACCAACCCTAGTCCCTTAAGAGGAAGCTTAAAAGAGGTGCGTCAAAGAAGAGGTAATCTCTTCTACCAATTCTTTCAAGTTTCTTTCTTCTTCAACTTCTTCTTCTTTATAAATTTCATTATAAAGTAATAACATAAATATAAATAATATACTGATATGTTATTATAAATATGAAACAACCCCATTTCCCCTTCTATCCATCCAATGGAAAACGAAATCACTGCGCGTGCGTACGTACGGAATACCTTCTCCACCCCATGGTGTAATATGTTTTTCCCCAACAACCTTACTTGGATGAGTATAATGGTGTAATGAATAAATATACATAGTTATTATAAAATAATACTGATTCTGATATATTATATCATCCAATACAATTCAATTAAATAATTATGGGAACGATATCATCGCTCGTGCGTACATACGGATTACCGTCTCCACGGCGTGATGAGATTCATTCTCCATGTTAACCACTCAAGAATGATTATAAAGATTATATAATGATTAATAATGAAATATATGACATGATAAAGCTACTGTATTTATGTATATATATATATATATATATGTCATATACTTACTTCCATTCAAGTCAATAAGGTAAGGAAAACAGCGTTCATGCGTTCGTACGACCTACCGTCTCCATGAACGGTATATTTCATTCCATTTATCGATCTATCATATATATTTATATACTGAATATGTATTATCTATAAATCATGTTTTATATTCTGTAAATAAGTAAATCAGGATATGCATAATAATATCAAGAACAACAAATCGAAACGCGTACGATAAATGAAACGATTTTACCCAAAACGCTACTTTAACATGGAATTTACAAAAGAAGAGGTAATATAAAGTCATAAGTGAACCATATATGATATCATAAAAATCAATATGGTTCTATAATAATTAAATGACATTATTTAAATCATTATACAGGAGGTTCGGATACATAGGAAGCATATCAGACATAAGTTAAAGGATAACCTTTCCAATCTCGTTCTTATCCGAGATTGTTTATTCGTAAGTATTTACTAGGTTTATTGTTATCACCCATGTACATGTTTTCTAAAAGTGTTTTTATGTATGTTTAATTTCCTTTTTACCCTTTTTTTACTTTTAGAATATGTTATTAATGGAATATTTCTTTTGATTACCATACAAAGAACTTTTTGACTTTTCCAACAAAAGTACGAGGATAATGTTTTTTTAACTTATACGACATGTACGGATTTTTACAGTTTCATAATAAGTTATCTTCATCAGGATTAATATACAAGATTTCATGACTATTTTAACCAAATTATCCTTCATATAAAATTTCTTGTCATTTTGTGAAAATAAAATGATTTTGTATAAGAAAGTATATTTTCCTCAAGAATTCATTTCAAGTGTTTTATCAAAACTATTTTCCATATAAAAATGAATTTTTTTTATTTTTATGTTTCAAGTATAATGTATCCATTATTTAAATGGTTTTATTCTTCTTATGATGAAATGATATCCATTTTTTTGTATGGATTATGTTATGATGGTATGATGTTTTAGAATCCCATTCAATTGCATGGGTTATGCTATGATGTATGATTTGTGATTTTGTGTCACATGAAAGAATGATTTCATTATGAGATGTGTGGGACCTATATATCCCTCCAATTCATTGGGTAAATATTTATATCTCATGATATAGGCATGGCTGGAAAGACAAGTTAATCTTGTTAAGTGATACGAGACTGGAACGAGGAGTGAACTCGATTCAGAAAGGGACTTTGTCCACTAAGATGGTCTTGGCAGCAATGCCTTGGCTACTATGGAAATCATAACATGTTATTAATGGTTACCACAATTACATGTTTTATTCCCATTTTATTTTATCATGATTAATGTATCATTATGATATATTCATTACGTACTGCCGTGTTTTATGTTATTGCTCAAGATATTGATGTTTAAATATTATGTTCATGTTTTGAAGATCAAATGTATATGGTTTGTTGTATTTTCTCCATGATTACCCTTACTAAGAATTTGAGCTCACCCTTTATATGTTTTCTTTTCCATAGGATATAAAGAAAGGTTTCAGGTAAGAAAAAAAGAGAGGAAGATCTTTATGGGAGATGTTGAAGATCATTCACCAAGATTAGAAGATTATATTCTGAGATTCCAAAGACCCTAAACTATTACGGTCCTTGTGTGTCTGTTTTTGTTAAGTATTAATTATTCCATAAAAGTAATTTAATGTCCATGTATTTCAGGCTTTGGGTCTCTACATTTGGTATTAAAGGAAATTTTTAGTTAACCTTTCGAAACTAGGATGCAAAAAAATTTAGTGATATCCTTAGAGATATTTCTAAGGTATGTCTAGGGATGTTGCTAAGGTTAAGTTTAAGTATATGTTATAGTCCTATAATTACGGTAATGATATTGTAATTAAACATAATATGTTAGATTTTGAAGTTACTCCCCCTATATTATGAATTTTTCCTCTCACACAATTCTTTTTGGGTTTTAGAAAATGACTGGAAACTGGATGATTCATGATAATGGAGGATTTGATGGACAATGGAATGATATTCTTCATGAGCAACCAAATGAAATTGGATTTGGAAGTCCACAAATTGTTATTATGCCTAATCAGAAATCTCATAATATGATCAATAATCTCAACATTGATAAGTTTCCCAACTCAGCTAATAAGAGAATGATGGAGTTTCATGATGATCATAGAGGAATGAAAGTTCAATTCCCCTCATGTAAATCATGTGGGAAGAGGCATCAAAGAGAATGTTTCAAAGGAACTGGAAGATGCTATGGGTGTGGAAAAGAAGGACACAAAGCCAATAATTTCAAAGGAAAAGGATCAATTAACACCATGGTCAAGGATAATGGTATTTCTAAGACATTAACAATGGTTAAATGTTTTAAATGTGGAATGTACGGGCATTATGAAAACCAATTCCCTAAGGGAAAGTCTCATGAAGAGAATCAGCATGGTCTTATGTGTTGTATTTATGATGATGATGATGAAGAGACTACAAATGATATGTGAGATGAAAGAATTTTTGAAGATCGATCAATGTTTTATGAAGTATTGGAATGATTACATGTTTATCAAGAATAATGTTGTTTGAGTAATCTCATAGTACTATGGAATAAAGAGAAATCTATGGATTATTACAATGTTGTCTTTCCTTGAGTTTTTGAATGTATATGATGAATGGTACCGGTAACCATGAAATGTTATTCAGATATTTTTGTAAAGCACCTAATATGCGCATAAAGAAGGGCTGAGGAGATAATGAAATATTTGATAGTATTAATGATCTCATGACTTATATAAGGACAAAGTGATATCATGGTTTGAGTATATAGAATTTTTGGGATTTTGGTATATGGAAAGAGTTACATTGTGACAGCATTCATGATTTCACTATGGTTCAAGAGAATACATGATTAAGGTATTCACATGTTTGGAATGTGACCAAATGATATATCATATGATATATGGGGGGTAAATGATGGTATTCACATGCTCAGTAGATGACATTTCTGGTAATTGTTTTCTTTATACTATGAGCTTGGACAAAATTATTTTTTATAAGCCTAAAGATTGGAATGAATTAAGTTAGACATAAGATAGTATTGTTTAAGGATAGAACATTTTTCAATATTATTGCTAGAATGTTATTATAATGTAGTTTTTGAAAAAGGGACATCCTGCAGGACGGGAGACAACCCGTCACGTCGGACGGGGTTGTGGGAATAGAACCCACAACCGAAGTGCGACAGGCCTTTATCGCCTACCACTAGCCTACTAGAAGTCCTTGGTTAGTAGAAAATAGTTTAATTTTATTAAGAGTAATGATATATGAAGTATAAGTCCATTTTAGAAACCATATATTTTTAATCTCATCATAGATGGACTTATGTATATTTAATAAATTGTGAAAATCTTTTTGCGATAAAAACAGATGGAATGATCTAACAATCTATCGCATGATCTGCTAAGACTTCACAAATGACAAATTCAACTTCATTTCCTTAAGATATGAAGTGGAAATTGTTCAAGGCATGAACAATTGTGAGGTTATACCAAAATCAAGTATGTATTTATTTTAATTCAAAAATTCTTCAACATTTGGGAAATGATCTTAAAAACACAAAATGTTGTCCTAGTGCTCTAATATCTGATGAATCAGATGGTAATTTAGATCATCACAAATTTATGGCATTGTGACTGTTGGATTTTTTCATATCCTTGTTCTCTACTACTCTCCATCAAAACATGATGGTTAGATTTTTCTTAAATATCCATATTTCTACCTATATTCTCCTACATGGAAACCCAGTTATGAGTTAATCTGGGTAACCGTTACATTTCATAATTTAATTTTTAAAATTATGTTTTAGTATTCCTTTTTACGATGTGGGTTTCTATGAAAGAAACTTTTAAGTAGTAAACAATTTCTAACCCTGACGAATTTCGAGGGCGAAATCCATTTTAAGTGGTGTAAAATGTAACACCCCCAGATTTTATGAGATATATTCTTTTTAATTTCATTCATATATTCTGTTGTACTCTATGACAATATTATCTTGTACTATACACAACATCGTATTAGCTTGCAGTATACGTAACACTATTCTTGGCTCGTGTTACACACCATTTCAAGTTCATTTTTTGGAAATTATTCAACGCAACATTAAGTATTGATTTTGTCTAATTTATAAATGAAATAAATTTTGATTATGTTATACACAACACCAAAAAAATCATTCACTACACTCAGCCCTTACTTGGATTGCATTACATGTAATCAAGACCTTCCTCGATAGCGTGTGTAGTACGCAATACCGAGTTTCACTAAAAAAGATATTATTATAATATTATTATGAACTAGCCGTTATGAATAGTAATACCCACTTTTTGAAATTTTCTAAATTTTATCTTTCAAAATGGACTTCATTTTTGGATTTGGAATATCGAAATTTGCCTAGGGTGAATTTTTTGTATTTTTCTGAAAACATTCAATTTTTGATGAATAGTGAAAACACTGGGTTACTATTTACAAATCGACTTTTTTATTTAAATAATTATTTATTCTCATTAAATTTATTTTAGGTAAAAATTGATACATAATACCTATATAATTTCAATTTCATTCATTGGATTCATTTTATAATAATTTGAGATATATAAAATTTTATTGAACTTTTCACCGTCTTTTACCCACCTCCTAGAAGAATTTGAAAATTTACATAAAACATAATTTTACCGCCTCTGTGAGTGGAATTTCAAAAATATGAGAGACACGGTTAATATCAAGGATTAAAATGTGGTTCAATAAGATAAAAATAATTTTTTTTCTGAATAGTAACTTTTTACTTTTATTGACCACTGTTAAAAGTAAATAGGTTAATTAAGGGTAAAAATGAAATTAATATTACCATAAAACATGTCCTAATTCTATTGGATAAGTGTAATTAGACCAAAAAAACCTTAGGAATAAAATATATTCATTTAGTTCCACTTGGATTAGATTATAACATTTATTATTATTTTATTTCAAGAATTGTTAAAATAGTTAAAATCAAATCTTAATAACTAAAACATTTTTAATATAGGGTTATACATAAGATAAATTGGACTATAAATATTCATTATAAATATGAAATTATTTTCTAGATAATGGTATTTTATTAATAATTTTTATACATTAGATAATTTAATTTATTAATGACAGAATGATGATGCAGTAATTACCATATTAATGAAATATTAACATAAATGATGTTATAAATACCCAAATAAATGTAATATGAGACTTTTAATGAATTAAACTAATTTTCTAGGTTAATATGACATGTTAGTATTGATTTAATTAACTTATTTATAACTAGTCATTCTTATATGATTTTCACAAAAATCAATTACCAAATAGTGTCAAAATTGACATAAAATAGTTTTTAAAACAAATATTATATTATTAATTTACATTCTATTCATAAAAATATAAGGATCAGTAAAAAGACTTATATAATAATATATATGACTTTAATTTACAAATATGGGTTCTATTGGGAGTTTATAGTAAGCTTATTAACCATATAGTGTAAGAAAACAAGAAGACACTGTAAAAGTTAAATTGTTTAACTTAGAGTTAAAAATAAATGATAAGGTTACAATGGTGACCTAAACTTGTCTAAAACCTATTGGTTGATAGGATTTAGACCCATCACCACTTTATCTTTGAAATAAGTCACTTTGGAGCCATTATAAACCGAATTTGACTTTATTATAAAATAATATTTTAAGTTTTTCCTATGGTGCCCCTCTCCTCCCTTATAAAAGGACACCTCCTCCCTCTTCTCTTTACACAACATTGAGCTTTCAAGCTCGGCCATCCCCTACCTATTTCTATTCTCCAATTCACTAGAAACATTCTGGTGGTTCTGGTATTCTCAAAAGACCAACTCTAGTCCCTTAAGAGGAAGCTTAAAAGAGGTGCTTCAATGAAGAACTAATCTCTTCTATCGATTCTTTCAAGTTTCTTTCTTCTTCAACTTACTCTTATTTAGTTGTTTCATTAAAAAGTAATAACATAAGTATCAATAATATACTAATTGGTTATTATAAATATGAAACAACCCCATTCCATATTCTATCCATCCTATGTAAAACAAAATCACCGCGCGTGCATACGTACGGAATACCGTCTCCACAACGTGGTGTAATCTCTTTTTCCACCACAACCTTACTTGGATGGGTATAATGGTGTAATGAATAAATAAATATAGTTATTATAAAATCATACTGATTATTATATATTATATAATCCACACCAATTCAATTAAATAATTATGGGAACGATTTCATCGCTCGTGCGTACGTACGGATTACCGTCTCCACGACGCGAAGAGATTCATTCTCCATGTTAACCACTCAAGAATGATTATAAAGTATATATAATGATTAATAATGAAATATATGACAATATAAATCTACTGGATTTATGTATATATATATATGTCATCTACTTACTTCCATTCAAGTCAATATGTAAAGGAAAACAGCGTTCATGCGTACGTACAGCCTACCGTCTCCATGAACAGTGTATTTCATTCCATTTATGGATCTATCATATATAATTATATACCGAATATATATTATATATAAATAATTTTTTACATTATGGAATTAGTTAAATCAGGATATGAGTAATAATATCAAGAACAACAAATCGAAACACGTACGTTAAATGAAACGATTTTACCCAAAACACTGCCTTAACATGGAATTTTCAAAAGAACGGGTAATATAAAGTCATAAGTGAAGCATATATGATATAATAACAATGAAAATGGTTATATAATAATTCAATGAAATTATTTAAATCATTATACAGGATTTTTAGATACATACGAAGCATATCAGACATAAGGTAAGGGATAACCTTTCCAATCTCGTTCTTATCTGAGATTGTTTAATCGTAAGTATTTACTGGGGTTATTGTTATAATACATGTCCATATTTTCTAAAAGTGTTTTTATGTATGTTTAAAGTCATTTTTACCCATTTTTGACTTGTACCACATGTTTTGAAAGGAATGTTTATTTTGTTTACCATACGAGGAACTTTTTGACTTTTCTGACAAAAGTACGAGGAGAATGTGTTTTTAACTTATACGACAAGAACAAATTTTTACGGTTTAATAACACCTTATTTTCATGAAGGTTACTCTACAATATTTCAGAAATATTTTCAACAAAAGCTTCTTATTTTAAAATTTCAAGGCATTTTGTGAAAAGAAAATTATTTTGAATAAGAAAGGATATTTTCCTCAAGAATTAATTTCAAGTGTTTTATCAAAACTATTTTCCATATAAAATAGACATTATTTAATATGTTTATGTTTCAAGCATAATGTCTACATTATTTACATGCTTTTATTCTTATTATGATGAAATGATATCCATTTATTTATATGGATTATGTTATTATGGCATGATGTTTAAGAATCCCATTCTATTACATGGGTTATGCTATGATGTATGATTTATGATTTTGTGGAACACGAAAGAATGATTTAATTATGGGATGTGTGGTACCTATATCTCCCTCCAATTCATTGGTTAAAGATTTATATCTCATGAGATAGACATGTCTGTAACGGCATGTTAATCCGGTTTAGTGATACAGGACTGGAACGAGGAGTGAACTCGATTCAGAAAGGGACTTTGTCCACTAAGATGGTCTTGGATGAAATGCCTTGGCTACAATGGAAATCATAACATGTGCTTAATGGTTTCCACAATTATATGTTTTATTCCCATTCTATTTTATCATTATTAATGTTTCTTTATGATCTATTCCTTACGCACTGCCATGTTTTATGTCATTGCTCCAGATTTTGATGTTTAAATATTATGTTCATGTTTTGAAGTTCAAATGTATATGGTTTTTTTTTATATTCTCCATTCTTACCCTTAATGAGAATTTGAGCTCACCATTTATATGTTTTCTTTTCCCCAGGAAAGTTTTTAGGTAATAAAAAAAAGAGAGGAAGATCTTTATGGGAGATGTTGAAGCTCTTTCACCAAGATTAGAAGATTATATTCCGAGTTTCCAAAGACACTAAACTATTACGGTCCTTGGGTGTCTGTTTTTGTTATATATTAAGTATTCCTCAAATGTAATGTAATTTCCTTGTACTTCAGGCTTTCGGTCTCTACAATTGGTTAATGATTATACCTACATTTTGTGAGAGATTTGGACCTTTCTGTTACTGTATTGATTGTTTCTAGAAGTTGGGAACAAAGGACTAAGCTCGAGATCGAGATGGTCATGGTGATTGCCTTCAGGGTTATTGTATTTTCATCATTTGGTATTGTAACCAAAGGAATGTTGTATTGTTTATTTATTTCCATTATGTATCACCTTATGGAATTCATTCAATGTAAAAAATATTGTTGTAAATATTCTATATTCAGTTTTTTTACAATTTTCTTCCACTATTTTAGTTATTGCTTTTATATTTCTTTTGATGTCATATTATTTTTACTATATGTTACCTCAGTGCACTTTGAGATTGATGGTATAGTCACCCCACTAAACTACCTTGATAATATCTATTTTAGTTGGTATCCTCTAGCATACGTGGAGACACACTTGAGTTCATGTGGTGACCAGTCTAGCTACAGGTTTAGTGGTTAGTCGGGTCAGGATGTTACAAAACAAGTTTGTTGGTTTTCTTTCTTTTGTTTTATTTTTTTAGGATGGTATACGGGACAATAAGAATGTGCCAGCTCTTGGCAGAAAGTTTTTTCTCAGATTGATCACCCCATATACGAAAAATTACCAAGTGACAGGGTTGGGAATTTCTATTTATACTATTCGATGTTACAGTAGATTTGATTTCACCTTGTGTGAATGGTTTATTTTTCTTATATTATGGATTTATGGAAATTTACTATATTATACCCTTTTAAATAATGGAACGTAAGTTAGATGACATGCATCATATTAAGAACATGTAAATTCATATTCCATACATATTCCATGCCACGTAGCTTCATTAGAAGTTTTCCAACTAAGTATGTTGTGTTTCTTGAGTGATGTCATGTGTTATTTTGTATATGTTGAGGTAATATATTTGTATGTTAGTTTATTTATAATTTTTCACTTTTAGTGTAAAATGATAAGATGATATATTCCATGCTCTATTCTTGTTATATCATTCTAGTTTTGATATTAAAAATGGTTTCAAGTGCTAGAAATGTTTTTTGTTGTGGTCTAGGAGAGAGAAAATTTTAAATTTTAAGGTGTATAGGTATATTATGATTTGGAAAAGGGTAAAATATATACTCAAACCAACTATAGATCTTTATAAATGGTTACAGATATTTTTTAAAATAAAATTTCAGCTATAGTTAAATGTTAAAGAGGAATGTTTTGGTTAAGGTGAGGAAAATGCCAACCTTAAGGTGTGTGGGTGGATTACGGTTTATTAGATATCCACCCATGTGACTAAGCCTTTATATAACCATTTTATGTTTATGAATGGTTATTAATGTGAAAGATGTTATGTTTTGAACTTTAATGGCCGGTTAACTTTTAGATTCTTAACTAGACCCAAGTAGGTCAATTGGGGCATGGTTTATAAGATAAACCATTATGGGGTTTATTATTTTTAGGGTTAACCAACTGTTAATGGGATACTTTTGGAAGAACCTAGGTTGGTTTAATGGAGATCTCAAATGATTCTTAATCAGTTAAAAATAAATTTTTATGCTAAATTTCATGTTTGTGACATAATATCAATGATTGTTAAATGTTTGAATAGGGATTTTACGAGACATTCATGTTTTTGGTTTGGGATATTATCTAAAGTGGTTACCAAGTGCCTAGTTCTATTGAATTGTACTTTAGGTTTTTCTTCTATTATTTCAAATGATTTAAAGTTTGAATTGAATTAATTAAATTTCTATAAATTAGAACTTGAATTGGTGTCCCTTGCTTATACCCATGTGTAATGGTTGATTAACTATTTTTGGTGATATGAATTGGAATGGGGATGTGAGTGATCATCTATAGGTTATTTCTTTTTTTCTTTCTATTAGATTAATGCAGATCTTGAGCCAAGTGAAATATGTTTTTCATGACCAAGATATAGGGTCGATGTGTATGCTTTGTAAGGGGCTATTATGTGTTAGGTAGAACACATTGATATTGATAACTTTCTTGACACTATAATATTTTGATATTGGTGTCATTTGGGTGTTTTTGTCCATAGAAATAACATGGTTTCAGAAATTACACACTTGTTTGGATGGGTGGTCATTGTATCTTGACCCTTGATGTGGGAGTGAGAATTGGGGAATTCTCAGTTCAACATTTTAGAGATGTCTTGGTCATCATCATCCATTTAAATGGATTATAAAGCACTAAGTCATCTATCACTGAAGTAAATAGTGGTTTACCTAACTTACCTGTTGAGTTTTAGTGTTAAAAAAACCATTTGAGTTTTTTTTAATCATGATATTTGAGCTATTGAATATGTTTTTGGGTCATATCTATACTAAAGTTACCCTAGTGTTTGAAAAATCAGGTTCTTTCCACTGCTCAAGAGGAATTTCTAAGACTCGATTGTTTTGATATGCTAGTTGGTTTATTTTCATCTTTTATACCATGTGTTGTAATGTGGTGATCATGGTTCCTGGAATGATGCATTCATGTTTATGGTTGTTCGGAGCTAGATTACTTATGAGCGGCTAGTCTTTTTGATGAATACGAAACTCCTAAGGTGGTGAGTGTCACGTCGATCATGGTATACATGTTAGTGCTTTCTTGGTAGTACAACATTGATGAAGTTTGTGGTATGCACAACCCTTAGAATATCCATTAGTCTTAGAAGGGTTTCAGTGGATGGAATGTCGGCAGGTGAAGCCGAGCATTTTGTGAAGAGTCGACTAGTAGTGGCTCAACTTAGTGTAATCTTTTGAATATGACCAGAATGTATCCAATCTTGAACTCGTCCAAAATGGACTAGGAGAGAATCAGTTATACACCACACTAATGCTTGAAAGTCATTGGGTTAGTTGTGATCCATCTCATTGTGGTATGTTGTAAGCATGGGGTTTGTTGAGGTTTGGTGAGTCATAAGTGATACTTGTGTTCCCATGTAAGAATGCCATGGATATACTTTTCGATAACTAATGATTCCATTGATGTGACAACCATGTTAATTCCACACTGGGATCAGTCAGTGTTCTTATGTGGGCATTTTGGATTTTGACAATCATCTCAATTATAGCATTGTGAATGGGCTACTTAGGGATAGTTTCATGGGATCCAGTGGGTCGACTCCACGGTTATCCTGAAATTTTTATCGTGCTGGGATATAAATATTTAATTTTAGTGTTTCAAGTTTCCATGAACCGTTCTACACCTTCCCTTGTTCTATGGCATAATTGTTTAGATGTACCAGTGTTGGTTTGGTCCTTAAAAAGTCTCTGAATGTTTGGTGTGAGCATCAGTTGATTCATTAGTTTTAAAACAGATAGGGGTATGTTCGAAATTTAATTATAGTTGTGTGGAGAAATCCTCAATTTTTAATTGGACTCTTTGATGGTTCAGTTAGGAAATTGTGTGTTGGATTGAGTTTGATGGAATGAGTGTTGTTCTCTTAGGTGTTACCTGGAGGTTTGTTGGGAATTTGGAAACATTACATGGCCATTTTATTGATGTTTCAAAATCCTGGAAGGTTGGGTGAGGTCTTCATCATTTTCCCCAAGGCTTCTCAGGAATGAGAAGTTCTAAAGTAGGGAATTTGTAAGAAACTATGTTTAAACGAAATTGATTTCTGATGAAATTGGATTTTTTGGTAATTAAAAGATGTGTTTTTTAAAATGGAAATTTGGAATGAAATTTTGAGAGTTTGGTTGTTTAAAAGTGATGTTTATGTACTTGGGTTATGGCCTAATAACTTTTCCAGGATCCTTGGGGAGTTTTGGGAGCACTAGACTATGAAGGGTAGGTTTTTAAGGACATGTAGAGGGTGTATGGGTGGCGCGTGATCTATTAAAACATGCAGCCTAAATCGTGAAAAAAAATTAGGTGGAAAAAGTCATGCACAAAGGCTGTTCATGGTTTTCCAAACATTTCACCTATCCCACAAGATCTAACTTTTGAGGTAGTACCTTCACACTGTTCACCACATGGTTTTCACACAGTTTGGAAAACCATTGGAGTTAAACCATGCAGTTTACATAGTTTCTAAAAGAGAATTAATTTTAATTTAATTACAATAAAACCTACCTCAATCCTCTCCTCCCTCACTAACAGGACACACTAGGGGTATCCCCTTTGAGTTTCACGACGCCCCTCATCGGTCTCCCTTTGTTATTAGATTTTCCATCTAGATCTCATGTGGTTTCTCCTCTAGATCATCAAAGTAGGTCATCTACCCCTCCTCCTTAGGTTTTAGAAATTTTTTGATCTCTTTGTCATCCAAGAAGTTGTAAAAAACCTAGGGTTTGACAATAACCCATATTTTCAGTTCCACTTCGTTTTAGGGTTGTGCAAATGTCCTCTGACATGGTGTTGGTCCATGTTTCAAAACTTTATGCCGAATGAGAGGTGGTTTAGGTTGATTCGTTATGTTGTCATCATTTTTGGGTATGAATATAAACCCATTTTTTTCTTCATACCACCTATTTGGGTATCTTTACCTATTTATGGGTTCTAGGTATCTTGTGTATTTAATTTTGGTTCCTTGGAAAGACTCAACGGAATATATAAAGGTGTGTATAAATACATAAATATATATATCCTCCAAGTGTGTATTCACTAATTTCACAACGAATACAGGATTTGGGTTATGTGTGTATACACACACACACACATATATATATATATATAAGTATGTGTGTGCGAGTGGATGGCTTCTTGAGTTAGAAAGCGTTAGCTTGGTCTGCTAGTCAAGGTAGCGACCCTATCCTTGACACTTTATTTAAGAATTATATAATTAATTCATTAAAAAAATTATTTTATTAGATTCGATGATTTATAGAACTACTAATATTGATTTAAATGATGAAATGAGAAAATGAATTGTTGTTTGAAAAAGTCGTGGTTTTATAATAAAATCCCTTCATTAGAGGTGCACTTCATTCAAACCAAAAAGGAATGATGGATGTTATATAATGATTTGTGTGGTTTTATTTTTCCATATGTCATCCTAGTTGTGTTAATATATGGTATTTTATTTCATGTCCCTTGAATGTAATTCAATGTTTTTACACACATGATTAAAATAAAGACATGTCCACATAATTGTTTTTAAGAATGTATTGCTGGTTAAATCTCTTGTTTCACAGATGAGTAATGGTAAGTCTATGTCAGGCATGATAGGTTGTTGAACTTGAACCACCCCTTGGGTTTTTTAGTACATGGAACATAAATGGTGTTTAGACTTGGAAACCTTTAGGTGTCCCTTTTCACCCCATTTCATGGGATGTTAAATATGTAATTGATTAATATATCATAAAGTTAATAAAATGAATTGAATAGGAAGGGATGAGTGGCTGAGACCCTTGTCCCATACTAAGTCAATTGTAAATTAAGCATGAATTTCCTTGTATGGATTTTACCATGTGAGTAAGATACTATCACACTGTTTAGTATGTTATTAAGTATGAGAGGATTTTTATATAGAATTTACCATGTGAGTAAAATGATAACTAATCCATGTGATACCATGATAGGCTTGTTAGGCTTGTGGTTTTGAAATTATCCTTGTGAGTGTCTAAATTGATTTTGAATTGATATTCCAGTGTGAGTCGAATAATGTTAACTCTATGTAATAGTCTAATACATATGTGTTTCTTGTTGTGAGAAGTATTCCCATGTGAGAATGAAAGGACTTTCCTTTTTAGGTCGACCCTTGCTTGAAACACCCTTTGGTGGTGAGTTATGTTAGATTATTTTGGTATTGACAATAACATGATTAATGGAATGATTAAATGAATATGATGGTAATTATCCTAGGGTGAATCATCAAATATCATTCGAATTCCAGTGATGAGATCATGTGATAAGTGTACATTTTTCCCTTAAGTGAACCATGGATTTAGTTTTGATTTCCATGTATGGGATAAAAGGGTTTTACATTTTTAAGATGACAGTGAATGATGGATTCCATGGAAGGGATCATATATGATTCTCTTAAATGTTGAGTGAATCACAGATCCCTATAGTACTTCCATGGACTGGCTCCAGAGGCATATGAATAATATTTCATGATTGATACTTGGTGTTTGGCTATATTACTACCAAGGATGGTCTTAGTTGAAAAGGACTTATACCAAACCTAATGTGATATCAGGTTCTTGAGAAGTTCACATGGACAGGATTGTAGGGTGTTGGTGGAATTTCACCTAGTGTGATACTTGAACATCAACAAAGGAATGTCACGGAAGGGCTCAGGATATAATTTAATATTGAATTAAATTATTTATGATGTGTCTCCAAGCCCAAGCACAAGCTTGGATTCAGTCTAGATTTGTATAGTACAGATGGCCTTCTATGTCATCGGTTGTGCTACCAGTTATACAGGGGATGTCGGGATTGAACCAGATCTCGAGACTCATAAATTAAATGATATGAATTGTTTAACTTTTTATTAAATGAAATGGATATTAAATGAGTACCCATATATGAAGGATGTTACTTTTGGTACTTCCTTACATTATATGTATATCTCCTTGCGTTGTTAGTTTTTCATTTCACATGATAGATTAGGCTAGACATCGTGGCTTCTACATAATTAGATTTTTTTCACACTCTACATAGGTACCATTGGTTCCCAAGTAGACC
Source organism: Viscum album (assembly GCA_963277665.1). NCBI lineage: Eukaryota > Viridiplantae > Streptophyta > Magnoliopsida > Santalales > Viscaceae > Viscum > Viscum album. Next base: position 620,584,803 of record OY728139.1, read on the forward strand.
TACTTATTTTAAGGGATTTAGACATTGGATTTTGTTTATTTCTAATATCAGTATGTTTGGAACGAATGAACAAAGTGAAGATCAGGATGCTCATGGTTATTGCCTTTGGGCTTTCTATACTTTCTTCATTTCCTATTATGATTAAAATCATGTTGTATTGTTTCTTTCCATTAGTTATGTATCATATTATATAATTCATGCATTTTAAAAACTAGTCTTGGCCATATTCTATAACCAGATTTTATTATAATTTTCTTCCACTGTTTTAGTTATTCCATTATACTGCATCCACTTTCATTTGATTTTTACTATATATTTCCATTGTTAACTCTGTGATTGAGGGCATAGTCTCCCCACTAAGATACCTTTACACCCTCCCTACTAGTCGACATTCTCTATAATATGGGGAGATATTCTTTAGGTCATTTGTCAATCGGTCAAGCTACAAGTTTAGTGGCAAGTCGGGTCTGGATGTTACAACAAGGCTAAGAGTATGAAACATTTATTGTTTAATTTGCCGTTAAGTTGTGATAAAAGTTATTTAGATCATAAAATCATGCGTTATTTAATTATAGATCAATGAAATCGTTTATAATTTGAATGGATGTTGAAAACCCCTGAAACTCTAAGTATATTTCAATTTAGGCACCAAATAATTATCTGTTTACAGTAAGAATATACCAAGAAGTATTTGTTAAGATGAAAAATCAATCCCTAGTTTCCAACATAGTTTAAATACCTATGATTGTATTAGAAATAATAACGTTTTATAGTTATTGGTAATGATTTATAACTATATAATAAATAAAATAATATATGTTTAACTAGTAATATTATATATTATGAGGAATTTAATGGTTAAAGTATAATGGAATATCGTTTGGTGTTATTATTTATGTCTTTGTAATTAATGTATTGCTTCTACAAATGACGGTTCATTCATATTGAATATTATACAAACTTGTGATAACAATTTTTTTTATTTTGGTGGAATTACTTGTCATTTTTTAGGAGTATTATGATCCATTAATAGTTTATTTTCATGTTTCAAGAATGAAAATTTCCGCTTAGACATTTATCGTAAGAATAAGAAGTGAACATTGATTAAAACAATCAATCAAATGAGAAAATACAACTAATGAAGTGAAAAGAAATAATGTTTGTACCCTTTTAATATTCCTTAAATTGAAGAGAAATATTTCTCTATAATGAGGTAAATATTACTCAACTATGAAAATTTGGAAACACAGTCATAGTTATATGTCTTATATAGATACACATATTGTTTAAGTAATGTTTACGATATGTTTCCTTGCATTACCTAAGATATTGAGGTTCATATCCTTATAGAAATTATTTCTTGATTCAAGACATTATTATAGATACCCTTAGATAATTATATTACAATGTAAAACTTAAAATTGAGAGGGTAAATTTTATGCAAATGGGTAGAATATAAAACCACAATATTTTAATAATTATTTTTCTTTTAATAAATATTATAACTTGTAACTCAACCAAAACAAAAAAAGGATCCCTGACATAGAAGAATAATCCTTTGATAAATAAAAATATAGGAATAAATTTTGATTTATAAATATTATTATAATTTTAATATAATAAGATTAAAGTCATTCAATACTAAATGGGTATGATTTTCAATGATCCGTTTTTTAAGTGTGTGTATCTTAATAAATTCATTCATTTTAAAATATTTCAATTTATAAAGTAATTTATTAACAATAAATTAATTGAAAATTGATATGAAATAATATTAAATATACTTAAAGTTTAAAAGAGTTATTTGTCTATAAAAGTAATTTTTCTTTATATTTTTTATTTTCATGTAAAAGTTAAATTTATAAATTTAATTTCATTAAAGTATATTTATTTTTCTAATTCATAATGTCAAAATTATCATACGGTTATTTATGCGATTATTCCGAAAGGGTTGAGTTTATGATGAATAGTGAAAATCCCAATTTTACAAATATTGTCACTTTTATGCCATTGTCATGATATTAGTGTAAATGGAAATTTGAATAGATATTTTTTGATAGTAAAAATATATATTTAATAAGTATTATAATTTATTCAAAAATATAACATTCAACTCATAAATATATTTTGGACATTTTGGAAATCTAAATAATATTTAATTTTAATAAAAGAAATGTTTTTATCAATTTCATTAATTATGTAATTAGAAGGATTAATTATATTTTAAATTGTTTTTTAATTCCTTTAAATCTAATTTATTTCCTAATTCAATTAGTATTCGGATAATCAATTCTATATATGGTTTTGGTGAAAATTCACTTTTATTCTTAAAGATATTTATAAAAAACATTTTTCTTTGTGTTTCACATATTATATAGATATTAATTATTAGAAAAAATAGATATTTAATATTTTAAAACAGATTCAATATTTGGAATCATAATATTAAAATTATTTAATAAGCCTCATTTCATTTTTAGTAATAATGATTGGTTACCAGGAAAAAATTATGACACCACAATAAGGGTTAAAATGGTTAAAAAGGCGGTAAAACTAAGATATAGGCCTTCAAATATCCCTAAACCTTGTATCAATCTTTTTTTATTAGTGTGTTTGGACATTATAATATCCAATTTTGGAATCATTTTCTCTTTGGATCCACATTCCCAAGACAATTACTCTTTATTATGTTAAAGATAAGGGTATTTACAATGGAGCAAGTTCACTCACTTATAAAAGGGATCCACCTCTTCTCAATTATTTACACAACTTTAGAAACTTATTGTAATAGGAAAATATTTTAAAATATAACTATGTTTGATAGAATATACAATACGCAACACTATGCCTAAATGAACCCAGAAATATTATTATTTATATATGGTCATTATAACCTAACCGTTAAATTGGTGGGTCTAAATAATATTAACAAAATTATGATATATATATACATATATAACACACAATCAATAAAAAATAATTTATTAATTCTTAAGTAATATGTACTCTATTTTAGTAATGTTATTTTTTTAGATATATATTTTCTCCAAAAAATGAATAATATTTCTTTTTTAGAGAATACAATAATTAATTTATCTAAAATATATAAATTTGATTTTATAAAATTAATAATATTATTGAAATTTACTTATAGAACTTATTTTAGGGTAAAATAGTTAAATATCTCTGAAAATTTTTATTTTCCTACGAATAGTGAAAAATACATATTTTTATTGAAAATTCTATTTTTATTTCAACAATTTTCAAAGTCCCATTTTATTTTAGAAAGGATTAAAAGTAAATTAATTTTTATAAAATTATTAATAATCCAATTAGGATCATTAGAATCAATTTCATAATTTATTTTTTATATAAAAATATTTTTTATAAAAAAAATGCATTTTTAAGAAAAATAACATTATAATAAAAAGATATTTTCATTGTGTTTTGTACACTTATTTTAAAATTAATTTATACCATTTATAGAGATTTAATTTGACAATATTTATTCTATATTTTTATCATTAGTCTCAAATTTATTTAATATTTTCATGTCCTATTTAGACATTATGAATAGTAACTATGGTAAAATTTACCAATTCAATAAAGGGTCAATTTGGTTAATTTGGGTTAAAACAAAGTGATAAGGTAAATATATTTCATCTTGATTTTTATTTATTAAATTTAATTATTAAATAATCATCTTAGTCTAGAAATAAAAAATTTTAAGGGAATATTGTCCATGAAAAGGACCCGTATAAGATTTAAAAGAATTAAAATTACCAAATATGATTATCTTTGTTTTAAATATATATTATGTGTCCTCATTGGGAAAAAAGAAATATATGAAAGAAAGTAAATTTATATTTTGATATTAATGAAATTAATTTCATTATATAAATCTATTTATAATTTTTAAAAAATTATATAATTACCTTAAATACTTGAGCAACGCTAATCTAATATTTATTTAATAAATAGAAAAATAAAATAAAAGATTTTAAAAATATTAAAAATGATATAATTTTAATGAATTTATGTTTCCCATGAATCTTATAGATCTATATGAAATATTATAGAGGTTTAAAATCATTATATTCAAATTCCCTCTTAGTCATGATATATTGAAATTCAAATTAAACGAATAATGTCAAAATGGGCATTAACAAAATTTTATGAAATTAATATTCATTAGATTATTTAAAATTCATAAAAATATTATCATCAGAAATTTTAATTTAATATGGTTAAAAAAATCTTCAATGGTCCATATATGGGTCACTTTTCCACTTGTAGTAACATTATTAATCCATTGTGATTAAAATAGGGCCATCGTGGTTATGGTAAAAAATAATTAAGAAAGTGGTTAATAAAATGGAAAGGTTTAAATTACGTCAAATTATTTCTAAATTTAATTTTATTATTTAAATTAAAACCTAGAAACTTATTCTTCAAATTCATGACCATTTTGAATTATTTTGAACTAGAATATCTTATTATATTTTAATTTGTTATGAAATTTTAAAGGTGCCCCTCAACTCAATTATTAAAGGACACATATTACTTGACTTATATAAACCACTATGAGAGACCTAGATTGATCTATACCTAACCATTACTATTATAAAAAAATTATACATGTTTGGGTGCATTTACTTCCCCTAAAAGTCAAACAATAATTTCCTTAACAAGGGATCTAAATAATGTTTCCCGAAGAAGAGCTAATTATCTTAGCATACATATTTTAATTTATTTCTTCTTCTACCTATTCTAATTTTTTTTAATATATGATCATATAATAAAATAATAATCCAAATTATATACAAATTTTATTATGATTATGAAACCATCATTACCCACCATATTTCACATCAAATGGAAAGTGAAAGTATAACTCATGAGTATGTACAACTTACTGTATCTACATAATGACACAATTAATTATTCATTACCATATCTTATGGATGGTAATTATGATGGTTTGAAATTTAATATATATTTATAGAAATTTAATTATAATTACATAATTATTATATCATATATTCTTTCTTACCATCTAATCTTTTGGGAAATGATAACATCATTCGGGCGTACCTGTGGACTACCACATCCATTATGTGATGGGATTCGTTTTTCATTTCTATTTTACATGGATGGAAATAAATATGGATAAGAGGATTATATATAATTTATATGAAATAATAGTTATAATTTAATGTTTAATTATCATTTAAATTTATTTTGATCCATTCCTATAAAAATTAAAATAGTGTCAATTCATACATATGTACTACCATTTCCATGAATGGGGTAATTCATTTTCCTATCTATAACCTTTATATATTGCTATAAGAAAATATGTAATTAATATATATGATATTTATATCATTTTTAACATTTATAAATTATGTATATGTATTTAAAGTATAAGGTTGAAGCTACCGAACAAAAACATATGTGAAAAATGAAGGGATTATCACCCAAAAATAGTGATTTTAATAGAGTTGTTAATAAATGTGTGATAAAATATTATATACAGTATGAAGAATCTATCTATGTTTCTATAAGAGGTCTATAATATATATATATTTATTATATGGAATATTTAAATACATTCTATGTAATTTTAACTTAAGGTGAGGGTTTATTTCATAATCTCATTATTATTCCATATTTTTTATGTTTAAGACCCCCCTCGGGGAATATTTATATTTCATATCTATATTTTCATCCAAATACATATAATAATATTTCTATTACTCTCTAATTATTTACTATGGACATTTTTACCGTTGTTTTTCGTTAAAATCATTATTTTAAAGTAATCTTCTTATTGTTTTCTGAATGATGTACTTTTTAACTTATTTAAAATTGGTAAATGATTGTTTTTTAACTTATATAGCATGAAAGAATTTTCCCACCACCATGAATAATATTTTATTTTATGGTTCCTTTATAAGATTAATATTTTTTTCAAATAAAGTTTTCCATTTATATGTTCACAACTTTATTAAAATAAGTGATTTAAAATTGAAAAGGGAATTTTCATAAAAAATATTATATTATATCATTAAATTGTTTTCTTATATATCAACATACATTGTTCAATATAATGAATCACTGAGGTTATTCTCTTATGATATTTTCCACAATATTTTATTAGATTTTTTATGATCTTTTTGACTACGTATGTACTATTTTGATACCATTATCCAATATAATATGGATGGTTTCTGATTATGTTTATTTATTTGGATAATTATAAACATTTCTTATGTTATTATCAATACGAATGTTTATGGTGACTATGTTTCACCAATTTCATATGAGGAATGCATTGGACTTACTATGTGATGGAGTTACCCTATTATATCCCCTTAATTCCTAGGTAAGTCACATGAGACAGACTACATAGGGTTTTGTACATTGTATTACCCATTTATATACATATCATGGAACAAGACCATGATTGTATTTTTATATGTCTGGGTTGTGGCCTTGGTAGTATGTTTTAGATGTTTGGTATTGTGTATTCCATAATTATAAAATCTGTTATTAATCTCCATGTGATTATATTATTTGGTCTGATATTCATATATAGGGTTCTAGCTTATGATATTATTTATATGGAATTATTTGATCATAATTTATTATTGATATATTATTTTTGTCTTATTTAGCTTATTCAATATGAATATCCTTACTAAGAATATAATCTCACCCATTTATTATCTTAGAATTCCCCATGATACAAAGAAGTGTTTTACGATTGATATTTAGGGATATACTAAATGGGTGAATGGTGATATCAAGAAAATTTTATATTTTATTTTATATTTTTCAAATGTAATGGGAAATTAAACTATGATCCTAGGTCTACAAGACTACTAAACAATTCAGTCATTTGGGATATGGTCTCTTATATCTTGTATCAATTTAATGAAGTATCCACCGAACATAGTCTACTAGGGCCATGGTCTTTAAAGATGAAATCAGATCAAGTTTAATATAAATCGTGGGATCTATATTTAGAAAAACATATATTAGAAAATATAACACTATGATTAATCTTGAGAATATTTCCATATAAACCAAGCTTATGATTTTGAGATTAGTTATTCAAATAAATTAAATTTATTTTAAGAGTTTCACTAGTTTAAAAATTATACGTTTGGATTCAAAATTTTATGATCTAATATAATAAATTCTATTATATTGAAATAGTGCCTAATCAAAAGAATGACAACTATATAAATGCACGTAATCCATTTAGGTATTTCCCTTTAGTGTGAGATAATGAAGATAAATATGGAGCTCCAGTTGGATATGAACAAATTAAAACTATATTGGGGAAGGTTAATCGGGTTATGAGAAATAACATTTCATATGTGGATCAACCTTTTGATCTATAAAGCGGCATAACAATGTTAGACCGATTTATGAATCAACAACCTCCATCATTCAATTAAAAAAATCCATTTATAGGTAATCAGTGGATAAGATCCTTAGATAAGAAAATTCACTCTTTGGGAAGCAATGAAAGGGATAAGGTTTTTATTTAACTTTATCATATCTCAAGGGATATGGATCGATGGTGGTCATTACCTTAAAACACTAATAAAATGGGGAATCCAAGGGTATGTAATAGAATGTTTTTAATGTAACGTTATTGTAAAAGTATTTCCCTCATTAATAACTATTGGTTACAAAGTGATAGATCATAAATATAAGAAAAAAATGAGATGAAATTTTTTATAATTATGAAACTAAAGTTCATGATTAGATAGTCATTATGCAGATTATGTATGTAATCTAAAGAGAAATATTGACCATTTATTTTATGGTATTAATTCAGTGCATTGAACAGAACTATTATATCAATCATTTTCATCATATGAGTATATAATTTCATTTGATATCATGATAGAGAAATAATTCTCCAAGTCTTTTGTTAATAAGTAAATTAATATAATAAGATGATGAAAGGAAAAATAGATATGGGAATAGGATAAAGAAAGATTTTCCCACATTTGATAATAGTGGAAAGAAACACCTATGTACTTTCAAGAAGGTAATGAGAATTTTTCTAAAGTGGTGATAGAGAATTATATAAGAAAATGAATGCAAGGGTAATAAAGAAGCCTATAACATTAATTGTTTCAACTATAATGATATGGGGAACTATATAAATAAATGACCCAAGCATCAAGGGAATACACCTTAAAAGAAACTAAAGGATCATGTTCAAGCGTATACATTTACTGCTTCCAAAGTTGAATTATTAAATTTCATGTATATATGGATTCAATAATTATTTTTTAGTCGCATTTTAATAAAAGATATTCATGTTAGAATATTCATTAAATGGTTAAGGATTGTGATGTGGTTGTTTTTATTTATGTTTTTTAAATTATATATTTAATGGTACTCATAACCTAGAAAAGTGAGATATTGGTAATGTGTTATTTTTAGAGAATACTTGAATAATGGGAAGATAACCTTTAATATTTTTGTAATGTTGAGTTAATAATTTTTAGTTGGGGTAAAGAGAAGATTTATATTGATTAAGCATATTGGATAGTGTTGATAACTGTGTAAAAGGTTAATGATTTGATGAAAAAGTAATTTATGAGGGATTTTACATATTTTTTGGATTTATGGGATATGTGGAATAAGTATAAATTAAATGTTGACTAATGTTTCTAGTATATGTTATCAAGGTATTCAAAAGTTTGGAATGTGGAATTATAAAATACTTTATGATATTTAGAAAAAAAATGTTTGATAAATTTTTTGGGTTATGAATATAGTAAGTAATATTTTGAAGGAGTTACTGACTTATAGAATGGATTATGTTTAACATTAGATATTATTATTTTATGATAAAGCATGATTTATCATATTGGATAATAGGTGCTGAAATATTTTGTTTTGGTAAATTTTTATCGGTTGAAGGAATTTCTTTTGGATCTTATGAATAGTTAAAATATTATTTTAGTTCTTGAAGCAAAAAAAATTATCTTGAATATTCATTCCTCAATATAAGAGATGAAGTGGAAATTAATAAATGCATGACCTAAGGTTGTGATAATGTCCATTAAATGGAATGAAATAAAGTTATTTTATTTTCTGAAGTTCATTATCTAGAAAGTAAAATAATACCTTGTACTTCAAAAAAATACCATGAAATAAAAAATTTATCCATTTAGATTTCTTACAGAGAAATCAATAGTCTTTTAACCCATCAAAGATTTTCAGTTTTGTGATGGTTACATTTCTCATATACATTTTCTCAATCATTATATTTTAATCCTTTTGTATTATTGTTTTCATAAATGTACATATTTTCAATTATCATCAATTTTATCCCATTCAAGAAACCTATTTTTGTTATGACATTCATATTTTCTTTTCATACTATTCAAGGGAATGTTTTATTAACCATTTTCATGATTTGGGTATTCCACAAATGTATTTTAAAATTTCTAACCCTTAATTGTGAATCTCATGTTAAATGTGATATGATGAAATTTATAAAATGGAGGGAATGTAGCAACATGATATTTTAAAATAGCTCTATGTTCGATAACATATACAACACCTAACATTGAGCTTAAACAAAACCCAAAATATTATTGTTTCAATATGATTGTTAAAGACTAACTATTAAAATTTTTGGTATAAATAGAATTAAAAAAGTTATGAAATATATATATATATATATAGTACCTAATCAATAACATTGTAGTCATTAATTATTATAAAATATGTATTTAATTGTATGTAAATTATTTTATGCTCCAAAAATAAATTTTCTTCAAAAATTATTTTTATTTATTTTTTTCGAAAATATTATAATTTAATTTTGGAACTTATATAAATCTTATCTCATAATATAATTTTTATTTAAGAAATAAAAACATCAAAATTATCTTAAGGTTAAATTTTCTTATTTCTATGAAAATATTTATTTTAAAGTGAATGGTGAGAAATAAATATTTTTGTTTAAAAATTTATTTTAGTTTTAACCATTTGAAAAATTCAATTTTATTTAGTAATTCTTTAAATGTAAAATTGTTTATAGAATATAATTAATAATAAAACTACTTTTATTATAAGGAATATTAAAATTAAATTTGGAATAAAAAATATTATTTTATACAAAATGACATTTCTACAAAAAACAATATTTTTCTAAAAAACGGTTTTCATCACTTTTTTAACTTAATTTAAAATTAATTTCATTATTTTACTGATATTTATTTTGATAAAATTTATTTCATATTTTTAAATAGGATGATCAAATTTAATAAATATGTCCCATTCAATATTAAGCATTTTGAATAGTAGCCCTGGAAAAATTTATCACATCGGTAAAGGGAAAATCATGTTAATCTAGTTTAAAACTAGGTGATAAAGTCATAAACTTTTATCTTATGTTTTATTTAATGAATTTAATTATATCCTAAACATATTAGGATAAAATTATAATGTCTTAAAGGACACATTTTTATGATAATTACCCTTGTAATATTTAAAACAAAAAAAGTTGCAAAATTTCACTCTCTTAGATTTAAATATCTATTATGTGTTCAAATAGGGGAAAACATATCAAATAACATAAATATATATTTTATATTAATTAAATTAAATTAATATTATAAATTTTTTTAAATTTTTTAAAATTATATTATTAACTTAAATGCCTATGCAATACTAATACATTATTTATTTAATTTTCAAAAAAATAAAAAAAATGATTTTAAAAATATTAAAAGTGATATAATTTGAAGTAGTTATTGTTTTTAATGAATTTTATATATTTTTATTAAATATTATCATAGTTTCAAAACATTCTATTCTAATTTCTCTTTTTTCTTGATATAATTTACGACAAATTAAATGAATAGTGTCAAAATAGTCAATTATAATATTCTATCAAAATACAATTTTATTAAATTATTTAAAATTTATAAAAATATTATATTAGGATATGTTAATATAATATGGTTTAAATAATCATTAATGTTCCATTTATGAGTTAATTTTTCACTTATAGTCAAATTATTAACTATTTTGTATTAAAATAGTGGTTTCAGTGGTTAAAGTCAAAAATAATTAACCAAGGGGTTAATAAAATGATAAGGATTAAAATGATACCAAAACATGTTTAAATTTCATTTTATGATGTTATTTATTTCCTGTCCCATTTTTCTTTTAATTCATGGCCATTTAGAAGAATTTGGATATAGAATACTCTTATTAGATTTTAATTGTTTATGAGATTCCAAAGGTACTCATCACCTCAATTATAAAAGGAAACCCATCACATTAAAAATATAAATAAATATGTGAAACCTATTATAACCAATACCTGAAAATTAATCCTATAATCATCCTTATCCTAGTCCATTAGGTTATTTTCCCATAAAATACCTACATTATGTACCATAATAAAGGATCTAAAGAAGGTCTTTTAAAGAAAAGTTATCTATCTAACCCGACCGATTCCATTTTATTTCTTCTTATGCCTACTATAAATCATGTTAATTTATGATAAAATAATACATTAATTATCCAAAATACATTTAAATTTTATTTTTATTATAAAAATATCATTATCCACCCTCTTTTGCGTAAAATGGGATGTCAAAGTATCGTTGGTGCATACACATGGCTTACTATCTTTACATAGTGATACAATTCATTTTTCATTACCAAATTTTATGTATTGAATATATCATGGTTTTTATATTTAAATATTATATTTAAAAAATAATTATACTATTATAATGATTATACCATATCTAATTTATTACCTTCCAATCTATTAGGAAATGATAACATTGCTCTTGCGTACGTGTAGACAACCTCCTCCATGAAGCGATGTTATTCATTTTTAATTTATACTTTACATGCATGGTAAAAAGGAGTTTTATGATGAATATATATAATTTATATGATATAAAAATTATTCTAACAAGTTTAATTATTATTTACCTTTCTTTTTTTCCATCTGTATAAAATGAAAATAGTGTTAATGTGTATGTATAGACTTTCGTCTCCATGAACGGGTTAATTAATTTTCTTATCTCAATATTTTATGGATTTCTATAAATAAATATATATTTATATATATTATATTTATATAATTATTAATATTATTTATCTTATTTAACAATTATCAAATTATAAGGATCAAAACTAGAAGACCAAAACATACATGAAAAATGAAACAATTATCACCTAAAACTGTCATTTTAACAAAGAGTTACTAATAAAAGAGTTATAAAATATTATATATAGTATGTTAAATATGATTATGGTTCATTAAAGGATGTATAATAAATACATATTTACTATATAGGATATTTTAACACATTTGAATGAAGTCGCACATGAGGTAATGGTTTCTTCCATAATCTCATCATTATTCGTGATTTTTTATGTTTATGTCCCCATTAGGGGAATGTTTTTCTTCCATAGAAATATCTTACATAAAATGATTTAATGAAAAATTCAATTAATCATCTGTTATTTATTAATGATCTTTATGTCAATTTTTTAATTTTTTCAAAAATTATTTGTAAGGAATATTCTTATTGTCTTCCGAACGATCTATTTTTAACCCTTTTACAATAGTGTGAAAGGAATGTTTTTTAACTTATACAAATTGAATGTATTTTACCATAATAATAAATAATATTTTCTTTAAAAATTATTTTTTATGTTTACAAACATGTTTTTAATTAAAATTATTTCCTTTATAATTGCACATCCTTTCAAAAATAAGTGATTTTAATGTGAAAAGTGTATTTTCATCAAGAATTTTACAATGATCTTTTTGATGTATCTTCATACATGTCAAAATCCGTTGTTAAATCTTATTATTTACTTAGTTTATTCTATTATGATACAATATATCATAATTCAATGGATGGTTTACAGTCAGTTTGAATATGGATGTGCTAGTTTTGATAACATTATCCATTTTACTTTGAATGGTTTGTGATTATGTTTATTTATTGGGGTACTTATTAACATTTATTATTCTAGTACCAAAAATAATTTTTATGTTTATTATGTTTCACCTCTTTTATATTGTAAGATCTCAGATTTTCATTGTTTGAGTTTTTTTCCTAAAACAAACTGTTTGTACTTTTATTACATGTATATTCGATGTATTGAATATTAATAGAACATATCATTACATATTATTTGTTATTTCTCCGGATTCTAAAGTAATAATGTCCTAGAGTATAAATCACATTGATATAGTCATATAAGTACCCCTTTATGGTGATATCCTTGATGTGTTGTTATTATTTTCTCAAATAATGTTATACTATTGAATAGAATACTGTGATGGGTCACATAGTACATAGACATTCTGGTGAGAGAACTCGTAAACAGATTACATCTTTTCTCATGACGTTCACACTTGGTAATCTCTAATATGAATGATTATGATAATAGACCCACTAGTATAAATACTGCATGATTTTTGTATCATCAGATATTCCTATCTATGGGCATGTGTGATGGTCCTTAAACATTAGGATTATTTTTAATTCATGTTACAACTAGCGTGTTTAGATTTATTTCATAAACCATAATAATAATAGTTCATATAGAAGGTGGATATGTTGGGTGTGTTAGGAGTGCAATGTCATTAATGAATATGTCAAGGAATTATTTCTCTCTTCCATCATTATGGAAGCAGATATCTCAACCCATTGATTAGAATAGAACTATCACATTGACCATAGTTTAAAAAATTGTTTGTTTCAGATAGTCAACGAAAGGCATATCGGATATATATGTTGGTGGAATGGATGTGCGACCTGATAGATGAGTTATTTTTACAAAGGGATTCTATTACACCATGAGATTTCATCTGTGGTTGTTGACATTGCGATGTTAATTTCTTTTTCTTGGGTGTTTTGACCCTTTACTAGACAGTAATCTTTGACATTAGGTAATCCCGCCAGAAGCTAATGAAAAAGAATCCTAGAAGGTAAAGCAATTATGGGCTTCCATTTTTCTAGATTAAATTTTATTTGAGATTAATTAGTGTAATAAATATTATTTTTCATGTTTGAAAAATATTTTTATTGAATTTATATTAATCATATGATTTTTATAAATATTTACTCACCGTATTGTTAATAAAAATATTTAATATATTAGTTGAAAATTTTAATAAAAATTTATCCTATATATTGTGAATAAAGTATTTATTCAGTTATTCAATAAAACATATCGGGGTTTTAATGGAAAGAGACCTTGTCTGGTGAAAAATATTAATTAACAATACTGTTACATAGTATTTTTTTTACACCTATTGGTGTGCACCACAAAATAATAATAATGTAATTATTATGATTAATGAGGTTTATTAAAGGTATTAAATGTTATTTAATGTAAGGTATGCAATTAAATAATATTTTATCTTAAATCCTAACTATACAAATAAGTGTCTATGTCTATTATTTAGGGAATCCAAAAAAATAATAGATAATAATTTCACGCAATGAATTCTCTCTCAACTCCTCCTCCTCTCTCCTAAATAATGAGAAGTGCAAGAGATATTTCATCAATATGGAAGAAAAATATATCAATAATGAACAATTAAAGACATTTAATTAACTATGCTAGAACATGAAGATTGACTGTTGATGCACAATGATCATATGATCACATGTAGATCGCCACTGGAGGAATTATATCAATGGATCCTCACCGCACAATGAAGGTTATCTAAAAGGGGTTTTTTATATGATCAATATTCACCATAGAAGAATGTTCATAGGCCTAGGTTTTTATTTCTTCAAATATTAAATAAATTATTTATAAATTTTATGTTCAATATTCTCACTCTTGGTTTCGTGAAATGATTATTAAAAGAAATTTTAATATATCTTCCACCTACAAATGCTTTCATTGCACCAAGATCCATTAATTGGTATTAGAGTAGTCCTATTTATATTTATAAGTATTTATCTGAATATTTATTTATGCACAATTGTGGTAAGATTTTCATTTCATTTTATTCATTATTTAATCATATTTTAATTAAAATGTTATCAAAATATTTAAAATGTTCATTAAATGATTATATTTTATAAAGGTTTAAGAACAAATGAAGAATAAGTGGATATTCCATTGGGAAGAGACAAATATTTTGCCGATAAAACATGGATACACAACGTGTAGTTGGAGCATACCTTGTATACCAATGATAATTGTATCTAGATTTGTTGAGTTATTAATTACACATAGTGCTTTTATTTAACACCGCGTGTTGACCGGGCCAACCATGCACATGGAAATTGGATATATGATGTGTATCTAAAATGCACATATTGTTTTGTTCAGACAAGTTAACACACTAAATCTTCAAGTGTGTGACTTGGATATATAGAAACTGAGGTACATAGTATAGAGTTGGATGTATATTCTTTGTTGTCTCCAATTATTAGAAAAAATTTAATTACATTATATTTTAAAATTGTGGTATTAAAACCTAATTTTAACGATTGGAACACCATTATGTGTTTGAAAATCTTATAATTGTTTTAAAAAAATTTAAATTCTCAATTAATTCACTGTAATTAATATGTCATTATTGTTTATGTAACATCCCAGGTTAATAAAGAATAATACATATTTCATTTTTATAAAAAAAATTGAATTAAATATTAATTTTACTTTAAAGGGGTTGTTATTTTCGATAGCGTACCCGATACACAACAACGAGTTTCATTGAAATCTTATGTTGCGCACTAATAACATAATATTATTATTTTAAAAGTTAGTTAACTCCTAGAAATTGTATTGGAGGGAAATGAACAGAAATAACTACAATATGATTAGACATGTTTGTTAAATATATTTACATTTATCCAATAAAAAGTTAGAAGCTTAAAATTTGAATGAATCTATGTTTAAGCATAATTTACATTAAAAGGATGATTTAAAACCTTTTAGTGGTGAAACCACTTTAAATATATTTTTGTTCAAAATAATAAATTTTATTTTACAAATAAAATCTTTCCTTATAATGGGGACATAAAATTTTATTTTTTGTAATTTTATGGAATTTTTCCGATAAAGTTCATTTTTTAATGAATAGTGAAAATATTGTATTTTAATTAAACATTTCTCTTTAATCAAATTTACTTATATTGAAAGATTATATTTTTAATTGTTTTTAAAATTTAATTAGAATATATTTTTACCATTTAATCCAATGTTGGTCATTGTAATAAATTTCACTTTGAAATTGGACATAAACAAGTGTCAATCTTTTGATAGTTATTGTTTCTAAAAACACGCAATTTTATTTAACCACAATTTTTAATTTTTAATTAATTTATTCCACTTAACTGTTTTGAATTTGTAAAAATAGACATCTTTTTTGAATTCGGAATATCAAATAAATCTTAGGATTAATTTTTTTTTTGAAAAACAAGAATTTTTCATTAATAGGGAAACCACTTAGTAGTAGTTAAAAAACGATGTTTTCATTAAAATGAAATTTTACAACTTCTGTGAATTGAATTTAGAAAAACAACATACATGGTTGTTATTAGTTAGTTAAATGTGGTTCAATAAGATGGAAATAATTTTTTTTGAATAGTAACTTTTGACTTTTATTTGCCACGGTCAAAGGTAAATAAGGTAATTCAAGGTAAACAAATTTATACTAATTCCAAATTACCTTAACACTTGTCCAAACATTATTGGTTGAGTCATTTACGACCATGGGCATCATTGGGTAGATTTTGGGACCCCGTTGAGCCACATGGGAGTGATAATGACACTTTAGATTAATTAACTTAAAGTAAAGGAAAAAATGACAAAAACAAATATCATTTCGCAAATTAATTTTTACAAAGTGTTATATAAACTATCTCATCGACTATAAATATTCATTGGAATTATAAATATATTTCCTACATCATGGTAATTTTTTATAATTTTTAGACATCAAATATATTAAATTATTTATGACACAATAATGATGCAATATTTACCTCATTATTAAAAGATTTAAATAAATAAGATTATAAGCATTACAAAACGTATCCCAAACCTATCCAATTCTTATTTGATGATTATATTTCGACCATGAGTCATATTATCTTAGACTGTAATAAGTTTTTTACCTTTAGAAACTGAATATCATTATATAATAAAATAATATTATCACACCTTTCTAAAGAGAACCTCCTCCCCCTTATAAAAATCCCTCACTTATAACCAATTCCTCACACATATCAAGCCTTTTGGATCATCCAACATCATACCAATTAAGCTCCCTACATCCCTTTCCTTCTCGTATAAGCCTTACCTTAGGCATAAGGCACTTCATGAAGACTTTTTAATTCAAACCAAAGGAAGTTACCCAAATTAAAGGTAACAATTTCTCTTAACTTCTTTTCTTTTATTTTACTTATCCAACCCCTAAAATCTTTTTATTCCATTATTTTATTACAACACCAGTATCCTCAATATAATAGGATATTTTTATGAGAAGGATTATAACTACACTTACACACACCTCCATCCAATGGGTGAAGAACATACTGTTTATGTGGTTTGTAGACTAACGTCTCACGAAACGAAGACTATTCGATTATCTCATACTGCCAATCATGGTGGCTATTAAGATGACACTCTATTTATTTATGATATTTATTATTTTTATTTTTTCTTTATGATTCTGTATTTTTCTTTTATAGAATACCTTTATGGTTTCCATTATGGGTAAACGCGATAATTTCATTTGAGGAGGTGTGGACTATCGCCCCCTCAAAGTGATATGACTCGTTAATGCCATATGTGGGATGTATAAAGGATGGAGTTAATGATAATATATATGATATTATACTGAAATTATAATATAACTAGTTATAATTACGTTTTAATTCCATTAAAATAATAAATAGAAATGAAAGTATGTTCATGCGTACGTACGACTTACGGTCTCCATGAATGGTTGATTTCATTTCTTATCTCTAAATGGTATGTACAATTATAAATATATATATATATATACTTAATATATATGATATATATGATATATATGATATATATATAATTATTTTCATTTGGGATGTAATGGACTATTGAGCACATAGACCACTTGTAAATATAAGATGTTGATTTTTGACTCAAGTACCAAATATCGACAAAATGAATGTTATTAACTTAAATGATTAAATAATGTTTATAAAATGGTAATAAGTGATATATAAGGAATAATAAAAATGAAAAGGGACATTAAGAAAGAATAAATTTACTTTAGTTTATTATTCAAGAGATTAAAGAATGATCGAGTCAAGTCAGAGATGAGGTGGGGGAATTCATCTCAATCCCATTTAATTGAGGCATATTTTGTTTTAATACATGATTTTATTTTATACGGTTTATAAAAACCTTTGACTTTTACTCTTATTCAAAAGGAATATTTTCTCTATGAAGCGTTTTACTAAACAAAAAAAAGTATTTCATTTTAGCGTACATGGTGACAACGACCATTCCGCCACCATTAGTATTATTTGATCTTATGGCTTCCTAAACAAGTCGTAATGTTTTTAAAAAGGAAAATAAATACCAAATACTCTTCTTACATATTTTGGTATTGAAAATGGTTTTGATAATGGATTTTTTATGTCAATATATTTATATGATATATTTTTATTACAATGTGTGAATTTAATCGTTCATTTATGCTTATGTTATGTGTTATGATCATATTATGGTTCTTGGGAATTATTTACATATACGGTTGGTTCCATGACAAACCTACGGTAGATGATCCCGGGATAGATTTCCAATGCATTGGGTAATGTGACAGAGGTAAACATGAATGTTTCTCCTTAGAGATTTAGGGAATATGCTATGATGGGTATTCTAAAGTAACTCTCTATGTAGTTGTGATAAATAAAATGTAAATATGTTATGGATGCCACAAGAAACCTTTATGATTTATGATTTCTATGTGTTCTTCATAAAATCTTATGATTTCATGAGGTAAGTAAAAGAGGTCATGTTTTGCATGTATTTATGAACAAATGCTTTATTTCTTTGTTTTATAACCCTTACTGAGCTTTTTATGCTCATCCCATGTTTTGAAATGTTTTCACAAGACTTAAAGATGAATAGGGTCAAGGATGGAATCAAGGAAAAGTCGTTCTATCTAAAACATGGAAGTAGACATGACTATTTTTTTCAAGATTTTTTATCTTATGAAAAAATGGAAACTGTGTAGAATTTTATACTTTATAATATTTTGATATGTAATAGTTATGTCTTAATTCTCTAAAACTCTAAACCTGAAAAGATCCTTAATGTGAATTATTCATTTAATTCAATATTATGTAGTGTTTAAAGCCGAGTCCTTATAGTTGGTATCAGAGTTCGGTTTAGATAACTTTAGAAGTTAGGTTATTGTTAAATTAATATCCATTAATTAATTTATGTTAATATTGAAATCATATATCATTTACAAATTACCATGATGCTTCGCCTAAGAAATTTCTGTGTTCAGAATGTTTTTCCAAAGAGGAAACATCGAAGCTCTGTTGGGGCAACATCAGGTGGAAGATAACCTTCCAGATCAACAACCTAAGATGGTCGGAATTGGAACTTAATAGTTTTTTGCAGTGATGGCACAGTTAAATCCGGCTATAAATGTTGTTGGTATCCATGTAAGAGATCAACTCGATCAACCAGAGAAGAACATGTCAGTAATGGAGCATTTCAAGAGGCAACATCCCCCCTCATTCAAAGGATCATCTGAATTGGTTCTATCATAAGGGTGGATTAAAGAACAGGAAAATATTTTCAATGTCATGGGTTGTTCAGATCATAAAAAGTTTAGTCTTGTTGTTTACTGTTTTGAAGTTGAAGCTGATCAGAGGTGGTCAAAGGTGAAAAATATAAGGGATAGTGATGAGATTGATTCTCTCGATTGGGATGAATTCAAAGGAATGTTTCTTGAGAAATATTTTCTTACGGTGGTTCGTCTTAGAATGGAAAAAAATCATGGGATTGATGTAGGAGGATGAATCAGTGGATGCATATGAATAAAAATTCACTCAACTGGCAAGGTATGCTCCAAATTTCATACAAGATCTTGATAGTAAAATCAACCATTTTTACTCAGGATTAAAGACAATGTATCTAAGGTATTTATCTTATCATGAGTTTAAATTTGATGAAAAACATGTTCGTTGTACGGAGAAGGTGGAAATGGAGTTTGTTAATGATCTTGTGTTCTTTGAAAAACAACAGAATAAGAGGTTGAGGTGGCAGGAAAAAAGTATGAACTCTTCAAAAAAGTCTGACGGTAAGAAACCTAAGTTTACAGTTTGTGAAAATTGTGATAAAACACATGCTGGGTAATGTCGTTTGAATTATGTTAAGTGATACCGATGTGGTAAAATAGGACATAAGTCTCGTAATTGCATTAAGAATGATCAGGGTAATGGTATGAAAAAAATATGATTTACAATCTGTAAAAAAATTTAAGTGCAATGAAATGTGTCATTATGAAAATGAGTTTCCAACAGAGAACTCAACTAAAGGAAAGCAGATAGACTACAAGTAGAAAGGGGTGGTGAAATCCTTTGAAACTACTTCATCAGATGTTGGGCCATCAAATGAAGTTGTATCAGGTACACTTTTGTTTGTTTAGATTATGCCAATGTGTTGTTTGATTCAGGGCCTACACACTCTTTCATTTATGAGAAGTTTTCTAGTAAATTGGGAATTCCATATCAAGAGATGAATACAGAACTTATGTTAAAAACATGTAGAATAAATAGTGAGACAAAAAGAAAACATAAGAACATTCTTGTCCTTGTGTGCGGAATGAATCTACCTACATAACTTATTGTATTTCCTCTAGTAGAGTTTGATGTTATTTTGGGTATGGATTTGATTTCAGTTTATTATGCTAAGATAGACTACAAATCTAAAGAGGATTCTTTTCAGAATTATTTTTAGTTTGTATACAAGAATGAACCCTTGATTTTGAAAAATATCAGGAAGCTGAGAAACTAGTAAAAGATGGCAATGAATGTTACCTTGCTCATATTTTTGAAAACAAAGGAACTATTCAGATTAATGATGTGCCAGTGGTAAATGAGTACCTTGATGTTTTTTCTAATGATTTTCCTAGAATAATACCATATCAGGAAGTTAAATTTACTATTGACTTAGTTCCTTAAGCTAAGCAAATTTCAAAACCCCCTTATCGAATGGCTAAAATTGAACTTTTAGAGTTAAAGAAGAAATTTCAAGAGTTATTAGATAATGGTTTCATTCGACCTGGCACATCACTATGGGGTTACCTTGTCTTGTTTGTTAAATAGAAAGATGTTTCAATGAAAATTTTCATTGATTATAGAGCATTGAATAACATCACTATTAAGAATAAGTATCCTTTTCCTCATATCGATGATTTGTTTGATCACCTCCAGGGAGCTCAGTATTTTTCGAGGATTGATTTGAGGTCGGGGTACCATCTGTTGAAAGTAAATAAATTAGACATTCTGAAGACCGCATTTCCTACTAGATATGGCCATATTGAATTTGTAGTTATGCCTTTTGGTTTAACAAATGCACCTGTTGTATACATGAATCTTATGAATAGAATTTTCCATGAGTTCTTGGATACGTTTGTGGTTGTGTTCATTGATGATATTTTGGTTTGTTCCAAAAGTAAAGAGGAACATGAAATTCATATAAGGGTTTTCTTTCAAACCTTAAAAGAAACGAAATTGTATGGGAAATTCAGTAAGTGTGAGTTTTCATTGCAATAAATTTCTTTCCTTAGGCACATTGTTTCAAAAAATGGCATAATAGTTGATCCTACTAAAAAAAAATTTGTTGAAGAATGGACAAGACCCAGAAATATAACCAAGATTCGTAGTTTTCTTGGTGTGGAAGGTTATTACAGGAGGTTTGATGAAAAATTTTCACAGTTATCTAGTCCAATGACTATGGTAACTCAAAAAGGGGTTAAGTTCATTTAGACTAAAGAACGTGATGATTGTTTTCATTAATTGAGAATAAGATTGGAAAATTATCTAGTTTTGGCACTGCCATCGAGAAATGGCGAGTTTGTTATCTATATTGATGGTTCGTTGAAAGGACTAGGTTGTTTCCTAATGCATAATGATCAGGTAATTGCTTATGCTTCACGTTAGTTGAAACCAAATGAGTTAAATTACCCTACACAGTATTTGGAATTAGCTGCTCTTTTTTTCTTTAAAAATTTAGAGGCTTCATTTTTATGGAGTAAAATGTGAAATATATTCTGATCACAAAAGATTAAAGTATATATTCACTCAAAATGAATTGAACATGATACAGAGGAGATGGATGGAATTAGTTAAGGATTATGATTGCACGATCCATTACCATCCGGGGAAAGAAAATAAAGTGGCTGATGCTTTGAGTAAAATAAGTAATGCTTCAATAACCATGTTACGTTTGGAACAAGATCTTTCATTTTATGATTTGATAAACTTTGGCATAAAAGTTGTCAGTGTAGAATATTCTTCTATTTTGTATCAGGAGTCAGCGAGATCATCTCTATCAG
The DNA here is from genome assembly GCA_963277665.1 of Viscum album. Lineage (NCBI taxonomy): Eukaryota > Viridiplantae > Streptophyta > Magnoliopsida > Santalales > Viscaceae > Viscum > Viscum album. The sequence goes on from OY728139.1 coordinate 620,607,421, forward strand.
ACAGAATTAAGCAAGTACAGAAAGAAGACAGTTTGTTAAAGATAAAGGTATAGTTGGTTCATAAGGTTAGGTTTCCATAATTTAACAATGATATTGTTTGTGTTTTGAGATTTGGAAAGAGATTATGTGTGCCTTGTGATTCATAGTTAATGAATGAGTTGTTATATGAAAATCCTAGTACCCCATTTTCATTTCATCCTGGCAGTACTAAGATATATAGAGATCTTCGGGAGTATTTTGGGTGGGATGGAATGAAAAGAGATATTTCTGATTTTACAGTGAATTGTTTGACTTTTCAACAAGTTAAATTAGAGTGGCAGTTACCGAAAGGGATTCTTCAGTCTTTACCGATGCAAGAGTGGAAATGAGAAAATATATCCATGGACTTTGTTGTTGGATTACCGAAAACATCTCGAGGTAATAATGCAATCTGGTTTATTATTGATCGATTGACTAAATATGCTCATTTCCATCCAATTCGAGATACATTGTCTCTTGATCAACTTTCTCGGTTGTATGTTAAATAGATAGTTAGGTTTCATGGAGTTCCCCTCTCAATTGTATCTAATCGTGAGCCCAGGTTTACTTCTAACTTTTGGAAAGGCCTTCAGAATTCATTGGGTAATGAATTAAATTTTAGTATAGCTTTTCATCCTCAATTAGATGGGCAATCAGAACAAACAAGTCAGACATTGGAGGATATGTTACATGCTTTCTAGATGGATTATCAGGGAAGTTGGGACCAATATCATTCTTCGGTTGAATTATCATATAATAACACTTTTCATTCTAGTATACAGATGGTTCTATTTGAGGCATTATATGGAAAGCGTTGTCGATATATAGGTTTTTTGGGATGAAGTAGGTGAAAGGAATCTGATGGGACCATAATTTGTAAAAGGGATGTTAGACAAAGTTCAGTTGATTCAGAAGTACATGAGAACAGCTCAGAGCAGATTGAAACATTATGCAGATTACTAGAGGAAGGATCTTCCTTTGGATGTAGGTGATCATGTCTTTCTCAATTTTTCTTCATGGAAAAGTGTGACACTTTTTGGTAAGAATGGAAATTTGAGTGCGAGGATCATTGGAACTTATGAAATTCAGGAGAAAGCTGGATCCGTTGCGTACAAAGTGGATTTACCTCCATATTTATTCCAGGTACACAATGTTTTTTATATTTCGAAGTTGAGAAATTATATTCCAGATCTATCTCATGTTTTGAACCCATAGGTTGTTCAGTTGGAAGAGAATCACTCTTATTAAGAACTACTAATTCAGATTCTTGACCATAGTGAGCAAGTGTTGCAGAATAAGATAATTCACCACGAAATGTTTTTGTGGAAAAAATCATATGGTTGAAGAGGCAACATTGGAATCTGAAAATGCTATAAGCAATAAATACCCCCACTTATTTTGATAAGTAAAATTGTGAGGATGCAATTCCCAAATGGGTGGAATGATATAAAATCCCAGGAAATTAAAGAATAAGACATATTTCATATTTATTAAATTTTTTGAATTAAATATTAATTTTACATTAAAGGTGTTTCTATGTTCGATATAGTACCCGATAAGCAACAACATGCTTCTTTGAAATCTTATGTTGCACAGTAATAATATATTATTATTATTCTAAATGGTAGTCAACTCCTAGCCATTGTATTGGTGGGAATAAAAAAAACTAACTAAAATATTATTATACATGTTTTTTAAATTTATTTACAATTATCCAATTAAAAGTTATAGGCTTAAAATGTGAATGAATATGAATTTAAGCATAATTTACCTTAAAAGGTCGATTTGTCGCCTTTTAATAGTGAACCATCTTTATATCTAGTTTTGGTCACTTTAATAAATTCTATTTGACCAAATAAAATACTTCTTTAGAATGGTGACATCAAAATTTACTTTGTGTAAATTTTTGTAATTTTTCCGATAAAGTTCATTTTGTAATTAATTGTGAAAAATGTTGTATTTTAATTCAAAACCGTGTTTTAATCTAATTTATTTATATGGTTATATTATTTTTTTAATTGGTTTTAAAGATTAATTAGAATATATTTTTACCATTTAATCCAATGTTTGTCATTGGAATTAATTTCACTTTGAAATTGGACATAAACAAGTGTCAATCTTTTGATAGTTATTGTTTCTTAAAAACACGCTATTTATTTTCACAACGGGGATTAATTTTAAATTTTATTAATTTCACTTATATGTTTTGAATTTGTAAAAATAGATATCATTTTTGAATTCATAATATCAAATAAATCATAGGCTGAAATTTTGGTATTTTTTTGAAAAACATCAATTTTTGATGAATATTGAAACCACTTAATAGTAGCTAAAAAACTTAATTTTTCATTTAAATGAAATTTTACTACTTTTTTGAATTGAATTTAGAAAATATGACATACATGGTTGTTATTAGTAAGTAAAATTTGGTTCAATAGGATGAAAATAATTTTTAGTGAATAGTAACTTTTGACTTTTATTTACCTCGGTTGAAGGTAAATAGGGTAATTCAAGGTAAAAAGAATATTATCATAATTCCAAATTAACTTAAAACTTATCCAAACCTTATTGGTTGAGTACATTACCACCATTGGAATCTTGGGGTTTATTTTGGGACCCCATTGAGACACATGGGAGTGATAATGACACTTTAGATTAATTAACTTAAAGTAAAGGCAAAAATGACAAAAACAAATATCTTTTATTAAATTAATTTTTACAAGGGGTTATATAAATTATCATGTCCACTATAAATAATAATTGGAAAGATAAAAAAATTTACTACATCATTGTATATTGTTTATGATTTTTAGACATCAAATAAATTATATTATTTATGACACAATAATGATGCATTATTTACCTCATTAATAAATGATTTAAATAAATAAGATTATAAATATTAAAACAATATCCAGGTCCTATAAAATTCTTCTTGGATGATTTTATTTAGACCATGATTCATCTAATATTTTATTTTAATTAGTTTAGGACCTTTAGAAACTGAATATCATTATATAATAAAATAATATTATCACACTTTTTTAAAGAGCCCCTCCCCCCTTATAAAAATTCCTCACTTATAACCAATTCATCACACCACTAAATCCATTTGGATCATCCAAAATCTGTCCAAATAATCTCCCTAATTCCCTTTCCTCCTCCTAGAAGTATTAATTTAGGCAGAAGGCATATCAAGAATTCCTTTTGGTTCAAACCAATGAAAGTTACCCAAATTAAAGGTTACAGTTTCTCTTAACATATTTTCATTAATTTTACCACTCCAACCGCTAAAATCTATTTATTACTTTACTTTATAACAACAACAGTATCCTAAATATAATAATATTTTGTTATAAAAATGATTCAAAATATACTTACACACACCTCCATCTAAGAGGTGAAGAACATACTCTTTCTGTGGATGGAAAACTAACGCCTCACAAAACGATGATTATTTGATTATCTCCTACCACCTATCATTGTAGCCATTAAGATGACACAATATTTATATATTATATATATTATGTTAATTTTACCTTTATTCTTCTTTATTTTTATTTTATAGCATACCATTATGGTTTCCATTATGGGTAAACGTGATAATTTCTTTTGAGGAAGTGCGTACTATCGCCCCCTCTAAGTGATATGACTTGTTAATTACATATGTGGGATGTATAAAGGATGGAGTTAATGATATTATACTTCATATTATACTGAAAATATAATATACCTATGAATCATTATGTTTTAATTCCATTAAAATAAGAAATAGAAATGAAGTTAGCGTTCATGCGTACGTATGACTTACCGTCACCATGAACGGTGGATTTCATTTCTTAACTCCAAATGATATGTAATGTTATAAATATATATATATATATATTTGATATACTTGATATATATGATATCTAAATAATTAATTTCATTCTGGATATAATAGACTATTGACCACATGGACAACTTTTAAATATATAGTGTTCATTTTTGACTCAAGTACCAAATATCGACAAAACGAATTCTATTAACATAAATGATTACATAATGTTTATAACATGGTAATAAATGATATAAAAGGAATAAAAAACATGAAAAAGTTTCTTAAGCAAGTACAAATTAACTTTACATTATTATTCAGGAGATTAAAAACGATTGAGTCAAGTCAGACACAAGGTAAGTGACTTTGTCTCAATCCCCTTTCATTGAGGTATATTTTGTTTTAATACATGATTTTATTTTATACCCTTTATAAAAAACTTTCATTTTTACTTTTATTCAAAAGGAATCTTTTCTATATGAAGAGTTTTACTAAACGACTATAAAAAAAGAATGTTTCTTTTTACTGTACGCGGTGACAACGACCTTCCCACCACTGTGAGTATTGTTTGATCTTTTGGCATCCTTAACAAGTCGTAATGTTTTTAAAAAGGAAAATAAATACCATGCACTCTATTTATATATTTTGGTATGGAAAATGGTTTTTATAGTGGATTTTTTATGTCAACATATTGAAATGATATATTGTTATTACAATGTGGTAATTTTAACATTCCTTCATGCTTATTTTATGTGTTATGATCATGTTATGGTTCTTCGGAATTATTTACGTATAAAGGTGGTTCCTTGATAAAACTAGGGAGGGTGAGCCCGAGATATCTCTCCAATGCATTGGGTAACATGATAGAGGTAAACATGAATGTTTCTCCTAAGAGATTTAGGGAATATACTTTGATGGGTATTCTGAAGTAACTCCTTATGTATTTGTGATAGCTACAATGTAAGTATGTTATAGATTCCACAAATTACCTTTATGATTTATGATTTCTATGTGTTATTCATAAAATATTATGATTTCATGAGGTAAGTAAAATAGTTCATGTCTTGTATGTATTTATGAACACATGTTTTCTTTCTTTGTTTTATAACCCTTAATGCGCTTTTTTATGCGCATCCCAAGTTTTGAAATGTTTTAATAGGACTTAAAGATGAATAGGGTTAGGGATGGGATCAAGGAAAAGTTGTGCTGTCTAAAACATGGAACTATACATGAAACTTTTTTCAAGAGTTTATATTTTATGAAAAAATGGAAACTGTGCAGAAGTGTCTACTTTGTAATCTTTTGAGATGTAATAGTCATGTCATAATTCTCTAAAACTCTAAACTTGAAAAGATCCTCAATGTGAATTATTCATTACTTCAACATTATGTTATGTTAATGGCTGGGTCCCTATATGTTATTCCATTTACTTTCCATAAATTACATTAATGATGGTTATTTCCAAATAATATCAGGCAATCATTATGAAAAATTGAAATTATTAATTAATTAATTATTTAAAGCATGTTTATCTTAAATAATAAAAGAATGAATAATGAAATTAACTCTAGTAATTTACTTTTGGGTATTCATTTCATATATGACCGTTCATGAGCTTGATCAAGACCTCTGTATGTGTTGGGTGTTTTAAATTAAATTTAATTCACGTGTTTTCAATTATATAATATTAAATTAAATGATGGAATATAATTCATCTCTTCCTTCATTAGTATGTAGGACCAGAATGTCTAGGTATATTTATTTAATCCCCTTTAACTATTCCTTTGGTTCTCCTCAGATGCATATGAGTAATATGTATTTGTAATTAATAGAGAATCCCAAGGTTTGTGGAGGTAGTTCAATATGGAACCAAAAATGATTCCAACCCAGGTGATACACAGGTGGATAGGTTGAATGTTGCAACACATGCCAAGATTAGAAATAAGAGTTGTTTCCCCTAGGTCAAAGGTTGATTTAATGTCCTCCCATTAAATCATCAGTTAGATAATTATCATGAATGATTCATTCAATTGATTATTTTTTTCAACCTATGAAATTATTTATTTTATTGATGCAAGACCACAATCACATATATATATGAATTAATATCGTTGGATGAAAATTATATTAATTAATTATGAATAAATATTTTTTCTAAAATTGATAATTAATTAAGTACCATCCACTTAATTTTTACAAGGCATATATAGGGGAAAAATAAAAATTATTTACAATTAATTAAAATCGCTAAATTAAATACTATGTTAGTATAAACCATCCATTACATGATTAGGAATGAAAAGAATCAACTATGTGTAGTACATGGCCAATGCATAGACAATTACTTTTATCAAGGAGTTATCAAGAGTGTTTTCGGTTGACTTAACCAAAATTTTATTTATTTTAATGGCTAATGTCAATTCAAAACAAATTTAGAGGAAAGTGTTGAAGAAATCTAAGTCATTATTTAAGTATAGGTAAATCAAATTAATGTATCAAAGAGATACAAATTTGGAAAGAACGCATACCCAATTACATTATTATTGTTTTCATGGCCAAATTCATCATCACTAAGAAAAGTAATGGGGATTATTTCTACTAAAATTTTAAAGTAACTAGACATTTTGTTTCCAATTGTGAGAGATATTGAGCCATGATAAAATAGAGAGAGATTTAATAAATAAATAATAATGATATATTATTTATTATATCTCACTTATTTTGTAATCCAAAAAAGTACTAATAATTTTCTACATTTAATTATAGAATAAATTGGCATGTTCATCATCCACACTACCCCTATGATAAATATTATAGAAACTTAACCTTTTAGCAAGATGTAACTTTGAAATGTTTTTTAGACACATTTGGGTTGTCCTATTCCATTAACAGAATCCTTAATTTCTAGAGTCTCAAATATCTGGTCTATCTATTAAAGAGGTGAGTGGCGAAGAGTTCCTTTCCTATGAAAGCCGTTTGAGAATCTTCGTCAACATTTAATTTTTATGTTTTCATCGATTTCTAATGAACTAATGATGTCTCAGGAAAACATGGATGTGTATCGCATGATTGATCACCTCCATGTTCTTTACTATGAGAGTGTTAGATGGGAACAATTTGTGTTATAAAAGGTTCTCTTTCATCGAAATCTTGCAGGCGGTTCCACTGTTAGGCCTTCCATAATCTAAATCACTATCTACATTGAGAAATTATAAGTTCTAGGGTTTAAAATCTTTGAAGAACTGGGCACCAACCACATTATTCCATCACTGCCTTAGAGATTCTTTAGCTTTGTTGTGAATTTTAATAAGAAAAATTTTTAAAGTATCTCTCATATCCTCTTACTCAACTTTTCCTTGTAAATAAAGATATAAATATTGAACAATATTTCATTCATGTGGTGAAAAAAACTGAAAGGGAAAAGTAAAGATATGTATGACCAAAGCTTCTTCACACTCTTCTATGAAGAGGGAGATTAGGGGGAAAGTAATGGAAAATGGATTTTTCTATTTCTGTTGTGTCCTAAAGGGACACTGGAAGAAAAAAACCATCCAAAAAATGAAGAAAGGTGAAGCCTCATGTGTGTTTATTATCAATTGAAATTTAACTATTTCTACCAATGGGTATTAGATACTACTTTTGGTACTCATATAAGTATTCATATATTGGAACCTAATAAACTCAAAAATATTGACTGGGGAGATGTAGATCTTCGAGGATCTGACAGATCTAATCCTACTGATGTATCCATTGTAGATTACCACCTCATGCTACCGATCAAAATGATCTTGGGTTTTAAGGGTTGTAATATTGTACCATCATTTACCAAAAACATTATTTCTGTATCCATACTTGATACTGGTGAATGTTTTTTCAAATTTGGGAATAAATGTTTATTATTTTATGAAGATATATTTTTCAATGGAAATTCAAATTTAAATAATGGTATTTATGTGTTGGAATACTAGAACCAAATAATTTCAATCGATAACAATGTTAATTCACTTGACTCATGCCACGTCTAACTTTGGCATCGTCAGATAGGTCATTTAATGAAATTTTATTGAATAAATTTCAAAAATGTGGATATTTATATTCTTTTTAACTAAAACTACTTTGTGTATGAGATGTGTGTTTACAAGGAAAAACGGCCAAAGCACCATTTAGTGAGAAAAGATAAAGGACAATGATATTCATGAATTAGCTCATACCATTCTATGTAGACCATTTTTGGTTGAATAAAGTTGTGGGTGCTCATACTTTATAACTTTTACTGATGATTTTAGTAGATATGGATATGTCTAATTAATAAGGAATAAGTCATATTATTTAGATAAATTTGATGAATACAAGAATGAAGTTTAGACCCATCTTGGAAAGAAGATTTATAAACTTCTCTCAGACTATGGTAGAGAATATCTGAATCTATACTTCATTGATTTTTTAGGGGAGTTAGATATTTTATCTCAACTCACTCTTCCTTATACATCATAGTAGATTGTTGTAATAAAATGGAGGAACCGAACCTTATAGGACATGATGAGATCAATGATGATTCATTTTAGTATTCCATTATCCTTTTGGAGACGCACATTACAAACAACATCATATGTACTAAACTGAGTACCAAATAAATAAAAAATAGTATACCATAACAATTATGGAATTAGAAGACACTTTAGTTATATTTCTTACATGTATGGGGTTGAGAAGCATTTGTTAATGCCTCTTTAGGTAATAAGATTAAACCCCATGGCACAAAGTGTATATTTATTGGATATCCCAAAAAAATAATGGGATAATACCTATATAATCCTTCAGAAATAATTGTTATGGTTAAAAAAAACTACATTTCTGAAGGAGGATATTAACTCTAAAATAGATAATGGTTGAAAGACAGACATTGTTTAAATCCAGGCTCAAGATACACAATATTTGTCACAAAAAAAAATTAAATAAATCCCTATGGAAGAAAACATTGTTCCAAATACAGAATTACTTTGAAGGAGTACTAGAGAGTTTAGAGAACCAAAAAAATATAGTTTTCGAGTCACTAAAGTTTTGACTCATTATTATATTATAATAACGATCCTATAACATATAAGGAATCATTAAGTGGAACATATGTTTCCAGGTTGTAAGAAAATATGAATTGTGAAAGAGATTACATGTGCCAAAACCAAATCTAGATTCGGGTAGACCCTCTAGTAGATGTCAATCCCACTGGTTCCAAATGAGTATTCAAGAAGAAACAAGATATTGATGGAAACTTCAACACTTATAAGGAACAACAAGTTGCAAAAGGGTTTAAAATTGTCATGGAATTGACTATGATGAAACCTTTTCACTGGTTCCAATTCTGAAATCCATCATAATTTTATTGTCCCTTATTTATTTCCATGATTATGAGATTTAGAAAATGGATTTCAAAATAGGATTCCTTAATGGGAATCTTCTGGAAGATATCTATATGAAAAATCATAAAGTTTTTGTGACACCAAAGGATTCCAATAAGGTATTCAAGTTACAAATATCCATTTATGGCTTAAAGTAATCATCCACGTCAAGGACCAATAATTTTGATGATGTCATAAGCTAATTTCGTTTCAAAAATGAAAAATTAGAGTTTTGTGTTTATAAATGGTTTAGTGGGAGTTTAGTCATTTTCTTAATAGTATATTTCAATGATATATTATTTCTTAGAAATGAAAACCTGTATTACATTCTATTATGGTGTGGTTGAATAAATTCTTCTCCATAAAGAACTTGGGTGAGGATGTATATATTCTTGGGATCAAGATCCATCTTGGTAGATCCAAGAGGTTTCCCAGCCTAAGTCAAAGTACAAACATTGATAATATACTGAAGAGATTCAGTATGTAACAATCAAAGGGGGAATTTTATCTAGAGTCACATGGCAGTCATCATTTTGGGAAAATGTATCCTTATAATCATTAGGAAAGAAACAAATTTAAATGAATTCCATATGTATCATTGACTGGGTTATTCATGTATGTTATTATATATACTAAGATAGATATCACATAATCTTTAAGTACGGTAGGATATTATCATGACGATCTAGGTTTCTTTTATTGGATGGTAGCCAACACTATCCTTAAGTATCTGAGGTGTACTTAAGATAGTTTTTTGGTTCATAGAGGAGATGAGGGACTAGTCATTAGAGGATATGAAAAGGATAGTTTCCAAACTAATCAATATAACATGAAGTCACAAACATGACACATATTCAGATTAATCAGAGGTGTTGTGAGATGGAAGAGATCAATGAAAGATATGATTATAGATTATTCATTATATTATTTGTATATTTCCTCTTATGAGGTATATAAATAAGTATTATTGTTGCGTATATTCATACATGATATTTATGTGGTATCTATGAGTAAAGATATCCTGACACCCTATTATGATAGTATTATAGTGGTGACTCTTGCAAAAGAGCCATGGTCATATCAATGGGTAAAGCAAATACTTAAAAAGTGTAATATTTTAAGGGGTTTTTCTTAGAGTGGTGATGTTGTAGTGAGAGTTATATCTTCATAATACAATGTGGTGAACCTCATGACTAAACTATTGCATTAGAAAAAACATAACTATAATGTGAGGTCTAGTAGACTAGAGGTCATAGGTAGTTAGCTCTAGTCCAGGTGGGAGTTTTTTAGAGGTGTTGTCCTAGGTCTAACTGATTATTATTTTATTTCATGAATATTAGAGGTATTTAATATTAATAAAACTTCTTATTACATATTGTTTTTTAATAACTCTAATGTTTCAATTTTCTAGAGTATACATATCATTGTTAAGGACATGGTCCTTCCCTAATATGATGAGAACATTGATGTGCTATGACCATTTTCTCAAATAATGTTTTCTAGTTGGATAACATACTATGATGGGACAAATAATACCTATACTATTGGGTGTGAGTACCCATAACCAGACGAGTCTTCTTCTCATAATGTTCACAATTGGTAATCTTTAAGATGGTAGATTATGAGAATAAACCCGCTAGCTGGAATTCTGTATGTTTTGGAGTCCTTAGATATTCATATTAATGAGAATTTGTGGTGGTCCATAGACTTTAATATTATTTCTAATTCATCATACAACTTGTGTTCTTAGATGTATTTTGTAAAACATGATGCAAACAGTTCGTGTTGAAGTTAGATACGTTGGGTGTGCCATGGGTGACGTGTCATTAAACTCCACGACCATGGTGTAAGGACATGTTTATTTCAAATAGTCAAATAAATACATATCAAGAATATAGGTTGGTGACATGGATGTGTAGCTTTCTTGATGAGATATTGAGGCAAAGGGATTATATTACATAGTGAGTGTTTGTATGTAGTTGTCGATGTTGCGATATTATGTTCTTTCTCTTGGATTCCATGACCTATTACTAGATACTAATATTGGACTTTAGGCAAGCTCGTCTCATGCTAACAATAAATAATCCTAGAGTGTCACACACTATGTGTTCCCATTGATCTCGATTAAGTTTTATTTTGGTTTAATTAATTGAATAAATACGATTCTTAGGTCTGAGGAATTATTTGGTTCATGTTATATCAATCACATAAATTAAATAAAAATTTATTCTCTAGCTTGTGAATAAAATATTTATTTTATTTATTAAATATTTTAAAAAATATTTATTCACTATATTGTGAATTAAATATTTATTTGTCAATACAAAATTTATTCAATTGTTCAATAAATTCTAGAGGAGTTAGAACTGACTAAGACCGAGACTAGTGGAAAATATTTATTAACAAGACTATTATATAATATTTTTTTACGAAAGATAGAACACACCACAAAATAATAATAATATAATTGATATTATATGGAATGGGGTTTCTTAAAGGTAATAAAGGCAATTTATTGGATGGTGTAAAATTAAAAAATATTTTATCAAAAATACCAACTCTATAAATATATGGTTATATCTATTGTGTAGAGAACCCAAAAAATTTAGAATAAAGAATTATTGGTCACATTGAATTCTCTCACAACTCCTCTTATATCCTTGTCAAGAACGAGAAGTGAATGAGATACATTTTGAAGACCAAAGAACAAGTGATCATGAATGAACAATCCAAGTTATTCATCTCGTCATGTTAGTACCAAACAATTGAGTGGTGTTTCTTGGAGATCATAGTAGCACATGTGGATCACTGCTAGGTGGATTCTATACATGGATCATCACATCAAAGTAAAGGCAATCAAAAAAGTACTTTTTGGATGATCAAAATTCACAAATAAATAAATTTCTTAAGAATCTGTATTTATTTCATCAAATATTAAATAAATTTATTATAAATTTTATAGGAAAGATCCTTCATTTTTGTTTTAGAAAATAATTTTAAGAGAAATTCTAATATATTACCCTCATCCACATGATTTTTCTGCACTCGGAACCATCATTCCTATGAGGTAAATATTGTTTTTAGTTTAAATACTTGGTTTTGACCTAATGTGAGTTTTTAATTAGATCATAGGAGTTTCGGAGGAAATCATCACTTGTTCAGATACCAGAGCATACAGTTTTGGAGAAGAAAGTTGGGATGCACGGCTAATAGAAAAAGTGTGAACCAAACCACAATGTGTAAGGAAACTGTGAAGGGTTGGATAGAGAGAATAAGTAGTTCGTATAGTTTTAGGATACCATGATTCCAGGTGCACACACCCATGTGGGAGCTCTATAGTTTTTAGTAGAGGCTTAGCACATGGTCGGTGCATGATTATTCTAATTGTGCACCATTACTATGCGAGGTAGAAATTGATAAAGATAAGGTCGCATGGTTGGAACATGGTTTGGAAAACCATGCAGCCAAATAGTGAGAAGTAGTAAAAAGTTTTAAAATTACCATTTTACCCTTAATTTCTTGTATAACCTAAAACTATTTTCATTCTTCCTTCGGTGGATATACCCACACATTTGGGAGCTCCCTTGATGCCAATTCATATCCTTTCCCCCATTTCATCATATGAATCCCAATTTGAACACAATTTGACTCGATGGATCTATACTAGTAATATCTTTGATTATATTATGTCTTTATCTATGGGTTTTCGTATTGGAATAGTATTTTAAGTGCAAGATCATATGTATTATTTTCAAGATTTTCATTCGTTCTTTGTTTTTATCTTGATCTAGTACAAATTAGAGATTGATACTGTATAAGTGAACTACTGCAGACCTATGATAGGTTTTCTACACTTTTACCCATATGGTTTTGTGTTCTATAATATGTATTTCCACTGTGTCGCACACCATACATTATAGTATTTACCTAGAAATTAATAAAAAGAAAAATATTTATGAATTGGAACATATTATTTTTGACTTTGAGTTCAATTTTATGATTGGAGGTCATTTCTTCTTAACCTAGGAAACCCATGGGGTGCGCCCTTGCTTTTTCCTTATATTATATCACCTAGTTGGGTAAGTGTGAGCTCCTCTAGCTAGGTGGACCCTTTTTGAACAATCTTGATATTAAATTGAGATGATAGGAGAGAGTTGATGCCTCTTTTTATGTGATGATATTAAATGAAATGTTTTGATTATTTTAATGGATATTATAGAAAACGTGGAAATGAGTTAGAATGATTCATGGAATGTAAATTTTTATGAAATGATGATTGAATTAAGATGATTATTCAAAGGGTATTGGATTTATTGATGATCTCCTTAGATCATGATTCCATGACACATCATAGCTATTTCTACAATGGACCTTGTTTATGGTAGTGGATTCCATAGATCTTTTTACTACTTGGATTATAATTTCGTTGGATACTCAGGCCTTACAACCACAATGATACATATTACTTGGAATCACATTGGACTTGCACTCTTAACGTGGTACTTGGACTCCACCCAAGTATTCACCAATTTTACATCATGATGCTCCATGGTATTGATGTGGATGTATTGGGCTTCTATACCTCAGATCCATCCCTTCATGATGATACACTTTTTACTACATAGTGCGGTCTTCATGGATGATTTTGATTACATGACATAAGCTGATGTGGATTATTTAATACTACTAGATTATACAGCATGGCCATGGTGGATAGTTTACCGTGCTAATTGATAGACCCAACATGTGTATCAGGTATCAATAGTTAGACTGTACAATATCAATTGTTTATTCTAGTTTGAAGCATCCCTTATTTATAGGATCATGAATATTGTATACAAGGGACTGTGATTGGCTTGATAAGATAACACTTTACTTTTATTAATTTCATGCCTATGATATACTATACACATTTTTTTATCTCACACAGACTCGATTATTTATAGACACCATTGGTGGTGGCCAACTAAATGTCATCCCACACCCAATTCGGGTTATCGTTGGGTACCGAGAAAGACTTCATGAATGGCGGTAGAGACCACAACATGCACCCATTATACAATGCATGACTTGTTCATTGTTAAGAGAAGGGGAGCACAAGACCAAGAAAGCCTTGTGATCCAATCTAGAGATAATCCTTTTGGTCTTTTGTGACATTTGATACATGTCTTGTACTGGAGACCTGTATACCAATTTTCCTTCTTTATAGTGACATGACATGACCATCATATTTTATATGACTACTTTTGATAATTTATTATTATAGTCTAATAGATGTTTATCTTCTATTAGTTATTTATCATCTTCCCCATTTGACTATTCTGATTAATACCACTTTACTACACTCTGACATGTGGGAATAGTCTCCCCATAGACACACCCAAGGACCTCACTACCAGTCATAAGTTTATGGAATATGGGGTGGTGCACATGAGGTCATTTGACCAACTGACTCAAGTAACTATTTCTTCTCTCCTGGGTCAGGAAGTGACACATATGAGGAAATTATTTGATTTGGTATGTTATTATGGGGCCCACTATAGCCTCTCGATGCAACAGTAAGTATCATGATACAAACTAGATTACATATTATCTGAGGGCTTACCCATTAATATAGATGTAATAGAACAAGTAGTTGATGGTATTTTCAGATGTCTTGGTTGAGGACTTGATTGTATGTTTCAAATGTCCAACATTTGTAATTCTATCAATATGAAATAAATTAATGATTTCTATGTGATTATATAATTAGTTATGATATGATATTCTTGGATAAGTTTCTATCTTACATTATTAATTATATTTTATTATTTAATCATTATTTATTCTTGGAATTATATATTTTTATTTAGATTCTCTTATATGCATACCATTAGTGGGAATCTAATCTTACTCATTTCTTATGATTACTTTCACCAGGATACTAGGAAGTGTTTTATGATTGATATGCAAGGATATACTAAAGCGTAAATTGTGTTATCAAGAAAATAATATGTTGTATTTTATATTTTCAAATTTAATATGAAATTTATGTATGCATCTAGTTCCCCAGGACTACTAAACTATTCGGTCCTTTGGGATTTTATTTCATATATCTAGTGCCAATTTAAAAACGTAACCAATATCCTTAGGCTATTGGGGTTGGGGTATTCACACTTAGATTTTCCAATATGTATCTATATTATTTATCAGTACCCTTGTCCAAAATCTATAGGGTTTTTCTTTCTAAAATACCCATCCAAGAATTATTAATTTGTTTTTTAATAAATATTATCAAAGGAAGAGGTATAAATTCTTTCCAAATACTTTCAAGTATCATTATTATTATACCCCCTTAATATCATATATAATCATATTAACCCAAAAAATCATTATAATTAATAAATTTAATATTTTATATAATAAAGGTATAATTATTTTCAATATTCTATTCATACAATGGAAACTAAAAAACATCATTGGTGCGTATGTGATGATTATCTCAACCATTATGTGATGTACTTCAATTTTCATCACCTCCAAATATGGATGGTTATATAAATGGATTTAATTAATAAATATTATTTTTATATAATAATTAATGTTCTTAAAAGATAAATTTATATCTACATAATTTTATTTCCATCCATTAAAAAATGAAAATGTCGCCTCTACATATGTCCAAAATACCACCTCTAGGTACCTCATATTTCATTTTCATAACCACAATAGATGGATGGTTATAAAAGTGAACTTAATTTTAAAAGGGTTTTTAAATATATGACATGATTTACTTTATTTAAGTGATTGAACTTTGACCATGGTTTAATGATCGAAGATATAGAATCATATCATGCATGAGAAACAAAACAGTTAACACCATAATAATTTATTTCCATAAGGAATTATGAATGAATTTATAAAAAAATTTATGAATAAATGATATTATATATATATATGGGTATAATATAAATGAATGATAATTATAAATGTGTTATATAGGAGGTTGTAACATGTCCTCCCAATCAGGAATCCAACATAAGGGTTTGTCAGCCCAAGTTTACTTCATTGAGATATGTTTTGTATTATTCACCTATTTTTGAATGTATGGTGTATGTAATTCCTATTTTAACACTTTTTTAGGATTATATTTTAATTAATGTTGTGTACTTTGTCTTTTCATGTTCTCTCCATAAATTTATTTTGATTCAACAAACTAATTCCCAAGATTTTATTTTATAATCTAATTATTATTCTGGATTATTTATGATTAAATTTCCATCCAAGAAATTATATTATATTAATCCATTAAATTAATTATATCTTATTATACTATATTTATTTATGAGGGTTTTAATTATTATATCCATATTTTAATCTTTGGTACTCAAAAGTACATAATGATTTTTGATTAATAAAAAAGACCTTATTTCTTCTCTTAGGTCACGAATCATTTTCTTCAATGTCCATGTTCTTAATATTTTATAGTAGTGATTTTTACAAATAATTAATGGTTTAATAAAAGTATTTTATAACAAATTTTACACTATTGACAAATTATTAAATGAAATATATATCACTTTAATCCTTTCATATAAAAATATTACATCCTTTTGGATTAATATTCAAAAAATAACATTACCATTCACTCAGAATCATAAATGATTAGTTTCTTAAGAGACTAGATATATAAAAATATTATCTAGTTTAATTATTCATCTTTTATCATAAATGTATTCTCACATTTCACCCTTTTTAATATTTCGTACTTAAAACTGTTCTTCATAAACTTTAAAAATGAAACATTAGAAAGGGTGAGCTCAGATGCTCAGTAAGGATAAGCATGGGAGATATCTATTTATGATCATATGAAATCGTTATATAAACAAAATTTTATGGTATAGTGACCGTAAATTAAAATTTTCACACTCAATCCTTCATAGACCAAAAGCATGTGTCATTGAATAAAGCATTATCATTTCAAAATACAGGAATTGATAGTGTGATGAATCAACATACAAAAATCATGAATTATAAGTTCCTATCATAATCATAAGAACATGTCCTAAAAAGTGTGAATTTATAATATTCATAGAAACCATTTAATATTTCATGGTTATATATTACTACTAAAAAATCATAATAGATCATGCATCATCACTTGTTTCCCATATCATAATAGATCAAGCATCCCTAAATGTTTCCCATAATGGATCAGAAATCTCAAAATATTTTTCATAGTGTATTAGGCATCCATATATGATTCTAATAAATATCTCATGTGATATAAATCATTAAAAAAATTATTTTAAGGGATTCTTGTTATGGTCTCACCTATCAAATAATGAGAACCAAATATATGTGTACTATACGATAATAAAACATTCATCATATCATCATATCATATCTAGTGCATGGAAAACATGTTTTATTATCATTTCTTAATCATAATTATAGGCCATCCATATGAATAATAAAGATGGTATCATTATATCATATACCCAATAAGGAATAAAGACATCAATTATGTTTTCATATTTGAAAATTCCATTAAAAGATCACTAAAATATTTCTTAAGTAAAATACCCTTTTCATTTTTAAAAAACTTAATTAAAATAAACATTTTGATAAAATATTGTGAAAAAATTTTACAGGTAAAAAAACAATTAATATTTTAATAGATTCATTATAAAATTGATTTGTCATGATGGAGAGAAATTCCATTCATATTTAGTATGTTTAAATAATGATTCATTTCACTTTTTTCTTAAATATTCTATAATACCTTATTCAGAATATGGGAATAGTAATAAATTAAAAAAATTATAATACTTAAAACAAGGAAAAAATAATTTTAATAATAAAAATAATATAATATTAAATCATTCATGAAAATATGTTAGATAAATCATGGAAAAATAATAAAAATAATATCAACTAAAGAAGATATAAAATCCATTTTCTTTAAAAAAAATTCTCAATCATTATAAATACCAAACATCACAAAATGATAAAATTACTTAATAATTACATTAATAACTATATTAGAATAAAATTAAATGGATTTATCCAAAAATAATAAAATAATTTCATCAATTTAAATTCATGTGTAAATAATCCCGATTAAAATGAGATTGAAACATAAGTCCATTAGCTTAAGTATTATCTTTCTTTATACATGTTTGAGCATACTTTATAATAAATAATGATGAATTATATATGTATTCAAGATGAATATTATTATATATCAAACCATATATTATTTACTTATAATATATAATCACCTGTTTTACAACAACATGTAATTAAAAAAACTTTTCAATTTTATAACTGCTTCATTTATTACGCATGTTTTGATTTGGTTGTCATAATCCTTGTACATTGATCATGGTTAAATCATCTCCATAATGTTAATAATAAAATAAATTTCATATATATTAATTTAATATATATTTAGATTCATTTATAAATGTTATAGATAAAAAAATGAATTGCATTGTTCATGGAAATGGTAGGTCATACAAACGCATTAAAATTATATTTATATTTTGATGAATATAAATAAATAGAGGCAAATAATAATTCACCATTGATGAATTTTAATTATATCATATATATTCATTAAATCCATCCCTATTATCATCCATGTAACAATAAAATCAAAACCAAATTCATCGCTTTGTGGAGGTGATAACCACACATACGCCCAAGCAACATGATCATTTTCCAACGGATGGGAAGGTAAAAATGATGGTACGATAATTTAATTCTAGAAGAAAAATTATATAGTAAGTATCATATATAAACATTAAAATTATAAAATTAACCATCCATGAATTATGGTTCTGAAAAATGAAATGTATTTCAATGTAGAGGTGGTAGTCCACACATACGTATAAGTGATACTTTCACTCCCCATTTGGTGGAATAGATGGTAGATAATTATTATTCCACAATCTTAATAACATATTAGAATATATAGAATTACTTAAATTATTAAATTAATAATACTTTATTTTCATTTAAAAATGATCCAAATTGATTTAGTAATATTAAAAGATGAGGAAGAGATGAAATAATCACATCAAATAAAATTTGGTCATGTTTTCGTTATTTTTTACCCTTATCTCTTAATTTTAACCCCATGTTACCACATTTGATAGTTACCATGATATCTATTTTTTTACTCTATAAGGGTTAAGGAGATTACTACGAAAGTACATTTAACTCATTAATGGATTGTGGTTGATATTATTAACCATGTCTCATTCACTGGGCTGGATATATTATTTTAATGAATTTTATATAATTTAATATAATATTATTTATTATAAAATATAAGTAATAAAATTTATAGAAGTAAATTATATATTATAAAATAATATGCATCGAACTCATTTATAATTATTTCAAAATTACATGGATTCCTTCAGGTTTATATATTATTTTAATCATTATCTTTTGATATTCTATATTGGTTAACTAATTTTAACAATTACCATGTTAATAAATTTATTAAAATTAAACGGTTATAAATTTACCTTATAAGGTGAAACTATCTTCATAAATTTCCAAGTGAAATTTTTTTACGTTTATCATACAACTTTCCCTCTTTAAATATTTTTATTATTTTTAACTAATTTAAAAAAAAGATATCATAAAATACTATTAATTTAGTTTTATAAAATTTTCAGATAATTTGGATTTGAAAACAACATGACAAGAATATAAGTAGAATATAAACATTTAAAACTAATCTAATATGTCATATTTATCTTAAAAATTCACATAAAATTTTAAATCACCCAAAAATATTACTTTTAGCATTTTAAAAAAAATTAATTACTTGATTTGATTACTTCATGAACAAGCATTTTGTCAACGTTTCATAAGCATTTAAGATTATTATTTCAGGAATAAAATTTTAAAACAAAATTAAAAAAGTAAAAATAAATAAATTTTAATTTATGTTACGATTTTATATTATTTATGTATTTATATATACTATAATCTATGTGATGAAAATTTATTTAATCTACTATTTTTTATTTAATAGTCTTGCTCATAAATTCCACAGGAATTTAGATAGTCCACTTGTTATATAACTAAAAAATTAGTAAATATCCATAGAAATCATCATTAATACTTATTATTTAATAAAAAAGTTGGTAAAATAATCCAGCCTTCTCAAATATTATCTTTATGACACAAAATTTTACATTTATGACGCTCTTCAAGCATTGCGTCCCATTGAAAATTATTTTTCATCTGTATCATGAAATTAATTCAAATTTATTTGGTTTTGAATTATTTTTGTATGATATTATGATAATATTATCTTACATTTTTCGCTCATTAAGTTTTGTAAATATTATATCACATTTATGTCTTTGCAATATCATAAAAAATACCATATTTCAAAAAATATATATTTTTCTAATTTTCAATGAAAATTCATTATTTATAAAAGATCCACAAAATACACTCTAACATTGTTTTGATATTCAAATATTAAAAATGATGTTCATTTTATAAAATACATTTTCTATAAGTGAAAAAAATTAGATAGAATATTTTCTCAAAAAATTAAATCCTTTTTGAATG
Organism: Viscum album; assembly: GCA_963277665.1. NCBI lineage: Eukaryota > Viridiplantae > Streptophyta > Magnoliopsida > Santalales > Viscaceae > Viscum > Viscum album. Next base: position 620,628,235 of record OY728139.1, read on the forward strand.
AAATTTATTTTTAATGAATAATATATCAACTAAAAACTGTATATATATTTCATAATACTTAATCAATACATTTTTATTTAGTAATAACTTTATATATATTTCATAATATGGCTATTACTATTCACACCTATCAATATAACTACTTTTTTATAATTTTCATATATAAATATAACTATTTTTTGGTTTTTTTATGTTCAGTGTTGTGTGTTGCATACATTATCAAACATGGTGTTATTTTAAAATAATGGGTTGTTACATTTCCCACCTCCTAAACATATTCCAAATATCACCTTTTCAATTAATCACTTTTAAACCATCAAGATTGTCTATATCCCATAATCTAATAGAACATTTTTAACTTAACATAAATTTATATTCTAACATAAAGGATTATATAAACCTTGATAGAGTATTCTTCCAATAACCTTGTAAAAGTTTCAAATCAACTCAAAATCTCATAACTAAAAATCTAAAATTAGGTAGTTATTCCTTTGAACTTCTGATCAACCTTAAGTTTGTAAACACATTATTATATACATAACTCTTAAGTAACCCACAAATGAAAAAATATATGATTCTAGAAATTTACACAATCATTATTCGTCAAATAACCACAAACTGTTGAATATATTAAATAAATCCATAAATTAAATAATCTTTCTCAATTTTGACTTAAATCGGTAACCAATTTCAAGGATACCAATACTATCCCATTTAATTCATCAATTTCAATTATCTATTTATCCAAAATAACCATTATAACCTTATCATTAAATCTATTTTCTTGGTTATCAGTGCCATTTTAAATATGTTTTCAATTACTTCAAAAACTATCATGAAAAATATATATAAGTATCTTTAATATTATATCCCTAATATCATCGATATAAAATTTCTATAAAAGAATTATCCAATCCCAATTCATAATAACTACAATCCTTTCACTTTAATGATTGGAATAACACATGTCATTCCTCGGTCTTGGATTTAACCATTGGATTTTGGCATTATCTCAGATAATTACCATATTCCCGACACATAGTACATTAAACTATAAATGGTACCTTAGGATGAAATTCATTTACATCTTCACAAATATTCATTTTTTCTTTGGAAATTACTTTCTATAATCCCTTATATTACACACCAAAAAACATCTTCTTGTTCATATGTGACATTTCCCTGAGTGATCCTTCCCAAATACTTGAAATGAAGTAAGATGAATCTTATTCCCATAATGTTATTTCTAAAACTCCATGTTTTTTATATTAATTATGTCATGAAACACACCCATATTGACAATGATAATAATATAATGATATAAATTATTAGTCATAATAACATGTATTTTCATTTAAGTGACCATTTAAATTGGTTTCTAATGAGGATGATCATTTCAGTTTTCCCCACATTCCCTGTTATCATTAACCCTCCTAGCTATAACCAATGAAATGATCATCCTCATTAGAAACCAATTGAAACGATATCTTGTAGGAAAAGACTTGTTATTATGAATAATAATTTATATCATTATATTTTTATCAAAATCAATATGTGTCGGTTTCATGACACACTTAATAAAAAAACATGGAGTTTTAGAAATAACAAGATGAGAATAAGATTTGCCTTCCTTCATTTCATGTATATGGGAAGGAGCACTCAGAGAAATGTCACATAATAACTAAAAGATGTTTTTTGTGTGTAATATAAGGTAATATAGTAAGTAATTTCCCATGAAAAAATGAATATTTTGGTAGAGGTAAATGAATTTCATCCTAAGGTATCATTTATAGTTTAATGTACTATGTTTGGGGAATATGGTAATTTTCTGAGACAATTCCCAAATCCAATGGTTAAATCCTAGACCGAGGAATGACATGTGATATGCCAATTATTAAAGTTAAAGGATTGTAGTTATTATGATTTGGGATTGGATAATTATTTTATAGAAGTGTTATATCGATGATATTATGGATATAATATTCATGATACATCTAAGTATTTTTCATGATAGTTTTTTAAGTATTTGAAAACATATTTTAATGGCGTTGATAACCAAGAAATAGATTTAATGATAAGTTTATAATGGTTATTTAGGTTAAATTGATAATTGAAATTGATGAGTTAAATGGGATAGTATTGGTACGCTTGAAATTTGTTACTAATTTAAGTCAACATTGATAAAGATTATTTTATTTTTGGATTTATAGAATATATTCAATAGTGTGTAGTTATTTGACAAATAATGGTTGTATTAATTTATAGTATCGTATATAATTTCATGTGGTGGTTACTTAAGAGTTTTGTATAAAATAATGTTTTTACAAACATAAGGTTGATCATATGTTCAAAGGCATTAATACCTCATTTTAGATTTTTAGTGAGGAGATTTTGACATGATTTTAAACTTTTACTAGGATATAAGAAGAATAATATATCAAGGTTTTCATAATCCGTTATGTTAGAATATAAATTTATGTTATATTAATTATGTACTATTAGATTATGGAGTATAGACAATATTGATGGTTTAAAAGTGATTAATTGAAAAGGTGATATTCCGAATATGTTTATGGTGTTATGAAGGAAGACGAATCTTATTCCCATTATGTTATTTCTAAAACTCCATGTTCATTATATTAAGTGTGTCATGAAACCCACCCATATTTATATTTATAACAATATAATGATATAAATGATTATTCATAATAACAAGTTTTTTTCCTTCAAGCTATCATTTCAATTGGTTACTATTGAGGATGATCATTTTATTTTTTTCCCCACATTCCCTATTAACATTAATTCTTATAGCTTTATCCAATGAAAAGAACCACATATTATAGTGTGAAAAACAATATTAATAGTTAGGAATCATATAATCCTGACAAATAATTAATTGTATATCTAAATCATGTAACCTTATTGTCTATCTATGGCACTTTTGTATTAACATAGTCTATCATTTATTATCATCTATTCAAATCCTTAATAATGGTTTATATGGAAAATGTGAGGTACCCAAGAATATTCCCTGGGAGTGTCAAACTAGGTGTTCAGTAAGGTTACAATGGCAATGCACTAGGATGATGGCTGGTATATAAATTAATCAACTCTTTTGGGGATTATTAATAATAGATGCATATATGCCAAAACTACTTACACTTACAGTTATCAAAAAGTGATTCATTTCTTGGACAACCACGTAATATTTGTCTTACTATAACTTTTGGATTTTACCCTATACTTAGGCTTAAATTAAGGGGTTTTACTAATATTTTATAATCCTAATCACTAAATATTAAATAAACCATCCTCTTATACAAACTATTGTGACCCAAACATTTCATACATAAATATTACAAATTTTTTTAATAATCTTCCATACATAATATTTTGATCCCTGACCCAAACATAATGTATTAGTGTGTTTGGACACTAGATAAATAAAAATATTATTTAGGTACATTATTAATATTCTATCATAATTTTAATCTCACTCTTTACACTTATAAACATACCAGACTTAAAACCTTTGTTCATAACCTACAGAAATGTAGCGAAATAAAGGTTGAGCTCAGAAGATCTATAAGGGAGAACATGGGTGATATCAAATTATTATTATATGAAATAATAATATACACATAAGTGTATGGGATAATAAACGTACCTTATAATGTTTATACCCAATTTTTCATATACCATAAACATGATTCACATAGTGAAACATAATTATTTCACAATACATGAATTTTAAGTGCGAGGAATCATCATAAATCAATCATGATCCATTGGTTCATATCATAATAATACAAAAATGTAATAAAAATATTGTAACCATAATAGTCATAGGAACCATTTAGTTTATAAAGGTCAAATATAGATATCATAAGGTTATTTTGGATCAGGTGTCATCAAATAGATTTATATAGTGTATTAACAACCCCTATAAGTTTTACACAATGGATTAGGCATCCCTACCTATTTCCCATAGTGGATTAGGAATCTCTACCTATTTCCCATATGTATCTAATTATATATAAATCTTTATCCAATTAATTGAAGTTCTATATAATTTTTGCCCCCCCCCCCATTACATAATGAAAACTATGCATATGTGTGTTATAGGATCATAAGATGCTCAACCTATCTTCATAACATAACCCATGTAAAGAAAATGGTTTTCATAAGCGTTTCATCACTATAATTATAAACCATATAGAGTAATAATAAGTAAGATATCATTGTATTATATCCTTGTTAAGTAATAATTAACATCAAAGGATGGTATCATTGATGAAAATACCTTTAAAATATCACTGAGATATTTCTTATAGAAAATACCCTTTTCATTTCAAAATCATTTATATAAAATAAAAATATTTATAAAATATTATGGAAAATGATTCTTTTAATTGAACCAATAAATATTTTTAATGGATTTCACAAATCATTTAGATGTTATTATAATGGTAAATTTCACTCATGTTGAGTACATTAAAAAAAATTTCCTTTGGCATTTTTCTTAAAAAGTTAAAAAAACCTCATTTGGAAAATGACTAGAATATTCTTCTGAAAAATATTAAAATTTTAAAAATGGGTAAAAATTACTTTAAAACCTGTATTATACTACAAAAAAGTGATTTAATACATTTTAGAGAAACACGTACATTGAATAAAAATATTCCCGGCCAAAGAGGGAATAAAATTTGTTTTTCTTAAAATAAATTAATTGTTTTAAGTACAAAAGAGAGGAATATTTTACCATTAATTGAAAATTAAATTAATATATAGAGTTAAAATAATTTAAGGTATTTATCATAAAAAAATATTTGATTTCTTCAATGAAAATTCAAGCATAAATTGTCATGATTAAAAAGGGATTGATACATAAATCCCTTAACTCAAGTCTTCTATTTTTTCCGTACACATTAGAACATCATGTATAATTAATATATATTTATTATAAATATATTTAATAACCATAATTATATATATCATTCCATATACTATTTACTTATGATATATAATCAAATGTTAAATAAAATCATGTTATTAAAATTACTCTTTTATGTGATAACGACTTAATTTATCATGCATGTTTCAGTTTGGAAATCCCGATCATTGTGTTTTATCATGGTTTCATCATCTACAAAATGTTTATAATGTAAAAAATATAATATATATAAAATATGTATATATTATATATATATTCATCAATAAAAGTTATAGATATAAAAATTAATTACATTGTTTATATAGATTGTTGGTCATACATACGCATAAACATTGTTTTCACTTTTCGATAGATGGCAAAAAATAAAGCTCAATAATAAAAAACCATTATAGAATCACTATTATATCACACACACACACATATGTATATATCATATATATTCATTATATATGTTCTTATTACCATTTATGTATAGTGAAAATGAAAAATAGGTCACATGACTTCATAGAGATGGTAATACACACGTACGCAAGAGCGACATTATCATTTTCCAACAAATAAGAATGTAAGAAATAATATATGATATTAACATTATAGAATAAAACTTGTATAATTAATATCATAATTAAATAATACCCATTATAAAAATGATCCATGAAATATGGTGATGGAAAATGTATTGTATCACTACGTGGATGTAGTAGTCAACACGTATGTAGAAGAGAAACTTTCACTCCCGATTTGATGTAATAGAAGGTGGATAACGGTGGTTGCAGTAACATAATGACATATATAAATATTTAGGATACATAATTTATTTTTTTATGATGAATATTAATTATTTTTTGGTGTTAAAAGAAGAAATAACATGAAATAGGTCGAGTAAGATTATTAGCACCTTTTCCGGTATGCCTCCTTGGGATACTATTTTAATGACAATTGGAATGGTATTTTAATAAGATAAAAAACACAAGTTCACTTCTATAAGAGATTATAATAAAAATCGGTAGGTGTTATTTTGAGTTACAAGTCACATGAATTGTGAATAATGAATGAGAGGAGGTTCCCTTTTATAGGTGAGGGGATGAGAACTCGAGGAATTACATAAAATATGAAATTAAAATAGTTAAATTTTATAAATGGATCCCTATTGATATAATTAGAAGATAATATAATTATTATGACATGAAATTATCCCATATAATAAAATTTGGACATGTTGTGGTTAATGTTTTACCCTTATATGTCAATTTTAACCCTCATTAACCTTGTTGACAATTAATGTGATATAAATGTTTTTTTTTTACAATTTTGGGGCCAATAAAGTTACTATAAAAGAAAAATTGTATCATAAATGGAATATTTTTTATATTATAAACCATATCCCACTCACTGTTTCAAATATAATATTTTTATTTATTTTATTTCATTTACAATTATATTTTTTATTATCAAATATCATTAACATCATCATTCAAAATACAAGAAATATTATAATATAATATGTTTCTAAACCATGTAAAATTATTTTATAATTAAATTTGTTAAAATATGAAAAATATGGGGTCTTAATATAATTATAAAAATCTATTTTTATTGGATTATATATCATTTTAAACCTTATAATTTTTTATCCATTTGTTAACCAATTTTAACCTTAACCTTGGTAATAATGATTTTATTATTGAATGGTTTTAAATTTAGCCTATAATTTGAAAATTGTCTCATAAATGGATAAGGTATGCTATTATAGACCATTGATCATCCTTATTATCCTATTTCAAGATTTCTATTATTTTTAAACAATTTAATAAAATATATTTAAGATAAAACAGTATTAATGTCATTTCAATAACTAGTCACATAATTTGACTTTAAAAACAACATAAAAAAATATAATTCAAATTAAAACCATTAAAACGTATATAATATGTTATACTTAACATAAAAATTCATGGTAAATTTTAATTCACAAAAAAATTACTTTTAATGTTTTTTTAAATCATTAACTTGATTTTCTTACATCCTGCCTGAGCATTGTGTCAACATTGTGTAAGAATTAATGATTATTATTTCATCACTAAAAAAATAATATAAATTAAAATCATAAAAATAAATACATTATGTTCAATATAATATTTTATATTCATTATATATGTATATTTACTCACATATATGTTATAAAAAATTATTTAATATATTATTTTGACTTTTCAAGCTTTGTGTGGACATTGCACAAGCATTAAGATAAGTCTCTTGTATTATAACTAAAAATTCATAAAAATATATAAAATAATAAATAATACTTAATATTTAATAATAAATTCTAGAAAATACTTCTTATATCTTAAATATTATATCTACGACATCAAATTTGTCTTTTCTAGTACAATACAAGCACAAAGTCGACAATAAAAATGATTTTGTATATTTATCAGGAGATAAAATCTAATTTATATGTTTTGAATTATTATTATTTTGATATTTTTAATATATTACAATAAATTAGTCTTCAAATAAGTTTAATAAATTCTTATATCACATTTTTTTCTTGGTGATATAATAAAATATATCATATTTTATAAAAATTAAAATTTTATACTATGCACTAAAAATGATTATTTTCAGAAATGTATGCAAAAGTAACAATAAGATAATTTTTATATGATTAATTAAAAAATAATTTAGTTTTATAAAATATATTTTCTTAAATTGTTAAAATAATAAATAATATTTTCTCAAAAAGGAAATATTTTTTAACGAAGCATAATTTTGAAGCATAATATGAATTTACTAAAATATGAGTGCATATTTCATATCAATTGATCTATAATTTTGTATTGAGTTAGAAATATGTGTATATATATATATATATCTGTGTGTGTGTGTGTGTGTTTACGCCTATTCATACATGTTAGTTCAATGACTAGGTTATAATTGTCATATTAAAATAATAATATATCCTGGTTCATTTATGCTCTCTGTTTCATGTTAGATAAGTTATCATATATAGTGTTTTTTTTAAATCATGGGGTGTTATTGAATATTTTAAAATAATTTTCATAAGAATTTATTTTTCATTTTTAGAAATTTAATAAGAAATGATCGTTTAACATTTATAAGTCCACCACATTTACATACCGTCATGAATTTTATTTATTATCAAGACTCCGTTAGAAGATTCCATGATTTTTCAAAGATAAACTGTTATTATTATTATTCTTAGAATTACTTGTTTTTTTATGTTTTAATAAGGAATGAATATTTCTTCCAATTATTAAATGTAATTCTTGATATCTTTTTAATGGTGTTTTTCATCTATGTCAGCATCCTAAAATATTATTAACGCAAGAATTGTTGATGTCGTGTTTTAATGTTCCCAATGTAATATAAAAATCGTAAATAAATGTATTCTATCATGATTTATAAAGTATTTAGTGTGGTGGGATACATTCTATTGTATCTTTTACCATTGTAATAAAGTCATCCATGACATTGGGTTACTGGAGACATGGTTTTTATATAAATTCTTGATCCATTCCCTCTAAATATAACTCTCACCCATATGAAACTGAAATGAAATAAATGAAAGACACATAATTTTTTTATGGTTTTCCCCCAATGTGGGTGGATACTCATTGTTGTGTCATATTATGTTTGATAAAATGATTTTATCACTAATAAATTACAATGATTATGAATTCCTGAGAAGGTATTATCCTTATCTCCACACGTATAAAGAGGTGGGTAGGTATCATCATTAACACGTTATGAATGTATCATACATTACCAAAATTATATATCCTGATAGTAATATTTTGGTTATGATTATACAGTATCTCTCTAGTATTTAACAAATCTTCATTCGATATTATGTGAACAAGATCTTTAATGTGTTCCTGGATTTGATTACATCACAATCTATGAAATTACACTTCAATACTTGGCCTTAGACTATTAGAATGTAATAAAAAAACTAAATTCATATTAAAATTCATCTTATGATTTAAAAATAATCATCATTTGAATGAGATCATGACATCAGAATTCATCTTCCTTCTCTAAAAAAATTATCATCTTTGAATGTAAGTATTTTAGCCATTATCAAAGCATCAAGTATTAATTTTCTTTTTCAATTATCTATTATTCTCTTTCATTTGTTTTAAATATTAAAATAATAACATAAATTCTATTTTGATATTTTAATATTGAAAATCCCATTCAATCTTGAAAACATATCCTTCTCCATTATTCTAATTTAATCCCAATAAAATATTTCTTAATTTAATCCACATGAAGACTCAATATATTTATTTTTCAAATCATCAATTAAATCAATAAATGTTTTCTATATATTTATCAAATAATCATATGAAATCAAAGTGAAAGCCTTCACCTCACAGGGTGAGTGAATTCTCAATTTTCCCATAATCAACATGGTTTTACTGTCGCATTATCCTCATGAAGTAATTTCATGTTAATTTATAGGACCAAGTTAAATTGATATTTCACCCCCATACTACTTCATAGAGTGATTCTCTTCCTCACTATGCAAAATAAACTCATCATAGCACAACCATATTCTTAAATAATTTTCCTTTTAATATTTCCTTAGATCATGTATTTTCAAAGTATCATGATATTTTTACTTTAATTCTATCTCAAAATCATCACATTTTCTAAAAAAATATCACATTTTCTAAATCAATTAATAGAATTCATATCTTTATATTAACAATCATGTATCACAATGAGGATTTGGAACATTGTCATTTTTAAAAGAGCAAGTAACATATACATAATTCCTTTTCGAAATATTAGGCCCCTTTGATCACCCATATATAGTATTTTTATACTTGATACTTTTCTTGTAACACCTTATGCATCCACGGTACGTTTCCCTTTGAATAATTTCGTAGCTTGCGTTGTACTCAACTTGGAGTTTTAACACACCACGACCAATGAAACTAGCTATTATGAATAGTAATACCCACATTTTGAAATTTTATAAATTGTAATTTCTAAAATGGACTTCATTTTTGAATTATAAATATAAAAATTACCTTATGGTGAATTTTTTATATTTTTCTAAGAACATTCAATTTTTGATGAATAGTGAAAAACACTACATTGTTATTTAAAACTGATTTTTTATTTTAATAATTAGTTATATTATTTTAATTTAATTTCGGTCAAAATAGATACAAAATACCTATATATGTTCAATATAATTCAATGGATTACTTTTATAATAAGTTCAAATATATAACATTTTATTAAACCTTTTAGTATCTTTTACCCACCTGTTAGGAGCATTTACAAATTTGCATAAAACATAATTTTACTGCTTCTATAAGTTGAATTTCAAAAATACGAGAGACATGGTTGACATCTGTAAGTAAAATGTGGTTCAATAAGATGAAAATAATTTTTGGTGAATGGTAACTTTTGACTTTTATTTTCAATGGTTAAATGTAAATAGGGTAATTAAGGGTAAAATTGATATTATAATTACCCTAACACATTTTCTAATTCTATTTTATAATTTTAATTCAACCAAAAAAACATAGGAATAAAATATGATTCTTTTGGTCACTAGGATTAAATTAGGACATTTATTATTATTTTATTTAAAGAAGAGTTGATAGTGTTAAATTCAATGTTTAATAACTAAACCACTTTAAATATAGGGTTACACACAATATAAATTCATCTATAAATATTCATTATAAGGAAAAAACAATTTATTACATAATGGTATTTTATTTATAATTTTTAGACATTATATAATTTAATTTATTTTTGACACAATGATGATTTAGTAATTACCTTATTAATGAAATATTAAACTAAATGATATTATAAATGTCCTAATAAATGTAAATTGAGATTTATGATGAATTAAACTAATTTTCAAGTTTAATATGGCATGTTAGGGTTGATTGTATAATTTTTTTTCGAAGTAATCATGATGTTATGATTTTCACAAAAACCAAATACTAAATAGTGTCAAAATTGACATAATGAAGATTCTAAAACAAATACTATATTATTAATTGACATAATATTTCTAAAAATATAAGGTTTTCAAAAAGAACATATATAAGGTTACATGTATTAATAATGAACCACTTGGGATTCTTTTTTCTTGTTATAGTATGTTTATTAAACATATTATATAAAAACACAAAGAGACATGGTAAATGTCAAACTATTTAAATAAGATTTATGTCTAAAATATAAGGTTAATATGGTGACCATAACCTTTATAAAACCTATTTTTTGAATTATTTTCGTTCCATCCCAACGATATCCTCTAAAAAATCATTTTGTAGCCACAAGAAACTGAAAATGATTTTATTATAAATTAATATTTCAATCTTTTTCTAAAGTTACCCTGACCTCTCTTAAAAAAGGGTACTGCCCCTTATATTAAATTAACACCTCCAAAGCTATTTTTATCTGCCAATATTGGACCCAATATCCTCTAAATAATACTCCATTCAAACTAGATACCTTAATTTGTTCATAAATCCAACCTATGTATCACTTTTGATCAACTCAAAAGGAAACACCCCATGGAGAGGTAATAATTTCACCACCATCTTTCAAGTTCTTTTCATCTTACACTTCCACTTTCCTTGTTTTTTCCATACCAAAACAACAAATCCAGTACCTTTTACATACTTTGATATTATTATAAATATGGTAAAACTATATTTGTTATTCTCTCAATCCTATAAATGATAATGTCACCATACGTACGTACGTACAACTTACCCTCTCCACGTCGTGGTGTAGATTGTTATTCAAGCACTTAATTATTTGGATGGGTATAATAATCTGTATAACTGATGTAAATAATAAATATAACATGTTAAGGATTATTTATATACAATATACACTCCAATTTCAAAAAAGTTCACCACCAATATAATGATATTATCGCTCGTGCGTACTTACGGATTGTCGTCTCCACGATCGTGATGAGATTCATTCCCCATTGTAATCATTTAAGAATAATTATCATTTTATGATTGGAAATATTTTTTATGAACATAATATCATTCTGTATATGAATAAAATACATCATATCCATAACAAACATGGCTTACATGACCAATCATATAAAGGAAAACGAATCAGTTAACACCTGAAACAATGATACTACGAAAATATTATTAAGTAAGCCATACTATAAGATCATATATGATATCATATTTATGTATATGATTATTTAATAATTTAATAACAATGTTTTAACTATTATAAAGTAGGTTAACATACCATCTACTAATGAAAATTACAAGGTAAGGGTTAATTCTACAATCTCTTTACTTATCTGATGTTGTTAATACGTAAGTATCTACATGGACTTCTTTATCATCCACATCCGTGTTTTCTAAAAAATTCAATTCAAAAACATTTTTACTATTTACAAGGATATGGGTTAATGTCATTTATAACATTATTTGACCATATGTGTTTTTAAATGATTCTTTCCTTCATTTTCCAAACAAGGTACGTTATCACTTTTTTGACAAAATTAAGGTAAGAATGTCTTTTTTTAACTTATGCGGCAGGTACAGCTATTTTCCGCCATTATAACATCATTTAAGCATCCCATACAATATTATAAAAATATTTTCAAAAAAAGGCTTTCTTTTATAATTATATAACATTTAAATTATTTCAAAATTGAATGAGATATTTCTCTAAAAAAGTTGATTTCATCAATGTCAACATATCTTGATGGATTTTAAACTAGTTTGATGTTGATTTATTATGATACAGAACTTCCATATTTTATTTATGGTTTTGTGATATCTATGACTGTGGATGTGTTATTTTAACACCATTCATGGTTTATGGATAAATTATTGACTTTTCTATGCTAGTTTTAATATGAATGTTTATGTTATGTTTAAACCTTTTCATATGATTAATGCATTAGACTTATTAAGTGAAAGATGGATCCCTTTATAGATCCTCGATGCATCGGTAGGCCAAATGAGACAAACTATTGTCTTGGAACAAGACCTTGACAAAATTTTGTTTTTAGTCTTGGCACAAGTCATTGAATATGTGGTTATTAAGTCTCGTATTATTCATTACATCTTTAAAAAATTGGCTATTGATATTTCATGTGATTATTCGACTAGTAGAATATCCATGTGAATAAGTAAATCGAATTATTTGATTTATTTTGGCCATATTGTACAAAAGTTTATATTTAAAAGGCTTATGTTTTAGTCGTATATATTGCCTTAATTTTTTATGCTTATTTATGAAATTTTCTGCTATATTGTTATCCTTACAGGGCATCTGAGCTCAACCCTTTCTATGTTTTATTTTTTCCAACATGTGATGAAATATTTAATGGTTTACCTTTAGGGATAGGCTAAAGATATGAGTTCGGTCAATGGGGAAAAAATTTTGTTGATGTTTTTATTTCATGATGTAATGTAAAACTTATGATTGTATCGAGCACTTCCAAGGTTACTAAACTTATCGGTCATTCAGGATTTGATCCCTTATGATCATGAAAATGTTATGTAATAATGCACCGACTCTGGGTAACAAGGGTTGAGGCATTATAGTTGGTATCAGAGAATTTTAGTACAAACCTTGGAAGCTTGATATAGAAAAAATCATATTAGAGTACATTACCCTAAGATAGACTTCGAGGATTAGTATAAAAGAACTTCCTAGAACTTTGGTAATGTAGAGATTTTGTGAGTTTTTCTAGAAATACATACGTATTTAGATACGAGCAGGTAGAGTTGGCCCTGGCACAAATGTACCTAGTGGTAAAACCTAAAAACACTGCTTTGAGCTAGACATTAATGAGAACTGGTGCAGAACAATGGGCCTTGCTGCACTCTTTGTTACGACACTCCTGTGGGATATACGTAAGATAATTTACTTTTTGTTTACAAACCATAATGAATTATTTATGAGTATATACCTCCTCAATGAATTTTTATTATTATTATGGATTATATCCATAAAATGTTCAATTTATGTTATGTTTTTTTACAATTTTGAATTATGTATTTAGATTCATAAACTAATCTACTGTATGAAATTGTTTAGAAATGAATCCCCGTGGAAGGATTGGAAACCATATCAACGCACGTAATCCATGTAGGGATTTCCCTACTACTCAAGATAGTTATAGTGGATCTAGTGATTCAACTGATGACGAGGAGTTTCAAAAAAAGATTAATGCTGTGAATGATGGGTGGTTGAGTGAAAGCATATATGAAGATGGAATTTTGAAATTCCAGAAGAGTCTGTATGTTCCTAACATACCTGATCTAAAAAGATAGTTTTTTGAAGATGCTCATAGATCCAATTTTTCTATACACCATATGAGCACCATGATATATAGTGACTTGAAATAATATTTTTGGTGGGACAACGTGAAGAGGGGGATTGTAGATTATGTGTCAAGATTTATGGTTTGTCAACAAGTGAAAGATAGAAGGCAATAGGTTAGAGGATTCATGAAACCTCTTCCCATACCTGAGTGGGAATGGGATAATATTATTATGTACATTATCATGGAGATACCAATGATTCCTTGAAGGAATGATGTAAAATGGGTAATTTTTTATCGCCTTACCAAGTCAGTGCATTTTCTAGCTATAATAGAATATTTACCACCTGAATGTATGGAAAGACTATATATTAATAAATTTGTAAGACTTCTTGAAGTACCCATATCGATTTTTTCTAATCGTGATCCCCATTTTACATCAACAATATAGAAAAGTCTTCAGAAGGCCCTGGATACTGAACATCCATTGAGAACTGCCGACCATCCTTAAACAGATGGAAAATCATAATAGACTATTCAGAACAAAGACGACATATTGAGATCTTTCTCACTTGACATTCAAGGTATGTGGGATAAATACTTACCTGTGGTAGAATTTTCCTATAACAATAGATTCCATTAAAGTATTCATAAGGCACCATATGAAGCGTTATACAGAAAGAGATGTCACACACTAACTTGTTGGGATGATGTTGGTGAATGAAAACCCATAGGACCATAACTTGTTGAGGAAACAATGGAAAATGTGAAGGTTATCCAAACCCACATCAAAGCCAACCAATTTAGTCAAAGAGATATGTTGATAAGTGAAGGAAGAATTTGGAATTTCTAGTAGAATACCATGTTTTCTGGGAGGTATCTCTATTGAAGGATGTCATACATTTTGGTAGGAAGGGTAAATTGAGTCCTAGGTACATCGGATATTTAGAAATTCTTGAACGATTTGGAGTTGTAGCTTATCATTTGGGAATGCCTAAAAGTCTCTTCAAAGTTTATGATGTGTTCCATATATCACTGTTGAGAAAATACATGCCTGGCCCAATGCATGTACTCACCTCTTAGGAAATTGAACTGGAACCTGATCTGTCTTATTGTGAAGAGCCTGTTAGAAATCTTGATAAAAGAGAACAAGTGCTGAGAAACCAGTTGACATGTTTGGTAAAAGTTCTATGGAGAAACCATAAGATGGAGATGAAATGTGGAAACCTGAGAAACTTATGACAAAGAACCACCCGAATATTTTTATACCGTAATATTCTTGAAATTTTGAGGATGAAATTATTTCAAGTAGGGGAGAATGTAACACTCTAAGCTTCAAAAATTTGTTTCCCATTAAATAATGCAGTAGCTTGCGTTGTATGCTACTTGGAGTTTTAAAACACCACGACCAATGAAACATACAGTTATGAATAGTAATACCCACTTCATGAAATTTTAAAAAATTTAATTTTCACGATGGACTTTATTTTTGGATTTAGAATATCAAAATTAGCTTAGGGTGAATTTTTGGTATTTTTCTCAAAACATTCATTTTTTTATGAATATTGACAAACAATACATTATTGTTTAAAACCAACTTTTTATTTAACTAATTAGTTATTTTATTTTAATTTATTTTAGGTCAAAATAGATACACAATACCTATATGGGCTCAATGTAATTCATCGTAATCATTTTATAATAAGTTTAGATATATAGAATTTTATTGAACTTTTTACCGTCTTTATCCTCCTTCTAGGACTATTTACAAATTGGCATAAAACATAATTTTACCACTTTTGTGAGTTTAATTTCAAAAATCCGAGTGATGCAGTTGACATCAGTAATTAAAATTTTTTTCAATAAAATGATAATAATTTTTGGTGAATAATAATTTTTGACTTTTATTTACCACAGTTAAAAGTAAATATGGTAATTAAATGCTAAAATGGGGTTATAATTACCCTGAAACATGTCCTAATTCTATTGGATAAGTTTAATTTGACCCAAAAAACTTATAAATAAAATATGATCCATTTGGTCCACTTGGATTAGATTAGGACATTTATTATTATTTTATTTAAATAAGTGTTTAAAGTGTAAAATTCAATGTTTAATAACTAAACCATTTTTAATATAGGGTGACACATAATATAAATTTGATTATAAATATTAATTATAAATCTAAAATGATTTTATACATAATGTTATTTTATTAATAAATTTAGACAATAAAATTTTAATTTATTTATGACACAATGATGATGTAGAAATTACCTTATCAATGAAATGTAAAAATAATTGATATTATAAATATCCAAAAACATGTAAATTCAGACTTCTGATAAATTCAATTAATTTTATAGGTTAATAGGACATGATAGGGTTGATTAAATTGTTTTTTTTTTGAAATTTAATAATTCTTTTGTGATTCTCACAAAAACCAAATACTAAATAGTGTCAAAATTGACACAATTGAGTTTTTAAAACAAATACTATATTTTTAACTGATATAATATTCTTAAAAATAAATGGTTCTGCCAAAAGAAATATAGAAGGATATATATATTAATAATGAACCACTTTAGGTTCTCTAGGGTTGATATAGTATGTTTATTAACTATATAATATAAAAATACAAAGAGACATGGTAAATGTCAAACTATAATACTAAGAGTTAAATCTAAAAGATAAGGTTAATATGGTAAACTAACCCTATCTAAAACCTATTGTATGATATGTTTTTGACCCTTTGAAACCTTATACTATTAATTAATCATTATAGAGACAATAGAAATAGAAAATGATTTTATTATAAAATAATATTTCTAGTTTTTTCAAAAGTGACCCTCACCTCTCTAATAAAAGGGTACTTCCCGTTACCTTAAATTCACACCTAAAATTCCATTTGGCTCAGTCAACCCACACCCACATATCCTATCAACTGTACTACTTTCATTCTAGTGTCCTTACTTTGACAAGAATACCAACCTATGAAGCCCTTTTGACCGACTCAAAAGGAAACACCCAAAGAAGAGGTAATAATTTCACCACCCTCTTTTAAGTTCTTTTCTTCTTCAACTTCCTCTTTCTTTGTTCTTTCCATAACTAATAATAGATCCAATACCTTCTACATACTGTAATATTATTATAAATATGTTACAACCATATTTTTTATTCTATCCATCTTATAAAAGACCAAGTCACCATACGTGCGTACGTACGGCTTACCATCTTTACGTCGTGGTGTTGTTTGTTATTCAAACACTTCATTATTTGGGTGGGTATAATAATTAGTATAACTAATGTAAATAATAAATATAACATGTGAATGATTCTTTATATATTATATACCATACAATTACATATTACTTCACCATCAATGTAATGATATTGTCGCTCGTGCGTATGTACGGATTACCGTCTCCACAAACGGGTTGAGATTCATTCCCCATCGTAATCATTGAAGAATAATTTTCATTTTATGATTTAAAATAACGTTTATTAATATAATATCATTATTATTATGAATAAAATATATCATATCCTTAACAAACATGGCTTACGTAACCAATCATATAATGTAAAATGAATCAGTTAACACCCGAAACGATGATACTACAGAAATATTATTAACAAAGAAATATTATAAGATCATATATAATATAATATTTATGTATATGATTCTTTTATAATTTAATAATATTTTTTAACAATTATACAATATTTTAACAGACCATTGACTAAGGAAAGTACAAGTTAAGGGTTAATTCTACAATCTCTTTACTTATCCGGGGTAGTTAATACGTAAGTATCTAGTGGAACCTCTTTTTCATCCACATCTGTTTTTTCATAAAAATGTAATTCAAAACAATATTAATATTTTCTAGAATATGGTTTGATGACATTTATACCCTTATTTTACCATATACGTATTTAAAAGAATCTTTTCGTCATTTTCCCAACAAGGTACTTTATGACCTTTTCGACACAATTAAGGTAAGAATGCCTATTTTTAATTTATATGGCGGGTGTTGCTATTTTCCTCCATTATAATATAGTCGAAGCTTCCCATATATTATTATAAGAATATTTTTAAAATAAATTTTTTCTTTTATAATTATATAACTTTTAAATGATCTCAAAATATAAAGACATAATTATCTAAAAAAGTTTTGATTTCAACTATCTCCACATCCTTTGACGGATTTTAAGTTTGTTTGAAGTTGATTTGTTATGATACAAAACATTCATATTATATTAAAGATTTTGTGATATGTTTAACTATGTTTTTTTGCACAATTCATGGTTTATGGATAATGTATTGGCATTTTGTATGCTAGTTTGAATACGAATGTTTATGTTATGTTTAAACCTTTTCATATAAGGAATGCATTGGACTTAGTACGTTATGGATGGAGCCCGCTATAAATTATCGATGCATCGGTAGGTCTCATGAGGAAAACTACTGTCTGGGCACAATGCCTTGACAAAATATTATTTTTATTCTTGGAATAAGACCTTGACAATGTTGTTATAATGTCTATCATTATGAATTCCATAATTATGAAATTGGCTATTAATATAGCATGTGATTATTCTATTAGTAGAATATCCATGTGAATAAGTAAATGGAATTATTGGATTTATATTAGACATATTATACAGAGTTTTATGTTTAAAAGGCTTATATTTTAGTCTTATTCATTTCCTCTATTGTTTATTATTATTTGTGAAAGTTTCTGCTATATTGTTATCCTTACAGAGAATCTGAGCTCACTCCTCTCTCTGTTTTATTTTTCCCAGGAGGTAGAGAAATATTTTATGGTTACCTACAAGGATATGCTAAAGATATTAGTGTGGTCAATGGTGAAAAATGTTGTTTTTGTATTTATTTCATGATTTAATGTAAAACATATGAATGTATCTAGTACTTGAAAGGCTTCTAAGCTAATCAATCTTTTGGGATTTTATCCCTTGTAATCATGCCAATGTTATGTAATAATGCACCGAATCTTGGTAATTGGGGACAAGGCATTACATTTCTACATTTTAATGAGATAGTATTTCATATGTAATACCTTTTCCAAATATCATTTCAATTGTGTACCCATAAATATCATAGTTCACCCCCATGATATTACTAAATCTATATCATATAAAAATATTACATGTCTATGTGTTCTTAAAAAAATTTCTAATTGACCAAGACTATAAACTTTAACTATCCAAGTGTAACCTAAAATTCATAAAAAAATCACCATATTAAATATAAACAACCTTTATGTGCGTATTGTTTGAAGAACAGCCCCTACATATCATAGTGGCTGCATACTTTTCCAAATTTTAGTCTATAATCTGGATTACCAATACATATAGAGTAGCAAGAGATTTTTACCTTTCCTAACAATCCCAAAAACATAGAACTCCAACAGCTCCTTATTATCATCATAGAATACATTTGAATAGACTCAGGGCTTCTATAATCACAACAAAACAACTTCAAAACATTCTCAACACCTCAAAACCTCCTTAATGAATTCTAATTATTCTTAGGAATGGTTGAAAATAAATACAAAACACCTTAAAATATTCCATGGGTTCTTCAACTATTAATCATTAAATATAAAATTTTATAATAATTCTTTTAAATATAATAGATAATAAATATGTAATACCTTTTTTGAAGGTTCTATAACCAAGGAAACAAGTAAATAATTTGAAAAGGTGACCACCATTTTTTGAACCCCACACATCTAGGAACTAGGATAAGGGACCAAACCACTATACTAAGGAAATTATTTTTTATTAGTAATATTTTTCATTAAATATTATTTAACATTTAGAATTTATTATTATTATTATTATTAATTTAAATAACTAAAAAATGAATACATATTTCTTTAATTAAAAAATTCATAGAATTATGTACCACCAATTTCCACAATTCACTAAAATCATAGATGTATGGAGAACAAAGTCTCACCTATTTCCAATGTTCCTATAATTATGAAATTAAGGGTTACATGTAGAATTTATAAAATTTGTTTTTAAAAACACCCCCAATTTCTATATATCACTAAATCCTTGTTGATAGAGGCACCAGGTATCACCTATTATCATATTTCTTAGAATCATGAAAATAGGGGGCAACTACCAGGGTCTTTGAAAATCATGGTAGTACCATCATTTTTTAGTAGTGATAAGAAATTAAAAGATCAAGATTTTTTATTATAAAAGAGATTTCTATTTTGTTTAGTCATATAAATAAAACATTTATCTAAATATGATATAATAAACATTTTATGGATCATTTTATTTTGAATCATTCAACATTTTCAATGATTTTTATTTGAGAAAATTTTAAAAAATATCCTTTTAGTAAAAATGTGTAAGAACATATGATTATTAAAATTACTATATATTTTTTATCTAGTTTAAATAGAATATATTCAAGTATAGGTTTAACTTTTTAAATATTTTAAATATTAAAGGTATTAAAAATAAAGTACAAAATTAAATTAGTAAAAGTATCCTGATAATATGATAAGATCATGGTAAGAAATACAAATGTCAACAATTCAGTCCAATAATTTATGAGTGATGATTTCTTTTATACTCGAATAAATAATTTTTTTATAATATATTATCAATAAGTTGTTTTCAATATTATGTAATATAAAATAAACTATAATAGATAAATATTGGGATTTTATT
The DNA here is from genome assembly GCA_963277665.1 of Viscum album. Classification (NCBI taxonomy): domain Eukaryota; kingdom Viridiplantae; phylum Streptophyta; class Magnoliopsida; order Santalales; family Viscaceae; genus Viscum; species Viscum album. The sequence continues at coordinate 620,649,228 of OY728139.1, forward strand.
GGTATTTTATAAATTAATATTTTTAAATTTAAATCAATGGTATTAATGTTTTATAAAACATTACATATTAAATCTAGCTGTATTTCTTATGTATTGGTTTAGAAAATAAAATAATGGGTTTTTATTGGAATAATTCACCAGAAACATGATTTGTTTTATTAACTTCATAAATTCCTTGATAATGAATTTATAGTCGAAGAATTTTATGAGAGTAATGTATAAAATTAATGGGGTTTATAACTAAAAATCTTGATATTATCTTAAAATATAAGATGATTTGGTATCAAAAGATGTTTTGAAAACTATGTTGAATTATAATACATAAAGAGTTTATGTATATAATTGGTTTTCTAGGAATGAATTTTAATTATGGTAATCTATGTGATATGTTATCATAAATTATATGCGGTAGATGCATCTCAATAAAGGAGATGATTTTTAATAGTTATTCATGATATAAGTATTACAACTTCTCAAATACTAGTATCATTCAAATGAATGTCTCAGGATTATTATCATGAGTATTCTTAAGTGAATGAGGGTACATTATATTATATATTTTAAATTTTTTATTAGGGAAATTTTTTATATAAGAGTTATATCAATTCAAGTTTCCAATCTAAAATTCTTTAGTTAAATTTTATATTTTTAAATGAAATTGAGTAAAGAATTATAAAGGATAAAAATAAATAATTTAACTTAGTAAACATGTGAGTATTAATAGTTTCATATAACACAATATAATTATATTGGATGTTATAAAGAAAATTTTGAAGAATAATTTTTAAATTTTTTACCATAATTATTGAGAATATCATCCTCCCCATTAATCAAACACATTATGTAAAATATATTTTCTCATTAAAAGTGTTTATTTAGAGTTTTTATTTTTCAAGTGGCTACTTAATTATATAATAGAAATTATATGTTCATATAACAAGTTTTGATAGTGACAATAACAACAAAACATAAGGCTATTTAAGATCCTTTCTTATTAAGATGTTCTAAGATGATCTCTTTAGTAAATTAATTTTTATATGTATTATGAATCTATTCATATTATCAAAGAATTTAATTATAAAAATGAATCAGGTTTTAAAATTTAAAATAATTTATCATTTTCCATTCATTAATGTGTGCCCAATTTTAAATATGACAGTAGAATGATAAATAACCCCTTGGAACTAAATCTTTGTGTTATCCATTATCTATTATTGTCATAGAAGTGCATGGGTTATGAAAATAATTTAACATTAGGGTAATTGGGTTTTCATATAGAGATGTTGAGTTCATTCATTCGGAACAATCATTACATTATGTATTGTTTGAATTACTCGAGTATACTATATAGAATGGGAAACATAATGTCCTTGGTATACATACGATGTATATTTCGTTTCAATATATTTTAACTAATGTTAATGGGTACACTATTAGTGAACCTCTATAATTTGACACTTTTCTTAGGCTGTCAATCATACTCAAATAATCCTGGAAGATTGAGTACATCATTGATCGTACAATGGGTTTTACTTTAATAATATTGGATTTACCTTTTGTATAATGGGTATGACATCAAATCTATTGATAGTGTAATAATAAGAAATTTTATGACCATACCTAGTTGATATGAATATGATGTAAACATATATTGAATAAATTAGACGTTTCATAATAATTCATATTATTAATACCTCAATTAGATAATTAAGAATAAATGAGTTGTCAAATATGATATTAGCATCTTATTTATCTCATGGTTGCACCCAATGCCTTTGAAAAAGAGATATTATTATTTGGAATAATGTATAGAGATACATATGGTGGATATTTACATAGAGATATAGGTTTTGAATGGAGTTATTTGTAATATTTTTTAATATATTGAGTAGTAATGAATCTTTTTTTAAGGATACTATTTACAATTGGTTAAAATTTTGGAATTTATAATTAATTAAAATTCTATAAAGGACGACGAGGTCACATATAACAGATTTTAAAATAAAGATTGGATTTTGGATCAAATTATTTTTATCAAAAATAGTTAAATTTGATATGATATATTACTTAAATGAATTTGTAATTTTATTAAAAAGGATTTGTTGTTTTGTCTCAAAATTTGATATATGTGATAAATCATAATTTTAAATATACATAAAATATACGAGTCTCAAAGGAATATGAGAGATATAATGATATACATAAAATAAATATTTTAGCATGTGGTGTGACATAGATCATATAACACTATGTGAATAGGGTATATCAGATGGAGTGATATACTTGAAGTGTGTGTTATGAAATACCATTTTATTTTAAATAGGATATCAAACCTCCATTTACTTTACATATTTAATTATTTTATGTGAGATAAAATTATTTTAACTATTATACTGATTTATAATGTTTTCAAATGGAGTTATAATGTATTTTCTTTTATATTTAAGTGTTAATTAGACTAATAATGTCTTCATTCATTAATAAAGTGAATGTCACAAAAAAAGTGGCAAGTAATAATTAGTGAGGAAATGTTTAAGATATTTCTAGTATTGAATCATACTACATTCAATGATGGGTTAATTTAAAAGATAACCATGTCTTGAAATAATTGGTATTATAGATTTGATAATGAAAAACACCAAAACACAAATATATATACTCTTTTTTTCTTCTTTACATCTCAATGTATTGACATTTCATGTGGAATGATATGTTGTTACAACAATATGTTATAATATTGTATTTATTTTCAGCTAGAAGACATTTAGTTATTTTTTAATGTGGATTGAAGAATCTAAATTTTATTATGGATGTTAAAGGAAAATGGGTATTTGATTTTGGAAGATTTAGGAAAATGGAATAACATGATTCAACCTATGAATCATGTGATGTGGGTGTAATTCATAAGGTTAATAGGGAAATCAGTATAATTCATTCACAACATGAGTTCAAATGTCACGTTATGATATACTTTTTCAGAAAATGGTTTTCAGGCTTCTTTCAAATTTGGTATTTTTAGGATACAAGTTTTGACACATATCATTCAAAAAAGGTTTCATATATTATTTTTGGTGCTTCTATAAAGGGAAGACACAAATAAATATGATTAGTTATAAAATTAATGTTTCTAGGTGATTTGTTTGATGATCTATTCAGATTTACTCACACTACAAAATTAAATTTCAGGTTGTGACATATTCAATCACAAAATAAAATTTAAGGATTCACAACAAAAACACCCACCGTGAAAAATATATAGGTTCGTGATATGGAAGTATTATATTACATTGAATATATTATATAGATTTAATTGGGAAGATTTGTTTCACACTATGAATTATCTAGTTGTTTTGATTTAGTTAAGGATGAAACAAACCTATCACACCATGAAGAAGGATGTCTCACCAGATTAATGGAATCTATAGAGTTCTAATAAAATTGAAGATATTTCTTTCACATGATTTATAGTTAGTTAATTAATACAAAAATAATGGCTTATTTGAATCAAATGATGGTTATTCCATTGAATATGATCCAAGGGATGTATTTTAATTAAAAGAAGTTTGATGTTCTTTGTCGTTTGAATTTTATTTTTAAATTTAAACATCCTTTAGATATAATGGATCCTCTTATGAAAAAATAAATTATCTTGCAGTGAAAAATACTTATTTCATACATAATGATTTGGAATCAAGGTAATCAAAGTGGAGATTATTGTATATATGATTTTGGTTAGTAATGTGTAATCAATATATATTTTCATTGACAATAATTTTTTGATGTATAATATATTATTAATATAATTGATATATAATTAAGTAATGACTAGAGAAACTAGAATAAAACCATTGTTTATTATCTATAATTTTTATATTTATATCTCGGGAGTTCAGACTACATGTATACTATTAAAATTGTATCCATTTTGAAAGAAACACATGGAAGAGGTCATATATTTTGGATTAGTAGTGATCTATTCAAAAATTATATATTTTAATACCAGGTAAATAGTTTTTAATTGTTTTATCAATACATTATTGATATATGATCCTTGGATATAGTCTATAATGTGTTAACAAAGTAATTTTTTTTAGTTTATTTCACTTTATAATTTTTCATTTGGCTGCGGTCTATGTGTTAAACAACATTTCATATTCAATGTTTATTTTATAACATGAATACAATATACATTAAATCTAAAACTAAAATAATAAATTTCATGGCACCCTAATTCACCCCTCTTAGGGTGTATAATTAGTCTACATGGTATAATAAGTGGTATTAGATCTAGGTTAATTCCAAAATCTATATATACATAGATTCTATCATAAAAAATATTGTGAATACTATAGAAGTAAATTTATTTTATGGATTAAATTATCAAATTTGAAAAAACACGAGATGGTATCCCATATATAATCTCTTAGTATTGATGTATACTCAATAAAAGCTCATATAATTAAGGTTACAGATTCCAATTAAAGATATTTGATAAATTATATAAGAAGATTATGAATTATGACGTTAAGGAGTAAAATATTTCTTCACGATCCATGTCAAAAAAAATATTAAGCTGATATATTTTCCTATAGAGAAAGGAATTTTGGATAAAATTACTAATATCTATGAAGATAAAGTAAAGTTAAAGAGTCAAAATTATAGGTTTTAAAAAATGTTTTAGTTATTTTAAGATAAACCCAAGTAGAAATATGGATGGATTGTTTAATCATCTCATTGAATTTGTTGCTGTAATACATGGAATTTGACATGTGGTAAAACATTATGATATTTTAAATAATAATATCAAAAGGTTTCCACCTTTGTACAACCCAAATGTTTTTAACACATGATGAAATGAAACCTTGAGAATTATACCTTGATTAATTAATCTTTTTTTTGGTATAATATGAAATGTTGGTGAAACTAAAGATAACTTCAGAACAAACATCTAAAGAGATAGAATTTGAAGATGTTGAGAAGATATAGTTTTGAGATTGTAAAATTAAGTACGATATAAGTGATGATTTATTATCACTTGTGGAATAGATATTCAAGAGAGACCATGGGGAATTTGAGGGTAAATTACCCTTTGCTATTTTTTATTGTGGAAAGAGTGAAAATATCGTTACTAGATGACCGACAAAGTTTGATGACTAGGATAGAGAATTCAAATTCTCACCAAAATATAAAAATATGTTTTCCCATGAAGGAATTTCATTTCTATAATTTCAAGTGGAAAAAATATTCCAAGAATATTATTTGTTAAAAAAGAATATCATGATGCTATAAAATATCTAATTGAATGTATTGATAAAAATATTATATCAAATATAAAATATGTAATATTGGATTTAGTATAGAAGAAGAGAAATAAAGAATAAGATATTGATAAAAAAAGAGTTTTAGGCCACACAATAGAATTGGAAGGGGCCCTTGATATGATTGATCTAATGAAAAAGATTAAAGGTAAAATTAGAGGTTTTTTAAGGATCGGTTAATTTCAATTAATGAACATGAAGAAAATATTGATGATCATAAAAAAACTATGGAATATTGTGGGTTGAATCAACTGAAATTTGAATAAGTTGTAAATTATATAATGAATATTAGAGAACATACCAATATCATTGAAAATTTTGTTTTGTTTTTCAAGTATAAAGTTAAGAAGATAAAAAATGGGGAGGAAGTCATATAAGTGATTAATAAGACTAAATTAGATATCTAAATAGAAGGTTTGAAGAAGAATCTTTAGTTTTGGAAATTTATTAGATGAAATTTTGAAATAAATGGAAGATATATGCAATTAAACCATTATATAAATACTATATTAACAAATAAAAAGTTATATAGGTAAAACTGGTCATTGTAATAAGGGTGAAACATAAAAAAATGTTTATAAATAGAAATATCATAATGAGGTATATTATGGGATAAATATCTCTACCATAAAATATTAATCAACAACCTAGATAGTTGTCAAAAGTATGATATTTATTGAGAAATGACAACTTTATGAGATTTACATTAATAAATTTTATGTTTTATGGCTTTCCAGTCCACACTATGTCTTATGGTTCAAGTATAAAATTTCTCTAATAGGATAATCTATTAAAAGGTAAAAAAAATAGTGTTCTATGGTGTTCTTATTATTAAAAAAACTATTCAATGGTTAATATTTTTCTTTTTAAATCTTTTTTCATAAATTGGTTGATTTCATAAAGAAAATAAGATGATGTTATTTTAAAAGTCCAATGGAGATTTATTCAAGATAACCCAATTATATTTTGTTGAAAACATGTTTTATCCTCTTGAAGAATAATAATTTGATCTGGTGTCTTAAGATATAGACAAAAGTTTCTCAAATATTTTATCAATTTATTAAAGGAAATGAATAAGACTGAAAAGGTCTAATTTCAAGGAAATTAACTTAAACTCATTAAATTATAGTGTCAAAAAAATTCTGGAAGTGGGTGTTCATCTAACATGGTAGGAAATATTTTTTTTTTGAATAATGTGATGGGAAGAATTGACAGAACATTGTATTTTATGAATGATGGAGCATTAAATACTAAAAGAAGTGACAAAAGTAGTTTGGTTGATGAATAGTTAATGAATAAATATATACTTGATGTTTATGGTCCTTTTCAAAATTTATTAGGTGTTATTCATCTTTTCAACATATTTTTGAAAGTAACATTTATTTAGAAAGGATATAATATCAAATAAAAGACCTGTAATTCTCAAATAAAAGGTTGTATAATGTTTGAAAATACATATTAAGTGGATTGGAAAAATAAAATACATATATTATAATAGTAGAAAATTAAATTAGTTTATGGAACTAGATACTTTTTCATATTTATTAGTGAGAAGAAATAACTTATTATAGTTGAAGGTTTCTATTAATATTCCTTTTCTAAAGAGAAATTAAGATGAAATTTTTTATTCTTTCTTGAGAGAAAACATGGTAAGGAATTATTATTTTCCAAAAAAGAAAAGATATTATGCTTTACTAAATTTTGTTCACACCATTTTTGGTGGTTCAATCAATCATGATAAAATATATGGTGAGAAATATTTCATCTTATTCATTGATGAAATTATTAGGATGGGATAAACTATGTTTGTCCATCTAAAGAGTTAAGTATTGGATTGTATAATGAGTTTTCAAAGAAGTGTGTAAAATGAAACCAAAAAAACAATGAATATTCTGAGAGGTGATAATGGAACACAATTCACATCATATTTGGTTGAATGTTTTCTGGAAAAAATGGTATTAAATTTGAGTTTTCATTAGTGATAAGTCACCAATAGAATGGGGTTGTGGAAAGAAGAAATTGTATGTTGAAATACATGGAATAGACAATGTTTATATAGAGTGGAATCACACATCACTACTTGAATTAATTTGTGTTAGTTTTTTCCATAAAAAATAGATCTTTACATATTACAGAAGTTAAGAAGATTCCTTATAAATGTTTTCATAAAATGAATACCTTATTAAAAAATCTTAGAGTGTTTGGGATAAAATGTTTAATTCAAACAATATCGTGAAATATGCGAAAACATGTTCGGGAAATTAATGAAGGAATATTTTTTGGACACTTACCAATGATTAAAGACAATAAGTGTTTCAATGAAATCCTCAATATGATTACTAAAAGAGGTCATGTGATGGTTGTAGTGAATTAAGTGAAACAAAATTTTAAAATGATTGTTTCTTAAGAGGAACTTGAAGAAGATAACAATATTAACATACATTCAAGAAAAACTAAAAATTTTATAGTTAATGATGATTCTAAAATTGAATCAATTGAATAGAAAAAAATAAGAATAGAGCCATCTAGTGACTCAATCAAGGATGAAATGAGTTCAAATGGATTCAAAAAAATCATTGTAGATAAATCCAGTCCAAAATAAAATCAAAGGGTGAAAAGAATAGAACACACCATTATATTAATTAATATAGAACCATTATCATATTAATAATAAGAAAAGGAATAATAATAGTTAAAACAATGGCTGAAATATTGATTAGATATATAAAAATACAACTTTAGAGATTGTTGAAAAAATAAGACACTATAATGTGAGTGATATAATGTGGGTCTTCAAGAACTAGTTTGTTATGAACCAGACCAATCAATCCATCCATAAAATTCCTGATCCAAACCTTAAAATCCCAAATAAATGTTCCTAATCTACATAAGGTGGTGTTATGTGTTTTGGGAATCATATTTATCTAGGGGAAATTATTACACCCAATAAAATATCTAATTACAAACAAACAATAAATTTTTTTCAATATGTGCTACATAAATATCGATCACCCAAAAAAATTAAATAAGAAATTTTGAAAATAAAAAATAATAAATAAATAAATACACATAAAAAACACTAACTAATTCCCATGATAAATTATTCTCCCTTCCCTACAAAGAAAACTGCACTTATTTGTAGAGCCCTCTCGACCTCCTACAGGATACAACTGCCCTCCTTTTGTATAAAATGGTAAAAGTATGATGTTTGTAATCTGAGAAAACAATGTGAAAATATAATAAAAAAACAACATCATACCTACATGTTACTATATAAGTCACCATCCAACAAATAGAATATCAATTCCCCATGGATTAGAATAAAAGATAATATGGGACCTTAATCTGAAAATGATAATAGACCTGAACAATAATATTTGTTGGAATGACAGGTAACAACACCCCAATTATAGTCTTTATATAGGGGATAATTATTATTCTAATTTTAAAATAGATTTTTAAAAATACATTCCTTATTTCATTTTACATAAATAAACAAAAATATTGCAATTTTATTAAACTCTTCCATTATAATCATAAAAAATGAAACATTGTATTTAAAACATTTATAACAGACTAATTACTATTTATACAACATTCATTTAAAGAATTTCAAAATAATTTTCTCAAACACCTAAAAATACTATTCTTATTTTAACAAGAGAAAGGGAGTCCCAAATAAAAATAAGAGACTATAAATGATAGGAATTGTAGATTAATTAATGGAGAAACACATTTAAGGAATAAAGTTTTTTTGTATCATGGGAAAAAACCTAAGGGTCAAAAAGGCTTGTGAAATTTTCCAAAAAAATTACTAATTAAGAAAACCCTCAATTAGTGGAAAGAGATAGCGATATGTCATTGGTTAGTGTAAATAATTAATAGACTTCACTAGAAAAAAACATGTGGAAGGGAAACCATACCAAACTAGGTTCTCTAATCAAACTACCCTAGTATACATGAAGTTTGATCCATAATATATAAATTGTAACATCACATAGTGATTTAATAAATTCCAAAATCATATTCAAATAATAATCCACCTTGTATTGATTTAGATGAAACATCCAACCCCATTAAGGTGAATTTAAAATCACACCTATGAATTTCTAGTAAAATTAAATAAAGGATTCAACACTTATTGAAAAATGGGCCTTATAATTAATTTTAAAAGGAAAATCCACATAAATGCCAATTTTAAAACCATGATTGAGTTTCCCATTCAAATACCTAATGTTCTACTTATTCTGTTAGACATACACACACATACACATATACAATAATATATATATATATATATATATCTACTAATATTTCCCATTGAAAAAATTAATATAATAAAATATGAATTTATAAATTCAAACATATGTATAAATACCCATGTAAATGGGATTAAAAAACAATTGGGTTAAATGATATTTTCAAGCCTCACACTTTCAATTTTAAACTAGCATTTAAATAATTTTTTGATACATAAAATTTCAAGATTTAATTGAAATGAAATTTATAATAAAAAGGATAATTTATATATAAATGTAATGATCCAATAAAATTTTAGGATAAAAACATCATATATTTATAAGGGTCATTCAGGAATTCCTCTAAATAAGCAAAGTCCAATTTATCAAGAATGATTTTTCAACCATCAAGCAATTAGAGGAAAATATTCTAAATTGAAATGAAAAAGATGAAAATAATGATTTTAAATTAAAAACATTATATATATTTGATATTATTAATTTATCTTAAAATAATATATTAGAAACACAAAAAATTATGGTTTTTAAATTCAAATCCTTAAAAAAAGGGTCAAAATACCTAAAATCTATGAGAAACTCCCAAATTTTGATGTGTGAGGAACAACTCTACCTCAATCGAGTCATAGGAATCCTAAAAGACCAAGATAACCTCTAATAGTAAATAATAACACAAAATATAAGACCATAAAAACGATCTAGGGTTTAGAAGACCTCATGAATTGGGGAGGGAATGAATAATGAGGAAGAGAGAGGGTGGGGAAGGAGGAGAGTCCCTCACATAGGTTGGACATTATCAAAATCATAAGAGAAATGAGGTTGGTGAGAAGAAGGGGTGTGTGTGGGAGACCCTTGTGAAATGTTATGTACAAAATGGGATAGGGGATTAGGTTTTGGTGGATTTATGGGAAGAATATAGAGGGTAAGAAAATTAAAAAAATCTAAATTTTAAGTGATTCGAAACTGAACCTAGTTTGGCAGCACAGTTGGAAAAAATATTTTCCAAACATGAATCCTACACTAGATGATATGTAAAACCCAACATATTCATGATGTATGGTCATAAAAACCATGTCTCATTATTGAAATGTCTCTATAAAAATTTTAAACACAATCACATGGTTTACACATAGTTGTTTTCAAACTATGCACCAACTGTGAACATATGCTAAAAATCCAAAATTATAAAAAATTCATCTAATTCAAAACAAAATTCGAGAATGGTACTAACTAAAATTAAATAATTAGAAATAATAAATAAAATCCGTTTGAGGTGTGATAATTATCCTCACCATAATTATTTATTTTCCTATATAGAATTTGGATGAGATTGGTCATTCAAAAAGACATGAGGTCCAACTATAATACCAAGAACAAAATCTATAAAACATAAACGCCCACCAAAATTATCACCAATTATTGATGAAATAATATTTATTATATAAATGGGACTTACCACAATTTTTTAATTCCATCCTAACAGGAAACCATAAATGATTCCAAACAAATAGAGGGGATCTCAAATAATGAATAGGGGTATATTCATCAAGGAACAACATCAACACCAAAAGAACTCCTTTACTAAAAGTTACATGATATAAATTATAGGAGGAATATACATTGAAAAACATCACTAAAATTTGACCTTTGTTTAGGAGAAATTACTGAAAAATCACACAATAGTCACACAACCCCATGATACTACACGAAATTGAAGTGGTGAAACATACCCAGGAATAAAGGACTAGAATCCCATTCAAATTGAACAATTTTTGTCACTATACCATATTATAATACCAATAAAACTATATATCTCCATGGAAGCCTCTTTTGTTTATGGATAAAAAATATTAAGGTTATCCCAAAGAAAAATAAAATTCAAAAAGGAAAGGGAGGGTTCATAAAAATCACAGTAAGGGAATAATTATTCACAAAAGTCACTACAAAAAATCCATACGTACAATTATAATACATTATTATAATAAAGTAATGTAAAACAACTATGTTAAACAAGAACAATCAAGATAAATGATTGAGAGAAAATATAGTAAGGATGGAGTCACTTTAAATGAGACATTAATAAACAAGGGAAATCAATGATGACCTTTGAACATTGGTACAAGAGGAGGTAACATGGGGTGTTATACCCAAAACATTAAAACAACAGTTAACCCATCACAATGATTGTGGTAAAATATAGGGTAAAACCTATGTTGGGGGTAACACCTATCACATTCAAGAATTAATGAACCCATGAAGTAAACTTTATAACCCCTCACAATACGATCATATGGCAAGACTAGCATCCAATCAAACCCTTGAAACATAATTGATCACTAAGAAAAATAAATCCGCAAGGAATTAATAATTACGAGGAGGCATTTTAAGGAAAAACCTAATGGACTATGATATCTAATAATATCTTTAAGGATTATCTCCTCATTAGGTTCGACTAAGAAAAGTCTCCAAGACAGAAAACCTATCAGTCTAGAATGAAATTAAATTGAGACAATAGGAAGATAGCATACTATAGGGAAAAATCATCATCCTTTTATCCATATATTTCAATTATTACAAATAGAAACAATATAGGATATATGCCGATAATAAAACTCAGTAAATAAAACCAATTGAACAAAATTCCATTTTTCTCATTTAAATCATTTAAAAATCAAACAGCCGATCTTAATACTAAAAAATTCATTATTTAAAAACACTCATGGAATTTCCAAAACTCAAATTCCATCCAATTTGTATATTTAATAATAATATATTATATCAATAAATATACATTTAAATTTAATTTGACATTCCCAACATATTATAGAAATTATTTTTTCAAGTTTTAAAAAAATGAATTTTAATTTTAAAATAATATTTACATTTTAAGACACTCACACAACTCTATTAAGACATGTCAAAACATTATTAAAATTCGAACTTAATCAATTTTAAAACAAATTTATACTCATTTAAAATCAAATAATCATTTATTCAACAAAACCATTTATTATAAGTCTAAAAAAAGAGTTAATCTTTTGATTAATTTAATAAAACTCATTTATAACTATTCAACCAAAACATCATTATATTAAATTCAATATTTAAAAACTAATTTTATCAATTTATCTTATATAAATGAATATATCATAATCAAATCAAATAAAATAAAACAATTCTAGGGTATAATTTTAATAGGGGCTAGTGTCAGTGTGAAAGTTGGTCACATGGCTTTTCCAACTATATAACCAACATTTGGAATCATCGTAAGGAATGTACTTGGGGTTCACATGATTTTATAGGCCACGTAAGCTCACTAGGTACCACGAGTTTACTCAATTGTTCATTATAAAATAACTAAACAACTAAAAAACATATAAAACCAAGTACTCGAATCTCGAATTCACTATGTAACTTGGAGATAATAACATGAAATAGTTAGATAGTCTCTTATTTCAAATTACACCTAAGTCTCAAGGACCCTTTCTCCATCAACCATTACTTATAAAGTAATAACAGGTTTTTGAAAAACTGGAACCTGATAAAAACCAAGGTTTTAATATCATTTATAATTAACTAACCACAGTCGTCCATCCATCATATTCCTGAGACAGAACACGACGTCCCTTAGTCGTGTTCCCAATCCCCCTAGGGAGGCTTTAAGTATTATGAGAATAGGATTTATTTAGTGGAAATTATTTCACCTAAAATCTTGTTAAAGGAAAACAACCACCATAAAAATAAATAAAATTTTAGTATGACATATCCATATGTTTGACATCAGTGCCAATTCATATGAGAATTTAAAAATATTAAATCTAGAGAATTTGAAAACATAATAAAAACAAACTAACTTATTCCAATGAAACCCTAATCTCCCTCCCCTACAAATAAAACTGAATCCACATCCAGTTCCCTCTAGGAATCTGAAATAATATTACTACCCTCTATCTGTAGATTTCGGTAAATGGAATATGTGGATAATTTTATAAAAGAAACTAAAAATAAAACAAAAAAACAACAATATACCTACCTGTAACATTGGCATTCACCATCCAACAAATAAAACCTCAATACCCAAAGGGTGGGAATAGAAGATAAGGTGGGACCTGAAAATGAAATTTTTATGGGCATGAGAAATAATATTTGTAGGCATACTAGGTAACCACTCCCCATATAAAGGCATTAGATGGAGTATCATTATTATTCTAGTTTAGGAATACATTATTAAAAAAATTATATTTTTACATAAAAACAAACATAAATCATATAAAAATTTGAACGATTCCCTTATTATCTTTAAAATGAAAATATCCGCTTTACAACATTTAACGGGCCTAATACTCCTTTTATAAAACATCTATTTTAACAATTTAAAAATAAGTTTTTCTACACCTCAATACACAAATTCTATTCAAAGAAGAGAAAATGAGGCCTAAAGAAGAATAAAAAACTATAAATGATAGGTAGTGTAATGTAAACTATGAAGAAAAACATATAAGGAAGAAACCAAGATTTAAATCATGGGAAAATACAATTAGGGTAACTAAGTCTAGGGGAAACCAAGAAAAAATGATACAAAATAAGTAATACCTCAATTATTCTAAATATATGGTAAAATGTCACTAGCCAATGGAAAGAATACATAGGATTCACTAGTAATAACTAGTGGAAGGTAACACATATTGAACTAGGTCCTCCTACCCAAGCACCCATGCATCCCTTGAACATTGAAATATAATAAATAAACTATTACCTCACTAATTATTTAAACAAATTCCATAATCATATACAAATAATAAGCCTCTCGGATCAATTATTAATCACTAATCCAACCCCTTTGATGTGAATTTATAAACATACTGAATATTTTCCAATTAAAATTAATTAATTAATTAGAAACATATTTAATGGTTCGAATGCCATCTTATAATTTATTTTAAAAATCAAATCCATTTTACTACACATTTTGAAACCATGCTTGAGATTCCCATTTAAATACCCAAATTTCCACTTTCACCACTAAAATTAAATACACACATATATGTGTGTGTGTGTGCGTGTGTGTCTACTTCACAAATTCGTATATTCGAAATTTTATTTATACATACACAAGTATATATATATATACATGTTTATATAGGTATAACCATCCAATGGGTCAAAAGATATTTTCAAGCCACACACATTTATTTTAAAACAATCCTTGATAAAATTTATTGGTGCTTGATATTCCAATATTTACCTGAAATTCCTTGTAAAATAAAATGGATAAATTAAATCTCACATTAAATATCCAAGATCATTTTATGGAAATTGAATAATACATTTCCGGGGTCTATTCAGGCTATCCTCAAAGCTATTAAATAGAAATATATCAAAAATAGCATTTTCAAATATTATAAATTAGGGACAGTTATTCTAAATTGAAATGAAAACAATGAAAATAATTGTTTTCCTTTAAAACCTCTCTAGATATATTTAATAATGTAGATTTATATCAAAACAATTGATTAAAAACACAAGCAATTTAGATCCCAAAATATGAAGCCCTAAAACATCATACATCCAACCGAGAATCGAAGAGAAACTCACTAACATTGATTTATGAGCCCCATATATACCTCAATAATGTTTGAGTAACCCCACAAGATCAAGATAACCCCTATGCATAATTAAAAATATAAAATGGACCATATAATCTCCCTAGTTTTTGGTTGATTTCATACCCTAATTCGGTAAAGAATAAATAGGAAGAGGGAGGGTGTGGAAACGGAGAAGTAAGATTGGACCTCTCCAAGGATGAACATAATCAAAATCACAAGAATAAGGAGTTTAGGTGGTGGTGGTGAATATGTGGGAGCCCCTTTGGATATGGGTTTTGGATTTGGTGTTCTAGAACCATCTATTTGTACATTTGATTACATGTATATTCAAATAATTTAATATTAATTTAAATATATTATTATATACCATTCAGATTTCTTTTTGACTTTAGTGTAATTATGTCCAAGAGTATCTATCACATTAAAAGAACATTGCATTTCCTTGTTACGATAAGAAACTTGAAAATCGATGATGATATTCTTAAACCTATTTCTACATTCAGATAACATTCATTGATATATTAAATAACATATTGACTATTAGGTGTGAGTACTCATAAGGATATCAGACTTCTTCCCATGAAGTTCACACTTAGTAATCTCAATGATGAGAGATTATGAGAACAGACCCCCATTAAAAATCCACATGTTTATGTATCATTGGATATTTCTTTATGTGAATGTGTGTAATGATCATTTAGACTTTAATATTATTATTATTTCATTCCATGACTCACACACATAGATGTATTTTCAGACACTATGACGATAACATTTCATAGAGAAGTTGGGTATGTTGGATGTGTCAATAATTCCATATTATTAATTAATTATTCAGTGATGGATTTGTCCCTTTCATATAAAAGAATGTTGATTTCACAGATTTTTGATTTAAATAGATCTATCAAAATAAATTCCTTAGTCATGGTGTAATGATGAGTTTATTTTATATAGTCAAAGAAATATTTATCAATCATATAGGTTGATGACATGTGTTTGCAACATGATTGATGTGATATTGTGACAAAGTGGTTATATTACACAACAACCACTTGTCTGTGGTTATCAATGTTGGTCTATTAAATTCTTTATCTTGGGGTCCCTGACAAATTTCTAGACAACAATCTTATAATTTAGGAAATATTTCTGAATTCCAACAAGAATGATGCCTAAAGGGTAACACAGTAAGTGTTTCTATGAATCTCAATTAAATTGTATTTTAATTTAATTATTGAATTATTTATTATTATAATTTTTGACAAATAAATTAATTCAATATTTATTAAACCCATAAATTAAATAAAGATTTATTCAATTGGTAATTAATTATTATATGGATATATAACATTTATTTATATATTATTTAGAGGACTAACGGACTAATATTGTGTTTGATTAAAAATATTATTTTTCAATCTAGTAAAATAGTATTTTTCATTGTTCGAGTTAGCATACATCATAGAAGGAAAAGAATATTATTATTATAATACATGTTATGGGGTCATACATGAGTTTATCAATTTATTAAGGATATTTGTTAATTAATTAAATTAAATACACTAGACCTAGGTTTATAAATAGAAAACTAATGCATTCTAAGAGAGGATAATTGAGAATTACTGTTCACAATTGATTTCCCAATAAAATCCTCATCTTTATTACCTCATCCTCCTATGAATGAGAATATCAATAGAAATTTCTTTGAGAATGAAGAAACATGAAGTGATCAAGATGAAAAATGTAATTTGATCAACAGACTATAGTAAATCCCAATGATTCATGGGTGTCATTCAGAGATCATAGGAGCATGTTTAGATCATAGCTAAGGTGTCTCTACACTTGGAAACTACAAGAATAGAGATAGATTACTAAAAACGGTTTCATAAGATTAACATTTACTTCAAATAAACATCTCAAGAATTATGTATTATTTATATTTATTTAATTAATTTTTTTATAAATTTAATGTTAAAATATCTTCTCTTGGTTTTGGAGACATTTTCGTTGTCAATATTAATTAAAAAAATCATTTCTCATGATGTTTATATCTTTAAAAATATGTGATTGATCCAATGGATATAAAAATTTCTTTTTTGGGTCACCTTGGATAAAAAATTTGCTTCACCTAAAAACATCATGTTGTTTCAATGGTTCCACATTCAAATTAAAAACAATTAAATTTTTTGTTGATCATTGCACATTTAAAAGTTAAAATTCATTTTTTGTCTTAATTTTTTATTGATCTTTCGATAAAATAGCATCTTCTTATTCTTCTTTTATCACTCATATTACTAAGATTAGATAATAATTAAAAAATATCTCATTGAAAGATCCCATTAAGAGGTTCCAAGAATATTGGCTATATAATAAGAGATTAAACAGTGTATACTCATTTACCACGCATTGTGTATCCTTGGTCATTTCACACATACACCTACACAGATTCTGAGTTATTTGGTAAGTAATACACACTTCATGAAATAAATGCATAGTGTGTTGACCATAAAGGGTGGTATAATACTTTTCCAAAGTACACTCCATTTATATTGATTACACTCCTTGGTTTCCACATGTTTTCAAGATAGAAAAACATCGGGTCAAATTACGTCATGTAATTATTACACCGTTTGTATTTAATACAATATTTGTACATACTAATATCCATAAAACATGAATTACACAACATAGATTATTTCTACATTCCATGTACTTTGTAAATTTTAGATTTGACTACAATCTGAGTTCGAAGGATAGTACTGTGGACACCTAATAAAGAGAAGTATACACTATTTTGATGTCTTGTACACACCATTTTATTTAAATATTTATATAGAAATATTAAATTCAATTAATTCATCTTTAAATCATCATCATTATGAGTTATGTGGGTAATTAATTTAATAATTCACACATATCGTTAGGTTTTATATTATATTAAATTCTTAATTAATTTCACGTAATATTCGAAACTAAAAATCACATATAGTTTTTTATATACTAAATATACAATGAATTAAATTGTAAATTTTTTTAATTTTCATGTGTTCTCTATTGAAATAAATCATTAGTATATCTCACTAAATTATGAAACATCCCATGTGGACAATATTTCATATGATTACATTATTTATAATTTAAACTATATTAAGTAGTTCTAAAAGGTAATCGTCTAGTTGCTTCGATGTAAAAAGTTGTATACTATTTTATTGATTTTTAAATAAAATAAAATTTTATTTTATTTGAAATCACAAAAAATTATAATTTAATTATTATTGGATGAGGCATGATAAAATCAATTAATGGATTAAAATATAATTAATTAGATTAATTAATTATTTTTCTATCTTATTACAGAACGAATATAAATGAACAATAGAATTTTTTTAATATGTGTAATCATTTTATGTGTATCGATGATAATGAGTATTACCTAAACCAATTTATGTGATGTATTAATTTAATATTATTTTATTCTATGATTTTTCAATTATTTATTTTTAAATTAAATATGATGAAATATGAGTCATCCATCACCCTTTTATCATATAGGACCTATGTGTACATGGTTGTTTTATATGATCCCCCTTAACCAATAACTTTGTTACCCTCACATACATGTGAGTTATGGAACATATTTAATATATGGAGTATCTAAAGGTTCAGAGAGGTAGCACATTATGTAATCGAGATGAAACTATTGGACCCCGGGACGCCCTGAGAGAGGAGGGATGAATCAGGGTGACAAATTTTTCTTTTAATGTGATGGATCATGTTCCCACGTTGGTAGGAACTTGTTAATCCTATAAGATGGATATGATCATAAATCAAACATTAACATACATAGAGATGACACATAGCTTTTTTACTTGGTTCACCACTAAGGGCTACGTACAAAGAGCATATGTTGACAGGTTTTCGGTCGTACCTAATTCCACTAAACTTCACTAGATTTGGATTATAAAGGTTTGGGCACAGTCACAATGTCCCAAGCTCACTACATTTACAAAAGTTCAGGGATAGCTCACTATGTCCCTCGGGTCACTCCCATTGACTCCCCCTGACCCACATCTTTTGGTGAAGTCCCACTCAGTTTATAGACATGAAGTTCTCTTCATCATCACTAATGAATACATCCTCTGGTGTATGTAGATACTCTGTTGAGGTCCAACTTCCAACCATAGATGAATCTCACATTGCACCAAAGGTATCGGGCAAACTTTCATCTTTCGTGCAGACCCAAAAACACTAGCGTGATTCTACCACACCTAGAGCGCTTCTCCAATCTTGCGCGGAAATTTTATTACAGCGTGCAAGTTAACCTATACCACTTGCGTGACACTTGCTTTTTCAACCTCAAACTTGCACGGCTCACACTCTTTTCCACCCAAACCAGTTTTGGTGCGCAACTATCAATTGTCTTGCTTCTTCAAATCCTAATGTGAATGTCTCACCAAACCACATGCGCGACACCTTCTTCACCAACTCCAAATTTGGGCGACTCACACCCTTTCTCACCCAAACCACCTTGGATGCGCAACAAACACCTGTTGTGTAACTTCTACTTGCGCGACAACACAACCACTTGCGCAACCACTACACCTACGCGATAGGAGATCTGAATTTCTGTAAGTCTAGAACTTCGTTAGAAAGGAGGAGGGGTGGTCCTCAATTTATAGGCATTCTGGACACCCTGTGCGACGGCGCTCAAGTCTCCTCTCAGCGTGCAAGTCCAGTCTCCCTAGTCTTTTCCGCTCTAGTCACTTGCCCGACCAAACCCAGAACTTGGGTTCCCCTTCTTCCATTTCCATATTTTGATGTTCTGATCTTGAAAAATATATGGCGCACAAGTTTCCAATCCTCTAAGTAATCGGTGTGCAAATCCATTTTCCAGAAACACTTTTCTCCATTTATCAATTTTGAGGTCCTGAAATTTGGTAGACACTAGAAAATGGTGCCACCTTCAATACTATTATCTTCCTGAATTGTAAGATCACTTTGCTGGCACATATTCTGATCATCCACTAGGGATTAAAAACAAACAAGAAACATACTCCAAGTCATGCAAATACAACCATGGTTCCAACTAAAACCAACATGAGAGATACATTGGTTCCCTAAAGGAATGTTGCAACTCATTCCAAGACCGACATAAGGAGTTTTTTCCTATAATCATAGGTTGATTTATTATCCACTCAATATTTAAACATTTAGAAAATCATGGAAACATGAAATATATATATATATTTATTTTATGTCTTATGCATGATTTAATTTATGGATGCAAGACTGTGATCACATGAATAAATGAACTTCTATGCAAAGATTGAATTAAAATAAATGAGTTATGTATAAATTTATTATCAGAACATAGAAAATTCAACGTATATTTTTAAATTATTTGGGATTATTACGGTTTTGAGAAAATTGACGGTGTGTGATTATAAGGCCCAGTGTTCCTAGAATTAATTTTTGAACTTTTTTTAAAAGGTACATCCAGTAAACGCACAAGCAGTATTATCTATATTTTTTATCGATGCTCAGATTAAAAATATGAGGGCACTTTTGAATTCACAGCACCAAGATTCACTTATGGGAAGCTTCACATTAACCATAGTAGGTCAGGAGAAAATATATATATATATTAAACTTTACAAAAAAAATAACAAAATAACATAACAAGTCATTTTATTTGTTTTTCTCTAGGAGATGAGAGGCGGTGGTGGGGACCGGTTACTTGTCAAACTAGTTAATGGATTAACACTCTTTTATTTGTAACTAGACCATTGGGGAATTATGTGGTTCATTTATTAAATGAACCTCATTAATTTATAGGTGTATTAATCATATTTTTCGACTCTATTTAAATGAGGCTTGGGGTGGAGTTTTGACCCGGATTCACCAAGCAAGAAACCTTTGGCGAAGTGACGCGACACCTTCCACTGACGGGGACGGAAGCTAGGGCGGCATCAAACCAGGAGTGATGAATGTTGATGGCTTCATCAATGTGGGTATTCTCATACTCAACTACAATAACTCCAAAAATTCTTGAGGTTGGGTTAGTAATTTAATTCAATAAAATACCTTGATTCTATTCTTCATTCTTGAAATTGTTGGAGGTTGTTGTGGTGGGGGGGGGGGTTAAGGGGTTTATCATTATTTTAATGTGATGTATAAATTACCCCTTGTTGTAATCCTAACGCAGAGGGTGCAGGGAAAATGAACAAGGATCGGACCCTCTGCCGCTTGATTTTCATTTTGTTCTTCAGAGGTAGGTTTTTCCAACTTTATGGAAGCATGAAATTGAGATGTGTGCAATGATGGAGGAATTCTGGGAGGACCGTATGCGCGTTCGGAAGGAAGAACGGGCATCAAAACCTCACCTGGTGGCCCTCAGAAGATTATCTGGTGTGACACCAGTGCGGCTCTAGCAAATGATGTAGGCGTCGAAGGCGGCAACCAACGCGTGCCGGCAGTGAAAGAGGGTGGCGCGATTTGGACCCACAGCGGACCCGAAGGGGAGGCCGAAAACGTTGGTGAGGCGGCACGCCATAGCTCACCGATGAGGTGAATCGGTGATGATGAATCCAAGGAATGAGGGTGACCTATTCCCCTTGGTTCCCATGGAATGAATGGTGGTGCCTTGTGTCACTACTAATTGAAGAGTCTGACGACTCGTCTTGAGCCATTTCGGGAGCCGGCAGCTATCACTGTCGAGTCGAGCCAGTGAACTAGGCTGCGTCACCTAGCAGGTCACGACTAGCCGGTGGGCCGTGCCGGCCTATGGTGGGTCTTTCTGAACCATGTCAGGTCGGCCCAATATGGGTCGGGCTGGGTCAGTCCGGCCCTTGTCGGACCGGCCTCGGAACTATTCGAGACTAGTTACTCTTATGTGACAGTATTTTGTGAATCAGACGTTTGTTTAACGAACCATCTATAGAGATAGGATACATGGAGTGAGGTAGTCCTTTTGAGATACTCAATGAGATTTTGGAGAATGTTGGTGTACGACAACGTTGGATCGACCCCGAAACAAACTGGGCCCTAGGCACTAAAATGCCTATAACATACCAACCGAGAGTCTGGTTGTTGTGCCATCTATTGTGTTGGAACAGCTATGACGTGATGGATCATTGGGTTACATCTTCATGGGTCATTGTTCTAATAGAATTAAAATCGATGGCTTGAGGAGCGGTTCTCCAGAATCAAGCGTATAATGAGCGGGAACCCAGTGGCTGGCAGTGAGGTGAATGTTGGAGACAGATCATATGAAGTATAGTGCCAAGAAATCCTATGTGCGTTAGTGACATACTAATCTTGTTTGGGTCAGAATCTGTGTGGGTCATCTCCCAGTGATCATGTCTGGGTCAGCGCATACTGATCATGTGTGGGTCAGATCCTTTGTTGGTCTTTCGGGGGTTTGAACCTATCGACTCCAGGAGGGTCGGATGCTATGTGGGTCTTGCAGGGGTTAGTACCAATCAATCCTATGTGGGTCTGGCTCTATATGTTCAGTTTCAATGTCTCTCGATATAATAATATGATATAGCTTCTTGACTAATCATTTGTACTTCTGGTCTTTACATATACCTGGTTTGAGATGTGTCTATTTCTTTATACTTTGTGATTGAGATCACATTTTGTGGTTTCTATTTTGTGGTATTTTGAGAGACCTTCACGTGTCTTAGAGTTCCTAATGTGTATTTTTATACTCTTCCCTTCATAGGATTCACTTGCACCTTGTTTCGTTTGTGCAGACGATGAGCAGCTTGGCTGAGACTTGAGGTAGCAAGGACAAGGCAGTACACAGAGAAGATTGGGTGAGATGGAGAGATGACTAGATGAGCTATACCTTCCCTTTAGGTAGGATCCTTAGTGGATGATATTAGGAGCTGTTGTTTTCTTATGTAGTTGTACCTTTCATTTGGGCTTGTATTATGGCCCCTTTACTTTTAGTGCACACCTTTACTGCTGTAGTTTTTCTTCGTGGTTTCATCTTTCTGTGTTCTTGGATTGTGTTTTGTACAATTATAAAGGTGATGCCTTCTTTATTTAGAGATATGCCTTTCCGGTGCTAGTCACAAACCCCTGGACTATGGAAGGTGGGCATGGGGTACTCACGGCATGGGCCATAGCGGGATGGGTCGTGACAAAGTGGAATCAGAGGACTCAGTTCTACAAAAGAACTAGGACTCTTATATTTCTAATAGAGTAATATTTTTATTTGTTTTGAGTATGGATTTTAGTTCAGGGAGTCGAGTGTTGGTGTGGCGGCCGACATATCCATTCTCCAGGTCCTAGAATTTTTATTTTCAGATCGATGCACAAAAACACAGATTGCATGTGTTTTAAAATATTTTTACTTGATTACTTTTGAGTCATACCACAAGGTATAACATATTGACCATGAAACACCAATTTTTTCATCGTGCCACCATGTAGAAAGCTAGCCAGGATTCCCAAGGGAGTTCATGATGATGACCAACTGATTGATGAGGATTTGGTGCATGGCCCTATTACAGTGTTGGAACCTTCGGGTGGCGTACCAGAAACACCACCACTCACAGGGCAGCAGTTTACACCAGCCCCACTAGCAAACTATGCATGCAGACTGAGTTAATTTCACAAGTTCCAGAGACAGAGGACTTTGGGGTTTTGAGGTGAGATAGATCCATAGGCAGTTGAGGACAAACTGGAGGTTATGGATAGAGTGTTTCTATGGTTTTAGACACCAACAAAGTAGATGGTTATCCAAGATGCTAGCCTTTAATAGGGAATAACAGAGAGATGGTGGATCCTAACACTCCAGACACATGACGATGTGACCCTCACCTGGATAGACTTTGAGAGCCTATTCAGGGAGGAGTTTGTTCCAGCGACTCTACGATCTGTGCGTATTTAGTAGAAACTACACTAACTATTGGGAAGCTTATTAGTGGCCCAGTACTCAGCGAGATTCAATAACCTCTTGCACTAGTCGATCAACATGGTTTGAGACCCATTCTTTAGGGCCTAGACCTTTGTGCAGGGACTTCAGCGATAGATCATAACGTCGATGATATCACTAAATATCCCGACACATTCTAGATTGCTTGAGTGATCATTATTGGTGGGGAGATTATTAGCTGAGAAGGCACTAACGGTGAGAGACCCCACCGGACGGCAGGCAGCCGAGTCATCTGCAGGGTGCAGTAGACAGATGATGCAGAGGTCCAATTGGGCCGGACCCACATGTGGAAGACCCCAGGATGCAAGGTCTAAGGTTTGGAGCTCGCACGGTATAGAAGGTCAGCTGGGAGGCATATTGTGCTTCATGTGCGGAGGGTAGGGCCACATGGATCACGACTACCCGACCCACCATACAGACTATTAGAAAATGGTCAAGGAACCACCGAGGAAGAGGTAGAGATTCTAGAAAGGAGGTTTACAAGGCAGTGGATGAGGCAGAGGAGCAGGCTGTGAACAGAGTGTTGGGTGGTGATTTGAGGTTATACTACCACAACCACAAGGTGGTCCATCATGACCACAAAATGCTGGTTGGCAGGGGTGAGCATAGCTACAGGCAGTAGATTCCTATGACCATGATGCTCTAGAGATGATTAGAGGTATTATATGTGTGAATTACACCTTATCTACAGTAATTATAGTCACAGTTTCTAGTTACTCATTCAATTTCGTTACATTCATTCGGTTCTCGGAGATTCTAATGGAGTTATTGGCTCAATCCTTATGATTAGAGACTCATCAGGGAGAGGATTCAACAACTACACACTGGTACCGGCAGTTTGAGCTCACTCTATGAGGTGAGAGCTTCGTTTGGGATCTCATAGTAGTAGCATTGAGGCCTTATGATGTCAACTTAGGTATGGATTGGCTATGCACAGTCAACGTTCAGATCAACTATTTTAGGCACAAAGTGCATTATGTCTGTGAGGATTGGATCAGGTTTACTTTCACCGGTGAGGAGGAAAGTATTGAATCATAGGGTGGACTATCATAGTGGATGGTTTAGCGAACTACTCATCAGTTGGCTAGCCTCACCCTCAGAGTAGTTGATGTGAGGAGTCCGAGTTATCCTTTACTGGTGGAACAACATGTTGATGTCTTTCTTGATGATGTTCTTGGACTAACTCCACATAGATAGGTAGACTATAACATTAACATGTACCCAAGGATGAAACTGATATATACACCAGCATATTGGATGGCTCTTGTTGAGCTTCATGAGATGTGGGTACAATTGGAGGACTTGCAAGGAAAGGGTTCATAAGGACCAGTGTTTCTCTATGGTCATACCTAATCTTGTTTTCCCAAAAGGTGGATGGGATCTTGTGGAATTGTGTGGAGAATTGGAACCTGAACCAGGTGACCATGAAGAACATGTTTCCACTCCCAATTATTAATGATCTCTTCCACTAGATGAAGGGATATCGATTATTTTTTAAGATAGACCTCAGATATGGATATCAATAGCTTAGAGTACAGGACAAGGACGTACCAAATATAGCCTTCAGATGTTGGTATGGACATTATGATTTCGTGGTGAGGACATTCAATATGACCAAACCACCGAAAATGTTCATGGGGCCCATGAATTGGATCTTTCCACAATACCTTGATCACTTTGTGGTGGTCTTCATTAAAAATATCTTGATATACTCATCGTCAGAGGAAGACCACACCACACAACTGTAGATAATCCAAGATACACTCTTATAGGACTAGCTTTATGAAATGTTCTATAAGTGCATGTTCTGGATATTGGAAGTCCACTTCTTGGGGCACATTATCCTGAAGGTTGGAGTTGTTGTTGATTTAGTAAAGATTGAGGAAGTGCTTTCTTAGGAGCCACCCAAGAGTGTAACCGAGATGCAGATATT
Source organism: Viscum album (assembly GCA_963277665.1). Taxonomy (NCBI): domain Eukaryota; kingdom Viridiplantae; phylum Streptophyta; class Magnoliopsida; order Santalales; family Viscaceae; genus Viscum; species Viscum album. Next base: position 620,675,285 of record OY728139.1, read on the forward strand.
ACTAGGATTGGATGGGAACTACCAGAGATTTGTACATGACTTATCTATGGTAGAGGGAACCTTTCCATCCTTGATGAAGAATTGGAATCCTTTGTTGTGGACAAACAAGTTCCATCATAGTTTTTAAGAGCTAAGGAAGAGACTAATGAGTGCCCCCATCTTGAGGCTACCAGAATAGAGAATTGGTTATGTAGTCTATTGTGATGCATCAGGGACCGGACTAGAATGTTTCCTGATGACAGAGTGAGTAGTGATCACCTATGGGTCATGGTAGTTGAGACCGCACGAGTAGAACTACCCTACCAATGACCTGGAGTTAGCAATAGTGGTCTTTGCACTAAAGATTTGGTGACACTACTTGATGGGTGAATAGTTTATTATTTACTCTGATCACAATATTCTCAGGTATATCTTCTCACAGAAGGACCTAAACTTGAGACAACGACGATGAATATAGATCCTCTAGGACTATGACTTTGAGAGAGTCTACACTTCTGGGAAGGGGAATGTACTAGCAAACACACTCAGTAGGAGGTCTGTTCTACAGCTAATGAGTGAGGCGACAGAGTATCTAGCTACGTTGTATATATCCTTCTTTCATTGATATGGAGTATCTTACCTCCTGTCTATGACTATCACTCCCCCACATCTTCAGTGAGTTCGACATACCTATCTTGGTGACGTTGATAGTGAGGCCCAGTGTGCTTAGATATCCACATGACATGCTCCTATGAAATTTTCTGAAGGTGGGGAGAATGTTTTCCTCTTCATATAATGCACTATGGTAGTAGTGATTCTTCTAGAGGAGGTGTTGAATGAGTTCTACACATCCCCTTTAGTAGTTCATCCTGGAGTGGTGAAGATTTACCAGGACCTACAGTGTCAGTACGGGTGGCAAGGGATGAAGAATTTTGTGGAATATTTTTTGTCCTCATGCCTCACTTGTCAGAAAGAGAAGGTTGAGAATCAGGTACCAGTGGTCTTAGAGCAATCACTTGAGGTACCAGAGTGGAATTAAGATGATATATCCATGGAATTCATGATAATACTACTATGTACATCTAGGGATCACAATTCCATATGGGTGATTATTGACCGACTCATCATGTTGGCCCACTTCATACCCATCAGAGAGTAGGGATCAGTAGAGATCTTGGGACATCACTACATACAAGAGTTTGTGTGACTACATGCGGTGAGATTGATGATCATCTCAGATTATAATTCACGTTTTATATCTCTATTGTGTAAGGGATTACAGGAGGCCTTCGGGAATCAGATACACTTGAAACGACCTTTCATCTTTAGATAGATGGTCAGATGGAGAGGATGATACATAAATTCGAGGACAATCTTCGTTCTTGTGTCCATGATTTTGGCAGCAGTTGTAAGGACCAACTCCCCCTTGTAGAGTTTTCTTACAACAATAGATATCACCCCACTTTCGACATGCCTATGTTTGAGGCTTTGTATGGGAAACCATATAGATCAATTCTTCTCTAGACAGATCCAGGTGAGTTAGAACTTTTGTGTCTAAAGTTTTTACAGGAAACCACAGAAAAAGTGAAGACCATCTAGGAGTGGTTGAAGACTCCATAGAGCTGGTATAAGTCTTATGCTGACAAGAGATGGAGACCCTTGGAGTTTGAGGAGGGATACATGTCTTCCCGTGAGTCTCACCCTAGCGAGGATTACTGAAATTTTACCTGGGTGGAAAGATATCTCCAAGGTTCGTCAGTCCTTTCCATATCCTTAGTAGAGTATGCAAGGTGGTGTACCATCTAGCACTTCCCATTCAGATGCACCAAGTGTATAATGTTTTCCACGTGTTGCAGCTGAGAAGATATGTGCATGATCCATCACACGTTATCGACTGGGGATAACTGGACATCGATGGTGGGGAAACTTTTATAGAGTTCCTGGTGGAGATAGATGATCGGGAAGATCAGGTACTTCGGGGGTGGATGATTGCACTGATGCGAGTTCGTTGGCTGCATAAAAACCTGCAAGAGGGCACATTGTAGCGGGAGGCTCAGATTCGTGCTTAGTACACCCATTTTTTCCTAGTTTTGATGTATTATTATGGGATGCAAAGCTCTATGTTAGGGAGAATGTATAGACCCTAGAAAATTATATGTAATTTTTTTAAATTATTTTTTGATTATTACATGTCTATAAAAACTAATGGTGTGTGATTATGAGGCCCGGTGTGCCTGGAATGAATTTTTGAACTTTTTTTAAAGGTTCAACCATTAAATGAACGAGTGGAATTTTATATATTTTTAATCGGTGTTTATATTAAAAATATGAGGGAACTGTTGAATCCTCAGTGTCGAGATTCACATAAGAGAAGATTCACTTCAACCGTAGTAGGTTGGGAGAAAAAGATAAATTTTTTACATTACAGAAAAATAATAAAATTACATAATAATTGATTTTATTTCTTTTTCTCCAACGTATGAGCGATGGTGGGGGAGACCGGTGACTTTTCAATCCAATTAATGGCTTGAAATTCCTTTATTTGTAACTGCACCATCGGGGAATTAGTAGGATCATTTATTAAATGAACTTCATTAATTCCTCAGTGTATTACTCTCTTTTTCTCGCTCTATTTAAGTGAAGATTGGGGTAGAGTTTGGGCATTGAATCACCCAGAAAGAAACCACTGGTGAAGGGACGCGACACCATCCACCGACGGATATGGAAGCTCAGGTTGGATCGAACTGGGAGCGACGAATGTCAGTAGTTTCATCGAAACACGGATTCTCCTTCCACCATCGCGATGAATCCAAAAATTCTTGAGGTAGGGTTTGTTAATTATTTCATGAAATTACATTTATTAAATTCCTAATTCTTGAAATTTCAGGAGGTTGTTATGGGGGGGGTTTGAATGGGGTTTCTCATTATTTTAAAGTGATGTATAAATTACCCCTTATTATAATACAAACACCGAGGGTGTAAGCCGAAAAAACAATTCCCAGACCCTCTGCTGCTTGATTTTGAGTGTGTTTATCGGAGCAAGGTTGTTCTAACATGACAGAACTTTGAAACTGAGAGGCGTGCAATGATGGAGGCATTCCGGGAGGAACGTAGGCTCATCCAACATGAAGAACATACCATCGGAGCTCACCCAGTGGCTCGCAGAAGAATCTGTGGCACAGAACCGGTGCGACGACATTAGCGACCTATGTCAGTGGCAAAGGCATCGGCCGACATTCTCCTACCATTGATGAAGGGGAACTTCCTGGCACCATGTCCAACTCAAAGGGTCAGTCGCCAATCGGATTTCTATGTTGGCAAGGCGGCACACCGTCATGCGTCATGGAGAAGGAGCCATGTCATAGATGTCATGGTACGAGGGGGACTCGTGCCCCATGGTTCCCATGAGAAAAATGGAAGCGCCACGTGGCCCTGCTAATTGAATAGACAAACAAATCTTCTTGAGATTTTTGGGGAGTTGGAAACCACCACTGGTGAGTCGTGCTAGCGCACCAGGCCGTGTCGCCTAGAGGGTCACGCCCAGCCAGCAGGTCGGGCTGGTTTGCGTCCCAGAGGGCCGATCCCACCATGGCTTAGCTTAACCAGGTCAGGTTAGGTCAGGCTAGGTCAGCCCGACTGGGTCAGACCGGTCCTAGACCTATTCATTCCTAGTTATTCTTAAGTGGTCGTATCCTGCGAACCAGACGTTAATTTGAGAAACTGTCTGTGGAGTTAGGATTCATGGAGTGGGACGTTCCTTTTGAGAAACCCTACAAGTGTTTTAGTGAATGTTGGAGTACATAAAGGTTGGAATGATCCCGAAACCAACCAGGACCTCGACACAAAAATGCATATAATATACAGACCAAGCATCCAGTTGATGTGCCGTCTATTGTGTTGGAACACTTATGATGTCACGGATCAATGGGTTACTTCGTTGTGTGTCTTTGTTCCAGTTGAAATACACCCAATGGCTTGAGGAGAGGTTCTCCAAAATCAATAATACTATTAGAGGGAATCTAGTGGTTGGTTGTGAGGCGGAGGTTGGAGACAGATAATACATAGGATAGTACAGAGCGATCCTATGTGGGTCTCCAACATACCGATCTTGTGTTGGTAAAATTCAATGTGGGTTAGTGCTGGGTGATCCTCTATGGGTCAACACATATCGATCCTGTGTGGGTCAAATCTGGTGTGGGTCTTTCGGGGGTTAGTACCTATCGACTCCAGGTGGGTTGGATCCCGCGTGGGTCTTGCGGTGGTTAGTAACTATCAATCTGGTGTGGGTCTGGCTCTGTATGGTCAGCAGTAGTTCCCATCGACAAAATAAGATGATCTATCCTCTCGAGTAATCATCTGTACTTATGTACCTTAATTATACATGGTCTGAGCTCTATCTATAGCTTTATGCATTGAGAATGAGATAATTCTCTTTGGTTTATCTTTTGTGGAATTATGAGAGAACATCGGGGGTCTCGGGGTCCCTACGAGATATGGTTATACTCAGACCTACACGATATTCGCCCACACCTTGTTGTGTAATGTGAAGAAGATGAGAAATGTGGCTAAGACTTGGGGGAGATAGGACCAGGTGATACACAAAATAGATTGGATGATAAGGAGAGATGAGCAGACGAGTTATACCTACCCTTCAGGTAGGATCCTCAGTGGAATATCCCAGTGACTATTTTCTATTTTTAGTTGTAGTTGTACCTTTTAGTTGGACATGTATTCCAGCCCCTTTACTTTCAGTTTACACCTTTACTACTACAGTTTTACATTGTGGTATCATCTTGTTGTGTTCTTAGATTGTGTGTTATATAGGTTTAAAGGAAATGCCTTCCCATTTTAGGGATATGTCTTTCCGATGCTAGTCACCAACCCCTGGAATATAGAAGGATGGCTTGGGGTAGTCACAGTATGGGACATAGAGGACTGGTTGTGACTGTATTATGTCGTTATTCCATCCATTATCTATATTAAGACAACTCATAGATAAAGTCTCGATTCATGCCATAGTCAAGGGCTCTTTTAATTATATGGGAATCTTAACTAAGATGATGGGTTACGATAACATAACGTGTATTAAATGAAACACCAATATTCTTTCAAATAAATAAATTTATTCCAGTGTTAAGGATATCCAAGTCATGATTTAAATATTGGGGGGACTACTCAACAAAACAAGGAGCACTAAGCTCATAGTTAGCAGGTCCATTCACCTAAAAACTTTCTTTTTGTTTTAATAGACACGGTTGAGATTATAATATGGTAAATGTGATTACTTATCACAAGAATTTAGAAAGAGGGGAGACATTTTGAGTTCATTGGTGAGGGCCATTGAGACGTTATAAAATAGTGGGAGAATTAATTAAGTTAAAATTATTATTGTCTCACATAAATTGTATTTACGATCCATTCTACTAATCTTATCTTTTATTATTGTGAAATAATTTCATGTTCATTAACCTCATTATCTATGTGATAAATTTAGGAGATACCATCTCTTTACTATTATTAATTTCAATGAATGGTTTAGACACCTAAAGGTAGTATTTCTCATTGAATGGAAATATTATGTTCTAGAATCCTCATTGACTGATTTTCATACTAAGGAGGTGAGGGATGAGGAGTTCACTTTCTATGATGAACTCCTGAGCAACATGGTCAATGTTTAGTGTTGAATTATTTCATCCATGTCTAATAATCTAGTGATATCACTTGAATACGTGAATTGTAAGAACATTCCTCAGAATCTCTATGGTCACAATCAATAGAGATCTATATAAGAATAGTTTATGATTTCCAATGTTCTATTTTAAAGAAAACATAGAGAATTTACACCAAAATGTCATCACATTGTCAAACTCATTGGCCACATTAAGAACTATGAGATTCTATGGTTTATAGTTTCTAATGAACTACATACCAATATCATCCTTTCATTACTCCTACATAGCACATCTAGAATATTAATTAATTTTAATATGAACAACATTGAGAAGCATCTCCAAGAACTCAGCACTCTATTTCACCGAGATGATAATGATATGAAGCATGAAATGACATTCAACCATATGAAAATAAAATTATTGTTTAAGGGAAGATCTCTATGTCCTAATCCTCTTTGAAATGGATTCCCACAAAAGGAAATATCATGATTCAAGTAAGGGAACATTATTCTATCTATTTCACAAGTGAAAAAATGTGCCTCTGGAAGAAAAATATCACCTTAGAAAAGAAGTAAGAGGAATCATTAAGTTCATTGGTTATACAGTTAAATTTTTCTATTTATAAAAATTGACTATTATATTTAGCATATGGTGGTCACATATGTATTCAAATAAAAGAACCCATTAGATTTAGGAATATTTATCTGGTTATGGAATATCTATGAGAGACCAATAGATTCATAATTACTATAATTACTATAAAGGACTAACACCTTACATTGCTGATAAGAATTATCTTGTTTTTACATGATTCTTATTTTGTACAAGCTGTTACCAAAATTTTTTTTCTGTGTACAGACTTGATATAGATGGATTTATTTTCACGTTTGTAAATAGTTCTTTCATTATTTTATAAATAAAACATTTATAATGGTAAGGAATATTTAAATAAAATTCTTTATGTGTTGGATTACATAAACCAATTATTGGAAATTGATAACGAGAATAGTTCACATGATTCATACCACACAAAACTATTGAATCACTAAAAATGTCATTTAAATGATTTTTTTTGACAATATTACACCAAGATGGATATTTAGATTCCTTTGAACTAAAACCAAATGGTGTATATCATGCATGTTTACATGAAAAAGTAATCAATGCTCCATATAGTAGAAAAGATGAATGGTCAACTTAGATTCATGAGTTGGATCATACTAATGTGGGTGGAATATTTCTAGTTGAAGCAAGGGGTGAGTACTTATACTTCATAACATTTACTGATGGTTTTAGTAGATAAGGATATGTTCACTTGATGAGGTATAAGTCATATTATTTTATGATATTTGATTAATATAATAATGATGTTGAGAACCATTTTTTTAAGAATATTAATACACATTTTTCAGAATGTGGTGAAGTATATCATAATAAGGTATTAATTTATTATTTAAAAGAGTTTGGGATTCTCTCCCAACTCACTCCTCCTTATAAACCACAATTTAATGGTGCATGTAAAATGAGTAACCACATGTTATTATATATTTTGAGATAAATTATGAGTCATGTAAGTCTTCTGTTATACTTTTGGGGATACACATTATTGAAAAAAACATGTAAACTAAACGACGTTCCCACTAACGCAGCAACCAATATTCCATAACAAATTTATTAACTAAATAAACTCATTTTGTCACAGTTTTTGTGTTGATTTTTTAAGAATATGTTAAGGATATTTCTAGAAAAAATATTTAACACTAAGAAACTATGTGTATCTTTATAGGTTATCTTCAAGGAGATTAAAGATATTACCTATATGATCCTATATATAAGAATATTTTTAATAGATTTCCTTACATTCATAAAGGGGATGAAAATTATATTGGATATATTGGGATTGAAAGAGACCATATTCAAGTCTAGGATAAATATACAAAATAGTTGGCATAAAAAAAGATTCCACAAGGCCCCATGTAAGAAGCTATTCTAGAGAAAAATGTTTTGTATAGGAGTACGCGAGTGGGAAGAGAACCAAATTGATATGGCTTTCTAGTCATTGTGGATAGTGACTCATTAATTGTTAATAATAATGACTAAGTAACATATAATTAAATATTAAGTGGCACAAATTCTTCCAATTGTAATGAATCTATGAATTTTGAAATGGTTTCCGTCTATCAAAAACTAGATTGGATATTTTTGGATCCTCTAGTGGTTTTTAAGCCCACTGGTTTTAAATTGTAATTCAAGAATGAACTCAACATGGATAGAATGTTCAATAATTATAATCCATGAATAGATATAAAAGGGTTCAAATAGTGTAATGTAATAGACTATGAAAAAACTTTTTCACCCATTTCTAATCATATATATATCAATATTTTACATTCCATTATGGCTTACCATGAATATGAGATTGATAAAATCTATTTAAAAATATCCTCCTATAATGGGAACCTTTGAAAATATGTCTATATGAAACAACCTAAAGGCTTTGGGACTACAATGGATTCCAACAATGTATGAAAATTACAAATATCCATTTATGGATTAAAGTAGAGGTCCAAGACATTTAACTTTTGATTTAATGAATCCTTAATATAATTGGGATTAATAAAGAATTAATAAAACCCTTTTGTTTATAATAAATTCACTAGATGTGAGTTCATTTTCATAATAGTATATGTCAATGTAATGCTACTTATTTGAAACAAAATAGTGGTATTATAGTCTGTTCAATCTGAGTTGAACACATGCTTCACCGAGAAGGACTTAGTTGAAGCATCATATGTTATTTAGATCAAGATATATCATGATATATACAATATTATTTTTATTATATGTTAAATAATATACATTTAATATAAACTAAAAATAATTATGGAACTATCTAATACGGTATTTGTTTCTAGTGCCACGTGGAATTCATCTTCCCAATAAAATGTGTCCTCAGACACATGAGTAAAGAAAATTGTTCGAAAAAATTATATAGACATCAGTGATTCGGTCAATCATATATGTTATAATGTGTACTAGGTTAGATGTCACCAAATACTTAAGTGTCATAGGAAGATATCAAGAAGACCAGGGTTATCACCATTAGATGGAATGCAATACTATCCTTTAATTTATAAGGTGAACTGAGGATATATTCATGGAATATATAGGATATGAGGATCTATCCAAAAGAGGATATGCATATACTAGCTTCCAAACATATTTGGAGGATCCGAAATCATAGATAGGATATCAGATTCCTAGAAATAAAGATCTTATCATAATCCATTATAATAATACAGACATGGTGTCCCTTGAAAAGGATCCAAGATCAAATCAATTAATGAAGTACAGAATCAAAACTATCATGTCATGAGGTATTTTTATTAGAAAGGTAATGTCACAATAAGAATAGTCTATATAGAATACAACATGGTGGGAACCATGACTAAATCCTTTGAGTAGAAACATCATCATCATTTGACGTCTAGCAGAGTAAAATTCGTAAGCACATAGATCTAGTCCAAGTCGGAGTTTTAGGATTTGGTGTTCCGGAACCCAATTTTTTTTACTTTTGATTCTATGAGAAGTGGATTTTAATTTAAATATATTATTAAATCTCATTCATAGTTCATTGTCAATTTAATGTAAAAATATCCTAGAGTATAATTTTCATTAAAATGGAATTTTATTTCCCTGTTATGATGAGAACCTTGAAATTCAATGATGATATTCATAAACAAAGAACTATGATCGTATAATATTCTATGATAGGGAAAAAATAATATTAACGATCATTTGTGATTACTCATAAGAAAATGAGACTCCTTATCTTTAAATTCTCACATAGTAATATCTATTTTAGAAGATTATGATAAAAGATCATCCAGTGGTAATGTGATATGTTTATGTGCAATTAGATATTCATGTCTATTAGCATGTTTAATGGTCCTTATACTTTATTATTATTATTATTGCATTCCATGACTCATGAACTTAGATTTATTTCTGTATAATATTATGAAAATAGTTCATGGAGAATTTGGGTATGTTGGGTGTGTCATGAATAAAATTTTATTAATGAATTAGTCGATCAATGATTTTTACCTTCCATGCTAATGAAAGTTAATATCTCAACACATTTATTAAAATAGAAGAATATAATTAAATTCCATTGACATGGTGTAATGATGAGTTTATTTAATATAGTTAAAGAAAGACATATCAAGAATATAGGTTTACGACACATGTTTTCAACCTACTTGGTGATATATTATGAGAAAGGGGTTACATTACACAACTAGAACCTATGTTGTTATCGACAATTCATCATTAAATTCTTTCTCCTGGTTTCCTTAACCCATTTCATGATAGTGATTATGGATGTTAGGAAAGGCTATGTAATGATAATGATAAATAAGGTAAGAGGGTCACCAACTAAGTGTTTTTATTGATCACGATTAAATTATATTTGAATTTTTTTATATGAATAAATATTATTCTCATGTATGAGGAATAATTTTATTCATGATTTAGTGATCATTTAAATTTAAAAAATATTTATTCGTATGGTAATTAATTATTACATATTAAGATAATACTTATTTATAATTGTTGTGGAGGGATAGAGGACCAAGATTGAGTCTAATGATAAATATTAATTTTTGAGCTGGTAAAATTATATTTATGGTTTTTCCTATTAGTTCATGCCATGGGTTAAAAATTATATTATTAGATTAGAACAATTAATCGGTTCAGACATGTGTTTAACATTAAATAATAGTATCTTATGAAATTAATTAAATTACAAACCCTAAAACTATGTCTATAAATAGACCGTTAATACATTCTATGAGAGGATAATCAAGAATCATTGTGAAAAATAGACTTATTTCAAGAATCATCCTATTTTTTATCACATCCTATCTTGACTGATAAAATCAACCAAAATTTATTCAATTCTAAAGAAACATGAAGTGATCAAGATAAAAAATTAATGATTATTCATCAACTATGATAGAACGAATTATTCCCCATTGTTATTATAATATTATAGGATTGCATGAGGATCACTTCTAGAGAGATTCTACACATGGATCCTATAATTCCAATGATGGATTACCAAAAAAATGATTCAATTTTTTTTCATCTACTTCAATGAAATATGTCAATAACATGGTATTATTTCATCTACTTTAATTAAATTAATTTTAAATTTAACATGAAAATATATTCTCTTAGTTTCAATAACCATGTCTTTTTAAATAATCCTTTGAGAAAAATTTATAATGTATATTTCTTGCACAATATGTAATATATATATTGAATATGACAATATCTTAGTTAGTATCGACCTCTATATGTACTTCTACTGTGTTAAAAACCTCAAATGGGTTGAATGAAATGGGTAAAGAGATAGGGTTAGGCGGATTTTATGGAAAATTGGGGTTTATAATTGTAAATATCCAAATTTTAAGTGACCTAGATCTATGCATGGTTTGGGCACACAGTTACCTGATTTGTGTGCCGAACAAGTGCCTCGTACTGGATGTTTTTTTAGAAACTCTCATTCTTAGGGTGCATGGTTAGGGAAACTATGCATGGGTTTTATAACAATAAAGTCACACTCACAAATTTTGTGCACAATTTCTACTAATTATGTGACAACTTTGAACCAATGCTGAAAATAAAATATTTTTAAATAAACAACCAGTTTATAATTAAATTCTAGAATGAGACTAAATATAATAAATAATTAAAAATAATTACTAAAATAGAGTTGAGGAATGAAAAGGTACAATTAATATTGAAAATTGATCCATAATAAAACATTTTTTTAATATAAGGGTAATTGATAAGTAGATGTAATTGATGTAGAAGAAACATTCACAACCATATCAAGAATAAAGTCTATTATACTTTTTCTAGTAGTGTTAGATTATGATAAGTTCAAAATATTTCATATGGATGTGAAGATGAAATTTATGAATGGATTCCTTAATAAAGAGGTATATATTAAAAAAATAAATTGGATTTGTAATAGGATATTATGGTTGAGAGTTATATAGATTAAAAAAGGTTTTTAATTGACTATTTAAATCTCTTTGTTCTTAGAATGCATGGATAAATAATTTTTTTATAAGGCTAGAATTCAAAATAGAAGTGTTTGATCAACTACTCTATGTGATAATTTTAGAATATGAGTCGTTTATAGTGATTGTATATGTGTATGAAATCATATTTAGGGGAAAAAATAAAAAATAAGTTGATATTCTTTCTCGATTTATGAGTTCATAATATGTGATGTCATTGACAAATGAATTGGAATATTTTACTAGAATGTACGTTCATTAAAATGAAGAGGTGATATTCATCTCACAAGTGAAATATGATAGGGAACTTTTGAATAAATATTTAATGGATTATTATAATCTAGTTTAAACTATGATGTTTTTTTGGATATAAGTATGGAAATCATGATGACAATGGGGGATTATACTCAATATTGTATAAAAATTTATTAGATGATTACATAATCATGCTGTAACTAAGAAAATATTTGTTATGCTACATTTTTAGTGGCATATTTCCAATGTTTTCATAAGAAGGGGAATCCACAAGCATTGAAAATAATAATGATATATATTCATAGAACACTAAATTATTTTTCGGTGTGAATATCTGGAGGAGATCTAGATTTCATTTCATATTTAGATACTGATTGGGATGGTGAAATTGTGCATTGAAAATCAACAAGTTGGGGATAATTTTATATTGGAAGCAACTGTGTTGTATGAAATTGTCTTGATGTATAATGGAATAGGATAATATTTCTATTACTAATTATTGTACACAATTAATATGGATGAAGCAAAATTTAGATGATATTTTGGAATTAATGAAAAATCCTATGTTGATTCAATGTGATGTAAAATGTGATATTGAATTAACAAATAATATGATTCAACACTCTTAGTAAAATATTATTAAAATGAAATATAATTTTATAATGGAGAAAATAGATAACATAATCATCTATATGGAATTTTTTGGAACCTAGCATAAAGTTGTAGAATTTTTTTATAATCCAATGAATACAACAGTATTGAAGAATCATCGTTTGAATCATATAATTTAAACAATTTTCATCAGATGAATATGGTTAGATTAACTTCTCCCAATTATATAAATTGTTTAATTTTGTTAATGATTTGTTTTGAAAGGATCTAATCTTTTATTAGATTCATGAAGAAAGGGGAAGACAATATCTATAGGGACTACTAGAAATAAAAATGGAGTTTTATCTGAGTTTTTATGTATTGTATTGTAACACTAAATAAATTTTATTATTTCATATAATGTAATTTTACATTCATAGGATTATTTAATTATTTTAAGTTCTATACTTGGATTTTGGATAATACTAAACTACTATTTTAGGAGTTGAACAATTAAATTATATTTTCAAATAGGGAGAAACATTAATAGATAAAATCAATAATTATGGGGGGGGGATCTGGAATGTTATCCAATGATGAAAGGGGATCATGATTTATGAAACATATCAATAAATAGAGATTGAAAAAAAATCCAAAAGGGGATATTGTGTCAACAGTAGGTTTTAATATTTTATTTTTTTCAACTAGAAGATGTTTGGATGTTTTATGAAGTAGATTTATGAATATGGATAAAATTTTGGATGTTATATGAAAAAGGATATTTTATTTTGGAATTTAGAATAAATTGGTAGATCATTATATTATCTATTTATTGCAACATTATGGTTAATTTCATAAGTTCCATGTGGAATTTTATACCATTCATTCACATCATGAGTTTATATGTCACACCAATATGGGAATTTGTGTAATAGTGTTCTTATCCTTTGTCAAATTTGTGTATTTAACCTACAAGTTGTGAAACATATATTATATCATGAAATTTTAAGGGATTATTTTCAATTCTATTAGAAATATATGTCACAAGACTATATGGTTAGATACACTATAATGGTTTCCAGTAGATTTATCCATGGTTATATTTATATTTTTTCACTACCTATAAAAAAGATGATTGTCGTGACACGTTCATTGCCATAATATGATTGAATGATTTTCAGTACAATCATCCATTGTGAAAAATCAATAGGGGTTGTGAAGGTTCTAGGCGCAGCAGAAGCACGTGGGTGGCTGTTCCCACTTGGATTTTTGTCGTTAACAATGATCAATCCGGGATCAATACGATGATAAACTCCAGTCTCCATGGATCGAATCACAGAAAAGGACAAAGAAAGGAAAAGACCCAGAACCCATAGGTAGGATCATTACAAGTTGATTATAATTAATTTAATGAATTGAAACGAAATACCTTTTGGGTGTTCTTTCTTATTTTATGTTCTTGATCACGTTTCGATGTGATTCGGTGTTGCGTTGCAGAAGCCAAGTGTAGACTTCCTCAAGCGGTGATCCACACATGTACATCGCATCTCAGGACGTCGCCAAAGGAGTCTTTGTGTGCTAGCACGGAGAAAAATTTTCTTTCATTGTCCGCCTTAGATCGTATTGATATGATGGATGAGGTTCTCTCTCAGTATTGAGAGCGTTCTTGGATGAAGAGGTTCTTTCGGCCTTGAAAGAATTCTCCAGAATTTTTGAGTGTGGGGGTAGGAAAAGGGTTGGGGTTGCGAGGATATTTATAATCAGGTTTGAGGTTGTAGAGTTATGAAAATAAATTAACATGTTATGCATTTTATTTATTACATTGAATATTATTTAAAACCCCCTTGTCTAATAATTAATTCCTTGACATGAGCCCACGCTGATTATAATAAATATCATTTAAAATAATATTATATCCTAAAAATTTCGACAGGAAAAACTACACGGCGTGTATTAATAAATAACGGTGTATACTTGTTTTTCATTGAAAACTACATGGCGTGTACATTCAATGTACATGGCGTGTATATCTTGTTTTCATTTAGTCATTTCCTTTCAATAAAGAAAACTACACGGCGTGTAATTATTAATACACGATGTGTACTTTTTTCCATGAAAAACTATGCGGCATGTAATCTTTAATACACGGCGTGTATATCTTGTTTTTCACTTCCTTCTTCCTCCGTCATTAAAACGACTTAGGCTTCCTTGATTAATTATTAAACCACATACGGGAATAATCTTTATTCAACTTGAGATACTTGAATACACTTAGTTTGTGACCCTCTGAGCCTCTTTTTCATTGGCATTTGGTGAGCTTGCCTAAAGTCCAAGATAACTGTCTAGCAACAGGTCAAGGCACCCAAGAGAAAGAAGTTGACGCCGCAGTGACGTATCACCTCATACAAATTCTTATAGTGTAATTTAATCCCTTTGTCTTGATATCTCACCAAGCAGGTTTCATGGAAGTGTCATAAACCTATATGCTTGATCTGTCGTTCTTTGACTACCTAAAATAAACCCGTCATTTACACCATGGCCATGGAATTTAATGTGACAGTTCTATTTCAATCAATGGGTCGAGATATAAACTTCTATAAATGGAAGGGACAAATCCTTCCCCAACTTATCCATTAACAACATGTCACTCGTGACGCACCCAACGTACCCTTCTTCCCGCCTACTATCTGCATGACGGTTTTCATCATTAAATCTAAGTTCCCGAGTCATAACATGAGTTAATGATAATATTCTAGTATAAGGACCATTACACAGCCTCTTAGATAGAAATGTCTAATGAAACCAAGACATGCGGAATTGCTACTGGAGGGTATGTTCTCATAATCTCCCATCTTGGAAATTACCAAGTGCGAACTCCTTGAGAGAGAGTCTCGTCATCTTATGAGTACTCGCACATGAAGGTCTCTATACTATGTGTCCTATCATATTATGTCATCCAACTATAGAACTTTATTTAAGAATATTGTTATAGCATTTAATGGTTCTCATCATAGAGGGGATCTTCCATGACCTTATCAATGCAAGAAATATTCCAGGACATTATTATATTATATTCATGCAGAATAATGAACAATATATAATAAGTGAACATTCATGTAATCAAAGTAAAAAACAGTTGGTTCTCAGGACACCAACCCTTACAAACTCCCACTTGGACTAGAGCCAACTTCCTAGGACTTTTAGTCCGCTAGACCTCACATGATGATCATGTTTCTTCTGAGTCAAGGATTTAGTCAAGGGGTATGCCACGTTGTCTTCCGTGTAAATACTTCTCACTGCAAATTCAGCTCTCTAAGAAAAATGCCTCAAGAGATGATACTTCTGAAGTATGTTCTTTGTCTGCTGATGTGACCTTGGCTGTTTTGAAAGTGCCACCGCTGCAGTATAATCACAATAGAGTGTGATATGATCTTTACTACTCGGTACTACATCCAGATCTTGGACGAACCTTCGTATCCATACTGCTTCTTTTGCTACCTCAGAAGCTATGATATACTTGGACTCCGCTATAGAATCTGCCACCACACCTTGTTTTGAACCCTTCCAGCTCACTGGACCACCATTCAAACTGAAGATGTATCCAGCCTTCAACTTCATGCCATCTTGATTAGTCTGGAAACTTGCATCTACATGTCCTCTAATGACTAGTTCCTCATATCCTCCATAAACTAGGAACATATCCTTAGTATGCCTCAGATACTTAAGGATAGTCTTGACTGCCATCCAATGGCAGCCTCCTGGATCAGCTTGATATCTGCCTACCGCACTTAATGCGTAAGAAAAATCTAGCCTCGTACATAGCATAATGTATAAGACTGAACCAATCACAGATTTGTAAGGGATCCTTGCCATTCTCTTTCATTACTCATGTGTCTAAGGACACGTTTTCTTGGAAAGATGAATTCCATGTGACACTGGAGGCAATCTGTTCTTGGATTTTTCCATACTGAATCTCTTCAGTATCTTGTCAATGTATGTACTTTGACTCATGCCCAGAATTATCTTGGATCTACCACAGTGGATCTTTATCCCAAGAATATATGCTGACTCGCCACGTCTTTCATGGAGAAGCATTTATGCAACCATGCCTTAACGAACTGTAAGATAGGTACTTCATTTCCAATTAGAAATATTTCATCAATATATACTATTAGGAAAATGAATGCACTTCCACTAAACCTTTTTTAGATGTAAGGCTCACATTCATTATTAACAAAGCCAAACTCCGTTGCAGCTTCATCAAAATGAATGTTCCATGACCTTGATGCTTGCTTTAATCGATAAATGGATTTCTGCAACTTGCATACCTTGTTGGCATCCTTTGAAGTCACAAACCCTTTAGGTTGTGTCATTTAGACATCTTCCTGGAAGTTCCCATTAAGGAAAGTTGTTTTGACATCCATTTTCCAAATTTCATAGTCATGGTAATCAGTAATGGCCAATAGGATTCTGAGAGATTTCAGCATTGCAACTGGTGAAAAGGTTTCATCATAATCAATTCCTTGACGCTATCTAAAAGCTTTTGCAACCAGTCATGCCTTGTAGGTGATGACTTTCCCCTCCATGTCTAGTTTCTTCTTCAATACCCATTTATTACCAATAGGCTTTACATCAACTGGAGGATCTACCAAAATCCAGAATTGGTTTTGGTACATGGAATCCATTTCAGAATTCATGGATTCTTTCTACCTGGCATCGTCTATGCCTCCAGTTGCTTTATTGTAGGTCAGAGGATCTTCATTATCAACAAATAATTATTCACCATCCTCAGTGACAAGAAAACCATATCTTTCTGGTTCTCTCAACTCTCTCATGCTCCAACGTAGTTCCTGTGTCTCTGGAACAGATTTTTCTTCCACGGGGCTTTGTGGAATCTATTATTATACCAACTCCTGTGTATCTTGGGCCTCAACGTCATCGAAGACTATGTCGCTCCCACTATCTCTTTGGGAGATGTTCTTCCTCTCAAGGAATATGGTGTGTCTTTCCACTGTAACCTTTTTTTCTGATGGGTTGTTTTGGTAATATCCCCTTGTTTCCTTGGGTTATCCTATAAGGATACACTTTGTGCCTCGGGGTTCATGTTTGTTACCTGAAGAGGCTTTAACAAATGCTTCTCTACCCCACACATGTAAATTAGATAACATGGCTTTTCATCCACTCCAAAACTCGTATGGAATATCATTTATTGATTTAGTTGGTACTTGGTTTAGTATGTGTGCTGCTATTTGTAATGCATATCCCCAAAAGGATAATGGAATACTCGCATGACTCATCATTGATCTCACCATGTCCAACAGGGTGTAGTTCCTCCTTTCGCTTACACCATTCCATTGTGGCGTGTAAGGAGGAGTGAGTTGACATAGAATCCCAAACTCCTGTAAGAAATCAAGGAAGTCATGATTAAGATATTATCCTCCTATGTCTGAGCAGATTTTCTTAATCTTCTTACCAAGCTGGTTCTCAACTATATTCTTGTATTCATTGAACCAATCAAAAGAATCTAAAATATTCCTCATTAAGTAGATATATCCATATCTACTAAAATCATCAGTAAAAGTTATGAAGTATGAGAAACCAACCCTTTCCTCAACTGGAAATGGCCAACACACATCTATGTGAACTAATTCTAGAATCTCTTTAGCTCTTTCCCCTTTCCCATTAAATGGGGCTTTGGTCATTTTGCCTTGTAGACATGCATGACATACTCCAAGTGGTTTTAGTTCGAAAGAATCTAAATACCCATCTTGAAGTAATTTTGTCAAACGTTTCTCATTGAAATGACATACACGGTGATGCCAATGTTGGGTGCGGTATGAGTCATGTGAATTAACTTTGTCATTGATTGCCATTACCTGGTTTGTGTAGTCTATTACATAATGGTCTTTATATAAATGTGCCCTACCAAAACAAATGCTATCTTTATAAAAGTAGCAACATCCACTTCCAAACATGAAGATGAATCCATCAGTATCTAATCTGGATACTAAAATAATGTTTTTGGTTACAGAGGGTACATAATAACATCCTTTCAAAACCAAGACCATCCCTGTAAGGAATGTGAGATGGTAGTATCTGACAGCTACAGCAGCGGGTCTGGCTCCGTTGGCTGCTCATAGATCTACCTCCCCTCGATCAATATTCTTGAATCTACTTGGTTCATCTATTTGGATACAGATGTGATCACCATAACCAATATCTAATACCCAATTTGTAGAAACAGATAGATTGCATTTGATGAAAAATGAACCTGAAGCTTCCCCTTGCTTCCTAGGCTAGGTGTAGTTTTTCTTCTAGTGGCCCTTCCTTCCACATGCGAAACAAACAACCTCATGTTCTCCTACCTCCCCTTTGATGTTATTTTTCTTGGAAGGCCTTGAAGAAGCTTTGGGATTAAATGTCATTGTATTCCCTTTTCTTTTATTCACCATAAGGACAGAAGGCTTTTCATGCTTCATGTCATTATCTACTTGGAGAATAAGGATAATAAGATCAGATAGAGACTTCTCAATGTTGTTCGTGTTGAAATTGACAAAAAAAGTTTGAGAAGCTTAGGGGGAGTGATGTAAGAATGAGATCGGTGCCCAGTTCATCGGGTAGTTTAAACCCTAGAACCTACAAGTGCCCAATGTAGCCAATAATCTTGACTACATGAGGCCCAACTGGGGAAGCCTCTCCAAGCTTACTCTAGAATAGAGCCTTGGAGATCTGAATCCTTTCCTGTCTTGATCTCTCCTGGTATAGACCCCAGAGGTGCTCGAGCATGCTATCGGAATCCATGTCTTCATGAGACTTCAGGAGGTCACTAGAAATAGATGATAGCATCAAACATTGAACGTCGAGAAAATCATTCAAATGTTGATCATAGACCAGGAAATCTTCATCACTCGCCCTCGGGGAAGGAGAATCAGGAAGTGAGGACTCCATCACGTAAAACTTTCATTGATTG
Organism: Viscum album; assembly: GCA_963277665.1. NCBI lineage: Eukaryota > Viridiplantae > Streptophyta > Magnoliopsida > Santalales > Viscaceae > Viscum > Viscum album. The sequence goes on from OY728139.1 coordinate 620,694,844, forward strand.
AATAGAATAACCTAAAGGTGCCTAGACCCTTCCTAAAAGTTACTACCGGTGATGATATTGTCTTTATCTAGAATTTATCATAGATAAAATGTGGTGGATGAGTTTTTCATTTCGATTCTATAAATTAAAAAGAGCAGTTTTATCAGTACTTTCTTGATTACATTTTATGAAAAATAATAAATGAATTTATTAATTCTCACACTATTTTATCAAGTCCCAATGTCCCTCACCATTGAACTCAGAATGTCCAGTTTCATTGACATTCTAGTTGCAAGGATCCATATTCCCCTTCGAATAATCCCAAAAGGGTTGGTCAAGCTATTTAAAGGTATTTATGTAGGCAGGTTTTTACCAACTGTGAGCTTACACTTCCTTGATCTGTTGAGTGGACTCCCCAATCCTGAAATCCTGACTTCGTTTTCCTCAACTCTTGCCTCCAATATTACATCAAGTTTAGAAATGGATACTTCTCTTGATGCAATATGGTCAAGTCAACACGAAACTTTTCATAAGGGATTCCCTTATAAAAGTAAGTGTCCCAACAAGGGTTGGTCAAACACATAGTTATATTGAGTCTTTCAATTAATCAAGTAATGAAAGGCTTGGCCTGATATAATATGGTTTTGAGGGATTTTAATCTTTATGTGTAGTTTCGCATTATCACGTGCTTGTTAATATTATGCGATGCTTTCTTAAGTGATTAACCATGTTTCGATAATGTTTACGCATAGTCTGGTTTTTATTTTATTCCATATTTTCATGCTTTTTTATTTCATTAATTATATGATTGTGAAAACACATACATAATAAAAAAACCATGCAATCAGACAGAAATAAAATAACATGGCATAATCATGAGCTTCTATTGATTATCTTATCTAGCGGTTTTTTGATAATCTAACCCTAACCTAGGGAAAAAACACCTTGAATCGATAGTTCATGTTTTGCATCTCCCACACATCCACCTTTGTATCTTATTGGGTTGGTTTCACCTCAGCTTCAGGTTTTGACCCATCTCCTCTTTCTTAGGAGATCCTCCATTACATGGGTTTATATTAAAGAAACCATGGGCATGGAGGCCCTAAATTTTATTGGAAGAAGGCTCACAGGCCAAGAAATTTAAATTAAATAAATTTAAATGAAACTATACACATACAAAGGGTCTTTGGTCTAGCTCATGATTATCCATAGCATACAACTACATTTATGCATATTTAGAATTCAAATTCTTTTAATTGTTCTTGCATTTAAGATAATTCACACTCGAATTCAATTAATTATGATCTTATAATTAATCAATTCATTATCTTAAATTTTTTCTAAATTTCCATGAGATTCTTCTCATCAATATTCCTTGTATAGGTCTTTGTACCATCTGGAGGAAACCTGGTGAAATTTCTAGAAAGTACACAACGTGTAGTTTATAATTACACGACGTGTATTTCTTTTCACAATTTATCCAAAGTACACGCCGAGGGCTTTGGCATGTTTTCTGTACTTTGGAATTTTTGGAGTACACTGCGTGTAGATAAATCATACTTGGCATGTACTTCTTTGTTAATTGGTAACCAAGTTCGCAACCCCATGTACGCAGTACGCGTCTTATCCTGGTACACGGTTTCACCTGGTTCGGAACGGACTACATGGCGTGTTGCTCCAACATACACGCCATGTATTCTAGTTTCCATGCGCCGTTCAATTCTGCTCAACATGGCGTGGTTAATACTTAGGCATAATCAATTCACATGGCATGGTTTGGCGGACCAGTGTCGGTTCGTTGAACCTAAATACATGGCATTTAGTTTAAATTACACGCCGTGTAATCCCATGTTGCACATAAAGAAATATTGGCTCCTCCAGATGAGTTCCTTGTTTTTATTTTAATAAAAAATTAAAATTAAAAGATCGTTTCTGTGATATGAATTGAGAAACTAAGGAGGAAGAAAAAAACTCATTTATTCAGATTTATAGAATGATATATTTCAAATTAAATCAAATATAAATTCGTAAATTATCAATGAAATTTAAATAGGTATAATCGGCGTTGTAACCTTGCTCTGATACCATTTGAAGGTTCTAGGCATAGCGGAAGTGCATGGGTGGATTTTCCCACTTGGCTTTTTGTCATTAACAATGATCAATCCGGGATCAATACGATGATAAATGCAAGTCTCCACGGATCGAATCACAGAAAAGGAAAAAGAAAGGAAAAGTCCCGGAACAAAAAGGTAAGATCATTACAAGTTGATTAAAATTAATTTAACCAATTGAAAAGAAATACCTTTTGGGTATCCTTTCTTCGTTGTTGTTCTTGATCACGTTCCGATGTGATTCGTCATTACGTCGTGGAAGCCAAGTGTAGACTTCCTCTAGTGGTGATCCAAACGTGTACCACGTATCTCAGGACGTCGCCAAAGGAGTCTCTGGGTGCTAGCGTGGAGAAACATTTTCTTGCATTTTCTTCCTTAGATCATCTTTATCCGATGGAAGAGGATCTATCTCGGTCTTGAGAGAGTTCTTGGAGGAAGAGGTTCTTTCATCCTTGAAAGAATTCTCCAGAATTAGTTTGTGTGGGGGTAGGAAAAGATTTGGGGTTGTGTGGATATTTATAATCAAGTTTGAGGTTGTAGAGTAATGACAATAAATAAACACGTTACACATTTTATTTATTTCATTGACTCTTATTTAAAACCTACATGTAGAATAATTAATTCCTTGACATGCGCCCATGATGATTATAATAAATATCATTTAAAACAATATTATATCCTCAAAATCCTGACTGGAAAAACTACACGTCGTGTATTAATAAATACACGGCTTGTACTTGTTTTTCATTGAAAACTACATGGAGTGTAAATTAAATGTACATGGAGTGTATATATTTTTTTTCATTTATTCATTTCCTTTCCATAAAGAAAACTACATGGCATGTAATTATTAATACACGTCGTGTACTTGTTTTCCATGAAAAACTACATGGCGTGTAATCTTTAATACACGGCGTGTATATCTTTTTTTTCACTTCCTTCTTCCTCCATAATTAAAATGACTTAGGCTTACTTCAATAATTATTATACCACGTATGGGAATAATATTTATTCTATTATAGATACTTTAATACACTTAGTGTGTGACCCTCTAGGCCTCTTTCTCGTTGGCATTAGGCGAGCTTGCCTAATGTCCAAGATTACTGTCTAGAAACGGGTCAAGGCACCCAAGAGAAAGAAGGTCACGCCGCATTGACGTATCACCTCATATGAATGCTTACTATGTAATTAAATCCCTTTGTCTCAATATCTCATCAAGAATGTTTCATGGTAGTGTAATAAACCTACATGTTTGATTCTTCGTTCTCTGACTACCTGAAATAAACTCATCATTTATACCATGTCCATGGAATTTAATGCGACAGTTATATTTCAATCAAAGGGCCGAGATATAAACTTCCATAAATGGAAGGGACACATACTTCCTCAACTTATCCATTAATGACATGTCACTCGTGACGCACCCAACGTACCGAAATTCCCGCCAACTGTCTGCGTGATAGTTTTCGTCAATAAATCAAAGTGTGCGAGTCATGAGATGAGTTAATGATAATTTTTTAGTATAAGGAACATTACACACACTCGTATATAGAAATGTCTGATGACACCAAGACATGTAAAATCTCTACTGGCGGGTCTGTTCTCATAATCTCCCATCTTGGAGATTACCAAGTGTGAACTCCATGAGAGAGAGTCTCGTCATCTTACAAGTACTCGCACATGATAGTCTGTATACTATGTGTCATATCATAGTATGTCATCCAACCGTAGATCTTTATTTAAGAATATTGTTATATAATTTCAAGGGTCACATCATAGTGGGGATCTTCCATGGAATTATCAATGAAACAAATATTCCAAGACATTATTATATTATAGTCATGCAGAATAATGAACAATATATAATAAGTGAACATTCATGTAATCAAAGTACAAAACAGTTGGTTCTCAGGACACCAACCCTTATAGTGTGATTTTATAGTCTCAAGTTTCTTTTCCACGGTAATACAGATCACATCATGAATATTTAAATTATATCATGACAAATACATAGATTTTGATTTAGTTAAGGATGAAAATGACCTATCACACCATGATGAGGGATGTCTCACTATGACTAATGGAATTTGGAGAGATTCATAATAAATAATATTGTCAATCTGACATCATTTTTAGGTAGTTAATTTTGAAAATTATACATACATCATTAAATTAAATTGTTGATGTTTAATGGATTATGGTCCAAGGGATGGATTTGAAATAAAGGAAGATAGAATTTAGTGGTTCTCTATATTTCAAATTTGAAATAAAAAAAAACCTCTAGATATAACTGATTCAACTATATAGAAGTAAAATATCACATAAAATATATGAGGGAGTAGAATATTGAAGATCTTGAATTAGGGTTGCAGTAATAAGGATTATTATATATCTCATTTTTATTAGTCAAGTGTGATAAATAGATTTACATTGACTATCACGATTGGAAGAATAATATTCTATACATATCATTAAAATATCGATTTGTAAATACTATAGAATCATTGGTAACTCTTTGATGTTAATAATTATTATTTTATTGATATATTTTGACTTTGAACTATGAGTAGACTATAAAAATTATACCAATATTAAAAGTAATTTGTAGAAAAGAGGAAAATGTATTGCACCTTTCATGAGTAATGAGTTCTTCTTAAAGATTGTAATTACATACAATGATGTAGTTTAGTATTTATTAATTATCATTTCAACACATTGTTGATTCGTGTTCCCTAAAAATATCCCCTTATGAGTGAACTAGGTAAACATATTGTGTATGTTCCTATTTACATTTTAGAATTTGTTTGTCATTTTTTGGGATAGAATTATTCCAAATTAAATGTGTCATTGACAATTTTAAAACCAGATTTGGTTAATCTGAAAAGAAAAGAATAAATTTTAGGACACCCTAATTCCCCACCCCCATCTTAGAGTGGTTAAAAACCCACATAGTATGATAATAATACAAGATGCATATACCCACCATCCCTCAATACAAGGTATTGTCTACGATATCTCCCAACCAAGGGGATATATTTACTCTAGGTATCTCTTATCATAATTTTAAAAGTACACTTGTTGTGGGATTATTCCCATATAATGTATATATAAGTGTAGGGATCTCCCCCAGATGATGTGGATCATGGGATGTAGCATCATTTCATGGAAATACTCCTGGAAATCACATGGGATAGATATTAATCCTACAGATACCCAAGATTTGATCAAATATTATTTCGTTATTTTCATATACATTTTTAAAAAATTTAGAACTATGGATAATGATATATAGTTTCTTTAGAATATTAGATACATTATTTCATGATCTTAAATGTAGAAACATCTTATTTATCTAAAACATTACATAGTGTACCTAACTCTCATAGATATTATAAACTATATAAGATACCTTAGGGAAATTATTTAACATAAAGGGTGAGATAGTAAGACCTATAAGGGGATAAACATGAAAATAAATCATAACATGATATTCAATTGGCATATAATTATATCAAAAAAGGAATAATCATAATCATGGAAACATGGTATTAGGAAATAAATAATTGATCATGGAATCATAAGAATGTTGAAACATCATTATTACTGACATAAAATTTATATGTCCAGGATAAATTCCAATATGATATAACATAGGCTAACCTCTATTACAATCATCATAAGCTCTGGAAAACCACCATAATAACATGGTTTTCTTAGAATAAATTCATGTACACCATACATAATGTTCTTAAGCTAACTACCCATGCACCATATATGGTATCCCTTGAGACATTAACATTACCAAATGAATTAAAGGGATTTAGAAAAACCAACACATTACATCATAATATTTACATACACATATGTTCCATAAGAGGAAAAGAATCGACACATAAATCATAAGCACAATATATCCTAGAATAAAGAAGTGGGTTTCAAGATATTGCCTTAAGATAAAATCAAATGACATATCATATAGATTAATAATAAAATAAGGAAATAAATCAATTTTAAGATTCATTATTAAAAAATGGCATTGGTATTGAACATAATGTTACAATGTATGAAATTCACGAGAAAGATCGGCTGAAGAATGAATGAAAGTGAACAACTTGGGTGGAACTTTATGAAATAAGTAATGGATATTTTTAAATAATGAAAGAACACTTTTTCCATAAAAATATAATTGAACCAATATGGTTCTAAATATAAATAATTAGAGCATTTATAATTTATTCATGATTTAAAAATATTTTATAAGTGTGATTCATGAAATGAGATCCAAAATAGTAATGTCCCCTTAAATAGGGTTTACTAAAATTTGATAACATGAGGGAAATAAAAATTTTAAATCCCTAGAAATGTGAAATATATTCTAAAACATATATATTTAAGTTATAAGGGCCCATATCTACATGGATTGACTCTTTGTGTGTTTCTAAAGACCTTGGTTATCAGAGGAGTCTCAAAGGTAGTCTAGAAGAGTTTGGCTACTAAAAGTTGTATGTATGGAGATTTAATGTTGGGTAAACATTTATATGACATAAAAGTGGGTTTCAAAACTTTTTATGATCAAATCAAAACATGTAATAAATTCGGGTTTAAAAATAAAAAGGGTGATGCATTTTTTTGGCGTAAACCTACCCTGAGGATTACATGAGGTGAAATGAGATAACACGTCATGTATATAACAGATGTTGTATATATTTATATTTTGTATTGTTTAGTGTTTATCAATCCTTGTGGCCCTTTGTGCTTCCCTCTTGTTCCAGGTGACCCAGAATCTGCCTATTTAATGTTTAGAGGAATCCTTTATCAGGGATCGACCTCTAGGTTCCCTTTATTAATCTATCTTCAATATGTGGTATGTTCTACCTCTGTTCTTATAGTTTCACAGATCCATTTCATCCCATTTTTTTCCCTATGATGGAACATGGTATCCATGTTTATAGTGGAAATAGTTTTGGTTTTTTGTCAGCGGGTTTGTGGTGTGGCATCCTCAGGTGGATTTAGTTCTTGCGAGAGAAACAATCAGGATCAACAAAGTTGGTCTATTATCATGAAAATAACATTGCCATTATTTTTAGGAAGGGGATTCATTACTTGTCTTTTATTTATGTGCGATACTAAATTCAATAAGATTTATCCCCTTGGCTGGAAATGAAATTAACCTAACAATAACATGAACATGATTAAAGAATTGATATTCATTGAATGGAGATATTTCTATTCTGTACAATGGTAATGGGTTTCCTCTTGGTTTTCTAGATATCCTGAAATTTAGGTTTTTCTTTTTATTCATAGATTATAATATGGGACTATTGAGGGTCAGAATGAGCCCGTAAGGGGCATAACCGAGCTAGGGTTTCCCCTGTCGCCGTTATCCTCTTCCCCTTCCCAGGTTGGTCGCGGATCCTTCCTGCAGCGATTCAGCATGGCATGATCATGGTGCATGGCTCCACTTCTTACGGTGACATGGAGGATTCAAGTTCCCGTTCTGATTCCTCTTTGGCTCATGTCTTGGTGGAGGTTTTGTTTCCATCTTTGTTTTACGCCTGCTAGAGCTCCAACCATCTCCGTTTCTCTGTTTCTTACCTGTTTCGACGACAATTCCTCGATGGCGGCCATCAGGTTAGGTGGTTTCATGGATCTTCCTTGGTGGTATTCACTCAGATTGGAAGCTCCGCTTCATGCCCTAGTGGTAAGGTATTTCTTTCCCATCCATGTGGATTCCAGGTGTTCCTTCATGTGTTCTATGATGTTGTGGTTGTGGTTCTTTTTCATTTGCGGTGTCGAGGTTCGTCGAGGGTTCGTGGGCTCGGTCATTCCTTGGAGGCTCGGTGTGGTCAAGTTCCTGCCATCCGCGATCGGTTGGGTTGTCGCCTCAGTCTTTTTATTCTGGAGTTCTTTTGGTGGATTATAGTGATCTTCTTGAGCAGGTTTGGTGGCGGCGATGGGCTCTGCAGGAGTGGTATGGTTCGTTTTATGGCAGGGTTGCATATGGGAAGCCTTCCAGTGATGGTTCTCTTCCCCTGAATTGCTGACTTCTTGAATTGGTTCAGTTTTTTTTGATTTCATTGGTTTATTTGGAATGGTGGTAGGTGTTTTATTGAATGGTTTGGTTTGCTATGGTGGGGAGTTTGTGGTCCGGACTCAAATTCATGAATTGAATCCATTGGGGTTTTAGAGCTGGCAATTCATCTTTGCAGTGTTTTTTGGATTTGGTTTTTTGAGAGGGTATGGTGTCGGCCATCAGATCGGGCATGAGCGTTGACTCATGACAGTTTCTTGCCGAATTACCTTGCAATGATGAAGAGCTTCTTCAAGTTCAATTGCTGGGGAGGAGCAATTCAGTGATGTTATCATGGCTTTACTCTTTCTTCCTTCAGGTGTATTTGTCCTATGTCCATGATGTCATTGGGTTTCCACCCCCTTCATCCCTTAAAAGGGGGCCTTATCATATAATAAAAAAATTTAAGGCCTTCGGGCCATTGGATGGAGATTATAATATAGAATTGGAAAAGAACATAAATTCATAGTTAATTAATAATTAATTAGCTAAAATAATTAAAGAGGAATGCTTAATGAAACTGGTGCATAGTAATCTTAACGCTTCAATCATTTTTGAATGAATTGACCATCCCTGTGTTAATGTAATTTAATAAATATTCAAACCATGTTGATGATTTTTAAAAAAATAATTAAAGTAATGTTGAATTATTTGTTTAATTAATTTGTGACCACTTTTTTTAGCTTGCTACTTTGGTTTCCCACAGTTGGAACATGTAAATAATGAATTGGTTAATTCAATATGGTTTAATAATAAGTTGTGTGATAAAAGATAATGTATCTATAGGTCTTAAGATTCCTTCTTTTTTTGTAAATTCCATGTTCATTATTCCTTGGAGTTGTGAAGGCTTGTTGAGTTTAAAGGCTAGATTCCTTGTTTTTGGGATGAGAGCCCAGGTTCTATGTTTGTTTACTACTATTTTGTTGTACTCTAGATAGGACCCTTGTTTTGTGGGGTGGGGACACCCAGATGTGACATGATCTTGGTATGGTTGAGCCTGGAGGGATAATGTGGTATTTGGGGCAAGGATACCCAATTTCTATGGAAACGATTGATTCTTGTGATGATAGGATGCATCGAGAAATGAATATGTTTGTCAATTAGGACACCAGATTTGTTAGAGAGGGTTAAATATGGGCTTACATATTGATGTTAATGTTGGATGCTGTCTTGAATCTATTTTTTAGCTGCTGGCCGGGTTGTTATTTATCATTATTCTATTCCACACTACTTGAGGAAATTGGATGTTCTTGGTTGTTTAACATTTTTTAGCTTACAATGTTTTCCTATACTACATTTTAATATGGAATGTAATGATGTTAATAAATGAGTAAATTTTTAACCCATGGGGTTGGAGCTTGTTGGGATGAAATATTGAGGTTATAATTTTGGTAAGTTGTGGATATAGTTTGCTTATTCTTGGAGGGAATGATACTTTTTGGTGATACTGATGAAATGTATTATGGAAAAATAGTTATAGTTAATTAATGTTTAATGAATTAATTAAAATAATGTGAAACTACTGAAAAGTAATAAATTAATTTAATGTTTCTCTTTAAATGGTTGCGGGATTATAGGATATCAGATCTATGTAGTGGAAGTTGGGAGCCCGAGAGATTAAAACTATAGATGACTTTGATACTAGTTTATGCCCATAGTGTGGTTGTGAGATATATTATACCATATAAATTCTGTGTTTTTATACTCTAATCCACCCTATCATTTAGGGAAACAGAATCTCGGGGATTCTGATCCCTCATGGGTGTTTTCTGCCAACATCATAGTGGGAGGATAGATGGTTGACTATCCCCTATGGCCCCACTCTCTTATCATGGTAGATACTTATGATAGTATGAATGGATTTTATATTTACACATATGTGTGTATAGATGTCTAAAATATCTTATAGTAATTTCACACACATTTATTCTTGATATAGTTTCTGAAGGACTACTATAGGTAAAATGTGTATAAGTTGTGATGGCTTGAGGATCCTTACTCAGTGTTTACTCTGCGATTGATTGAGGTATAATACCCATTATATGATACATGTTCTATGGGATTTTGTGGCTCCTAGAAACTACCTAGTAATATTCTGCTTATGTGGGCATGTTGGTGTGTTTCATGAGGTACACGTTGTGCTCCTTCACCCAGGTGTTGGCGGGCTTTCCTTTTTGTATAGAGATACTCAAGACATGCGATGATGTGGAGAGAAAAAAACAATGGGGAAATGTTATAGGGGTACCCTTGATATTCTATATTATATTATATTCTCTTATATATGATACATGGTGAGAGTATCCATGGTGAGTTTGGGAACATATCATACCTGTTTAGGTGATCAATTAGTTTCAATTTTGTATCATTGCACTTTAGAATAAATTCATTATTTTTTTTATGATAGGATATGGGGAGGATCCTTCTGAGTATACTATTATACTCACCATATGTATTTGTTAATATTTTATTTTAGGTAATCCGGAGTATTTTGGATATCAGAACAGTAACTACTAGCTTGTGGGTTTTTTGGGGGCTATTTGGGCCCGTGGTTGTTGTTTTCCCAAGCATTATTTTAGTACATTCAATTTTACTTTTAGTTTTAGTAGGTATTATATGTCATTGCATTTTTATACATGGGTTAAATTTTATATCGGTGTTCGAGCACGAGTATATTGGTGTTTTTCTTATCTCTCTCTTTCACATGTGTTCTCTTAGAGGGTAATTCTTCCCCTCTGTGTTTTTACTATACCCTCTGTGTTAGTCTCAAACCAAGGGCCTACTAGAGCCAAGAATAGGTTGTCACTATCTCTCTTCTCCCATATTCAGTCTTGGAGGTGTACACCTTGGGGGAGGGGGTTACGAAAAAGTGGTATTAGATATATGATTAAGGGATAAGATGTAGTTTGGACTTAGGTACAGGTGAGGTTTCACGAAATGGTAGGGTAACAGTGTGAAAAAAGTTTAGCAAGCATTGTAACCATGGGATACCATCTTAGACACAGGTATTTAGGGACCTCTTTGATCTGATTCATGGACTTTTAATCATACATAGGAAACTAAACAAAGTGATATTAGTTGTAGGGTAGACACCTAGTAAAATATTATGACACATTCTTTATTGTTCTTGTGTTTTAATTGGTATAAATTGGAATAGGTTAACCTAAAAATAATAATAGAAAACAATTAATTAATATTAAGGTATTCCATGTTCTAGTTTTAGGAGCTCTATTTGTTTTTTCTTTTGATGGAATTTCTATAGGTCGACGTCCTCATCTAGTTTTCTTAGAAGAAATTATATATGTTGAACAAGTAGATATCTATATAGTAGTGCTTGAAAATGAAGACACTTGAATGAGGAAACATCGAGAGAATCAGTACTATAGTCTATAGAGGTATGAGGGCTCCATTTTAGATGCAGTTATAGAAGACTGGTTAGAGGAGGATGAGATAGCCTTCAGTTTAATCCATGATTGAAAGGGGCATTGGGTATCATTGGTTGTGTTGAAGGTGCATAAGGAAGTGATACAATGGTGGTTCTTATTCCTCAAAGATTGAGAGGAGTCAAAAATCTTGTGGGAGGAGTTTTGAGGCTGGTTCAGAGCTTATTTTCTTTCTTTGACCAGAATGGTGGCCAATCACCAAGATATTCTTACCCTTTAGTGTGGAGCATCAGTGTGCAAGTGTTCGTGATACTTTTCTGGAACTTTCAATGATATGATTCAGAACTATTTCCAGATGAAGATGATAGATTGATAAATTTTGGGGAGATCATGTGTCTAGATAACCAGAAATATTTCATCTCATTTATGCTAAAGATGTATCTCAGGTGCTGGTGAGAATAGAGGTCATCTATATAATGTTATTGTTAACCAAATTTTAATGGTAGTGGTGTCTTCAGGATTTCTCATGAACCAGACTTTTGGTCTCGGGTTCCCTGTTGTCTCTAAAGAAGAGCTTCCAATCATACACAGGTAGGTATCATCCCTCAATGTCTCATTTATCCAGGGGAGGTGGCTCTCAATCATATTCAATGGGATTATATGAATGATCTTCATGTGGCTTTCAAGGTAATCAGTGATTAGAGTGCCTAACCATTATGAGTATTCAACATGCACTAGTTATTCTGCTTTAGGCTCCTCCACTGAGGCAGTTCCATCCAACACAGTAGCAATAGGTTTCTCCAGTTTGGGATCAACAAAGAGTATATAGATATGGCAGAGTATAGCCTCAGGACTCTCCTAATACTCAGAGAGAATAGAATGGTCATATACATGGTCATCATCATGGTCAAAGAGGCTATAAAGTAGGTTATTGTTAGTTTCCTACTTTACCATTATTATCTCCAAGTGAGAAAAACATAATTCGACATACCATTTTATTATTTTCTACTTGGTTACAATCTTTGTTTGATCCAGGAGTGACAGACTCCTTCATATCACCTACCCTTTTACATTCATTGGTAATTGAGTTACAAATAATTCATGTTCCCTTGGCATTGACTATGCTAGTTGGAGATTAATATGACTTGTTTGATCTATGTAGAGAATGTTATCTAGAGTTGGGGAAGAACCACTCTTAGGGATATATTTCCTACGTTTATATATACAACCATATGACATTATCATTATTATGGATTGGTTTTATTTGATGCAGACTATCACAGATTCCTTTAAGAGGTAGGTTGAGTTCTTTGATTTTGATGGAGATCTAGTAGTGTTTCATGGAGAGGAAGACCCTTGAATGTGTCAGAGTCTTATTCAATCCATGTCATCCATGGTGGATGAGTTGGTGCTGATTTCATTAGAGGTTCAGTAGTTGTTGTTTACTAGGGTTGAAGAATATTACACTAATTTTTTTATAGATGAGGTTGTGGTGTTACCTATTTAATAAGATATCGAGTTCAGGATCGAACTACAGTTTTGAGTCTCTCCTATCTCAATCTATCTATATAAGATAGAGCCTTATGAGTATTTAGAGGTACATATATAGGTCGATGGTTTGTTGCATTGTTGTTTTTTTGGATGAGTGTGTCACTATGGGGTGCACTAGTTTTGTTTGTAAAGAAGGTTGGTGACAGTTTTAGGATTTTTATCAATTATCACTACTTGAAACAAGTGATAGTGAATAACTTCTATCCACCTCCATGAATTGATGCTTTATTAGATCAAATGTAGAGTGAAAGTTGGTTCTTAAAGATAAAGTTTCAATCAGGATGTCATCAAATGTGTGTGTATGATGAGGATATCTTGAATAATTCTTACCATTATGGTAATAATCATTACGAGTTTATTGTTACGTCGTTTGGTGTGACGAATGCTCCATCTAACTTCATGAGGTTAATGAACACTTTGTTCTAATATTTCCTATACTTGTTTGTATTGGTTTTCATCGATGACATCCTTGTGTATTCCATGTCTAGGGAGTATCATGTAGAGAATCTTCATTCCATTTTGGGATTTCTTCATCAGAAGTAGTTATCTGGGAAGTTTTTGAAGTGTTCTTTTTGAGCTCGACAAGTGTGTTTCTTAGGGAATGTTTTATACCAATAGGGATTAGTTGTGTATATATTGAATATAGAAGCTATTTAATCATGGGAATCCCACAAGATAGTGGAATAGGTATGAAGTTTTCTTGGTCTTATAGAATATTATAGGAGTTTTATAGCCGGTTTCTCTCAAGTTGCAACACATACAAAAACACTGACAAGAAATATTCAAGTGTTTTTTTGGAATGATCAGTGTCATATATCTTTTGAGTATCTAAAGTATAATTTGGTAAGTGATCCAATTCACTCTCTACCAATGGAAGGAGTTTAGTATGTGGTTTTATGTCATGCTTAACATCTTTGGTTGTGTTGGGTTCTAATGCAGCAGAGATTGGTCATTTCTTATAGGTCTCAATAGTTACATCCCCATTATCATTAATATGTCACCCATGATCCCGAGTTGTAATTTGTAATGTTTTACCTAATGTTCTGCTGACATTACTTCATTGGTGAATATTTTGTAGTCTTCACTGATCATAAGAGATGGAAGTATTTTATGTCCCTACGTGTCTTGAAATTGCACAAGAATCGATGGATAGAGTTATTATTGGATTATTACTTCAAAATTTCCTATAAATCTAGGATGGGAATTATGTATCCTATGTTCTTATAAGGAAGTCACATAGTGATGCAGTGCATGAATCAAGTGATTTCTATAGGGTTATGGAAAAACATTCAGCATTGCATCTAGATATCGGAGAAGTTGGGGGGCAGGGGTTGTATTTTTCAAATGATGATGAATTAAACTCTAGTGTATTAGGTTGAGGAATCCTAATTAGAAGATCATTAGGAGGAGTTATATAGAGACCATGTTGTTTTTGGAAAGGCCCCTGATGGTTGGTCTAAAATAAACAACACTGAGTGTTGGTTTAGGGAAGTATTTATGTACCTTTTGAAATTCATGACATGGTACTCAAAGATTTCCATAGATTTCCTTTGATGGTTAATCTTGGCATGAAAAATATGAACCATGAGTTTAGAGGTCAGTTTTGGTGGCCTAGTTTGAAGAATGATGCTGTAGGGTTTGTGTCTCGATGTTTGATCTACCAGAAAGCGATGGTTGACCATCGTGTTCCTGATGGTTCTCTCTAGATATTAGATGTTCCTTTTTTAAGTTAGAGGAAATATCTATGGACTTTGTTATCAGTTTACCTCATGCTCAGGGAGGATATGATGCAATATGGGTGGTAGTGGATAATTTGAAAAAATTAACCTGCTTTATAGTTATCAATGAGTCAAACTCAGTTGATGGTTTTTTGAGGTAATATATGGATGAGGTGGTGAGACTCAATAGAGTACCAAGGGAGATCATTTCTATTTTAGATACTCATTTTACCTCCAGGTTTTGTAGATATCTCCATCATACATTTGGTCCTCAGCTATGCTTTAAAACTACTTTTCATTTGTAGATAGACAACCAGATAGAGCAGACCATCCAGACTCTTTATTGCATGTTGTGTGCTTGTCTCCAATTATTTATAGGATAATGGCTAAGGCACCTACCCTTGTTAGATTTTTCATACAAATTTTTTTTCACTTTGATATCAGTATTGCACAATTTGAAAACATGTATTTTTGATCTTTCTATTATCTATTTAGTTGGGATATGGTTGGAGAGTCATCAATTATTAGGCCATAATTGGTACAAAATATTATAGAGATAGTTAAGGTGATTCGTGATAGGATGAATGTAGAGTAGGATAATCAAAAAACCCATGATGATCATTGGAGGAGACATATTGAGTTTGATATTGGGGTTCATTTGTTCCTGGAGGTCAATCCTCATCTTAGATAGAAATGTTTTGGTTGTGGGAGTAATAATTATCCGCAGTTTTTTGGGCCTTTAGATGTGTTACCTCATGCTGGAGTCCTGGCGTAATAGATATAAATTCACCCGTAGATGAGCCATATATATGATTTTTTTTCACATGTCATTGAACAATCATTATCTTCATGATGAATCTCACATCATCAATTAGGGTGAGCTCAATATTGACACTGATTCAATCTTCAAGGAGTCGCCTATATAGATCTAAGGCTTCCTAGAGAAGGTCTTGTGTGGGTGTAATATCCCCTTGGTTTGTTCCTTGTGGTGAGATGGTGGAATGGAGGAGAGTACCTAGGAATGTGAGTCATAGTTACACACTCATTACCCCAAATTGTTTGATGTTTATGGCTTCTATTGTAACACTATTAGTATTGTGGTTGTAGACCTTATATAGATTATGAGATGAAATTATATTATTGCTTTTTTTGGATTACTCTATTTTGATAGGTATATCTATCGGGAGAGTGTGAGGATATAGTTGTGGTTGTTTCATGGTTTTTCATTGTTCCTTTGATGAGTTAGTTAAGCTTATGTGGTGGAGAGATCCTTGAGAGGTATCTTGAGGGGTGGTTTTTTGAATTATCCTTTCTTTTTATAACCTCTTCTGGTAGGTTTCTGGATTATGAAGGACAATAATGTTTTGAGATGTATCTAATGTAAGCACACAAATCCATGTGAATTGAACCTTTGTGCGTTTCTAAAGACCGAGGTGCTCAGAGGTGGCTCGAAGAAAGTCTGGAAGAATTGAGCTGCTAAAAGATAGAAGAAGGGAGATTTCATTCTGTTTAAAACTTTTCAAGACATGAAAGTTGTTTTTATGGATTGTGATGATCATAACACGGAGTTTAATAAATTAGTGATTAAAAATATAAATAGAATCATGTTTTTGGTGTAAATCATACCCCTAGGATTACACTATGTGAAATGGGATTACACATTGTGTAAATAACCAATGTTTTATATATTTAAATGATTCAACACTGATGGTTTCATCTCATTCCACATTTCTATGTGATGGAGCATTATCTCCTTTTTTCCAATGGAGTTTTTTTTTGTTTTTTAGCATGGTTGTGGTTTGACGTCCTCAGGTGGATGTGGTTATTTCGGGAGAAGCGATCAGAATTTACAACATTGGTCCGTTCACATGCAAAAAATGTTGAAAAACTTTTGAGGTAGGGTATTGTTTGCTTCTATTTTATTTATTTGTTCTTGTAAATTGATCTTGATTTATCCCCTTTGGATTACAATGAAATTAATAGAATAATTAATTTAATCATATTAATGAATTGATATCGATTGCATGGAGATGTTGCTGATTTTTACCATAGTAATGGGTTTCCATTTTCTTCTATATATTGCGATATCTACGTTGCTATTTTTAGGATTGTATTAGCATGTGGAATTGGTAATGAACTTAAATATGGAAGGAATGGATAATTAACTGTCTACAAGAAATTAAAAGGCAAGACTAATGAATCCAATGCATTCTAATATTAATGTTGAAATAATTTTTTAATGAATTGGCTTTCCATGTGTTAATGGAATTGAATAAATATGTAAAACATGCTGATTCATATTGACAAAAGAATTAAAGTCATGTTAAATTACTTGTTTAACAAATTTTTTACACTTTGTGCTACATTCTTTCTTAGTTTACTCACAGTTAGGACCATTAAATATTTAATATATTAATTTAGGATGGAATAAGAATTGGTTTTTTGATAAATGATATTGCCTTTGTAGGGCCTAAGATTCCCAATTTATTATAAAGTAAGTGTTTCTTGTTCTATGGAGCCATGAGGGCTCATTGTGTATAAAGGATGGATGCCTTATTTTAGGGTTGATCCATATTTATGTGTTTTTTTCCTTCTATTAGGATGTGATCTAGATACAATACTTATGACGTGTGTGAGGAGGCTCAGATGTGACATCATCTTCGGATGGCTGAGCCTTTTTGGATGTTGTGGAATGTGGTGCGGGGAGGCCCATTTTTTATGTAAAAGGATGACACTTTTGATGGAAGGATGCATCAGGATGAGCATGTGTATGTCGAGGAGGGAACATGAGATGTTGGAATGGGTTGAATATACACTTACATGTTGATATGAAACCTGGATTCTTTCTTGAATATATTTTATGGAAGATGGAAAGGTTTTTGTTTATCTTCTTTTCTTTCCCCACTACTTGAGGTAGAAGTATGTCCTTGGTTGTTTACCATGTTTGGTATCTTATAATGTTTTTTAGAGTACCTTGTAATATGGAATGTAATAATGTTAATAAATAAATTTTTTTAACCCATGTGGTTGAAGGTTTCTAGGAGGCAATGATGAGGTCATAATTCTAAGAAGTCAAGGACTCTGTTAGCTTATGCCTATAGGGAATAGAACATTGTTTTCATTCTAATGTAATGTAATGTGAAAAATGTTAATGGTTAATTATTTATTATTGAATTAATTAACTAAGAGTGAAATAGATAAAAGTGAATAAAATAATTTAATTTATCTCTTTAAATGGTTGCGTGCTTATTGGATATTTTGTCTTAGTAGTGGAAGTTTAGAGTTTGAAAGACGTTAGATACATTTGAGCCTACGTCTTTGTTATTCTAATAGTTTGGTTGTGAGATATGTTATACAATGTAAATTTTGTGTTTTTATATGATACTCCACCCTATTGGTTAGGGAAAATAACTCCCTAGGGAATCTGATCCCTGGTGGTGTTTGCCACAATATCCTGGTGGGAGGGTTGATGGATCACTACCCCATTTGGCCCTTCTCTCTTACCTTGGTAGATAATATTTATGGTATGCATGAAACTTAATTTTACCCATATATGTGTGTAGAGGTATGTAATGGCTTGTGATTTTTTAACGCACATGTATTATTGATATTGTTTCCTAACTAATACTATAGGTATAATGAGTATAAGCAGTGATTTCATGAGGATCCTTACTCGGTGTGTGGCTTGTGATGGCTTGAGTATAATACCATATGTTTGATACAAATTATACATACTATTTTAGATCCTATAAACTACCTAGTTACAATTGGTAATATGGATGTGGTGGTGTGTTTCACAAGGGGCATATTTTGGTCCATCATCGAGGTGTCTACGAGCTATCCTTTTTGGTAATACATGCTCATGATGTGCGATGTGGGGGCATAGTAGAAAACCGAGGGGAAATTTGTAGTGGGGAACCCTTGATATTTTTTATTATACTATATTCCCTTATATATGATATTTTGTGAGAGTATCCATGTTGAGGATGAGAACTAATCATACATGTTTAGGTGATGAGTTAGTTTCACTTGTGGTTCACTATTATTTAGTATGATTTCATTTTCTTTTGCATGACAGACTCCAAGGAGGATCCTATTAAAAATACTATTAAAATCTCTCAGTGTATATATTATCCTTTTCTTTTAGATTAGTCGAAGAAGGTTGGGGATCATGAGGGTTACAACTATATTTTGGGGTTTTCACGAGCTTTTTGGGCTTCGTGATCATTTTTGTCCATACCTTTCTTTTGGTACATGTTGTTTTGATTTCCGTTGTAGTAGTTCTTTCATGTCATTACATATGTGAAATTCGGTTTTCTTTTATATAGGATTATGAGTTAGATTTTTATTTATTTATATCTAATCTCTCACTTTTTCATGGGTTCTATTTGATGTTAATTCCAATCATATGTGTGTTTACTACACCCCTGGTGTTAGCCTCCAACCCGGTTCGTACTGGAGGTGGGGATCCGGTTTCACTATCTCCCTTCTCCCATTTCCGTCCCAGAAGGGGTACACCTTATGGGAAGGGTATCATTACATAAGTGATATATATATATACACACAAAAAAATATAAGTGTTATTTGAGAAGAATATTTCCTAAAAAGGGAGAATAAAAAAGAAAATGTGTAACCAAAAGACATAAAGGAGGTACATAAGATCCCTTTTATGGTTTAAACACCTATTTTGAAAACCCATATCGTAAAATAATATAGTAAAACCTTATTTGATAAATAATAAAAGTTGAAAATTATGTTTAGATAAGATTACACTTAATGAGGTTTCCAATTTAAAGGAGAACATTTGTGGGAAAGTAAATTATAGAAAAATTTGGGAAACCACCTTTTAAATGGATGATAATTATTCACAACATATATACATTTAAATAAATATTAGAACTCAAATATATGTAATGATTGAATAAATGTTATATAATATAATATAAATAGGGTATACCCTTTAAAATAAAATAAAACATTCAAGGATAAACATTATAACTCAACAAATTTGATTGATTTTTGAAAGACCCTTAAATTTTTGGGAAGAAATCAATCATATACCACAATAAGGAAGCACATGAATGAAAGTGATGATTAAAATTTAAAAAATAATATATGATATTATAAATTATTTTGTTAGTCGATACACAAATAAAATTAATAATGGTGCATAATATCAAAGCATGCCTCAAGGAAGGGTGCTTGAGACATAACACATACGACTTAAGAAACATTCAAATAAAAACCCTTGAATGTGAGAGAGATTTAAGTTTAAGTAAAAATAACAAGAATAAATATAATATATGATATTATATATCTAATTCATAGTATAAACACCCTTTAAAACAAATTTGGTGTATAAAATAAAATGTGTTTTGAAGAAGGATATTTTGAGATAACACCATTACCACATACGTAATTTTTGAATCAAAATTCATATAAAGATTGAAAATCACTTGGTTATGTAAATCACGTGAGTTAAAAAATTTATTATGAAAACAAATTATTGGTAAGTATGTAAACCATATAAATAGTAAATTTTTTCATAACATTAAAACATTTTCAATAAAGACAAATTGAGACAAAAGGCCTTACCTTGTGACAAAAAGTGTTCTTCTCCATTTGTTTTCTTCTGGAATAATTAAATTTATATCATTAAATATATACCCAAGAACCCTATTCATAACTTTAACTATTTATAATCCTAATTAAAAACAATTCTATACACACACACACACACACACACACATAAAACATAGTTATTACCAATTTTCAACACTAGGTGTAATTATTTTTTTTCATTGAACTAGTTTAATAAAAGAGGTGTTAGTATCTATTATTTTTCAAAAGACCATCATTATTAGATCATATAAGATACTGGAATATATTTTCCCAAATTTTTTTAAAATCTATAATTTCGATCCAGCGTATTTTTGGTTATGATCCATGAGGCTGAAATTGACGATGAGCATAAATCATTGATTCTTAATAAAATATTAGTGATTTCTTAATTAATGAGTTAAATATACATATAACCTTAAAAAACAAAAATATTATTTATTTTTTTATATCATATTATTCTAGTAAATAATTTCTCATATCTATCCAAGATATAAATGCATATTATTGTTCAAGTAGTTGGTAAAACTAACCCAAACATGAACCAATCATGATTAATGGATGATTATGAGATGGTTTACTTATAAAATAATTACAAAAGAATAATAGGGATATAAATTAGTGTTTATTAATGTATAATATCATAATTGGAAATAATTATAAAGAGAATAAAATTTATATAATGACATTATTTATATAGAAGAGGCAATTTCCCTCTTAGTTCGCTTGTTTTAAACGATTGAATTAATGATAAAATTTTATAAATCATATTATTAATATTTTCACAAATTTTCCTTAAAAAGTTATTTATTTTATAAAAAATCATATTTATCCTTTAATACAATCCACATTTCTATCCATGTAAGGTGATAATGAAAAGAAAATTGAAAATCAATTTTTCTATGGAGGTGGTAGTCAACACGAACACACAGTTGACGATTTCATTTTCCGTAGAATGGGAGTAAAGAGTAATATAATTTATTGTTTAAGAAACATAAAAATGATATTAATATAATAATAATTCATTATATTTCCCTTTTATTCTTTTTTAATATGTTTGTGATATAAAATTAAACACGTTGTTTGATAAAGGCAGTAGTCCGCACAATGCATAAAATGGAAAATCATGATTAATATTTATTCCAATAGCATGATAAATTTTATTATATAACAAAAAATTATTTTATTAAATAGATATTTTAAAATTATAATTGGGATAGAAAAGTATAAAAAATAAGTCAAGTAAAAAAATAGTTACTCACATTGAGCACTTTCAGATTTCTTTAGATGATCCTTTACAAATGGATGACATGAGTTAATATCTTATGACACAAAGATGAAGATAGTGAAATATTATTCTAGAGGAATGAAAAAGGTAAGTGTTTCAATAGGATATGAAAATTTTATGATAGCCTTAAAGGGGTGCTAAGAGTGCCCCATTTATAATTTGTTAGAATGACATTTTTTGTAAATATTTCAACTCAATATAAAGGGAGTACATATTAAAGATTTCCTGTTGATCTAATATTTAGAAATAATGAATTTTCAAAAACAAAATCTTAATACAAACATCATACACTAATTTAAAAAAAATCTAACCAATTTAAATCACTTTACACGTTAAATTATTACTTTTACTATATTATATTTTACTACAATAACAAGGTTTAACGTAATGTAACTTAATAATTATAATGGAAAATAATGTGTTACATAGTAGATAATTTGGATATGATAATTCAAAATTTTTTATCCATTTAATATTATTTAATTAATAATATTGATAAAACATAATTTTAAATTTAAAAGAAATATTTTATTTAAAAATATAAATAAGTTATAAAATGTCAATTATAGTTTTTTAATTAAAAATTATTTCTATAGTTATAAAGACTCTAATAAAATAAATATTTGTTCTATTAAAATGGCTTAATTGATATAAAATTCATAATTATATATTAATAATTTCATAATTGTTATTTTATTTATAAAAATTTTATTTTGCTCCATTCACCTAAAAACAAATAATTTTAGAAAAAACAAAAAAAAAATCATCTAAAACCAAAACTGAATTTCTAAATGCATAAATGAAGTTTAATTTAAAAAAATTCTACTTCTTTAATTTTCTATTTAATATATTAATTAAAATTATAAAATAAAATGACAAATATTTTTTATAATAAAATAATGTTTTTAAGATAATAGTTTTTATTTTTCTTAATTTATATTAAATAGTAATAAATAAAACATTAAAAATAAATATTATATTATATTAAAATAATAATTTAGAAATAATATAAGTCATTATATTTAATAGAAAGTACAATGAATTAAATGTAAAATTATTAAAAAAGTTAATTAATTACCTAAATTTGTATTAAATAACCTTTATATATATAATATTAATATATTTTGTAACTTGTTTACTTGTATGCATACATAAAAATTTCATGGCTAGGTTTAACTCATATAATGATATCACACTATTATTTTATTTTATTGTTTCATGTGGATAATTCTATGAAATATTGTTTACTTAATTAGAGGAAAGCATATATTAAAATCTAAGGTCATTACATTCACTCATCTTAAATAAATTTCATCCTCATAATTTTCAAAAACTTTTATGATAAGAGTAATTTACATAGGGTTCTCCAAATTAACCATACACTGGTACTTGATTAGGTTTTACTTTAGGATGTGAGTTTTATTTATAATCAATTTTATATTATCTATTTCAAACGATCTTTTTAATGTACAATTATTAGTATATTTCCATAAAACAATTATGTTAATAAATTTGAAGGATCTTTTGAGGTATAATGTCTTGGAAACTAAGTACATAATAAAATAGTTATATATGTAAATAATAAACCTAAATATTTTCTAATCCTTTTGAAATAAACCTTCATTAGTCCATCCTAGTTCACCTCACTACAAGTAATTTCATGGGCGCATACATAAAGAGAAAAGGGTGAGCATAAATCATAGTATGGGATAAAAATGGAAACGGAACACGAACAATAATCATTAAAAAATAAGATGAAAAAAATACAGAATAATAATAAGTACATTATACATATCATTGAAATTTTGATAGAAAATAAAAATGATACATTCATAATTATATCACCAAGTTTTTTCAACAATGTGTCATTATACATAATTACCAATATTATTTACCATGGTATCGTAATCCATTTCATCTATAGATATTAATTCCTTACCCAATGAATTGGATCACTATCAAGGAGATCCCTTAATATCTATTAATTTATGTGATCCAAATTGATCATAATAAATAATTTTATCAATAACTTGAGGAGAATAAAGAATGTGTTTAATATAAAATCATTGACTACATAATAAGTTATAAAGACTTCCACATTACATCATTTGTAACCCACAGAAAGGGAATTTCGGTTTCATGGTTGTAAATACCTAAATAAATAAATTATCTTTATATATATATATATATGAATTTCCATTGATAAAAAAGGAGTTTGGGTATTTAAAATGTATGAATATTATTTCTAAAATAGATAAATTCAATTAATGGGTTTGGAATAAAAATTTATAGAACATGGATTAAGGAAATGGTGTTAGGGGTGAGGAAAAAGATCTCCCATTAAAAAAATAACTATTGTGAAAGTAATGGGATAATAAAATAATACAAAAGCTAACAAACAAAACACTTAGAAAACATACCAAAAATAGGAATTTCAATACGAAAGGGGAAGCATAAAATTCCTTTACCTTGAAGAGTTTATTCTTATAAAATTAGGACGAAATGTAATACCTTGAAGACACATTGGATAGAATATTTGAGAGTAAAATGAAATTATAATTTTGGACAATTTATTTTCAGTGGAAAGGAATGGTGGTATTTTTGAATGTTTGTAGTAAAATAAGAGGGATTGTAAAATAATTTCTAAATATATATCATAGAATTACAGGTTGTGGTAAATAAAAAACCAATAGATTAAACATGGGTTTTTATAATGGTTTTACATATTTAATTCATTTTTTAAAATATTCTAATCCATAAGAACTGAAATCCTTTTTAATAATACTTTGGACGTGGATAGTTAATTTTCAATAAAATATATTTTTTATAATCATAATTTATATTTTATACTTCCAAAAGTCATTTATAGGATTCAGAATTTATTTAAATCCATTAAAAAACATAATTTTATTAAAATATAATAATCTTAGTAATGGATTATATTTAAATAATTATTACATCATTATGAATTATATATAAAGTCGCAAAACATATCAAAAATTCAAAACATTATTATTTAGTGAAAAATAAATTATTTTATAAATTCCAAAAAGTTCACTATAACCTATTATCAATGTGTTTATTAAAATATAATTTAAATTTTATAAAAATAATTCTACAAAATGAGAATTTTATCATTTAAATACAAATTCATTATTTATTGAAAAATAACAAAATTTACAAGTTTTTCTTGTTTATGAAACTTATTAAAATTTCCCAGGACATTATAAAATTATATTATCGTTTATATTTAAATAAATATTTTTTAAAATAATATTTCATAAAAATAATGTTTATTTCAAATACTGTATTTTATTATAAAATTGTTAATTGTTTCAAAAAAAATTGTGTTTTTTTATTTGAAAATATTTGTATCAAATTCATATTATATTCTTGTTTATTTTATTAAGTAAAATAATACTGAACATGGGATTGAAAAAACAATTATTTCCGTTATAAATGTTTATTGCACTATTATGACAGTATGGTGTATATACACAACAACTTATTACACTTGCATACATATTAGGGGTAAGGTGTACGATGGTGGTATATACATGGATTGGATCAGCTAACACTGGCCTAGTTTTGATCTCCACTAATTTTAACTTATCCCCTTGGAATTTTCCTTTTGGCATCACTTGTTGATTTTCTTATTGGGATATGTTATGGGTGAACCACATTGACGCTACTAACCTCCCAAGTTCTAAAAATGGGCTTTAAATGCAAGAATATTCTAGTTGAGGCCATTATTTCCCCTTTTAGAATATAATACAATGTATCATTACCCTTTACAAGAACTAATTATAATGGTAATATTGTTACCGATGATAATAATTATCAATGGTAATATTGACCAATGGTCATATTGACCAATAGCCATAATTTTTAATTTCATCATTTATATATATTCCATCAAAAGTAAATATTTACTACTTCATTCCCAAAGGTTTTTAAAATTACACTGATAATTCCAATTATATTCCTAATGGTTATTTTTATTTTAATAGTTTTCATGGATGGTTTAATCATCTTATCACCGATTGAATGTATGAATTATACCATTGTTTAGTTGATATTCTTTGGTTTTGATATCCATGTACTTCTCTAAGATACTATAATCTATATTTTTACATGACATGTAAATGAATTTTTCTAATAGAAACTATATTTAATTATACTATAAATTGTTCACTATAAAAAATTGACTTTTTATTAATCCTAATGGAAATTTTCATGTTATTATGTTCTCTCCCACCCCTTTAAGAAATTTCATTCTCAAAATATGACTCTTACCTCCCAAAAAATTAGGTTAATTCTCATTCATTACATCATAAGGTTACCATGTAGCCTCTTAAAACATTATATTTCTCCATAGGACTTTCACGAGTCATGTTGTATTGTTCCTAATCACTTGGTACCTTCTATAAAGGATTTAGATCAGTTCCTATTCACATGATTTGTTTGATTTCTACTCCATGCTATGAGTATCAATTACATAGGTTGGGTTAGAAATATACTTTTACAGTAGGAACACTTCAAATATGTCTTGGACATTGTAAATATTTTATAGTAGTCCTAATTGATATGAATCCTCCTTAACACACTTGAAAAAATCAAATGGTCTAATGTTCCTTAGAATCATTTTACCCTTATTTCCAAATCTCATATCACCTTTCAATGGTGCTTTCTTGAGAAATACATGACCCCAACATGAAATTATATATCCTTTTATTGGTAATTTTCATAATGTTTTGGTTGTCTATGAGCATCCTTGATGTGTTTCTAAATCACTTGAATATTTTTTGTGGTCTCCATCACAATTTATTGTCCCAACAATTTCCCTTCTTTAACATCATCTTAAAATGTTTGGGTTCTATAACTTTTTCCATAGTTATCATAAAAATGTTCCATCTAAATGCTCTAGTGGAAATTATTTTTATAGGATAATTCAACAAGTAAAATAAATTAGACTAAATAACCTTGAAAATAATGTGAGTTAGCCCATAACATATCTTCTATTTTTTTATAAATCCTCTCAGACTGCCCATCAGTTTTAGAATGATAAGTTGTGCTCATGTTAATTTCTATATTCATAGACTTATGAAGTATCATCTAGAACATAAAATAAATCTTTAATATTGTCCAGAAATAATCCACAATGGTGCTCCATGAAGTCCCACTACTTCTAGAATAATGATGAGAGCTAGGAATTATAGAGATAAATCCCCTATTATGGCAATTAATTGGGAAGAGTCTTTAATTAATCGATGATTACTGACATATCATGTTTACCCTAGGATGTATTGGGAAGGCCATTGAAGAAGTCAATAGTGATGTTTTCCCATTTCCTTACATGTATGTGTTTTAGTTTTGATACCCTTTTAGGAAATTGTTTCTCTGCCTTCACATGTTGACACACTAAGCACATTGTGGTGTAACTAGTAATCCACATTTCACATTATCCGATCAATAATGATCAAAATGGTATGTATTCATTTTATTGCTTCTTTTATGTATACAAAATATAGATATATAGATTACATCTATCATCCCCTTCTTTGTCTCTAGAATATATGGAACACATATCCTTGTAAAAAATATGACTACACCTTCTTGAATGATATTGAATTCCTAAAAAATCGATTTTTTAAGAGACCGTATCATTTTTTTCATCAAAGGATCATCTCTTTGATATTTATTGATCTTATCTAATAAATATAGTTGAGAAATAATTTGGAATAAGGATGATGATGTTCCTTACCTTATGATTCCCATTTCAAACCTTATTAAGTCCTTTATCAATGGATCCCCTTTAATAATCATCATTACAAGAACACCAAGATCGTTCTTGATTAATGCATCTTTAACATTGTTTTAGCTTTCGAAGTTATAATGAATTGAAAAATCATAGTCTTTAAGAAGCTCTATCCAAATCATTTGTCTCATGTTAAGTTACTTTTGGGAAAATATATACTTAAAACTTTTGTGTCATGTGTATATATCATACATTTTACTATAAATATAGTATCTTCATATCATCAGAGAAAAAATGATTGAATATAACTCCAATTCACTAGTAGGATAATTAATCTCATGAGGAATAAACTATAAATATTCATTGTCTATAAACATTTCATTTTGTATGAGAACAAATGATATCTCTTTTAGACATGTGTCACTATAGACAAAAAATACTTCTATAATAGAGGGTAGAGATATCACAAATCTAATAACCATCCTTCTCTTTAGTCCTAAACTTTCTTCACACTTTTCTGTCCATATAAACTCAACTACCTTTCATTTTATCATGATTAATAGATTATAAATTTGTTTTTTTAAACCTTTTATAGGATCCATATAGACCAAGTAATCTATGAATATTGATTGATGTGGCCAATCATCCTCTACTTTTGTCTTTTAGAGTTCCACTAATATTTTTTCATTAGTCACGATGTGTTCTAAGAATTACAATTTTTATAACCATTACTGAATTTTTTTTAATTTACCAAACAAATTCACCTACCTAAATGTTTGTAATATGAAACATAGATCATCTTCATACTATTTATCAACTCTAGAATATATCAGAATAACATCAATAAATACCACAAAAATTTTACCATGGTTTTCCCGAAAGACTCTATTCATTAAATCCATAAATATGATAGTATAATTATTCAATACAAAGGGAATAAAAATACATTTTGTTCACATATGTTTTCCAGAAGGTAATCTTTGGGGTATCTTCTTTCTTCACCCTAAAATGGTGATACCCTGATCAGAGTTCAATACTGGAGAAGAACCGAGCCCCTCAATGTTGGTAGAACAAATCGCCAATCCTTGGGAGAGGTTATTTATTCTTTAATGTGAACCCATTAAGCTCACTATGGTCAATTCATAGTAATATCGATCCATATTTCTTTTTCACAAAGATAATAAGTTCTCCCCAAGGAGACACACTAGGTTAAATAAAGCTCTTCTCCAAAAGATCTTGAAGTGGATTATTTAATTCCTTTATCTTCACATATGCCATTTCTATATAGGATATTCTATATTAGAATGGATATATGTATGAGTTATATTAAAAACTCTAAATTTCTTTATGGTAGAGGTCTAGGAAGCTCTTTAAAAATACATCAATGTATTCTCGAATAATGGGTACATCTTCAATATTTATACATTATTTTTCTTCTCTTTTTTCTCTAATCATTTATATATAGATGGAAATAATATACAGTTATTCAAAAGATTTAGTATTGGAATTATATTCTTCGAAGATAACAATACGTTTTACCTTCAATATAAAAAAATTATATTTACTTATACTATTTATCTTTTCATTAAAAATTGACATCCAAATTATCCCAAGTATTATGTCAAATTTCTCCATAAGAAGAACCACTAGGTTTACTGATAGATTGAACTCCACAAATTTAATAGGGTAATACCTATATACATTTGATTCTAGAATATTTCCTTTTGGGTTTTTAACTATTAAGTCTACCTATAGAATCTCAAGTCTTAACGTGATGTTCTTTTCAAACATGAATCAAATAAATGAATATATAAAATAAAAATATGACAATGTACTTTCTAGATTTGGGTGTACTATGAGAGTACCTTCGACAAAATCATTTGTTCCTTCTACATGAGTCATTATGATTTTGAATGCACGACCTTTCTCATTTGAACTACACTAAGTTATATGGAGGTTACTCACAATAATCTTTTGATTTGGAAATTGTTTAGTGAAATGTTCAGGCACCCTACACATGAAGCATTGCATAGTATATTATTCTTAACCTATCATCCCTTTTTCATTAGATCCCTAACATTTGTATAATATTTTCATGATATATGTCTATTTATTCCACACTAGTATTACTTTACACTTATTTGCAGACAATACACCAAGTGCTTCTACCCACATTTTTGCACATGGGATGTTGTACTTTCTTCCCTTCTAAATTCCATCCAAAATATTATGACATCCTTCTATTATTTTAATTCTATCCATGAGTCCATTTTGAGTCTCTAAACTCCATTTGATCATTAACAGCACAACATATTTTCTCTTAGTAACTCCCAATGTCTTTTATTTCCAATTCATTTCATAGATGGTGTCTAAATATGCTAAATAATTGATAAATATTTCCATCATAATCGATAAAATAGCTTGAAGCTTATCAAGAAGGCCTATTATAGTTCATTTAATAATTCACTATGATTAATTACCTCATGTTTTCAACTCAAGAAACTCCATCTTTAACTTATATTGAATTTATGAGAAAAATAATTTCGGAAAAAGACTTTCTTGATGTCTTCCCGGTCCATGGATTCCACCTCATCCCCTGTCTTCATGTTCTTGATCAGTGTTTATCATTGCTAAACTTCTCCTTATAAGATATATACTAAAAATATAACATTATCTTGGTTATAATAATTTATTAAAAAATGTATTCTCTATACTATTTATCCATTTATTTGTGATGAGCTGATTAGAGGCTCCACAAAAAACATGAGTTCATTGATCAAAGAATGATTCTACAATCAATATTTTCTTCCTTATTAAATTAAGATGCTTCATATAATTTAGTTTGTTATTCATGAACTGAGTTAACTAATTTATCATCATCATTATGTTTTCAACTACAAATCTGCACATATAGTAAGATATTAATCACTTTTTCTATTGAATCTTTTTTTATATGATTCCCTTTATTTCTTATCATTTTCATATAAGAAGAAAACCTGTGTCAAAAATTTTTTACTATTGGGAATGTTGTAATAAAAATTATAAAAAAAATCCTAATATTTTTTAAAACAATTCTTCGGGGATTATATACTTAAATATTAACAAAAAAATTAGATTATCTATAAATCAACCATAATGAATTGTAAAAATCAAGTGATTAAACAATGCATTTCCCCAAAGAGTATCAAACTAGGTGTGTGGAAAATCATCTTTGTCATATACCAGGTGAAGATTGATTCAAATAAAAAGTCACTCTGTTTGGGGTTTTTACCACTTGGTACAAATGTACCATATTCAAATCCACATATAGTATCTAGATAGGGATTTAACTGATTTAAAACCACATGTTTAATACTTCACTAAAATTGTAGGATGTTTTTCAATATTTATACTTATCCCTCGGGTTATTACTAATGTTTTATAGTCGTAATTTTTATAAATAACTAAAATTTAAATCGGATACTAACTATGGTAGATATTCTATTTAACACATTAATTTTAACATAATTCAATAAAATATATTACATTAATAAATTCAAATGACCTTTTAAGGTCTAGTGTATTTGAAACTAGGTGTATAATTTATGAATTAAATTAGGAAATCATAAAAATTAACACTATTTAATACGTTTGAAATAGTCATTTGTTAAATCATCCAATTTCACTTTAGTGAAACTAATTTTATTGTGGACATACATCAATAGAAAACGGTGTGCATAAATCCCTATAGGTGATAAAAAATGGACATGAATAGTCATCATGGATAATAAAATAGGCATAAAATGAGATAAAAATCATAATTAATTGATATATTACCTGGAAATTTTTCAAAATATAGAAATGATACATTCATAGCCATATTTACATGGTTTTTTACAACGGTTTCATAAAACATAATTAACAAGGTAACATAAAACATGTCATCTCTAGAGATTAATTCTTTACCTGATAAATTGGAGCACTATCAGGGAACACACTTCATATTTATTAATTCATGTGATTCATATCAATCATAATAAATCATTTTACCAACATACCAGAGATAATAAAGATTTATTTTCATATAAAATCATTGAGTACATAATAAGTGCTTAACGACTTGAACAATAATTCATTTTTAATATAGAGAAAGGGAATGAGAGTTTTATGCATGTAAATCATATAATCAATAAATTTAGTTTACATGTAGTCAGAGACATATCCAAATTAAAAGAAACACTTTAAAAAATTGATTTGGATTATGATTAATAATTTATCTTCACATATAGGTGAATACCCATGGATAAGGTAGGAGTTTGGGTATTCATAGGCATGTTATTTTGGATCGATGACCCGAAATACTAACTAGTCTGGCCCAAAATCCTGAGAGTCCTGACCAAAAAATTCATGACTCAGTACGGTTCATGAATGAGCACCTTTTCCATTATTCTGGGCCTGGATTCATTTTCACAGGCCCATGGACCGACCCTTTTCAAGCCTACCCGGTTGGCCCGTATGAAGCATGACCTATAAAAGTCTACCCTAAAAAAGATGTGAAACTGCTGGTAGGGAGATTCAAACCCCCCACATAGGGCAGTCACTACACATTCATTTTTTTAAATTGAATGTTTTCAAATATTTTTTTTCAATTAATTATATTTTTTATTTTTCTATATTTTATATTTTTATTAAATTAATGAAACTATTATAATTATAAATGGAATGTGGGGTTAAGGTTTCTTGTGAAACGTAAGTAGTAAAAAATTTAAAGTAATTAAAATGATTGATAATTAAATGAAAATTTTTCTAATATGAAGTGATAATAAAAAAGAAAATAAACATTTTAAAAAATTTAAAATTATTGACATTTTAATGAAACAAATTTCAAATGTAATATTATAATAAAAAAAGGAAAAAAATATTTTTTAAAAAAAATGTTCAAAAGTTTTTTACCATAAAAAAATAAAATCTTTTTTAAATCTTTTTTTAAAAAGTGTTTAAAAATGTAAAAAATGATTTGAAAATGATGTTAAAAATAATTTCAATAAAATTAATAAAATATTTTTCAAAAAACTATTTGAATTGTTTTTTCAAAAAAAAATAGAAATAACATTTTGAATTTGTTTTAGAAAACATTTAAAAAAACATTATTATAACTATTTAAAACATTTTAAAATTTGTTTATATTTTTTAAAAAACATATTGTTTTTCAAAAACACCAAAAAAAATTTTACAAAATGATTTTAGATAAACATTAACAAAATCTTTTAAAATACATTTTTAAAAAAATATTTTGAAAAACAATTACAAAAAAATGTTTTGAAAAAACATTGTCAAAAATGTTTTTAATTTTTTTTCCAAAAAATGATTTGAAAAATCATCTTCAAAAAACGTTTTAAAAATAATTAAAATATAAAATTTTAAAAAATTTATCAAAAAACAACTAAATAATAGATTAAAAAGGTTAAAAAATATTTACAAATGTTTACAAAATCCTTAAGGGGCCTCTCGTGCCCTGACCTAAAAACGCCTGACCCCACCCGATGGTTTGGGTTCGCCTGAGGATGGGTTCATGAAACCTCATAGGGTTGATTGGGATTACCCATCATTTCAAGAATAATGATTCCTGGCGCAGTTTTTTAGAGGGTGGAAGCAATTCATTCGGACTATTTCTATGTTGGGCCAGGTTAGTCCAAGCTGAAATTACAGACTTTGGTATTCACAATTTATGAATATTGCATGAAAAAAGAGAGAAATTCAAGAAATGAGTTTGAAAACATGATTGTATAAAACATTTATAAAATAATGTTTTTAATGGGATGAAAAAAAATTCTCCCATTGATAAAACACTATTTTAGAAGTAATGGGAAAAGAAAAATAAAATATTAAATAAATAACACTTAGAAGACATACCAAATAAGTGGTACTATTACGGTAAAGAGGAAGCATTGAATTCCCTTACCTGTAATATTTTATTCCTAGAACGTGAGGATGGAACCATAAGACATTGTATAAACCTTATAGGGACCCTTTGGGTGAAAAAATTACAATAACTTCATAGATAATGTTTTGGATTGGAGATGAATGGTGGGATTGGTGGGTATTTATTGTAAAAGCATAACAATTTGTTAATAATTTATAAATATAGGATTCAAAATTCTAGGTTGTGGAAAATGAAAACTCATTACCTTATGCATGGTTTCTTCTCATGGTCTTAGAAATTTATTTATTTTATAATCTTTTAATTTATTATGACAAAAACCCATTTTTTTAATGTTAGTTTGAACATAAAAAAGTGAATTTTCAACAAGATATAGCTATTAAAATCATAATTTCAATTTTAGATATTGAAATCAAATTTATATATTTTGAAATTGATTTAAATAAATTAAAATAAATAATAGTAATAAAATAACATATTATCTTGGTGGATTTAGTTTAATTAATTATTATTTAATTATTATGAATATATTGAGTCAAATTACATACAGAAAACGAAAAACATTATTAATGTTATTCACTGAAAAATAATTTTCATTAATACATTCATAAATTTCACCAAAACCCATTTCTAAAATGATTATTTAAAATACAATATTTATTTTATAAAAATAATCTCTAAATTTTTTATTTTTTATTTTAAATAAAAAATCAATTTTATTTAAAAAACAATTTTTACATCACTATCAACGTTCTGGAACCTATAAAAAATTACTCGGACCTTATAAAATAATTTAATCATTTATATTTAAAAAAATAGTGTATTCAAACAATATTTATTGAAAATAAATTTTATTTACAATACATTAGTTATTTAAAAAAGTGTAAATATTTTCTGAAAATATAATTATGGTTTATTTGTATCCAAAAATATTTCTGTCAAATTCATCATATATTAATGTGTATTTTATTAAGTAAAACAATACTAAAAATGGAAATAAGAAAATAATTATTTAATTTATAAAAATGATATTAAGATTTTATGACAATACGATATAGATTTAAAACCCCTTATTATTTAAACATATACCCTATGGGTAAGGTGTGTGATGGTGGTAGTTTCATGGTGTCTCTTAGCTTACATAGACCTAGTGGTGATGTCCACTAATATGAACTCCTCCAATAGAAAATGTCATTCAAGACTCGCTTACTGAAGCTCTAATTGTCCTTGGACAAGTCTAAACTCTGTGATGCTACGTCCCTCCCATGTTCTGACAAATGGTATTCATAAACCATGACTATACTAGTCCATGCCATCATTTTTCCTTTCTGTATCAACTATTAGTTTTCATTGTATTTTATAAGAACTAATTATAATGTTAATACTATTACCATGGTTCATAGTACTCAATAGATCATATTTACAAATGGTAATATTTACCAATGATCTTATTGACCTACAATCATATCGACCAATAGTCATATTGACCAATGACCACATTTCCAATTTCATCATATATTTATATATACCATCAACCATAAATATTTACAACTTCATTCCCAAATTTTATTACAATTACATTGATAATTTCAATTATATTCCGAACATTTATTTTTTATTTTAACAGATTTCATGGATGGTTAAATCTTATTGGAAGATTTCAAAATCATGGAGTATACCATTACACAATTGATATTATTTAGTGTTTATATCCTTGTAGTAGTCTTAGCTATTATAATATATATTATTACTTTACAAGTATATATTTTTGGAATAGTATTTATATTGACTTCCACTGTGAAATAATCATTATGATAAAATATTTCTTTTATTAATCATAGATGAAATTTTCAGACCGTTATAAGAGCCCTCTGTAAAAAGAGACAGATCATTCCCAATAAAAACCAACAAAATGAAAAAGAGATAAATATATAATGTGTAACGTTATTCAATCATTGAAGAACTTTCATATTCCATGGATATAATCATTATACCACCAAATGTTTTTTATTTATAGATTGATACCTATTTTGTGAAATCATACATGACAAAATATGTCAAAAAATATTGAGTGGAAATCACTATCTACATCTGTGGTAGTCATTGAAAATGATTTTTCGTATTCCCATGGTATTGGAGGTGTTCGGTGTTAGTTATCTGATTAAACCCTAGGATTAGTACATTAGGTTTCATAGTTACAATATTCCTCACATCTAAAATATTGAATTGTTAGTGGATCTATAAGAATAATATTATCTTCCTTCATTGTATCATTCTTTTCCGCTCAATTTCTTATTTATTGATTACCTATGTCATTATTATAACAACTTCTTTCATACTTGTTTAAAACTATATCAATATTAGTTTAGACTAGGATAGTTTTAGATGGGTTATCTTATACCTATGAACATAGTCCCTAAAATTAATGAGAAAATATTTCATTTATAGATGTTTGTAAAGAGATAATGTTGAACCAAATCATATCCCCCGAGAGTGTCTAATAGGTTGTAAAGTTGAGCTCATTTTTTATGTACCGGGTAATGGTTTACTAAATACACCACACAACCTCTTTGGGTTTATTATCCCAATGTAAAACTATGAGAGAGGCTGAATCTAATTTCTTTTATCCAGAATGGGATTTAATTACATGGAAAACCACACAATCTCTACTTTACCATAATTTTAGGATTTTATTGAACTCATATGATTACCCCTTCAACTTCTACAAAGAGTTCTCACTAAGGTTATATCATCCTAATCTTCAAAAATAAATAGACCTTTATTTGATACCAACTATAGTGACCAAATACTTAAATGAATATTATTTCATGATTGTTCACATTAATTTTCAATAAACAAAGGCTGTATATTTAGAGTTCTAGTGTCTTAGGAAGATTTTATACATGAATACATCATCTTAAACATAAAAAATAACATATTTATTTAAAAATCCACACAGTGCTCCTAACTACCACATATCTTCTAAATCTACATATAATTCCCTGGGGTAACTAGATAATGAAAAGTGAAATCTAGAAATCTGAATAAGGGAATACACATAGAAATAAATCTAGAAATACAAGTAAAGTGGCACGACATTATATTAGAAAATAGAAATATCATAATAATGGAAACATAGAATGCAAAAAATAAAAATGATTGATCATGGGATCATAAGAATGTGACAATAACATAAAACATGGAATCATAAGCATATCTCACAGATAACCACCAAAAAAATATATAAGAGGCTAACAACCATCATAATAATCATATGATTAGGATAACATCTATCATAACATAGTGTGTTCAGGATAACTTCCAATACACCATATCTAATATTCTTTGTCTAATTGTTTCTTTTCCATAAATTGTATCTCATGTGAAATTAACACTACCAAATGAATTGGAGGTCTATAATTTACTCACATTTCATATCATAGTATATGAAAGCATATGATTTCAATAAGAGTAAAAGAATCCATACACAAATCAAAAAGTACAATATAACCCAGAATAAGGAAGTGGTTTTCACAATCTAGTCTTAATATATGGACAAATGAGATATAAAATATATTCCTATGAAAAGAAGGAAATAAATAACATTAAACATTCATAATTTAAAGAGTAAATAGTTCTTGATCATGGAGTTCTAATATAGAATATTTATGAGAAATATCAGGTGAAGAAAGAATAAAAGTTAACCACTTGGGTGAATCATTATGAAATAATTAAAGGATAATTTTAAGGACGGAAAGAAATTATTATTTTTGATAAAAAAAAGTGATCCTAGAGGATTATTTGTATAATTATTAGGCTTTATAAAATCAATTCATGTTTTAAAAATAATTTTTTGGGGTGATTCTAGACATGAGATCAGAAATGGAAAAGTTCTCTTAAATCATATTAAATGAAAATTGTGAATTTCAAGGGGAACTAAAAAGTATAATAACTCCATCAATGAAAAATATATTTAACTAGTTATATATGTATGTTAAATATATAAAAAAATATAATAGTTACATTATAATAATATTTCATAAAAACTGAGAGATAGAAATAGAATGTGTAGTTGACAAGTCACGAATGAGGTACGAATGATCCCTTTCATGTTTTAAAATAATTTTTTTAAAATCCCACATCCTATAATAATATAATAAAACATTATTTAAAAATTAGATAATTTAATTATGATATTCACATGATATAAAAAATAATGTTCTTTCTAATTTAAAATAACATTGGTGGGAATGGAAATTATGGATTAGAAGGGGAAGTCGTTGTTTCAATGGATGAGAATTATTCATAACATAGTTGATTTTAAAAAAAAATTTAGAAATAACCAGTAAGGAATACGTGAATGAAAAAGTGATATCTTAAAAAATAAATAGTATATAATGTGTTAAATGAATGATGTAATTCAAGAAGAAACATTATAACTTAGAAAATTAGATTGAGTGATTAAAGAACTGTATATTTTAGGGTAGACATCAATCATAGTCCACAATAATAAAGTTCATGTATGGAAGTTCGGTTTCTATGTTAAAATATAATTTTTATTGTTTTTAATCTTGGGGGTAGTACTCACACAATAAAAATGAATATTGGGGAATAATATTCAAGCATTCCCCAATGATGGGTTATTAATAGAGAACCCTTATAACTTAAGAAACATTCAAATAGAATCCAATTAAAAGAGAAAATATTGAATATGATGTTCAAATACCATGAATATTGATGATATATGATGTTATCTATAACCAATTGAAGATATGCACACCATTTCAAATAAATTAGATGCTTTAAATAAAATGTGTCTCATAGAATGGAATTTTGAGATGAATCCCATACAACTCATGTAATTTTTGATTAAAAAGTCATTTGAAGCCTGAAAATCATATGGTTCTATAAATCCCATGAATTAAATTATTTTTTATGAAAAAATAAAATACTTCAAAGATTATAAATCATAAAAATATGAAATTGGTGCATAACAAAAAACATGTTTCAATGAATAGAAATTGAGACAAAAACCATTACCTCTTATTCGAAATAATTCTAAACATACACATATCCTCATAAATAATTAAACTAATTTAGTAAGATATATACTCAATACCCATATTCACATCTATAACAATGTATTATCCTCATTAATAATTATTCTATATATACATATATATATTAGTTAGTTTTTACCTATTTTCCAAACTAGGTGTAAGTGTTCATTATCACATTGAAACAGTTTCATAAAAGTGGTATTGGTATCTATTATCTTTACAAAGTTATTCATTAATAAGTTTTCTAAGATATTAGAATTTATCATCCAATATATTTTAAAAATCATTAATTTCATTTCAGGGTTTTTTGGTTACACTCTATGAGGTTGAATTCAATGATAGGCATGTTTCAGTTTTTCTTAATAGTAAAAGGGTTGTTTCAAAATTAATGAGTTAAATATTCCTATAAACATACCATAAAAATTAATTTACATATTTATATCATATTTCAATGGTAATTTTTTTTGAAAAATTTACCTTATGTTCTAAAATGTAAAATATGAGATTGTAAAATAAAACCAACATTCTTAAAATTATAAAGTCCCTTATAAAATAATATTTTTATTATAAAATGGTTTGAGTAATTTAAAATTCAAACTTATATAGTAATAATGTCATAAAATCCATGTTATTTATACAAATGATATTTTTCACAGTTTGCAAAAAAATTAATCTTTTTTGAAAAAACCCAAAAAATTCATCTTCAACTAATATAGGAATTATAAATCCAAAAATGATTTTTTTAAATAAAGTTTCTTTAAATTTATATTTTAACATTTAGATAAAATTAAAAAATACATTGAAAAACAATTTTTATAATAAAATAACATTTTTGAGAATAATTGTCATTTATATTCGTAATTTATAAAATACACCAATAAAGATACCATTATTTAGAAAAATATTATATTTTATTAAAACAGTTATTTAGAACAATATAATTAGTTTTATTTAAGAAAAAATTGCAACACATAAAAATATAGATTCATAAACACGATAGTGAATTATGTAAATTTGTTTAAAATAAACTATATATGTATCATAATTTGGTTAATTTCATTCAAACCTACTAATTAAATGTCTAGGTTATAATGATCAAACATATCGTTGTTTCTTTCTAGTTCAGTATTAGATGTGGAAAAAGTTATCAAACACATTTGACTTAATTAGAGGATAAAATATATTAAAATCATGGGACATTATGAAACTCATGGCATGAACCACAAGGAGCACAAAAACATGTATAAAAATATCCCCTTATAAATATCCAAATAGTTTAAATCTGTTTCTAGCTTTGATAATAGAAGCATAGACCCATCATCCCTTGATACGAGGTATTTTTCGCTCTGGATCACAGAGTCATGATTATGTTTCCCCTATGTATTGTTTCCTATAGTAGAAAAAGGAAACGTATAGGTAGAGAATATATATATATATATTATCATGGAACTCCCCAATACCTAATGTGGTGATTGGGATACATTGTTGCAATGTGACTAGTTAGTGTTGGGACATAATGCCTGACAGTCACATAATAGGTCAATTAAACCCATATGCTAAACATTAGGGATTTCTAGAACTTATATCTAATAGGATTATTATTTATAATAATTGCTGTTTAAATGTTACATGGAACAAAAATAGAGGCTATAATCAATATGTTTTTACTCATGCTTGTTTAAATATCCATTAATGGATAAAAGGATCATATATTTGAGAAAATAATATTATTTATTTTGGTTTTATTTCCTATAAAACTCTCCTTGATATATTTTGGAATTTGGATTATATATAAATTTATCGTCTCGAAAAGTAATGGTACAATAATGAAGGATTTTTCATGGATACCATTCAGAAATTTATCTTCATGAAATGCAATATAGAGGTTCTCAGGGTCGTCTCTTGAGGATGCTATTAGATAAGTTCAAAACAATCACTTTCACTTTCATTTTTTTGTAAAGAAGTAAATTGGGATTATAAAACGTTTGAGAAAAATTAAGAGGAAACTATGATAGATTAAATTAAAATAGAATTTAGAAATTATATATATAAATTAAAAGAAAAATTTATTAAAAAATATATATATGAGATAATAATATTAAAAAAGTTTCATCCCACTGGAAACTCTCTTTATCCATGTTCAAAATACGATTCTAATTAAATTTCTCAATTTTGACACAAATACATTCAATTGAGCACATAAATATACCTAGAAACCTTACATAGAACTTAGTATTAGTGGATATCCTCTTATGAAAGTGATTTTATCACCCAAAGACCTGCAAATGAGAAAACCTAATTAAACTTAAAATACTAATAAGAAATTCCATTCCTAGTAAATTTTAATTGAAAGATAATTCAATTCACTTTCATAAATTCCACAACAATTAAGAATAGTTTATAAGATAAATGAAATATAAAATAAATGTATTGACCTATAAAATAAAACACCTTCTAGATAAATTCAAAATGAAATAGTAAATCTCAAGACTCTAAAGGAAATGTATCTCCATGCTTCCACGATCCATAATAACTTGGGGGTTTAGCATGATATCGCTAAATTAACTCCTTACAAATTTTTCCCACCAGTAAAATCATTTCATTTGAATTATAATATATATTTTTATTTGATTCATGGATATAATATCTTTTTCCATTAGGGGGAAAATTTGAAAATTAAGAAGACCTTAAAATAATTATTGGGGATACTTTATGTTCAGGTAACAACCTTTATGAACAATTTTCATGTGGCACCATCAGTGACTCCTTAATGCCTATTGGAAAAATAAAATGGAATCGAGTGTTCCATTTGAAACAAGCCACTATTTATACTTTAATTACCATTTATATTGTCTACGATCAATAACATCATTATCTTCCTTTAAATGATATCACAAGAATGAGATTGTGGGTTATCCAAATTACTTGTTTCATAATTATTCTTCTATGTGTGTTCATTACATTTCATAAGTTATAAAGTCCAATGTGATAATTTCAACCATCTTACAAGAATTTATTCCATACTAATTTTAATTCATAAGGATTATGAATCCTTATGAGATCAAAATTCATGTTGATTAAAAAAGATTATACATGAATTCTATA
The DNA here is from genome assembly GCA_963277665.1 of Viscum album. Classification (NCBI taxonomy): domain Eukaryota; kingdom Viridiplantae; phylum Streptophyta; class Magnoliopsida; order Santalales; family Viscaceae; genus Viscum; species Viscum album. The sequence goes on from OY728139.1 coordinate 620,736,403, forward strand.
TAATTCCAATGCAAAAAAAAGTCTTAAGAGATTTTTATAAAATATATTACCACACTTATAAGAGTCTTACAAGCTCATAAATTAATAAATAATCTATAAGATTCTTTATTGGAACCCTAAAAACTCATACACAACATAAAAAATGTCTTATTAGCCCAGAAATATCCAAATTTCATTCCATTTAAATTTTAAAGTGAAACAATTCCAAAAAAACAAATAAAAAATTGATTTTTCAATTACTAAATAAATTTAAAACACTTAAATACCATGATTTTTCCCTTTTTATAATTATATATAATGTTTAAAAACCTAAAAACAATGTAAATTCACATTAAAAAACTAAACGATGGATATTTATTCCTTGAAATACATTATAAAAGTGATGAAAATATGGTCTATATCAATTCCCCTATACTTAACTCATGGACTCATGGACAATAATAATTAAATGAAACCCCAATGTAATTTAAAAAATTCTATCCAATGAGATCCACAAATTCAACACCATGGTACGAAATATTTTTATTCCTACTAAAATAATTTAATCCAAATTATTCATTATGATCAGTCAATCTATACCCACTTCATTCATCTTCTCAAGAACTCAAAACAATTATGTCACCATAATTTTTCATCATACCATAGATTTTAAGTTTGTTAAGTAATGTTTTTATCATCCTAACAAATGAAATGGTCATCAAAGTCTTGAAAAGCTCCTAAATCACCACCACATTGAGTTAAATACATATTTTAATAATGATTCTTTTTTAGGGTTATTTATTGGTTTAGGGTTGGTAGGTTTTAGATGCCAAAATGTCTGAGGCAGAATAAAGTGGATTATATTTTTTTCAAGAAAAATATTCATGATTCCATTTATCACTCAATAATGGTCTTTCCCTCACTCTATTTATCAATGGATTGTCTTTAAAAGAAATAAAACATTTAATACAATCCCCAATATTTAGTATTTTAGAAGTGATAACTTATCCACTAAACAATATTCTACAGAACTAAATTTTTTAATTTTTTGTTTAAAAGTATACACAGATATATTTATAAAATTTCATAGGAATATTTTAATCTCAAAAAATGGTGTGAATTCCTAACCCTTATTTTTTGTAACACCCCAAGATTTCATAGTATGTTATTTTCTTTAATGTAATTCAATAGATTGTGTTACACGCAACACCGAGTTTGAGCACACCATGACTTACCAAACTAACTGTTCAAAACAGGTTATGGATAGTATTAACTAAATTTTTAATTTTATATACTCCATATAATTTTAGAATCCATATTATGTGTTTATTAGACATAATATGAGAACAAATTCATTTTCTCAGATAAAAGAGGTAATTTTCAATAAAAAATGCTTTTTTACCATCTTTTAATGGAAACCCATTTTTAAAACAAATATTTGACACTTTTATATATTCAATTTAATGAAATTAAATTCTTCTTTATAATCAGAACATAAAATTTTATTTTGGATAAATTTTTGGTAATTTTCTAATAATTTTTATATTTTGATGAATACTGAAAAATACTAAATTTTAATTGAAAAAAACATTTTTAATCGAATTAATTTATAGGGTTAAATTATGTATTTGAATGGTTTGTAAGTATAATTAGATTATATTTTTATCATTTAACACAATGTAGGTGATTTTAAGTAATTTCACATTTAAATTTGACGTAAACACATGCCAATATTTTGATAGATTTTACTTTTTAAAAACCTTCTTTTCTGTTTTGAAAACGTGAATTAATTTTAAATTAATCAATGAAACTTCTATGTTTTGACTTTGGTAAAATAGAATTAATTTTTGAATTCAGAATATCAAAACTTTATTAGGGTAAATTTTGGTATTTTTCTAAAAACATTCAATTTTTGATGAATAGTGAAAAACACTCTTTTATAGTTTTAAACCGACTTTTTATTTAAATAATTATTTATTTTATTTAATTTTATCTTAAGTGAAAATAGATGTGTAATACATATATAAGTTCAATTTAATTCATTGGTGTCCTTTAAAAATAAAATTAAGTGTATAAAATTTTATTTATCTTTTTACCGTCTTTTACCCACCTCCTAGGAGCATTTGCAAATTCACATAAAACATACTTTTACCATTTCTGTGATTGGAAATCCAAAAATCTATGAGACAAAGTTGATATCATGAAGTAAAATGTTGTTCAATGAGATAAAAAGAATTTTTTGTGAATAGTAGCTTTTTACTTTTATTTACCACGGTTAAAAGTAAACAGGGTAAATCATGGTAAAAATGATATCATAATTACCCCAACACATGTCCTAATTCTATTGGATAAGTGTAATTTAAAAAAAAACAACCTTAGGAATAAAATATTATCCTTTAAGTACACTTTATTTCGATTAGAACATTTATTATTATTTTATTTAAAAAAGAGTTAAAAGAGTTAAATTCAATGTTTAATAACTAAACCATTTTTAATATAGGTTTACACACAATATAAATTAGAATATAAATATTAATTAAAAATCTAAAAAGATATCCAATATAATGGAATTTTATTTATAAATTTTTAGACAATAAATAATTAAATTTATTTATGACAAAATGACGATGCAATAATTACCGTATTAATGGATGATTAAAATAATTTATATTATAAATATTCAAGTAAATTTAATTTGAGACTTTTTATGAATTTCACTAATTTTATAGGTTTATATGACATTTTAGTTTTGGTTAAATGAATTTTGATCGAAGTAATAATTCTGTTATAAATTTAGAAAAAACAAAATACCAAATAGTGTCAAAATTGAACTAAGAGAGTTTTTAAAACAAATGTTATATTATTAATTGATATTATTTTACTAAAATTAATAGGTTAGGGAAAAGGTATTAAATAATAGTATATATTTCATTAATTAACCACGTGTGGTTCGCTTAGAATTTTATAGTATATTTATTAACCATATAATATAAAAATAAAAATATACATGGTAATTGTCAAACTATTTAACTAAGAGTTAAATCTAAACGATAAGATTAATATAGTGGCCAACGAGCCCGTACCTGAGTGGTAAGGGCTTCTGCTTGGCATCCAAGACACCCGGGTTCAAAACCGAGTGGAAGCGAATTTCCGGGGTACTCTTGCAGTACTATAGTTGTTATTGTAGCAGTTACTGTTCGGTACTATAGAATCCGGAACTATTCATCCAATTTGGGCCTTTGAGGCACTAGTTTGGGCCTACGGGTCTCCAAGGACTTCAGGTCATCAAAGGCCTTCGGGCCACAGGGACATCGGGTCACGTAGACCATGGAGTATCCCAGTTCACATAGAAAAGGCCCTAGAGGAGGATCAGAGAAACAGGAGTAGAAGCCACCAGATGTAGAGCTAACCAGATTGGATGAATGAGAGGGTATAGCAGCCTCCATCGGGACCAGGCACCGTGCAGCTTTGTATAGGGAAATGCTAGCCGATCAGCAATGCAAGGTGGGAAGATAAGGAGATCAATGATGCAAGATGCTGGGGAGGGGCAGTTCTAGTGGGATGGGCCTATGGGTCATGAAATGGCCATGGTATGCCTCTGGGCCTTCGGGTCATGTATTTCTGGTCATGTTGGAACTTGTGCCTTGGGCCTACGGGTTATGTACGGGTTCCCCTTCAACCCTTTAAAGGGGGATTATCTATAATAAAAATAAAAAGAATGCCTTCAGGCCATTCAGGTAAGATTAATATAGTGACCCAAACCAGTCTAAAACCTATTGTTTGCGAGGTTTTCGACCCATCCACACCTTAACCTTTAAATAAATCATTTTAGGGCCTTTAGAAACTGAAATTAATTTTATTATAAATTAATATTCCAATCTTTTCCTAAGGTGCCCCTCACCACTCTTATAAAAGGGAACTTCCCCTTCTCTCAAATTCACATCGTCAAAGCCATTTGTCTAGGCCAACGCCTACCCAAATATCATTTCAACTATCCTACATTCATCATATAATCCTTCCTTTAGTAAAAAAATCCAACCTATGGATCCCTTTTGATCAAATCAAAAGGAAGAACCCAAAGAATAGGTGAATATTTCATCACCTCTTTAAAGTTCCTTTCTTCTTCCACTTACTCTTTATTTGTTGTTTCCACTCTAAAATAATAAATACAACATCTTATATATACTATGATGTTTTTATAAATATGGTACAACCATATTCATTATTCTATTCATCCTTTGAATGACATGTCACTATAGGTGTGTAGGTATGGCTTACCGTCTCCCCGTCATGGTGTAGTTGTTATTCAATAAATTATTATTTTTATAGGTATAATACTGATATGTAATTGATTTAAATAATAATTATAACCTGATAATTAATCTATATATATGATATACCACCCAATTATATATTATTTTAATATCAAAAGAATGATACTATCTCTCATTCGTGCGTACGGATTACCGTTTCCGCAAACGCGGTGAGATTCATTCCCCATCGTATCCATTCAATAATAATTTCCATTAGATGATTGAAATTGATGTTTTAAGACTTAATATCATTATTAATATAAATAAGATATGTCCTATCCATAACAAACATTACTTACGTAACAAACCATATAAAGGAAAACGAATCAGTTAACACGTGAAGCGACGATAATACTAGAATATTATTAACAAATCAATATTGAAAGATCATATATGATATTATATTAATGTATATGATTCTTGTATAATTTAATATCAATTATTTAACAATTATACATGAGTTTAATCTACCCTCGAGCAAGTATATGTACAAGGTAAGGGGTTTCTTATCTCACTTTTAATTTTGTGAGATTTCCATTGTTCGCCACTTATTTATTGGATGTGGTGTATTTGGCACTTCCATTTGATATATATTATAATTATTCTATTTATATTCATGGTATTATGTGATTCATTTTGTGTTTATTATCTTTGGGTCACACGACTCTATTGATTACAATGAAGTAAGGTTCTTTCATCTCACTTTTTATTCTCGTGAGATTCATGCTATATTGGCCACTATTTCCTTTTGTGTGGTGTATGTATTTTTCATGATTTTATTCTTGGTGTAATATACTTTAATTTATATTTATTTTAATATTCTTTTTATGATACTTCATTCATGGGTTTAATGATTCATATGTTACCAAATCGGTGAGGGAATTTCAAATTTCAATTTCCACTCGGTGGGTTTTACTCATACTTCATTGATTATTTTACTCCAAGATTATGTGTGGAATCACTCATTATTATTTATGTCATAATTTCTACTCCCCTTTTTGTGGATATATGTTTGATACACATAATCACTCCACTGATAATTTTTCAATTCATTGATATAAAATTGATCTTAACTCAATTTTCATTCATTAAGATAAAAATTCAAGTCATTGGTGTTGTTTTTACAAGAATATGTCTGAATGTCGTCTGTTTGATTTACACATAATATCCAATAATATTGAGTTTATTTATATTTTTCACACATTATTATTTCATTTATTTATCCTTTACCTAAGGATACTGTCTTTATAAGGTATTTCAACTCAATTTACATTCCTTTGAGACTTCATTGTTGTTATGCTCCAATTCACTATTATATGGGGTATATACTATCATTTGACATAATATATCATGAAATCAGTTATTCTAAATATATTAAAATGTTTTTATTACCTCAATTATTTGTATTCAAGCGTCTCTCATTTGGTTAGTAACTCTAACTAAAATATCATTTTAACTATTTTAAAAAATTATTCTTCTAAATCTTTCTCATTAATGACCATGTTTTAAAAATGGTCTTAAGGATTTATTTATATGGAAATTAATGTTTTAAAGTAAAAATTAATTTTAATTATTTCAAATTGGTATGGGACACATTGATTCAAAAATCTATTTTTAAACAGCTTCTTGACAAATAGTGTGACTTTTCAATTATTTCATTAAAAAGGGGGATATTTCTCTCAAATAGTTTTGATGATTATTTTCATCTATGTCAATATCCTTCATTATTCTCAATTGAGGTTAATCTATTACTATAAAATCTTCTATATTTTATTTAATGAGTTATGTTTGACTTTGGATGTGTTATTTTTATTCCATTCATGGTTTGTGTATAAAGTATTGACAATTCGTATGCTAATTTTAATACAATTGTTTATGTTATGTTTCAAACCTTTCATATGAGGAATGCATTGGACTTAGTAAGTGATGGGTGGATCCCTCTATAGATAATTGTTTCATTAGTAGGTCTCATGAGACAAACTAGTGTCTTGGCACAGGGCCTTGAAAAAATCTTATTTGTAGTCTAGGCACAAGGCCTTGACTATGTGATTGTGAAAGTTTGGCATTTTGAATTCCATAATTATAAAAGTGGCTATTGATATTGCATGTGATTATTCGACTAGTAGAATGTCCATGTGAGTAAGTAAATGGAATTATTTTGATTTATATTTTCCATATTATGATGAAGTTTTTGTTAAAAAGCTTTTTTTTTGGTTTTATAGATTTCCTTAAATGTTTATGCTTATTTATGAAAGTTTCCATTATATTGTTATTCTTACTAAGCATCTGAGATCATCCCTTTTTATGGTTTATTTTTCCCAGGGTATGAAGAAGTATATTTTGACTGAACTGCAGGGATAGTCTATGGGATCTAATTGTTTTCTAGGGAAACAATGTTGTTGTAGTTTTCCATTTTATGAAGTAATGTAAACTTTATTAATATATCTAGTACGTCGAAGGATACTAAACTAATCAGTCTTTTGAGACTTGATATTTTGTGATCACACCACTGTTATGTAATAATGCACTGACTCTGGGAAAATGGTTTTTGGGTGTTAAAGTTGGTATCAGAGAAAGTTTAGTACAAAGGTTTGAAACTAGATTTAGATCAACTCTAATCAGAGCACATAACCCTTATATAGACTTTTAGGATTAGTATAGAGGAACTTCCTAATATTTTTGTATTGTACAGATTTTGTGTGTTTTCCAAGAAATACATAATTATCTCGATACGAGCAGGTAGAGGAGGCTCTAGCATAGATGTAACTTGTGGTAAAACCCAAAAACACCACTTTGAGCTAGACTCGAACGTGAATTGGTGCACGACAACGAGCCTTGCTGCACTCTTGGTTTCGACACTCCTCGGGGATATGCGTAGGATAATTCACATTTTCTTTACAATATTATTTTAAGGATTTTAATTTATGATGTGAAAAAATAAACATCATTAATCCTAAGGAGTTTTAGATTGAAAATAAGGTGTTATGATATTCTCTAAATAATTTTATCACTCACACTATGGTTTCTTGTGTTAGTCAATGGTTGGATTCCAAGGAAGTCATAGAAACATTGAACATGACATAAAAGTTGGGCATGGTGGAGGAAATGAGCAACTAAATGGAAAGTTCATAGGTGTAAAATATATTGTGTTCATGCCGAATCAGTTTTCCAAAAATACGATCATTAACATATATATTAACCAACTCCCAGACACAACAATAAAAAGAAAGGTTGTCAATGATAAGATCTCTAGCAGTGGAGACCATGGAGAACAGAAAGCTCAATTTTCATCATGCAACAATTGTGTAAGGAGACACCAAGGGAAGTGTCTCAATAGAACAAATAAATGCTTTATGTGTGGGAAACAAGGACATAAAGTAAATAATTTCGGAGGAAAAAAGAAGAGTACTGTGGAAGAAAATAAAAATGATCCTTAGAATCCATTTACAGTCATTCGCTATAAATTTAGGGGACCAGGGCATTACCCGAGTGAATTCTCTATTCTATAGGAAAACCCCATGGTCAAGGAAGAACATACGTTGAAATAAATGGATAGTGAAATGTTTAAAAGTAGTAGTTCTATTTGTTGGTTGTATTACTTTGGAAGACTTTTCTCTTATGTGTAACCCTACAGTTTATTATGTGAAAATACTATTTTATGAAGAATTGTGTTTTCTATTGTTGATATAGTTATAAATAACCATTTGGGTTTATATGATCCTTGAATTTTAGTTAATTACATGTTATTAAATTTTTGGATGAAAATGTGAGGTATGAGATAACATTTATGGTGAAATTATGTTATGGTTATTTTGAATAATTTATCTCATTTTGGGAATGTTATAAAATTTAGTTTTTGAAAAATGATAACACGTATACCATGTGACAACTCATCATGTTGGAAAAAGTTGAAGGAATCGAACCCACAACCATGGTGTGATTGGGATTTATCACCTACCCCTAGACTACCTGAAGTCCCATGTTAGTGTGACTAATTATTTTTAGTAAAATGATTTTATTGATCAATAATAAGTTTATTTGGGATCTTATGTCTTATCAAATGAATATCCTTAGTATAGGAAAATGAATTGGGGATTAAGTGACAAATGTTATTTTGGAAGACGTTCGCTCTGTTAAGAATACTATATGCCTATGGAAAATACAATACTATGGGATTTCATTTTAGTATTAATGGGTGATTTTTATCTATGTTTTTATTGTGGATTTATTGTGATTTGGGTTATTTATGGAATTGATTAACCTATCATAGAAAATATGTGATTAGGTTAATTACTTTTAAGTATGTGACTTTAAGAGTAGTCGATGTTATTTGAAAATACAATTTAACATGGAAGACTATGTAATCAAATTCTTCTATGTTTTGGGTTTCAATATTATTTTGGATTATATTAACGGATTTTAAGGACAATTGTTTATTGAATGGTATTTATTAAACTTTTCTATTGTTGGCTTAATTTTATAAATTAAGATAAGTATTTCTTTCTCTAAAGGATTATCCTTTTGGGATCATCGGATCTTGTACTAACCATTTTGGTTTTGGTTAATCTATAATGACAAGGTAAATATATATATTTTATGCTTTGTGGATTATGTGATTCTCTAGAAGTTGATTCAAGTGCTTCAGGTGTGACCACGTCATCTTAAATACTCATTGTTTGAAAAAAAGATGATTTAGTGGTAGAAATTTTTTAAAGGATGAAACTCTACTTAAAGTGTAAGTATATCTCTTTATGTTGTTATTAATTCTAATAAATAAATTTCTCAACATTATGAAATGGAACTTAAAACAAAAAACATTATCCTTTTACTTTTGATACTATGAAACTACTGAAATTTTATCTTATCACAAGTTTGTGGTTTTCTTGTTGTTAACTTTCTCCTAATCTTGTTTTCTATCACTCTCCACCAAAACATGACACTTATTTTATCTTCCATATTCATGTTTTCCTACATTGAATCCTAGTCAGGGTTATCTTGTGTGACCATTGTACTTCTCTTTCTTTCATTTAATGAGATTGTTTTATTAACTATTTTTCTGATGTGAGACTTTCAATGAAGTTTACAAGCCCAATTTTAAAATTTTGATGATGAAATTTCCAAAAGGTGGGAATAATGTAACACCCCAAGAATTCATAGAAAGTTATTTTCTTTAAAGTAATTCAATAGCTTGCGCTACACACAATACCGAGTTCGAGCGCACCACGACTTACCAAACTATCCTATCAAAAGCGTTTATGAATGGTATTAACTAAATTTTGTATTTTATATTCTCCATATAATTTTATAATCCATATTATGGGTTTCTAATACATAATATAATAATAAATTCATTTTTTCAGATAAAAGAAGTATTTTTAAAAAAGAATGCAATTTTACAACCTTTTAATGGAAAAACCTTTTATAAAAAAAATTTGATAGTTTTATACATACAATTTAATGAAATTAAATTATTCTTTAGAGTCGTGACATAAAAATTTATTTTGGATAAATTTTTGATACTTTTCTAATAAATTTTATAATTAGATGAATATGGAAAAAATACTAAATTTTAATTGAAAACTACTTTTTTAATTTAAATAATTTATAGTCTTAAATTTTGTATTTGAATGGTTTGGAAGTATAATTAAATTATATTTTTATCATTTAATACAATTTAGGTGATTTTAAGTAATTTCACATTTAAATTTGACATAAACACATGTCAATCTTTAGATGGTTTTTAATTTTTAAAAACACGCTTTTCGGTTATGACAACGGGAACTAATTTTAAATTAATTAATGAAACATCTATTTTTTGAATTGGGTAATATTGAATTCATTTTTTAATTCATAATATCAATATTAGGTTAGGGGAAATGTTTGGTATTTTTCTGAAAACGTTCAATTTTTGATGAATAGTGAAAAACAATACGTTATAATTTAAAACCGACATTTTATTTAAAAAATTATTTTTTATTTAAATTTATTATCGGTCAAAATATATGTATAATACCTAAATAATTTAAATTTAATTCATTGGTGTCATTTTATAAAAAAAATTAGACGTATAAAATTTTATTGAACTTTTTAGCGTCTTTTGCCCACCTCCTAGGAGCATTTGCAAATTCGTATAAAACTTAATTTTACCACTTATATGATTGTAATTTCAAAAATCCAAGAGATAAGGTTGACATCAGTATGTAAAATGTGGTTCAATAAGATGAAAATAATTTTGGGTGAATATTCACTTTTTTACTTTTATTTACCACGGTTAAAAGTAAACAGGGTAATTAAGTGTAAAAATGAAATCATAATTAACCCAAAACATTTCCTAATTCTATTGGATAAGTGTAATTATACTAAAAAAAACCTTAAAAATAAAATATGATCATTTAGTCCCAATCGGATTGGATTAGGACATTAATTGTTATTTTATTTAATGAAGAGTTAAAAGAGTTAAATTTAATGTTTAATAACTAAACCATTTTTAATATAGGGTTACACAAAATATAAATTAGACTATAAATATTTACTAGAATTATAAAAATATTTCCTACATAATGGTATTTTATTTATAATTTGTAGACATTAAATAATTAAATTTATTTATGATACAGTAATAACCGTACTAGTGAAAGATTATAATAATTGAAATTATAAATATCCAAATAAATTTAATTTGAAACCTTTTATGAATTTATCTAATTATATAGGTTAATATTACAGGTTAGGGTTGGTCAAATGAATTTTTTTCTAAGTAATAATTCTGTTATAAATTTATGAAATACAAAATACCAAATAGTGTGAAAATTGACATAAAAGAGTTTTAAAAACAAATAATATATTATTAATTGATATTCTATTCCTAAAAATATAATGTTCAGAAAAAGGTCATAAATAATATTATATATGTCATTAATGAACCACTTGAGGTTCCCTTGGAAGTTTATAGTAAGTTTATTAACCATATAATATAAAAATACAAAGAGACATGGTAAATTTAAACTAATTAACTTGGAGTTAAATCTAAAATATAAGGATAATATAAAGACCCAAACCTATATAAAACCTATTGGTTGAAAGTTTTTCGACCCATAACCACCTTATAATTTAATAATTCATTTTTAGCCATTAGAAACCAAATATTATTTAATTATAAAAGAATATTTCAATCTTTTCCTAAGGTGCCCCTCACCCCTATTATAAAAGGGCACTTCCCCTTATCTCTAATTCACACCTTCAAAGCCTTTTTTTCCCAGACAAACCTTACCCAAAAATTCTATAAAAAATCCTAACTTCATACTATAAGCCTTCTATTAGTCATAAAGCCAACCTATGGAGCCCTTTTGATAAAATCAAAAGGAAGAACCCGAAGAAGAGGTCAATATTTCATCACCTCTTTCAAATTATTTTCTTTTCTCACTCCCCCTATGTTTGTTTTTTCCATTATAAATTAATAAATCATGTATCTTATATATACTGTGATGTTATTATAAATATGGTACAACCATATTCATTATTCTATCCATCCTTTAAATGATAAGTCACCATACGTGCGTACGTACGACATACCGTCTCCACGTCGCGGTGTAGTTGTTATTCAATACATTATTATTTGGATGGGTATAATAATGATGTGTAATTGTTGTAAATAATAAATATAACATGATAATGAATCTCTATATATTATATACCATCCAATTACATAATATTTTAATAGAAAAAGAATGATATTGTCGCTCGTGTGTACGTAAGAATTATCGTCTCCATGAACGCAATGAGATTCATTCCCCATCATATCTATTAAAAAATAATTATCATTATAAGATTAAAAATAATGTTTAAAGACATAATATAATTCTGAATATGAATAAGATACATCCTATTCATAACAAACATTACTTACATAACAAAGCATAAAATGGAAAATGAATCAGTTAACACTTGAAACAACGATAATACTAAAATATTATTAACAAAGCAATACTGAAAGATCATATATGATATCATATTAATGTATATGATTCTTGAATAATTTAATAACAATTATTTCACCATTATATAAGAAGTTAATTTTCCCTCGACCATGGAAAAGTACAACGTAATGGGTTTTTTTATCTCACTTTTAATTCTATGAGGTTTCTATTGTTCGCCACTTATTTATTGAATGTGGTGTATTGTGTACTTAAATTTGATATATATTATAATTATTCTATTTATATTAATTTTATTCTGGGATTAAATTTGTTTTTATTAGCTTTTGGTCATATGAATCGATTGATTACAACCAAGTAAGTGTTTTTCATCTATCTTTTTTCCCGTCAGATTCAGGCTATATTGGTCACTATTTCCTTTTGTGTGGCATATTTACTGTCCATGATTATATTATCGGTGTAATATAATTTAATTTATGGTTATTTAAATCTTCATTGTATGATCCTTCTTTCATGGGTTGTATGTTTCATAAGTTACCAAATCGGTAACGGAATCTCAAATTTCAATTTCCACTCAGTGGGCTTTACACATACTTCATTGATTATTTTAATCCAAGATTATGTGAGGAATCACTATTTATTAATTATTTCATAGTTTCCACACCCCTTTGTGTGGATATACGTTTGATACACATAATCAATCCATTGAAAATTTCTCAAGTCATTGATATAAACTTGATCTTAACTCAATTTCCACTCAATGTGTTAAACATCAAAGTCATTGGTGTTGTTTTTACAAGAATATGTGTGAATTTACTCTGATTGATTTACACTGAATATCCTATCATATTGAGTGTATTTATATTTTTCACACATAATTATATCATTTATTTATCCTTTACCTAATGATACTGTATTTATAAGGGATTTCATATCAATTTACATTCCTTTGAGTCTTCTTTGTTGTTATGCACCAATTCATTTTTATATGTGGTATATACTATCCTTTAACAAAGTATATCATGAAATAATTTATTCTCAAGATATTATAATGTTTTTATTACCAAAATTATTTGTATCAAGTGTCTGTTATTTGGTTAGGAACTATAACTAAAATATCATTTTAAATGTTTTAAACATTTATTCTTCTAAATCATTCTCATTAATGTCCATGTTTTAGAAATGGTTTTAAGGATTTATTGATATGGACATTATTGTTTTAAAATTAAAATTCATTTTAAATGTTTCAATGTTGTATGAGACACTTTGATTCAAAAATCGATTTTTAAATAGATTCTTGGAAAATATTGTGACTTTTAAATGATTTCAAGAAAAAGGGGGATATTTCTATCAAGTAGTTTTGATTATTATTTTCATATATGTCAATATCCTTCATTATTCTTGATTGAGGTTAATCTGTTACAATAAAATCTTCCATATTCTATTAAATGAGTTAGGTTTGACTGTGGGTGTGCTATTTTTTTTACCATTCATGGTTTGTGGATAAAGTATTTACATTTTGTATGCTAGTTTTAATACGAATGTTTATTTATGTTTCAAAATTTTCATTTAAGGAATGCATTAGACTTATTAAGTGATCGGTGGAGCCTATTATAGCTCCATGATGCATCATAAGGTCTCATGAATCAAACTAGTATCTTCTCCCAAGGCCTTGTCAAAATTTTATTTGTAGTCTTCGCACAAGTCCTTGACTATGTCGTTATGAAAGTCTAGAATTATGCATTCCATCATTATAAAAGTGGCTATTGATATTTCATGTGATTATTCAACTAGTATAATATCCATGTAAGTATGTAAATGGAATTATTTTGATTTATATTTTAAATATTATGATGATTTTTATGTTGAAAAGGATTTTGTTTTAGTTTTATAAATTACCTTAAATGTTTATTCTTATTTATGAAAGTTTCTGCTATATTGTTATTCTTACTAAGCTTCTAAGATCACCCCTTTCTATGTTTTATTTTATCCAGGATATGAAGAAGTATATTATGATTGGCCTGTAGGGATAATATATGGGATCTCATTGTTGTCTAGGGAAACAATTTTGTTGTTTTTTTCCATTTTATGATGTAATGTAGACCTTATGAATGTATCTAGTACTTCCAAGGCTACTAAACTAATCTGTATTTCATGACTTGATCTTTTGTGATCATGAAAATGTTATGTAATAATGCACTGAATCTGGGTAACTAGGGTCAGGGCGTTACATTTTTAATGATATAACCTATTTTTAATATTTTCAAATTTTATTTTTTATTATTTTTTATATATTCTTTCAACCAAATAGATTTTTACACAAATTTAATTTTTAATAGTCTACTCCAAACATATTTAGTTTGTGAAAATTTTAACAATCATTTCAACATTATTTTAACAAAAATATATACACCAAATTATGATAACAATCACAATAGAACATCCATCACACTAAAGTTTTACAATGTCAAGCAATTTTTACTTCTATAATAGGTTTGGTAGGCATTTCAAGTTTGAAATTTGGATTCTTAACTAGATGTTCATAGCTACTATGGGATCACAATGTTCAAATTAATGGTAGTGTAAATTAAGAGATATATTTTATTAATTTTTTATTTTAATTACCAAAATAATTAGCACATTTATATTTAACACAAGTAATATTAACACTAAGGTTTTAAATAAAACACATCAAATTTTGATTAAATTATGCATTGTTTGATCCTCACCTGAAGTGAGGTGAATGTGAAGAATATTTGAAATGGAGTTTTGAATTATCATAAGAAGTTGAATGATATTTTTTTGATAGTGATGAATGTTATGAGATTTTGAAATTTAGTTGGGGTTTTCATGAACTTTGTAAAACATTAAATTTAAAATAACGGTCATTCCATTATTCACTTAAATTGGGTTCCACTGGTTTAATTTGTTCACTCACTGAAATGTTGTTTGAAAATTTAAAACCTATTAATTATATGATCACATGTTTCCTAAAAAAATAATAATTGGAAAATAAACACATAAAAATTAATTAAACCAAAAAAAATGAAAATCAAATAAAATACCAAGACAAAAAAACCTAAAAAAATCAAACAAAGGATGTCCGACCCCCAAAAATTATTTATTTAGAATTTTCCCATTATGAAATACTTTATATGATAAATGAGATTAAAAAATTATAAAAATGGAAAAAACCAGTAATATGTAATGAAATAACCTAATACATTGAGTGGGTTCCTTTATTAAGCCTCCAAAAAGCTGCCAAGTGTAGCCTAAAAAGAAAATGGGAAGTAAATAGTTAAAACATCAATATAATTAAATTTAAAAATTTAAAAAGGATAAGAATCATATTTTGGATCCCTATATAGGTGATTTATTTTATACTACACATATCTAGATAGTGGTAGTGATTTATCCCTTGTCTATAGGATAAATATATTTCTTATTAAAAACAACCCAAATGAAGTTTCTCCAAAATATTAAAGTTTTTATTCTTATAAAAGTTCTTGTGGATAGATATATTCATGTCCCCCTCTATAACTATGTATTTGTCATTGATTATTAGTTAATGGATCCAAATATATGGGAAAAATCACAACACATGATCTATATGTAGGATGCTCATTGGTTACTAGAATTCCATTTTTAAATTTCGTTTATCTTTAGTTTTAGCTTATATTTCAAAATAATATATATAAGTCAATTTATTACCATCATCCACATGTGAAACTGTCCATATCTCCTTTGGTTCTACCATTTATCTTAACATTTGAAAATCACTTCCCTCAACAAGTCTTCTATATCTAAAAAATCTCTCCACTGGAAATAAATAGGCATAAAATCTACACATGAAAATGTTTTTATAATTTATTATTAATATAATATGACAAAAATAAATCAAAGTTAGAGGTTTCTCCATGTGTTATCTTAGATGCCAATTATTTTTCTATAACCACAAGGAATATATCTTTTATATTGGATGCTCAACACTCCATTATTTCATTAAAATATTTTAGATAATCAGATGTGTCCCCTTCAATAATAAATGTGGTCAAATGAAATAAATGTTCATTGTAAAGGTGTGGGGGTTCAAATGGAATTCCATCTTCTATAATATCATAATAATAAATATATAAATTATTTTTATTTCAAACACTCAAACCAATTAAGAAATCATGATTAATTTATTCCTTTTACCATGAAAAAGAAACAATTTAATTTTTTTCATTCATTATCATATTATGATAAGGTTATTCAATGGACGATGTGTGTGAGATAACATTTCCCATTTATTGAGCTTATTTTGAGAAAACAATTCTTTTAACACTTTTATATAAGTTGAAATAATTTCCATTTTATAAAATACTTCATGATTCATTATAACATTTTGTCACAAATATTATTTCAAATTCACATCCTTGTTAGAATCATGGATATATCCTAGAACATGTTAAGAATAGTAGTAATCAATATTGAAATATTTTTGACATAAAAATTCTAAATTGTTCTTGAAAATTATGATGATATAAAAAAATATATTAACTTTAAAATCCACACCAACAAGAGTTCTATTGAATAAAGGATTTTTTTGATCCCTTTTAATATTTTATCCCCATGAAATTTAATATAATGGTTAATAGGTTTTTCTCTAAAAGAGGATATAAGCTAAGTTCAAAAATAACACTTAAATATTCTTTTCATTGTTGTGTAGAACAATAAAAATAGTGATTTAAAATGTTTAAATAAAATTAAAAGGAAACTGAAAATTATTTAATTATATAAAATTCATGAATTAATGTTTGAAATCAGAAGCATTCCTGATTGAAAAGTGTAGATCTATGATACTAGTAGTGAACTAGATTTATCCATGGTACACTCTCTTTATACTTGTTTAAAATAATTATCGACAAATATTTATCAGTGTTCACCCAAATACCTCCTATTGAATACCTAAATCTATATTGAAATCATAATAAGACCTCATTATTGGTGTGGATCCTCCAATGAAATTGATTTGATAAGATAAATAAGTTCAAAAAATCATACATTATTGAACTTACTATTCTCATAAGAACTTATTTTCCTAAGAAGTTAAAATTTTAAGATCAACCACATTAATTTCATAAATTTAACTACCATTTAGTATGGTTTATAAGATAAGTCCATTATAAAATAAACCAAATGATCATTAAAAGAAAATAGTTTATAAAAAATTTCAGAAAACATTAAGCTAAATCTCAAAAGGAAATTTGTCATTGGGATTCCACTATCCATAACTACCTAGAAGTTTATACTAACATGGATAGATCACCTCTATGTGAACCCCTATGGATGGTCCCATCCTATCCTATCTAGTATAGTAAATAATATTATATTGTTTATGGATATTATATATTTCACTAATATAGGGAAAATATTTAAATTTAATGAAAGACCTCCATGCCTATGGAAACTTCATGTTCATGAAATAACCATTATGATCGGCATCTAAGTGGACAAAACAATTACTCTTTAATGCATGTTGGAAAAAGAACATTGTATGGGGTTTTCACTTAGGAAGTAATAATTTCATTAACCTTTAATTCAATATTAAATCTCCCTTGATCCCCAGCCTCCTTATATTTATATAAATGATATCATGGGGTTGAGACAGCCTTTTTGTTGAAATACTTTGTACATGATTCTTATTCCCGATAGTTTCTTGAAATTTCAGAATATAAAAAGTTCTATTTTAGAATTTAAATCATTTTGTAAGAATTTATTCTTAATACATTAATTTATTAATAATTATAAAGTCTTATGGGATCAAAAATCATATGGTATTCCAAAATGATGCATGTATTTTCCAAAAGTATCACATAACTGAAAATCTTACGAGATTCCTTGAAAAGGTCATACGATAATCAGATAAGTCATACCGACTCACAAAAGTCTTATGGGTCTTTATAAAATTCCTTACTAAGGCCTTAAAATTTCATAAATATCTCAAAAAAATATTATGATCCATGAATTATATAAATTTTATCACATTTCTTGTTCAAAATGAAAATTGTTTTTCGAACATAAAATAATAAAGTGGTATGTCAATAATTTTATAAAATGAAAACTCTTAAAAAATATGCACTTTTTATTTTGACAACTAATAAAAAATGTTTAAATAATATAAAAATGAATTAAATACAATTAAAATATAAAACCATTGGGTATTTATTCCTAAAAATATGAAGAAGGGTGATGAAACTATGATCGTTATCAACCCACTTCAGATAAAATTTCTTAAAATATCCCCAAATGGATTATCAGTTATTCTCATAACCCGATCCCATCAACCTTACATACATAAATAAAATCATAACATAATTAACCATTAAAAATATATCTCCACTTAACCTTTCAATACACTATAAAGTTCAAACCATATCTTGGAATAATAAAAGAATGATAATTGCAATGTTCCTGGACCTGTTCCTTCAAGATATTGTTAATATAATACCTCGATCAAGCCTCCCCATCCACTAGATCCAAATTTCTAGAAATTAGGGACTAATACATATCATGAGGAGTCTATATCCTCAATATCATAACTATATATTAATATAAAAAAATTAATCAAATAAATCCCAGAAAAATCAATAACAATCAATGAGATAAATAGTATTGAAAAATATATATACTCACAAAAATATTATATACAATGGCACACCAATCATTCTTACACATATGAAATCCCTTTATAGATTTTCGGGGGATAGTTTTAGGTTTTTTTTACCAGAAAACAATATATATAGCATGTTATTTCTTAGCAAGTTATACCTATACTTCTATTAGTTTTTTAACAACCATTGTTACCTATAACACTAACCTTTCCTTCACCTGGACCATCGATTATTAAATCTACACATATATTAGTTTATACATGTGGGATGTGTGTCTACATATAACTAAATATCACTAATATACATTCAGAATATTCTAAAACATATTATAAATTTATGTGATATGGTTCAATAGCTCATGGTAAAAGTAAGCACCCCATCCAGGACATTATATTCTAATATTACACCACAATATCCATCCCTTCCAACTTATTATAATGATTTTGTATTTTTCATCTCTATATCCCAAAAAATAATAATATTCATCAACCCCCAATGGTCAATGACAACTCCTCTCCAATGGTCACACCTATAAAATAACACAAATTCCAAAATTTAAGACCATGACAGTAGGCTAAACATTCATACTGGTGACCCAAAACCATTATTTATATCTCTTTTATAGTAGATACCAACGTCATAGGTCTATAGTTATAGTTTTAAAAACATTTTGGCTATAATATACATATTTCCCTAGTTTAGTAACCATTGAATGATTTTAACCCACAACGAAAGTACTTAAATGTTGGTTTTAAGTGTGATCCATCAAGTATACTACTATAATTTTATAATTATTGATGTATCATTTCCTTACTAAATTGATTATTAAACAATGTAATAAAAAAATCTAAACATGATTTTTTGGTTTATAACTACTGTTAGAGAATCATGGCTATATTTATTTTTGAGAATATTTATAGCCATGGATAGAAATAAACTATAGAAATATATAGAATTTTGATATGATTTTTAAAACTAAAAACACATGATTTATTTCTTTCATTATATCATTTCATTATTATTAAATATAAAATCTATTAAAAAATATACATATTATTTATAAATTATAAATAAAAATTCATAAATATAATTAGCAAAGTGGGATAAAATACCACCTCTTTCAGAGCTCGGAAAATTAGAAATAAAAAAATTGCAAAACCATTATTATTATCATAAATAAATAAATATCTTGGAAAAGTAAAATATAACTTCTTAATTTAATAAGAATTACAAAAATTATGTCATTTATTCATATAGATTATATACTATTTAATGAAAAATATTGTTTTCATAAAAAAAACATTATTATTAGCTTTATTTGGATCAAGTAATTCATATTTTAGAATTCTAAACCAATTTGAACTAGGAAAATTTAGTTTGGATAATTATGATCACATTGAATATAAGATTTTCATTCACTTTGTTTCTACTAATCACAAATGGTTTGAGAACTGTTTTCCTAATATTTTAAAAAATAATGTTTTACTAGGTTTTGAGTGTTTTAAGACACTTTATAAATGATTTATAATTATAAAAAGGCCTTTAAGATCATTCCAACAGCATCCCACATCCAATTAATTCACATTCTATTTATAGAGTTCAAAAATAATGCAAGAATCATTATTCTAAATATTTTATAACAATTCCAAATTTTTTATCCATTTCTCAAATTGGTCATGTGTTTGGTAAATAGGAAAGTATTTTTTTTAATATAAAAATAAACATTTGTTAATTTTACATGCATTGGATGTGGAATTGACATGTTTTTTTCTCATATAAGTCAAATATGGAATAAAAAGAATTGTTTCAAATGGTAAGAAACTATTTTTTCCCTAAGGTTTCAATCCTTTAATTTTGAGTTCAGTCTATTGTTTTTTACCCAAAATAAATTCCTAGTGAGGCTATGGAAGAAATGTTGGGTCTATGGGGATTGTTCAGAGCCTGAAACCCCGATAGGTGGAAGAAATAAATAGGTACCACGGTTAGTACAAACCATGTATCCCAACATTCACGGTTTCTCCAAATCGTGTGGGGATTATTAGAGAGTGGGAAAGGGCACATGGTTTCCCCAAATTGTGCTCTCATGGCCGCATTCCCATGTAAAATGTTTTCAAATTTTAGAAGAATAATATCACGCAATTTGTTCATGGTTATTCAAGCTATGTGCATGAAATGTCTGGGTACCCTTATGGGACAATGGCCTTTGCAATGTTGGTGTACAATTTTTCCATACATTCACTTGAACAATGAGACCCTATAATTTTGTTTAAAATTACTATTTTTACATAATTACATATATGATTAAACATACTTCTAGTTTTCTCATTCTACTATAAAATTACCATAATTATCCTCATTTTATGCTCAAACCTCCATTAAGCTCATTTAATTGATATAACTCTCTTCCAGACTCTGATTCTGTCTCTATTTGTCTCATTGAATGAACACCAGTAATATATTCATTCATCTAGTTCCTTTATTCATTTTTCTTCTTATAGATAGATTTATTTAGTTGAAGGATCATTTTCCATATTTCCAGGGTGTTCGTTTATTGGACCCAAAAAAAGGCTGATATTGGATGAGTGATACTCTATATGTATAAGTTTGGTGGTATAGTATTTGTCCCATAAGTCATGGTGTTTTATAATATACGTTATGTGATTCATGTTTGTTTCACCATTTTTCGCCTCTGAATTAAATCATTCATTAATTTTTTGACCTGTTCAGGAACCTAATGACCTTATTAGATCCCACGATACATGTGAGTTCATCATCCTCAGTGCATGACACCTCTATGAGTTCACCCTTTACAACCCTAATATGGTTGTATGATCATATAAAAAAACACCTATTGTAATGTTTGTATTTACCTTTAAATAGTGATATAATTATTTTTAATGGATAAATGTAGTGTTGTAGCATGTTTAACATACTTTTAAAGTGAAGATGAATTGGATAGAGGTATGTGGCATGAACACTTCACCAAATTAAATCGAACAGTGGTTACACCCTTATTACTTGTTAGTTCCCAGTCAAGATGATTATATCACTAAGAGGGGGAGGGGGTGAATTAGTCATTATTTTTCTATAATGTTTCTTTTGATTTGAAACAACTTTGACCTCTTATTAAAGATTATATTCCCTGTAGAAAACAATTCAAACACACATCCATAGGAACACAAGTATTTACAAGGTTATTATTCAATAAGAATAACTATGACCTTGGTATGGTATAGAAATGATCCAGTACCACAAAATACACTAGAAAATAGTTCTTATATTACAACGAGTATGATATAAAATTTTACTTGTGTCGTACATTGAATACAGTCCAAAAGTATGTGTGTACCCTCTTAGCACAAATAGGGTAAAATTCTATTTGTGTAGCAACACATGTTACATATGCTTCTTTTCAATTTCCAAAATATATTCAATTGAAAACACCTTTTCAATTTCATACTCAATAGAAGGTAAGAACTTCCTCGACTTTGTTAAGGAAAAACCAGCTCGATTTTACCAATACATTTTTCCCAGTCCGGTTCCATAGAGTATGATTCTCCCTTATACGATTTTTTTAAATTTTAGAATTGTCAGTACTATTCTCCCCAATAAGAAAAATTTATCTTTAATAGAATAAGATAGAGTGGAATCATAACTACTTCAATTATCATCCTTCCTCAGTCTGAAATTCCCAGTAATAAATTTCCAATATGGAAATCTCGATTGTATTAATCCATCCCCATATGATAATCAGCCAAATATAATTGACAAGCCAAATATGGTAATCATTTGAGTATGATAATCACTGAGTATGAAAATCTACCGAATACAATGTTGTGACCATGTCTCCCCTCTTTTACATCTCTATCAAAAGCTTATTCAACAAAAGTGAATACATAAACTTATTCTTCTCTCTAAAACTCGATGTTTTTCTCATATAAATAGTACACCAGTCATCAGAAATGTATAATGTACTTTTCTAATTTTATAGGTGTCCATTACGAATCTTTTTTGGGAATCCCAAAAAAATTCCTACTTATTCAAATTCACCTTAATCACATGTTCCCCTAAAATCCTGGAGAAATTTTGACTTCATCAACTCTTCTAAAAGATTCTCAACTCTTTTACGATCTTCACTTCTTCATACTTTCATTTCAATTTCCATTCTAATTTCTATTCATGAGTCCAGTTTTCTTGGTCTCATTTCTTCAGTACGAAGCTCTTTATCAATTGAATACAATCTTTCTATTGAATGTCAAGCTCCCCCTTTAGCACATCCAGTAACCTTCTTCACCTCTTGTCTATAAACTTCTTAGTAATTTTTTTCTTGGAATGGTTGAGATACAAGCTTCTTCTTATCTTATTCTCTTGAAGTAGTTGAAAATTACACTTAAATATGATTCTCTAGATGACCTGAGTAAAATATATTTTATTACGATCAATCTGAGTATGAATATTCCAAATACAATAATTATGAATATGATCATACTAAGTATGATCTTTTTATTCCTAATCCAGAGTATGATTATCCTAGGTATGAATTTTTTTTATGTATACGATGGATTTTTGGACAGTACTGTGCCTTAATCTGATTATACTGGGTATGATTCCTTTTTGAATTGTAGCATCTCTTTATTCTCTTCCACCCATAAATGAAAAATCTAGGTACGATTTTGAATAACTATTTTCCCCTTTAATCAATCAAGCTTGAATCATATGTTCTCAAAACAAATCATGATTTATGTGAAATAAAAATTATCAAAGCATTGTCAGATTTAATTTAATCATAGTCAATAGACTCTGATGCTTCAAAAAACCAATGACTTTTTCATAATGGTCCAAATTTAATCTAATGACCATTTACTTCCAGTAAGATGCATTCTCCATGCAACTGATTCTCTTTTCCCAGATAAGGATCAATTCCTTATAATGATCTTATCCCATTTTGGACCCTAGACATGTCCTATTATTTTCAAAACATCCATCAATACTATTTTCACCAAATATAGAGTGTAGTGATTTAATTTCTTCAAAATCATTCCTTGAAAAGAAAAAAAAAGAAAATGCATGAAAGCCAACACTTTCCTCGTTAGCATGTTCCTAACAATACCCCATAAAGATTTTTTTCAACCAATTTTTATGAATCACTGAAATTTGTATCCTTAATAAATGGATTATATATCAATAATTCTAGGCCTACATGAGCTAACTCATTGTGGAAACAAGAATCATTGAAAAATATAGAATTATATCCAAAAGTGGTGATTATGAAAACCTATTTTTTTCATCGACTCTTCTTCATCCTCCCTGAAATACAAAACAAGTTATTTTCTTACAACCACACAAACAAATAGTTAGAATATTTCACTCTCAAAACAATGCTAAATTCATATATTAACCACAATGCTCTCTTTTAATCGTAAATACATTGATTTATCAATCAATTCCCCCCCCCCTTTGAAAAAAAATCAAAAGGTAAAATGAGGGAGGGGACAAAAATGAAAACCTCAACCTTTATGAGAAATAGGTTGGACACCCATGTTCAACATCAATTTATAGAATGATTCTGTCGATATTGGTTTTGTGAAAATTTCAGTAAGCTTTTTCCCATGTTGGAACTTATTCTAGATTCAATTCATTCTTCTCCACTATTTCATTGAAGAAATTATGTTTTATATCAATATTTTTTTAATGAGAATGTTGAATATGATTCTTGGTGAGATTGATCGTGCTTTTATTGTCACAACCCATGAGCAATTGTATCATCACATCAAAAATTAAATATTTTAGTTGAGTTTTCATCCATATAAGAAGAGTAGTGGGTCGAGTGGAAGCAACATACTCACCTTCACCCATATTGAGATTTACTGAATTTTGTTTATTTGAATACCAACTAACATAATTGTTTCCCAAGAAGAATACTCCATTGTATGTGGGTATTCCATCATCACCATTTCCTCCCCAATCAGAATCTGAATACCAAAAAATTCAATACTATATTAGCTTCCATACATAATTCATAATTCTATTGTGCCTTTGATGTATTTTAGAATTATTATTTCCATCAAGTAAATGTGATTCTTTTGGAGTTCTCTGAAATCTTGCACATAATGTAAAAACATACAAAATTTTGGGTCTTGAGGCAGTCAAATACAACAAACTTCCGATCAACTTTTGAAATTTTTTCTGAACAAATTATTTTCCTTCTCCATCTTTGGATGACTTTGTTCATAGTACAATTGGTGTGGAAATAAGTTTTTATTATTCTTTATTAAACAACTTAAAAAGTTCCTTATAATTATTTTTCTTGTGATAGAAAAATGTTTTCATTCCATTGATGTATTTGTAACACAAGAAATTATATCATTTCCACCAGCATGGACATTTCAAAAACTTTTTCATTTATTCAGCAAACCTTTCATAACTTCTTTCATCATTCCAAGCAAATATAATATCATCATAACAAACAATCACAATGAGGGGATACTCTTGACTTCATCAAATGTAGATATTTCTATCCACACTTCAATTATTGAAATTCATCTTCGTTAAGAAAATATCTAGTTTGAAAAATCTTGCCCCTGGAGACTGATTTAGGCTAAAAAAATCTTTTTTTAAACTTCAAGCATAACTTTCATCTTTCTTAAAAAAATCCACAATATTTTTTAAATATAAACTTCTTATTTAAGATCACCATTCAGGAAGGTAGATTTAACATCTTTTTGAGTGATCTCATTACCTTGTTCACCAGAAATAACTAGAAAGATTCATATTTTCATGTCTTTTCACTAGATAAAAGGTTTCCTAAAAATAAATTCCTTCAATTTTTGAATACCCTTTGCACACCAATATTTATTTTTTTTACCTCCTCTATCTTGATATAGCTTGTTCCAAAAAACCCAATTATTGCCAATAAAATATTTGGTTTTAGGTTTGGGTATTATTTCCCATGTATAATTCTTTTCAATCTGATCCACCTCTTTATTCATGGCCTAAACCCATTATAGATACTCAAGATCTTCATTCACATCATTTAGATCCACTTTATAATGCAAAAAGTATTTGTAATAGAATTTTTTGTTCTTCTTGTCTAAACCTTCTGGTGTTGATCACCAATTATATTCAAAACTTCCACTTTATTCCTCATTCATGTATGAGATTTTCTAGAATATTATTCATTACAAGAAATTGTTCTGTCTGATTCTTCTTCTTGAGTAGGAATAAAATTGTTTTTATCATCATTAGAATGTATTTATTCAAGTTTTACAACCTCATTTTCTTTCTAAATATTTTTTTCTTTATCACCTCTTTCAATTAATTTCACATAAAAATAATCAAACATTAATTTTCCCTCTTTGTTAAAAAATATATATCTTATTCTTTCTAGAGCATACCCAATAAGGATTCCATATTCACCTTTCTGTTCTATCATTCCACAGTTTCCACATTTTTTTAATAATACATTGACTCCCCAAAAATCTAAATTGTTAAAAAAATTATTTTTTTCATAAAATAATTTGTATAGAATCATATATGATTGGAACCGATATAAACAATGGTTATGAATATAAAAATTAGTGCTCATTTAATTCCTATAATTGTAATGAGAATGTCCACATTCATGTAACATGGTTCTTCCCATTTCCACTAATATTTTATAATTTCTTTCAGAAACCCCATTTATTTAGGATGGTATGGGGAACTATACTCATGCCAAATTACATGCTTCTCAAGAAAAATTTCAAATTCATTACTTCTGTATTCACCACCATCATCAGTTATTAACTTCTTCACCGAATAATCACTTACTATTTTATCTTTCCTACTACAAATTTTTAACAGTTTGAAATCATATGATTTATGTTTCTTATACATAAGACAAGTAATGAGAGTAAAATCATCAATAAAATTGATGAAGTACATATCTACATTTTTTTCATTATCCCATAGATGTCAGAATGAATCAACTCAAGGGGTTGTTTTCCAAAAATATCAACTTTATTATTCACAAAATTTTTAATCATTACTTTCCAAAACATTTTGCAAAACCAATCTCTTATTCTTATAAAATTAGGGATGTCTAAAACATTTCTCTTTAGAAAACATGCTCATGTTTCTCTAACACATGTGTCCCAGACTTTTATGACAAAATTTATTATCTTCCACCATATCATGTAAAAATATATTTGTATTTCACCAATATGAAACAAATTTTCTTTTGTACATTGATCTCTTGTAACAATATTTCCATATTCTTCACTTTTCACGACAAACCCATATTTCCAAAAGTTAACTTTGTTCCCCTCATCACACAATTGTGAGACACATAGAAAGTAGTGTTTCATCCCCTCAACATAAAAATTTGTCTTGGGTTTCAAAATTTCTTTTCCAATGATGGTTGATCCAACACCTTTTATTCTCATAGATAAATCATTGAATAATATAATTGTGAATTATTTAGAATCATTTACATATTTTAAAAATATCAATTGTCCTTTCATATGAGAAGAACAACAACTATAAATAATCAAAGGTAGTTCTCCTTTTGTTGCATTCAATGTGATTTCAACCACCAAAGCTTTTACTTATTCCCTTTATTTTATCACATTAATATTTTGAGAATTGTTTAGAATATTTTGTTCTGTCAGAAGAAAAATAATGCATCCTTTTGCAAGGTGTCCAGGTTGTTCGCATCATTCAAATATTGTTTCCAATGGTTGGAACCTATTTTAAATTTTTACTCCGTCTTTCTCAACCTTTTCAGACTTATTATTTTGAGGAAATTGACCCCCCCCCCTCAACATTTGACTTTCAAAACCCATGTAAAAATAGAATTGTTTTTTGAAAGACCAATACATATTTAATGTATGTTTGAATCCACCACAATACCAGTAGTAACCATTTCATGGGTATTTTACTCTGAAATCTCCATGTTTATTGGAACTGTGAATACGTTTCTCAGCCACCTTATCCTATTTATTTTCTTAGACACCAACCTTTCTATTATCAATCAGAGTAATATATTAATTTCATTCCTTGTCATAACCAGAATTATTTATAACATTTCTAGACTCAGATTTTTTTAAAAAAAATCACACTCAGGGTTCTTTTAAACATATGAATTCTAGAATTTATTGTTCTTGGACATATTCATAACATTCCCTGTATTCTTCATTTCAGAATAATTTATATCATTCTTCACACCCATTAAATTTAACTTTTGTTGAACCTTATCTAGTTTCTCATTATGAAAAAATTCACCAACATTATTAATTATTTTTTTAAAACAGGTATTTTTCATTTTACCTTTAAAATGTTTTTGTTGGAAAATTTCCAAATATTTTTCTTTTTATTTCAAATTCACCTCTATATTCTAATTGTGATTTTTTTCTTCTTTAATAGATTTATTCACTCCATCAATATCTTTTATAATTATCTCATTATCATCCCCAAAAAATTCTTAATTTCTTATTAAGGAAGATTCATCTTCAAAATTTTTATTTTTATTTTTAATCATTTTAATATTTCTTGGAAATTTTATCAACTCATATTTCAAATGGTGTTCTTGTTCAGTTTCTTCTTCTTTATAACTACTTATTCTAAATTCCTCATCAGTTACTATTATAATAATATAATTTTCAATAATATATTCACCTAATTTTGGGGAATCAATATCACGTTCTTCTTCTTCTTCAACATTAGAAAAGAATTTACTTCTTTTGGAATTAAATAATTTCTTATCCTTCCCAATGGAATACTATTTTTCTTTGCTTCCTTGTTTCTTCCATGATATTCTTGAATTTATTTCATCTTCATCACTATCACCTTCTTTCTTTCTTCAAGGACAATTTTTATCAATGTTCCCTATGGATCCAAATTCAAAAATATTCAAGGGAAGTTTCCATTTTTTACTTAACTATACCTCTTTTCACATTTTTCGAAAACAAGGATAAAATATTATCAATATTTTTACATACCTCATCTTTAGAACCAGATTTTCTAGCTTCATCTTCAATAAGAATCTTATTTGAATTTTATTTCATTGCAGAACTGAAATACATTTCCCTATCAATATTTTTTTTCTTTTCATTGCTTTCTCCATTCATGTTTCATAAGTAATGAGAGTGTTATGTAAATCATAAAGAGATAATGTTTTAGGATATATGTCTTCCATTGAAGAAAATTTTTCATCGAAAATTTTGGGAAGGATTCTCAAAATATTTTCAACAACTATAGAATTGTATAAATTTTCTACAAGATATCTGATAGTACTCATAATGTCATTTACCGTGGTAAAGAAGTCCCCAACAGATTCACTGTCACCCATCATCAAGTCTTCATAATTAAATCTATAGTTTTGATTTTTTTCCTTCTTCTCTTTTGTATTTCCTTCATATATTTGTTTTAAATTTATCCCATATAACTTCGGGTGTGAAAACCCCTATCACCCTTATTAATTAACTTTTATAATGTTTTGAAAATATATCTTTCTTAGACCTTCCATCATTCTCCATATTCTCCTTATCAAAATATGTAAGAGTAATTTTTAAGTCAATAGGAGGAAAACCATATGTTGCAGATTCATGGAAATCATACCCAATAGAAATAAGATAAGTCAAAATTCAATCATTCCACGTATGAAAATTTTTTCCATCAAAAATTGGAATACCGTTACTATTCACAGAATTTAAATTCTCCATCGGCAAATAATAAGATAAGGTATAATTTCCTCAGATACCAATTGTACATGCCTAGTTAGGATGATTATATCTCTAAGAGGGGGAGGGGGTGAAACAGTGACACATTATCTTTTTTTTAATTTCAATTAAAACAACCTTCTCCTCCTATTAAAGAATCTATTCCCTACTAAAAATCATTCAAACACACATACACACCAACACAATTATTTATAAAGTCCGCTATTATATAAAATTTTTTTCATTCATGGTATGGTATGGAAATGATCCAATACCACACAATCCACTAGAATAAAATCCTTTGATTCAATGAGTAATATATAACATTTGAGTTCTGTGGTACTTCGAAGACAATCCAAAAGTATGAGTGCACCCTCTTAGAATTAGAAGTGTAAAATGATATTTGTGTAACATATGTTACATGTGATTATTTTCAATTTCACTAATGTATTAAATTGAAAACACTTCTTGAATTTCTTAACCAGAAGAGGGTATGAACATCCTATAATTTATTAAGGAAAAACTAGTCTAATTTTCCCATTACGTTTTTCCCAGTCTGATTCCTCTAAGTTTTATTCTACCTAATATGATTCTTCTCAATACGATACTTCTCTATATGATTATACAAAATACAGTAAATTTAAATTTGACATAATATGATATTGATGAATCAGTAACACTTCAATTCTCTTTCTTCCTCTGTCTAGAAATCCTAGTTCGAATATCCCAGTATGGAAATCCTGATCCGATTAATCCTTCCCGATAAGATGATCAACTGAATACAATTGAAAAGCTGAATATAGTAATCATATGACTACGGTCATCACTATGTATGATGATCTTCTGAATATAATTTTGTGATCTTGCCTATTCTCTTTCACTTCTCTATAAAAATATTCTTCAAAAAAAGTTAAAAGGGAAACATCCTCTTCTCTCTAAAACTCATAGCTTACCTCTCATGAATTGTAAATCAGTAATAATAAAGGTACACTGTACATTTCTCCATTAATAAGTGAAACTTAAGAATCTTTGGTGGGAATCCCAAAGAAAATTAATACTTATTAAAATTCACCATAATCTAATTTTTGCCTAAAATATCAAGTGAATTTTGACTTCATCAACTCTTCTTTAAGATTCATGAATATTATACAATATTCACTACTTCTTCAGACTTTCATTTCAATTTGCATTCAAATTTCTATTTAGGATTCTGATTTTCTAACTGATTTTTTATTATAGTGGTCGGTATCAATTGAATATAATCATTCTTTTGAATTTAGAGCTCCACATTTATAACATAAAACAACCTTATTCACATATTCTCTTTAAAATTATTCAGTTTTTTCTCTTTACCCAGTAGATATACAAGATTATTATTTTCATATTCTCTTGACCCAGTTTAAACTTAATCTTGAGTATGATTCTCCAAATGACCTGATTATGGTATATGTGATTACGATCGGGCTGATTACGAATGTCCTCAATACGATTATTCTGAATATGATCATATTGGATATGATATTTTTCTTCTTGATATTGAGTATGATCATCCTAGGTATGAAAATTCCATTATGCATTTGTTGGATGTTCAGATGTTATAGTGTCTAAATATGATTATACAAGGTATGATTCCATTTTTATTGGAGGCATATATTTCTTCCCTTCCACCCGGAAATGATAAACATAGGTATAATTTTAAATAACTCATTTACCCTTTATTCCTTAAATATTTCATCATATGTTCTCAAAACAACTCATGATTTATGTTAAATAAAAATCATAAAACCATTGTCGCATTTAATTTTATCATTTTCAGTACACTCTGATACTTCAACAAAACAATCACTTCTGTTATACTAGATCTAGAGTGAATCTGATGACCATTTATGTCCATTAAGATGCATTCTCCAAGAAATAGATTCTTTGTATCCAAATAATGAAAAATTCCACATAAAATTCTTCTCCCATTCTTGACCTAAGACAAGTATGATTATTTTTGAAAACAACCATCAATACTAATTTCACCAAATACAACGTGATATGATTTTATTTCTTCAAAATATTTCCTAGACAACAAAAGAAAACACATGAATATAGGAAACATCCTCTTTAGCTTATTCCTAACATTATTAATGAATTCAAATGAGTTATGAATTGCCTTTTGGATATTATTAATAGAGTTTATTATTTATAATTGATTTAATTGGTCATGGTGACCCTTATTAAATTTCATGCATGGGAATGGGGACCCTACAGTTGTGATACTGGAATGGAGACCCTAGGGATATGATTAAGGAATTATTCCTCTTATAATAATGATATGAGCATGATTACCCTATTGACATGACACTAGAATGGTGACCTCTTGATATAATATATAGTCATGACGACCCTAATTGTTATGTATGTGGAATGAAGACCCTTCTTTATGATGATACTAGGCATAGATGCCCTATTACTATGATATTGGGAATGTTGTTCCTTATTCATGTTATTCTGGACATGGCATCCCCTGAAACATGTGATAGACATGTTAAAAATTATGAACACCTGGGTTATGTCACGGGTCCAGGATCAAAGAAGTATTTATATATATGGTTTTAGACGTCACAACATATTTAGTTTTTATATGTGTATACACATGGTTACTTTTTCCAAGAATATTCAGCTTAGGTTAAAGAATTTATTGTCATCCTGGTGTCCTTATAAAACTATATTCAACCCCCTTTATAGTTTTATTTATTGCTTATCATTTTAACCTTCACACTACTATATTATTTGCACTGAATAGATATTTATAAACACTATAGTTGGTGGCCTCTTGAGTTTATCTCAAACCACATTTGGGAAAATGATGGTAACGAGGAAGATTAT
Organism: Viscum album; assembly: GCA_963277665.1. NCBI lineage: Eukaryota > Viridiplantae > Streptophyta > Magnoliopsida > Santalales > Viscaceae > Viscum > Viscum album. The sequence continues at coordinate 620,768,856 of OY728139.1, forward strand.
ATGGATTTATATAGGGACAGGGTAAAGTTCCCAGTGGTTGATATTTGGTTGTCTTATGGAATTGGAGTAGGAAGCATATGATCGAACTATGGGTCGTGATGCTTGTGGATATAGGCCTTTTGATTCTTTTTTCCTTTTTAATACATGTATTTTATGGCATTCTTTCTGGTTCCTTTTTTGTTATAAATATGACATATCATCATTATTTGTATGATACCAATTATTATTGATATTGGTAATTTGTGTCATCTGCATGTTTAATTTATACAACCAGTCTTCTTTTTACATATCTATTTCATTTTTTTCTATAATATTATCATGGGGTTATAGTCTCTCCAATTTACCACTTTATACCATCACTATAAGTTAGCAGCCTCTAGTGTATGGGGAGGTGCTCTTGAGGCCTTGTGGCTCACTAGATTGGGGAACTATTCAGTGGAATCTAGTTTGGTACATCACAAAGTGGTATCAGATCAATTTCATTTATTTTTTATTGTCATTTGGGAATATTATATAGAAGATTAATAATGTTTTAGAATTTGGTAATGAATGTTCATATGAGTATCTAGCCCATGTACAGGGAAAGGAAAAATTACCTATGATATGACATGTTTTCTATATTTTACTTGTTTCAATTTATTTGATTCAACCATTGGATGACGCACATAATGCGTGATTTTTAATAATATGATTGAGGATTATATTATAACCTTGGATGGATATAACATGGATGAATTGAACCTCGAATCATTTTAAGAACCCTACTGGATTTGTATATCATACATTATGTCATATCATGTTTAATTACTATGTTCATTTCTTGTAACATGTTTCGGCTCTTATTTTTATACCCATGAACTATGCTAACATTTCATACAGGGGATTAATAAGTGAATTTTCATGCTTTAATGGATTATTTACTTCAATTTATAAGGTTTATGGGACCTTATAGATTCAAAGTGGTGATCTATATGGTTCAAGATTTTAATGAAAATTTTTATATAAATGAGAATGAAATTAAATTAAATTTATTATAAAAAAATGGTCCCCATTAATTAGGAATCCCAATTTTAATTTAAAGGGTATATTCCTGTATTTATTGGAATTGAAACATAGTATACATGGACCATAGACTCAAACACAGAGCTTGACATAGACCCTACCATTGTAGTGGGTAGTAGGTAGAATCTCTTGTTTTATTTATAAATGTTCATATCACCCCAACCGGTCTCTTTCTGTAGGTAGAGGGGTGTGACTATTAAATATGAGGTGTGTAACTATATTATTTGTGTATATATGATCATTACCATGATTGAACATATCTATGGAGTGCATTTGGAATTTTTAGATCTATTCCACCAACATGTTCACTAGGAGGGTAGTGACGACCATGCTCCATAGGTGGTGGTCCCTAATCCACTAGTGATACCTTCAGTGGTGACACCTATGGAACCTCCTGTTATCCCAGATGAGGGTGATGATGTATAATTTTGAGGAGAGTTTTTTTAACTTGTGAAAATGATACAGGGAGCTATGCAACCTACCCCCTCTATGGGAAAGCTTATGCGGGAGGTTTAATAGATACACCCACCTATTTGTTAGGGGATGGTGGCCCCCAGGCTGTAGATTTATGGAATCATATGGTCATATCTATATTTTATCAACATGATACACCTATTGATATGATATTGATTCATTACACTTATATGTTTTTTGGATCTTCCAAACACTAATAGGTTATTTAGAACCATGCATGTTAATATCATGAGGTGATTTGGAGGGATTTCCAATTGAGATTCATTGATTATTTCATTCCTAATACCCTAAGGTCCAATCATTTTAGGGATTTCATGAAATTGTAGTAGGGTTATATTAATGTTATGGACTACTCATATCATCTTACAAAGCTTCATCACTTTGCGCATATCTATAAAACTCATGATCTAGTGAAAGAGAGATGATTCAAGGATGGGATTTGGCATCCTATTCGTTCTCATGTGAACCTATTCTAGTTGAGAATCATGTATGATATGGTGAACTATGGTATTATCACTAAGTGAAACATATAGATGGAATATTTTGTGGGTCGGGTTAGTTCCAAACTGAGACATGGTTGTGTTTTGACTAGTGGTCGGAATGTGCTCTTTGAGACTATTCATGTAGCATCTTGCCTTTTTCTAACATAAACTTTATTTACATTATACAAAACTGAGGATCTTTAAGGTTTAGTGTCTTGGAAACCAGGAACTTAATACATGAAAACATAAATAATTCTTCTTAAACACTCGAAAGGATTCTTCTTATGTTCATCCTAGGTTCATTACTGCATCTCATAACCTGGGGACATACATCAAAAGAGAGGGTGAGCAGAAGGACTAGTAAGGGAAACAAGGGAAACATTTAACATGTGAACTTGAGATACATCAATAAAGTCATGAAAAATAAATTCAAGGCATGAGAAAGAAATCATGAGGCATATCATACTAAAAATAACGTATTTCATAACATGAAGATGTGGCTACAAAATTTAACATTGGAAATCATTTCTGTTTCAACAAGGTCCATCCCCAAGGTGTCATTAAAAAATACCAAAGTTATTCACCAAGGCGTCGTTAAAAATTGTCATCTCTAGAGATTAAGTCTTTACCCAATGCATTGGAGAGTTATCAGGGCACACCCTTAAATTTGTCTTTATCTTCATGTGAGCCACATATATCATCATCAATCATTTCATAAAAACCCATATAGTATAAAATAATTGGGTTTCATTTCATAATCATAATGTTTTAAAAACTCTTTTAAAGACATGATCTTTATGTCACTTTAAACCCACGGAAAGGGAAAGCGCATCTCATGTATGTCAATACCAGAATTTAAAATAGAAAAACTTGGTATATATGTTAATACCCATATAGAAGAGAGAGCTTTGAGTATTCACTTAATTAAATAAAAGAACTTTAGAAAAATAGAGAGATATTTTGAGATGGAAATTCTGCAGCATAACGGCTATGTTTCTGGGTTTTAGAAATCATTGAAAAGAGAGGGGACACGGGTAAAACATTAATAAATGACCCATAAAACAGTATAGGGACAGAATATGAAGGATATATGAACGTGGTAATTAAAATTTAAGTACATACCATTTGAAATGAAAAACTTGGAAGGAAGACAAAATTTAGATTTCTCTTATGAAACTTCGGCAGCCTAACGGCGTTAAATAAACTTCAAAAAAAATGAATTGAAGATCTCAAATAGGGTCTCTCATAATATGAACATAAAATTTCAGTATTATAGATATATATTGAATACCCCAACATAAAAAAAGAAACTCGAAATACTTGACATGAACGTAGAACTTTGAAAAATGAGAAAGGTGAAAGAATCCCTTAAAAATTCGGCAGCCTAACGACACCACTTAAACATTCTTAAAACTAATTGATGAGAGAAAGAGGGGGTCCCTCATTATATGAAAATGAAAAATGGAAGTAATAGGAATATAAAATAACATCCTCCATCATAAGAGCATTGATCATAAAAGAAATGACATAAAAGAGATTACTTGAAAAAAAAAGAGAGGTAGAATCCCTTACCTTAAATGTAACTCTTAAAACTCAAAGGTTGGGACCTTGAGAGGATTTAGTGCACCTTGGGAGGACTCCATGGGATGTAAGGAGACCATAACATCTTTGAGAATGATTTTGGAGTCAAAAGTATGAGAGAAAGGCTTGGTATTTATATGGAAAGTTAGGGGACAAGGCATTAATGGCCAAGGGAAACCTCATCAGTGGTATTGGCAAAACCATGGTCTTTCCCATGGTATTTGCCCAAGGTATTGGCCACTTGGGACACCTTATACAATAATGCATCCCCTTTAGTCTTCCATCCCTTAAAATATCTCATGACATCATCATGATGCCGTCATGATGTCATTAAACATACCGAACCCCTAAAACTGTATTTTTACTATTCACTAAAAATTCTTTTTTTCAGAAAAATATCCAAAATTCACATTAAGATAATATCAATGCTATGAAATAAAAAATTAACTCCTATTATAAAAATAATTTTCTAGATATTTTTAATACAGTTTTTAAATAAAAAATGCTATTCACCCGAAAAAAATAATACTTGACTATTAATTAATGAAACAGTTATTCACCTATTTTATTGAATCACACTACTTAATAAAAGTGCCTAAATTATATTAGTACTTTATTTAAGTGATATTACTAATCCATTTGGTAACATTACTAATTCTAAGCATAATATCACTATTCATAAAACACTATTTACCAAAAATTAAGTTGATCTTATTAGACTCTAAATTCCTTACTAAACACTTTTGCAGAAGACCATTTTTAAAAAATAATTACACATGATTAATTATTTAAGGTTTAAATAATTATTTTAAAAAATCCTTTTTTTCTAAATTCATCAATAAAATACATCCTAAAAATATCTGACATTTGAAATTTCACAAACATCACTAAAGGAAGATATCTCAATTTATTCATCCGAAAGGATTACACGAAGAAGCTACGGTCTCGTCTCATAGCCCCTTATAACACCAGCATATGACCTATGTGTAAGGTGTGCTATGGTGAAAGAATCTGAGGGAGTCTTGGATAACATTTCCCTAGTAGTAATCTCCACTAACTTTAACTTCTCCCTTAAGGGTTTCCGTTCAATCTTGACACGCTGTAGTTCGGCTTGGGCTTGGTCCAAAGCGAATCCCAACGATGCCACCTCCTTCTCAAGCTCTGATTAGTGGGCTTCATAAGGTTCGAGTCTACCGAATGAATCCATCATCTCCTATTTCTACATTAACCATTAACATCTCTATTAAATCGTTAGGAGTATGTTAATATAATATTCAAAAAGTTTGGGTCGTTACATTCTTCCCCCCTTAAGAAATTTTGTCCCTGAAATTTTATACTTGAGGCCTAGTCGAAAAGGTGAGGGTACTTTTGCTTCATTGTTTCCTCTGGCTCCCAAGTCGCTTCTTCATACTTATGAATCCTCCAAAACACTTTCACAAGGTGAGAAATCTTGTTTCGTAGAACCTTGTCTCTACGGTCTAAGATCTCCACTGGATGCACCTCATAAGAGAGGTCATGTTCCAGTTGTACCACCTATGGGTTCAGTACTTGCAAAGGGTCGGGTATGTACTTCCTCAATAGAGATAAATGGAAGACATCGTGAACTTGAGCTAGGTTTTGTGGAAGTTCTAGATTATAGGCCACTGCTCCAATGCGATCAAGGATTTCATAGGGGACAATGTACATAGGGAAGAGCTTCCCTTTCTTCCCAAACCGCATGACTCTCTTCCATGGAGAAATTCGAAGGAAGACTATGTCACCAACACCAAACTCCAAGTCCCTTCGACGGTTGTCAGCATATCTCTTCTACCGACTCTGAGTAGCCTTTATGTGTTGTTGGATGGCATGAACCTTTTCTGTCATCTCTTGGACAAGATCTAGCCCATGAATCATTCTATCACCATTTTGATCCCAACAAGTAGGATTTCTACATTGCTTTCCATATAGAGCTTCATAGGGTGCCATTTCAATACTCGAATGGAAGCTGTTGTTATAGGAGAACTCAACTAATGGGAGGTGTTGATCCCATCCACCTTTAAATTCCATTGAGCATAATCTCACCATGTCTTTAAGTGTTTAAATAGTCCGTTCAGATTGGCCATCAGTTTGAGGATGATAGGCCGTACTAAAATTCAATTCAGTATTCCGAGCATGTTGAAGACTTATCTAGAATTTTGATGTGAATCTTGGATCACGATCAGACACGATGGGTAGTGGTACCCCATGCATCCTTACCACTTACTTTACGTATATCTTGGCAAGTTGATCCTGAGGGAAATCTTCCTAAATAGAGATAAAATGGGTGGTCTTGGTGAGATAGTCCACAATAACCCATATCAAATTGTTTCCTTTGGATGTTTTCGGGAGACCAGTTACAATTTCCATATTGATATTATCCAACTTACATACTAGTATGGGTAGCGGTTGTAATACCCCCTTAGTAAGTTGTAATTCTGCCTTTACTTGTTGACACACCAGGCACCTTGTAGTGTAATCAGCAATCTCCCTCTTCATGTTATCCCACCAATAATGATCGCGAAGGTGTCTATACATTTTAGTGCTTCCCGGATGTATTAAAAAAATAGAGTTATGAGCTTCATCCATCAGTTATTTCTTTATCTCTGGAATAGATGGAACACATAGTCTTGTATGAAATTTCAATACACCTTCTTGATCAATACTGAAATCAGGAAACTTCCCATCCTTCACCGCCTCAAACTTTTCCTGCAACAAAAGATCTTCTGTTTTATCCTTCTTGATCTTATCTAGTAATCAAGTTTGAGAAATTATTTGGGATAGGGTTGATTATGTACCTTCCCTTAAAATTCCCATGTCTAGTTTTACTAGATCTTTAATCAAGGGATCTCCTAGGATCCTCATTATTTCAAGAACTACAGGGTCTTTCCTGCCTAACGCATATGTGACCTTGTTTTATCTTCTAGGATGATAATGAATTGAACAATCATAGTCTTTAATAAGCTCCAACCATCTCCTTTTTCTCATGTTCAATTCTTTCTACGTGAAAATATACTTTAAACTTTGGTGGTCAGTGTATATATCACATTTCTCCCCATAAAAAGAGTGCCTCTATATCTTTGGAGAAAAAACCACCGCCACTAACTCTAGGTAATGTGTAGGATAATTCTGCTCATGAACCATTAACTATCAAGATGCATAAGCAATTACCTTGTCATTTTTCATGAGGACACACCCAATCCATTTCAGAGATGCATCGGTAAAAATAATGAATCCTTCTCCGATAGAGGGTAGTTTTAACACAGGTGCAATAACCAATCTCTTCTTCCGATCTTGGAAACTTTCCTCGCATTCCTTTGTCCAGATGAACTTAACCCCTTTTCGAGTCAACATGGTTAGTGGATTAGAAATCTGTGAAATGTTTTTCACAAACCTCCAATAATATCCTACTAAACCAAGGAATCTACGAATCTCAGTTACTACTGTGGGTTGAGGCCACTCCTCCACAACCATTGTCTTTGAGGGTCAACCGAGATTCCTTCATTGGTTACGATGTTCCCCAAGAAAGCCACTTTTTTAACCAAAACTCACACTTGCTGAACTTTCCAAAGAGCCTCCCCTTCCACAGAGTTTTCAAAATAACCCCAAGATGATCTTCATGCTCCTCATGACTTTTTTGAATATATCAAAATACCCTCAATAAAAACTACCACAAAGTTATCAAGGTAGTCCTTAAAGACTCTATTCATAAAATCCATGAAAATAGCAAGAGTATTAGTCAAGCCGAAGGGAATAACTATAAACTCATAAAGGCCATATCATGATCGGAAGGCAGTCTTTGGAATATCTTCCTTTCTCACCCTCAGTTGATGATAACTAGATCGAAGGTCAATCTTGGAGAAGAATTTAGCCCCACAAAGTTGGTCAAATAAATCATCAATTCTTGGAAGAGAGTATTTGTTCTTCACTGTGATCCTGTTCAGTTATCTATACTCAATGCATAGCCGCATTGATCCATCCTTCTTCTTCACAAAGAAAACTGGTGCTCCCCAAGGAGACACACTCGGTCAGATAAACCCCTTCTCCAACAAGTCTTGGAGTTGTTTCTTTAACACTTCTAGCTCCACATTTTCCATTCTATACGGGGTTTTTGATATCGGTTGAGATCCAGGTACAAGTTCAATAGGGAACTCTACCTCTCTTTTTGGGGGAGGTCCATGTAACTCCTCAGGAAATACATCCATGTATTCCTAAACAATCGGGACATATTCTATTTGTGTACTCCCTTTTTCTTCTTCATCATCACTAATTAACTCCATAAAGAATGCTATAGGAGGTTCTTCTAGATAGGGATCAGTTCGGGATATCTCTCCTTGGAAGATAATTGTAGGTCTTTCATTCACGACTGCTGAGATTTCTTTACTTCTTCATTTTATCATAGCATTATAATTTGAGAGCTAGTCCATCCCTAGTATAACATCGAAGTACATCATGGGAATGACTACTAGATTTGAGATAAGATTGTGCTCACTAAAGTAAACACTAGAGTCCTTAAACACTGTTGATGCATGGAAAATCCCACATGGAGTCTTTACTGACAACTCTACCTCTAGCAGTTCGAGGATTGATTCTATATTCTTTGCAAACTTTGAGGAAATAAAGGAATGCGTTGAAGCATAATAAAACAAAGTACTTGCTAGTTTTGAGAGGACAACAAGAGTACCTTCTACCACGTCATTCAGAGCTGCAACTTCAGTTACTGTGATAGAAAAAGAATGACCTTGCTCCCCTGGCCTTTGCTGAGGTTGATGGTAATTCCCCTCCACTGCCCTTGGATTTGGATAGTGATTAGCAATGTTCCCAAGTTGTCCACACTTGAAGAAATGGACTTCGGGTAGGGCCAGAACCATCTTTCCTCTGTCGTTAGTGTTGGGGAGTTGAGGCTTCACCTCACTACAACAATTCCAAGCAATATGGCCTCCTCTTCCACACTTGTAGCACTTTCCACTTTTGATCAAGCAGTGCCCCGAATGCTTCTTCCCACATTTATTGCATGTGGTAAGTTGAATTTTCTTTCCACCTCTTCCCTGATCAAAAGTCTTCCCTAAAATGGGCTCCAAAAATCTCTTCTTGTCATTTGATTTATGAGACCACTGTGTCTCACCAAAATCTAGCTCGACTTTCATTGCACTCCGCACGATCTCTTCGTAGCTATCATAGTCCCGATGGGCTAGATTCTTCTGCAGAAGAGGTCACAATCCACTGAAAAATCTATCAACCTTCCCACTTGTATCCATGACAAAGCTAGTGGTATATCGTGAAAGTCGAGTGAAGTTTATGTCATAGCTTCCGACAGATTCTCTCTCCTTTTGCTTCAGCTCGAGAAAATCTTTCTCCATTCTTGTTCTCATGGAACGAGGGAAATACTTATTAAATAATATTCCCTGGATCTCTTCCCACTCCATAGCTTCCATATCTCCTCTAGGCTTCTTGTCTTGACCACCGACCACCACTGATCGGCTTCTCCCTCTAGGCGGTAAATAGGAAGGGTGACTATTTCTTGTTCCGAACAAAGGAGTATAGAAAAGATATTTTCAGTGGAGCTTATCCATTGTTCTGTAACCAATGGGTCAGTAGATCCACTAAATGTTAGTGGTCATTGACGCATGAAGGACTCAACAGAGTGTTGTTCCCTTCGTGGTGAGATCAGCCTCTCAGCTTGATTCAAGTTATTACTCATAACATGAGTCATTTGGTTCATCATTCCCATGAATGTTTCCATTCCAGCTTCCATCGGAGGTCCGTCAGCACACGGTGCATTGCGGTCACCATATGCACGGTTCCTCCTATTTCCTTCCATTCTCTAAAAGAGTAAAACCATAGTGATAAACGTATTTCATTTATGAATATTTTAACTAAGATTTCATGCTTTGACAATTACATTTCTCTATAATTCCATCATAATGATTCCTAAAAAGCATGTGATTAACCAAACCTATCCCCCGGGAGTGTCGTAACCAAGAGTGCAGCAAGGCCCATTATCGTGCACCAGTTCCCGTTCGAGTCTAGCTCAAAGTGGTGTTTTCGTGTTTTACCCCTATGTACATCTACTCCAGATCCGCCTCTACCTGCTCGTATCCAAACAGGGAAGTTTTTTTTTGATAAACCACTTACTCAATACTTACCAGTATACCAGGAAGTTTTCCTATATTTAAACTTTTCTATAGGGTTCTTCCTAAATTGTTTATATCATAATTTCAACAAATAACTAAACCATCCTTTGATACCAAGTATAGCATCCCACATTTTTCTAACATAAACATTAATTATGTTATACAAAACTGAGGATCTTTATGGTTTATTTGTCTTGGAAACAAGGAACATAATACATGAAAACAAAAAAAAATCTTCTTAAACACTTGAAAGGATTCTTCTTATGTTCATCCTAGGTTCATTACTGCATCTTATAACCTAGAGACAAAATCAAAAGAAAGGGTGAGCAAAAGGCCCAGTAATGGAAACAAGGGAAACGTTTAACATGTCAACTTGAGATACATCAATAAAGTCATTAAAAAGAACTTCAAGGCATGATAAAGAAATAATGAGGCATATCATAATAAAAATAATGTATTCCATAATGTGAAGATGTGGCTACAACATTTAACATAGACAATCATTTCTGTTTCACCAAGGTCCATCCCCAAGGTCTCATTATAAATTACCATGGTTATTCAAGAAGGCATTGTTAAAAATGGTCATCTTTAGAGATTAAGTCTTTACCCTATGCATTGGAGAGCTATCAGGGCGCACCCTTAAATTTATATTTATCATCTTGTGAGCCACATTTATCATCATCAATCATTTAATAAACAACCCGTATAGCATAAAATAAATGGGTTTCATTTCATAATTATAATGTATAAAAACTGCTTTAAAGACATGACCTTTATGTCACTTTAAACCCATGGAAAGGGAAAGCGGGTCTCATGTATGTAAATACCAGAATTTTAAATAGAAAAACTTGGTATATATGTGAATACTCATATATAATATAGATATTTGAGTATTCACTTAATAAAATAAAATAACATTATAAAAAGAGAGACATATTTTGAGACCGAAATTCTGCAGCATAACAGCTATGTTTCAGGGTTTTAGAAAACATTGAAAAGAGTGGGGACATGGGTCAAACAATCATAAATGACCCATAAAACAGTATAGGGACAGAATATGAAAAATATATAAACAACGTAATGAAATTTAAAGGACGTACCATTTGAAATGAAAAACATGGAAGGAAGACAAAAATTTTATTTCTTTTATGAAAATTCGGCAGCCTAACTACGTAACTAAAACATCAACAAAAATGAATTGACGAGATCAAATAGGGTCTCTAATCATATGAACATAAAAGTTTAGTATGATAGATATAGAGATCATACCCCAACATAATAAAAGGTATCTTTAAAGACTTGACATGAAAGTAGAACTTTGAAAAATGAGAAAGGTGAAAGAATCCCTTAAAAATTCGGCAGCCTAACGGTGCCACTTAAACATTATTAAAACGAATTGATGAGAGACAGAGAGGGTCTCTCATCATATGAAAATTAATAGGGAATTAAGGGGAATATAAAATATCATCCTCCAACATAAGAGGAAGTAGCATAAAAGAAATGACATAAAAGAGATTTCTTGAAACGAAAGAGAGAGGTAGGATCCCTTACCTTAAATGTAACTCTTAAAACTCAATGTTTGGGACCTTGAGAGGATTTAGGGAACCTTGGGAGGACTCCTTGGTAGTTAAGGAGACCAGAACTTAGTTGATAATGATTTTGGAGTTGAATGTATGAGATAATGGTTTGGTATTTATAGGGAATGTTAGGGGACAAGGCATTAATGGCCAAAAGACTCCTCATCGGTGGTATTGGCAAAACCATGGGCTTTCCCATGGTATTTTCCCATGGTATTGGAAACTTGGGACACGTCATACAATAATTCATCCCCTTTAGTCGGCCATACCTTAAAATATCTCATGACATCATCATGATGCAGTCATGATGTCATTAAACATACCGAAACCCTAAAACTGTATTTTTACTATTCACTGAAAATTCTTTTTTTTCAGAAAAATCCACAAAATTCACCTTAACATAATATTTATACTCTGAATTAAAAAATGAACTCTATTTTATAAAAATATTTTTCTAAATATTTTTAATTTAATTTTTAAATAAAAAACACTATTAACCCGAAAAAACTAATACTTGACTATTAGTAAATGAAACAGTTATTTACCTATTTTGTTGAATCAGACTACTTAATAAAGGTGCCTAAATTATATTAATACTTTCTTTAAGTGAGATTAATAATCCATTTGGTCACATTACTAATCTTAACCGTAAAATCACTATTTATAAAGCACTATTCACCAAAAATTAAGTTGATCTTATTAGACTCTAAATTCCTTACTTAACACTTTTAGAGAAGACCATTTTTTGAAAATCAATACACATCATTAATTATTTATGGTTTACATAAATATTTTAAAATATTATTTTTTTCAAAATTCAATAATAAAATACATCTTAAAATTAACCGGACATATGAAATTTCACAAACTTCACTAAAGGAAGAAATCTCAATTTATTCATCCCAAAGGATTACACAAAGAAGCTACGGTCTCGTTACATAGCACCTTATAACACCAGCATATGAACTAAGTGTAAGGTGTGCTGTGGTGAGAAAATCTGAGGGAGGCTCAGATAACATTGCCCTAGTAGTAATCTCCACTAACATGAACTTCTCCCATAGGCATTTCCGTTGAATATTGACACGCTGGAGTTCGGCTTGGGCTTGGTCCAAAGTAAATCCCAACGATGCCACCTCCTTCCCAAGCTCTAATAAGTGGGATTCATAAGGATCGAGTCTACCGGATGAACCCATCGACTCCTCTTTCTGCATTAACCATTAACATCTCTATTAAATCGTTAAGAGTAAGTTAATATACTATTCAAAAATTTTGGGTCATTATAGTGCACGTGGGAAGCGATAGCCAGGTCAAACCCGCTAATAGTTATGTCGTATGTCGCCATTGTGGTAATCCTAGAAACAAAATCACCCAGTGTCCTAGATACCCCATTGAGTACTGAGGTTGTGGAAGATTTTGGTATCATCATTGTTTCTAAAGGACATTTCCATATGTTCTGAGTGGGAGAGGATCCATATCAGCTCCACGTTAAAGTGAATGTTTAATATAACCTTTTTAGGTAACTAGTTGGAGTACTACTGACCATATAGGTAAAAGAAGTGGTCATGGAGAAGGTATCTATGCTCCCAATTTACAGTGCAAGTAGAGCAGACCTGCTCCAAGTAGAGAGGACCTAATTTGGTTTATTAAATGGATTCCCTAGGATCTTATGCCTTTTGTGATAACACCCTTAAATAAAAAAGTGGAGTTAAATAAGAACCCACATTTGTTTTAAATGAATGTGTGGTGTTTTGATATATGATGTGATATGTGGAATTGATGTGGTTTGTGTGTGTGGGTTTAATCTAATGTGTAGTGGATAAATTTTTATCTGTGTGGTATAAATGGATGAGATGTAATTTTTCAGTGGGGTTTTGATTGTTTTTAGGGTACTGTGTTGCAATCGGGTTGTAATAGTGGTTGTGGTATGGTTATGCAGTGGGGATGTGAAACTGAATGTGGATATAAAGTGATGTGGATATGGATGTTTGGTTGTGGTTTTGAGCTTATGATGTGTTGTTGGTAATGTTTTACCTACCTATGTTTTAATTTGATTAATACTACAAGTTAATAATTTAAAATGGGCATGTGTAATAAGGAAATTTATTATGGTTTGTATTGATTAACTAGTTAATTTTTATATATAAAAAAATGTGTTGGAAATATGAAATAATATATCTTTATAAATGAAATCGGTTTTCCAGTTAATGTTGTATACACAAATAAAATTAGTTGATATAGTGGAAATCATTGATAAAATAAAGACCTTCGAATATGACTTAAATATTGAAAATGAATTTCGATTTGTGTTCTGTTTTTGTGTTTTTATGAATTTAGAGGTTGAAACGATTTTGTGGATTCTGTGAGATGGTTTGTTCTTGTTATAAAATCATCTGATGGGATTGTGTTCTATAACTCTATATGTGTATACACTCTACGTTCTCTTAGTTTCTATATACATCCCACCCATGTTGAGAACTATGTGAAAAAACCCCCATCAACATAGGGGAGGGTGTCTTTCCCATACAACCCATTTAGAGGATGTTTAGATGGCCACCCGCTCTTCCCTACAACCTCTTCCATGAAAGGTAGGTATTTCATAGACTCTGATGGTCAGAAGTCTATTAATGCATTATATGGTGGTTGTGACGGACACGGTTTCTTCGGGCAGGTTTTTATATGTGGTATCCCTGGTGTATTTGAGATATGTTGTGATGTGGTGTCCCAGGTGTCTTCAGGATGAGTTGTGATATTCATTCCCATCTATCTTCAAGGTGATATGTGGTTTGGGAGGACTGGGTGTGTGTGGAAAGGATGTGATGTGGTTGTGGCCTAGGTGTTTAGGGTTGGGATGTGATGTGGTTGGGTCTTAGGTGTCTGCATGTGGGATGTGACGTGGTTCCTGAGGCCCATGTGTGTGCGGGAGGGCTGTGACATGGATTTGGAAGACGTGGCATCATGAGGAATCTTACCATTAGGCAAGAGCAGCTAATCAATGGGAAATTTGGGAAAGGTACCCTATAATTTATGTGTTTTACATTATGTTATATTACTTTGTTTTCATTATTTGGTGAGTGTGCCTTGGGGAGGTCGGGACGGTTAGTATACATATATAGGTGTTTTTTGGTTATATTTTTCTCTCATGGGTGCATTTGTATTCTCTTTCACATGTGAATAAGAGATTTTGGTTTTTCCTAATGAGAATACATGATTTATCACCCTATGTATAAAAAATGTTTCCAAGTTACCAAGAGGGATTTATGGACCGTGTTATACATTTCTAGATCAGGCCTTTAGGGTTGTTTCTATGTTGTTGTATTATCTATTTTTATCTTTTATGATTACATTTTGAGACTTTTATTTGTATCAATTTAGATTTATACATGAATAGTGGGATGGTTTGGATTTATTTTATAGTATTTCTTGAATTTGATTTTGGTTGATACATCTTATCTCCCAATTTGGTTTCCTTATGAAGGGTAATACCTCCCCTATTGTGATATTTGAATACCCTTGGTTCTAGTCACCATCCCGAGGCCTATTGGGGGTGAAACTCAGGGGTCATTATCTCCCTTTCTTCATTACCATCCCAAGAGGGGTATATTTAGAGGGATGGGTTCAGGACAGAATGGTATTAGAGGTGATGGTTGAGAGATAGGGTGGAGTTCGAAGTTAGGAATAGCAAGGAATTTATGGGTTGGTATGGATATAGTTTCATATGACCACGGTGTGTGATATTGTCTAGTAAAAAATGATAGGACAGGGGACTTTATTGCCCCACATAATCCAGTGAATGAACTCTAAACATACCAAACGACCAAGTGAGGTGGAACTTCTTGTAGGGTAGAGACCTATGAGAGGTACCGACATCATGATGACTTGAATTCTTATTTTTATAGGTTGATTTTGTGAATCTAAAATGAATTAAATGAATCATGAAATTTTTTGTGTGTTTCTCTGAATTTTCCAATGATTTATTACTAGTAAATTAATATTTTTTACCTATTTCATAATATAAACCAAAAGGGAAGGTGTATAATTATACTTAACCGGTATTTAATTTTTGTTAAAAATCATTGTGTTGTTTGAATTTATTATTTCCATTACTATTATAGCACAAATCATAATTAATTGAATCATTATTCCTCTGTTATAAATTTCTAACATGCCATATAGTTTTCCAAATTTTTTAAATTTTTAAAGAAACATGCTTAGTTTATTTTTCTTAGACCTCTAATTTAATTTTGAAAACCCTTATGAGGCATGTAACCTCTAAGTAGATTTCACAAAAAAATGATTAAATAAATTATTTGGAAACCATTCTAAGAAGTATCCTATTTTCCATGTGATTAAAAATGTATCGTGTCTCTTGCCATCTGTAATTTTTCATAATCATGTGTTGTTGACTTGTTGTAAAATGTGGCTTTCGACATAAAAATTCTAAAATTTATGAAAAAAGTCCATCTTAATTATTGATAAATATTATGAATTTGGAAACCTTTACATGAATAACAGGATTACTATTTTTCCTCAATTTTATTTATACAGTATTGATATAACCATATCTTATAAGCATGTGGTATGTTAGAGACATATGTGACATTTGTTTTTGAATTTTGGATAATGATAAGCATACATTGTGGTAACTTTTGAGAGTTAGAACCGTGTATGTTTTTAAACATATTACTTAAGGACTGATAAGAATTATTATTTACTAAAATAACTATACCTCCCTTGTTAAGTTTGGAGTAATTTTCTATTGGAAGAAGGCCTAAATTTGAAATAATTTGTGTGGTAACTAGGGAAATTATATTATGAGATACTTGACCATGTATCATTTTAATATGTTGCATTTAAATTTGTATGTAGAATTATGTTGTCCATATTTGACTCTATAGTCATGTTTTCTTGACCTATGAAATGATTAAGAAATATCACAGGCATGAAAAATCCATTCTTATCTTTCAAGCTTCACAACCAATATGAATTAATATATTGTTGTAGATAGCATGCCTATATTGTTAATAAGTTGTTACAAGAGAATGGTGATCTTCTTTCTTTATTATATGTTAAGGATTCTATGTTTTAAATGTTTTGGATTTGATTTTATGGAATAACAAATGAGGGTAATGCATTTATAGATATTCGTACAATGTCTTGTCCAATTGGATATTATGAAGTAAAAAATGTATACACATTTTTTCTCTTATATGAAATCTAATCCTTCTGTTCAACAAAATCTGAAGAAATTATATATAAATTTGTTCCCCTCCTTAGTATTAATATTTTTTTATTGTTATACATTCCATACTATACTTGTAATACATATATATGTGGATGCGTCCTTTTTTGAGAGGTATCTTCAACGAAAATAGGTTTTATAGTGGTTGTTGTGTCCCAAATATGTCGAGATCCTTGAAAGGCGTCTCATGGGATAGTTTTTCAGACCTTCAATCCCTTTCCTTATGGGGATTTTTGGATTATCAAGGATGAATATTTGTTTGATGGGTATCTAATGTGAGGTTTTAGATAATTCTTAAACCTTCCTTGTCATTGTAGGGTGTTCTTACTGGTTCCTATGTTCATGGAAGTTATTTTTTTCAGCTATTGTTGTAGTTCAGGATAACATGTTTAGTTGATGGTGTTGTTTCAGGTGTAATGAAATCCCTGAGTGGTATATTTAGGCTAGGTTAGATTTTAATTCTCGAGAGTGAGAATAGTTTGAGTGGAATCTGATGTAATGGTTTAGACATTATGATCCATTTCATTGTTTGAAATATCATTTCTGAGGTGTCTGAGGGGAATTCAAGGGTGTTTTTGGGATACGTGAGATGTTTCAACGGTGTGTCACCATGGTGGCGTGTCATCCTTTTCTGAATTACCTATTTTAAAAAAAATTGTTCTGGTGGAATCTAATTCTGGCATCATATCATTATGGTGTCATGTCATTTTACGGGCATGTCAATCTTGTGGAATGTTGTTCTGGAAGTGTCTCATTCTAGCATCATTTCGTTTTGGCAGTGTGTTGTTTTGATGAAATCTTGTTCTTGTAGCATCTCATTCTGGTGGCATATCATCCTGGAAATGTCTCATCTTGGAGGGGCGTCATCCTGGAGGTGTGCTATCCTGGTGGTGTCTCATCCCGAGAGTGTGTTATCCTGGTGGTGGGTGATACTAGCACTGTCTCATTACGTCGGTGTCTCATCCTAGAGGTGTCTTATCTTGGTGGTATATCATTCTGGATATGTTTCATTCCTGGAGGAGTCTCATCCTAGAAGTGTCTTATCCTGGTAGTGTCTCATTTCCAATAGTTTTCTAGTTTTCTAGTTTTGTTAGTTATTTCCTTTTTATGTATATTTTGACAATAAATGAATTTAATGACATGATTTACGGTTTTTACATCCATTTTAATGTCTATCAATCATATCATAAATTTCCCCAATGTATATAGACTTTTAAATGTTCAAACAATGTGGTTTAATGGGATCCACAATTAATGACAATTCAAAGTCATTTAAATTCTCATGACTTGCATATCTAATCCTTATGAGACAATGACCATCCATTCATTCATTCCTTGTCATTTCTCTTAATATGGAAGGTTCTGAAACGTTCTTTCCACAGAAGTCATGTAACCTAGTTGTCGAGGATGGTTCATATTTCCCTGGAATGTTTCATTTTGTACGTGGGCCCCTATTTTGGTGTAGTAAATTTGGGAAGAAGGTTCTGTTGATCATCATTATTCCAAATAGGTTTTTCTTTTGTTTATCATTATCTATACCATGTGACATGGGTTTATTTTTGTTAACTATTTTGAACATGAATTGTAGTTTGTTTTTATTTTTGTATCCATTTAGAGGTGATAGTGATTTTGTGGACTCTTTGAGATTGTTAGTTATTATTATAAACCCAGGGGATGTGATTTTGTTCTATAACACTATATATATATACATTATCCCTTCTATGGATTTCTATATGCACCCGACCCTTATTGAGTACTGTGTTTTGAACACCCACATCGTCACGGGGAAGGGTGTCTTTCCCAAAAATCATGGGGGGATAACTAGCTGGCCACCTACTCTTCCCTAGTCACTCTTTCAGGTGAGGTAATTATTGTATTGGTTGTGATTGTTGGAGGTGTGTTTTTGCATTAGATGGTGGTTCTGATGGCCTAGGTGTCTTCAGGTAAGTTGTGATGGGTGGTATCCCATGTGTTTTTGGGATGAGTTTTGATGTGGTGTCCCATGTTTTATCAGTATGAGTTGTGATGCACATTCCTAGTTGTCATCAGGATGACATGTGATGAGGTTTGTTTTTACTTTTCCATGTGTCTTTAGAATTCGATGTGGTTTGTGAGGCCCAGGTGTCTGCAGCTGAGATGTTATGTGGTTGTTTCCAAGCTGTCTGTGGGTGGTATGTGATGTGGTTCGTGAGGCCCATGTGTGTGCAAGCAGGTTGTAACGTGGATTCAGAATAAGTTGGAGCACAATAATTTTTTCGTTATATAAGATTATCTAATCAATGGGAAAATAGTGTGGGTACCCTACCATCAATTTGAATTACATTATATTATGTTACATGGTTTTAATTATTTGGTCCCCATGCCTTGGTGAGGTTGGGATGGTTAGTATACCTCTATAGGTGTTATTTGGTTCTACAGTTTTATCACTGGTGCATTAGTATGATCCATTCATATTTTCATGAGACACATTGGTTTTTTCAACTAAGTTAACTGTATTATAATCATACATATAAAAAATATGTTTTGGTTTTCAAGGAGGGCATTGTTGACCATGTTGGACATTTGTAGATCGGCCTTTGGATTTGTTGTTGTGTCGATGCCTTTGCTTTTATTCTTTTTAGATTTCATTTGGAGACTTTTATATGCATTATTTTTCATTTATACATGCATCGTGGGATGGTTTGGATTTTGTTTTGTATTTCATGGAGTTTATTTTTTTGATACATCCTTTCTGCCAATCTTGTTTCCTTATAAATGGAAATGTCTCCCATAATGTGAGATTTGTAAACCCTTGGTGCTAGTTTCCATCCCAGAGCCTTTTAGGGGATGGAATCAGTGGTCATTATCTCCCTTTCTTCATTTCCATCCCAAGAGGGGTATATTGTAGGGAGGGGTCGTGACAAGTCTGCTAGAGTAGAACTAGAGAATCATGGGCTAGGTGGAGTGTCCACCCAGATTGTTGGACTTTTAATGGAGGATCATGGATTGCATCATACTGAGTTCTTTCATGTATTCAATCGAATCCGATATTTTATTTTTTGATTACTTTTCATTTATTCCACCTAAGAGAGGGAGATTTTACTACTAAGATTTCTCTTGGAGCTACACCATTTTCCATTCCTCCTTACTTCATGGATACTACTGAGTTTTTGGAGATCAAGATGTATATAAAGGATTTATAGGAAAACGGTTTTATACGGCCCAATACTTCTCCTTGTGGTTCACATGTCCTTTTCTATATGAATGAAAATGGAACCCTCAAGAAATGTGTGGATTATCAAAAATAAAACCAGATTACAATGAAAAACCGGTATCTCTTACCTCGTATAGATGATCTTTTTGACAAACTTAATGGAGTTAGGGTTTTTTTGAATCCCGATTTAAGGTTAGGTTACCACATAGTCTGTGTTAACCTTAAAATATACCACACATAGAATCCACTAGTGAGTACAATTTATATGAGTCCCTGGTAATGGAATTCAGTCTTAGGATTATTCTTACAGTTATTGTGAATTTTTTGAATAGTTTTTTCATCCCTATCTGGATTCCTTTATGTTGGTCTTCATAAAAATCATCATGGTGTATTATCATACTTGAAGTGACCGTGTCACTTCTCTTGAAATCATTTTGAATACACTGAGAGATCACCAGTGGTATGATAAGATTGGAAAATGTCACATATATATTCAAAAGGTTCATTTCTTGGGTCATATTATCATAGAGTTAGGAGTATCATTTCACATGGATAAGGTGAGAGTTGTGGTTACCTAGGAGATTCCGAAGAACATTTTCGAGACACGAATTTTCTTGGGGATAACTGGTTATTATAGTTATTTCATACATGAATTTTTATGCTTAGAAATAGATTTTATGATCTTGACTAAGAATGGTGTAAATTTTATATGGTCAGAAGCCTATGAAATAGCATTTCAGGATCTGAAATGGATATTGACTTTAGTATCGATCATGATTCTTCAAGATCTAGGTAGAATATATATCATGTATTGTGATGAATACAGTATCTAAATAGGTGCAATTAAGATGCAGGGAGATTAGGTCATTGCATACGAGTCATTGTAGCAAAGGCCTCATGAGCAGAATTACGTGACGCATGATCTTTAATTGGCGGTTATTGTTCACGCATTGAATTCATGGAAGACTTACCTATTGGGAGAATATTTTTTGGTGTTTATGGACCTCAAACTCCATAGGTATATTTTCACATATCATGACATTAATATCATGAATCAAATGTGGGTTGAATAACTTTAGTCCGTCAACTTTGAGATTTTTTATACACCCAATAAGGGGAATTTTTTTGTCAATGCTCTGAGTAGGAGGGATAAGAGGCAGACAATTCAGGAGGCCAATATTAAGTGGTAGCTTATGTATCTATTTTATGAGATGAACATAGAGGTGATGGACCTCCATCTACAGTATATACGTTAATAATTATCAGGGAACTATTCACATTTTGAGATAGTGAAGATGATGTAGTTTTTAGACCTTGAGGGCTTGGTCCTTCGGGAGAGACTTACGGTGAGGACCCACCTCCAGTTCGGGTAGTCAATGGTGATGACATTATCTGTATACATCGGTGTATTTGGGTCCATAAATACATTAGATATGAGCTGCTAAATAAGTCAGATGATTCTCAGTGGGCAATACACCAAGATATCTCAATGATGTATCGTGATATGCGCTAATGGTATTGGTGGCCAGGGATGAAATTTCAGATAGTGGGTTTTATCACGAAATGTTCTACTAGTTAGTAGGTGAATACCTAAGATCAGTGGACTAATAGTTTGTTACAGCCTTTACCTATCCCAAAATGGAAATGGGATGATGATGTGATGGATTTTTTAGTTGGATTCCTGAGATCTCCCAGATAATGAGACATAGATTGGGTAGTTTTGGATTGAATGACAAGTGTAGTCCACGTCCATCAAATCCAAGAGACATTATCAGTTGATGACATGTGAAGACTATAATTCCATTAGATTATACAGTTTCACAAGGTCCCTTGTACGATCATTTCAGATAGGGAATCTTATTTCACATCATGGTTTTGTAGGGGTTACAATGATTTGTGGGTCTACCAGTGATTCTAAGAACAAACATTCACCCTCAAACCAATGGCTAGTTTGAACAGACTATACAAGTGTTGGAAGACAAGCTACAGGAAGGTGTCTTTGATTTTTGCTGTTATTCAAAGATGAATATTCCATTCATCATGTTCCCCTACAATAATTGCTAACAAGCAGTGATTCCAAAGGCTCCTTATGAGGCCTTATACGGTACGATGTGTCTTTCACCACTTTGTTGGTTAGAGGCAGGAGAGGAAGCAGTACTGGATCCCCATCTCATTTATGAGACATCATAGTAGGTTCATCTTATCAGGATGTTTATATCTACCTCTCAGTATAGATTGAAATTGTAGGCCCATCACCATCAATGACCTCTAGATTTCAAGGTTAGGGATCTTGTTTTCTTGTGGGTATCACCCAGACTTGGGAATAGACAAATATAGAGGGAAGGATAGTTGTCTCCCAGTTATGTCAGGACATTTTAGATCTTAGATATAGTAGGGATAGTAACCTATCAATTACTATTACCTAATAGCTACCATTCTAAGCATGATATCATTCATGTTTCACAACTTCACCATTATCATGTCGACTATTCTCATACCTTTGATCCTAAGGATGTTGAGTTAGATGTAGATGCTTCTTTTGAGGAGTATCTTATCTGCATCATTGATTGATTCCATAAGGCTATACAAGGCTTTTTTGTCCCTTTAGTATAGGTGCTATGGAAGAAATGACCTCTACCAGATGAGATGTGGTAGTGAGAAGCTGATATATGTGCTCAGTGGGCGAAGTTATTCACAAATAATGTTGTACCACCCTTAAAAGAGTATTTTGTGGATGAGTTCCTTAAATGGGGAAGACTATAAGAACCTCTTTTTATATAGTCAATATCCTTTAATTTTTGGTATATTTATTTGGTCTTGAATTAAAATAAATTCCATGTGAGGAAATGGAGGAAATGAGAGGTATCTGTGGCTTTTTCGTAGCCCAGAACCTTGGTAAGGGGAATAAAGAACTCGGTTGCATGATTAGTAGAAACCATATAGCATAACCCACCTGGTTTTTTCAAACTACACGGGGCTTATCAGAAAGCATGAAAGGGATCATCGCTTTCCATTACTATGTTCCCAGGGTTTTATTCCCTTGCCAAATTTCTATAGTTTTTAGCAGAGGCCTATCACAAGATTTGCACTCAGTTAGTCAAACCGTGTGCATGAACTATGCAATTATCCTTTAGGGATAGTGTCTTCCACCCAATTGGTGCAGATTTTTTCCAACTACGTGTAAATACTGTGAGACCCAATAATTTTGGAAACAATTAACCCTTTTTATTTAATGAAATATATGATTAAACATCCATCTTGTTTTCTCATTCTAGTGGACAACAACCTCAATTCTCCTTCTTTTGAGCTCAATCCTCCGTCAAGATAGGTTTGTTGTTAAAACTCCTATATAGACTACAATTCGATCTTCCTTCATCTAATTGGATGCATGATGGTATGATCTTAATTAAACTTTCATATATCATCATTTTTCCTTATATTGAAGAAGTTATTTTGGTGTAGGCTCATATGCCCTATTTCTAGGGCATTCATATATATTTTTTATTTTCTACCAATCTGGATCAATCTTAAGGCCAATACTAGAGAGGTGATCCTCTATAAACATAGTTTAGTTGTCCTAGTATTTATTACAGACATCCAGATGTTGTAAAATACAGGTTTTGTGTCGCAGGATAGTTTCACAGTGTGTTGCACCTAAATTGAATTTATCATAAATTGGTTGCCCTATTCCGGATCCCAGTGACATTATTAGATCCCAAGACACATGTGAGATTGTTAACCTTAGTGTAGGCCGCCCCTAAGGGTGTTCCCTTTATATGCTTAATTGTATTTTATGATCATATAGCCAAAAACCTTTTGGTGTATTTGAATTTACTTCTAAATGGTGATATCATAATTGTTAATCGATGGATGTAGTGTTGTAGCATGTCTAACACACTTATCAAGTGAAGATGAATTAAATGGAGGTGAGTGGCATGACCACGTCACCTAATTAAATGGAACAATAGTTACGCCCTTGTTATTAATGAATATAAATGGATTATGAATTACCTTTTAGCTTTGAATAATGCCCCTGACTTTTTATAATTGATATACTTGGGCATGATGACCTTTATTAATTATGATTCATGTTCATGGAAACACATATATTTTAAATGGGCATGGAGATCATAGTGATATGATCCAATAATGCCATACATTATAGTTATGATATGGGAATAGAGACCCTATTGACATGATACTGGCATAGAGACCCTCTTGATATGATATAAAGATATAACGATCCTCATTGTTATGTACGAGAATGACGACCCTTCTTGATATGATATTGGACATAGAGACCCTATTACTGTGATACAAGGAACAATGTTCGTTATTCATGTGATATTAGGCATGTCATCCCCTACTACTTGGGATACCCATGTTACTACTTATGGATGCCAAAGTGACACCTTGGGTTCAGGATAGCAGTTGTATCCATATATATTGTTGTATACTTCACTATATATACAGTTTGTATATGTGTATAAACATTGTTAATTTTTTAGAGATTATCTGACATTAGTGGAAGCAGGTACTATCAGCCCGGTATCCTTCTAGAACCAGAATCTCCCCTTTACAGTTTTACTTACTCCATACCATTTTTACCTGCACAATTCCTTATTGTATGCACTGACTGGATATTTATAGACAATGTTGGTGGTGGCATACTGAGTTTATCATACACCATATATGGGTCATCAATAGTACCCGGGAAGATTTTGAGGATGTAGGCTGGGACATGGTCAAGCGCCCAGTGATTGATACATTATTTTCTTATAGCATTGGAGCAGGGAAGCCTATTACTGTGCTATGAATTGTGATTCTAGTGGAGATAGGCCTTTTGAGTCTTGTTTCCTTTTTGATTCATGTATTGTATAGTATGATTACATGTTATTTTTTGTTAGACATAGGGCATACCAACATTAAGTATATGATATTGGTTAGTGTTGATATTGGTTATTTGTGTCATATGCATGTTTAATTTCCGTTTCTAGTTGATATTTTTCTTCTACTATTTACCTATCTATTTCACTGTTGTGCTGTAATGATAATGAGAGTATAGTCTTCCCACTATAGTTCCTTAGAGCATCACCACTAGTTAGAAGACACCGGTGTATGAGGAGACATGCTTGAGGCCACGTGGCCCACCGGCTCAGGGAACTGTTCAGTGGAATTTGTTTTGGTACATCACATAGATTTTAATAGCAATCCGAGTGGGTTTCGTTGTTTTTAAATGTTTCAATCTATTTCTAGTGGGTTTCATTTATAGAAACTATTCCTTGAATGTTTCCTAGAACATCACGTGTTTTATCATTCCACTATTGGTTTTAATAGTTTAAAGAATAATCAATGAACATTATCAAATATTAAAAAGACCATTTATTTTTAGGTTGATTTTGATTAAATGAAGTGAATTTTATAGTGCCAAACAAGTTTAAACTTTTAAAAGGAATAGTGGATAATTTTCAACTCATTAGAAATCAAATTGAGGTGCGATTAATTTCTATAGGTCAAAAATGGAATGGTCATCATTTCATCTATTTTTTAAAGATAAATTGGGTTTATTTTCCATGTTATGGGAATTTTATGTAGTTTTATAAATGTATTTTTATTATAAAAATACATTTTTAATCACTTTGTGTACCTTTCACATTCAAAACATGTACCATTTATTTCTAAAAAATTACATGGTAACCATTGTTTTAAATTTTCACAACATACGGGACTCATTTTACCTATTTTGATCATTTTCCATGTGTTTGATAGATATAAGATAAATCTATTATAATTTTTTATAATTTTCTAGGTGTTTGAAGGTATATTCAAAACTGGTTGGCTGAGCCTCATGTTGATTTTTGCTTGAAGAAGAGCAGGTTGAGAAAGCTTGGGATTTTAGGGTTCGGTGTTCACTGATGCAGATTTGAATATGATGAAGGGGGCCTCCATGTCCTCTAATGTTGCAAATTCATTGACAGAAAAGGATAATAAAAAAATATTAGGTTTAATGATTGTGTGAAGCTTGATCCATGCTTGGATGACCTGACGTGGAAGCTTGAACCTTTGATCAGGAAGCAGATCAAAGTCAAGTGAAAATTCATGTTATGATTATTCATAGTTGATGAGGATCTATCCAGTTGATATATCAAAGATGATTCATGATTGAGATGTGAAACTAAAGTAACGACACTCGAGCAAAGAAAAATCTATTATTTTTTGACAATAATATATCACCCTCCACTACTTTTTGTATGGTGGGTGATCGCCATAGAATACCAGTAGCTGCAATAGTTATTCACCGCCTAATGAAATCATGAAGAGGATATCTAAATTTCCCCATCCACTCTCCCTATAAATATATGAGTTATTGGTGGGTGATGATAGAAGAGAGATATATGTCGGTTTTTGTAAACATTTTATCCTGTTTGAAAAATAATTTGCTATCTTCCTTGTAGATGTAAGTCAGCTGACGGAACCACGTTAATTTTTTGTGCCCCTCTATTTGGTTTGTTCCTTTGTTTTTGTGTGTTATCCAGAGAGTGTGAGGACTCATCCACAACAATGTGGTATCATAGGGGAATTGGATTACCTATAAAGACCAAAAAACATTACTCATTATGAGAACCTGAATCTGTTGTGGTATGTGCTTCCTACTGAAAGCTATTTTCTGCACATATACAGCTCGCTGCAACCCAATATTGGGATCTTCCCCCATCCTCTGCACATCTGCAACCTGATGTAACCCGAAATTCGGATCTTCCCCAATCTGTACATCTAAAATCTGTTTTTTCCACATCTATCCTCATCGTGTTGGAAACCTTTTGTTTTTGTGATCTTTAAAGGTGATAAGATGTGTGTGATGTGTATGGAAACAAGAAGACAAAATAAGACAATGAAGAGGGGGTTTTTGTTATATTGGAAGGTTGTGACATTATCTAATTTAAAATGTGGGTGGAATGTGAGACAAAATTTAAATGTAAGCGAACATGTTTTTTAGTTTTTTCTGTATTTGTGAGTCCAAAAGGAAAAAATTGTTTAAGGGAAAAAACTGATAGGTGGTGGCATATAAGAATATTGAGGGACTTTTTTTGTTGAAATTTTTGATTTCATAATTTATTTTGTATTAAAAAATACATGGGGATTTTTTTTAATCATATGGGATCCGATTGAAGTAATTAAATAGTTTTTTTAAGCATTTTCAACAATTATGGATTTATCTAAATTGTCTATTGTTTAAAATTATGATCTCTTTTTTTTTGTGATGGTGAATCCCAAAGAAAAAAGTCGTATGGTATTTCCCTATGATTCTCTTCTAGGTGCACATGCCGGTACTACAAATACATCAAGACACAGAAGTATTGTGTCCAGTACCAAATTTGAGTTGGATTATAATGTGAAGTTTTGGATATTCTAACTCAATATGAGTTAGATATCACCTTGGAAGAAAATCCTCTCAATATCTCTGATGGTGATCAAAAGAGACTCAACCGTCATTCTTACAGTATGATCCAAATTTTTTTGGATAAAGAACTTAAATATAGTGTGGTGTGGGAGACCTCACCAGATTTGTTTCTGTATTATTTTGGAGAACAAGTATATGGACAAAAGCATTGAAAATTAGATGCAGCTGAAAAAGAAAATGTTCAGATATCAGTACAAGCAATGTATATCTACAATTAAGCACCTTGATTCATTTAATAAAATCTCGGTAGATTTTTAATGATTGAAATTAATAATTTGATAAGAAGACAAGGATCTTTTTTTTGTCGAACCCTCTACTAGAGAGTTTTGATCACCTTACTACAACATTGATGTATAGTATGGATGAGATAATTTGTTGATGTATCAAATGCCTTTGTTCATAATGAGTTCAAGCGGAAGGACAAGTATGGCTATAGGGATTCACATAAGATGCACTAAAGAAATTTAGAGGAAGGTCATCTGAAAGGAAATGCGAAAGATTCAAAAGAGTTGAATCACTATCGGAATCAAAAAGAAAGTCTAGCATTATAAATCCATAAAAAGGCGAGTGTGCTTACTCTCATGAAAAGGGGATCTGGAAGAAGGATTTTCCCAAAATTGCGAAATGGAAGGAAAATATTGTATATATAATCGAGGATATTGAGGATATTATCCTCATTTGTTCGACGGTAAACCATTTAGAAAGATGGATTCTTGATTTAGGTTATTCATTCCATATATGTAAGAATCATGATTGGTTTTCAAACCTCAACGAGTCAGATGAAGGTGTTGCGTTTATGGGAAATAACAACCATTTCCATACAAGATGTATTGGAACAATACGGTTAAAGATGAAAGATGTTACAACTCAATGCCTTGCAATTGTGAGATATGTTCCAGAATTAGAGTAGAACCTCATATATCTTGGTGTTTTGGATAAACTTGGTTACTGGATAACTATTGAAGATAATTCATGAAAATGTTTCATGGTATACTTCTTATGATGAATGGTATTTGAAATGGTACATTGTATTATTTGAATGCTGTGACTGTTACAGGTGAAGAAGTGACATCAGCTAAATGCATCACCTTTGGTAAAACATGAAGGATTATATGAAGACCTACTAGGTAAGGAAAATTGGTTAGTTATTCTATTTCTATGGTTGAAGATGGTGTTCTTGATTGTAATCGATATGTTTTGGATAATAATGAAATGAAGTAGTGGATGTCTATTATCGAAGAAGACATGAATTCACTGCATCAGAATATGATATGGGAGCTTGTTCCTCCTCTGATTAAAATGAAAGTTCAAACAAGGATCAAGTTCCAATATTCTTGGGACTCAATCAATATGACTCAATCTTCAAATACATCTAGGAATTGTGAAATCCATAGCAGGTAGAAATATTTTATACAGTAGTATCAAGAAAATTTGTTTTAGTTACATGATGTTTAGTTAAAGAGTATACATGGTGAAATTTTTATTCAAGGTGGATATTGTTGATTTTGGACAATAAAATATCACCGTCCACTACTTTTTAGTGGATGGTGGGTGACCACCATAGATTACTAGCGGCCAGAGGAGACCAACAAAAATTGTTTGGTGCCACCCATTAATGACTTGTAGAGGGTGGTGTCGCCAGAGATGAATCGTTGTAGCAGTTGGTGACCACCTGATGAAATTTTGAAGCAACCATTTGAATTTTCTCATCCACTCTGGCTATAAATATATGGGATATTATTGGGTGAGAAGAGAACAGAGATACAAATGATATTTTGTAAACATTGTATTCTGTTTGAATAGGAATCAGCTACGTTCCCCATTAACGTAGGTCATCCGACCAAAGCTTGTTAATTTAGTGTGTCCCTCTAATTTTTTTGATTCTCTATTTTTGTGTGCGATTTAGATTGTGTGAGTCTTCCACCCCAATATAAGAAAATTCACCTGAGTTTGTTTAATTGAGAACCTTCTCATTGAAATTTATTGAAAGACTTGGTTGTGTAAGACTTAATGCCATAAAAGCTGTTTAGTCAAGAATGAACACCTATTGCATAGTGGTTTTGATTTTTCGATGCATGATGAATTACTGAATAATGGGACTGAAGAAAATATTGATGGAACAAGAATAATTGAGGATGTGCTGAAGCACCTTTTTCAGAATGATTTTTTAGAATCATTGATATATATTTGTGATGCTGGTCTTAGCCTCGCTATGAATGCCCACTGGTTGGATTCAAAGGAGACGTAGCTGAGATTGTAATGTAGGGATGAAGTGTGATTTTACAGGTTGGGATAGTGTATGCTGAGTGGTTTGGTTACAATATTGAGTCTTATTTTGTGTAAATTTTGATAACTATATGTTACGTGTTTTGTGATGTGTGTTTGACATTATAGAGAGATGTTTCCACAATCACATTTACCATTTGGAAGAAAATGGACATCGCCAAGAATACTCCTCTAGTAGGGGAACATAAATCTCCATTGATTCCTTGTAATAGTGGGTAAGAGCAGTTCTGTGATAACTTTTCTCATTTTATGTAGTTTATGGAGACCCAAGGTGGTTTTTTCTATGTATTTTGGACCTAATTAAAGAGCTTATGTTGTGTCACCCCTCTACGTTTGTAGAAGAGGGTGGACCTATGACAGCTGGGTTTTGGATTGAGTCCATCCCAATGATACTAGACCACACAGAGTCTCCACCAAAGAAGTTAGTTAAGTTGGTAGCTTACATGTTAGTAGGATCAGAAAAGCGTTGGTGGGATATTCAAGATCGAGATGAGGATTCAGAGGTAATGACATGGAAGAACCTTTATGGGACGTTCTTAAAGTACTTTTTCTCCATGACCTTGAGGCAGTGGGAAGTTTAATAGTTCTTTTGATTGACCCAGGGGTGTATATATGTAATGAATTATTATTGTTGTTTAACTGACTTGCATCTTTTTGTCCCAATGTTGACAGGTGATGAGGCATGTAAAACAAGACTTCTCAAGATAAAATTAGATGCGAGATCAAGTCTCAGTTGAATATAGTTAATTTTATTAGATTTAATGAGGTATTGGATCAGAATATAAATGTTGAGTGTAACGTGTAATAGGATTATAGTGGTTGGAAAATGATTTTAGTTTGGTGATTTGATGGTACATTTATCAAAATTAGGAAGAGTCAGCATGAAAACATTCACCAGGGTAGTGGTGAAAAATGTAACAAGGGGAGTCGACCGACCTCTCAAGGAAGTAGTCATGTGAACTAATATCAGTGTGGTAAGCCTGAAAACATCTGTGGTTAGTTCCTTTATCCCCTAGTGGAGTGCTGATCCTGTAGTGGGATGAGACACCTATAGAGTTTCATTACAAAAACTTGGTTGATGGGGAGGGATGCAGGATCTAGGATGGTATAGGGTTCCAGATGGGGGTCAACTACCCCATATCAATCAGGCAGTTGGAGTTAAACCATCCTTACTGACCAGGGTATCAAAAATGGTACTTTAGGACAAGAGAAACCATATCAGTAGGACATTAAAATGTAGGTAGCTAATACATACACCTAGGGTAGGTGGAAAGGATAGCTTCGTGCTATTCAGCTTGCTCAGGTTGTTAGTGGGGATGTAGCATTGACTCTTCGAGGTATGATTCTCATAGATTCTATGCTTTCTATCTCTTTATTTGACAATGATCCTCATGTTGTTTTATATCTACCTATTTTTAATGTTGTTTGGGTATGATAGTGGAGTATTTGTTTTGTGTGATGTCCGTCGACACGTTGTTGAAGTGGAAATCTGAGGGTATCTGTTAAGGTAAGAGGTGTTCCCTCAGGGTTGGTGGGTAATGCCTTCCTTGAGTCTTTTATATGCTTGAAACAATATCTTTTGACCTAATACTAGGGATGTATTTTTGGATTACATACCAAGATTACATTGATTGTTCCAATCAAAGACTGAGTTTCACACCTCAAGAAGGTGACATTTATGTCGATCGTGGGGAATAAAATATCCTGCCAGGCCATATAGGGATAGTTCTTCTACAACTAGGTGGGATTATAAAACATTTTGTGAGTCATATACTGGATAATGATGGAGTGGATTATAATGTATTCCCTCTTGTGGTTGATCAGTTTCAGGATGTTTTTCTAGGGGACTTCTCAGAACTACCATCTGATAGGGATATTGAGTTCATGATTGAGATATTACTTGGAGTTGTGCATGTTTCTATTACGCCTTATATAATGGCACCACCAGAACTATGTGAACATAAAAATTAGTTGGAGGAATTGGAGAATAAATGTTTTATCCATCTAATTACATCACCATGGGGTTCTCTGGGATTTTTTTCTAAGAAGGCAGATGGAACATTGCGATTATGTGTCACTTACTGGAAAATAAATGAAATGTTATTTAAGAATTTTTATATTCTTCTCTAAATTGATGATATATATAATTAGTTGAGGGTTACCAACTTGTTCTCCATGATTGAAATGAGGACAATGTATCAAAAGCTTCGGTGAGACTTTCTGATATATTGTGGACTTCATTAGGTATGGTTTTATGATTTATTCATAATATAATTAGGGTTTCTCCTAGTGTATTTATGGAATTGTTGAATCGAATCTTTCATTCATACCTTGATTAATTTTTTCTTGTTTTTATAGAAGTAATTTTGATGTACTCTCAGAATCATGATGATCATACCACACATTTTGACATCATTTTGATTACAGTAATAGTGTCTAAATTTTTTCCAAGATATAAAAATGTTATTTCTAGATTGAAAAAGTACATTTCTTGGGTCACATAAATGTACAGGAATGTGTTTCAATGGACCTATATAAAGTTAATGTAGTGGTTTCATGGGAGTATCCTAAGAACATTTTTTTATGTTAAAAAATGTTTGGGCTTCGTGGGTCCTTATCAAAGGTTCATCCAAGACATTTCTCGCTCAACATAACCACTCTCAGGATTTCCCAAGAAGGGTGTAAGGTTTGAGTAATCTAAATCATGTGATAATTTCTTTTAGGATCTAGATAAATGTTTTCCACAACACCAATCTTGATCATACCTAAACCAGGTAAAGAGTATGATTTTTTTATGCATCTGAGATTGGACTCGGGACAGTTTAGACAGAGGGAGATCGAGTCATTGAGTATGGATCAGGATAGTTGATTCCACATGAACAGACCTATCCTACCCACGATCTCGAGTTAGACCTAGTGGTTCATGAATTAAAATTTTTGCGGTATTATATTTTGGATGAATAGTTTGTAGTTTATACCAACCATAAGATCCTTATATATATATTTTCCTAGCATGATTTGAATATTTGACAATGGATATGGATTTAGTTCATGTATTAATTCAACATTGAGTTAAATAATATTCTTGAGAAGAGAAATAATGTTGTAATTGTTTTGATTCTAAAGACACAGACTCAATTATATTAGGAGTCTAGTTCTGATTGGAAGATGATGGATTTGTATTCTGATATGCATCTCAGTGTTCAAGAGGGGAATGAGTTGATGACATTCTGGTCCCTCTCTGTTGATCCATCTATTCTGAACCATGTAAAGATATAGAAATATGAGGATTCAAAATTTCTTTATTTGATATATAGTTTTGATTGTAGGGAGATATATTCAGATTAGACCATTAATGTGGATGACCTCATTCATGTCTGCGACCATGTGGTTGTGCATATTTTTATACAAGAAGAGATTATTATTTAGTTTCATGCTTTAATTTGAGAATTGCACCCTATTTTGACTAATACGTATTAATATTTTTAGAGACAATATTGGTGGCTGAGAATGAAAAAGGATATTTAAGGTTTCATGAAATGATGCTACAACTGTCAAAAGGTGAAGGCCGAGCATCAATGACCTAGTATATTTTTATATCTATTTACCATTCTGGAATGGAAGTGGGATGATGTTGCCTAAGATTTTTTGGGTGGCACTTCTGAGGACAACTTGAAAGAATGATTCAATTTGGGTGATTGTGTATCAGTGGACTAAGGTAGCTCATTTCTTTCTAATTTAAGAGACATTCACTGTTGAACAGTTGGGTGAATCTGACTTCTGGAAGATAATACGTTGGCATGTGGTACATCAGAGTATTTTTTAAGATAATGATTGATGTTTTAATTTGTGCTTTTGGAATTTTATTCCAAAGGTACTCGATACTCAGGTATTTTGAAGTACGAATTTCCACCTACAGATAGATTGGAAGTGAGAGCATTCTATTTAGGTGTTAGAGGAAATGTTGAGGGCATGAAAACTAGAATTTGGTGGATCTTGGGGAGAAACACTTTGCACTCATTAATATCACCTATAAAAATAGTTACCATGTAACTATTCATATGGAACCATACATGGTGCTTTATGGAAGTCCATATAGATCTCCCTTATATTGGATGGAAGATGGGGAATCAATGTTTTTGGGACCAAGTCTTGTGAAAGATACATTGGAGCATGTTCAGGTGATTTGGAAGTGTATAACTACAACTTAGTGCATATAGAAGTCATACATTAATCAATGTTCTAACATCCCAGACCAGATTCACTTGTATGTAACTGAACTCAGTTGGTGACATGGCCCCGAGATCACCTCCCCATATGCCAACATATTTTGACTGGAAATAATTGTCTATGGTGGTACCATGAGGAGACTATAACCTCGCAATTAGACTGTAGCATAATTTGAAATAATAGTACACAACAGAAACAACATAATAAATGAACCATAGAAATATAAAACATCAAGATATAATTAAAAGGAAAACTTTGAATCAATATCATACACAAAAATGATAATCAATTCATGATGCTTTACAAAAGGGGAAGTAAACATGATACAAGGTACAAACATATGCATCATGATATACAAAAGATAAAAAGACTGAAATATATCTTTACTATCATAATAAGAATAATATTGATCTACATCTCCCATAATTCATTCTAGGATAGTAAATCCGACATCCAAAGCTTTATTCTTCCCTTTGTCCCTTCTTGTATCCATATCGCATGTTCGTGTACCAAACGACGGCCCAAACAATGTACTATATATACTCAGTAGGGCACAAAAAAAAGTTTCTAGAACTATCCAGTCTATAAATATACAATGATAAGTGTGTAAGTAATAATAAATTTATGGTAATAAATCAGTAAATCACCTGGGACCATGTTCCTCATTGGATACCAAGCTGACTCTGCCTTCTTCAGCCTAAACCAGATGTCTCAGAATAGATGCCACCCTTCATGTATATTTATATATATAAATGTATTTATATATATGCATCATATAAATATATAAATATATTTGAATATATATAGATACATATTAATAGCCAGGACTTAAGTTTTGTGCCAA
Organism: Viscum album; assembly: GCA_963277665.1. Lineage (NCBI taxonomy): Eukaryota > Viridiplantae > Streptophyta > Magnoliopsida > Santalales > Viscaceae > Viscum > Viscum album. The sequence goes on from OY728139.1 coordinate 620,803,435, forward strand.
ATATGTTCATATATACTTATACGGGGTTTTATAAATATCCTGGCATGTGAGCATGGAGATATATCTGGGAATCCAAAAAAGTACAGTATAATTCTTGGATCAAACACGTTCATGTTATTTGTCTTGTTGTATGCAACCTTAGTTTTAATTAATTAACATCAGAGGCTTTTCTAGGGTGTTTCATAAAAACGATCCCATGAATCGCTATAGGTGCACTATAAAAACTCCTCACTGTAGGAGTTCTTCCAAGGAGTTCTGTATAAAGATCCCAAGTATCACTCCCATTATAGTATATAGGTAAACCCTTGTGATCCCATCAATGGTATACCACATAGAAAACCAAACATCACTCGTGGAATGGTATAATAACATTTCCCACTGAGCCCATCCACAGAAATCCACTAGAGAACCAGGTATCGCTCATGGGTAAAGTAAAGGTATCCTCCTAGTGATCCCATCCAAGGTATTTTATAAAATCCACCACGTATCATCCCTAACATGTTTAAATTAAATTTAAATTTATAATTGTCAAGATCTATGATCTCATCCAATGAAACATTAATTGAGACCCTTGTATCACCCTCAAATTGGTGTAAAGGAATGGTCATAACTTGCATTAAACTCATACAATTCAAAAAATACATTTTATTCATATTGTACATTTTATTTAATATAGTTAATTCAATATACCAGAAGATGATAAGTGGTCTATACACTTGGCCTTCCATTTTCCTTTATTTTAATTAAAATAAATTATATTTAGACGGGGAAATTCATCGGACCTTATTGGGGGGTTCAATTTAATTCCAAGTCATGAGGGTCTTAGGAAATTTTGGAATGCACACTTTTAGCTATGGTTCACATTAAGGTGTTAATCCTTCTATTTTGATTATTGGGTGGTTAGGACTAAACTAATCATGAAAGACATCATTTTATTTTGTTAATTAGACAGTTAGGAGGCATCGCTGAATGGGTATAGTGTACGGAACAACAGTGTACCAAAAAGCATCAACAGTTTAGTGAAAAGGAACTAGAACACCTACCATAAATTCGTAGATGAAACCTCAACCATTATCAACTTAAGATTCATATTATAACATGAGTAATCATAAAAATATTCAAATTCCTTAAAAATAGGGCATATTATCTCACATCAACATTGTTCTAATTAAAGTGAGATAAATTGAGAAATAAAGATAGAGGAATTAGCAGATTACCATTGGCTATCCAACATAAAAGAAGATGAAGGAATTAGAAACCATATGAAGAAACTAGATCAAATCCTAGGTTGGAGGAAGAGGAAGAGATCCCATGACTGGAAAAGGAGAAGAATGTGAATGGGGAGGAAAAATATGGTTGATAACATAAATGAAGGAAGGGGAAAATTGACTTTTGATGCATTTTTTACGTGGTTCATGGTTTTTCTGCACAATTTTCCAAATCTTGCACCTATAGCATGTGGAAAAAATGGTTAAATGGTACTAAAGACACAACCTTAAGCAAATAGTTTAGACAAACCATATGGCCCCTTCTAGCCCACAAATGTACACTGCATGGTTGTGCAGCCTGAGCAGCATGGTTAAAACTGACCGTGTTCCCCTCTATAGTTTACTGTCGCACCCCAAACTATTGAGACACATTGCTAAAAATAATAATGTATCTCAGTGTAACTTTCCAAAATTTGGAGCTCTGAGCTTTGAATGAGCCCCATATTCTCTTGAATTGCTCCATGGTCTCTTAAGAACATTACTAGAATATAATGAGAGGTTTTTTATAGTAAATTAAGTATTAGTACCTCTTAGAAAAATTTTGGTTGTTAAAACATCCCCTAGAAAAAACAACTCATCCTCGAGTTTCCCTTCTGAGAGTGGTAAAACATTGTCTGAGAAATGTTCTGGCCAATGAGCACATACATTAACCTCTCACCCCCAGGTCTCGTACAATACATGTATGTTCTTTAATTACACCAATACCATAGGAGCTAACTTTCCTCAATGAGCCTGTATGCTCTGATCATTGATACATACATGATTCTCCTCAAAGGACACGTATAGCTCTTGTTTAATATCCTGAAAATCAAATGAATGAGATGCGTTGGGAAAATAATTGTGAATCTTAAATATATGGAATATGTCTTGTATGGGACAACTCCTTTGTGTTAATTCCAACCGATAGGCTTAGATCCAAATACTCTCTAAGATATCAAAATTTCCAATGTAACATAGTGATAGCTTTCCCTATCTATGAACCCGTCTATGACCTAATATAAGAGAAAATCATAGAAAGATTCAATGTCCCACCTCGAACACCATAGGTTGGTAGTGAAGATCACTAAAAAACTTATGCCTATACAGAGTTATAGCCATGAAATTTGGAATAAGATTCACATGTTCTAGAGTTTCTTGAATGAGATTGGATCCCAGTAACACTGCCTCACCCACCTTTAAAAAACATAGGGGAGAACATCATGACCAACCATATAGGGCCTCATAGATACCCATAAGAATAATATCCTAAATGATGTTACTGTTGGAAAAATCAATGGGTGTTAGGTGAATTTTCTAGGAACACCTAAAATCAAGGACATGATAGTGGATCATGTCCTCTAACATTTGTATTGTATACTTAGATTGGTCGTTGGTCTGAGGGTGGTATGTTGTACTTAGAAGCACATGTGGACCTAATGCCTTCGGCAATCCTTTCTAGAACGACGATGTAAACCGACCATCCATGTCAAATACGATAGAGTGGGGAACGCCTTAAAGGAATATAATCTCTATAATTTTAAGCCTCCCAATCTCATCTACTGAAATGGTATCCTTGATAGGTTGAAACTGTGCACCTTTGGTCTTCTTATCGATGATCACCCATAGCGCATCACTATCTTAAAGGGATCTTGGGAATCCTATCAAAAAATATATGATGAATTCATCCCATTTACACTATGGAATGTATATTGGCAATAGAAGTGTAGTAGGTCTCTATTTCAAAACCTTCACCATCTGACTGGTGGAACACCACATGATTAAACCTGCAATATTCCTCTTTATACCTAGCCACCAATATTGATGATGTTTGTCTTGATACAAATTTGGTAAGAACATGCTTCACATCCCATAAAAATGAAAGATATTCCCATATAAATTCTTCCCGTATATAATAAATCACCCAAACATGTCCCATAATGTGTAGGATCTTATCCTCATCCATATCCAAACTAGGTGGTGAGTCCTCACCTGAGACAAAATCCATTAAGACTAGACTCTTGGTATCTAAAATTTTTATCATCCTTACCCATTATAGAATAGAATATATCAATATCAAATAATCAAAAATAGAATAACCATGATATTCCTAAACCTCCAAGTGCATCTCAGAAAACATGGTGATCAACTCCCACTCACTACTGACATCTTGGATGGACTGTATTTGAGTCTTCTTTTTTAGGGAGTTAGATTCGTAATTTCTATTTTTGGGTGTACAATCTATCTCAAATTCAAATTTATGTAGGTATTCTACGAACTTTTACTCCATGGGATTACTGTTACATCATGTGGAAATGTATTTCAGACTTCTGTGGTCAGTATAATTATGAAAATTTCTCTCAAAAGATAACGCCTTAAACAGTGTAAAACATTAACCACAAATACTAGAATGAGGCTGCGCGTAGGGAAATTCTACTTCTGAGGTCATAACTGGAAGGAACTGAAAACTATAGATCGATCTTCTTCTATTATGATTATTACTATCCTGATTCCAAACGTATCAAAATAAATTATATATCTTCTGTGAGGATTTAGAAAAATCAGTATTGGAGCTTAATTCAATCTTCCTTTCAACTCATTAAAGATTCTATTGCATGATTCCAACCATAAAAACATAACAATACTTTTTTTGAAGACCATGAGAGGAGCCTCTAGGAATGAGTAATCCAGAATGAAGTTATTGTAATAGACAACTAACCCCATGAAACTCCATATGTCAAAAAATATCCTTTGGTGGATCCTAGGTAACTGTAGCTCAAAACTTCTCTGGTTCAATATATACTCATTCCACTGAGATGCTGTGACCAAATAAGTTATCTTTATAGATCCAAAAGTGACATTTGTTGACTATAGAATATAGCTGGTTCACTCTTAGTGTATTCATCATGATATCAACCTGTTTGGAATGGTCACATGGAGTATGAGAATACACCAAGATGTTGTCGATTAAGAATGCCCCAAATGAATCCAGATACGGGTAGACAACATAAATTACCAGGGATAATTAAATATTTTTGTGCATTTTTAAGACCGAACAACACAATTAGATACTCATACAAGCCATATTTGATCCAAACAGTATACATGGTATGTCTGATGGCCTAACAGTCACCTAATTGTATCATGAGCTAAAATAGATCTTGGAGAAAACTGTCACTTCTTAGAACTAGTCAAAGTGGTTTTCTATAAGAGGCAATGGATACTGATTATTAACTGTAAGTTGGGTGAACTGAAGATAATCCAAACAGAACCTAAGGTTACCATCTTGATTATTGTTAAACCCCAAGGACATGTTATGGGGCATATAAAACTCTTAGTTTCTAAATCCTTCCGCTACTTCTTCTGTTCTTGAAGCTTAGTAGGTGCCATCATGTATGTAAGAATAGAAACAAGTGTCTCTCTCAAAACTAGCTCAATAGTGAAAAAATCTTCCCTCATAGGAGGTAACCCATAAAATTTGTTAGGAAAGACAACCTTGAAACAAACCATTGTCAGAGGAAAATATTTAATCTATCCTGATCACTCATCAAAAGACTAGAAATTTGGGTTGTCACTCCTCCCAGCCCACGATGCTTTGGTCCAGCTCGAATTTCTTGGACATCTCATTCACACTTATGAATATAGCTACCACCCTCGATTGATGTGAAAGACATCCTTTGACAATTGAAATAAACCTATGCACGATTAGGTACCAACCTGTCTATCCCATGTATGATGTTGAATCCCATCATCTAGAGGACAATGTGATCATATACAGAAAAATAACCTCATATCCCAAGGGAGAATCCCTTTCATTGACATACACTCTCAATTAGGACCCCCAATGGTGTTTCAAGCATCATTATCAAACATAAATATTATATCTCTAGGACCACCCCTTTCATAGTTATAAACAATTTAAAGGAATTAGAATAGATTGTGTCAAATAATTATGATACTAAAGTAAAGGCACCTATAATAGTACATCTAACTATAGAAGCCCTACACACTACTCCTTGGGTGTAGGCTACATTGCATAGGTATTTCCAGATTTTTGTCCCTAATATGCAACTTGAAAAACCTAGACAAGTCCCCAATACTGGTATTGTATATATGCTTTTTATCCACCATAGCCATTTTTACCTCCTCAACCTGATTTTTCAGCAGTAGCCCATATCACTTCCTGATATGGAGCTACTGATCCTATACCCGAATGCGATGTTAGTGCAGATCCATTTTCACTAGGTACAAGAGGGAGGGTTCGAAAATAATGTTGAAGGTGTCCCACAATGCCACAAGATCAAAACATAGCTGGGTACTTCATAAACTAGGGCTTCTTATAGTCCTCCCAACCATACTGGCAACACACAACATAACAATTAGTGTGTGTCTTCTAACTGAACGACCACCATAAGCATGCTCAATACGAATTTTCATTCCACTAGATGAGCTGCCTACCTATATCAATGTTGAACCATCCTAGATCACACATCTAGAATCCCTCATGTTTAGTAACACCCCAATAATTTATAAAATAATGTTTTCCAAAAAATTTAATTATTTTGATAGCTTGTGTTATTAACAATGCCCAATTTTAATGAAACGTGACATACTATTAATATATTATTATTTTACATGGTAGTTATTACTTAGCCATTCGAATGATGGTTATATATAGGATTAAATAAATTATGAAAATATATGATTTATAAATGTTTATAAAATGATTTTTCTGGAAATCAAATAATTAGAAAGGAAAATAAAACACATTTGAAAATAAATGATATCTTTCTCTGAATAACTATTTTTCTGTGAACAAACACATAATACCAAAAAAATTAAAAAAATAAATTTTAGTGAATTATTTTCATAAAATTTATATATTATATTTTTAATCAAATATTTTTAATTCATCGTATGTGTTTTTAAGGTATGAGATAAGAATAAATCTAATTTTACACATAAAAATTGTATTTTTTCTAAAAATAAGTTTTACTTCATTTTATACACTTATTTTAAAATTATATTTTTTTCACGTTGATAATGTATTTTAAAAAATGAACTTCATTTTTGAATTCATATTTTAAAAATTATCTCAGATTAAATTTTTGATAATTCTCTGAAAAGATAAAATATTCAGTGAATACAGAAAAAATCCATATTGTATTAAAAATTCTTTTTTTAAACTACTTTTCATTCAAAGAATTTACAAGATAAAATTCATTTAAATGCGGTTTCAAAAAATAAAATTAATTCATTTATCTTTGTATTAATATAATTTTGTTTATGTAAATCAATTTCATGTTGAATTTATATATAAAAACATTTTGAAACATTTCAAAATTTTCTCTTTAGAAAACTGGTTTTTCATCAGGTTTGCAGGTTTAATTTTAAATTAAAATTTTCCATTTTTGGGGATGTAAATTGAAAAACATTATTCAAAACATGGAATAAGGAAAATAAAATATTAATGTCAACTTATGTTTGGGTCAAAATGAATATTAAAAATAGAAAAAATTAATTACAACAGTTAAGGTTAAACCAGGTTTACAGGTGGTTAACTAAAAAGATAAGGGGTAAAATGAACAATAAAATTCTAAGAAATAAATTGTATGAACATATTTCGACCTTATAACATCTAATGTTTTGTAATTAACTATTTGTAAGATTTTTGGAATGTGAAAAACGTGGGTACACTATATTATTTAAAAAAATTCCCCGTGTATCTTCTCCCCTGCATATAAAAGGCCACCACCTCTCCTCTCCTCTTCAAACATCCAAAACAATTTGGTTTGGATAATAAATACCCAAATATTTTTCTTACATACGTACCCAAATACTATAGGAATTGGTGAGATCATAAATCCAATCTATGAAGGCTCTTGGTTAAACATAAAGAGGTTTTCAAATGAAGAGGCAATGTTTTAAACTATATGTTTTTGTTTTACTTATTCTTATAAATCCTTCATATATTCTTAAATTATTAGGATATAAATACACAATTATATCCTATATAATATTTTATTATTCTAATTTTACAAATTATATCCATCCCCTCTTTCATTATATAGGAAATTAAAATGTTGATCATGTGTACGGTTGACTACTGCCTCACGAACTGATTTTATTTATTTTATTATACCACCTCCCATAAATAGATATAACAGAGTATTTAATATTAATTAATTATTTTTATTATATTCTTATCCCAAAATAATTATAATAACACATCCAACTTATTACCTACCAACTAGTTGGAAAAAAATAACATCACTCCTGTGTACAGTAGACTGCCACCTCACGAACCAATGTAATCTTTTCTTATTTTTAATTTACCTGTATAGTAATAAGGATATATTAAATAAATATGAATGAGATTTATAACATAATTAAACTTATTTAATTATAATATAACATATAAATTTTTCTACTTTCAATTCCATGATGGATACGATAATGTTGTTCATGTGTACAACAGACTACCATATCATGAAGTGATGTGATTCATTTATCACTAACGATTTTCAAAGAATCTAATTATGATATATTTGAAGAATATAAGTGATATATATGACATAAGAATGATTCTATAAAGGTAATATATTATTTACCACTCTTTTATTTCATCCATTTAGTAAATAGAAACAACATTAATGCATATATATGGCCTACCGTCTCTATGAACGATGTATTTCATTCTATATCTCTAAATATTATAGATTAAAATAAATACATATAAACATAATATATATTATATTTATATCATGTTTCACATTGCGGATATTTTTTAACCATAATCAGAGAAATATGATCAAAAATAAAAAATTAAAACATATACAAAATACAAAGTAGTTATTTCCAAAAAGGTGATTTTAACATGGAATTGTTAATAAACAAGAAATAAAAGTTCACATGTAAATAATATATGGTTTGATATGTCTATGTATGTTTATTTAATAAGTTTATTATTCAATTATATTTATTATACAATAGGTTTGATGATATAAGAAGTAATTCAAGACCTAAGGTACCCATTTGACATATTATATCATTAAAACCCTTCTCTTCATAATAGTAAATGTTTAATTTGATTTTATACTTTAATGGGTCCTAAAATTCAATAGATACCAAATATGTACATGTTTGATGTTTCAATCGCATTTTTACTAGGTTTTTTTATGATTATGACTTTGATGACGAAATATTATGATATATCTCTCAATAAACTCCCAATTTTCTTATCCACCATTTATTTAAATAGAATATGTTTTTCCCTTAAATTTTCATCTCTTTATGTACTCATGATTCCAAAATAATGTTTTTAAGTAAAATCGACATTATTTCTCTCTTCATTTGAAAAACCTTTTTTCATCATTATCCTTGTTTTCTAAAAATGATTTCAAAAATATTTTAATATTGCCTGGGGATTATTTAAGGTAATATATACCCTTGTTTGAATATTTAAAAAATGTTTTAAAAGGATTCATCATGTCTTTTTTTAAACAAATCTAATTTGGATTTTACTAAAAATGTGAATGGAATATATTTTTTAACATGTAAAAAATTTCCTGCCATCATGAAAACTCAATGTTTTATTTATATGTTTCAATATTTATTTTCAAATACAAGGAATTAATTTTTTTTTTGAATTTTTAGTTTTAAAAAGTTACTTTAAAATAAGGTTTATTTTCTTCAATACATGTTTGTAGTGTCTTTTTAAAATCGTTCTCCATCTACGATTACATCCTTTGATATTAATTATGATTTTCTAGGGATATGATGCAGTTGTACAATCCTTAATATTTTTATGTATGGTTTATGATTAAAATGAATATATTATTATGAAACATGTTCCTTTTCCATGGGTTATACTATGATTAATTGATGATATTATTATGAAACCCGTTTATTTTCTATGTGTTATGGTATGATAAAATGTTTACGTGACTAATTTCATTTCTTTGGCTAATGATGTGATGAATGTATATGATCTTGTGGCACACAAATGTATGTATTAGGTAACAGGTGGGACCTATATCTCCATATATAATTTCTATCACATTATTTGATGCATGATCCCCAAACTCCTTTATATCTACCTAGTTTTTAGGTGGGTTGGTTCTGATAGTGAAATATTTTTTTTGGATGATGTCCATCAACACATTGTTGGGGGTGTGATCAGAGGGAATTCATCATTTTATGGGGTGTTCCCTCAAGTTTGGTGGGTAATATATCCATTGAGACTTGCATATACATTAAATGATAGGTTTAACCTAATAATATGGATGTATTGGTTTGTTACATATCAGGATCACATTGATTTTTACCACTAAATAGTAAGTTTCATGCCACTTAAAGGAGACACTTATGTCCATTGAGGGGAATGAAATATCCAAAAAGGCTATGTAGGGAAATTTATTTCACAACTGGGTGGGATCACAACCCAAGTCATGGGTGTTTTGTTGGATTATGGGGGATTGGAGAAAAATAGATTCCATCTAGTAGTGGATTGGTTTCAGGATGTGTTTCCTAAGGACTCTGAGTTTCGACCCGATAGAGAGATTGAGTTCATGATTGAGATAGTTCCTGGAGTTGGGCCCATTTCTATTACACCTTATAGAATGGAACTAACATAAATACTTGAAATTAAATTTAAATTAGAGGAATTATAGAATAATGAGTTTATCTTTCCGATTACATCATCATGGGGTTCTATGGTTTTGTATGCTAAGAAGGTTGATGAAACGTTGTGGTTGTGTGTCGATTATCGAAAGTTGAATCAAATTCCAGTTAAGGGTCAATATATTCTTCTACATATTGATTATATCTCTGACCTATGAGGGGTTCCAACATGTTCTCCAAGATTTATATAAGTACTGGGTATCATAAGATGATGGTGACACATTCTGATATACCACAAACTAATTTTAGAAGAAATTATATCTTGTTTGATTTATTTGTAATTTCATTCAGGTTGATGAAATACCCTAGTGTGTATATGGGATTGATTAACCAAATTTTCCACCTATACCTGGAATAATTTATGGTTTTTTTATGTTGAAATTTTGTGTACTCCCAGACTCTAGATGATTATTCCACACTTCAGGAAATCATCTTGAGTATACTAAGAGAGTATCAGTTTTATGCCAAGCTATTAGAATTCCATTTCTAGATAGACAAAGTACATTTAATAAGTCACATCATAATGGAATAAGGTGTTCCAATGGTCCCATATAAATATCAATAAATGGTTTACTTGGGTAATAGCACAAACATTTTTGATATTCAATGATTTTTTGGATTAGTGGTTCATTATGGAAGGTTCATCAAAGAGTTTTCTCTCTTTGTATCAAAACTGTTGGGATTGACCAAGAAGGGTATATGGTTTTTGTGGTCTAAAACACATGATAATGATTTTTAGGAGCTATAGAAACATTTTACCACTACAAGAATCTTGATCTTACATGAACCAGGTAAAGAGAATTCCTTATTTCTGGATGTATTTGGGATTAGACATCGGACAGTTTTGATGTAGGGAGATCAAGTCATGGCATATAGATCACGACAGTTGAGGACACATGAACAGAACTATCCTATGCATGATCTCTAGTTGTCCATAGTGGTTTATTCCTTGAAATGTTTCTGTCATTTGGTGAGTATAGTATATAGATGGTTCACTCTTAGTGTATTCATCATGATATCAAGATGTTTGACATGGTCGTATTGAGTATGAGAATACACCAGGACGTTGTCAATGAAAAATACCTAAAATGAATCCAGATACATGTGCAAAATCAGATTCATCAGGGTCGATTAAATCTTTTGGAGCATTTTTATGATCAAACCACATAATCATATACTCAGACAGTCTATATTTTCTCTGAAAAGATAAACATGGTATGTCTGATTGCCTAACACACACACACAAAAATATATCCTAACCATAAATTGATCTTGGATAATTCCATCACCCATTGGAACTAATTGAAGAGGTTTTTTATAAGAGGTAGTGGATACTAATTCTTAATATTAATCTAGTTCAACTGGTTATAATACACACAAATCCAGAGGGTAAAGTCCAACTTATAGGTGAACCCCAAGGAGAAGTTCTGGGGTTTATAAAACTATTAGTTTTCAAATCATCCAGCTACTTCTTATGTTACTAAATCTCAGTAGTCGCCCTCTGATAAGGAGTATTGAACACCAGTGCCACTCTTGACACAAGACCAATAATGAACTACCCTTCCATTATAGGAGATAACCCAGAAAAGTAAATTGGGAATACACCCATGAAACAATCCACTTTCAGAGGGAAATATCTAAGCTTCCCTGATCAGTAATCAAAAGACTATAAATCTGGCCTGGCACTCCTCCCAACCCACAATTCTTAGGTCCATCGTGACTTTCTTGGACATCCCATTCAGCCATATGAATATATCTACCACCCTCGAGTGATGTGAAAGTCACCCTCCAATGATAGAAATCAACCTGAGTTTGATAATGTACCAACCATTATATCCTGAGTATGATATTGAAGCACATAATATTAATGAAAAAGAGATCTCATACTAAAAATTAACTACATATCTTCTAGGGGCATCCCTTTCATTGACATACACTCTCAATTCAGATCCACAGTGGCATGTGACATCTTTTAATGACAAATAAATATTATCTCTCAGACCTTAGTATATATAATTGTCCCAAATATAAAATAATTTGAAGAGATGGTGTCAAATAAGGATGATACTAATATTTAGTCCACTAGAATAATTTATATAACTGTAAAAGGCCACATACTTTTCTCCATGGGAGTATAATGCACTTCATAGATATATCCAAATCCATGGCCCTGAGATGTAACTTGAATAACCTAGAAAAGTCCTCTATATTGGTGTTGTATATCTAAAGTCCTTCTACCTTGGCCATTTCCACCTCCTCGTCCTAATTGGAATGTAGTAGTCAATCTCCATTCATGATGTGGAGCTACCGATCTTTTACCCGAATGAGGAGTCGGGGCAGATCCATTGTCATTAGGTACTGAAGGGAACGTTCAAAAAAATGATGGAGGTGTCCCATCATGCCACATGGTAGACACTCAATTAGGTCATTCGAATACTGGGTCATATTATCGACTACTATGCCATACAAGTGAAACAAAACACAATTATCTGTGTCTATATTCTGACCGGCACTACCATCGGGAGTAGGCTAACTATGAAGTTTCCTACCACTAGATGAACGACCTTCCTGTCTCGATGTTGAACCATACTAGATCACACTTCATTACTTCTTCAAGTTTAGTAACCAACATTATTTTATGAAATATATATATTTTTTAAAATAAATTTAATTTTCATGATATATTTGGTTACACACAACCCCAGGTTTTAACAAAACATAACATACTATTAAAATATTATTATTTTACATGATAGTTATCGCCTTTCCATTAGAATGAAGGGTATGAATTGGATTAACTAAATTAAGAAAATATATTATTTACACATGTATATATGATTAATTTTTTGGATAAATGTTTTTATAAATTTAAACTAAAACCATTTTTAAATAATGGAAATGTTTTTATAAAATTATTTTTATGCGCTCAAATGTATATTATCAAAATAAATTAATCAAATAAATTAGAGTGAATAAATATGACAAAATTTCCATATTATATATTCAATAAAATATTTTTATTTCATCTTATGTGTTATATAGTTATAAGAAAAGAATAAATATAATTTTACACTAAAAAATTACATTTCATCTAAAAAATAGTTCTGTCGTAATTTACAAAGTTGTTTTAAAATTAATTTTTTCCATTTTTAAAAGATGTATTTAAATAATTTAACATCATTTTAGAAATCATATTTATGAAATTATCTTGGATTATTATTTTTTAGAATTATTTTAAAATATAATATTTTCGGTGAATAAGGAAAAATACAATTTTTTATTAAAAATATTGGTTTTTATTATAAAAAAACTTATTCATTCAAATAATTTACAATATAAATTATATTTTAATATAGTTTAAAAAATAAAATTAGTTCAATTATATATATATTAATCTTATTTAGTTCATTGGAATCAATTTCATATTTAATTATGATATAAAAACATTTGATAGTTTTTAATAATTTTTATTTGGAAGACCACTTTTTCGTCAAGTTTGAGGGTTTAATTTTAAGTCAAATATTTAAACTTTTGTAAATGGGAATTGATAAAATGGATTAAAAATTTGGAATAAGGAAATTATATTATGTAATATGTTCAAATTAATATTTAGTCAAAATGAATCGTGAAAATAGAAAAACTACATACCACAGTTAAGGATAAACCTAGTTTATCAGGGGTTAAACATCAAGGATAATGGGTGAAATGAGATGTAAAAGTATCAAAAAACCATTTTATGAACATATTTAGATCTTATCACATATAATTTTTTATAATGGAATATGTTTTAATAATTTTTTTGTTTTTATAAATTTTAGTACACATTATTCTTTTAAACAATTACATGGGTGTCCTCTCCCCTACTTATAAAAGCACACCACCTCTCCTCTAATATTCACACTTCCAAAAACCTTTGGTTTATAAAATAAAAACCAAAATATATTACTTAAATTCATATCCAAATCCTGTAGTATTTTTTTTGATAAAAAAATAAATATAGGATTGATTTCAATTAAACCTAAAGTGGTTGTCCGAAGAAGTTGTATTGTTTTCAAATATATATTTTGATTTTACTTATTTTTATAAATAATTAAAATATTATTAAATTAAAATGATATAATAAAACCAATATATAATATATAATTACGTTATATTGTGTTAGATTTATAAATAATATCCATCTCCTCTTCTATCAAATGGGAAATAAAATTGTTGATCGTCTATGTGGTGGTCTACTGCCTCACTAGCTGATATTATTTGTTTTCTAACACCACCTTTCATGGATATATAGAGTGTAAGATTTATTATTTATAAATTATATTTATTATATAATTATACCTTTATAATTATAATACCACATCCACCTCATTACCTCCCAACCTGTGGGAAAAAAATTACATCGTGCATGTGTATGATAGACTACCACCTCATGAACTAATGTGATCTTTTTTTTCTTTCAATTTTACATGGATTGTAAAAATAATATATTAAATTAATATATATGATATTATTAAAATAATTTAACTTATATAATTATTATATAACACATTACTTGTTACTTTCAATTCTACATGGTATATGATAGCGTCGTTCATGTGTACAACAGACCACCACCTCACGAAGCGATGTGATTTTTCTTCAATAACGATTTTCATGTAAGGTAATTATGGTCAATTTAATGAATAAGTAAGAAATATATCACATAAAACTAATTCTATAATGGTAATATATTATTTAACTATCTATCATTTCATCCATTGAGTAAATGGAAACAATGTTCATGCGTACGATTGGCCTACTGTCTCCAAGAACAGTGTTTTTCATTTCCAATATCTTACCTTTATGGATTTATATAAATACATATATACACAATATATATTATATTTATATCATATTTCACATACTAGTTATTATTGAACCATAATCAATGAAATATAATCAAAAATAAAAAATCAAAACACACATGAAAAACAAAGCAATTATTGCCGAAAACGTGATTTTTACATGGAATTGATAATAAAAATTTAATAAAAGGTCACAAGTAGATCATATGTAAAATTATATATATAAAATGGATCTCTTATATATTTATAATACACTTATATTTATTATAGATTTGGATTTATGGTGTATGAAGTAATTCAGGACCTAACGTAATGGATTTTGGTCTAAAATTGCCTTCTTTGGGACTAAAGTTATGTAATGAACCTATCATATTCTATGTGGTGTATGTACTACCCCTCTTAAATTTCATATCATTAAAAAATTTATTTTAATAATATTAAAAGTTCCACCTGATTTTTTTCTTTAATGGGGCCTACGAATCAAGAGATACCAAATGTGTAAGGGTTTGTAGTCACAATCTCATTTTTTCCAGGGTTTTTTATGATTAATATTTCGATGGTGAATATTATGATCTATATTTAGATAAACTCATGAATTTTATTATCCTAAATTTATTTATTTATAATAATATTTCACTCTTTATTTTCTCTGTTTATGTATTCATGATTCCAAAAAAAATGTTTTTAAATAAATCCTAAATTATTTCTCTCTTTGTTCGAGATCCCTTTTTTATTCGAAATACATGTTTTGTAAAAATTGTTTATAATTTTTTTAATGTTCATTCAGGATTGTTTAATGTGATATATACCCTTTTTTTAATTTTTTTAATGGATTCATCATGTGAGTTTAAAAAAAATGTGCATTTGGATTTTACTCAAAATGAAAAATGAATCCTTATTTTAATGTGTATGGAATTTCCTGACACCATGATCACTCAATGTTTTCATTATAAGTAAAAAAGGTTTATTTTCATATAAAAGGACTTTAAAATGTTTTACAAATGTTAATTTGTAAAAATATATTTTCAAGAAATGGTTATTTTATTTGAGAAATGTTTTTAGTGTCTTTTCAAAATCATTTTCCATCTATGATTACATCCTTTGATGTTAGTTATGATTTACTAAGGATATGATGTAATTATACCATCCTTATTATTTTTCTCTATGGTTTATGACTACATGAATAGATGTTTTTGAAAATTGATCCTTTTTCATGAGTTATTCTATGATGAATTGATGAGATTATAATGAACCCCATCCCATTTCTATGGGTTATGATATTATAATATGTTTATGTGACTCATTTCCTTTCTATACATTATGATGTGATAAATTTATAGGATATAATGGCACACATATGTATGGATTTTGTAATAGGTGGGACCTATATCTCTCTATAATCTTTCTACCTCATTATTTGACGCATGATCCTTACAGTCATTCATATCTACACATGTTTTAAGTTTGTTGGGTATGATAGTAGAGTATTTGTTTGTGGTGATATCCATAGACACACCATTGGGGGTGATATTAGAGGCTATCTATCAATTTATGAAGTTTTCCCTCATGTACGGTGGGTACCGTCTCCTTTGAGACTTGTATATACTTCAAATGAAACGTTTTGACTTGATAATAGGGATGAAATGGTTGGTTACATATCAGGATCACATTGATTATTACTGTTAGAGAGTGAGTTTCAAGCCCCTTGGAGTTGATACTTATGTCCATCATGGGGAATGAAATATATTAACCGGCTTTTTTAGGTCTGGTTCTTCCACAACTGGGTAGGTTCACAACCCAATTCATGAGTATTTTTATGGATTATGAGGGAGTGGAGGATAAGGTCTTCCCTCCAGTGGTGGATCATTTCTAGGATGTCTTTATTGAGAACTTCTCAGGGCTTCCACCTTATAGGTAGATTGAGTTCATGATTAAACTGATTCCTAGAGATAAGCCTAGTTTTAATCATCCTTATATAATGGAACCAGTATAAATCCATGAAATTAAAATTAAATTACAGGAATTATTGAATAAAGGGTTTATTAGTCTGATTACATAACCATGAGGTTATCTGGTTTTCTTTGCTAAGAAGGTTGGTAAAACAATACAATTATGTGTTTATTATCGAATTTTTAATCGAATGACAGTTAAGAATCAATATCTTCTTTTATGTATTGATGATATATCTGAGAAGATGAGGGTTAACAACGTGTTCTCTAAGATTGATATGATGATTGGGTATCAAAAGTTGTGGGTGAGACCTTATGATATACCACATACTGATTTTAGAAGCAGGTATGGTTTTTGTGAGTTCTTCATAATTCCATTTAGGGTTTTTCAATTATCTTACTGTGTTTATGGGATTGATGAATCAAATATTTCACCTGTACCAAGATTAATTTGTGGTCATTTTTAGAAGTAATTGTAGTGTACTATCACACTCATTATGATCATGCCACAAATATTTTAATCATATTGAGTATACTAAGAGAGCATCATTTTTTTCCAAGCTATCAAAATTCCATTTCTAGATCGAGAAAGTACTTTTTACAGGTCACATCATCTTGGATTAAGATGTTTAAGTGGATGCGTCAAAATTTAATGTAGTGGTTTCATGGGGACATCCCAAGAACATTTTTGATATTCCTTGATTTTTGGGATATGTGGGTCATTATCGAAGGATCATCAAAGACTTTTCTCACTTGGCATAACCACTCTCAGATTGGACCCAGAATGGTGTAAGGTTTCAGTAGTCTGAATCATGTGATAATGCCTTTCAAGAGGTAGAGAAACATTTGACCACTGCACCAATCTTGATCTTACCCAAATCAGGTAAAGTGTATGCTTTGCTTCTAGAAGCATCTGGGATTGAATGTTGGAAATGGTTGATGTAAGAATATTGATTCATGACATATGAATAACGATAGATGAGGCCATATGAATATAACTATTTAATTCATGATCTGGAGTTGGACTTGGAGGTTTATGCCTTGAAATATTGGTGTCATTATATTTTGGGCAAGAAGTCTGTAGTTTATACCAACCATATGAGCCTCAAGTACATATTTTCCCCCTGTTATTTAAAGATTCAATAGTGGAGGTGGGTTTAATACATATAGTCTTTCAACACTAAGTTATCTTTATATGTATGGGAATGGAAAAAATATTGTGGATGCGTTGAGACAGATGACACAGACTCAACCAGTTTTGGAGTCTAGTTTCGAGTGGAAGATGATGGATTTGTTTTCTGAGAGGCATCTAGCTGATTAGGAGGAGCATGAGTTATTAAAACATGATTCCCTATCTGTTGAGCCATCTATTTTAAACAATGTCAATAGAAGTAAGTATGTGGATTCAACATGTATGGCTTTAAGAGACAGTTTTGAAGGTGGGGATCCATCTCCTGATTAGACAATTGAATAGGATTACATTATTCACATTTGGGTCCATGTTATTTTACCTGTTTTTATATAAAAAGAGATGTTGCATGAGTTTTATGATTTTAATTGGGTAGTGCACCCTGGTTTGACAATGATGTACATAGATCTTTCAAGACATTATTGGTGGCCATGAATGAAAAACTAGATTATAGGTTTCATTAAATGATGTTGCACCTATCAATAAGTGATGAATGAGAATTAGAAACCAGGTAATTTGTTATAGCCATTTCCCATTCTAGAATGGATGTGGGATTCTGTATCTGAATATTTTGTGGATGGACTTCTAAGGATGCCTTGATAGAACCATGCAATTTGGGTGATTGTGGATCGGATTAATAAGGTAGATAATTTCTTTCTGATTAGGGATACTTTCTCCATTGATCAGTAGGAGGACTTGTTCGTTTCGAAGATAGTATGTTTGCATGGGGTACCTCCAAGTATTGTTTCATATTGTGATCTACATTTTACATTATGATTCTATAAAAAAAATTATAAGTCATTGTGTATATAGAAATTTCTACTATGAATTTCCATCTGTAGACTTATGGGAAGTTAAAGCACACTATATAGGTGTTAGAGGACATGTTTATGGCATTAATCCTAGACATTGTTTGGACTTGAGTGAAACACTTACTGGTCATTGAGTTTTCCTATAACAATCATAATCAGTTAACTATTCATATATAACCATACGAGGCGATATATGGTATGCCATGTAAATCTCCCTTATATTGGATGAATGTTGGGGTATCCGAATTTTTTTGAACCTGTTTCATGAAGGATACAAT
Organism: Viscum album; assembly: GCA_963277665.1. NCBI lineage: Eukaryota > Viridiplantae > Streptophyta > Magnoliopsida > Santalales > Viscaceae > Viscum > Viscum album. The sequence continues at coordinate 620,822,433 of OY728139.1, forward strand.
AAATAATGTTATGCTGGTTTGGAAGCAAATGGATACAGCTCCAAGAAGTCAAAAGTCATATAATGATCAATGTTGTAGCATACCATATCGGGGTCACTTATAAGTAACAAAACCTGGTTGACCACATGGACTCAAGCACATCTCACCAATGAAAAAAGTTTCTAACTATAATCAATAGTCAATAGAGGTATCGTGTGGAGACTATAACTGCATGATTAGTGTGTATCATAGGGGTATATTGTCACATTGTCGAGTGTGTCAAATTAGATGTTTAGTTTTTGGGGCATTTCATTCCTCTTGGAGATATTACCTTTAAATTGACATCGATTATATCACTTAAAAAATTGTTGTGCATATCTATATAATGTTGGACAATAAATTCCCGAATCAAGGACCTTGTGAGCATTACATTGAGAGACAAAGTGTTCCCCACAAGAAAAAGTGTGGAAGATGGTCAAAATAGAGGTGATATCATGGTTTAGAACACACTGATGAAATTGTTGGACACTACAAATTCTCTATAAGGGTTATCCCAAATGTATCATCGTGAATCATGATTATGTCATTAGGATTGAGAAGTAGTAAAATATGTTCACACCGTATATATTGCTATAAAATTTACAGTTTGTGCATACTAGGGTGTAAGGATCACATAACCATAGAAGTTTACATGAGGGAATAATTATCCTATTCGGAGGGATGAGTCTACATGGTGGGGAAATAATACTAATGTGGTCATCTAAATCATTTTCCACTCCAATATTATCTCAAATGTCAAGGTAAATCTCCAATAGGATGATCATCCAATAAATGATACAGGGCATAACTTTGGATTTCTAAAGGGGTCATAAAAGGGGAGAATGGTCAGAAAACACAATGATTTTTTACCCAGTATGATATGAATGTAATTTTTCCATGGAAATTCATTTCTAAAGAACTTCATTTTCAGTGGTTGTGTAGTTTTCCTGGGAAGGGTCAAGGGTATTATAGGAATACATAATGACATGGGGAGACTTCTCAACCCATTGTGATAAAATATTCCCAACTAAATAGTTAAGGGAATAACACATAACCTCGAAGGGGAGATCCCACCCTGGTGACGGGATGATGGTAGGTGATGTAAGACTCCTTTTTAGTGAATTGAAAGAATCCTCACAATTTTTATCAATATAAAATAAGGAATCCTTTTTCAACATTTGAGATAGGGGAAGTGCGGTCTTAGTAAAGTTTTTAATGAATCCATGGTAAAATCTAGAAGGGCCCAAGAATAATCTCAACTAATTAACACATTTTGGATAGGGAAGGTTTAAAATTAATTCAATTTTTGATTTTTACCCTAGAATAACATCATTTGAAATAACATTCCCAAGAAATATCCTCCTCTGAAATATTAAATAGTATTTATCATATTTTAATATGATATCTTTTTCAATGCAACAGGGGAGTACATAACCTATGTGAGTCAAACAGTTATCAAAGGAAGTTCTATAAAACAAGAAATCATCCATAAAAACTTCCAAAAATTTATCAAGGTACTCATAAAAGATACTCAAAATATATCCCTGAAAAGTACATGGAGTATTACAGAGACCCTAAGGCACCATTATATATGAAAATGTTCCAAATAGACAAGTAAATGTTGACTTTTATTGATCCTCAGGGACATATAGATTTGCAAATAACTTAAATAACCATCATGGATGAAATATTGGGACTTACCATACAATATTTATAATATTTTTTAAATTAAAGTTAAAAGAAAACAGTCATTTCTTATTCATTGATTCATTAAATGGTTTTCAATATAGAATTTTTTACTATATTTCACATGGGATTGAACCAATTCATTCCATTCTTTTGACAGAACCATTATTCTAGTTTTTTTGGGAAAATTTACATTATGCTAACGCATTTAATGTCAGATATATGATAAGTGATCCCTTCAACAAATTATATTTTTATTTCTAGTTTTACCACTTCAAGGATAGTGGGTTTCAATTGGTGTTGTGCATTCCTTTGGGTTTTAACCTCATCATATAAAAGTATATGGTTTAGAAAAATATATGGGATAATCATAGGGAATATCATCTAATTTCCTTCATGTCACCTTATTAGACTCTCTCAAAAGGTGGATCATTTTTTATTCCTATTGTGGAGAGAGTTTACTGGAAATAATTATTTGAAATTGGTTAATAAATTAATGATAATAATATTATAAATTATATGGAAGTGATTTTAATTCAAACATTAGTGGTTTTTGTATTGATGGAGGGGATTTAGAGGGAGTGAGGTCTATTAAATCATCTATATTCTCATATTTATTCTCTCAAAAAATAGAATCTATGGGAATAATATTTTTATAATCATCTATGATCTTAGGTACTTCAGAATGAACACACTCATCAATTAAAACACAAAATTTACACTTTTTTGAAACCACTCAACAGTCAAAGCATGAATCAAAACTCAAATCATTCAAGAGTGATGAAAAATAAAATGAATCAATGTATTCGTTTAAGATATAATGTTTTGTGTGTGTGTTGTTAAATATAACATCCATCAAATTAGAAGGAAGAGTGGAGTTCTCATTAACTGGGAGTTTAATTGCATCAAAAATCTAAAAACACACAGTTTCTCCACCAAACTCCATGAAAATAATACCGTTGTGAATTTTGATGTTTCTATTTTCTATTTTAATGAATGATACTCCTAGTATAATATGGTTATGCCCTTGGGGTTAGGCATATTCCATCTAAAAAATGTAGGATTTTGTGGGGAAGGTGATATTCTTTACTCTTACTAAGACATCCTTAACCACTCATGATGGGTGTGTTGTACTTCAGATGGAAATTTTCATTATGATGTCCATTGGTTGAAGCACTCTAACCTGCATAGAAGTGTACACAGATTAAGGCATTACATTAATTTATGTACCCAAATATAGAATGATATCAGAAAATAAGGTATCCCCTATGGTGTAAGGTATTATGAACATTTCTTGAAATTTACATTTAGTTGGAATTTATAGTTGTATCAAAGATGAGACATTCCTTCTTATGTTTAATCTCTCATTCTCCCTCAGTCTTTATCTATGGGTGCAAATCAGTTTATGATATTTGGTGTTTTCTTCATTGGTAAAAATAATGAGTGTTATCAATTAAAATAACACAATGTAATGGAATGGGAGGAGAGTTTAAATTACCTTGTTCTTGAGCTAATTTACTTAGAATGGTATGTATCTCATCAATTAAATTTTCTACATTTTTTTCTATAGATGAATGACTTTGTGGGATAAGTATATTATAATTATTCTGATTAGGATCAATAGAATGTATTTTAGATGGATCTATTACAAGAGGGAGGGGTGGGGGTGAATTTTAGTTTTAAAGAATTTAGTTTAAAATTGTTTAAACTAAACCAATTCACAAACCTCTTTATATAAAATGGTCGTATTCAAACTTGTCCCTTAGTCTAATTACTATTGTGTCAAAATCCAGACGATTACGATAATACTATATTAAGAATCATAATTTAATTAAACGTGATTAAAATATATTAAATTCATAATAATAATAACGGTAACAATTAAATTAGAGTTACTTTGATTCATATAATATCTAATTTATAAAACATTTTTTTCTTATCATATTCTAATACATTATGATAAGCTAAATCAAATAAACATATCAGAATAAAAGACTTATAAGAAACAATTAAAAAATATCAATGATATAAGAATGAATTATAACTACTTAAAAGAAATATATCTCTTTTAACATTAAGAGTACGGTAGTTTATAACCCAGACTAAAGGATTCCATTATTTTATATAATCAAGTATGTCTTTATTTACTCATAAAGGAAATCCCTTTATATGATGACTAACTTCTATGTATGCCAATCCCTGAAAACCCTCAATCTGATAGATTAGATCTATCATTATATCCCCACAATCCCTCAATCAATAAGATGATCATATTCTCTATCTTTCTATACTAGTAATCCCTTCATCATAATCATAGATCAAATGCATTATTAAAATGAAAAAGTTCATAAAGAGAAAACTTTACCAAGGTTTTCTTAGCACTATAAAACTCTAAGACAATTACAAAAACTATGAACAAGATATTAATGCTTCTAATTTCCTGAGCACTCACACAATGAGAATTTTGAAAATAAAATAAATTAATTAGCTCAATAATCATTGAATGATTGAGTATTTATAGAAACATCTACAATGATCATATTTCTTTTCCAAAAGTAATATTTCTCTGAGTTTTTGCAATGACATGGACACCTGGCTCTTTTTAAACTAATTATCTCACTTCATGTTGAATTACACCATCATAGTTCAAAATATATTCCATTATAATAGAAATTTTTTATTCATATTCATAATTTAACCTTGGTCATTCTTATGGGCTTCCTTACAAAAATTCATTAAGATAATCTATATGCATGTGAATATGATGTTTATTTCTTTTTATAGGAATCCAATTATGAATACTTTGTATGAACAATGGCAAGACAAAGAGTCTTAAATATTATTTGGTAACTATAAATCGGATTTATATCATATTCATACTCATTATGATAATCATAATGTTGAAATTTAGTTTACATTGATGAATATTTTGTAACTGATTCTAACAAGGTAAAAGTATATGTCTTTTATAAAAACATTCTAAAATTAATTTTGATATAAAAAGTTAGAAATCTAGAATTTAATAATGAATTTGTGATTTTGAAAACTAATGTAATGAAAAATTCATAAGAAAAACATTTAACTTAATAATCTCCCCTTTTTGTAAGGAACCAACCACAAGATTTAAATAAATGATAACATTGAAATACTTTTATTCCATTATATTTAGGTACATTATATTCATAGTATAAACATTAAAAATTATCCCCCCTATGTTTATAACTCATTTGAATACAATTATAAATATGACTAACTACCCCACATGATAATAGATCCCCTTAAGGATCATATTCTCCCCATTAATTAAACATCTTCCCCTCTCTGATTTTCAAAAAGGAATCTAGAAAAGTATATAAATACTTTAAGAGTGTTAAAAAAATTCGAAACAATATACTAAACTAACTAATAATCCAAAAAAATTATGAAATAATATTAAACTAATTGGAATTGTGAAAATATTTAGACATCCATATTTGTAAGAATAGGTCATTCGTAATAAATATTCTCAAAATATAATTACTTTAATAGTTTAGAAGAGAAAATATTCCAATAAATTTTTCTAAGTATATCACAATTGACTTGAACTTATTAAACTCCATTCTATCCTCTTATATCTTTACTATAATATCTTCTTTTGAACGATATTTATCTTGTATAATTTTATGTTTTTCATCTTGAATACGATGTTTTTAGATAATTCTTCCTTCTGATTATTCAAGGAAAAGATCTCATATTTGTAATGATTTAGTCTTGATACCTCTGTATTCATATATTTCAGTTTCCAATGTAACTCTTTGACATCCTATATCTGATTATTGGTTGAGTTCTTGAATTTATCAACAAATTTGACCCTATCTAAAATGAATTATGATAAATCATTGAAATATCATGTAGATTAATCCATAATTTTTTTTATCTCTGGAAGATTCTCACCATGCATCTTGACATCTGCATCAATATTATGAGACCACTACATAGTTTTATTGAATTCCTTCTTATGATATTGAGAACATTATTTAAGTAAATCACGATCTTCTTCATTATATATCACTCGATCTATCAACAAATTTAATGACTCCGATATTTTAAATTGAATTCCATCAATCTGACCAAACATTACTTCTAATCATAGGAAGTAAAAATAGTTCCTTCAATTCAATGTATTTCCTGAATGATATAAGGGACTCCTTGAATTTTTATCATATTAATTGAATTTTATATCTCGATCAATGTTAGTTGAGGTTGAGCGGTTCTGAGTTCCACATTTTTTCCATGTCCTTTGTCATCATTCTTCAACACCGATTCAACTGTAATATTTCTGACATTCTTTACATAATAAATTAAAATGAAATCATTATCAGAATTAATATTTTTATTAACTTCTATTTTTTAACTAAATATATCTTCTCATAATTCTTGTATTATGATTCAACATCTTCTTAAGATGAATACTTTTTCTTTCATCGACTATTATATTTCTTTTTTTTCATGTCAATTGAAGACAATTTCATTGAATATTCTTGTGACGTTCTTAAAGACTGATTATCAAATTGAACATATTCCTTATCATCCTATTTATTTTAATCATATTCCTCATCCTCTTATTTATCATAAAATTCATTTATTTAATTTTTTTACTCTTTTTCCAATTCTTATTCATCATCTTCCCCTTCTTCTTCCTCATCTTCACATTCTTTATCATAATCATCAGGAACTCATTCTTAAACATACTCTTCTTCATAATCACTTTCATCAAATCCTTCTACATATTTGGATAACTCATCAATTATAGTATTACCTTATTCCATTTATTTTATAAAAAGTTAATGTTTATGAGAATCTATTCTAGAATCAGATTTATCAGTTGATACTGATTCAAAAACAACATTATCTTTTTTATTTTTTTGTAAATATAGGGATATTCTTCTTTAAAAAATAGTTTATAGAAAATCTAAACAAAAGTATTGAATTATTTTATTGTTCTAGGAGGTATTAAAAACAATGTATGATGAGGCTACCTCTACTCTTTTCATCATTTTATCACATAAATGAGCTTTGATAGCTTCTTAGTTTACATATTTTCCTTTTCTTCTTTTTTGAAAACATCAGTGACATATATTCTTATAGCTAAAGATTCTACTAGGTCTATTTCTATTTGAGGATATCTTTATTTCCCGTAATGAATTTTATTTCTCCAACCTTCATCTACTTCATCTCTGTCATACTTGTGTTTCTTAACTTTTTGAGGCTCATGAGATTATTATTTTCATTTCTCTTCCTACTCGCCCTGATCGACATTCTTCTTCTTATTCTTCTTTTTGACACTTTTCTCTGGTATCTTAGAAGATTCTTATATCTAAGAGTACCACAAGATTTATCAACAATAAAATTTGATTCTTCAACAAATCCCAACATTATTCTTTATTGTGTGTCATCGTTGATGAAAAGAATTTTCATATTCTTGATCTTTGACTTATTTAAAATACTGAAGAACTCCATACACTCAAACATCATGTTATAACTAAACAAAACATAATGATATAAGTATTAATGGAACTAGAAATTAATTCACTAATGGTAAGAAATATGTATTCGATGAGACATATCTTTCTCATATTTACAAGAAAATCCAAAATAAAAAACATCGGTGACTTTTCAGGTGTCACTATCCCATTTTCTCAGTATTAGTAAACCTTGCATCTACAAAACAACAATCTGATTATTTGATGTTAGGTGATGAACGTTCCTAACCTTCTCATAATTATCAAACAATAATTCCTCTGATTTACTCATATTGAATGAACCAAGACTATCATAGAACTTAGGATAAAGATAGACAACTTTTTCATCATCTAGAATTCCAGGAAAAATTTTAGTTTTTCTATAATACATCTGATAACCTTTAGCTAAATTTGTGAATGAAATATTTTTTCCATACTCATTGAAAAAAATTCACTAATTTATAGCATTATTAGATGATTTCATGCATTAAAAAATCCTGATCCTCATCCTATTTTTCTACACACAAGTATTCCAATCCTTGAAATTTTAAAACATTCTTCAAGATAGAATCACACTCTTCATAAAAATAATAAACAGCTAACCTTTATCTAAAAAACAATAATTTAATTATTTAACTATAAGAATCTTATTTTGGGAAGAGGCTGAAGATTATGACATTCAAACTGGAGATGTTTTGACTGGAGTGTTTTGAAGGACCAACACTTCGACTCAAAGAGAATGATATTTTTGATGCGGGACATGGGGGTCCCCCCTTTATTTCGGAATATGGAGAGATGGTTCTTCCTCTAAATATCATCTAATTTTTGATATTTTATCTTGTATGATCTAACAGTTTTGATTGATCTAAATAAATATTTAATGATTTTTGAACTCTTAAGGGTTTTTTTGAAATTATCATGCTGATATTGAATATGAATTTGATTTTTTATAAAAAAATTGAATAACAAAACAAATTAAAGTATTAAATAAAAAAAATGAGACAATTATAATGAAATAGTAATAAAATTAAAAAGATAATAAAAAAACTTTTGGAGTCGGAAAGACTTATCAGTATGATAAGGATGTACTTATTGAGTTTTTAATCTATTTGGATTACAATAGTTTTAAAATATTGAATATGATATTTTTAATATAAGAACAAAATATAGATATTTTGAAATAAAACTTAAATTAGTTTTATAAAATAAATCTGAATATGTAAAATATTCTGAATCAAAAAATTATAGAAATCATGAGACTGGAAAATCTAGGAAATTTTCTGAATCTGAAGATCTTGTATGAAAACTAACTCCAAATTTTTTTATAGAAATATAAGTATGGGAAACTCATTTTGAAAAAAATTAAACCAATGTTTTTAAAACATATAATATATAACCACCCCTATGAAAAGTAGTAATTTAATGTAAGGATGTTGGTAAATAAGAAGTATATATGAATGATCAGTTTAAATTGATCATTCCTAGCTTTTATTTAATATATTCAAATATATTGGAAGGTAATTTTTTTGTAAGTATATTAAAAAGTTGTTATTTCCTACTGATAAATTGTAAAATGATATATTCTTTTAGTTTGTGATCCTTAAGAATGTGATGTGGAATATCTATGTGTCATTCAGGGAAGTGATGTGAAATATTGTTACATACATTAATGGAACTAGTATTATAACATAGTATTTGGGAATTAGTAAGACCCATTCCATAGTCATTGACTATAAGATTCATACCCAACAATTGTAAACAAAAACATCTAGCTACCCATATTTGTATTTAGTAGTGTAATGTGATACCTAGTTTTATTTCATAGAAGACCAAGAAACTAATGAATCTCTTAAGAAATGACATGTTTTACAAATACCTTTCTATCCATTGTACAACCACCAATGTCAAAATAAAAAAAAGTAATTCAAAATAATTTCTAAAAGAAAATAAACGTCAGAAATCCATTGTTCCCTTGAGATAACAAAAAATTATTTTTACTGATTTGAGATGGGATTCATTTGGATTAGCTTGATACCTTACACATAAGAATAAATAAAAACTAATTTTGGTTGAATTTCATTTAATTATAGTAAACATCCTAAATACCTCTAAAAGTTTATCAATCATCTGTTTTACCAACCACACCAAGATCAAGTGTATTTGAGGTACATATGGGAGTAATAATACATTTATAATTGTTTTATCAAAAATCATTATGAATATATTTTTATACTAATTTTTATATATATAAGTATCTTCTATTTATTGAGAACATAAAAAACCAAGGAAAAATGTTAACACAACCATCATAATCATATCAATCTCAGATTTCATAAGATTCATAATTAGATCAGTTAAATAATTTTTGATTTGATCCAAATATAATTTCATCAACATATATTTTAACAATCATAATGTTTTAGTTTTATTATTTTATAAAAATAGTTAGATCTTCACTTCCCTTAACAAAATTGCTTTGCAAAAAAAAATCTTGTTAACCGATCATACTAAACCCTAAGGGATGGTTTAAGTCCATATAATGCTTTGGTAAGTTTATAAACATAATCAAGAGGTCTTTAATTTTCCTAACCAGGGGTTGTTTAGTATAAAATTCCTCCCTAAGACATCTGTTAAAAAAATCACACTTCACATCTATTTGAAAAAGATAGAAATTAAAGAATCTATAAAGGCTGATATAATAAGAATATCATCTAATAAATCTATCAGTGTATAGGTTTTATTATATTATATGAATTCATATTGGTTATAACCCTTAAATATCATGCCTTTCTTTAGTTCAAATGATTATTCCATTTTAATCATATTTGTTTTTGAAAACCCATTTTACTCCAATTATTGATGTTTCTTTTCATCATTCAACTAGAGTCCAGAATTTGATCATCTTGAATACATTTAGCTCATATCTTGTATAATTTAACAAATCCTAATCACCTAAAGAATCAACATGATTCATAGGTTTTAATTGGTAATGAAAATCTAGAGATTATATTTAATTCATTAGGGAACTACTAGTCTAAATTTGTTCATCTACATCACCAATGATAATATAACTAGGATAATTATTATGAAAAAACTATCTTCTTGAGTTTTGTATACTATATTCATCAATAAAAGGTAAAAATATTCCTAATTAAATATTTTATAAACAATTTCATCTGTATCTTCATTTTATGAAGGAATTTCTAACAATGGCTTAAAATCATTTGTTAAAAACACATCTGGGGGGGATGTAGGTTGGGATTTTTCGAAAATAAAATTTTTGGTTTCATAAAACATTATGTGTAATATTTACCCACTAGAAAAATAATTTTTATTAGAAAATATATATGCCTTATATTTAGTGGTACAATCAAAACATATTCCTTATCAGATGTTGTGGAAATTTATGCATGTTATAGTTTTTATTCGGGATGAATAATTTATATCCAAATAAACTAAAGTAATAAATTTTGTGGACTATCCATAATTAATAAGGTGTTTTAGTAATAAAATTATGAATTAAAACTCGATTTATAGTGTAGTAGATAGTACTAAATTTTTCAGACAAATGTTTTTTGCAATTTCATATTTTCTCAACATGTTTTTTGTTATTTATTGATAAATTAAATTTCTTCTTTCAAAAACACCATTTTTTAAGGATTTCAATGGGATAGAAAGTTATTTTTTATACCTTTATTTATATAAAAAGTTTTAAAATCAGAATTTACAAATTCTCCACCTTGATTATAATTAATAGTTATCAAGGTAAGGTTTTTCTGATTTGTAACTTTTGCGGAAAATGTTTTAAAATAACAAAAGGTTTCATATTTATTTTATATAAAACAAACCCATGTATATCTAATGTAATTATCAACCAAGACATATACATATTAATTTCCTATAATACTCCTTGTTTGTATAGGAATAAATAAATCTATGTGTACTAACTGAAAAGCATCAGCATTTGATACTTCACTAATAGATTTAAAGCTTCACTTATGTTCCTTACCATATTAACAAGGGTCATTGAATTTTGAATAATCAAATATATGTTTGGGTAGATCCTTAATAAGTATTTTCTTAGTCAAATTAGATAGGTTCTTAATGTTTTTAGTGTCATGTCCTTCAATTCTATAACAAATATTGATCTTTCATTGCACTAAGGCACAGTTTGTCTTGGAGGCTAAGGTCTTCTATGTTTAGTGTATAAACACTATCATGAAAATGGGTAGAAACTAAAAATTCATCCTTTTTATTTTATAAAACACACTTATTATTTCTAAAATTTACTAGGTAAACTTCATCACATAATTGACATAGGGTTATAAGTTGTTTCCTAATAACTATAACAAATAAATCATTTGAAATTAATGCATTACCTAGAAGGATTATATTACCTATTACAAGAATATATCATTGATCATTATCATTGAAAGTAAATTTTACTCCTTTAATCTTGATGATATTTTCAAATTTTTTTATTTCCAGTCATATGATGGGAACATCCACTATCCATATACTAAGTATTATAATTTCTGGTAATTTCCTTATTTTCTTAAAAACAAAAATAGTATGATTTCGACAACAAAACCATATTGGGTTCAGAAATGGTAGAAATATTTTTATTGGAATCCACAATTTTTTTGGAAAATAGTCTTTATAGAAACCTATGTATTTTACATTGTTAAGAGAATAATTAATTTTTACAATGTCTTATACTTTGACGTTTATCGCAAAATTGGGGATTATTTGGAATAATGAAATTATTACTAAAAACTGATTTTCTATTAGTATACCCTATTCTAGAACAAGTACCATGCAGATATATTTGTTTATAAATTTAATCAAAACCTTAGTTACCATAAGTAATTTTTAAAAAAAACAATCATAATGAAAAAATTTCAAATTTTAGTTTTACCAATAAATTCTTATCCTTTTTTGTAATATATTTTGAGTTGAGTTTATCAAAAATATATTGTAAACTACACTTTTTGTAAATTAATTTTTCTATATCATTATAAATAGTTTCATTTTGAAATGTTTTGTTATTAAGATCTTTAGTATAATCTACTACTTTATTTATTAAAAAATTTATGCTTGAATTTTCCTTATCAATTTTTTTACTAACATAGTAATTTTCATTTTCAAGGAGTTTAGAAAAATTAAAATCTTCATGATAAAAAGAAATAATATTATATTATTCTGAGGAACATTATTAATTTGAATATTTATAATTTTTTTCATTTTTGGATTCTGAATAATTTTCATTTAAAGGTATGTTTGCAAGGTTCTCAACACTGAATGCATTATCCATAAAAAAATATTTAGTTATTCTGGAAGGAAGACCAATGCCCCTTTGTATGAAATTATTATTATTATTAAAATATTCATATAAGGAATCTCATCCAACTTCACTCTAAGAGTCTTTTTCTTTTAGAAATTTCTTTCCATTTAATTTATAATACTTTTTTTGAATCTGTTTATTATTTTTATCCTTACTATATTTACTTTTTTTCATTAGACAATCTGGTCTATTATGTTAAGATTTCTTACATTTATAATAAGTAAATTTATAATCTTTATTTTCTTTCCTATCCATGTTACCTTTCTTATATATGTACTGAAAGTTTTTCATACCAACTATCTCGTTTATCCTCCTGAAAGGATTAGCTAGTAAATTTTTAGAATGCTCACATGTTTCTGTATCGTATTGAAAAAGAAATTTCTTCTTTATTGACAATCTAACAATTTTTTATGCAAATTGAGATTTAGGAGGTAAGGTAGATGTTGTAGCGAAAGAAACCCCACCACAACGTTTCATTTATTTCTCATCATCTCTCTTGAGACTACTTACATACTTTATCATGGTTATAATAATATCATCTAGAGTGATATTACTAACCATTCGTATTTCATAAATAGTTGTTATATTAGATTCTCCTTCATTAGGCATGATATCAATTATTTAATCAACAATAATCTCATTATCTAACCCTTTATCACTAATTTCTTGAAGTATTTTAATAATTTTCAAGAATATTTTATACATATTCTCAACTTATTCACCTTGTAAAAATTCAAAAGCATGATAATTATCTTTAAACTCTACTCTCCTAATTTCAAAAAACTTTGATGTTCCAAATTTTGTAACAACTTACTTTTTCTAAACACTATTCATTGTACCACATGATGAAATTTGATTGTAGATGCTTATATTCATTAAGCACAACATTGTATTCCATACATTGTAATTGAACTGATATTCCTATTTTTTTTTAATTAGTAAAGTCTCTAACTTGTTTATCATGTATTTGTTCAAAATCTAATTAGAATAAAAAAATTATCAACCCTTGTGTTGATAATGAAGATCTTAATTTTTTCTTTCCAATATTCATATTCAGCACCATAAAAAATTGGTGGCCAATTGGGATTGATATTATTAATGGATCTGATATTAAGTCCTCCCATATCAAAAGATAAACATTATTTTGCACAAACACATTAGTGTAATATAGTTTTATGAAGAAGAAGTTTATAATATAGTTTAATAAAATTATGATAGAAATGATAGTAAAAACTAATCATTTGTGTATAAAGTGGAATCCTCATATGATATCAATTTCTCGATTAGTATATTATAATTATAATAATTAGAATTTAATGAATGCATTCTAGATGGCTCTATTACAAGTGGGGGTGGGGGTGAATTCTAGTTCTGAAGACATTAGTATAAAAGAGATTAAACTAAACCAATTCAAAGATCACTTTACATAAAATGATCATATTCAGAATTTGACCTTAGTCTAATTACTAATGTAACATAATCAGGATGATTATGATAACATTAGAGTCCAAATTATAATCAAATAAAACATTATTAAAATATATTAAGTGGATTGTAATCAGAATGGTTTCGATTAATTCAATTTTTCTCATATTAAAATTAGATCTGATTAATAAAATATTTTATGATTATCATATTCAAAAAACATTATGATAAACTATATCAAAAAATAACATAAGAAAAAAAGTATTTTAGGAAATAATTAAAAAAATATAAATGATATAATAATGAATTATATCTATTTAAAAGGAATAAATCTATTTTTACCTTAAGGGTATGGTAATCTATAACCCAGACGAATGTTTCCATTATTTTATACTTACAAGAATTTATGCTTTTCTCAACAAGGGAATACCTTAATATGATGATCAGATTCTCTCCCTGCCTATCCCTCACATCCCTCAATCCAATGGTTTGGATATGTCTTTCAATCCCATAAAGCACTTGATCGATATAATGATTAGATTATTTGTCTTTCTATATATGTAAGTCCTCAATCATAATCATAGATCATACAAACAATTATAAAACATATTTATAAGGATGAAACCATGGAAATGTTCCCCTAAAACTATAAGCCAATTCCCAAAAAAACTATGAAAAAGATGCTCAGGCTGGTAATTTCCAGAGCTCTCTCACAATGAACATTTTTCCATTGAAATCGATTAAGTATCTTAAAACTCTTCAAATCACTAGGTATTTATAATAAAATCTCTGACAGTCGTATTTCCTCCCCAACTTTCATATTTCTATGGGTTTTTCTAAAGGACATGGTCACATCGGTGGTTGTATAAAGTCATATTGCATTACACCCTCACAGTGTAAAAATGATCCATTAAGATAGAATTTTTTTTCATAATTTAATGTTGGAGAGTCTGATGAACGTCCTTAAAAATTATCATTACAATAATATATATGAGTATGATTTAGATGTTTATTCATTCCAACATAGATCTTATTATAAAGACATTGTCAGTATAGAAACAAGAAAAAAACTTATATATGATTTTATAATGGAAATTTTGATTTATATCATATCTATACTCATTGTGTTAATCATAATGAAGAAAGTTAGTTTATATTAATTAATACTTAAGAACTATTTATAGATAAGGTAAAAATATATTTCTTCTATTAAATAATTCTAAAAATATTATTAGCATAAATGGTTGTTAATAAAGTATTTAAAGAAGAGTTGGTTATTTCCAACACTAATGGAATTTAAATGTAGTAAGAAAAACTTTTGACTCAATAGACTTACCTCATGAACTCCATGAGAGGGTGTGATTACCCATATACTCAATTGGTGTGCATTTTGAGCCATGTTGGATATTAATTCATGAGTTGTGGAATGAATTTTATCAAAAAGGGAAACAATATCTACAAAATCCATCATACCATGATCCATGGGGATAAATCCCACCTAAAAGTATTGAATTAGATATTTTTTACTAATTTGGTGGTGGGGGAAACTTGAACAAAGTCTTTTGAACTTCTCCCAATATTTATGAAGGGTCTCTCTTTATGATTACCTAATTCCATAGATTTATTATCTAATTACTGATGTTCGGGAGGTAGGGAAAAAATTCTCTATTAAGGGTCATTTAAGGTCATTACAACACCTAATTATGGTTTGAAGATAGTATATCAAATCTTTGGATACACCATCAAGGGAGAAGGGGAAGGCCTTAAATTTAATGAGATCCTCATACACATTTTGGGGTTTCTAGGTGGAGTAGACAATGTGAAAATACTAGAGGTGTTTATGAGGTTCCTCACCGAGAAGACCATGGAATTTAAGAAGAATGTGTATGAGGACTGATCTCAGCTCAATGTTGTCTTCTTCCACAAGGTATTGGATGAACATAGGTTGGTACTCCACAACCAGGGTGGTTAGTTCTTTTAAGGTTTTATTATGTTTTTCCATGTTATCTGGGGTTTGATTTGGTTAAATTTTAGATTTGTTTAGGGATACTTTAGGATCGAAAAGTGGTTTAAAAATATTACTTGATTGTCCTACTTTAGATGAAATATTTTGTGAGTGATGTGTTTATTCGATTTCAGGTATATTTCAAATAGTTTTTCGTTTCCTAATTGTGTCATGAAAATAAGTTGTTATGTTTTTTATGTAAGATGTATAAAATAAAACAAATTAGATTAATGAAAGGATAAAATAATGTTTATTGAAATATTAAAAAATTAGAGAGAGTGAGTGAAAAGAAGAAGAAGAAGAGAGAGGGTAAAAACATACAAAAACAAAAACAATCAAAATGGATGGGGGTATTGAAATGAATAATAAAAAAATGTTAAAAAGATAAAAAAATTGAAATAATGATCATGGATCCTCGAAATCGAAACAAAATTTTTATCATGTTGTTGAGCACATCAAATTAGTTGTTTAGTTTTCACTTTAATTTCTACAGTATAGCATAAACCCTAGGTCATCTCATGAAGGAGACATTGATCTTTTATATAATTATTTTAATTATTTTTTATGAAATAGGTATTGTGATGAAGTGTTTGGGGGTTTTATTTTTTTTAACGGAAATGGAAAAAATTTCTAAGTGATATGAATAAGTTGGAGAAATCGTGACCAACCCAGGTGAGTGTCCCGTGATGCTGAATCCATCATCGCTCTGAAGGGAATGGAAGGGATCATTGATTCATAGATTTATAAACACTAAAACCAGTATGTAATGTGATTTCTTAATAGTTTAACACCTAGTTTTTGATTAATTAATGGTATTGATTACTGATGACCACTCAAAATCAATAAAATTGCATCAATGTAAAAATTAAACTCAATCACGGAATCACATCAACAACATGAATAAATAGCGAGATTTTTGTCTATAATAAAATTTTACAATAGAAACGAACAAGAATATTCATTGATTTAATATTATTCTATATTTTATCAACCTGTAGCGACTCGGTATTTGGTCATGTCAGACTTTGGAATATTTCTATGAGTAATTGCAGAGCCAGGCACGAAGACGGCGTGCGATTCTGAGGCCCGGTGTGCCCTGAATTAATTTTATAAAAATATTAACTATTTTTATACAATGCACAAGGCGGGGGTGTATTATCTCTTAAATAGTATCTTAGAACAGGAATCTGAGGGCATGGTTGCATCCGGAGTGTGTTGTTTACCCTAGGTCGGGTGTAAACATAGCGGGTGCAGGCCTGCCGTGATAAAAGCCTCCAGGTGTATTTTCGTAAATAAATGTTATAGTTTATTTATGAGAGTCGGCTCGAATAACTTCTGAAAGGAGTCTTGGATGGAAATTATGAGACTGTGATTGAGTTCAAAATGTATTGTTTACCCTAAGGGAGACCTTATCCTTGTCTGTGTCGGGTGGGGGTTCGGGGGCGTGTTGGGCTGGGGAGTTAATCGGATATTTGTAGGAATCAAATATCTCTTCCCCCCCCCTTCTTCCTCTTGGATGTGCACAGTGGAGGAGTTTATTCCTCCCTTATCTTCCTCCTTCCATCAATGGTGAATTGGCGATCGAATCGCGCGATCAAGGATACATTAGACTCAGATCATGACAGCGGGTGTTCCTGGATTGTGCAGCAGCAGCTACGGGGCGTGCGAAGCTTCGCGTTCCACCAAAAGGTAGGTTGTTTGAGTTTTAAAATCCCGGACCCCGTTTATGTGTTTTTTTCTTCTAATTGTTATCAGGGTTGAATAGTTCGGGTCCCGAGGTTTTCAAAACATGCGTTGGATCTGATTTTGCAGCCCCATGGTGCTCTCGGTGGATCCCAGAAGTTTTCCAGCGGAAAACCCGGATTACGAGGGCACCCATGGTATAATTCGGTGAGACCCATGGTGACGCGGCGGTGGTACGGTGGTTTCTGGCTCCGGAACGGTGGAGTGCAGCACCAGCATGGAAGTTTCCGATAGCGGCGCGGTGGTTACCGGCGAGCCAGGAGGTGGTCTGGCCTTGTTTTTTGAGGGTTCTTTAAAACCTCGTAACTCGCAAACCGTAACTTTGAATTGTGAGCTGTTTGCGGTGACTTGTTCCTTGCGTCGAGACAGATATTTTGATATCACTTTGTAAATTTTATGGTTCGGGATCGTGTCCCGGGAGCTTGAAACATTGAATAAAATAATTATATTTTATTATTATTCAACTTCGAGACGATGTATCTTCCAACCGGAGCATCCGTTTGACGTGCCGTTAGTGGCGTTGAGACCCTGATGATATGGCAGAATTTTTTTCAGGGTTTTTGGGTGTTGGGTCTGAGTTTGGGGTGAGTGCCCCACGAGGCCGGGTTTTGGCGTTTGTACAGAAACGCAACATTCTCACTAGGAGTCCGATTTTGGCAGATGAATGGTCGATCCTATGTGTTATTCTGAGAGGATCGCAATGGTGTGATCTGTTCGATGAATTTCGGGATCAAGGTGTTGGCGCCTGAGCCAGCTTCTTTGAAAAGTGCCTTTTTCAATGGATGTCTGTTTCAGACGAATGAGTAGTGGATCCTGTGTGTTTTTCCAAGGGGATAACCATGGTATGATCCGCTTGATGAGTTTTGGGATCATTGGGTGGGTCCCTCATGGGCTAGCTACGGTGAATACAGCCTTTTTTACTAGTTCTCTGTTTTGAGTGAGTAAACAGCCTATCCTATGTGTTTTTCCGCATGGATCGCAATGGTGGCCTCGGTATAGGCCTTGGAGATGTGTGGTGTGGCATTGTGGCGGGTCAATCGGGTTAGCGATGTTTGGACCAGCAGTGGTTGAGGGTACTCCCTTGGTTCGTTTCTACGAGGGTTCGTGCAACATCACAAACCTAGTACAGGCATGTGATCCTATCGATCGGATGTTTAATCTATTAGAGTTGCGGCATCCCTCCGGTGGGCCCGGAGCGGGATCCTCTACCATCTTTACCCTAGATCGGGTTCTTGGTATCATTGTGACAGCTTATCCACAGGCGGAAATCTCCTATCTAGAAGGTTAACCCCGTAGGGTTTATGGAATCATCCGGAATATGATCCCCTGCACATCGAGCCTTGCTCAGTAGGGTTGTGGCATCGTAGGGTATACGATCCCCTGCTCAGTATGAGGTTTTCAGTAGGGTTGTGGCATCAATGGGTATATAATCCCCTTCTCAAAATGAGGATTATAGTAGGGTTGCAGTATCGTTGGTTAAGCGATCCCCTACTCAGCGCGTGGTTTCTGTAGGGTTGTCACATCATCAGTTCGATCCCTTACATCACGAGTTATACCAGATATAGTTCCGGTATCATCGTGACCACCTTTATATGGTTGATGATATTCTATATGAGTGACATGATTCTATCGAGCGCCATATCGGGTTTCAGTATCCCCCAGCGGATCCTGGGTGTGATCCCCTATCTGTGAGCACAATGAATGCCAGATCGAGTTATGGTATCCCCCAGTAGACCCTAGGAGTGATCCTCTATCTGTGAGATCTTCTTATACTGGTGTGGGTTTTGGTATCCCATAGCGCACCCTTGGAGAGATCCCCAATATTTGGAGTTTGGTGTTTATGTTGTTTCAGTGAGGTTTTCTCAGTGATGTTATTCGACGAGCATGATCTCTTGGGTGAGCGTCTGAGGGGTTTGTGAGAATCCCGATGGAGTGTATCTCTCAAATGAGTGTCATCATGAATGATAGTTATCGTGGAGTTTTCTCTCCTAGTTGTGGACGGTTGCTGGTGATGATGTCGTTACCTCATGTGGCTTGGTGCGTGAGTTGGGTATATCTGGATGTTCATGGTATATGTATGGGAATACACCTGTTTTGAGCTGACTAGTTGTATTTAGCCGAGGATGGTCACGATATGGAGTTTCTCCCTCATCTGGGTTCCCTCTGGGTGGGATGAGCGGAATGTTGCCTTTCAGTTTCTCTCTTTTGTTTTGGGTTTTTGGGGTGCTTACTGAGTATTGTTATACTCACCCCTGCACATGCTTTGCCGGCAAATGTTTGTGTCTTGTGCAGAGCCCAGGACATTCAACGGAGTTCCAGGAGGACCCAGAGTAGGCGGAGCTTAGTGAGCGGGTCTGACCATGGAGTCTTACTGAAGCTATGTCGAGGAGCTTCCCGGTGGTGCTTTGGCAGTGTACGCCCTTCTTCCGACCAGGTTGGACACTTTGCAGTTTTCGTTTGGTGGTCCTTGTTTTCCCCTTTTGTACTTTTGTTGTACTCTATTTTGGGATAGATGTATGCATGAATTTTCTTTTCAGTTTTATATATCTCTGCATTGTTTCATGGAGGTGTATGTGGGTGCGTGTGTACAGGTACCTTAGGTTAATGCCTCCCATGTGTGTGATAGCATACTCGGCATTGGTCGCTAGCCCCAGGCCTATTGGAGGAATGCTTGGGGTGTCGCGGCTCGATCCCCTTTTGTTCAGGTCGTGACAGAGTGGTATCAGAGGATTTTACACCTTTGGGATCTCAGAGCATAGCTGGTCTAGCCTTGAGTTCGGTTAGAGTTGCATAGCGGCAGTGTTAAGATGTTTCGAGTTTAAATTTCAGGCCAGGGGCCCTAGTGTTGGCGTGGCGGCCGACGTATCCATTAAACAGGACTTTGATAACTTGCCTTTCGACTCGAGAAGTTTGGAAATGTTTCGCAGGGAAATAACGGTACATGCATCATATAGGACTGGGTTTTGGGTTTTTTCTTGTCCTTCTTGAGTTAGCACCTCAGATATACTCTTTGACTATGGAGTATCTTGATTGTATTTCAGGATGCCTCCATGATGACTGCCAGCAAGGGTTCTGCAGCGTGGTTGTGCTGACGATCCGCCCATGTAGAGGCTATGGACTAGGGAACAGGTTCTGAGGCTGGACCTCCAGGTGGTCCGCCAATTGAGCCACCACCTGTTGAGTAGCTGGTTGTGCCGACAGTGCAGGATGAGGTTGCGCATAGGCTGAGTGTGCTACATGAGTTCTAGAGGCAGTGACCTATGAGGTTTCCGGGTTGATCCGAACCCCCAGGCAGCTGATGACTGGCTCGAAGCAGTCACCCGAGTTTTCCACCTGGTGAGCACACCCCTAGATCAGATGGTGGTCCAAGAGCCGAGCCTTCTACACGGTTCGGTCGGTCGATGGTGGAGCCTAGTGACGTAGTCTCACGACGAGGAGATGCTCATGTGGGTAGAGTTTTATCATCTCTTTAGGGAAGATTTCTATCTGCTGACGCTATGGTTAGTGTAGATTCAGGAGCTTATACAGCTTCGGTAGGAGGGCATGACTATGTCAGAGTACCCAGTGAAGTTTACAGACCTGTCGCACTACTCCCTGAATATTGTTCGAGACTTGTTCTTCAGGGATTGGACATTCATGCAGGGCTTACGTAGAGACATCCAGGAAGGTATGGTTTTTTTGTGTCTACCCACCTATGATGGAGTGCTAGAGTGAAAATTTGTGGTGGAGAGATTTCTGGCTGAGCAGATCCCACCTGTTATTGTTGGGGGTGTGAGAGCTAAGACTTCGTTAGTCAGATTGGCATCTGGTAGCTGACAACAGACTTAGGGGCCTAAATGTGGCTGATAAAACACTATTTTATTGAATATTTTATTGATAATAAATTAAATAATTTACTCACATTGTGTTAAATATGTTTAATTATAAAATATTTGGGATTTGATCATTCATTTGAAAATTTGGTGAAAATTCCAGTTTTACCCTTAATAGTGCACTGTAGTATTCGAAGATAAATATTTTTATATTTATTATTTGAATTTGAACTTTTGTAAAAGTTTTCCTAACTACATTTTATACAACTTTCATTCAGGACACTAGAGCTAAAAAGTGCATTTGGATGGAGTAAATGAGCAATTAATCCAATGGTGGGCTGGACTCGGCATAATGGACATGGGTTCTGTATTTGGGCCATATCGTCTACATACTGGCTTGGAGTGAGCCCATATTTTGAGGAAAGCTCGGGGACATGATTTGGAACAAAATCCTCCTTCTGGAAGGCCGGTCAATTCACGAGTTTTGGAGGTCACATGGGCGGTACAAGTTGCCATAAAATATTTGGCCGAGTTTTTCATTTCACACTTAAAAAGTTATGTATCCCTAGCCCCCACAAACTCTATTTAAAGGGGGTTTTAACTCTTTGAGAGGGCTGGTCGAGGCTTTGGGAAGGTGTGTCTGAAAGGGTGTCTCTTGGGAGCCCCTCACAACTCTTGGAGGAAGTAAGCCTTTGTGCAAACCTCTCTTCCAAAAAGGCTCTCCTCTCTCACCTCTTCTTTGTATTTCTTTTATTTCATGTTTGTCTCTTGAATTTTTCTTCAAATAATATTCTGTGTTCATCCCTCTTCTTCTTATCTTAATCTTCTTAATTGGGTTGGAATCAAGAGTGGAGACAAGATTGGGTTCTACGCTTTCAATCCGTTGCTTATGCAAAACGTCTCCACGATGACTACACCACCCATGGAAGAGTAGTTCTTTTTAGTAATCGATCGACCTCTATCATTCTTCATTCATTTATTTTGAATCAATGATCTACTGTAATTCACATATTATGATCTATTAATTGAGTTTTTAATTTAAATGAAACTAAGCAAGCAATTGAATAGTTAACACAAAACACGCGAGGTCGGGAATTGTGTGAACTGTGAGAGCGCAACTTTAACCGGTAATTCAAAATCACATGGGATCAATTTGTAGAGTTCAAATATAATACCTAAACTCAATTAATACTCATTTCCAGAGTGGTTATGTTCCTTAATTTACCGCTGACCATAAGCTAATTTTAGAACATCAATCAAAGCAGGGTGTTGCGATTGCATGTTCCGAAGTTAGCCTAAGGTTAAAATTCACTTCAATCTTCGTGGTAAAGTTAATTCTCGTAGGGTTCGGGATTTAACAAATTAAGGGATCAAAATTAATTGAATATTAATTGAAATGATAATGATTAATAAATCATTGAAGAGGTAGAGTTAGATCGATTACGTCTTTTAAATATTGTCTAAACAAACAACTTTTTGTTGTGTCATTTTAATCAAACTTCATTTCAAAACTAAAAACAAACAAAAATACAATCTTCTTCCAGAAAACTTCTTCTAGATTCATAAACTATAAACAAACACCCCCATCCTTTCAAGTAGTGTTTTTATTCTCTTTTATTTTACTTCTAGAATACCTCTAAAAATTGTTTTAATTCACTTCCTCCTTTGAGAGGCGACCTTGGTCAGCCACTCTGCTGCACCTAAGTACCCCAAAATCATACTAATCATTTGAGGGCGCCCACGATAGCGCTCTATCAAATTGGCGCCATTTCCAGGGAGGCAAGTAATTATTTCAACCAATTAGAGGTATTTATTTTATTTTACATTTTAATTCTTTTCCTCTCTTCTTTCTTCCGTCTTTACCCAATCTGATTTTTTTTCTTCTTCTTTTATCTCTTTCTACTTCTTTTCGGACCATCAACTCAAACTTCTAATTTTTATTTTAATATGGTCCACATTCCTTCTTTTCATCTTTCATTGATTGATGACACGAACTAATCCTGAAGATCTCTTAGATCTTGACCCTGAGATTGAACGTAGCCTTAGGGCATGAATCAGACATTCTCAGTCTACGGGAAGTTTCAACATTCAACCAGTTGGAGAATTACTCCAATATCAGAACATTGAAATTGGAAGCAATTCAAATTCAACCATAAAACAAGAACCAATGGATTGAAACAATGTAAATTAACTTAATAGAACCATTCGAGAATTGGCTTCACCTGATATTAACTATCAACCAAATTGTATTGCATACCCAAATCTCGAATCGGACTTTGAACTGAAATCTGGGTTAATTCACTTACTTCCTAAGTTTCATGGCCTCTCTGGTGAGGATCCCAATAAACATTTGAAAGAATTTAATGTGGTTTTCTCAACCCTAAAACCTAGAAATGTCTCTGAAGATCAAATCAAACTAAGATCATTCCCATTCTCACTTGATGGAGCTGCGAAAGATTGGATGTTTTATTTACAACCCGAAGATGTTACTTGTTGGAACGATTTGAAACATCTTTTCTTGCAGAGATTTTTTCCAGCATCAAGGACCACATCCATTCGAAAGGAGATATCGGGGATCAAGCAAGCACAAGGGGAGTCAGTGTATGAGTACTGGGATCGATTCAAGAAGTTGTGTGCAAGCTGCCCACATCACCAAATCAGTGAGCAACTCCTCATCCAATACTTCTACGAAGGACTCACACCCATGGAGAGGAGCATGGTGGATGCTGAAGCTGGAGGAGCAGTGGTGGACAAGACACCAGTAGCTGCACGAGCATTGATCGAAAAAATGGCCCAAAACTCTCAACAATTCGGTGATAGAGGTACACCACATGTTCGAGGAGTACATCAAGTAAGTCCTTCTTCTCTTGAAAGTCATTTGATTGATACTAAGTTAGCAGAATTGACAACTATGGTGAGGCAGATTACATTGGCTCAAAGGACATCCCAACCCCCTCCTTCAAGGCCTTGTGGTATTTGCACTGAGACAATCCACCCAACTGACTGTTGCCCACAACTCCAAGAAACAGAAGATTGTGCAACAGTGTTCCCTTGGAGACCATTTCAGCAGCAACAACAACAACCATATCCCCAAAAGAAGTTTGATCCAACATACAACCAAGGGTGGAAAGATCTAGCCGACATGAGGTATGACTCTGGACAACAACAAAGGCCCCCTTTTCAACCAAACTTCCAGCAGCCTCCACCTTACCAACAGGGTTTCCAACAACCCCAAAGGAGATTCGAATCTCAAACATCAACGAGTCAGCAACAAGGGAATATCCAACACAAGTTAGACTCTAACACGGATGATCTTTTGAAACAAATTGTTCTTAATCAACAGAATGAGCTGAAGAGTCAAAGTTCGGAGCAGAGAGAGTTGAAGACTCAAATGAGTCAGATTGCCACCGCCCTCCATGAACTTGTGAGTAAGAATTCTGGAAATCTACCTTCCCAACCCACTCCAAATCCAAAGGGGAATGTTAGTGCCATCACATTGAGAAGTGGGAAGCAAATGAACGATACATCTGCACCTACCATTCCACCGGGATTCACCTCAACTTTAGAGAAGCCGCATTCCATACCAACTAATGAGAAATCCAAGGAGAAATATAAAGGTAAGAAAAATATTGATGATGTTCCTCCTAAACCCCTTCCTTTTCCAAACAGGGTTGTTCAAACCATGAATATGGCTGAAGAAGCAATGCAAAAGGAGGTTTTGGACACATTCAAGCGTGTGGAGATCAACATTCCTCTACTTGAAGCCATTAAGCAAATTCCAAGGTATGCGAAATTCTTAAAAGAACTTTGTACCAATCGAAGAGGTCTCAAGGGAAATGAGAGGATAATCCTTGGAAGGAATGTCTTGGCACTCATTACACCAACTCTAGCAATGCCAACAAAGTGCAAGGATCCCGGGACATTCACCATCCCATGCACCATAGAAGAGTTGCACTTCTCTGATGCTCTTTGTGATTTGGGAGCTTCCATAAATGTGATGCCTCACTCTGTATTCTCTTCCTTGCAGGTTGGTGAGTTGAAGCCAACAAGAGTAGTGGTGCAATTGGAAAATAGAGCTACGACATATCCAGCAGGAGTCCTTGAGGATGTACTTGTCCGGGTAAGAGACATGATCTTTCCAGCGGATTTCTATGTTCTTAACATGGAGGATGATCAGGTAAGTTCTCATGCCCCCATTATCTTAGGTAGGCCCTTCCTCAAAACTGCAAAAACTATCATAAATGTCAATGAGGGTACACTTTCCATGGAATTTGGGGATTAAGTTGTGATATTTAATGTTATGGATTCCATGAAGTACTCCTCTGAGGACCATTCTGCTTTTGTTATCTCCCATTTTGAACCACCAAATAAAAACTCCATTGAATTTTATTGTCCTATGCTTAGGGAGATTATGAGTATTGGTTCGAGTTTGATGTCTAAGGGAACTTCCTCACATGTTTTTGATACAAAATCATATCTTGGATTTGATTTTGATGTGGATTCATATTCTGATTTTGATCATGTTCACTCTGATTATGAAATGGCTGTTGAGTATGCTGATGGATTTGATGCTTTATTCTATGATTTTAATGATGTCTATTCTGATACTGATGCTCTTTGTGCACATATTTTAGTTCCTTCAATGTCTCCATCCATACTACACCCTCCTTCATTAGAACTCAAGCAATTGTCACCAAATCTGAAATACTCATACTTGTTGAGTGGTGAGAGATTACCTGTTATCATTGCTAACAATCTCCCTTTTGAACATGAAGAAAATCTTTTGAATATTTTGAGGGAGAACATCAGGGCGATTGGGTGGACCTTGGCTGACATATCAGGTATTAGCCCCTCCATTTGCATGCATAGGATTCTCTTGGAGGATGGGGCTAAACCGGTGAGACAACCACAAAGGAGACTCAATCCCACCCTCCTGGAAGTTGTTAAAAAGGAAGTTGAGAAATTGCTTGAGGCAGGTAAAATATTTCCCATTTCAGATTCTCAGTGGGTAAGTCCTATTCAGGTTGTGCCTAAGAAAAGTGGTGTTACTGTTGTTAAAAATGAGAAAGATGAGTTAGTTCCAATGAGGGTGAAAAATATTTGGCGTGTGTGTATTGATTATAGGAAACTAAATCAGTCCACTCGCAAGGACCATTTCCCCCTCCCATTTATTGATCAGATGCTTGAGAGACTAGCTGGAAAGACACACTATTGTTTCTTGGATGGATTTACTGGCTATTTTCAGGTTCCCATTGCAGAAGAGGACCAGGAGAAGACAACATTCACCTGCTCATTCGGTACCTTTTCTTACCGAAGGATGCCATTTGGACTTTGCAATGCCCCAGGTACCTTCCAGAGATGCATGGTGAGTATTTTCTCAGATTTCATTGAGACCTACATGGAGGTATTTATTGATGATTTAACAGTTTATGGGTCCTCATTTGATGAATGTCTCTCTAGTTTGGGTGATGTGTTGCATCGTTGTATTGAGAAGAATCTGGTCTTAAATTTTGAAAAATGTCATTTCATGGTCGAAAAGGGAATTGTATTAGGTCATATAGTCTCACAACATGGAATTGAAGTTGATAAATCTAAGGTAGACATTATTTCATCCCTCCCATATCCTACATGTGTGCGTGATGTTCGATCATTCCTTGGGCATGCTGGATTTTATCGACGCTTCATCAGAGATTTTAGTAAGATCGCTCTACCCTTATCTCGATTGCTTCAAAAAGATATTGACTTCAATTTTGATTATTCATGAAAGGTATCATTTGATGATCTGAAGAAGTGTCTGACCACTCCACCAATCATACAGCCCCCATGGTGGGACCTTCCATTTGAGCTTATGTGTGACGCCTCCAACTTCGCGGTTGGAGCTGTCTTATCTCAGAGGGTGGAGGGACGTTCACATGTGATCGCTTATGCATCGAGGACACTGGATTCAGCCCAATAAAACTACACAACCATGGAAAAGGAGTTTCTTGCTGTCATATTTGCTTTAGATAAATTCCTTCATATTTATTGGGCTCTAAAGTAGTTGTTTTTTCTGACCATGCAGCTTTGAGGTACCTCCTAAAGAATCCAGATGCAAAGCCACGACTTATCCGTTGGATGATCCTTCTTAAAGAGTTTGACCTTGAGATAAAGGACAAGAAGGGGTCAGAGAATTTGGTGGCAGACCACATGAGTAGGCTTACTCACACACTAGAGGGTGACACCTTGGACCAGGTACCACTTCGGGAAACTTTCCCAGATGAGCATCTCTATACCATCTCAGGTAAGAATCCTTGGTATGCTGATTTAGTTAATTACATTGTTGGCTCTGAAATCCCAGTAAATTTGAAGAAGCATAAAGTCCAAAAATTAAAAAGTGAGTCTAGGTATTATGTGTGGGATGATCCTTACCTCTGGCGCATTTGTAGTGACCAAGTCATTAGGAGGTGTGTTCCCGATCATGAGTTTGAGTCTCTTTTACAATTTTGTCATACACTTGCATGTGGGGGACACTTTGGACCCCAACGGATAGCTAGGAAGGTTTTAGACTCTGGATTATATTGGCCTAGATTATTCCATGATGCCCATGTGTTTTGTAAGTCATGCTCTCGTTGCCAACACACTGGGAACATTTCTAAGAGACATGAGATGCCCCAACAACCCATACTATTCTGTGAGATTTTTGATGTATGGGGCATTGATTTTATGGGTCCTTTTCCTAGTTCATTTGGATTTTTGTATATTTTGGTTGCTGTTGATTATGTGAGTAAATGGGTGGAGGCCAAGGCCACCAGGACTGACGATTCTCATGTTGTTGTGGACTTTGTCAAAACACAGATTTTCTGCAGGTTTGGAATACCAAAGGCCATCATCAGTGACCAAGGGACACACTTTTGCAATAGGAATTTGGCTTCCCTCCTTCGAAAGTATGGGGTGACACACAAAACATCAACACCTTACCACCCCCAAACAAATGTCCAGGCTGAGGTTTCAAATCATGAGTTGAAACAAATCTTGGAGAAAACTGTGCAGCCAAATAGGAAGGATTGGAGAAAGCGCTTGGATGATGCATTGTGGGCTTATAGGATAGCATACAAGACCCCCATTGGTATGTCCCCATTTCGGATTGTTTTTGGGAAAGCATTTCATCTCTCTGTGGAAGTCGAGCATCGGGCATATTGGGCTATAAAGAAATGCAACATGGATTTGGCCCAAGCTGGAATTCAAAGGAAGTTGCAAATTCAAGAGCATGAGGAGATTCGAATGTCATCATATGAGAACTCAAGGCTCTACAAGGAAAGATCAAAAGCATCTCATGACAAAATGATCCAACAAAGGGAGTTTCATGTTGGAGAGAGAGTCCTTCTATATAGTTCACGACTGAAGTTGATGCTTGGTAAGTTGTGTTCCAGATGGTTAGGTCCTTATATTGTGTCTAATGTTTTTCCTTATGGTGTAGTGGAGATCACACAAGAGGACACTGGAAGGAGATTTAAAGTCAATGGGCAATGTTTGAAGAGATATATTGAGGGACATCCTACTGATGCAGTGGATTTTATCACACTACATGACCCCATCATCACTTGATCACATCAGGCTGTTCCTAACCCTTTCACTTTTATATTATTTTTCCTATTTAAAAATTCTGAATTTCATGTGCATATATCATCTCACGGGTTCACATTGAGGAAAATGCAATATTTTAAGTGTGGGGGAGGGAACCTTTTAGTTTAGTAATTTCAATTGTTTTCCTTTTAAAAAAAACCAAAAAAAATGTGTGTTTTTCAAATTTTGTGGGTTTATTTTACAATTTATGTTTTTTTTTTGAAACATTTTGAGCTGAAATGATTATCATCACCATTTTTAAATCCATATAAATAAGTGAAACAATTTACCCCTTGAAACTAAGCTTAATTGAATGCTGAAATGACTTTGTTTCAAGTTCAAATATTTAGTAATTTCATGAAAAGTACGCTGAATTTTGAATCCCATGCCAATCTCACTGTCTTTATATTTGAAATCACTTTCCTGTGAGGCTTCTAAACCATTATTTTCATATTCTTTACATTCACCTCACTTCTTGAGAGAACCAAACCATGCTTGATTTAACCATAATTTGATCTATTCCTGTCAAAACATGAGGGTTTGAGGTATATATGTTTAAATGATTGAGGGATTTGTTTGGTATTAAAGCCCCTTTTTCAAAGAATCCTTTTTTATAATGGCCTACCTTGAATATTTAATCCTTGTAGCCCTTAGAAGCCATGCACAGCCTGTTAGGTTAAGCCACATTACAAGCCAATTTTCCCTATCCAACCAACTCTTGAAGTGAAATTGCATAATCTAGTTGAGCTTAAGTGTGGGGGAAGCTGTCTTGTGTTGTTCCACCACATTATGTGATACTTTGGGTGGAAAATTAAATTCTGAAGAGATGTGTTTGCTGCTAAAGAAAGTCATTATATTGAAAGCTGTGCCTTTTCTGGAGCTTCTAATTGAGGTGGAAAGCTGTGCCCATCTGGAGCTTTCAAGAAAATCATGTTTGAGAAGATTGACATTTTTTATACTGAAATGATGAATGGTGTAAACCTTTCATGACTTTTCATGATGATGGAGCTGAATTGATACTATGGGTATTGAAGAGAAGACCATATTTAAGTGAAAATTAGATTAATGCAATTTTGCTTCAAAAGAGTCAAGCCCTCCTCATTCAGCCTCAGAGTTTTTCACATCTTAATCCTACCAACTGATAGCCACAGAACAACCCTGAAAAGTCCTCATGATAAACATATGTCCTTGACTCACATCGGGTAGCGATGTAGGAATCTATCCAGCCTATGGTGACCCTTGTATGAGTTTGGATGAGAAAGACATTGCAAAAAAATTGATATTTGAGTGATAAGAGAAAATTCAAGCGAGGTAAGTGTTTTGTGCATGGGTGGATAAATGAAGTGGAAATATATTAAATGATATAAATGGAGAACTTGAAATAAGGTTTTTTATGAAGCATGATATCTTTTGATTCTTGGTGTGAAATTGATTGATCTTAAGGATATGTGTTTTAAAATTGGTTTTGATTTGATATTGATATTTACTTGATATGAGGTTTTGCCCAGGTTTGCAAAAGGGTAAGTGTGGGGGAGTTGATAAAACACTATTTTATTGAATATTTTATTGATAATAAATGAAATAATTTCCTCACATTGTGTTAAATATGTTTATTTATAAAATATTTGGGATTTGATCATTCATTTGAAAATTTGGTGAAAATTTCAGTTTTACCCTTAATAGTGCACTGTTGTATATCAAAGATAAATATTTTTATATATATTATTTGAATTTTAAAGTTTGTAACAGTGTTCCTAACTGCATTTTATACAACTTTCATTCAGGACACTAGAGCTAAAGAGTGCATTTGGATGGATTAAATGAGAAATTAATCCAATGGTGGGTTGGACTCGGTAGAATGGACATGGGTTCTGTATTTGGGCCATATCGTCTACATACTGGCTTGGATTGAGCCCATATTTTGAGGAAAGCTCGGGGTCATGATTTGGAAGAAATCAACCTTCTTGAAGGTTGGTCAATTGACGTTTTTGGAGGTCAAATGGGCGGTACAATTTGGCATAAAATATTTGGCCGAGTTTTTCATTTCACACTTAAAAGGTTATGTATCCCTAGCCCTCACAAACTCTATTTAAAGGGGGTTTTAACTCTTTGAGAGGGCTGGTCGAGGCTTTGGGAAGGTGTGGCCGAAAGGGTGTCTCTTGGGAGCCCCTCACAACTCTTGGAGAAAGTAAGCCTTTGTGCAAACCTCTATTCCAAAAAGGCTCTCCTCTCTCACCTCTTCTTTGTATTTCTTTTCATTCATGTTTGTTTCTTATATTTTTCTTCAAATAATATTCTGTGTTCATCCCACTTCTTCTTATATTAATCTTCTTAATTGGGTTGGAATCAAGAGTGGAGACAAGATTGGGTTCTACCCTTTCAATCCGTTGCTTATGCAAAACGTCTCCACGATGACTACACCACCCATGGAAGAGTAGTTCTTTTTAGTAATCGATCGAACTCTATCCTTCTTCATTAATTTATTTTGAATCAATGAGCTACTGTAATTCACATATTATGATCTATTAATTGAGTTTTTAATTTAAATGAAACTAAGAAAGCAATTGAATAGTTAACACAAAACACGCGAGGTCGGGAATTGTGTGAACTGTGAGAGCGCAACCTTAACCGGTAATTCAAAACCACATGGGATCAATTTGTAGAGTTGAAATATAATCCCTAAACTCAATTAATCCTCATTTCCAGAGTGGTTATGTGCCTTAATTTACCACTGACCATAAGCTAATTTTATAACATCAATCAAAGCAGGGTGTTGCGATTGCATGTTCCGAAGTTAGCCTAAGGTTAAAATTCACTTCAATCTTCGTGGTAAAGTTAATTCTCGTAGGGTTCGGGATTTAACAAATTAAGGGATCATAATTAAGTGAATATTAATTTAAATGATAATGATTAATAAATGATTGAAGATGTAGAGTTAGATCGATTACGTCTTTTAAATATTGTCTAAACAAACATCTTTTTGTTGTGTCATTTTAATCAAACTTCATTTCAAAACTAAAAACAAAAAAAATACAATCTTCTTCCAGAAAACTTCTTCTAGATTCATAATCTATAAACAAACACCCCCATCCGTTCAAGTAGTGTTTTTATTCTCTTTTATTTTACTTCTAGAATACCTCTAAAAATTGTTTTAATTCACTTCCTCCTTTGAGAGACGACCTTGGTCAGCCACTCTGCTGCACCTAAGTACTCCAAAATCATACTAATCATTTGAGGGCGCCCACGACAGCGCTCTATCAATGGCCGATGTTTCAGGAGGCGACCCCAGGATGGAGGATCCTAGGCACATGGCTTACAGGGCTCGCTGGCCAGTTTTGGTTAGCTGCAGGAGAGGCGGTGTTATGCTTGCGATGTTCAAGGACATCATTCTAGATATTGTCCGAGCCGTCATGCGGCTGAGAGGGATCCGGTCGATGGACCTCCTTGGCAGAGGCAACGACTCGAGCAAGGAGGTCTGTAGGGTGGCGGACGTGGTGATGGAGTGGGTTCAGCGGGAGGAGGTGGTAGGCTATATCAGTTTCCACCACCCCCACCCTCAGGTGGTACACGCCATGCTCAGGGAGCTAGAGGACAAGGGCGAGGATAGCTACATCCCCTAGAGGATTTTGACCGAGAGGCTCTGTAGATGGATCGTGGTACACCTTTTTCCTTTCATGTTTCTGTAGTAGCTTGTTAAACACTGTTTAGCAGTACCCTTCCTTTCAGTTGCATGCTCGATTTTTTTTCCGGGCGTTGGGAAGACCATGTGTGGGTGTTATTTGGCGTGCTTTGAATGTGTGAGGAAGAGGGATCCTTCCCCCAGCGAGACATGTTTTTGTGATGTGATCAAAACTGTGCGGGCGAGATAGTTCCTCCCAAAGAGGATAGTATTAAGGTGTTGTGGATGAGTTCCTCTGACTTATGTGTTCAGGCATGGGTGTTTTTTGGTGGAGTCACTAGTGTGGGAGACCCAGTTGAGAGTCCAATAACATTCCTTGTGCGTATGGATTTTTGAGGAAACAAAGTTCTATGATTGGGAGGATCTAGAGACTCGAGTTTTGGCCCTTTCAGACTTTGGAATATTCCTACAAATAATTCCAGAGCTAGGCGCGAAAACGGCGTGCGATTCTGAGGCCCGGTGTGCCCGAAATTAATTTTATAAAAATGTTTAGTATTTTTGTACTACACATATGGTAGGGGTGTGTTATCTCTTAAACAGTAGCTGAGAACGGGAATCTGAGGGCCCAGTTGTATCTAGAGTATTCAGTTTACCCTAGGTGGGGTGTAAACATTGCGGGTGCGGGCACGCTGTGAGAAAAGCCACCAGGGGTGGTTTCGTAAATAAATGGAAAAGTTTATTTAAGATTTTTGGCTCGAATAACTTCTGAACTGAGTCTTATCTTTCAATTATGAGACCGTGATTGTAACACCCCAAGCTTCCACGGTACGTTTCCCTTCGAATAATGCAATGGCATGCATTGTACGCAACTTCGAGATTTTAACACACCACAACCAATCAAACTAGCCGTTATGAATAGTAATACCTACTTTTGGAAATTTTATAAATTCTATCTCTAAAAATGGAATTAATTTTTGGATTCGGAATATCTAAATTAGCCTAGGGTGAAATTTTGGTACTTTTCGGATAACTTTCATATTTTTATGAATAGTGAAAATTACTAAATTTTAATTAAAAACAACTTTTTTAATAAAAATAATTAATATTGATAAATTATGAATTTGAGTAGTTTTAAAGTATATTTAGAATATATTTTTACCATGTAATACAATGTGGGTCATTGAACATAATTTCACATTTAAACCAGACATAAACAAGTGCCAATCTTTTGATAGTTATTATCTCTTAAAAACACGCTTTTTGTTTTGACAACGGGAATTAATTTTAAATTAATTTCTGTCACTTCTGTGTTTTGAATATGGAAAAATGGATTCCATATTTGGAATCAGGATGTTCAAATTTTGTAAATAGGTAACTTATTTTTAGACATTTTGGATAATTACTTCGGTAAATATTTTATTTACCATGGTTAAAGGGTAAATCCGGTAAACCAGGGTTAACAAATAATATTATAATAAAAATAAATTATGCTAAAACGTGTATTAACCCAATTGGTTAGTACATGGTCGACCATGGTCATCATTGGGTCGATTTTGGGACCCCATGGATCCACTTGTAAGTGATAATGACACTTTATTTTAATTAAGTTAAAATAAATACAAAAATGACACAAGCATATATCTTTTAGAAAAACAATTGTTACGTAGTTTTATATATGTTCTATTTTAGACTATAAATATTCATTAGAAAGATAAAACGATTTCATACATAATGATATTTTATTTATAATTTTTAGACATTAAATACGTTAATTTATTTATGACACAATGGTGATGCAGTAATTACCATAATAGTGAAACATTAGAATAATTGTTATTATAAAGACCCAAATAAATATAATTTGAGACTTTTATTGAATTACACTAATTTTCCTGGTTAATATGACATATTAGGATTGATTTAATTAAATTTTTTTGAAGTAATCATTCTGTTATGTGTTTCACAAAAATCAACTATTGAATAGTGTCAAAATTGACATAAAAGTGTTTTTAAAACAAATATTATATTATTAATTTATATTAAATTACTAAAAATCTAAGGTTAGGCCAAGAGACTTATATAATGATATTTATATCATTAATGGACCACTTTGGGGTCGCTTGGATGTATATAGTAAGTTTATTAACTATATAATATAAAAATACAAAGTGACATGGTAAATGTCAAACTAATTAAATAAGAGTTAAAACTAAAAGATAAGGTTAATATAGTGACCCAAACCTGTCTAAATTCTATTGGATGAATGGTATCCAACCAATACCCACCTTAAAAGTTTAATAATCAACTTTGGATCCATTAGAAACCGAATATGAATTTATTATAAATTAATATTTATAGCTTTTCCAAAGGTACCCCTCAACCCTCTTATAAAAGGGCACTCCTACTTCACATTTATTCACACCTTAAAAGCCTTTTGGTTCGGCCAACCCCTGCCCAAAAACTCTCTAAACTTCCCTCACTACAACCTAGAGTCCTTAGTTTGATCAAAAATCTAACCTAAGGATCCCTTTTGATCAAATCAAAAGGAAGAACCCGAAGAAGAGGTAATGTTTTCACCACCTCTTTTCAAGTTTCTTTCTTCTTCCACATATTTTTTCTTTGTTATTACCATTATAAAATAATAACTCCAGTATCATATATATACTGTGATGTTATTATAAATATGGTACAACCATATTCAGTATTCTATCCATCCTTTGAATAACATGTCACCATACGTGCGTACGTACGGCTTATCGTCTCTATGTCGTGGTGTAATTGTTATTCAATATATTATTATTTGGATGGGTATAATAATGATGTGTAACTCATGTAAATAATAAATATAACATGGTAATTATTATTTATATATGATATAACATCCAATTATATGTTATTTTAATATCAAAAGAATGATATTGTTGCTCGTGCG
Source organism: Viscum album (assembly GCA_963277665.1). Lineage (NCBI taxonomy): Eukaryota > Viridiplantae > Streptophyta > Magnoliopsida > Santalales > Viscaceae > Viscum > Viscum album. Next base: position 620,858,120 of record OY728139.1, read on the forward strand.
TACGTACGGACTACCGTCTCCAGGAACGCGATGAGATTCATTCTCCATCATATCCATTCAAGTAAAATTATAATTTGATGATTTAACAATAGTATCTAAGGAATTGATATCATTCTGTATATGAATAATATACATCCCATTAATAACTAATATGGCTCACATAACAAAGAATATAAAGTAAAATGAACCCATTAACACCCGAAATGACAATAATTATAAGATATTATTAACAAATCAATGTTAAAAGATCATATATGATATCATATTAAAGTAAATGATTCTTGTATAATTCAATAACAACTATTTCACCATTATACAGGAGGTTAACCTACGGTTGACCAAGGAAAATTTACAAAGTAAGGGGTTTCTTATCTCACTTTTAATTCCGTGAGAATTCCATTATTCACCACTTATTTATTGCATGTGGTGTCTTTACTACCCATGATTGTATTCATTGTGTAATATGATTTAATTTATGGATATTTACATCATCATTTTATTATCCTTCTTCCATGGGTGTATGTTTCGTAAGCTACCAAATCGATAAGGGAATTTGAAATTTCAATTTCCACTCATTCGGCTTTACGCATACTTCATTGATTATTTTACTCCATGATTATGTGTGGAATCACTATTCATTTGATTAATTCATAATTTCCACTCCCCTTTCTGTGGATATACCTTTTATACACATAATCACCCCATTGATAAATTCTCAAGTCATTTGTATGAACTTGATAAGAGTAATTGTTACTCAATCTCGATTTGTTGAGATAAACATCCAATTCATTGGTGTTGTTTTTATAAGAATATGTGTGAATGTCCTTTTATTGTTTTACACTTAATATCCAATCATATTTAGTGTATTTATATTTTTCACAAATAATTATGTCGTTGATTTATCCTTAACCTAAGGATACGACCTTTATGAGAGATTTCATCTCAATTTACATTCCATTGAGACTTTTTTGTTGTTATACACCAAATCACTTTTATGTGGTGTATATAATGTACTTTGAAATAGTATATCATGAATTCCTTTATTCTAATGATATTAAAATGTTTTTATTACCTCAATTATTTGTATTCAAGTGTATCTCTTTTGGTTAGAAACTCTAACTAAAATACCATTTTTAAATGTTTTAAAGACTTATTCTTCTAAATCTTTCTCATTAAAGTCCATGTTTTAAAAAAATGGTTTTAAGGATTTATTTATATAGACATTAAAGTTTTAAAAGTTAAACTCCTTTTAAAAGTTTAAAAGTGGTATGGGACACTTTGATTTAAAAATCTATTTTTAAATGGCTTCTTGACAAATAGTGTGACTTTTAAATGATATCAAGAAAAAACGGATATTTCTCTCATATAGTTTTGATGATTATTTTCATCTATGTCAACATCCTTCATTATTCTTGATTGAGGTTAATGTGATACAATACAATCTTCCATATTGTATCGAATGAGTTATGTTTGACTGTGGATGTTTTATTTTTATACCATTCATGGTTTGTGGTTAAAGTATTGACATTTCGTATGCTAGTTTTAATATGAATGTTTATGTTATGTTTAAACCTGTTCATATGAGGAATGAATTGGACTTAGTAAGTGATGGGTGGAGCCCTCTATAGCTCCTCGATGCATCGGTAGGTCTCATGAGACAAACTAGTGCCTTGGCACAAGGCCTTGGCAAAATCTTATTTGTAGTCTTAGCACGAGGCCTTGGCTATGTGGTTATGATAGTCTGGCATTATGCATTACATCATTATGAAAGTGGTTATTGATATTGCATGTGATCATTTGACTAGTAGAATATCCATGTGAGTAAGTAAATGGAATTAATTTAATTTATCTTTTCCATTTTATGCTGAAGTTCAAGTTTAAAAGGCTTTCGTTTGAGTTATAAACAGCCTTAAGTGTTTATGATTATCTATGAAAGCTTCTGCTATAATGTTATCCTTACTGAGCATCTGAGCTCACCCCTTTCAATGTTTTATTTTTCCCAGGATTTTGAAGAAGTAATTTATGAATGACCTGCTGGGATAGTACGAGGGGATATGAAGACAAGATGTTGTTGTAGTTTTTTTTACCTTATGATGTAATGTAAGACTTATGAATATATCTAGTGTTTCCAAGACTACTAAACTAATCGGTCTTTCGAGACATGATCCTTTGTGATAATGTCAATGTTATATAATAATGCACCGACTCTGGTTATCTAGGGTAGGGTCGTTACAGTTGGTATCAGAGGAAGTTTAGTACAAACCTTGGAAGCTAGATTTAGATAAACTCTGATTAGAGCACGTAGACCTAAGATGAACTTTGAGGATTAGTATAGAAGAACTTCCTAGAATTTTGGTATTGTGGAGATTTTATGAGTTTTCTGAGCAATACATCCCTGTCTGGATACGAGCAGGTAGAGGTAGCTCTGGCACAGATGTACCTAGGGGTAAAACCTGAAAACACCGCTTTGAGCTAGACTCGAACGGGAACTGGTGCACAACAACGGACCTTGCTATACTCTTGGTTACGACACTCTCGGGGGATATACTTAGGATAATTTACATTTTCTTTACAAATCGATTTAAGAAATATATATATAAGATGAGAGTAAATGACCTTGGTTAATCCTAATATGTTTCAAATTGAGAATATGGAGACATGTTAATCTCTAAATGATTTTATGACTACTGTTACTCACACAATGCTTTCTGGTTTTAGTCAATGGCTGGATTCCAATGAAGTCATAGTGAATTTGAGAATTATGTACAAGGTGGAAATGGTGGTGGTAATGAGAAAAAAAATGGAATGTTGATAGGTGTAAAAGATATCGTCTTTATGCCAAATCAGTTTTTCAAAAATATGATCAACAACATATATATTAACCAACTCCCAGACTCAACAAGGAGGAGAAAGGTGATGAATGATAATACCTCCAGCAATGGAGACCGTGGAGAAAAGAACCCTCAATTTTAGTCATGCAGGAAATGTGGAAGGAGACACCCAGGAAAGTGTCTCAATGGGACAACGAAATACTTTACGTGCGGGAAGGAAGGACATAAAGTGAAGAATTGCCGAAGAAAAATGAATATTACTATGGAAGAAGATAAAAATGGTCCCAAGAGTCCATTTACAGTCATTTTCCGTAAATGTAGGGGACCTGGCCATTACCCGAGTGAATGTCCTATTCTATAGGATATTATCTTGTTCAAAGAAGAAGCTATGTGGAAATAAATGGTCGGAGAAATGTTTAAAAAGTATTAGCGCTCCATGTTGATGGGTTTACTTTGGAATAATTTTCTCTTGTATTTGTAACCTCGCAATTTTCCATATGAGAATGATATTTGAGGAATAATTTTCTCTTCTCTTGTGGATATAGGTATAAATAACCATTTGGTTTTATATGATCATTGGGGTTTGAGAGAATTATAAGTTATTATAATTTGGGATGAAAATGCAAGGTATGATATAACATTTGTGGTTAAATTATGTTATTTTGAGGAATTTATCTCATTTTGGTAATATTATAAAATATAGTTTTTGAAAAAGGACAACACATAGACCGTGTGACAACCCGTCGCATCGTACAAAGCTGTGGGAATCGAACCCACAACCAAGGTACGATTGGGATTTATCTCCTACCACTGGACTACGTGAAGTCCCTGGTTAGTGTGACTTTTTTTTAGTTAAATGATTTTATGGATCAATAATATGTTGATTTGGGTTCTTATGTCTTATCAAATGAATACCCATAGTATAGGAAAATGATTTGGTGATTAAGTGATAAATGTTGTTTTGGAAGATGTTCACATTGTTGGGAACACTATATGTCCAGGAAAATAGAATACTATGGGATGTCATTAGAGGAGTAATGGTGGATTTTTATCTATGTTTTTATTGTGGATCTATAGTGATTTGGGTTATTTATGGAAATGATTAACCTATAATATAGAATATGTGATTAGGTTAATTACTTTTAAGTATGTGACATTAAGAGTAGATGATGTCATTTGGAGATACAATTTAATGTGGAAGACTACATTCTTATAAGTTTTGGGATTCAATATTAGTTGGATTATATTGAAGGATTTTAAGGAAAATTTGTTATTGAATGGTATTTATTTAACTTTGGGGAATTGTTGGTTTAATTTTAGAAATTAAGATTAGTATTTTTTTTCTTTCTCTAATGGAATATACATTTGGGGGATCATCAGATCTTATACTAACCATTATGATTTTGATTAATCTCTAAAGACAAATTAAATATATAGTTTATCCTACATGGATCATGTATTTCTATAGAAGTTTATTCTAGCTCTTTTATTATGACCAAGTCTTCATGAATACTCATTGTTCAAAAAAAATAAGTTAGTGGTAAAAAGTTATTAAATAAAGAAACTCTACTTAAAAAGTAAGTATATTTCTTTATGTTCTTAGTCAATATCATAAAAGAATTCCTCGTCCTTATGTAATGTAACTTAAAACAAAAAAAAATGTTGTCAGTTTACTTTCCTACTAGAAGACTAATGGCCATTTGTCCCAACACATGTTTGGGGTTTTCTTATTGTTAACTTGTTCCTGATCATGATTTCTATCCCTCTCCATCAGAACTTGACACTTAGTTTATCATCCATATCCATGTTTTCCTACATGGAATCCGAGTATGGGTTATCTTGGATGACCTTTATACCTCTCTTTCTTTCTTTTAAAGTGATAGTTTTATTGACTCTTTTTCCGATGTGGGACTTTCCATTATATTCCCAAGCGCAATTTTAAAAATTGCGAGGACGCATTTTATTGATGGAGGGGATAATGTAACACCCAACGCTTCCATGGTACATTTCCCTTCGAATAATTCAATGGTGAGCATTGTACGCAACTTCGAGATTTTAACACACCACAACCAATCAAACTAGCCGTTATGAATAGTAATACCTAATTTTTGAAATTTTATAAATTCTATCTCTAAAAATGGAATTCATTTTTGGATCTGAATATTGAAATTATCCTAGGGTGAAATTTTGGTACTTTTCGGATAACTTTCATATTTTGATAAATAGTGAAAATTACTAAATTTTAATTAAAAACATCTTTTTTAATAAAAATAATTAATAGTGATAAATTATGAATTTGAGTGGTTTTAAAGTATATTTAGAATATATTTTTACCATGTAATACAATGTGGGTCATTGAACATAATTTCACAATTAAACCAGACATAAATAAGTGTCAATCTTTTGATAGTTTTTATCTCTTAAAAACATGCTTTTTGTTTTAACAACGGGAATTAATTTCAAATTAATTTCTGCCACATCTGTGTTTTGAATATGGAAAAATGGATTCCATATTTGGAATCAGGATGTTCAAATTTTGTAAATAGGTAACTTTTATTTTTAGACATTTTGGATAATTACTTTGGTAAATATTTTATTTACCATGGTTAAAGGGTAAATCCGGTAAACAAGGGTTAAAAAATAATATTATAATAATACTAAATAACCCTAAAACGTGTCTTAACCCTATTGGTTAATAAATGGTCGACCATGGGCATCTTTGGGTCGATTTTGGGACCCCATGGATCCACTTGTAAGTGATAATGACACTTTATTTTAATTAAGTTAAAATAAATACAAAAATGACACAAGCATATATCCTTTAGAAAAACAATTGTTACATAGCGTTATATATGTTGGATTTTAGACTATAAATATTCATTAGAAAACTAAAAAGATTTCCTACATAATTATATTTTATTTATAATTTTTAGACATTAAATAAGTTAATTTATTTATGACACAATGGTGATGCAGTAATTACCATAATAGTGAATAATTAGAATAATTGATATTATAAATACCCAAATAAATATAATTTGAGACTTTTATTGAATTGAACTAATTTTCTAGGTTCATATGACATATTAGGATTGATTTAAATAACGTTTTTGAAGTAATCATTCTGTTATGTGTTTCACAAAAATCGACTATTGAATAGTGTCAAAATTGACATAAATGAGTTTCTAAAACAAATATATATTATTAATTGATATTAAATTCCTAAAAATCAACGGTTCGGCCAAGAGACTTATATAATGATAGTTATATCATTAATGGACCACTTTAGGGTCTCTTGGATGTATATAGTATGTTTATTAACTATAAAATATAAAAATACAAAGTGACATAGTAAATGTCAAACTAATTAACTAAGAGTTAAAACTAAAAGATAAGGTTAATATAGTCACCCAAACCTGTATAAATTCTCTTGGAGGAATGGTCTTCGACCTATCCCCACCTTAACATTTTAATAATCAACTTTGGAGCCATTAGAAACCGAATATGAATTTATTATAAATTAATATTTCTAGATTTTCCAAAGGTACCCCTCACCGCTCTTATAAAAGGGCACTCCTCCTTCTCATTTCTTCACACATTCAAATCCTTTTGGTTCAGCCAAAACCTGACCAAATACTCTCTAAACTTCCCTCAATAAAACCTAGAGGCCTTATTTTGATCAGAAAGCCAACTTAAGGAGCCCTTTTGATAAAATCAAAAGGAAGAACCTGAAGAAGAGGTAATGTTTTCACCACCCCTTTTCAAGTTCCTTTCTTCTTCCACTTCTTATTTCTTTGTTATTACCATTATAAAATAATAATTCCAGTATCATATATATACTGTGATGTTATTATAAATATGGTACAACCATATTAAGTATTATATACATCCTGTGAATAACATGTCACCATACATGCGTACGTACGGCTTACCGTCTCCACGTCGTGCTGTAATTGTTATTCAATTTATTATTATTTGGATGGGTATAATAATGATTTGTAACTCATTTAAATAATAAATATAACATGATAATGATTATTTATAAATGATATACCATCCAATTATATATTATTTTAATATCAAAATAATGATATTGTCGCTCGTGCGTACGTACGGACTACCGTCTCCATGAACGCGATGAGATTCATTCTCCATCATATCCATTCAAGTATAATTATAATTTGATAATTTAAAAATAGTATCTAATGACTTGATATCATTCTGGATATGAATAATATACATCCCATTAATAACTAATATGGCTCACATAACAAAGAATATAAAGTAAAATGAACCCGTTAACACCCGAAATGACGATAATTCTAAGATATTATTAACAAATCAATGTTAAAAGATCATATATGATATCATATTAAATTAAATGATTCTTTTATAATTAAATAACAATTATTTAACCATTATAAATGAGGTTAACCTACCGTCGACGAAGGAAAAAGTACAAAGTAAGGGGTTTCTTATCTCACTTTTAATTCAGTGAGAATTCCATTATTCACCACTTATTTATTGCATGTGGTGTGTGTACTGACCATGATTGTATTCATTGTGTAATATACATTAATTTATGGATACTTATATCATCATTGTATTATCCTTCTTTCATGGGTGTATGTTTCGTAAGCTACCAAATCGATAAGGGAATTTGAAATTTCAATTTCCACTCATTCGGCTTTACGCATACTTCATTGATTATTTTACTCCAAGATTATGTGTGGAATCACTATTCATTTGATTATGTCATAATTTCCACTCTCCTTTCTGTGGATATACTTTTTATACACATAATCACCCCATTGATAAATTCTCAAGTCATTGGTATGAACTTGATAAGAGTAATATTTACTCAATCTCGATTTGTTGAGATAAACATCCAATTCATTGGTGTTGTTTTTATAAGAATATGTGTGAATGTCCTTTGATTGTTTTACACTGAATATCCAATCATATTGAGTGTATTTATATTTTTCACACATAATTCTGTCATTTATTTATCCTTAACCTAAGGATACGACCTTTATGAGAGATTTCATCTCAATTTACATTCCATTGAGACTTCTTTGTTGTTATACACCAAATCACTTTTATGTGGTGTATATAATGTACTTTGACATAGTATATCATGAATTCCTTTATTATCATGATATTAAAATGTTTTTATTACCTCTATTATTTGTATTCACGTGTCTCTCTTTTGGTTAGAAACTCTAACTAAAATACCATTTTTAAATGTTTTAAAGACTTATTCTTCTAAATCTTTCTCATTAAAGTCCATGTTTTAAAAAAATGGTTTTAAGGATTTATTTATATGGACATTAAAGTTTTAAAATCTAAACTCATTTTAAAAGTTTCAAAGTGGTATGGGACACTTTGATTCAAAAATCTATTTCTAAATGGCTTCTTGACAAATAGTGTGACTTTTAAATGATTTCAAGAAAAAGGGGGATATTTCTCTCAAATAGTTTTGATGATTATTTTCATCTATGTCAACATCCTTCGTTATTCTTGATTGAGATTAATGTGATACAATACAATCTTCCATATTGTATCGAATGAGTTATGTTTGACTGTGGATGTGCTATTTTTATACCATTCATGGTTTGTGGTTAAAGTATTGACATTTTATATGCTAGTTTTAATATAAATGTTTATGTTATGTTTAAACCTGTTCATATGAGGAATTCATTGGACTTAGTAAGTGATGGGTGGAGCCCGCTATAGCTCCTCGATGCATCGGTAGGTCTCATGAGACAAACTAGTGCCTTGGCACAAGGCCTTGGCAAAATCTTATTTGTAGTCTTGGCACGAGGCCTTGGCGATGTGGTTATGATAGTCTGGCATTATGCATTCCATCATTATGAAAGTGGTTATTGATATTGAATGTGATCATTCGACTAGTATAATATCCATGTGAGTAAGTAAATGGCATTAATTTATTTTATCTTTGCCATTTTATGCTGAAGATCATGTTTAAAAAGCTTTCGTTTTAGTTATAAAGTGCCTTAAGTGTTTATGCTTATCTATGAAATCTTCTGCTATAATGTTATCCTTACTGAGCATATGAGCTCACACCTTTCAATGTTTTATTTTTCCCAGAATTACAAAGAAGTAATTTATGAATGACCTGCTGGGATAGTATGAGGGGATATGAAGACAAGATTTTGTTGTAGTTTTTTTTACCTTATGAAGTAATGTAAGACTTATGAATATATCTAGTGTTTCCAAGACTACTAAACTAATCGGTATTTCGAGACTTGATCCTTTGTGATCATTCCAATGTTATGTAATAATGCACCGACTTTGGGTATCTAGGGTCGGGGTGTTACAGTGATTGAGTTCATAACATCGTGTTTACCCTAAGGGAGACCTTATCCTTATCTGCATCGGGCGCGGGGTCGGGGGCGTGTCGGGCTGGGGAGATAAGCGGATATTTGTTGGAAACAAATATCTCTCCCCCCTTCTTCCTCTTGGACTTGTGCAGTGAAAGAGTTTCCTCCTCCCTACTCTTCCTCCTTCCATCAATAGAAAATCGGTGACCGAATCGCGCGATCAAGGTGTCATTGGACTCAGATCTTGACGGCGGGCATTCCTGGATCGTGCAGTGGCAGCTACGGGGCGTGCGAAACTTCGGCGTTCTTCCAAAAGGTAGGCGGTTTAAGTTTTAAAATCCCAGAACCTGTATATGAGTTTTTTTCTTTAGATCATCATATTTTTTGTATATTTCGGGTCTCGAGGTTTCCAAAACATGTTTCAGATAAGCTTTTGGAGCACTGGGGTGCTCTCGGTGGATCCCGGAAGTTTTCTGGTGGAAAACCCGGATTCCGGCGGCTGCCATGGCAGAATCTGGTGAGACCCACGATAGCGCGGAGAAAGCGCGGGGGTTTCAGGCTCTGGCACAGTGGAGTCTGGCACCGGAATGGTCGTTTCCGGCAGCGGCACAGTGGTTTCCGATGAGGTAGGCGGTGGTCTGACCAATTTTTACGGGGGTTCTTTAAACCCTTGTAACACGCAAACCGTAACTCCGATTTACGATCCGTTTATGTTGACATTTTCCTTACGTCAAGATGGATATTTTGATCTCACTTTGAGAATTTTAAGGTTCTGGATCATGGATCGAGAGCTAGAAATATCGAATAAAATAATGATATTCTATTTTTATTCAACTTTATGTCGTCGTATCTTCTATCTGGACCGTCTGATTGACGTGCCGTCAGTGGCATTGAGACCCTAATGATATGGCAGACTTGTCTTGAGGGTTTCTGGGTGTTGGTTCCGAGTTTTGGGTGCGGGCCCCATGAGGCTCGGTTTGGGTGTTTGCGGAGAAACGCAACTTTCACACTAGGAGTTCGATTTTGGCGCATGAATAGTCGATCCTATGTTTTTTTCAGAGAGGATCGCAGTGGTGCAATCCGTTCGATCAGTTTTGGGATCGAGGTGTGGGCCCCACCTAGGATGGCTTCGGTGAAAAGTGCCTTTTTTACCAGATTTTTGTTTCGGACAAACGAGTAGTGGATCCTGTGTGTTTTTCCGAGGGGATCGCCGTGGTATGATCCGCTTCATGAGTTTCTGGATCATTTTTTGGGTCTCGCACATGCTAGCTATGGTGAATAGTGCAATTTTAACCGGTTGTCTGTTTTGGGAAATAGCATATCCTACATGTTTTTCCGCGTGGATCACAGTGGGGGCCTCGATATCGGCCTTGGAGATGCGCAGTGTGGCATTGTGGCGGGTTGCTCGGGTTAGGAACGTTTGGACCAACAGTGGTTGAGTGTACTCCCTTGGCTCATTTCAACAAGGGTTCATGTGGCATCACAACCCTAGTATAGGCTTGTGATCCTATCTATGGTATGTTTAATCTATTAGAGTTGTGGCATCCCTCTGGTGATCCCGGAGCGGGATCCTCTAGTATCGTTACCCTACATTGGGTTCTTGGTATCGTTGTGACCACTTATCCATGGGAGGAGATCCCCTATCTACCAAGTTAACCCTGTAGAGTTTGTGGCATCATTGGGAATAGGATCCCCTATACAGTGAGTTGTGCTCAGTAGGGTTGTGGCATCGTTGGGTATACAATCTCGTGCTCAGCATGAGGTTTTGAGTAAGGTTGTGGCATCGTTGGGAATACAATCCCCTGCTCAGAATGAGAATTATAGTAGGGTTGCGGTATCGTTGGTTATGTGATCCCCTACTCAGCGCGTGGTTTCTGTAGGGTTGTGGCATCATCATTTCGTTCCCCTACATCGCTAGTTATACCTGATAGGGTTCCGGTATTATCGTGACCACCTTTATATGGGAACTATCCTTTATCTAAGAGGCGTGCTTCTGTCAAGCCCTAGATCGGGATGTGGTATCCCCCAACAGATCATGGGTCTGATCATCTATTTTTAAGCTCTACGAATGCCAGATCAGGTTGTGGTATCCCCCAGTGGACCCTGGGAGTGATCCTCTATCTGTGAGATCTTCGTATACTAGCATGGGTTCTGGTATCCCCTAGAAGACCCTTGGATCGATCCCATATCCGAGAATTTTGGTGTTTATATTGTTTCAGTGAGGTTTCCTCAGTGACACTATCTGATGGGTGTGATCTCTCGAGTGAGAATCTAAGAGGTTTGTGAGAAACCTGATGGAGTGTATCTCTCAGTCGACTGTCATCTAGGATGACAGTGATCATGGAGTTTTCTCTCCTGGTTGTGGACAGTTGTCGGTGATGAGGTCGTTACCTCATGTGGCTTGGTGCGTGAGCTGGGTATATCTGGATGTTCATGGTATATGTATGGGCATACACCTGTTTTGAGGTGACTAGTTGTGTTTAGCCGAGGATGGTCATGATATGGAGTTTCTCTTTCGTCTGGGTTCCCTCTAGCTGGGATGTGCAGACTGTTTCCTTTCATTTTCTCTCTTTTTTTTGGGTTTTTGGGGTGCCTACTGAGTATTGTTATACTCACCCTTGCATGGGCTTTTCCCACACCTGTTTGTGTCTTGTGTAGACCACATGACTTTCGACAGAGTCCCAGGAGGACCCGGATCAGGTAGAGCTTAGTGAGCAGGTCTAACCGTGGAGTCTTACCGGAGCTGTGTCAAGGAGCTTCTTGGTGGTGCTTTGGCAGCGTACCTCATTCTTCCGAGAAGGTTGGATGCTTTGCAGTTTTCGTTTGGTGGGTCTTGTTTTTCCTTTTTGTACTTATTTTGTACTCTAGTTTGGGGTATATGTATGCATGTATTTTATTTTCAGTTTAATATATATCTCTACACTGTTGTGTGGAGGTGTATGTGGGTTCATGTGTACAGGTACCTTAGGATAATTCCTTTCATTTGTATTATAGCCTACTCGGTGCTAGTCACCAGCCCCTGGCCAATTGGAGGCGGGATTGGGGAGTCGCGGCTCGAGCCCCTTTGGGTCGGGTCGTGACACAACTGATGTAATTGATCTACACACTCATGAAAGGGAAGGGAAAACAAAAGAGATGAACACTCTCAAATCATCCCAAGATTCGGGTTATAGAAGTATAATGATTCTTAATCCATTGATATTAATGTGATCGTATCAGAATAAAAAAATCAAATGGTATAAATGAAGAACAACAAACTAAACACATGGAAATTCAATCACCTTCCAATTATTACAAGCCTGGAACTTAGGATTACAATGAAGAACACCCCCCAATTTCACCACTAAGAGGTTTATAGGTGCATTTTATAAAATAGGGATTAAATGGATGGATAAAGCTCTCATATTCGACTCACCCTTAATGTTGGTCATTCTAACATTTCTGATGACCCATGTAGTGATTTTAAAGTGAAATTTTGAATGTTGTATCTAAGAATAATTAATTTCCTGTGGGTTTATATGAGATGTTCATGAGATATGTTTTCATCATGTTGATTTGGCTGGTAGACTGACCAAATCATGTTCAATTGTCATATTTTTTTGGAGATTTGGGACGTTGTTTTATCTTTAATGGCGGCATACTCATCACAATTGGAGTTATAAGGCCTATATTCTTGCCTAAACACAAAAGGGTTGTCTAATCTGGCATGCCCAGAATTTATTCACATTATGTGCCACTTTTGGGCCTACAAATGGACTAATTTTGTTCCATGATCTTCTATATAAATGTTTCCCACAACATTTTTCTCTCATGAGTGTAACGCCCTGACCCTAGATACCTAGAGTCGGTGCATTATTACATAACTTTGGCATGATCACAAGAAATATCAAGTCTCAAAAGACCGATTAGTGTAGTAGACTTGGAAACGGTAGATATATTCATAAAGTTTACATTACATCAATAAGTGAAAAACTACAAAAACATATTTTCTTCATATCCCCTCATACTATTCCTGCAGGTCATTCATTAAATACTTCTTCACATCCTGGAAAAAATAAAACATTGAAAGGGGTGAGCTCAGATGCTCAGTAAGGATAAAAATATATCAGAAACTTTCATAAATAAACATAAATATTTATGGCAATGTATAACTAAAACAAAAGCCTTTTAAACTTGAACTTCAGCATAATATGGAAAGGTTAAAATAAAATAATGCCAATTACTTATTCAAATGGATATTCTACTAGTCGAATAATCAAATGAAAATATTAATAACCACTTTCATAATGACGGAATGCATTATGCCAGACTATCATAACCACATAGCCAAGGCATCGTGCCAAGAATACAAATACGATTTTGTCAAGGCCTCGTGCCCAGACACTAATTTGTCTCAAGAGACCTACTGATGCATCGAGGAGCTATAGTGGGCTCCACCCTTCACTTACTATGTCCAATGCATTCCTCATATGAAAAGTTTGAAATATGATATAAAAATTTGTATTAAATTAGCATATGAAATTTCAATACTTAATCGACAAACCATGAATGGAATAAAAATAACACATCCACAGTCAAACATAACTCATCCGATACAATATGGAAGATTGTATTGTATCAGATTAACCACAATCAAGAATAATGAAGGATATTGACATAGATGAAAATAATCGTCAAAACTATTAGAGAGAAATATCCCCCTTTTTCTTGAAATCATTTAAAAGTCTCACTATTTATCAAGAAGCCATTAAAAATATATTTTTTAATCAAAGTGTCCCATACCACTTTGAAACTATTAAAAGTAATTTTAATTTTAAAACATTAATTTCAATATAAATAAATTCTTAAAACCATTTTTAAAACATGGACATTAATGAGAAATATTTAGAAGAATAAATCTTTAAAACACTTAAAAATGTATTTTAGTTAGAGTTTCTAAACAAAAGAGAGACACTTGAATACAAATAATTGAGGTAATAAAAACCTTATAATATCATGAGAATAAAGGTATTCATGATATACTATTTCAAAGTACATTATATACACCCTATAAAAGTGATTTGGTGTATATCAACAAAGAAGTCTCAATTGAATGTAAATTGAGATGAATTCTCTTATAAAGACCATATCCTTTGGTTAAGGATAAATCAATGACATAATTGTGTGTGAAAAATATAAATACACTCAATATTATTGGATATTTAGTGTAAATCAATGAGATGAAATTCACACATATTCTTGTAAAAACAACACCAATGAATTGGATATTTAACTCAACAAATAGAGATTGAGTTAAAATTACTATTATCAAGTTCATACCGATGACTTGAGAATTTATCAATGGAGTGATTATGTGTATATAAATTATATCCACCGAAAGGGGAGTGGAAATTATGACATAATCAAATGAATAGTGATTCCACACATAATCATGGAGTAAAATAATCAATGAAGTATGCCTAAAGCCGAATGCGTGCAAATTGAAATTTCAAATTCCATTATCGATTAGGTAACTTAAGAAACATACAACCATGAAAGAAGGATCATACAATGATGATGTTAATACCCATAAATTAATTTATATTACAAAATTAATACAATCATGGTCAATACACATACACCGCAAGCAATAAATAAGTGGTGAACAATGGAATTCTCACAAAATTAAGAGTGAGATAAGAAACCCCTTACTTTTCTTTTTCCTTGGTCGACGGTAGGATAACCTCCTGTATAATGGTTAAATAAATTTTATTTAATTATACAATAATAATTTACATTAATATTATATCATATATTATCTTTTAACAATGATTTGTTAATAATATCTTAGTATTATTATCATTTCTTGTGTTAACTGATTCGTTTTCCTTTATATGCTTCGTTATGTAAGCTATGTTTGTTATGGATAGGTTGTATCTTATTCAAATCCATAATGATATCAAGTCCTTAAACATTAATTTTAATCATCAAAAGATAATTAGTCTTTAATGGAGATGATGGGGAAATGAATCTCATCGCGTTCATGGAGACGGTAATCCGTACATACACACGAACGCTACTTCCATTTCATTTTTCATTTTAAAGGAATCAAAAAAAATGATACATAGGAATATTATTATTCCAGTATA
Organism: Viscum album; assembly: GCA_963277665.1. Classification (NCBI taxonomy): domain Eukaryota; kingdom Viridiplantae; phylum Streptophyta; class Magnoliopsida; order Santalales; family Viscaceae; genus Viscum; species Viscum album. The sequence continues at coordinate 620,873,423 of OY728139.1, forward strand.
GTATAATATCTTATATGTGTTACTTATGTTCATTAACACCATCCATTATATGATCCATGTATGGTATGAACGAGTCATATCACTTTGAGGGGGCGGTAGTCCGCACTTCCTCAATTGAAATTATCGTATAAATATACAACATGAAACAAATAATGGTTTGATATAAAATGGAATGACAAAAGACTATATATAAAAAAATATCATTAGTATCATATTTAATTATAGTTCCATCATAATGGACACCATGAGAGGCGGTAGGAGATAATTGAACAATCATCGTTTCGTGAGGCATTTGGTTGCAATCCACATAAACATTATGTTCTTCACCCATTAGAATAAGGTGTGTGTAAGTTTAGTTTGAATAATTCTCATAAAAATATCCTAGTATATTTTCTAGACTGGTATTTTTACAAAAGTAAATAATAAGAAGAGTTTAGGGGTTAGAAAAGTAAAATAAAGGAAAAGAAGCTAAGAGAGATCGTTACCTTTAATTTGGGTAACTCCCTTTGGTTTGAACCAAAATGGACTCTTGAAGTGAATTATTCCTATGTTTAGGCATCTAGGAGGAGTAGAGGTATGTAGGAAGCTTAATTGGGCAGAGTTTAGACGAGCCAAAAGGCTTGAGAGGTGTGAGTAATTGGTTATAAGTGGTGTCCTTTTATAAGGGGGGAGGGGCTCTTTAGGAATAACTTAAAGTATTATTTTATAATAAATTTACATTCAGTTTCTAATGGCTCCAAAGTGGATTATTAAAATCCTAAGGTGGGGATGGGTCGAAATCCTTTCAACCAATATATTTTAGACAGGTTTGGGTCATTATATTAACCATATCTTTTAGTTTTAACTCTTGGTCAATTAGTTTGAAACTTACCATGTAACTTTTTATTTTTATATTATATAGTTAATAAACATACTATATACCTCCAAGCGACCCCCAAGTGGTCCATTAATGATACAAATATCATGATACAAGTCCTTTGGCCAAACCGTATATTTTTAGGAATTTAATATCAATTAATAATATAATTGTTTTTAAAACTCTTTTATGTCAATTTTGAAACTATTTGGTATTTTGTTTTTGTGAAAGTCATCATAACATTATTACATTGAACAAGATACATTTAATCATCCCTAACATGTCATAGTCACCTATAATACTCGTGTATGTCATAAAAACGTTGAAATTTTATTTATTTTAATATTTATATTACCATTTATTTGATTCTTTCATTAATAAGGTAATTATTGCATCATCATTGTTTCATAAATAAATTTAATTATTTAATTTCTAATAATTATAATTAAAATACCATTATGTATGAAATCATTTTATATTTCTAATTAATATTTATAATTGAATTTATCTTATGTATAACCCTATATTAAAAATGTTTTAGTTATTAAATTTTGATTTTAACTCTTTTAACTCTTCTTTGAATTAAATAATAATAAATGTCCTAATCTATTCCAAGTGGACCTAAAGGGTATTATTTTATTCCTAATTTTGTTTTTCGTCGAATTAAACGTACCCAATAGAATGAAGACATGCGTTAGGGTAATAATAATATCATTTTTACCCTTAATTACCCTATTTACTTTTTACCGTGGTAAATAAAAGTAAAAAGTTACTATTCACCAAATATTATTTTTATCTTATTGAACCAAATTTTACTCCTTGATATTAACCATGCCGCTCGTATTTTTTAAATTCCACTCATAGAAGCGGTAAAATTAAGTTTTATGTGAATTTACAAATTCTCCTAGGAGGTGGGTAAAAGACGGTGAAAAAGTTCAATAAAATTTTTATATATCTAATATTATTATAAAATGAATCCAATGAATTACAATAAATTTATATAGGTATTATGTATCTATTTTTACCTAAAATAAATTTAAATAATATAAATAATTTATTTAAATAAAAATCCAGTTTTAAACAGTAACTCGGTGTTTTTCACTATTCATCAAAAATTGAAAGTTTTCAAAAAAATACCAAAAATTTACCCTAAGCTAATTTTAATATTAAGAATTCAATAATGAAGTCTATTTTACCAAATTCAAAACATAGAAGTTTCGTTTATTAATTTAAAATTAATTCCTGCTGGTAAAACAAAATGTGTTTTTTTAAGAACCATTAACTATCAAAAGATTGACACTTGTTTATGTCCGGTGTAAATGTGAAATTATGTCCAATGACCAACATTGGATTAAATGGTAAAAATATATTCTAAATATAATTTAAATCCACTCAAATTCATTATTTATCACTATTAATTATTTCGATTAAAAAAGTTGTTTTTAATTAAAATTTAGTAATTTTCACTATTCATCAAATATAAAACTTATTCGAAAAGTACCAAAATTTCACCCTTCACTAATTTCGATATTACGAATCCAAAAATGAAGTCCATTTTGAGAGATAAAATTTATAAAATTTAAAAAATTGAGTATTACTATTCATAACGACTACTTTGATTGGTCGTGGTGTGTGTTAGAACTCGAAGTTGCGTACGACACACGCTACTGTATTATTCAAAGAGAAGCGTACCGTAGAAGATTGGGGTGTTACATTCTCCCCTCCTTCAATAAATTGTGTCCTCGTAATTTATGCTCAGTATTGGAAACATGGGGTTGAAATTTGAAAATATCTTAGTTGAAATCCCACATCGAAAAATGGACTAATGAGGCCTCTATTTAAAATAAAGAGTGGTAAGTATGAAGTTTACTGAAAGTAACACATACTAGGGCTCCATGTAGGAAAATATGGGAATGGAAGATAAATCTAACCATCAGTATTTGATGGATAGTGGTAGAGAACATGGCTATTAAAAGGCCAACAATCCCAAAGCCATAAATTTATGATGATCTAAGGTACCATCTAGGATAACATTTTTGTTCTAAGTTCCTTTTCTTAATGTTGAGGAATTTATTTATGAGATTGGATAAGATCATAACGACATATAATTAATTTATAATAATTTTTTTATCCATTAATAAATTTCTACCAAAAACTCATCTTCCACCCCGAAACATAATACAACTCAAAAATACTCTATTTATCCTAATCGTATAGGGTTCCAAATATAATGAATTTATAATTCACATATCAGACCCTTAAAAAACTACATTATACTATCCAGGAACTTCACATAGTCCAGTGGTAGGCAATAAATCCCAATTGCAATATGGTTGTGGGATCGATTCCCACAGCTTTGTCCGACGGGACAGGTTGTCACACAGTCTACGTGTTATCCTTTTTCAAACAGAATATTTTATAACATTACAAAAATGAGATAAATTCCTCAAAATAACCATAACATAATTTAACCACAAATATTATCTCATACCTTTGATTTTCATCCCAAATTATAATAACTTATAATTTCCTCAAACCCAATGATCATATAAAAGTAAATGGTTATTTATAACTATATCCATAAGAGAAAATATAATTCTTCCTAAAATATCATTCTCGCATGGAAAATTGCAGGGTTAAAAATACCAGATAAAATTATTCCAAAGTAAACCCATCAACAAAGAGAACTAATACTTTTTAAACATTTCTCCAACCATTTATTCCCACATAACTTTTTCATTGACCAAGAAAATATCTGATAGAATAGGGAATTCACTCGGGTAATGGCCAGGTCCCCTACATTTACAGAAAATGACTGTAAATGGATTCTTGTGACCATTTTTTATCTTATTCTATAGTACTCTTCATTTTTCATCAGAAATTCATCACTTTATTTCCTTCCTTCCTGCACGTAAAGCATTTATTTGTCCTATTGAGACACTTTCCTAGGTGTCTCCTTCCACATTTCCAACGTGATGGAAATTGAGGATTCCTTTCTCCATGGTATCCACTACTGGAGCTCTTATAATTCATCACCTTTATCTTCTTTTTTGAGTTTGGGAATTGGTTAATATATATATTGTTGATCATATTTTTGTAAAATTGATTTGGCATAAAGACGATATCTTTTACGCCTATCAACATTCCATTTTGTTGCTCATTGCCACCACTATTCCCACATTGTACATCATTCTCAAAGTCACTATGACTTTCTTGGAATCCAGCCATTGACTAAAACCAGAAAGTATTGTGTGAGTAACAGTAGTCATAAAATAATTTAGAGATTAACATGTCACCATATTCTCAATTTGAAACACATTAGGATTAACCAAGGTCATTTACACTCATCATATATATATAATACTTCAAATCGGTTTGTAAAGAAAATGTAAATTATCCTAAGCATATCCCCCAGGAGTGTTGTAACCAAGAGTGCAGTAAGGCCCGTTTTCGTGCACCAGTTCCCGTTCGATTCTAGCTCAAAGCGGTGTTTTCAGGTTTTACCCCTAGGTACATCTGTTCCAGAGCCGCCTCCACCTGCTCGTATCTAGACAGAGATGTATTACTCGGAAAACTCACAAAATCTCTACAATACCAAAATTATTGGAAGTTCTTCTATACTAATCCTAAATGTTTATCTTAGGTCTACATGCTCAAATCAAATTTTATCTAAATCTAGCTTCCAAGGTTTGTACTAAACTTCCTCTGATACCAACTGTAACACCCCGACCCTAGATACCTAGAGTCGGTGCATTATTATATAACTTTGGCATGATCACAAAAAAGATATTGTCTTGATAGACCGATTAGTTAAGTAGCCTTGGAAACACAAGATATATTCATCAAGTTTACATTACATCAATAAGTGAAAAACTACAACAACATATTGTCTTCATATCCCCTAATACTATACCTACAGGTCATTCATAAAATACTTCTTCACATCCTGGGAAAAATAAAAATTTGAAAGCGGTGAGCTCAGATGCTCAGTAAGGATAACAATATAGTGGAAACTTTCATAAATTAACATAAAAATTTAAGGAAATTCATAACTAAAACAAAAGCCTTTTAAACTTGAACTTCATCATAATATGGCAAGGATATAATGAAATAATGCTATTTACTTATTCACATGGATATTCTACTTGATGAATAATCACATGAAAATATTAATAACCACTTTCATAATGACGAAATGCATAATTCTAGACTATCATAACCATGTAGCCAAGGACTCGTGCCAAGACTACAAATACGATTTTTTCAAGGCCTCGTGCCAAGACACTAGTTTGTCTGATGAGACCTACCGATGCATCGAGGAGCAATAGCGGGCTCCACCCGTCACTTACTATGACGAATGAATTCCTCATATGAAAAGATTGAAATATGACATAAACATTCATATTAAACTAGCATACAAAATTTCAATACTTAATCAACAATCCATGAATGGTATAAAAATAGCACATCCACAGTCAAACATAACTCATTCGATATAATATATAAGATTGTATTGTATCATATTAATCTCAATCAATAATAATTAAGGATATTTACATAGATGAAAATAATTGTCAAAACTATTAGAGAGAAATATCCCCCCTTTTCTTGAAATCATTTAACAGTCACACTATTTTTCAAGAATCCATTTAAAACTATATTTTTGGATCAAACTGTCCCATACCACTTTGGAACTATTAAAAGTAATTTTATTTTTAAAACATTAATGTCCATATAAATTAATTCTTAAAACAATTTTTAAAACATTGACATTAATGAGAAATATTTAGAAGAATAAATCATTAAAACACTTAAAAATGTATTTTAGTTAGAGTTTCTAACCAAAAGAGAGACACTTGAATACAAATAATTGAGGTAATAAAAACTGTATAATATCATGAGAATAAAGGGATTCGTGATATACTATGTCAAAGTACATTATATACACCATATAAAAGTTATTTGGTGTATAACAACAATGAAGTCTCAATGGAATGTAAATTGAGATGAATTCTATTATAAAGACCATATCCTAAGGATAAGGATAAATCAACAAAATAATTATGTGTGAAAAATATAAATACACTCAGTATTATTGGATATTAAGGGTTAATCAATCAGATGACATTAACACATATTCTTGTAAAAACAACACCAATGAATTTGATATTTAACTCAAACAATGGAGATTGAGTTAAAATTACTCTTATCAAGTTCATACCAATGACTTGAGAATTTATCAATGGAGTGATTATGTGTATAAAAATTATATCCACAAAAAGGGGAGTGGAAATTATGACATAATCAAATGAATAGTGATTCCACACATAATCTTGGAGTAAAATAATCAATGAAGTGTGCCTAGAGCCGAATGAGTGCACATTGAAATTTCAAATTCCCTTATCGATTAGGTAAGTTATGAAACTTACAAACATGAAAGAAGGATCATAAAATGATGATGTAAATACCCATAAATTAAATTATATTACACAATTAATACAATCATGGGTAATACACATACACCACATGCAATAAATAAGTGGTGAATAATGGAATTCTCACGAAATTAAGAGTGAGATAAGAAACCCCTTACTTTGTACTTTTTTCTTGGTCGACAGTAGGTTAACCTCCATTATAATGGTTAAATAATTTTTATTGAATTATACAATAATAATTTACATTAATATGATATAATATATGATCTTTTAACATTGATTTTTTAATAATATCTTAGTATTATTGTCGTTTCTTGTGTTAACTGATTTGTTTTCCTTTATATGCTTCGTTACGTAAGCCGTGTTTGTTATGGATAGGTTGTATCTTATTCAAAACCAAAATGATATCAAGTCCTTAAACATTAATTTTAATCATCCAAAGACAATTAGTCTTTAATGGATATGATGTGGAAATGAATCTCATCACGTTCTTGGAGACGGTAATCCGTACGTACACACGAACGCTACTTCCATTTCATTTTTCATTTTAAAAGGAATCAAAACCAAATGATACATATGAATATTATTATTCCAGTATAATATATTCTCTTATATGTGTTACTTATGTTCATTAACACCATATTTTATACATTCCATGTATGGTATGAACGAGTCATATCACTTTGAGGGGGCGGTACTTCGCACTTCCTCGAATGAAATTATCGTATAAATATACAACATGAAAAGAATAATGGTATAATATAAAATGGAATTACAGAAGATTATATATAAAATAAATATCATAAATATCATATTTAATTATAGTTCCATCATAATGGCCACCATGAGAGGTGGTAGGAGATAATTGAACAATCATCGTTTCCTGAGGCGTTTGGTTGCCATCCACAAGAAAATTATGTTCTTCACCCATTAGACGGATCTGTGTTGAAGTGTAGTTGGAATACTACTCATAACAGTATCCTAGTATATTTGTGATACTGTTTTTGTTACAAAATAAAAGAATAAGAATATTCTATGGGTTGGAGAAGTAAAATAAAAGAAAAGAAGCTAAGAGAGATCGTTGCCTTTAATTTGGTTAACTCCCTTTGGTTTGAACCAAAAAGGACTCTTGAAGTGCCTTCTTCATAAGGTGAGGCTTCTAGGAGTAGTAGAGGGATGTAGGGAGCTTAATAGGGAAGATTTTGGACGAGCCAAAAGGCTTGAGAGGTGTGAGGAATTGGTTAGAAGTGGTGTCCTTTTATAAGGGGGAGGAGGGGCTCTTTAGGAAAAACTTAAAGTATTATTTTATAATAAATTAAAATTCAGTTTATAATGGATCCAAAGTGAATTATTCAAACCCTAAGGTGGTTATGGGTCGAAATCCTTTCAACCAATAGATTTTAGATAGGTTTGGGTCATTAGATTAACCATATCTTATAGTTTTAACTCTTGGTTAATTAGTTTGACACTTACCATGTCACTTTGTATTTTTCTATTATATAGTTAATAAACTTACTATATACATCCAAGTGACCCCCAAGTGGTCCATTAATGATACACCTATCATGATAAAAGTCCTTTGGCTGAACAATATATTTTTAGGAATTTAATATCAATTAATAATATAATATTTGTTTTAAAAACTCTATTATGTCAATTTTGACACTATTTGGTATTTTGTATTTGTGAAAGTCATCATAACTTGATTACTTCGAAAAAGATACCTTGAATCAGCCCAAACATTTCATATTCACCAATAATATTCGTGGATGTCATAAAAACATTGAAATTTTATTTATTTTAATATTTATATTACCATTTATTTGATTCTTTCATTAATAAGGTAATCATTGCATCATCATTGTGTCATAAATAAATTTAATTATTTAATTTATAAAAATTATAATTAAAATACCATTATGTATGAAATATTTTTATATTTATAATGAATATTTATAATCGAATTTATCTTATGTATGACCCTATATTAAAAATGTTTTAGTTATTAAACTTTGATTTTAACTCTTTTAACTCTTCTTTGAATTAAATAATAATAAATATCCTAATCTAATCCAAGTGGACCTAAAGGGTCATATTTTATTCCTAAGGTTTTTTTTCATCGAATTAAACTTATCCAATAGAATTAGGACTTGTGTTAGGGTAATAATAATATCATTTATACCCTTAATTACCCTATTTACTTTTTACCGTGGTAAATAAACGTAAAAAGATACTATTCACCCAAAATTATTTTTATCTTATTGAACCACATTTTACTCTTTGATATTAACCATGTCTCTTGGATTTTCGAAATTCCACTCACAGAAGCGGTAAAATTATGTTTTATGTGAATTTACAAATTCTCCTAGGAGGTGGGTAAAAGGCGGTGAAAAAGTTCAATAAAATTTTTATATATCTAAAATTATTATAAACTGACTCCAATGAATTACATTGAATTTATATAGGTATTATGTATCTATTTTGACCTAAAATAAAATTAAATAATATAAATAATTTATTTAAATAAAAATCTGGTTTTAAATAGTAACTTAGTGTTTTCACAATTCATCAAAAATTGGAAGTTTTCAGAAAAATACCAAAAAATTACTCTAAGATAATTTCAATATTAAGAATTCAATAATGAAGTCTATTTTAAAAAATTCAAAACATAGAAGTTTCATTTATTAATTTAAAATTAATTCTCGCTGTTAAAACAAAATGCGTGTTTTTAAGAACCAATAACTATCAAAAGATTGACACTTGTTTATGTCCGGTTTAACCGTGAAATTATGTCCAATGACCAAAATTGGATTAAATGGAAAAAATATATTCTAAATATAATTTAAAACCACTCAAATTCATTATTTATCACTATTAATTATTTCGATTAAAAAATTTGATTTTAATTAAAATTTCGTAATTTTCACTATTCATCAAAATATGAACGTTATCTGAAAAGTACCAAAATTTCACCCTTGGCTAATTTCGATATTCTGAATCCAAAAATGAAGTCCATTTTGAGAGATAAAATTTATAAAATTTCAAAAAGTGGGTATTACTATTCATAACGGCTACTTTGATTGGTTGTGATGTGTGTTAGAACTCGAAGTTGCGTACAACACACGCTACTATATTATTCAAAGAGAAGTGTATTGTAGAAGCATGGGGTGTTATAATGAAGAAATTTTTAGCCTAATTGGAATCATGGATTATCCATATTAAATATTGAAGTACACTTGTGTGCTTGGGATCTAGCGCAGTTTGTCCCATTTTTCATGGATTCCATCACAGGATTTCCAAATCACCTTCTCCTATAACGTAAACATTATAAAAAGTAAAATTTACCTATATAAAAGTATTAAAAATTAAATTATTTAATAAAAAAAGAATTTAAATTTGTTATTATTATTTTAATTTTTAATACAAAAGCATTTAAAATAGTTATGTAAGGGTGGAAATGAATAGTAAATCATTATTTGATCAGTATACAAAAAATTTAAACAAAAAATAATAATAAATTAACTATGGAAAAATAAATCATATAGATATAATAAATAGGTGGATGTTTAATCAATATAAAGAAATTATAATCATGTCATGATTCAATACAAAAGTGTAAGTACATAGGATTCAAGGTACAAACATATGCAGCATGCTATAAAAAAGACAAAAGACTGAAATATATATTCACTAGAATCATATGAATAAGCTTGGTCCACAACTCCCACACTCAATCCTATTTTAGTAAAGTTGGCATCCAAAGTTGAAACTACCCTTTTTCCCCACTTGCATCCATAAGTCATGTTCAGGTACCAACCGGCAGCCCAAATTGGGTGTGAGATATACTCAGTGGGCCGCCACCAAAATCCCTAGGAAATATCCAGTCTATGCATATAAAATGAATTCTTTGAAATTAATAATAAATGTATGGTAATAAATAAGTAACATTGGATGATATTCCTTACTGAAAACCCGACTGACACTACCTTCTTCATCCGAAACAGTATGTATCAAAACAGATGTCAACCTGAATTTATATTTTTATATATAGAGATATATATATATGAATAATATATATATAGACAGATATGTTCATATATATAGACCAGTAGTAATATTCTGGACCTATGGTGTAATCCCAATAATTTTATACATACTTATAAGGGGTTTAATAAATCTCATGGCCTGTGAGCATGGAGGTATAATTGGAAAACCATAAAAGTAAAGTATAAGGCATGGATCGATCCTAAGAATGATCAATTTCATGGGGGATGCATCCTTAGTTTTAATTAATGGAAATAATGGGCATGTCCAATGGGGTTTTGTAAAAACAAATCCAGGTATCGCTCCAGGAGCACTATAAAACCCATCACTCTATGATTACCTCCAAGGAATTCCATATAAAGAACCCAAGAATCACTCTCAAAATATTATATAGTTAAAAATCTATGATATTATTCAAGGTATACCACATAGGGAACTAGTTATCACTCATGTAATTGTATAAAAATATTTCTCACTAAGACCATCCCAGGTAATCCACTAGAAAACCAAGTATCACTCATGGGTAAAGTAAAGGAATCTGCCTGGTGAGCCTATCCAAGGTATTTTATTAAATAAACCATGGTTCATCCATGATATGTTTCGATTGAATTTTTATTTCTAATTTTTAATCTCGATGATCTCATCCAAGGAAACCTTAATCGGGCCCCTTGTATCGCCCTCATCGTGGTTTAAAGAATGTCTGTAACTAGCATTAAACTCATACCATTCAAAAATTAAATTTTATTAAAGTTGGAAATTTCATTTAATTTTGTTCATTCATGATACCACAAGAATTAAAGGGGTCTATACACATGTTTCTACCATTTTAGATTAGTTTAATTCAAAATACAATACATTTATAATGTGAAATTGAACACACCTTTATTGGTTGTTCAATTTAATTCCAAGGCATGAGGCTCTTAGGAAATTAATGAAGGCACACCCTAAGGGGTGGATCAAATTACAATTTTCTTCCTCCTAAATTGATTCTTAGGTTCTTTGAATTACACTATGAATGAGAAAAATCATATCATTTAGTTCATTAGAAATTATGTGGTGTTACCAAAATGGTATGGCGCACATTAAAATAGTACACAATAAGGCAACGAGATTTTAGGAAAAAAGAACAAGACCACCTTCCATAGGTTTATAGATGAACCACAATCAATTATCAGATTCAGTTTCAAAGTATACTAAGAGAAATCATAAAATAGAAAAATTCTCTAAAAATATAGCATAATAGCTCTCACAAAAATAGTGACAAATAGGTATTGATAAACCAGGAAAGAATGGAAAAAAGAATGATGAGCTTAACATTGGAAATCCAATGCAACAAAAAATGAAGGAATCGGAAATCGGATGATAAACCTAGATCAATGTCTAGGTTTGAGGAAGTGGAAGAGATCCCATGACTGGGAGAGGTGCTTCACATGAATGGGGAAGAAAAATATGTGAGATAAAATAAATTAATGTAAGGGAAATTGTATTACCACACATTTTTTGAGGTTCATGATTTCAATTCATGGTTTTCTAAACCAACTCCTACATCGTGAAAAAAGCCACTAGTTATGTGGTAATAAAAATGCATCCATGGGCTCATGGTTTAGAAAACATGTGTGACCCCCTCCATCACACTAATGTATTCAACATGGATGTGCACTAAAGGTTTATGGTTAAAACTAACCATGTTCCCCTATACAGTTTATTGCAGCATCAAAGTGGTTGAGTCGCACGATTAGAACTAACCATGTTGCTCGACCTACCATTCCAAAATTTGGGGCTCTGTGCCCCAAAAGAGACCCAGGGGCCCTAGAACCAATCAATATTCTCCTAAGAACATTAATAGAATATAATGAAATTTTTTTATAATAATTTATATATCTTTACCTATTATAAAAAGTTATGATGTTACAACCTCACCATGTTAAAACAACACATCCTTGTGTTTCCCTTTTGGTGGTGGTAAAACAACGTCTGAGAATAGTTCCATCCACTAATCATATATATAACCCTCTTGCTCCCACGTCTCATATTATACATAGAAATACTGCCATAACACCCGTAACAAATGAACTATATTTACATAGAGATCCTTTATGTTCCGATCAATGATACATAAAAGATTCTCCCTATTGGATTCATCTACCTCTCCCTAAATATATTTCAGATCAAATGAATGAGACATTTCTAGATAATAATGACAAAGCTTCAATATATGGAAGATATTGTGCATGGGAAGACAAAGTTAAGGTAAATCCAACCAATGGGATACTATCCCAATAATAATTACGACCACAAAGGCCTGATGTACTAAGGTGATTGCTTTCCATGTCTTTGAATTTTTTTATGACCCAATTGAAGAGAAACTTATAGAAAGACATGGTGTCCCACCTCGAAATAAAAAGGCTGATGGTGACGATTAGAATAAAAATTCTACCTAGACTAAGATTTTTTCACATGATTCTAAACAAGAATTACCTATTTTGAAGTATCTTGAATGATATAAGATCCAAGTAATGCTGCCTCACATGCTTCTAACTAGTATAGGGGTGAAAAAAATGACCCACCATATGGGGCCTCCTATGGAACTATCTAAATAATTTCCTAAAAAATTTTATTGTTGGAAAACATGAAAAGTGGTAGGTATTTTTTTCCATGAACGTCAAAAATAAAGGACCCATGCTCAGAGCATGTCCTCTAAAATCGTTATTATACACTCAAGGGTGTTACATTGTACTCAAAGGCACCCACGAACCTAATGCCTTTTGTAATCCTTTTCATAACTGTGATGTCCACCAATCATCTCTGTCTGATATGATAGAATGGGGAACAACATAAAGGCTTATTATCACGAGAATGTAAAGCCTCCCAAGCTCATATAATGAAAAATTCTCCTTGATACAAAGAAAGTTTTTTACATTGGTATGTCTATCAATTATCACCCATACCACATTACTGCCTCAAAGGGATATAGAGAATCAAATGTAAAAAATCCATGGTGACATTTCCGCGTTTCTACTCTAATATGGGTAGAGGCTGTAGAATTCCATCAGGATGCTATTTCTCCACCTCCTCATGCTGACAGGTGTAACACCGTATGATAATCTCTAAAATCTACCTCTTTATAACATTCCACCAATAATGAAGATGTATTTCTTAGTACATCTTGGATAGTATATGTTGAACATCCCAAATAGAGGCATGATATTCTCATATCAAAGATTCTCATATCACTATAGGCACAAAAAACATCCATGAAAGTGTAAGATCTTATCTTCATCAATAATCCAACTAGGTGGTGGGTCTTTTCCTGAGACACTCTCCATCAATAGTAAACTCTTGGGATCTGAAAATTTTCCCATCCTTACCCATTCCAAATGGTAGTATGTCTCTACCAAATATTTTATAACAGGACACCCATGATATTCCTAAACCTCTAGGTGCATCTCAGAAAATAGAGATATCAACTTCCACTCACTAATGGACTCTTGGATGAGCTATGGATGATTCTTCTAGCTTAGGGAATTAACTAATACATTTACCATTTTGGGTGTACAAGTGGGATCAAAGAAAAATGAATGTAATAATTCTACCCAAATGCATAGTTTATGGTTCAAATCACTCCATTTAGAAATTTATTTGATAATTTTGAGGTTATTATAATGGTGAACCATTCTCTTAAAAGATAATGCCTCAAAAAGTGTAAAACATTAACTACAAATTCCAGCACAAGGTCATGCATAGGGTAATTACACTTGTGAGGTCATATCTGGTAGGATGCATAAAATACAACTCAATCTCCCTCTATTTGAATTGGTCATATCCTAATTCTGGGCATATCTCAATAAAATGTATAACTTATGCTCATCTAAAAAATGATTTGTGCTAAATTCAATCTTCCTTTCAACTACTGAAATTATCTTTTTCATGATTCAGAACATGAAAACATAATTAAACTTTTATTCAATACCATGAGAGGTTCTAATAGGAATTAATAGTCCTTAATGAAATTCTTATAATTTCCAACTATCCCCAAGAAACTCCATACGTCAAAAACATTCTTGGGAATCTCCAAGATTACTATATATCTCACCTTCTATGGTTCAATATATAATCCTTCCTCTGAGATGATGTGTTCGATGAAGTGAACCTTATCGATCCAAAAGTGGAATTTTGTTTGTATAATATACAACTAGTTTACTTATAATGTATTCATCTTGATATTAATATGTTTGGCATGGTCATGTTGAGTATTCGAGTAAACTGAGATTTAGCCCATGAAGAATACCCAAAATGAATACAAATAATGGTGGATAACCCGATTCATTAGGGAAAATTAAAACTAATGGCACATTTTTAAGACCGAATGATATAACCAGTTACTTTTACAAGACATATTTACATTGAAATACTATAGGTTGTATGTCTAATGGTCTAAGATACACCTGATTGTTTAAGGACCTAAAATTAGTCTTTGAGAAAATCATCACTCCTTGCAACTAGTTGAAGAGGTCTTCTATTAGAGGATTTGGATACTGATTCTTAACCATAAGTTTATTCAACCAAAAATAATCCACGAAAATCAAGAGGGTAGAATATGACTTATAAGTGAACCCCAATGAGAAGGTATAAGGAATTTAAAACTCTTGGTTTCCAAATCCTCCAACTACTTCTTAAGTTCTCAATGCTCAGTAGGTGATGTCCTCTAAGGAGTAATGGAAACCATTTATGCTCCCAATATAACCTCAATAGTGTCCTACACTTCCCAAATAGAAGGTAACCCAGAAATATCATTTAGGAATGCCTGACTAAAACAATAAACTATCGAAGGGAAATATATAAGCATCCCTCATTACTAATAAAAATACCAACAATCTGGTTTGTCAGTCCTCTAAGCCTACAATGGTTGGGTCCATATTTACTTTCCTTTAAATCCCTTTAACCCTTATGAATATTGCTACCACCCTCACATGATGTGAAGAAAACCCTTTTATGATTGAAATCAACGTGAGAACAATAAGGTACCAACCATTCTATCTTGAGTATGATGTTGAATTCCAACATCTCAAAGAAAAAGATATCCCATAAAAAAACACACGTCTCAAGGGGTATCCCCTACATCGACATACACTCTAAGTTGGGATCCCTAGAAGTGTGTCAAAAATCGTTACATGACATAAATAATGTATCGAGTGGCCTAAACCATCCATAATTGTCATATATACAAAATAATTCTACGAAATTGTGTCAAATTATTTTGATACTAATGTAGAGGCCACTAGAATAGTATATATAACTATAGAAGGCCCAAGTCTCTACTCTTTGGGAGTAGGCTACACTGCATAAATATAGCCAAATTCAAGGCCATGAGATGAAACTTGACTATCCTAGGAAAATCCTCTCTAATGGAATTATATACCTGAAGTATAGTTACCTCGATCATTTCAACTTCCTTATCCTAATCAACTAGTAATATTCCATCACCCTTCATGATGTGGAGAAACTAATACTATACGTGAATGTAGAGTCGGTGTTGTTTCATTCTCACTAGATAATGGAGGAAATGTTTTAAAAATTTGTTGAAGGTGTCCCATCATTTCAAAATATTGAAAGTCAATGTGGTCCTTCATATAATGGGGCTTTTTATCACCCACCCTACTATACATATGACATACAACATAACTATCAGTGTGTGTCTTCTGATTGTCACAACTTCTACGAGCAGGCTTAATGTGATTTTTCCCACCACTAGATGAACTGATTCCCCATATCGATGTCAAGCCATCACAGATCACACTTCCAGCCACCCTCAAGTTTTGTAACACTGTAATATTTTATTAAATATATTTTATTTCAAATAAATTTCTTTTTTTCGATATATTACATTACTTGAAACCACATGTTTTAACAGAACATGACACACTATTAAAAGCATTATTATACATTATAGTTATTTTCAATCCATTGGAATAATGGGTATGAATAGAATTATCTAGATAATGAAAATATTTGGTTTACACATGGATACAAAATTAATTTTTTTGGTGACTAATTAAATATAAATGAAAATAAAAACAACTTTATAATAGAGAAAATATTTGTCTAAAAAATTATTTGTATGCGCATAAATGCATCTTACATAAATTAATTTAAGAAATCCCTTTTTTGTGATTTATTATAATAAAATTTATTTATTATATATTAAAATAAATATTTATAATTCATATTATGTGTTTTCTAGATGTGAGATATGAATAAATCCAATATTACACTTAAACCCATATTTTTTCTAAAAATCAGTTTTGTCGCATTTTCTAGACTTATTTTAAAATTTATTTTTTATAATTTGAAAAAATTAAATCACATTTTGAAATTATTATTTTTTAATTTATCTTGGAATAAATTTTTGAGAATTTCAAAAAAGATAAAACTTTTCGTGAATATTGAAAAATTCTGGTTTTTATTAAAAAACTATTTTTCATTCAAAGAACTTGTAAGATACATTTTAGATTAATATGGGTTAAAAAATAAAATTAGTTTAATTATATGAATGAAAATATATAAAATGGATTAAAAATTGGAATAAAAATAATTTATATTACACAATAAGTTCAACTTAATTTTCCGTAAAAATAAATAGTTAAATTAGAAATAAATTAATTACTATATGTAAGGTTAAATTGGGATTGTTGGGGGGTTTACCTAAAAAGATAAGGGGTTAAATGATATAGAAACATATCTGAAACCCATTTAAAAATTGTATATTGAACTTATATCCTATATGGTTTTATAATGGACTATTTTTGAGTTTTATGGAACCTAGAAAATGTGGGTACACATAATATTTTTCAAACAATCCATGTGTGTCCTCTCCCATGCTTATTAAAGGCAACCAACGCTCCAATAAGATTCATAGTTCCAAATACACTTGGTTTAGTAAATACCTAGATTAATATAATCCTTAAATCCATCCCCAAATTCTATAGTACTTGGTGATATCATAAATCCATCCTCGGATGTCTTTTGGTCAAATCTAACGAGGTTGTCTGAAGAATAATTATAGTTTTAAACTATGCAATTTTGTTTTACTTATTCTTGTAAATAATTAAAATAATTTTCAACTATGTTAATATAATAACACAATTTTATACTTTATAATTATATTTCTTTAATCTATCTTCAAAAAATTTATCCATCTCTTCTTCCATCAAATGGGAAATGAAATCGTCGATCATCTGTATGGTACTACCGCCTCACGAACATATGTTATATATTTTCTAACATCGCCTATCATGGGTAGATATAACAATGGAATTAATATTTATATATTATATTTATTATATTATTAATACTCTATAATTATAATACCACATACACCTTATTACCAACCTTCCCATTGGAAAACAATAACGCCTCTCATGTGTACGGCTGACTACCACCCCACGAACCAATGTAAATATTTTTTTGATTTAGATTATAATTGGATAGTAATAAGAATATATTTAATGAATATGTATGACATTTTTAACATAATTATACTTCTATAATTATTATATCACATTTACCTTCTTACTTCCAATTCCACATGGGATATGGTAACGTTGTTTGTGTATACAACAGACTACTACCTCGCGAAGCAATGTGATTCATTTTATACTTGCAGTTTTCATAATTAGGGAAAATTTAATTAATATATGTGATATATATGATATTAAAATTATTATTTAATGTTATTATATTATTTAAATTTCTTTCATTTCTTCTATTGAGTAAATGGAAACAATGTCCATGCATATGTTTGACCTATCGTCTTCACGAACAGTGTGTCTCATTTTATGCCTATAAATATTATTGAATACTGTAAAGACATATATAAATGATTTATATTATATTTATATAATGGTTCAAATTCGTGATATTATGGAATAATAGTTAATTAAATAGTATTAAAAATAAAAAATCAATACAAACCCAAAAAACATAGTCATTGCCTGAAAAATGAGTTTAACATGAAATTGTTAATACAAGTTTAATAAAAGGTCACAAGTAAATAATATATGGTATAATATTTAAATTTATGGTAATATAATATCTATATAATACAGTTATATTTATTATACTGGAGTTCTAAGGGTGTACTATGGAAGTCTATACCAAAGGTAAGGGATTTTTGTCTCAAATGGCCTTCTTTGGAAAAAATGTTATGTTATGCACCAATCATCTTATATGAGGTGTATATAATAACCCTATGACATGTTATATCATTAAAACACTACATTTAAAAATATTCATAGTTTCATTTTATTTTATTCTTTAATTGGGCCTACACATCAAGAGATACCAAAGTAGTAAAGGTTTGTTGTTACAATCATATTATTTACCAAGATTGTTTATTATTATGCATTTGATGATGAAATATTAGGATATATATCTAAATAAACTAATGAATTTTATTATCCTAACACTAGTTATTTTTAATACATGTTTCTCCTTTATTTTCCTTTATTTATGTACTCATTGTTCCAAAATAATGTTTTTAAAGAAAACTGAAATTATTTTTGTCTTCGTTCAAAAACTATTTTTATTCTATATCAATGCGTTCTACAAATTATTTAAAAATGTTTTAATGTTAATTTGGAAAATTTTAATGTAATATTTACCCTTCTTTGATTTTTTATTTTTTTAAAAGATTTATCATGTAATTTTCGAAACATGGCATAATGGGATTTTACTGAAAATGTGAAAGGAATATTTGTTTTAATGCGTAATGAATTTCCCGCTATCATGAACACTACATATATTATCTATAATTTTCAAAGTTTATTATAAATGTAAATGACTTACAAAATTTCTTATGAGTATTTATTTTTAAAAGGAAATTTTCAAATTACAGTTTTTTCCTAATGAAATTTTCATTTTCGTTTCAAAATTATTTTCTATCTATCATGACATTCATTTATGTTAATTATGATTATTGGGGATATGATGAAATTGTACCATACTTATTATTATTTTGAATGGTTTATGGTTATAATGAAGAAATGTTAATGGAACTTGTTCATTTTCCATGGGATATGTTATGATGAATGGATGAGATTATTATGAAACCCATTTCCTTTCTATGGGATATGCTATGATAACATGATTATGTGACTTATTTTCTTGTTATGGGTTATAATGATATGAATGTGTATAATCTTGTGCCACAAAAATGTATGTATAATGTAATGGGTGGGACCAATATCTCCATCAAATGTATTGGTTATTTCAACCACAAAAAGAGGGTATATATGAGTTTATCCCAAGACCAAAGTCGGTACTTGGGTGGTTATCCCAAACCCAACATGTTATGAATATCTTAGGGGGTATCCTTGACATGAGGTTTTATATTTTTATGTGTTTACCATAACTCTATTGATTATGCCAATGTAATTCTCTCATGGATTATGCCCGTTGATTCCGTTATTATTCATGTGTTATGAACATACAAGATTTATTCAATGAAACATGTTTATTTTCTGTGATAAGAAATGCATGAATTTGTAATATTTTATTCTCATGTTATCATAACCTTACACTCATGTTTTGTTGGTATCTCCCTTGTTTACCCTTACGAAGAATCTAACCTCAACCTTTCTTATGTTTCTATTCCCATGATTATTAATAAAGGCATTATGTTTGATTTTTATAATATGGGTGCTAGTTATAAAAAATTTAGTGGGACATGTTTTAGTTGAAATATGAACCATTTTTCATCCATGATTCAAAAGGAACTAGACCTGAATGATTATAGTATAGATCATTATAACATGTCATAAATATTTCCCTATTAAGATTTAATATTTATGTATGAGATGTTTGGATCTTTGTTGTCAGTATTAGAGAATGGTTTAGTTAAACATTGGAAAAAAGAATAAGGAAACATTAATGAGGACCCTAGGTATATGGATATGGATAAGTTTAAGGACAATTCTAGGTATATAATAATGTATTAGAATATTTTTCAATGATAGAGCGTGGGGTTTCCTTGAAATTATATCAATTTCTAGATACTATAAGTGGATGTGGTTCAGGAACAAATGTATATAGGGGTAATAAACCATAAAAAAGAGCATTGAGTTTGAATCAATTATTACCTACTATAAAACAAAAGGTCGTACTATGCACCTATTTTGACACTCCTAGGGGATATGCTTATGTTAAATCACATTCCATTTATGAACCTTCATGAAGGACTATAATAAAGCCCTCGGATAAACCTAATGTGTCACAGATTTAAAATAAGGTTTCATGATTTATAAATCCTATAAATTATTTTTGTTGATTATGTTTCTTACCACTATGATTATTATTTCTCAAACTATGATTTTTGTTCTTAGTCAATAGAGGGAACCCAAAGAAACTGTGATAACATTTAATATGATAGACAATGTTTTGATGAGAAACCTAACATGATACTGAATGAAGTGAAGGATATTTTGATTATTCTTAATTAGTTATCATGATATATGGATAATATATTTCATCTTAACCAAATCATAAAATTACCAAATAACCGAAGGAAAGAGTTTAATAAAAGATAATGTGGTGGATACAATGATGGAAATAAGATTTTGTTTCTTATATGATGAGAATGTGGGAAGAAACACTCAAATGGTTGTAAAATGGGAAGATGTTTTTAGTGTAAAAATCAAGGAATCAAGGAAATTAATTTCAAAGGAAAAAAGAAAATGTTCAGTTAATTCAATAGATGAGAAAAATGTTCTCCACATGGTATCATCAATGGTTGTATGTTTTGAATGTGGAAAGTATGTTCATTTTGGAAATTGGGGAATTAGAGGGGTATCTTGTAAAGAGAATCAAAAATTTTGTATGAGTAATGGTTATATTATAAATGATTGAGAGAATACAAATTAAACCGGAGAGGAAAGAAGTATTAGGGAATAAGGGGATGAAGCCTTGTTATAGTGTATAAAGAAAGTGTAATGATTGATGTGATTATGTATTGGGACTCCAAGAATTATCTTTTAAAAGAACTCATAACAGAGGTATTTTAGTTATTATAATCACGACACATTAATGGATAATTCCTTATTTGTTTTCCATTATGGATTTGAATGAATATATGGAATGGTACTGATGATGTAGAATATTTATTTAATGGATATGTGATATTGTAGGGGAAAAACTTGATTAAGGGAATATAACGCTTAATATGTTCCCGATTTTGAGATAATGGTATGTAGTCTGGATAATGAGATGATTGATATGGATAAATTCAATTAGATAGTATTTATTACCTTGCAACTAATTAATGAATTTATGAAAAAGTGTTTTATGTTATCATTAATAGAGTTTATATTTTTTGTTTTAAGGTATATATTCAAGGATACACAGTTTAATTTAAGGAATGGGGAAGCATGAATGTTTTCATTTAGGATTTATGATAATTTTCAACATTACCATTCTTCAAGAGAATATCTGACCAAGGTATTAACATATATTCCATGTGACCATTAATATCTAATGATATTTTTGGGACTAATGTTATGTTCATTTGGGGAAATGTAGTGACCTTATTTTTATTTTTTTTACTTTTGGAACGGTTATAAGGTTAACCATTTATGGAATGGTTGAAGTCGAATTTTGGATGTGGTTTTAGGGATTAATGTATTTATTCAACATATGAAGATTTATACATATTGGATAACTATTGATAACCATTTTTTTATGATGATATCTTGATATATAAGGAATGAATTATAATTATATTAAGGATATTGTAACCTATTAGTGCTTCATCTATAAAACATTAATCATTATTTATTAGAGTAAGAGACTTAGTGTAAATTGAAACATCACAACCTAAGGATGAAATTGTGCTTACGATATTATATAAAACTAATATCAAGGTATATCTATTCCTTTGAAATTTATGATTGTATCGGGATGGTATCCTATCGACTAATGATTCCATCAAGAAACTCTCAAGTCCATGATGCGTTCTGTGTATCTCTTTCATGGAAGAACATACATGATCCATCAAATATAATGAACTCATAGGTTATACAACTGGAGATAGAACATTCTTATCGAAAAAAATTGGTTGAGATTCTAGATCCTATAGAGACAGTGCTATGAAATAGGACCACTCACCTTTTCAAAGTTTTGTGGTGAAACCACTAGCTTGAGGATGGTATGTGGGAACTTGAGGATTTAATAAGGTAGAAATATCTTTATTTGGTTTGATCAGAGTGATGAATCTTGAGGGTGAAACTCATTTCAAGGGGGGTATAATCTAACACCCAATGATTTTATGATTTTCTAAAATAAATTTAATTTCTTTTAAAGATTTCATTACAAGAAAAATCATATTTTAATGAAATGTTACATACTATAAAATATTATTAATTAACATAATATTTATCTCCTAGGAATTGGAATGATTCGTATGAATATTATTAAAGGAGTTATTAAAATATATTGCTATACATGTATATAAAATGAATTATTTGGTGGCCAATTAATTAGAAATGAAAATAAAACCCTATTAAATATATAGGAAATATTTTTATAAAAAATATTTTATGCACACAAATGTGTTTTACCATAATAAAATAAAAAAACACTACTGTTGAATGATTTTAATAAAATATATATAATACATATTCAATAATTTTTTTATTACTCGTCTTATGTGTTTTCTTGATATGATATATGATCAAATCCAATTTTACACTTGAAAATAGTATTTTATTAAAAAGAGGTTTTATCACATTATACGCACATATTAATATTTATTTTAGCCACTTTTAGATGATTTTTTTGAGAAAAATAAATTCATTTTGAAAATCATAATTTCAAAACTATATGGAGTAAATTTTTGATATTGTTTTGAAAAGATTAAATTTTTAGTTAATAGTGAAAAATAATAGTTTTTTATTGAGATTCTACTGTTTCATATAATAAATTTAATATATAAGATTTATTTTAATATGTTTTAAATAGTAAAATTATTTCAAATATATATATATATATTAATTCAATTAGGTAATTGGAAACAATTTTATATTGAATTTTGATTTAATTTTTTTTAAACTTTTGATGATTTTCTCTTTTGAAATCCACTTTTTCATTACGTATGCATATTTAATTTTAAATTAAATTTTTTCACATCCATGAATGTGTTGGTCAGAGTAGAGTACCCAAGAGTAGGGGTGAATTGAGTATATATAAATATTTACTTTATAAATTGGATAATTAAAAATTTCTGCAATTAAAATTTAAACAAAGTTAGTTTGTAGTGAATTTATAGAAGTCTTGAATGCTCAATTAATTTCTCAAAATACGGATTAGTTCTGAGCAATATTAATCTAAATATTAATACAATTTTTTAAACTAAGATACTAGTTCAAAACAGTTATAAACACATGCTTATATAAAAATCAATGCTCCATTAAGTTTTATGAAATATGTGATAAAATAGAGTAAAATTAGAGAGTAAAAACACAAAAGAAATAAACAAGAAGTTCAGCCTCGATATGATACTTAGTCCTCTCTACTTGGTGATCACATACCACAAATCAGTTTACATTAATAAATTGCTTGATCCACACCCTGGATTGGGGTTCATAACAACACACATGGCTTTCGAGGTCACACATGACCTCTACCATAGTTATTCCTTGGAAAATACAAAACATGACACACATGAACTCTTCTGCAGTTCTATGTGGGATACAAATCAATGAAAAGAATGTGACTTTGAGGATATCATGTATCCTCCATTTATGCACATGATTCAGAGTGTGTGTAATAGACAGATACACACACTACTCAGAAATGAAAATAAATGAACAAAATTGATCTAAAGAAGTAGATATAGGTTTAGAAGGCTCTATATGATATTTAATGAAGATTTGGACTCATTTGATGTGGTGTATTTGAAGTTTGAGTCCTCTTATGGATGTTTAATCCAAAACGGAGAGTTGTAGCCTCTGTGTTCTAGCTTCTAGGAGGTGAAACATTCAACTTCTTGTCCGAAAGATCTTCAAGGAAACTCATCAGGTTTTTTATTCACTTCTTGATCTACGAATGTTCTTCCTTTTGAGTTATTGGTTTAATAATAGTTTTATCAGAATTGACATTCTTTAGTATTTCTCCCTTGTAGGTATGCATGGACACACTTGGCTCAATGTGTTTTGTCTATCCTATTTCTTTTTAAAATACTTCTTATTTAAGAGGGCCAACAGATAGAATGTAAATTCTACATTCATCAGCTCATTGTACCATGTACTGTCTGCCAAAAGTCCTACATACAACATTAAATACTGTCATAAACATTAATTTCACTAAATATGATCGTTATAAATAATATTAATAAATACAGATTTAAACATTCTATTGGCGATCAATATATCAATGTATTATTCTTTCAGTGTCTCATTCGGTTGGTGTTTCATTCTATTGGTGTCTCATTCTATCAGTATCTTCTTCTATTGGTGACTCATTAAATCAGTGACTTTTTTCAATGGTGAGTCCTTCCATCTATCGCTGAGACGCTTGAACTAACGGTGACTCATTTCAACTAATGGGGAGTCCTAGCATCGGTAGCACCATGCACCGGTTGGTTGCCTAGATAGGCGGTAGGTCGTATGCATCGGTGAGTCATTTGCAATGGTTAGTCACCTATCTATCAGTTTCATGTCCAATGGTGAGTTTTTCCAATGATGCCAGCTACACAAACATAGAAAATATGCATGTTTCAACTGTCTGTCACTAAGTCATATGCCTGATGGTGAGTCATCTTCCTATCAGTGTCAATGACTCATATATAGAAATTTTTTATTTTCTATCTTTCTTAAAATTAAAAAAAGATATAATATGGTAATCCACATAACTACACATAGATTAATAGTTATAATCATTTTTAGACATAAGCACACATAAATAGTTATAAGATTAAAATGATATGATATTCATGATAATTCATTGACCTAATATAAAATCTTTAACATAAGGTAATGTATATGTCAATATATGACATGATTTGTGTTAAATAAAACCATTAAAGATAGGTGTATTGGACAACAACATCTATGAGCCAATAATATCCCCCTTTTTGATAATCCCAAATCATGGAATTATTGACTACCATTGAAGAATAATAACATATCATTGAGATAATATTAAAATAATGTATCAGAGATAATAGGGAATACCAAGATTAAAATAATGATTATAGATATCTACCCCTTTTTGGATTAGAAAGATGTTGGAGGAAGAAAGAACACTAAAAACAAGAAAGTAGAAACAATAAAATAGCATTCATAAATAGAGTACTTAGAAAAAGCAAAGAGACAATCACTCAGCCACATCAAAAAAACTATTCCACACCATAGGGTAGGACCAAGGGGATCCTTCCCATTATCAAAAGGATCTACTGAAGGTTCAAAAGGATGATTAGGATGAGAGGCATGAGGGTTTGAAGTGATTTTGAGAGGAGGAGGAGGCACTCCTTCATGAAATGTAGAAGCTAGTGAATGTTTGTGCTGAGAAAGAATATGTGGATGAACACTTTCTGTGATGACTGGTCTAATATGAGATAAATCCTTAGAAACTGACATCTAAGGTAGAGCACTTACAGAACCAGACCATCCAAGTGGTGCAGCAGGAGGTTCCACAATGGCTTCACATTGGACATGGGGATATGGTTTTAATAGCTTGATGATTTATTCAATGATCTGTGCACCATATTTCATAGCCTTTTAAAAATCATCCTTTTTCTATAAACATTTCCAACAAGGGAGTAAATTCTTTGAGCTTTAGAACTTTATCCTTAAAGGCCTTTTTCACTAGAGGAAGATTTTAATTTGTGACCAAATACATAAACAGATTTTTCATTTGAGCCTTTGTGATGATTTTTAAGAAAAACTCATTAATCCTTTTGGTCAAATATTCCTGAGTTTGTCAAGAACTCCTTGTATATTACTTTACGTGATCATGCACCGCATATAAAGTATCCTTAACTTTGGACATGCTTGCAATTAAATCTTATAGATCATCTTTCAACACTGAACTAACAGTATCTAGATCTGCAGATTGTGAAGACTCAACAATTGGAGTAGATTTTGAAACATGGGAAAAGGAGGTAATATCTGAAACTTCTTTTATTAGCTGATCAAACTCCGGAGATTTAAAATGAGAAACAAGGTTCTCATGTTCATTCAAGATAGTTTCCATTGTATTCTTATACTCTTTGGTAAAGGAATTGATCCAATTTGTTATGTTCCTCATATCATTCCATATATTCATATTTCTTATCAAAATTTCCTCTATCATTGTGATAAGATTTGGATGAATTTATTTTATCACCATCTTCGAAACATAAGAATCATTAAGTTAAGATAGACTAGTTAAGGCAGAAGTGGAACTAGAATCTCCATATTTCTTTACACCATCATCTATAGATCATATAATTCTCAAATTATCAGTCATATCACTTTTCTATCTCATATATTCATCAATCTCATACCTCATCTATGATTGTAATTCATGTCTTATAGAGGCACATATCTTATCCATAAATCATTTAAAATCAGATTCAGTGACATAGTCACTAGTGGTGTTCTCATCCACTGGTTCTCTTACTGCAGGGGAAACAACTTCATCATTAGAATCAACATAACCCTATCCCTAGGCTACATAACCAGGATTCCTTATCCATTCCTCAATAATATCATAATCTAGATGAGTTATAGTACCAAATCGCACCCATCCATTTTGTTTCTCTTTATCATCTGGAGAAACTAGTCTTTGAGGCTCCCCCTCAGTGTCATCTCTATGGGAATATTTCTCCCTATTAGTCAATGCTTCATGCCTTGGTTTATTTTCCATAAAAGAAGTTCTTTTCCAAGTAAAATCCACTTGAAAAACCAGTTCATATGGAGATACATTTTATTCTTGAAAAACAAACTCAATAGATACCCCAGAATTAGCTTTAGCAACTTCCATACTCTAAACATCTGGATTCTCATCAGGATGATCAGATTCACTATCACCCCCACATTCACTACTCTCTTCATTATCACCATCTTCATTGTTCCCATCCAAAAACTTCATAATAAACATCCTCATCTTCTTCTAACCTTCTTGATTCTTATCCATCTTCACCACTATCATCGTCTTCCTCTTCACCCCCTTTTTCATTGGATTCACTGACATACTCTACACTACCTTCAAATTAGGTTTCTTCATTACTAGTGGATTTGAGAACAGTTTCATGAGAGGTTAAGTCTAGAGGGTGAATTTTAGGTCCAATAGAGAATCTTTTTGTTGGTCTAGTAGTGTCTGGGTCACTTCAATCATCAACTGGTGATCCCACATATCTGACAAGAGTAGTAGGCTCCTCTTCCTCATCTGAAGAATAGGTAACATGTTCATTTATACTGAGTCCAAGATCCACCAGATCCCTTAGTCTAACTGAATGATATATGATATTGAAATTCGTATGAAATCTATCTTCCTCACCAATCCATTACTTCCTCCATGGGTTCCAAATAATATTCATTCTTTTACAGATATCAGAGCTTAAGCAGATTTCACTACATTAACAAACTACCACATCCTCAACATCAATTACACATTCTATCTCCTTCATCATTTCTAAAATCATTCTAGAATAAAAACGACAATTGGAATTATATATCTAGGATTTATCATCTCATTTATGAGAACCATATGATATCTACAACTATTCCATTTAAGTCTTTTCTTAAACAAATACGCCAAGTATACATCCTGATAATTGTGTGAAGAAAATTCCACTTTTTTGGGAAAACTCTGGTGTTGAATAAACTTGAATAATTTTTTTAACTCACCATTTAATCCTGAGGCAATGGGTCTCTTGTGCTCTTCATTTCTAGTTAGCTCTTTTTGTGCTCTATCATAGAAAAATAATTCAATTTCATGAGGATAAGTACCTTATTAATCATAAAACCTTCCTTCATGAGGTACCTTAAGACATTCAGCCCAATGAATTGAATAGAACAAGATTATATTCCCTTTCACAATCGATTTCACCCAAGAAAAATCTCTACCTATCAGTAGAAGTTCTATATTCATATAGAATTTATATAAAAGTTTCGGATAAAAGACTCTATCATTGTTTGTAAACCATTAAATCCATCCTTGATATTTTAATACATTAAACCACAAAGGATTTCTATTCAAGAGCCATTCCACCATAACATCCTTTTCCAAATTTACAACACAATTTACAACAATGGGATTAATAGGTCATGAAGGTTTTCTTGATTCCCGTTTTTTTCATGGATGCACGAGACTCACCCTCTTTCAGAGCTCACAATACTAGCACCATTCTAATTAGTTAAGTCTAGAGGTATGAAGGTGAACGGTTGGGGGTAGATAAAGAGAGAGGTGGAAGAGAGAGGGAGAATAGTGGTAAAGGGAGTAGAGTGGATCAATTAAAATATTTATCATTTAGTGCTTTTGTAATTAAAAAATTGCAAAATCACGAACTAGGTTCACTGAAATTAATGAAACAATGTAGTTTTTATAAAAACATAATACATAAAAACACAGTGAGTCATGGGTATCAGTATGACCGACTCTGTAAAATAAAAATGGTGTCGGTATGAAAATGGTGTTGGCATGGAAATTGTGTCGGTTGGAAAATGTTGTCGGCATGACAACTTCACAGAAAAATAATAAAGGAATGGAAAACACAGGGTCTTACTGATTGATCATTCCCAACCCATGTTTGATGTATTTTAATCATTCATAGTTAAATATATATGTG
Organism: Viscum album; assembly: GCA_963277665.1. Classification (NCBI taxonomy): domain Eukaryota; kingdom Viridiplantae; phylum Streptophyta; class Magnoliopsida; order Santalales; family Viscaceae; genus Viscum; species Viscum album. The sequence goes on from OY728139.1 coordinate 620,902,578, forward strand.
AATATATCATCAAGATGATATTCAATGCCAATAAATTTTAATGTGAAATCACCCTTTTGATAATGATATCTAAAAATGTGATGTCTTTCATCAATAAGTTTTGTTCTAGAGTGAGAAAATGTGTTCTTAGAAGTTTTAAGACAACTTATGTTGTCACATTTTATAGTTACATGTCTAAATTGATCTCCACAGTCTAGAAGAGTGAGTTTCAACCACAACATTTGTACCGAACAGATACCAGTAGATATGTATTCAGCTATTGTAGAAGATAATGCAACAAAATTTTGTTTCTTAATACACCATGAAACTAAAGATATTTACAAAAGGTGGGATGTCCCAGGGGTTCTCTTTCTATATAACTTGCATCCACAAATTTCAGCATAAAAATAACTAACTATATCAAATTATTGTTCTTTAGGGTAAAAAACCTAAATTGATAGTATGTTTGAGATATTTGAATATTCTTTTAATATAATTTAACTGAGACTCTTTAGTATTATCTCGAAAATGGGCACACAAATAGACACTAAACATTATATCTGGCCTACTAGCAGTCAAGTGGAGAAAGCTTCTAATCAATCATTTGAGAGTGGTTTGATCAATAGATTTGTCATCATCATCAGGATCTAACTTACAAGTAGTACTCATGGGAGCATCACTAAATTAAATTCTATCAAATACAAATATTTTTAAAAGAAATTTTTTATATTTACATTGATTTAAAATGATACCTTCTTTATTTTAAAATATATGAAATCCACGAAATAATTTGAGTTCACCCATTAAACTCATTTCAAATTCATTTTTCATTGTCTTTGAAAACTCAATACATAAATAATTTCTTGGAGATACAAAAATAATATCATCAACATATATTTGAACTACGAAAACATCTTTAGATATTCATTTTATAAAAATAGTAGGATCATATATTTAATTTATAAATCCTTTTGAAATAATTAAATTACTTAATCAATTATACCAAGCTCTTGGAGCATGTTTTAACCCATATAATGATTTTTTTAATTTGAAAACATGATTTTGGAAATGAGGGTTTATAAAACAAAGGGTTTTTCAATAAAAAAAACTCAACTATGTATCCATTTAGGAATCCACACTTAACATTTGTTTAGTACAGTTTGAAATTAAGATGTGCAATATAAGCAAGTAGGATTAGGATATCCTCATGTCTAGAAACAGGTGTGAATGTTTCTTCATAGAAAATTATCTCTTATAGACTATAACACTGTGAAACTAATCTAGATTTGATTCTAATCATATTATCTGATTAATATTATTTATTCCCAAACACCCACTTAGTGTCTGTGGTCAAGGTGTCTTTGGGTATATCCACAAGTTTTCAATGATTATTTACTTAAAATTTATTATGTTCTTCTTGCATATCAATTAGCAAAAAATAATCCCCTATTTCATCAGTGATGTTTTTAGGTACATGTTGTAATAAAAAGGCTTGATATTCATCCTAATTTCTAAGAGAAGTTATATTCTTTGTCACTTTATCTATGTCTCCAACAACACAATCTAAATTATAGTTCTTGATAGTTCTAGTTTCTCTAGAACTGGATGGGCTAGTTACATTAGGATAACCTACATGTTTGGGCTCGTCACATTCATATTGTGAATAATTTACAGAACTATTTGATTTCACAGATTTCTTAATAGAAGGAATAAATGATTTTTCATTTATTTCAAGGTTTGAAATATCATCTTCATGGTTTTCTAGAGAAATCATAGGTTAATGTGGATATGATTCATTAAATATTATATGAATAGATTCTTCTTCAAACTCTGTTCTTTTATTAATGACTCTATAGGATTTACTAGAGATTGAATAACCTAGAAATATTCCTTCATCACTCTTGGATGATAACATGAAAAGATTATCCTTTGTATTGAGCATATAGACATTAAAACCAAAATCATTGAAATAACTAATTTGGGATTTCAATCGTTCCAAAATTCATAAAGTGTATTCTTGAGAATAGGTATAATTAAGACAATGATGTAGCAAGTTGTAATCCTAGCCTCATCCCAATAGTAAATAGGTAGATCATATTAATTAAGCATTGTTTGAGCTATCTCTTTTAAGGATCTACATATTCATTCTGAAAATCCATTTTGTTGAGGTGTCGTAGGGGTAGAGAGGTTGTTACTATAGACATTGTGTGAGAAAAACGATTCAAAGTCTTGATTTTGAATCTCAAAGTCATGTAATCTTCTTAAAGATTTTATTCTATGTAGACATATATTTTCTACTATTTTAGAATACATGGTGAAGTAATTAAATTATTCACTCTTGTGGGTTAATTATAAGTCCATGTGTACCTAGAATAGTCATCTACAAGAATATATACATAGTGTTTCCCATTTAAACTAGAAACTTGAGATGGTCCAAAAAAATCCATTTGAACCAACTATAAAGGTTGAGAAGTTGAAACTTATTTCTTCGATTTGAAAGATATCTTTTTTTATTTTCCCTTTTGACAGGGATTGCAGGCTTTGTAATTTGGAAACTCATGTTTTGGATGATCCTTAACTTGGCCTTTTCTAGAACGGTTTCTAAGAGAGTGTACATTAGAATGTCTTAATCAACTTTTCCAAAGAGAATATTGTTTATGAAAGGAACATAAAGAAGAAACATTTTTAGAGGATAAAGAATCTAAATTAACATAATATACATTTTCATTTCTAAAAGCAGAAAATACTAATTCATTTTTAGATCTAGAAACAATAAAATCTTCATTTTAAAAACTTAACATGAAATCCATCATCATATAATTGTGAAATAATAATAAGATTATACTTTAATAAATCAACAAAAAGTACATTAGAAATTAAAACTAAGTTAGTGTTACCAATCTGGTCTAGGCTAATAATTTTTCATTTAGAATTGTCACCAGAGGTGACATGAACACCATCAATCTTGATTAGGTTATTGAAGCTTGAATAGTCTCCTTTCCTATGTCTTGAACATCCACTATCCATGAACCATTTACTCTTTCCAGATATTTTCAAATATATTTCTTATAGAATAACCAGGCAATATAGATTTTGGTACCCAGATTTGTTTTGGTCCAGTGACATTAGTATTCAATGATTTAGGTAGCCACATTTTCTTTATGTTTTTCCTATAAGCATTATGTAACATATTTAAAAATTAGTCTCTATTTGGTCCAGAAAATCATTAGGTAGTAAAAGATATTTCAGAACTAGTACTATGAGTATTGTTTTGATTTTTAAGCAGAAGAACAGATTTTCATGATTTAGTTGCAAAATGTGTTTTAGACGATTTTCTCTGTCCAAGTTGATATCCAATACCAGAAGTGTACATAAGAGATATATTTTTACCAAGAATTTCATTAATAGTGTCTTTCTCATTGGAAAAAAATTTTATAAATATTTCTTCATTTTCTCAGTAGACATTTTTACTTCATCGTTTTCTTTGAGAAGTTGAGAATTCATCCCTTTTTCAGTAGTATGATCAGACTTAAAAGTTACTGTAAGAGCCTTCTGTTTCTTTAAAGATTTATATTTATCTTTTAGTTCATTAAAAGTCACTTCATGCATGTTATTGTATTCAAATATTTCCAAATTGTTCATATTTTCAAACCCACATTCATTTTTGGAATAGTTAGAATTGTTTATAGGTGAATATAAGGATAACTCGGATGTGTTTTTCATAAAACACATATTTTCCATGTCATCTTTCCCATAATTAGATGATGTTGATTCACTGGAGTTATCCTCAAAATCACACTAGGTGGCCTTCATGGATTTATTATACTTCTGGTCTTTATTTTAATACATCATTTTGTATTTTAATTTTTGAAAGTCATATTTGACCTATCCTCTCCACTTATATTCATAGTAGACAGTCTTCTATGATTTCTAATTTCTGTTCCTGTCCTTTTTCAAGCTTCTGTTGTTATCATATCTTCCATTACTAGCTTTCTGAAATAATATTTCTTTATATATAATTTTTGAATCTTCTAGCCAACTGAGCCATCTCTCCATAAATATATGATGTTGACTCATCTGTATCAGTGCATTCAATAGAGGCTAGAACCTTCAATTTTTCCTTTTTCATGGAAGTAGTAGTCTTGAAAGGTACAAATTATTTCTTAGGTTCATCCTACTCATCTTTGTTTTCCTTCCACTCTTCCTTATAAATAATCAATTTTCCAATGAGTTCCTTTCTAGGCAATTTGATGAAGTCACAAGATTCCCTAATTGAGCCATAGGATCCTCTCCATCTATCAGGTAAGCATCTAAGAATCCTCATGATTTGTTCTTTGGCAGTAACATCTCTTCCCAAAGTGATCCTAGTGTTAACTACATCATTAAACCTGATATACATGGTAGAAATAGGCTCATTAGTCTTCATCTTAACGTTATCACATATAATAGTATATGTGTTAAGTATCATTTTCTTAACACTAGAAGTTCCTTCATGTGAAAAAGACAAAGTATCCCAAATTTCATGGGTTGTTTTACATGCAGAAATTCTGTTGAATTCCTCATCTCCTAAAGGTAAATTTAATGAATTCATGGATTTTCAATTATTGTTGTAATAAGACTTAGTTGGGTCTTCCAAATTAGTTCTAGCAGTATCTATAATCTTATCCTCGTCTACAATTAAAGACAAATATTTAAAACACATACATTCTAAATGAATTTTCATATTAATATTCCATTTTACATAATTTGTTCAATTAAAGAATTGTGGTCTCTTGGTTGGAACACATTCTAGAATATTATCCATAATAATATTTGTAAAATATTTTAATGAGATAAAAAAATTAGTATTGATATAAATTATATGATCTTTGAAATCCAACTAAAATCTCATTTGAAAAGATTAAGCACAACATTGAAAACTCAAACATCAAAAACAAAACAACCTATGATACAAAATGTTGGTCAGAGTAGAGTACACAAGAGGGGGGGGGGGTGAATTGAGTATCTATAAAAATTTATGTTATAAATTAGATAATTAAAATTTTCCCAGATTAAAATATAACCTAAGTTAGTTTTTAGTGAAATTATAAGAGTCCTGAATGTTCCGTTAATTCCTCATAATATTGATTAGTTTTCAGCTCTATTAATCTAAACATTAATACAACTTTTGAAACTAATAGACTAGTTAAAAATAGTTATAAACCCTTGCTAAACTAACTATTAGAGTTTAATTTAGTTTTATGAAATATGTGATAAAACATAGTAAAACTAATGAGTAAAAAAAGTAGAAATAAATAAATGGTTTAGTCTCAAGCTGATACATAGTACTCTCAGATTGGTGATAACCTACCACCATGCCATTTAAATTAATAAATAGTTTTATACACACCCTAGATCGGGGTTCACAACAACACACAGGGCAATCCATGTTAAACATGACCTCTACCATAATAATTCATGGGAAAACAACAGAACAGGTTACACATGACCTCTTCCACAGTTCTCTATGGGATACAAATGAGTGGAAAGAATCTAATTTTGAGGATATCTGGTATCATCCAGTTATCAACATGAGTCTGTGTGTGTGTAACAAATAGATACACACACTGCTCAATAAATGTAAATAAATGAACAAAACAGAGCTAATGATTTTGATATAGGTTTAGAAGGATCGTTGTGATATGTTGGGAAGCTCCAGACTTGTTTGATGTAGTGGATTTGGATTTTGAGTCTTCTTCAGAAAGTTGACTCCAACACAAATTGTCGCAGCCTCTATGTCCTGACTTCCAAGAGGTTAAAAATTCAGTTTCTTTGCTAAAATATGTTTAAGGAAACTCATCGGGTTTTTTCTTCACTCCATAATTTCCGAATGTTCTTCTTTTTGAGTCTTTGTTTCACAATAGTTGCATGATAGTTGATGTTATTCATTATTTATCCCTTGAATTCATGAATGACCACACACATCTCTATGTGTTATGTCAATCTTCTTTCTTTTGAAAATACATGTTATTTTCGTGGACTAAAATATAGCGAGTACATTCCACCTTCATTCGATCATTGTACCTCGTACTATTAGTCAAAATTCATAAAGAAATCATTATATAATGTCAGAAATATTAATTTTACTAATTATGACCATTATAAATAATATTAATAAATGCATATTTAAATGTTCTATCAGTGACTTGTGTATTAGTGTCTTCTTCTATCAGTGTCTCATTATATCAGTGTCTCATTCTGTCGGTGTCTTCTTCTGTCGGTGACTCATTATATCGGTGACTCATTTCAATGGTGAGTCCTTCCTTCTGTCGGTGAGACGATTGAACTAATAGTTACTCATTTCAACTGATGGTGATTCCTTGCATTGGTATCTCCATGCAATGGTGGGTCACTTTGACAGACGGTAGGTCGTCTGCGTTGGTGATTCATGTGCAACAGTGATTTGTCAGTCTGTCGGTGTCATGTCCAACAATGAGTATTTCCAATGGTGTCTGCTTCACATACATAAAAAATATGCTTGTTTAAACTCTCTGTTAGTATGTCACAGTTATAATGGTGAGTCATCTACCTATCATTTTCAATGAATCATACATATACAATTTTTTTGTTCTATCTGTCATACAATTCTACAAAGTCGGAGAGTGGTAATCCACATAATTACACCTATATACAAACTTATAATCTTGTTTAGACTTAAGCACACATAAATTGAAATATTATTGAAATGATATGACATTGAAGATAATGATTTGACCTAATATAGAATATTTAACATAAGGTATGATATATATCAATATATAACATGATTTGTTATAATTAAAACCATTATAGTTAAAGATAGTGGCTAACAACATTTACGGGCCAATGGAATGGAATTTTGTAAAATGGATTTGATATTTAGGATAATCATAATTTATATTATATAATAAGTACCACTTAATTTTTTTGTCAAAAATAAAAGTAAAAATATTAAAAATTAATTACCGCAGTTGTGTTTATAACATGTTTACAGAGGGGGTAAACTAAAAAGATAACTGGTCAAATAATCTATACCCTTGTAAAAAATCCATTAGATGGAAATATTGACACCTTAACACATATAATGTTTGATAATGTACCATTTTGGATATTTTTGGAAAATATAAAACATTGTTACACTTTATTCTTTCCAAACATTCCATGCATGTTCTCTCCCACACTTATAAAAGGTGATCCACTCCTCTCGTTTTCACACATCCAAAATCATTTTATAAAGAAAATGTTTACCAAATTATCTTCATTAAATCACTAAAAATTTATATATTCTATTTTTAAATCATAAAAACTATATAGTAATGCTTTAGGTAAACCAAAAAGGGGTTCTCTAAAGAAGATGTAGAATTTTAAACTATGCATCTGTATTTAACGACTCATTATAACTCCGTAAAATATTATTCAATTAAGATGATATAATAAATAAAATATCTGAACAATAATTATATTATATTATATTAATATCATAAATTATATCCATATTCTTTTCCATAAAATGGGAAATTAAATCATCAATCGTGTGTATAGTGGACCACCACCTCCCAAACTGATGGTATATGTTTTCCATCACTACCTCTTCCAGCTGGATATAATGACATATTTAATGTCTATATATTAGATTTTTGATTTTTTTTATACCTATGGAATTATAATACAACATATACCATCTTACCTCCCATCTCGTTGGAAAATAATAATTTCATTAGTGTGTACGTCAGACTACCGCCTCACGAATCGATGAGATGTATTTTTCATTTTTACTTAGATGGTAATAAGGATATTATATATATATATAATATTTTTTACATAATTAATCTTAATAAGTTATTATATCACATATAACTTAGTTAATTCCATTCTATGGGGATATAAAATAATGTCTTTCCTATGTACGATAAACTACCCCCTAGCGAAGTGATGTCATTCATTTTTCACTAATTCTTTTCATGGAAATTAATTAGGGAAAATTTAATGAATATATGTTGCATATATAACCTAAAAATAATATTTGAAAGTTAATATCCTATTTACCATTCATTCATTTCAACATTAGTGTATACATAATTTATATGATATTTATGTCATGTTTAACATTCTATTGATGATGGAAATATAATCAATATAGGAGGAATGAAAATAAAATATCAAAACATGAACAAACAACAAAGAAAATATTGCAATAAAATTTATTTTAATGTGCAATTTATAATAAATGGGAAATAAAAGTTTATAAGTAAATCATATATGGTATGATTTATATATTTATGGTTGTATAAAATGTATATAATAAATCTATATTTACTATATAGGAGGTTCGAACATCTACAAAGGAAATCAGGACATTAGATAAAATATTTTTGTCTCAAATTGCCTTCTTTTGGACATATGTTATGTTGTGCGCCTATCTTCTTCTATGAGGTATATATAATTAATCATTTTCAAATTATATCATGAGTATACTTATTTATTTGAAATTAAATTATTTAGTTTATGTTATTCTATAATGGGTCCTACAATTCAAAAGATACCAAAGTGGTACAGGTTTGATGTTACAATCTCATTGATTATTGGGATTATCTATGATCATGATTTTGATGATGAAATATTATGATCTACATCCCCAGAAACAAATGAGTTTTCTCATCCTCATGTTATTTCTTAATAATACAAGTTTTCAATTCATTTTAATCTCATTATGTATTCATGATTCCAAACGAATTTTTTTAATGAAAACTAGATTTATTTATCAGTTCGGTAGAAAAACCTTTTTTTCTTACATATCAATGTTTTCTCAAAAATCTTTTAATTTTAATTGGGTATTTTTTAATTCATTTTTTTCCTTATTTAAATTTTTAAAAAATTATTTAAAATGAATATTCATATGGTATTCAAAACAAGGACCATTTGAATTTTTAAGAAAATATGAAAGGAATATTTGTTTTAAATTGTATGAAATTTCCTGTCATCATGAACACTCTAAATTTTAAAGGTTAATTTATCTGTTTCAATGTTTATTTTCAGTGAAAAATATTTCTAAAACTTTTTATGACTATTTAATTCAAAAAAAATTCATAAAAGGTTTTTTTCCTCAAGCGATGCACCTTGTGTCTTTTCAAAATCATTTTCTTCTAAGATGACATCCAGTAATGATAATTATGCTTTACTAGGGATACAACTCAATTTTAATTTTCATGACCTGACCCACTGGAGATTACCCATGAATACCCAAAGAATACCTTCAATGGGAAAGGGGCTGGCAACCAATCCCAAGTAGTAATATCCCACAAATGGAAGGCATTAGCCTAATTTACCAACATACACAAACATCTCTAAGACAAAAAAATGCTAAAGTGTTAAAAACTAAAACTAATGCATGTACACATCTAGGATCCCGAAACAGAGTATGATTTAAAGTACTGAAAGCAGAAAAGGGTCCCAATAAAATCCCCAAAAATCAATAAAGAGTCCATCCTACTCCAAGGGCTTGAACTGTGGTCAAATGAAATCTTCTAATGAAAACCTCAGTCTATCAAGCCGAATCTACGCTTCACCCACTCCATGTCCTCCCAGGACACCATAAAAGGGATTTTGTCTACATAAGATAAGACATGTGCTGTAAAAGACCTTGCATGGGAGAGTATAATAATGCCAATTAGGACACCGCTGAAACACTAAACACGTAGCACCAACTATATTCCGATCAATAAAAGTTATAATAATTAATATATAATAGAAACACCCAGATTTACTCATGAAGAACATTGTTCCACAACGTAGTCACAATTAACTGTCAGCCATAATATTCTATTAAAAACACACTTTCTAGGATAATCCACTCTATGGGTTGTGATATCACCGGAGATAGTCATATAAGAGACCAAGATCATTAGGCCTCTCCCATGAAAGCTCACTAGTCTCATAAAACCCTGATACTAAGATAGGGGTCATGTTGAGAACCACTTGGGGACACCATGAACCAAATTTGGATCAACCCACATGTTGGGGATCATATGAAAATGATACCATCAACTATACTGATACAACCCACCAGATTTCAGATCAAATCCCTACTAATAGAGGTCACACCAATTCTAGAAACCCCACCTATGGTATATGGATGATATAGGATCACACTACAGTCTCATGGTGGGACACTATGAGCTATATATGAGACTTTTCCTCCAGATAGGATCACAATAATGTGATGTTGATGTAATTACAAACTGTACCCTTGAGGGAATAGACTAATAGAATAAACTAACCCAATACATGTCCAAAATATAAAAAATAAGGGCTACAAACTCTCTTGAAGTGGGTAACAATCTTGTACTAGGGATACATAGTTTTTCCAGCTATCCCCAATAGTACTATTGTGGTAAAGACTCACATGAAATATAAATATCAAAATACATTGTGTGTATGAATAGTAAATAACATATAGATATCACACGACACCATCCATGTATCATGATTATGTCTATGCACCCAACCTAGATGTGTACCAACACATGTCCATGTGGCCATGTCCATGTCCAAGTACATGACATTCCATTAGCCATTTAATTTTTTATATGAACCTATACTATCATAGGTGAACGCTAAGCTATCATGGAGGGGTCACATGATATGTACCCATGTCACATGACATGTAATATTTTTCTCACTTCGGAACCCTAGTATTGCACAGGGTGGGTCCACAAAACGTGCATCAATGTGTTACTCCATGTGTACATCGGGAATTTATAGAAACCTTGGTTTTTTCTCCATGATTTTTTCACATCAATGAATCCACTAATATCACTAAAACATGTATATTTTGGTCCAGTCAGCCATACCATCATCGTTTGCTAGGATTAGGGTCATTGATCTTCTTAGAAAACACTCTGATCAATCTGTCCAAAGTTTCACCATCTGTCCCTTGGAAAAAATGAATAACACTTAATTCAACCACATTCTACCTAGATCCATTGATCATCATAATTGATTCCCCAAAAAAACCTCAATCACAAGACTTACCCATGGAATCAATTCATTTCACTAAACAATGGTCAGAAAATGACTAAATACTGGGTATTGGTCAAACTATTGGTGAATCAAAATATTAATGATGACGAATGAAGAGATGGGGGAGAAATCCATAGGCCATGAAAAGTGAGGAATAAACCTCAAACTTTATTCATTTGGATTCATATTTTTTTCATAGATTAATATGAATAGAGCTGAATAAGTCACAATTAATATAAAAAATTCCACTAATTTAAAGATATGGGTGATGCCTGAATCAGTTCTATTTTTTGAATTTATCCACATTTATATAAGATTATGAAATGTGATGGAAATCATAGAATCAAAATACACCCAACCTGTGGTATAAAGACAACATAATATCACACTCCAGTCTCATGGTGGGAGCACATGAGCCTTAGCCCAGTTGGTGAGGACTCTTAAGTTCATCTAGGCGACCCAGGATCAATTCCAGGTAGAGGCACAATTTTAGGGAACTGTAGTAGGTACTATAGAAGACTGTAGGAGGTACCATTGTAGGAACTGTAGTAGGCACTGTTTGGCATAGTAACATCTAGAAATTTACCCCCATTTGGGCCTTTGAGCCACTAATTTGGTCCTTGAGTCCTTTAAGGCCTTCATTTCACCCATTCCTTCGGGATAGTAAGGCCATAAGGCCACCTCAAGGCCTTTGGGCCACCATAAGTGTAGATACAAACCATACATCCTACAAGGAACAAGCTCTATGGATGATGGGCAAGGAGATTTCACTATATCAGAAGCTACATGGATTGCAGGAATGAGAGGGTATGGCACCAACCATTGGGACAATCCTGTGCATGCATGTGATAGCCTAGGTGAATAGCCTTGTGAAGGTGGAGAGTTGATTTGATGATGAATATGCTGGGGAGGAGCAGTTCCAAGAAGTTAGTCTTGGTTGTATGTAATGTTTGAAGCATATAGGCAATTAATTCCTCTAAAGGAAAAAGAGCCATGTAATACTTGTGCCTACGGGCATTGTAAGGGTTACATCTCACCCCTTGAATGGTGTAGTATCAAAATCAATTAAAAAAATAAAGGCCTTCGGGCCATTGGATTGATAGAATCAAACACGTTAATGTTATTTTGTATAAATCATTGGCAAATAAAGGTTTTGCGTTTCCATTGTTGATGAGATCAATGAACATTATTGGAACAATAATCCAAGATTCTTTTCCAATCCATCACCATTCACTAATAATGATCTCCAAGGGTCTTCTAGATCCCCTAGGTTTAAGAAAATTAACATGAGAAAATATTCATAACCATATAACTATATGTTTACTGGATGCTGCGTCAAATAAAAATAAAATTATTTAATTAATTTATTTATTTGAATTAATTTCATGGTTGTGAAAATGTTTTCACAAATGTTATGCACAGATAAGGTTTATGTCTTCCCTAAGGTAAAATCTACATTATGTATTCAATGATGTTATTAGATTTATGATTTGGTCTGATGATCATGATTTTTTACACTTTTTCAGGAAATTTCCTTGTCTGTGTTATTTAATATAATTCAAATATTTATTCCATGATCACTAATCCTCAAAATTATATGTTGTCTTACCACCTGGTTTTGAAAATAATCCATATAATATCATAAAATTATTCACAGAAAATCTGAGTCATTAAACTCTTCCCACTGTAGGTGTTTGTGTGTGAAAAATAGAAAGTCATACTCATAATGATGAGGGTATTAAGCTCACATTTGGGTATCACACTCTTAGGTTCTCTCCTAAATATTCCCTTACTTCCATAAGAAATTAACTAGGGTAATTGATCACCCATGGAGGATCCTCTCTTACTGATCCTCGATCTCCACTTGGTACTCAATAAAGTTATCTCTATCCTCAATGTCCTACTCTCCCAGTCGATAACATGTGATGTGTTGTGCACGTATCTCCTCAGCTACAAAATAAGGAATATTTCATGTACCTGTTCCAATTGTGGTGTTATATCTAATAGGTATTCCACCTCGATTACTCTACATAGTATCTAAAAAGGAATAATTAATCATGAAGAGAACATTTGGCCATGACCAAATCTACACAATGCTCGTTGTGGTGAGTCCCTTAAGAACTAATTATCTCCATATACAACCTCAATACATATCCATCGTCTATCCAATGTAGACTTATGAAAGATCTGTATAGTCCTCATCTTCTCTTTTATGATCTAATCCTACTCTGTAGTAGCTTGCACCAACATCGGGCCCAAGAGTACTGACTCACCTGAATCATTCCTACAAGGTGGTGACCTAAAGAGTCATCTATAAAAATCAAAGAATAGTTACATACCAATTTTTGAATAGTATAATATGTTTTATGAATACTCCACCATGTATAGATGGTCCTCCAAACCATGGAAAAATTATAACATGTAAGCCCACAACATGTCCTCCTAGACCTAAATAGTCTTCTCTTTTGGATGTTAGTATAGGGGAACAATGTCATGCTCAATAGTAACTGAGTCATGAATTCCTCTAGTATCCTCTACAAAATAGAGATGTGATGTGAGTGTTATGGTCAGAGACAATTTCCAATGGAAACCCATGGATTAAAACAATCTCCTACACAAACAGGTATCCACAGTTATCTATTGAACTCTCCTCTCAAATAGATAGGAAGTGTGCCGACTTGGTGAGTTAGTATATGATAACCCATATGAAATTATGTTAACTAGACATATGTGGTAAACCTGTTACTATGTCTATGAAAATCCTATCTCACTACCACTATGGAAACTCAAGGGGTTGATCTAAACACACTAGAACTCAATGGTCATCCTTACTCAGTGACAAAGGATGTATCCAGATACAAACTCTGCAACTCCCTTCTTCATTTATGGCCACCATAACGAAAATCAAAGGTACTGGAAAATCTTTTCCATAACTGGATGCCTTGGAAAAGAGGATGTATAAAACTCCCACATCAGCTCCTCTTACAGTGTCAAACTTATCATTTTCCATTCTCTGAGAAGGATAGTGTGCTACCCACCTTCATAATATCCACTAGGGGCCTATCTAGTGGATATATGATAACGTAATATATTAAAGTTAGTAACTTCTAACTTATAATCCCCAAAACACTTTAAATGTAGTAGGGTAACCACCATCAACTTTAGACATGAAGTACCATCCCTATCCATAAAGGACAACTTCATTGAGGTTAACTACTTAGACGCCTCTTCCAACAACTGAGAACAATGTCTCCCACTAATAGCATCATCCACCACATTACCCATCCCCCAATTATATAAAATATTAAAGTTAATGTCCTAGAGAAACACTAGTCATATTCTATGTCTCATGTTAATATCCTTCTGAGAGAATATATACTTGATATTATTGTGGTCAGAGTAGAAGATAAAATGACCCCCATTAGGTAGTGATTCCACACCTTCAGTGCAAAGACTACCAATGCTAGTTTAATATCATGAGTCATATAGTTCTACTCATGTGGTCTCAATTTATGATAACCATAGAAAAGAAACCTACCTTTATATAATAAAACAACCATGTCCAGTCTCTGATGCATCATAGAACACTACATACTTGACACCTTCCTCTTACAATCACATGATTGGAGTGCTCATCAATCATTACCTCATCTCTTGAAATCAATACTAGAAAAAAATTATTCTTAAATGGATTCCCCTTACAGGTCAAATCTATCAAGGGTGTTACCACATTAGAGAAATTGAGTATAAACCTCCGATATTACCATTCTATCCTAAGGAAATTCCATATCATATCAACATTATTGAGTGGATCCCATGAAATCACTACCTCATCCTTCATTGGGTCCACTATTACTCCTTACCATGAGATTATGTATCCTAGTAAGTGGACCCCTCGAATCTAAAAATGACACTTTGAGAGCTTCCCATAAATCCAGTACTCTCTGTGCGTGTCATGGACCATCCTTATGTGTCTCTCATTGCCCTCCTAGGATACTGAGTACACTAATATGTTGTCGATGAAAACCACAATGAACTAGTCAATGAAATTTCTAATGATCCTATTCATGAGTTTCATGAACACTAATGGGGAATTTGGCATACTAAATAGAAACACCAAGCACCCATAGTAACTGTAGAGACATATGAATTCTATATTTGGTATATCCTTATCTACTCTCATAGTTGTTGAAAAATTGATATGATATCAATATTACAAAACCATCATGCCCCACTCAACTAAGCAAAGGGGTCATCGATCCTCGGTAGTGGATAATTAGTCTTCACGGTCACCTGGTTCAATTACTAGTAGTGCACACATAACCTCAAGCTCCTATATGCATTCATGGTGAACAAAACTGGGGCTACCTAGGGGAAATAATTGTGTCTCACAAAGACCTTCTCCTAAAAGTCCTCCAACAGCTACCTCAACTCATGAAGCTTTGTTGGAGACATTTGATATATTGGTGAAGATATCGGGCTCGTCTCGAGATTCAGGTAAATATAAAAGTATAGATCTTGGTTGCGTGGTAAACCTGATACATCCTTATGAAAGTCATCCTCATACTCTTCCTCCGCCTTAAGAAACCTGATAGATCAAAAAACCAACAATTCCAAGAGTCATGCAAGACAACTAATGAGAAATTGAACCAAATCTTTTATTCCTGAGTTTATATTATGTTGACAAGGTTTCCTTTTCACCCATGAAGGAAAATTTGGGTCCATATGCACAGAAACACCGTATACTCCACCTAAAATAGTGAATCTGGTCTGGAACTATGGATATGAAATCCATACCTAAGATGAGGTCACAAGACATCATCACTTCTACAAAGAGATCCCATACAAAACTCTCACATAAAAATGTTATATTTCACAGATAGCAATAGTTTTTAATCACTGAGTCACCACCAGTCTGATTTCCCAACCCCAAGGGTTAATACAATGGATCAACCAAACTCTCTATGTACCTAACTAGAGATGTGGAATGAAAGGAATGGATCTCCCCAGTGTTCATCAATACTTTAGATAAATTAGAAAAGACACATATCATACCTCATATCAACCCTAGATACTTGATTTAATAGGTCTCTATAGCCTACAATTGGCATTGTCCTTGACCACCATCTCCATGATCCTAGTACAGACCATCTGGGGATGGTGGAGGTAATAATTCGAACCTCCAAACACCTCCTACTACTCTACTGACACCTATGGAATAACATCGAACCTGTGAACCAACCTTACCATTCCTATATCTCTTCCTGGGTGGTCCCTCAACCATATCTCAATCAACTATACAACATGTTTCAAAATCCCAAGCCAGATGTCCCCAACCATTTCAAGAGAAACACCATCTTTCCCTCAGCAAATTATAGACACCATGAGATCCTTGAAGAACTGAACCTTTGTATTGGGATCACCTCATGAAGTTTATAACATTCTTGGATCTATGTGACTACCCTTATCTTTATAATGATGTGGTATCGTGTCCTGGTAGACTATTCCTATCATCCACTATTACTACCTCCTATACTAGGAATGTCTCCACTATAATGACCCAATCAAGTCCCCCATCATATGTGGGAATGAAAAGGTATAACACTAAAACCCGGATGTTCCAATGAAATCCATGTTACAAGGTCCATGGTCTAATGAATTGATCACAAACCATACCCATGGAGTCTCATGAGAGATCATTAAACCTTGCTAAGTACTCTGACATTGTCAAACTACCTTGCTAAAAATATAGAATCTCTTATATGAGAATTGATCGCAATGTTGTTTGATAGAACTCATCCCCGAAGGCCTGATAAAATTATTAGTAATAGATAGATTTACCATTGTGTGACTAACCCACTAATATCCACCATCACCCATCAGATCCCTAAATAAGACTCTCCATGAAGATCTCTATCTGATCTACCTTCATTATCAAAAGGAGGAAAATGTGAGTGACTACCTCTAGCCAGTCCTCAACCACAAGGGGATCTAGCTCACCCCAAAACTTGGGTGTTCTCTACCAATAAAACTCATGAAACACACTCAACCTTTATGAATCCTCATCTAGAGATATCAATGCAAGCTACTTCCCAAGGGGTGGGGGCATAGATGTTAACCCACCCGGAGGTGATATCTCTGGTACATGCCCCACTACTAAAGAGTAATCACTAGGTGGATCATCCTTGTGTTCATGTAGTGGAATCCTTGGTGGATATCTTCATGCAGGAATCATAAAATGAAACAAGATGTACCATGTTCAATGAGAACATCTGCAGAGCCAACTCATGAAGGACATGAAAAAATAACCTATTCCTATATGATTCATGTAACAAAGTTTTCCATACAGCCAATGTCTACATGTACTAAGTCGAAAGGTAGGTGATATGAGTCATCGTGTATGGATACGTCAGCCTCTTCACCGACACTACATTCCATAGACTAATAGTCTAACTTAAAACACCAGACAATGATTCCAAAAACCAATATCACCGACTCGTGTCCTAAGGTATAACTGACTCATTTTATAGCACTCTATCATGACCTAACCGAGAAACATTCGACCCATGACAACCCCAAGCCCTCCTCCTATATGCCAGGGGATGGTGACCAGTGCTGAGTAGGGATATCCAAAAAATTTGAGGAATTATCCTCTAGTACCTATACACATGCACACATATTCTATCTGACACAATGTTGAAATATAAATAAATTGAAACAAATGCATGCATATATCTAACATCCCACAACAAAGTATGGTAATGAAGTAATGAAAGAGTAAAATAGACCAAATAAAAACCCAACCATAAAATATAAAGTGTCCAACCTGATCCAAGGGAGTGGAATTTAGTCAAATGAATGCTACTGATAAACACCTCGATATGTCAATATCAAGCTAAGATACACCCACTCTCTTTTCTCATAGGACACTGTCAAAGGGTCATCATTGGCATAAGATACGACACATATAAGAAAATTCCATGTAGGGGTTAGTATAACAACATCGAGTAGGAAACCCAAATAACAATAAACATGAAGCACCAAGAATAGTCATCTCAGTATAAGATATAATAATTAATTTATAATAGAAACACTGAGATATAATTTGGAAGGAAATACTGCCACCAGACATTCCATACCAACTTCTATTCACAGGATTATTCTCAAAGTAATGCTCATTATAAGATAATCCACTACATGATCGATGATATCACCAGAGATACTCATTCAAGAGGTCAAGATCATTAGGATGCATCCAAGGAAAATCATTGTTCTTAGAGGACACTGATAATAAAATTGGGGGGATAGGCCCAGAACTAATGGGGGACACCACATACCCAATCTGAATCAACCCTCTACCTATGGTTTCACAAGCTAATGATTCCATAGAATCTACCAATAAGACCTACTAGAGAGATGATCGACTACATACTCACAGAAGACACGTTGAATCCAAAAACCAAAACATGGTTATAAAAATGATGGGGTAACACACTCCAGTATCACAGATGGAAATCAAACACTCTATTCAAGACTCATCTTCCATAGGGGATCACCCTCCTGTTATGTGTATTTAATTCAACACATTACCATTTACATAATATAGAAAGGGAACATATCTAACCAATAGTTGTACAAAATAAATAAATGAAGGGATACAAACATCACAGAAGGGGGTATACAGTGGGTATTAGGGGTACACGGTGTGTCCATATATCCCATTGTCTTCCGGAATGGTAAATACTCTGAAAAAATGTAAATATAAAAATAAATATCATGTAGTAACATTACATGACATGTAAATATCACATAAAAACCTTCCCATGTCACGTGATCGTGTTTGTGTACATTCCCTTCCTATGTACCAACCCATGTATAGGTGTCCATTTCCATGTCAGAGTACATGGTGTACAACTTGACATGTAATTTTATGTATAACATTACACCCTCTAAGCTATAATGTAAGCCATCATGGAGGGTTCACATGGATTGTGATATTTTTATCATCATATAACCCTACCGACAAACAAGGGGATCCCACACGGCATGCCATATTGGGTTATATGCCTGGTAACTCCGGATTTTCCTTAATATATGGTTCCTCCTCCTCACTATTTTTTTCATCATCGTAGCCATCAATATAAATAGATCTTGTAGATCCAGGGTCAGTCAGCCACTTCCATAATTTTTATCTAGGATTTGGGTCCTTGATCTCCCCAGAAAACCATCCACTCGATCCGTCCATAGCCACATCATGTGTCACTCGTGAAAAATGAAGAACTCCCAATATAATATCGTTCTCCATTGATCCATCCACCACTATAATCGATTCATAAAATACAACCTCCAGTGTAAATTATACCTAAAGCATCAATCTATTGTTCCAAAGAATGATCACGTAATAATCAAATACTGAGTATTGGATGAACCATTGGCCAAGTAAAGTACCAACGATTATCGAATGAAGTGATGTGGGAGAAATCATTAAGCATTGAAAACAGAGGAACAAACCTCAAACGTGGTTCATTTAGACTCGGTTCACAATTGTTGGTGAAGTTAAATAAAAATGGTCAAATCACAACAAACACAAAAAATTCCATCAATTTAAATATACTAATGATGTGAACATCAATTATGATTCATGAAGTGGTCCACGTTCATACGAGAATAAGAAACAGGAGGGAAAATAAAGAATAAAACATCTTACATCGAGTTTAGATCGATTGTTGATGAAGAAAATTCATGTGTGTTGTTATTTTTGATGAGATCCACGAACTCTGTTGGAACAATGTTCCATGATCACGTCCCGATCCTTTTTCATTCCCAAAATATTTATCTCCAACAGACATCTATATCTCTAGGGTTTGAGCATCTAACCATGAGAAAATCGTCATAACTATATACTTATAGAAGATCCTGTCGCTACATCAATTATAAATAAGATAAATTATTTAATTAATTTATTTTTTTAATTTAATAATCCTGAAAAAAATTTCACAAACTGTCTACATCGATTATGTTTATGTCTTACCTTGGGTGAAAACCACATTCTAAACTCACTTGTTCAATTAGATTTATGATCTAGGACCCCATCTAAGAGTTATTAAATTTTTTTGAGGAAATATGTGTGCATTTTCTATTTATTATATTTTATATATTTCAAACATTTATTCTAGGAACAGCGGCATTCCATATCAATTCCTGGTCTCAAAAATAATTCATATAATATCAAAAAATTGTACATTGAAAATCTGAGTCATTAAATGTAACATCCTTATTGATTTTATGTATGGTTTATGATTATAATGGAGATTTTCTTATTACATCCATTCCTTTTCCATGGATTATGATATATTGAATTGATGAGATAATTATGAAACCCATTTCCTTTCTATGGGTTATGCTCTAATGAATGTTTATGAGACTCTTTTACTTTATATGGATTATGATGTGATGATTATTTATGTAATGGCCCGGACCTCTCCGGCACATTCCTTTGTCAAAAAAGGCCACGAAGTATTATAGATGGTAAAATGGACTTTTCCCACACTTTCCAGAATTTTGAAACTACACGTCGTGTAGTTTGAGTACATGCCGTGTACCCCCTTGTTGGGTCTACCCCATGTTGAAGGACGTGTCCTTGCCGTGTGAAATAAATGGGTACACGCCGTGTGCCCAATACTACACGTCGTGTAGTATCTCTCCGCGTACGCGTTACCGTTTGTTGACCAGTCAATGGCCGAGTGCCGTGTTTGAGCCGTGTGAAATAAATGAGTGCACGCTGTGTGTCCAAACTACACGCCATGTAGTCCTTCCACGCGTATGTGTTACCCTCAAACCGTGTGTTGACCATTCAACGGATGCAGAGCCGTGTTGGAAGCCGCGTGGAGACCGTGTGAAATAATTGAGTACAAGTCGTGTACCATAAAGTACACGCCATGTAATTTTTCTTTTCTCGCCTATAAAAGGAGGGGTCCCCTCCTCATTTTCAACTCACCCCTCTCCTCCCCTTTCCTCTGAGCAGAGTTCTCCCAAGAGACTCGAAGTCTCTTTTTTCCATAACTTCTTCGTCTGAGCTCTGATTTACGATCCATCAGCGGCCACGGGATCGTAACGACAAGGCAGAACTTTTGAGCTTGAATCTGTTGTCTTTCCTTCAGCATTTCATTTCCGACTTCCACCCGAGGAGGTTTTTTCGGGACACGATAGAAGTGACGGACGTCAGCGGACTTCTTCTAAAGTTGATCCGTGGGAGCGTTGTGATCAGAACCTATTGAGGAAGGGATATTACCTTCGTCTCTCTAATTTTTGAATCATGCGGGGTGGGTATCGTCTTGTTTTCATGAGAAATAGTTGAACCATTAAATAAAGATAATAACTGGTAAAAGAACAGGAATGGAGAAGTTGTTATGTTTATCTTTATTTATCCTGTGATATTATGTTATGAATTGAATAGGCTTATGCCTACTGAAAATCGCGGTCATTGGGGGTCTTTGCTTGCGCAATTAAATGTTTCCCTATATTTCCAGACCTTTTTTGGATGGAAACTTTGGGTAATGTGGAAATTGGTTAATCACATAAAGATGGCTGTTTAAAATCAGGAACCCTTGTGTGATCACTCAGGTTAAACAAAATGGAATAATGAACATGTCAGTTTTGGCTTGGTTACTGGTGTGTGGAAGGGAGGGGTGAATCCTGGGTTGTTACGAATAGAACAGGCAGTAGGGATGCGGTAAAATGTTGCACGAACCTTGTTTTGTGGGTTCTTGTGGATCGGGTGGGCAGCGGGGCTGCGATAAATGGTATTAAAGGGATAAGGATGTACGTTGCAGTTTAGGTTATGGTGGATGGCAGCGGGGCTACAGGGTTTGGTTTTAATGTGAACTAACTATGGGTTGTGAATAATAAATAAAATTGGAAGAGTTAATGAATGGTGGGTCATGGTAATGGAACGAGATTAATAATCAATGGGTTGGTTGGTTGATAACAAGGACTTGGTTGTGTTGCTTGTGTTTTCCTAACTTGATTTGTGGATGGCAGGGATATGTTTTATGAACTATCGATGTGGTTGGTTGTGGATAGTTTCCCATTAGTTAAGGAACTAAATAAATTAATTCTGCTGAAATGTGAAAACCTAAATGGGGTTGGGGTTGTTTGTTGTATGCATGCTTCGTAGAAGCAGTGCCGAGGCACGTGCTCAATTTCTCTGTTTAGAAGCCATAGGTTGGGCTGTGTGTTTGTTATACATATATATATCTATATGTTTTTTGTTTTATCGCACCCCACCCATGTTGAGCACTTAGTGTCGAACACTCCCATTTCATGGGAGAGGGCGTTTTTCCCATAGTTACTAGCTCCTTCCTGCTCCTTCTCCCCTAGGCTGTGATGGCTTGAGGCAACCTTACACCTAAGACTCTTCGTGTAGGTATTGATAGTAGTTGTTTTAGCCAAAGACCCTTCGGGAAGGTTCTACTATTTCCCAAGAATCTTCAGGATAAGGCACAGGTGTGTGCTGGTGGGATACGTGGTTGTGAGGCCCAGGTGTGTGCGGGCGGGATATGTGGTTGTGAGGCCCAGGTGTGTGCGGGCGGGATACATGGTTGTGAGGACCTGGTCTCTGCGGGCGAGATACATGGTTGTGAGGCCCAGGTGTGTGTGGGCGGGATGTATGGTT
Organism: Viscum album; assembly: GCA_963277665.1. Classification (NCBI taxonomy): domain Eukaryota; kingdom Viridiplantae; phylum Streptophyta; class Magnoliopsida; order Santalales; family Viscaceae; genus Viscum; species Viscum album. The sequence continues at coordinate 620,925,268 of OY728139.1, forward strand.
TCTAAGGCCCAGGTGTGTGCGGGCAGGGAGAGTGTGGCAGCATCAGGGCATTCGCCATTAGGAAGAGCAGCTAACTACTGGGAAATGGTGCGGGGTACCCAATTATCTTATTTCTTATATACTACTACCTATTGTGATTGTGTTTTTGGTGAGTTTGGATGGTGAGGTTGTGTAACGCCCCGACCCCAGCTACCCAGAATCTGTACATTATTTCGTAACATTGGCATGATCACAAAAGATCATGTCGTGAAAGACCGATTAGTTTAGTAGCTTTGGAAACACTAGATACATTCATAAATGTTACATTACATCATAAGGTGCAAAACTACAATAACAAAGTCTCCATAGTCCACAATCATATCCCCTTCTGACTATCCCTGCAGGTCATTCATAAAATACTTCTTCACATCCTGGAAAATATTAAAACATTGAAAGGGGTGAGCTCAGATGCTCAGTAAGGATAACAATATTGGGGAAGCTTTCATAAATAAACATAAACATTTAAGGCAATGTATAACTAAAACAAAAGCCTTTTAAACTTAAACATCAACATAATATGGAAAAAGTAAAATAAGATAATGCATTTAATTCTTCACATGGATATTCTACTGGTCGAATAATCACATGAAATATCATTAACCACTTTCATAATGATGGAATGCATAATTCCAGACTATCATAACCACATTGCCAAGGCCTCGTGCCAAGACCACAAATAAGATTTTTTCAAGGACTCGTGCCAAGACACTAGTTTGTCTCATGAGACCTGCCGATGCATCGAGGAGCTATAGCGGGCTCCACCCATCACTTATTAAGTCCAATGCATTCCTCATATGAATAGGTTTAAACATATCATAAACCATAACATAATCGTATCACATAAACCATGCATAAAGGAAACATAACATTTCCACATTTCAATCACAAGATTTCAATACAACACATTGATATAATAAAAACACTTTCAAAACCATTTTCAAAACCAAAATAAAAGAAAGTTAAAACATTGTATTTATTTTTCATTAAAAAAAAGTGATGGCTTGTAGTGGAAGCCGAAACTCAAATAATGGTCACAGCGGCAGAGAAGTCGTTGTCGCCGCATATGTACGGAAAGAAAAACATTCCCTTTTTGTCATTTAGTAAAACTCTTCGTATAAAAAATATTCCTTTTGAATAAATGTAAAAGTCAAAGGGGTTTATAGACCGTATAAAAGAAAGTTGTGTATAAAACCAAATATGCCTCAATGAAAAGAGATTGAGACAAAGTCCTTAAAAAGATCATTTTTAAAATAAAATAGATATATTATGTGTATTCACTATAGGTACACATAATGAAAGTAAAAATACAAAATAATACATAATAATATCAGGAAATAATTTGAAAGTTGGAGATTAACCCAATGAATGGAAGTTGGGTTAAGAAATTCCCTTACCTTGCGTCCTGTCCTGACTCGACCGTTCTTTAACCTCCTGAATAATAAACTAGAGTTAATTTCTATTTACTTAAGAACCTTTTTCATGTTCATTATTCCTTTTATATCCCATATTACCATGTTATGAACATTATGTAATTATTTAAGTTTATAACGGTCATTTTGTCGATCTTAGGTACTTGAGTCAAAAATAAAATTCTTATAATTACAAGTCGTTCATGTGGTGGTATATCCATTATATCCAGAATTATGTTCATGATGTATATATCATATATATCATATATATCCAGTATATACATGTATTTATAATATTACATAACATTTAGAGGTAAGAAATGAAATTCACCGTTCATGGAGACGGTAAGCCGTACGTATGCATGAACGCTACTTTCATTTCTATTTCGTATTTAATGGAATGAAATCATAATTATATAAAGGTATAATATAGTTACAGTATAATATCATATATAATATCATTTACTCCATCCTTTATACATCCCACATATGGCATTAACGATTCACATCACTTTGAGGGGGCGGTAGTCCGCACTTCCTAAAATGAAATTTTCGCGTTTACCCATAATGGAAATCATAAGGTATGCCATAAATGAAAAATACAGAAGCTTAAGTAAAACATAAACATATTATATATCCTATATAAATATAGTGACATCTTAATGGGCACCTTTGAAGGTGTTATATGAGTGTTGAACAATCATCGTTTCGTGAGGCAGAAATTCGCCATCCACAGAAACCGTATGTTCTTTAACCATTAGATGTAGGTGTGTGTAAGTGTATCTAGAATAAATCTTATAACAACATCCTAGTATATTGATGATACTGGTATTGTTACAAATGAAATGAATAAAAAGAGTTTACGGGGTTGGAGAAGAAAAATAAAACAAAACAACATTAGAGAAGACATTACCTCAAAATCGGGTAACTCTTTTTGATTTGAGCCAAAGGCTTCCTTGGGAAGAGTTCTGCTCAAAGTGAGGCTTCTAGGAGTAATAGGGGGAAGTTGGGAGAGTATTTCGGCAGAGTTTTTCCCAGCCAAATGGTTTGAAAGTGTGAATGAGGTGGTAGAGGTGGGGGCCTTTTATAAGAGGAGAGGAGGGGCACTCTTTGAAAGTAAGGAAATTTTACATTATTATACATTGATTTTCAGATTCTAAATTTCCCACACCTATATAATTCATGGATAAGGTGATAAGGGTTCGAAATCTACCCATCCAATAGTCTTTGGACAAGTGTAAGCCTTGGATTGTACATTATATTTTCATTTTATTAAAATTGTTAAATAATGAGGTCATCGCTGCATCATAATGATGTCATAAATAATTTAATTTATTTAATGTATAAAAATTAAAAAAAATACTATGTTGTAGGAAATATTTTTAGCTTTCCAATGGCTATTTATAGTCAAACATATGACTTGTATAACCTCATGTAAAAATTGTTTTAGTAAAACATTTCATGTTTGTGTCATTTTTTACTTTAACATTAAATAAAAGGTATTTATGTCATTTTCTAACTAAAGTGGCTCCATGGGGTCCCCAAGTTGACCCATGGATTGTCTTGGTCGTCCATGGAACATCCTATGAGGGTAGGACATGTGTCAAGCTCATCTCATATTATTAAAACATTATTTTTACCTTAAACTACACTAATTACCTCTAATCGCGATTAAGAACTTAAAAGTTACTATTCACCAAAAATTTATTTTAATCTCATTGAACCAAATTTTACTTCTTAATGACAACCATGTATGTCGGATTTTTGAAATTCAGAACACAGAAGTGGTAATGTTTCATTTTAACGAAAAATCAGTTTTTTAACAACAACTTAGTGGTTTCACTATTCATAAAAAATTGAAGTTTTTCAGAATAAGGACAAAATTTCATCCTAAGCTATAATTGATATTACGAATTCAAAAATGATGTCTATTTTGAAATACAAAATTTCTATAATTTTAAAAAGTGGTTATTACTATTCATAACGGTTACTTTGATTAGTCGCGGTGTTTTAGAACTCGAAGTTGCGTACAATGCAAGCTATTGCATTATTGAATGAGAAGCGTATTGTGGAAGCTCGGGGTGTTACATTCTCCCCTCATTCAATAAATTACGTCTTCACAATTTGAAATTTTTCTTGGAAAATAAAATGTTGAAAATAGAATATACCTTTGTGGAAAACCCACATCGGAAATAAGATTAATAAAATTAAGCCTTAATAAGAGGGAAAGGAAAATGAAAAAGTCACCACCCAATTATGATCTCGATTAGGAGAACATTGGTGTAAATTAGAGACATATAATTAGAGGAAAAACGTAAATATTTGTAGGGAGTGATTGAGGTCATCAATCACAATCTACTGTCAAATTGAGGGCCTCAAAGCCTTCAATCTATGTTGATTTACAATATCATCAGTTCAACAAGACATAAGGTATTAGGATAACACATTTTTTTGTTTTAATATCCCTTTACTAAAGTTTAAGAATTAATTTATTCATTGAATAAGAGATAGGTATATATATATTTATGCTTGACAATTAGAGTTTCAACCTTCAACTCATCTTTCACTCAAAAAGATAATAGAACTCAAAAATATTATACTTATCCTAATTGTATAAGATTCCAAATGTTAACACATACCATTTAGATTAGTAAAATTATTTTGTAATAACCAGGGACTTCATGTAGGCTAGTGGTAGGAAATAAAGGCATGTCGCACTATGGTTGTGGGTTCGATCCCTGCAGCTTTTTCCGACATGATGGGTTATGCCCCACCCTACAGGTTGTCCTTTTCCTAAAAATATAGTAGTATAATATTCCAAAAATAATCTTCATAAATTTTTTAACCTTAAACAATAATATCCAAATATCAACTTAATCCACTCCAACCTTTATAGTTATCCAAAATACCTCTGTCCAGACTTTCTCTAAAAGGTCTCTTAATTCCAAAATCAATTTATCAGATTCCCCAAACAAAGTAAAGTATCTCTTATTGTCACATACTAAAAATATGATTACCTTCATCGTATTAAAACCTTACTGAAACAACAAGTACTGCAGTACAATCCGTATATATATATCACATTATTCTAATAACCAGAATATAATCCATGAGTCCAAAAGCACCAATACATTAATTATTCTGCTTCGTCTGTAGTAACAGCATAAGATTGTCCTTGATCCCTTGGCCTTTTATGAGGTAAGTTTCCCTGATTCTTAGGACATTCATTTGGATAATGCCCCATTTCCCTAAAATTGTAGCATTCAACATTGATACCCTCTTTCTTTCCCTTGCAATCACGCGCCTGGTGACCTTTTTCTCCACATTTATAACAAACTCCCATTCCTTTTAGGCAAGTACCAGGGTGATTCTTCCCACAATTATCACATAATGGAAAATCCTTCTTTCCCTTTTTCCCTTTACCTGTCTCTTGTTCCACCATTCTCTTCTTCTCTTACTTTACTTTCTTGTCATAAGACTTAGAGAATTCCTTTTCTGTCTTGATAGCACATGAGACAATATCTTCGTATGTTGAGAAAGATTGTGATACTAAAGCTCTACAGAGAAATGGTTTTAACCCATCAAAGAAATGATCAATCTTACCTCTTGGGTTACGTATATAATCTACAGCATACCTTGCCAACCTTGTAAAGTTGGCCTCATACTTTGCGACATTTTCATCCTCCTTTTGTCTCAGACTCAGAAATTGCCTTTCCATATCTACTCTATGGTCATGAGGAAAGTATTTTTCTAAGAAAAGCTCTTTGAACTCCCCCCATTCCATATTCGATATGTCATCATCTTCCTTTGTATTTTGAATCAATGACCACCATTGATCGGTATCTCCAGTGAGGCGGTAAACTGCCATGATAACCTTCTCCCTTTCGCTACTCCCCAAGGCATGGAATATTTTTTCTAAGGAGTTTATCCATTGCTCAGCTACTAACGTATTTGTACCCCCATTAAATTTTGGTGGTTGTTGCCTCATGAAGCGGTCTAACATTGATCCTCCACATTGTGGATCAGGGTGCTCCATATGAGTAAGGTTATTATTCATAACCTGAGTGAGTTGTCCCAGTATGGTAATAAGTTGATCAGCACCAGTTGTATCTCTAGATCCACAATAATTATCTTGAGCAGGAGGGAAATCCCTACACGGAGTGCGTGCTTTGATACGGTTTCCCTTCCTTCCACTAGGCGCCATTTCTAAACAATGGCATAAACTAGATTAGTTTATGAATTAAAATACATAATTCCATATTTGTAAAACACTTTACATAAATTTAACTATTTAAGGATATAATCCATAATCATAAAAAGGAATGTTTTCTTTGAGGAAGTATATAATCATAACCCTTCATAGTGGTTTGTAAAGAAAATGAGAATTATCCAAAGCATATCCCTCGGGAGTGTCGTAACCAAGAGTGCAGCAAGGACCATTTTCGTGCACCAATTCTCGTTCGAGTCTAGCTCAAAGCGGTGTTTTCGTGTTTTACCTCTAGGTACATCTGTGCCAGAGCCGCCTCTACCTGCTCGTATCCAGATAGGGATGTATTTCTCGGAAAACTCACAAAATCTCTATAATACCAAAATTCTAGGAAGTTCTTCTATTCTAATCTTTAAAGTCTATCTTCGGGCTATGTTCTCTAATCAGAGTTTATCTAAATCTAGCTTCCAAGGTTAGTACTAAACTGCCTCTGATACCAACTGTAACACCCCGACCCCAGCTACCCAGAGTCGGTGCATTATTGCGTAACATTGGCATGATCACAAAAGATCAAGTCTCGAAAGACCGATTAGTTTAGTAGCATTGGAAACACTAGATACATTAAAAAAATGTTACATTACATCATAAGGTGCAAAAATACAATAACAAAGTCTACATAGTCCACACTCATATCCCCTTCTGACTATCCCTGTAGGTCATTCGTAAAATACTTCTTCACATCCTGGAAAATATTAAAACATTGAAAGGGGTGATCTCAGATGCTCAGTAAGGATAACAATATTGCAAAAGCTTTCATAAATAAACATAAACATTTAAGGCAATTTATAACTAAAACAAAAGCCTTTTAAACTTGAACATCAACATAATATGGCAAAATTAAAATGAGATAATATCATTTACTTCTTCACATGGATATTCTACTGGTCGAATAATCACATGAAATATCATTAACCACTTTCATAATGATGGAATGCATAATTCTAACTATCATAACCACGTAGCCAAGGCCTCGTGCCAAGAACACAAATAAGATTTTGTCAAGGTCTTGTGCCAAGACACTAGTTTGTCTCATTAGACCTGCCGATGCATTGAGGAGCTATAGCGGGCTCCACCCGTCACTTATTAAGTCCAATGCATTCCTCATATGAATAGGTTTAAACATATCATAAACCATAACATAATCGCATCACATAAACCATGCATAAAGGAAACATAACATTTCCACATTTCAATCACAAGATTTCAATACAACACATTGATATAATAAAAAAACTTTCAAAACCATTTTCAAAACCAAAATAAAAGAAAGTTAAAAATTTGTATTTATTTTTCATTAAAAAAATGTTATGGCTTGTAGAGGAAGCCGAAACTCAAATAATGGTCACGATGGCGGAGAAGTCGTTGTCGCCACATATGTACGGAAATAAAAACATTCCCTTTTTTCGTTTAGTAAAATTCTTCGTATAAAAAAGATTTATTTTGAATAAACGTAAAAGTCAAAGGGGTTTATACACCATATAAAAGAAATTTGTGTATAAAACCAAATATGCCTCAATGAAAGGAGATTGAGACAAAGTCCTTAAAGAGATCATTTTTAAAATAAAATAGATCTATTATGTGTATTCACTATAGGTACACATAAAGAAAGTAAAAAATCAAAATAAGACATAATAATATCATGACATAATTTGAAAGTAGGAGATTAACCCAAAGAATGGAAGTTGGGTTAAGAAATTCCCTTACCTTGCGTCATGTCCTAACTCGACCGTTCTTTAACCTCCTGAATAATAAACTGGAGTTAATTTCTATTTACTTAAGAACCTTTTTCATGTTCAATATTCCTTTTATATCCCTTATTACCATGTTATGAACATTATGTAATTATTTAAGTTTATAACGGTCATTTTGTCGATCTTAGGTACTTGAGTCAAAAATAAAATTCTTATAATTACAAGTTGTTCATGTGGTGGTATATCCATTATATCCAGAATTATTCTCATGATGTAGATATCATATATATCATATATATCCAGTATATACATGTATCTATAATATTACATAACATTTATAGGTAAGAAATGAAATTCACCGTTCATGGAGACGGTAAGCCGTACGTACGCATGAACGCTACTTTCATTTATATTTTGTATTTAATGGAATGAAATAATAATTATATAAAGGTATAATATAGTTCCAGTATAATATCATATATAATATAATTTACTCCATCTTTTATACATCCCACATATGGCATTAACGATTCACATCACTTTGAGGGGGCGGTAGTCCGCACTTCCTAAAATGAAATTATCGCGTTTACCCATAATAGAAATCATAAGGTATTCCATAAATGAGAAATATAGAATCATAAGTAAAACATAAACATATTATATATACTATATAAATATAGTGACATCTTAATGGCCACCTTTGAAGGTGTTATATGAGTGTTGAACAATCATCGTTTCGTGAGGCAGAAATTCACCATCCACAGAAACCCTATGTTCTTTAACCATTAGATGTAGGTGTGTGTAAGTGTAGATAGAATCATTCTTATAACAACATCCTAGTATATTTAGGATACTGGTGTTGTTACAAAATAAATGAATAAAAAGAGTTTGGGGGTTGGAGAAGAAAAATAAAACAAAACAACATTAAAGAAGACATTACCTCAAAATCGGGTAACTCTTTTTGATTTGAGCCAAAGGCTTCCTTGGGAAGAGTTATGCCCAAAATGAGGCTTCTATGTGTAATAGGGGGAAGTTGGGAGAGTATTTGAGTAGATTTTGTCCGAGCCAAATGGTTTGAAATGTGAATGAGGTGGTAGAGGTGGGGGGCCTTTTATAAGAGGAGAGGAGGGGCACTCTTGGAAAGTAAGGAAATTTTACATTATTATACAATGATTTTCGGATTCTAAAGGTCCCACACATATATAATTCGTGGCTAAGGTGATAATGGTTCGAAATATACCCATACAATAGTCTTTTTACAAGTGTAAGCCTTGTATTGTACATTATATTTTCATTTTATTAAAATCGTTAAATAATGAGGTCATCGCTGCATCATAATGATGTCATAAATAATTTACTTTATATAATGTATAAAAATTATAAAAAAACTACTATTTTGTAGGAAATCTTTTTAGATTTCCAATGACTATTTATAGTCAAACATATGACTTGTATAACCCCATGTAAAAATTGTTTTAGTAAAACATTTCATGTTTGTGTCATTTTTTACTTTAACATTAAATAAAAGGTATTTATGTCATTTTCTAACTAAAGTTGCTCCATGGGGTCCCCAAGTTGACCCATGGATTTTCTTGGTCGGCCATGGCACATCCAATGAGGGTAGGACATGTGTCAAGATCATTTCATATTATTAAAACATTATTTTTACCTTAAACTACACTAATTACCTCTAATCGCGATTAAGAACTTAAAAGTTACTATTCACCAAAAATTTATTTTAATCTCATTGAACCACATTTTACTTCTTAATGACAACCATGTATGTTGGATTTTTGAAATTCAGAACACAGAAGTGGTAATGTTTCATTTTAACAAAAAATCAGTTTTTTAACAACCACTTAGTGGTTTCACTATTCATCAAAAATTGAAGTTTTTCAGAATAAGGCCAAAATTTCATCCTAAGCTATAATTGATATTCCGAATTCAAAAATGATGTCTATTTTGAAATATGAAATTTCTATAATTTTAAAAAGTGGTTATTACTATTCATAACGGCTACTTTGATTAGTCGCGGTGTTTTAGAACTCAAAGATGCTTACAATGCAAGCTATTGTATTATTGAATGAGAAGCGTATTGTGGAAGCTCGGGGTGTTACAGGTTGGGTGGATATAATTCCTTTCTAGGTTTCTTCTGTTGTTCACACGGGACATTAGGATGTCTCCCCACATGTGCAGGAGAGCTTTAGGTTTCCGTACTGAGTATACTTGTATGCTCACCCTACGTTCTCTTTTAGGTTTCCAGAAGGACTACCAGGGCCGTGCGGGACCCTATTAGTCGGACATTTGGAGTTGTTACTGTTTTTGTAAACTTGTTTCTTTTGGTATTGTACTTTGAGCTTTCTTGCACTTTCATCTTGTTATAAAATTGTTTAAACATGCATGTGGGATTGGTTTGGGTTTATTTCTATACACTTGTTCTTTTCCTTTTTGGTAATTGACTTTTCCTATTTCCTGATCTTAAAAATAAAAAAAGGGTAATGCCTCCCATATTTGTGAAAACTCATACCCTTGGTGCTAGTCACCATCCCGGGGCCTACTGGTGGTGGGACTCGGGGGTCATTATCTCCCTTTCACCATTGCCAGCTTAAGAGGGGAATCTTTGGTGGGAGAGGGTCATGACAGAATAGTATCTGAGGTGATGGTTGAGATATAGGATAGAGTCTTGAGTTAGACACAGTGAGGATTGCATGGGATGGTAGGGTGACAAAGTTAGTTAATCATGGTGCGTGACATAGGCTACGGAAGACCGACTATGACACGGGATTTTAGGGCCTCCCCGTGATCCAATGCAAGGACTCTGAGCCTATTGAATGACCAACTAATACTACATTGATTAGAGGGTAGAGACCATAGGGAAGGTAGATGCATCATCATGATTGTGTTTTACTTGATTTGGGTGTTCTGGGAAAGAAATTGAAATAAAATTATAAAATAAAACCTTGATTTTTTTCTTTACTACTTTGGATTGGGATATCCTTGTTTACCATACATTTATGGCACTTGGACGTCATCCCCATGTGGCTCAGACAGCCAAGGCCCATCAGATTCAGGCGGTCGATCAGTTGAAGATTGACCGAGAGGAGGAAGATACCCAGTGGCAGAAGACTCTCCGTTCTTTCCAGCGGAAGACCCTCAATAAGTACGAGGGTAGTACTTCAGGTACGAAGACGGAGGGGTGGCTTGAGGAGATAGGGATTTCTTTTACCTTGATCCATGCTCCGAGGGATTATTGGGTTCCCCTAGAAGATATTCAACTGAGAGGCACGACAAGGCAATGGTGGACGGTCTACCTCGGAGAGAGGATAGAGGCAGAGGTTCCATGGGCTGACTTTGAGAAGGAATTCCGAGAGGAATTCCTCTATTCCATGATCACGGTGGAGAAGCGGCAGGAGTTACTCTCCCTTAAGCAGGGAAGTATGTCAGTACGAGATTTGGGGATCAAGTTCAAGGATCTCCTATGCTTTGCTCTGGATCTCCTTCCGGATGAGGAGTCTCGGGCGAGACTTTTGGAGGAGGTGCTTCGTCCTTTGCTCCAGTATGCTGTCACCCCCTTAACCCTTCCGACGTACATGGCGTTACAAATGAAGGAAGAGGTTGTTGATAGGATGCACTCACTGGGAGGTGCCCCACGAGAGGGGATCCAGCTGGGCTCATTGATGGGGAAGGCAGTCAGCAGTAGGTCTCCTGCGATGGGACCTTCCAGGTTCCGGCTAGTGGGGAGTAGGCCCCAGCAGTTCCAGTTCAGATCTTTGGGTCCTTGTCCCTTCTTCACAAGCCCATGACCGAAGTGTTTTTCTTGTGGAGGTTTCAGGCACATTCAGAGTTAGTGCCCGACCCGAGCTCAGTACGGTGGAGGTGGGCAGGTTCAGCTTCCACCTCAGCATCACCAGTTGCCGGCGAAGCCCTTCTAACAGCAGCAGGACCATGCTCTTCTGAGGGAAGACTTTGCGGGAGGAGGTTGACCTCAGGGTGCTCTTATGAGACCTCGACTAGGGCGTGGTCGGGGAGGTGGACGACATCAGAGAGCCAGAGGAGCTGGGTGTAGACAGTTGCACGCATTAGAGTTGACAGCTCCAGTAGGACCAAAGGTGGTGCGAGGTACGATTTGTTTGTTCAACACTCTTGTTTATGCTTTGTTCGATTCGGGAGCTTCTCACTCCTTTGTTTCACCTGGTCTATCCCATGCTTTGGGACAAGATGTAGAGAGACTTTCCATACCACTGGTGCTGAGTACACCAGTTGGAGGCCAGACGAGCGTATCTTGTGTTTGTCGGAGATGTGGGATGACGTTGGGACCACATCAATCTAGTGGATACCTTCTTCTATTACAGAAGCCGCCATACGATGTCATCCTAGGCATCGACTAGTTTTTTTATGTTAGTGCGGTTATCGAATGCTTCCAGAGAATAGTCGTGTTCTCCGACGTGGATGTCCAGCACGTATCTTTTGTTGGTGAGAGGATCTATCAGGTGGGAATCCAGCATGTGAAGCCTCTCCATTCCTTGTTAGGCGGGTTATCAGTGGTTACAACTGACACATAGATTATGGATGTTCTGGCGGTTGTTGGGGAGTTCCTCGATGTTTTTTCAGAGGAGGTTGTGACTCTACCCCCACCCCCCCCCCCCCCGACATGACATTGAGTTCGAGATATACTTACAGCCTGGTGCCCGTCCGATTTCAATGGCCCCTTATCGGATGGCACCTTCAGAGTTTCGGGAGTTTCATATTCAGATTGATGATCTTATGGATAAGGGTTTTTTTTGACCCAGCGTATCGCCATGGGGGCTCTAGTTTTGTTTGTGAAGAAGGCAGATGGTGGTCTTAGGCTATGCATCGACTACCTAAGGTTGAACCATGTAACAGTCAAGAACCGTTACCCCCTTCCAAGGATAGATAATCTCTTCGACCAACTGAGGGGAGAAGGTTGGTTTCCGAATATTGATCTACGATCTGGATATAATCACCTGAGGGTAATGTACAGTGACATCTCGAAGATGGATTTTAGGTGCAGGTATGGGAACATCGAGTTTTTAGTGATGTTGTTTCGAGTTACAAATGCGTCAACTGTGTTCATGGGAATTATGAACTTTTTCTTCCGAGAGTTTCTAGACCGGTTTTTCGTTGTGCTTATCGATGACATCATGATCTACTCAAGAACAGAGGAGGAGCGCATTGAGAATCTCAGGGTAGTCTTGGAAGTCTTTCGACACCACCAACATTACGGGAAATTGTCGAAGTGAAAGTTCTTGACGCAAGAAGTACACTTCCTTGGGCACATAGTATCTCAGCATTGAGTTTCAGTGGACCCGTCGAAGGTGGAGGTAGTTGTTTCTTGGGTAGCACCCAAGAGCATGGCAGAAGTTTGTAGTTTCCTGGGGTTAGCAGGTTTCTATCGGAGGTTCGTTTCGGAATTCTCTCGAGTTGCTGCTCTATTGACAACTTTGACTAGGAAGAACCAGGTCTTCCTGTAACACCCAGAGATTTTATGAAAAATATTCTTTTAATTTCATTAGTGTCTTGTGTTGTATGCTACACCAAGATTACCTTGCACTATAAGCAACACCATATTAGCTTTCAGTATATGCAACACTATTCTTGGATCGTGTTAGACATAATTTTGATAATAGTAATTCTACGCAACATTGAGTATATATATATATATATATATTCAATGTATAAATGAAATATGGTTGGATTATGTTATTCAAATCAACGAAGTATTCTTGCACAACACGCAACCCTGACTTGGCTTGCATTACACGCAAGCGCGACCTTCCACGATAGCGTGTGTTGTACGCAATACCGAGTTTCGCTAAACAATGATATGCTATTAAATTATTATTAAAACTAGCCGTTATGAATAGTAATAACAACTTTTTGAAATTTTGTAAATTTTATTTTTCAAAATGGACTTCATTATTGGATTCGGAATATCGAAATTAGTTTAGGGTGAAAGTTTGGTACTTTTCGGATAACTTTCATATTCTGATGGATAGTGAAAATTACTAAATTTTAATTAAAAACAACTTTTTTAATCGAAATAATTAATAGTGATAAATTATTAATTTGAGTGGTTCTAAAGTATATTTAGAATATATTTTTACAATTTAATACAATTCTGGTCATTGGATGTAATTTCACATTTAAACCAGACATAAACAAGTGTCAATCTTTTCATAGTTATTATCACTTAAGAACACGCTATTTGTTTTGACGACGGGAATTAATTTTTAAACTAATTAATGAAACTGATATGTTTTGAATTTGGTACAATAGACATCATTTTTGAGTTCATAATATCAAATATTTCATAGGCCTAATTTTTGGTATTTTTCTGGAAACTTTCAATTTTTTGATGAATAGTGAAACCACTAAGTGGTAGTTAAAAAACTGAATATTTCATAAAACGTAATTTTACCGCTTCTGTGAGTGGAATTTAAAAAATCCGAGAGACACGGTTGATGTCAGTAAGTAAAATGTGGTTTAATGAGATGAAAATAATATGTGGTGAATAGTAACTTTTTACTTTTTTTTACCACGGTTAAAAGTAAATAGGGCAATTAAGGGTAAAAATGATATTATTATTACCCTAACCCATGTCCTAATTCTATTGGATAAGTTTAATTCGACCAAAAACAACCTTAGGAATAAAATATGACCATTTAGGCCCACTTGGATTAGATTAGGACATTTATTATTAATTTATTTAAAGAAGGGTTAAAATAGTTAAAATCAATGTTTAATAAGTAAATAATTTTTAATATAGGGTTATAAATAATATAAATTCAACTATAAATATTCATTAGAAATCTAAAACGATTTCATACATAATGGTATTTTATTTATAATTTTTAGACATTAAAGAATTTAATTTATTTATAACAAAACGATGATGCAGTAATTATCTTATTAATGAAATATTGACATAATTGATATTATAAATACCGAAATAAATGTAATTTGAGACTTTTTATGAATTCCACTAATTTTATAGGTTAATATTACATGTTATTATGGATTAAATTAACTTTTTTTGAACTAATAATTCTGTTATGAGTTTTACAAAAATCAATTACAAAATAGTGCCAAAATTGACATAAAATAGTTTTTAAAACAAATATTATATTATTAATTGTTATTTTATTCCTAAAAATCTAAGGATCGGCCAAATGACTTAGATAAGGTTATATATATTAATAATAAACAACTTTGGGTTCGTTTGTCTTCTTATAGTAAGTTTATTAACCTTATAGTGTAAGAACACAAAAAGACACGGTAAAAGTAAAATTATCTAACTTAAAGTTAAATATAAATTATAAGGTTAAAATATGAACCTAAACTTGTCTAAATTCTATTGGATGAGAGGGTTTCGACCCATCCCCACCTTAGCTTCGAAATAAATCAATTTGGATCTATTGAAAACCGAACTTGACTTTATAATAAAATAATATTTTTAGTATTTCAAAAGGAGCCCCTCTCCTCCCTTATAAAAAGGCACCTCCTCCCTCTCTTCCTCACACCACTTTGAGCCTTCCAGCTCGTCCAAAACCTGCCAAATTATCTTCTCCACTTCCCTAGAAACATCCTAGAGGTTCTGGGCTTCCTAAAAGACTAGTTTTAGTGCCCTAAAAGTAGATCTCCATAGTGGCGCTTCAAAGAAGAGGTAATGTCTGTTACAAATTCTTTCAACTTTATTTCTTCTTCCACTTCTTATTCTTAGGTTTTTTCATTATGAAGTAATAAAATCAGTATCAATAATATAATGATATGTTATTACAAGTATGAAACAACCCTATTTCACCATCTATCCATCCTACGGAAAACGAAATCACCAGGCGTGCGTACGTACGGAATACCGTCTCCACGCCGTGGTGTAATCTATTTTCCACCACCACCTTAATTGGATGGGTATAATGGTGTACATAATAACTATATATGATTATTATAAAGTGATATTGATTCTTAAATAGTATACATACACTCTAATACAATTCCACGATCATGAGAATGATATCATCACTCGTGCGTATGTACGGAATACCGTTTCCACGACGTGATGAGATTCATTCTCCAAGTTAACCATTCATGAATGATTATAAAGTATATATAATAAGTAATCATGAAATATATGACATAATAATGATACTGTATTTATGTGTATATATATGTATGTCATCTACTTAATTCCAATCAACTCAATAAGGAAAAGAAAACAGTGTTCATGCGTACGTACGGTCTACCGTCTCCATGAACGATGTATTTATTTCCATTTATTGATCTATTATATATATATATATATTCTGAATATATATATAAATCATGTTTTGTATTCTGGAATTAATTAATCATGATCTAAGTAATCATATGAATAATTACAAGTCAAAACACGGATGACAAATGAAACGATTTTACCCAAAACGCTCTTTAACATGGAATTTACAAAAGAACGGATAATATAAAGCCATAAGTGAACCATATATGATATCATAACAATGAGTATGATTCTGGAATAAGTCAATGACATTATTTAAATCATTATACAGGAGGTTCGGACACTTACGAAGCAAATCGGACCTAAGGTAAGGGAAATATCACAATCTCCTTTTTATCCGAGATTGTTTATACTTTGGTATTTACTGGGGTTTATTTTATCATCCACATCCATGTTTCCTCAATATGTAATATTATTTCCATCAACCTACAGCTTTTTAAATCCAATTTTACCCTTCGGTGAGTTTTTAGTAAAGGATATGAAAGGAATCTTTTTCCGTTTTTCGTATAAGGTACTTTTTGACTTTTCCGACAAAAGTAAGAAGAATGTTTTTTTAACTTATACGGCATGAATGGATTTTCAAAACATTATTTCCAAAAAGATTCCTTTAAAAATTTTCAACTTTATTTTTAATCAACTTCTTTTAGTTTAGAATTTTATGACATGTTAAGAAAGGAAAAGTGTTTTTGAAGTAGAAATGATATTTTCCTCAAGAATGGAGTTCAAGTGTTTTATCAAAATTATTTTCCATCTATGATAATAAAGGGTTCATTTTTTATCTCTATTATTACATTGATTTGATTATGTTGTGATGGAATTATTTTTATGAATTCCTTTATCTTATATGAATTGTTTTATGATGTCATGATGTTTAAGATTCCAATTTTTATTACATGGGTTATGCTATGATGTATGGTTTATGATTTTGTGGCACACATGAGAATGGTATCATTATGAGATGGGTGGGACCTATATCTCCCTCCAATTTATTGGGTAAAGATTTTATATCTCATGAGATAGACATGGCTGGAACGACAGGTTAAACTGGTTCAGTGAAACAGGACTGAAACGAGGAGTGAACTCGGTTCAGAAATGGACTTTGTCCACTAAGATAGTATTGACAATGAGTCTTGACTAATAAGAAATGATTCTCTATGATTATGTGTGTATGCCACAAAGTTTCATGTTTTAAGTTATGATTATTGGGATTACATTTCACTATATGATTTATCCCATGTTATGATATAATGATCTCTTTTGCAGGTTAAGATTTCCAAAATGTAATGTTCTTATGAATATGATGTGATTGATATTTCTTTTTTTTACCCTTACTGAGCATTTGAGCTCACCCTTTTCTGTTTTCTTTTCCCCAGGATATAAAGAAAGGTTTTAGGGAATGAAAAAAAAGGAAGATATTTATGGGGGATGTTGAAGATCTTTCAATACGATTAGAAGATTATATTTCGAGTTTCCAAAGACACTAAACTATTACGGTACTTGTGTGTGTGTTTTTGTTATGTACTAAGTATTCTGAAAAAGTAATGTAATTTCTATGTACGTTAAGCTTCAGGTCTCAAAAGTTGGTATCAGAGGAAAGGTTTAGTCAACCTTTGGAAACAAGGATGCGAGAACTTTAGTGAGATCCCTATAGATATTTCTAAGGTATGTATAGGGATGTCCCTATGGTTAAGTATAAGTATAGGTTATAGAACTATAATTACGGTAACTTAAGATGTTAGATATTGAAGGTACTCCCCCTTTATTATGGTTCTTTCCCTAGCGTGATTTTTGCCTCTCACACTATTATTTTTGGGTTTTAGACGATGGCCGGAACCCGAAGGAACCATGTTAATCAATGTAATGGAAAATGTAATGATTGTCCTCCGGAACAAACAAATGTTATGGGAGATTGAGTGTAAAATCTTATTTTATACATACACAAGCTATGAATCATTCTGGACTTCCAAATGAGCAGAGAAGGGAACAATATTCTATTGAGTCCTTCATGAGGCAACATCCACCTTCTTTCAGTGGGTCTTCTAATCCACTTGTTGCTGAACAATGGATCAGTACTACTGAAAAGATATTTTCAGTTCTTCAATGTTCTGAACATGATAATGTCATCTTAGCAGTATATCGTTTGGAAGGTGAAGCTGATCAATGGTTGAATCTTATCAAGAATACAAGGCCAAGAGATGAAATTGAGTCCATGGAATGGGACGAGTTCAAGAAATTATTTTTCAATAAGTACTTCCCTCGTATTCTTCGAACAAAGATGGAGAAGGATATTCTTGAACTAAAGCAAAAGGATGATGAATCTGTTGGTATATACGAAGCGAATTTTACAAGGCTTGCAAGGTATGCATCTGGATTTATCATCCAACATGAAAGTAAAGTTGATCGATTCTTCAGTGGCTTAAAACCAAATCGTCAAAGGGTATTAGCTATAAGAGACTTCAGTAGCTATGAAGAAATTGTGCGTTGTGCTATCAAGGTAGAAATGGAAGTTGGTGTTACTTATCCATCTCATAGTTTTGACACGAAACAAAAGATGGAGTTCAAAGAGAAATATCAGAATAATGGTGAAAAGAAGATGAATGTTTCCTTATGCTCAAAATGTGGAAAGAAGCATGGTGGAGATTGTCTTAAAGGGACTAGAAAATTTTTTCAGTGTGGAAAAGAAGGTCATCAAGAAGCTGAGTGTCGAAGTAATGGAAAAAGGGTTTCTAATGATGTGAATAAAGAAAAGACTGCAGAGAACGCACCACCAACACATCAATGCTTCAAGTGCAAGGAAATGGGGAATTATGCTAATAAATTCCCTAATCCAAGGGTTAGTGATGATCGACATGAGCATCCACTTATGGAAAAGAACAAAGGGAAGTCACATGCGATCACTATTGGCAATGTTGAATATGACAACGATGTGGTGGTATGATTAAGTGTTTATGTAATGGGATTCCAATATAATGTTGTATATAGTATCGTGGAATATTGGAATATTTATGTATTGGTCTATTGTGGTTTTCAATGGTACTGGTAACCATATAATCTGATTGAGATATTTTTGGAAAAAAATATGATATGTTCACAATGAAATGAAAAAGAGAAAATGAAATTTTTGACCATATTAATGAGCTCATGACTGATATAAGGAGAAGGTTATATCATGGTTTGAGTATAAAGAATTTTTGGATTTTGGTATGTGGAAAGAGTTAACTTTTGACTGCATTCATGTTTTCACTATGGTTCAATTAATGGGTATTTACTCTTCAAGAGAATACATGATTAAGGTATTCACATTTTTGTAATTTGACCAACAAGATATATCTTATGATATATGGGGGATAAATGATGGCATTCACGTGATTGTTATGTGACATTTCAAGTAATCATTTTCTTTATACTATGACCTTGGACCGAAGTATTTTAGATAAGCCTAAAGATTGGAATGGATTATGTTGGACATAAGTTAGGATAGAACTTTTTTCAATATTATTGATGAGATGTTATAGTAATATAGCTTTAGAAAAAGGACAACCTGCAGGATGGGCGACATCCCATCGCTTCGGAGAAGGCTATGGGAGTTGAACCCACAACTGAAGTGCAACTGGCCTTTATCGCCTACCACTAGCCTACAGGAAGTCCCTGGTTAGTATAAACTAGTTTTATTTTATTAAGCGGTATGATATATGAAGTATAAGTACATTTTTGGAATCGTATACGATTAACCTCACCATAGATGGAATTACGTATATTTGATAACTTTTGCTAACCTTTTTTTTGAAACAGATGGAATGACCCATCATTTTATCACATGATCTATTAACACTTCATGAATAATAAATTCAACTTCATTTCATTAAGAGATGAAGTGGAAATTGTTCAAAGCATGAAAAACAGTGAAATTATACCAAAATCATGTAAGTATTTCTTTTAATTCACCAAATTTAGGGAAATGATCTTGAAAACCAAAAATGTTGTCCTAGTGCCCTTATATCTGATGAATCAGATGGTATATTAGATCATCGCAAATCTATGGCTTTGTGATTGTTGGCTATTTCATGTCCATGTTCTCTACCACTCTCCTTCAGAACATGATGGTTAGATTTTTCTTCCATATCCATATTTTCACCTATGTTCTCCTACGTGGAAACCCAGTGATGAGTTAATTTGGGTAACTGTTACATTTCATACATTAGTTTTTAAACCCAAGTTTTGGTATTCCTTTTTACGATGTGGGTTTCTATTAAACAAACTTTCGAGTAGTAAACCATTTATAACCCCAACGAATTTCCAGGGCGAATTCATTTTAAGGGGGGTAAAATGTAACACCCTGAGATTTTATGAAAAATATTTTTCTAATTTCATTAATGTCTTATTTTGTATGCTACACCAAGATTACCTTGCGCTATGCACAACACTGCATTAGCTTGCAGTATACGCAACACTATTCTTGGATCGTGTTACACACAATTTTGATAATAGTTATTCTACGCAACATTGAGTATATATATATATATATTTAATGTATAAATGAAATATGGTTGGATTATGTTAGACGAAACAATGAAGGATTCTTGCACAACACACAACCCTGACTTGGCTTGCATTACATGCAAGCGCGACCTTCCGCGATAGCGTGTGTTGTACGCAATACCGAGTTTCGCTAAACAATGATATGCTATTAAATTATTATTAAAACTAGCCGTTATGAATAGTAATAAACACTTTTTTGAAATTTTGTAAATTTTATTTTTCAAAATGGACTTCATTATTGGATTAGGAATATCGAAATTAGCTTAGGGTGAAATTTTGGTACTTTTCGGATAACTTTCATATTCTGATGAATAGTGAAAATTACTAAATTTTAATTAAAAACAACATTTTTAATAGAAATAATTAATAGTGATAAATTATAAATTGGGGTGATTTTAAAATATATTTAGAATATCTTTTTACAATTTAATACAATTTTGGTCATTGGATGTAATTTCACATTTAAACCAGACATAAACAAGTGTCAATCTTTTGATAGTTATTTTCTCTTAAGAACATATTTGTTTTGACGACGAGACATAATTTTAAAATTAATTAATGCAACTGATATGTTTTGAATTTGGTAAAATAGACATTATTTTTGAGTTCATAATATCAAATATAGCTTTGGCCTAATTTTTGGTATTTTTCTGGAAACATTCAATTTTTTGATGAATATTGAAACCACTAAGTGGTAGTTAAATAAAATGATTTTTTCATAAAACATAATTTTACCACTTCTGTGAGTGGAATTTAAAAAATCCAAGAGACACTATTGATGTCAGTAAGTAAAATGTGGTTCAATGAGAAGAAAATAATTTTTGGTGAACAGTAACTTTTTACTTTTTTTACCACGGTTAAAAGTAAATAGGGTAATTAAGTGTAAAAAAGATATTATTATTACCCTAACACATTACCTAATTCTATTGGATAAGTGTAATTCGACCAAAAAAAGCCTTAGGAATAAAATATGACCATTTAGGCCCACTTGGATTAGATTAGGACATTTATTATTAATTTATTTAAAGAAGGGTTAAAATAGTTAAAATCAAAGTTTAATAAGTAAATAATTCTTAATATAGGGTTATACATAAGATAAATTCAACTATAAATATTAATTAGAAATATAAAAAGATTTCCTACATAATGGTATTTTATTTTTAATTTTTAGACATTAAATAATTTAATTTATTTATGACACAAAGATGATGCAGTAATTATCTTATTAATGAAATATTGACATAATTGATGTTATAAATACCAAAATAAATGTAATTTTAGACTTTTTATGAATTCCACTAATTTTATAGGTTAATATGATATGTTATTATGAATTTAATTAACTTTGTTCGATCTAATCATTCTGTTATGAGATTCAAAAAAATCAATTACAAAATAGTGTCAAAATTGACATAAAATAGTTTTTAAAACAAATATTATATTATTAATTGATATTTTATTCATAAAAAACTAAGGTTCGGCCAAATGACTTAGATAAGGTTATATATATTAATAATATACAACTTTGGGTTTTTTTGGCTTCTTATAGTATGTTTAGTAACCTTATAGTGTAAGAACACAAAAAGACACAGTAAAAGTAAAATTATCTAACTTAAAGTTAAATATAAACGATAAGGTTAAAATAGGAACCTAAACTTGTCTAAATTCTATTGTATGAGAGGATTTCAAAACATCCCTACCTTATCTTCGAAATAAATCAATTTGGAGCTATTTAAAACCAAAAATGACTTTATAATAAAATAATATTTTTAGTTTTTCCAAAGGAGCCCCTCTCCTCCCTTATAAAAGGTCACCTCCTCCCTCTCTTCCTCACACCACTTTGAGCCTTAAAGCTCGTCCAAACCCTGACAAATTCTCTTCTCCACTTCCATAGAAACATTCTAGTGGTTCTGGTCTTCCTGAAAGACCAATTGTAGTGCCCTAAAAGGAGATCTCCAAAGAGGCGCTTCAAAGAAGAGGTAATGTATCTTACCAATTCTTTCAACTTTATTTCTTCTTCCACTTATTATTATTAGGTTGTTTCATTATGAAGTAATAACATCAGTATCAATCATATATGGATATGTTATTATAAGTATTAAATGACCCTATTTCACTATCTATCCATCCTATGAAAAACGAAATCACCGCATGTGCATATGTACGGAATACCGTCTCCACGCCGTTGTGTAATCTATTTTCCACCACGACCTTAATTGGATGAGTATAATGGTGTACATAATAACTATATATGATTAGTGTAAAGTGATATTTATTCTGAAATAGTATACATACACTCCAATACAATTCCACGATCATGAGAACGATATCATCGCTCGTGCGTACGTACGGACTACCGTCTCCACGACGCGATGATATTCATTCTCCATGTTAACCATTCATGAATGATTATAAAGTATATATAATAAGTAATCATGAAATATATGACATAATAATGATACTGTATTTATGTGTATATATATGTATGTCATCTACTTAATTCCATTCAGCTCAATAAGGAAAAGAAAACAACGTTCATGCGTACGTACGGTCTACCATCTCCATGAACGGTGTATTTCTTTCCATTTACTGATCTATTATATATATATATATTGAATATATATATAAATCATGTTTTATATTTTTGAATTAAGTAATCATGATCTAAGTAATCCTATGAATAATTACAAGTTAAAACACAGATGAAAAATGAAACGATTTTACCCAAAACGCTCTTTAACATGGAATTTAAAAAAGAACGGGTAATATAAATCCATAAGTGAACCATATATGATATCATAACAATGCGTATGATTCTGGAATAAGTCGATGACATTATTTAAATCAATATACAGGAGGTTCAGACACTTACGAAGCAAATCGGACCTAAGGTAAGGGAAATATCACAATCTCATTATTATCTGAGATTGTTTATACTTTGTTATTTACTGGGGTGTATTTTATCATCCACAACCATGTTTCCTCAATATTTATCATTATTTCCATCCACTTAATGTTTCTTAAATCCAAATTTACCCTTCGGTTAGTTTTTATTAAAGGATATGAAAGGAATCTTTTGTCGTTTTTTGTACGAGGTACTTTTTGACTTTTCCGACAAAAGTACGAAGAATGTTTTTTTAACTTATACGGCATGAATGGATTTTTAAAACATTATTTCCAAAAATCTTTCTTTAAATGTTTTCATGTTTATTTTTAATCAACTTCTTTTAGTTTAGAATTTTATGACATGTTAAGAAAGGAAAAGTGTTTTTGAAGTAGAAAGGATATTTTCCTCAAGAATGGAGTTCAAGTGTTTTATCAAAATTATTTTCCATCTAAAATAATAAAGGGTTCATTTTTTATCTCTATTATTACATTGATTTGATTATGTTGTGATGGAATTATTTTTATGAATTCCTTTATCTTATATGAATTGTTTTATGATGTCATGATGTTTAAGATTCCCATTTTTAGTACATGGGTTATGCTATGATTTATGGTTTATGATTTTGTGGCACACATAAGAATGGTATCACTATGAGATGGGTGGGACCTATATCTCCCTCCGATGCATTGGGTAAAGATTTTATATCTCATGAGATAGACATGGCTGGAACGGCAGTTTAAACCGGTTCAGTGAAACAGGACTGAAACGAGGAGTGAACTCGGTTTAGAAATGGGCTTTGTCCACTAACATAGTCTTGGCAATGAGTCTTGACTAATAAGAAATGATTCTCTATGATTATGTGTGTATGACACAAAGTTTCATGTTTTAAGTTATGATTATTGTGATTACATTTCACTAAATGATTTATCCCATGTTATGATATTATGATCTCTTTTGCAGGTTATGATTTCCAAAATTTTTTGTTCTTATGAATATGATGTGATTGATATTTCTTTTGTTTACCCTTACTGAGTATTTAAGTTCACCCTTTTATTTTTCTTTTTCCCAGGATATAAATAAAGGTTTTAGGTAAGAAAAAAAGGGAAGATCTTTATGGGAGATGTTGAAGATCATTCACCATGACTAGAAGATTATATTCTGAGTTTCCAAAGACACTATAATATTACGGTCCTTGTGTGTGTGTTTTTGTTATGTACTAAGTATTCCGTAAAAGTAATGTAATGTCATTGTACGTTAAGCTTCGGGTCTCTACAGTTGGTATTAGAGGAAAGGTTTAGTCAATCTTTAAAACTAGGATGCGAGAACTTTAGTGAGATCCCTATAGATATTTTTAAGGTATGTATAGGGATGTCCCTAAGGTTAAGTATAAGTATAGGTTATAGTACTAGAGTTACGGTAACCTAAGATGTTAGATATTGATGGTACTCCCCCTTTATTATGTTGTTTTCCCTAGCATGATTTTTTCCTCTCACACTATTATTTTTGGGTTTTAGACGATGACTGGAACCCGAAGGAACCATGTTGATCAATGTAATGGACAATGAAATGATTGTCCTCCTGAACAAACAAATGTTATGGGAGATGGAGTGCAAAATCTTATTGCTATACTTACACAAGCTATGAATCATTCTGGACTTCCAAAAGAGAAGAGAAGGGAACAATATTCTATTGAGTCATTCGTGAGGCAACGTCTACCTTCTTTCAGTGGGTCTTCTAATCCACTTGTTGCTGAATAATGGATCAGTACTACTGAAAAGATATTTTCAGTTCTTCAATGTTCTGAACATGATAAAGTCATCTTAGTAGTATATCGTTTGGAAGGTGAAGCTGATAAATGGTTTAATCTTATCAAGAATCCAAGGCCAAGAGATGAAATTGAGTCCATGGAATGGGATGAGTTCAAGAACTTATTTTTCAACAAGTACTTCCCTCGTATTCTTCGAACAATGTTGGAGAAGGAGTTTCTTGAACTAAAGAAAAACGATGATGAATATATTGGTATATACGAAGCAAATTTTACAAGGCTTGCAAGGTATGCATCTGGATTTATCATCCAACCTGAAAGTAAAGTTGATCGATTCTTTAGTGGATTAAAACCAAATCTTCGAAGGGCATTAGGTATAAGAGACTTCAGTAGCTATGAAGAAATTGTGCATTGTGCTATCAGGATAGAAAAGGAAGTTGGTGTTACTTATCCATCTCATATTTTTGACAAGAAACGAAAGATGGAGTTCAAGGAGAAATCTCATAATAATGGTGAAAAGAAGATGAATGTTTCCTTATGCTCAAAGTGTGGAAAGAAGCATGGTGGAGATTGTCTTAAAGGGACTAGAAAATGTTTTAAGTGTGGAAAAAAGGTCATCGAGCAGCTGAGTGTTGAAGTAATGGAAAAAGGGTTTCTAATGATGTGAATAAATAAAAGACTACAGAGAACGCACCACCAACACTTCAATGCTTCAAGTGCAAGGAAATGGGGAATTATGCTAATAAATTCCCTAATACAAGGGTTAGTGATGATCGACATGAGCAACCACTTAAGGAAAAGGACAAAGGGAAGTCACATACGATCACTATTGGTGATGTTGAATATGACAACGATTTGGTGGAATGATTAAGTGTTTATGTAATGGGATTCCAAAATAATGTTGTATATAGTATCGTGGAATATTGGAATATTTATGTATTGGTCTATTGTGGTTTTCAATGGTACCGGTAACCATAGAATGTGATGAAGATATTTTTGGAAAAAAAGAGGATATGTGCATAATGAAAGGAAAACAAGAAAATGAAGTGTTTGACCATATTGATGAGCTCATGACTGATATAAGGATAAGGTTATATCATGGTTTGAGTATATATAATTTTTGGATTTTGGTATGTGGAAAGAGTTATCTTTTGACTGTATTCATGTTTTCACTATGGTTCAATTAATGGGTATTCATTATTCAAGAGAATACATGATTAAGGTATTCACATGTTTGTAATTTGACCAAAAAGATATATCTTATGATATATGGGGGATAATTGATGGCATTCATGTGATTATTATGTGATATTTCAAGTAATCATTTTCTTTATACTATGTGCTTGGACTGAAGTGTTTTAGATAAGCCTAAATATTGAAATGGATTATGTTGGACATAATTTAGGATAGAAATTTTTTCGATATTATTGATGGTATGTTATAGTAATATAGCTTTAGAAAAAGGAAAACCTGTAGGATGGGCGACAGCCCATCGCGTCGGACATTGCTGTGGGAATCGAACCCACAACCGAAGTGCGACTGACATTTATCGCCTACCACTGGCCTACAGGAAGTCCCTGGTTAGTAGAAACTAGTTTTATTTTATTAAGCGGTATGACATATGAAGTATAAGTTCATTTTTGGAATCGTACACGATTAACCTCACCATAGATGGACTTATGTATATTTGATAACTTTTGCTAACATTTTGTTTAAAACAGATGGAATGACCCATCATTCTATCACATGATCTATTAACACTTCATGAATAACAAATTCAACTTCATTTACTTAAGAGATGAAGTGGAAATTGTTCAAAGCATGAACAACAGTTAAATTGTACCAAAATCATGTAAGTATTTCTTTTAATTCACCAACTTTAGGGAAATGATCTTGAAAACCAAAAATGTTATCCTAGTGTCCTTATATCTGATGAATCAGATGGTAATTTAGATCGTCACAAATCTATGGCTTTGCGATTGTTGTCTATTTCATAGCCATGTTCTCTACCACTCTCCATCAGAACTTGATGGTTAGATTCTTCTTCCATATCTATATTTTCACCTATGTTCTCCTATGTGGAAACCCAAGGATGAGTTAATTTGGGTTACCATTACATTTCATACTTTAGTTTTTAAACCCAAGTTTGGGTAGTCCTTTTTACGATGTGGGTTTCTATTAAACAAACTTTTGAGTAGTAAACCCTTTATAACCCCGACAAATTTCGAGGGCGAAATTCATTTTAAGGGGGGTAGAATGTAACACCCCGAGATTTTATGAAAAATATTCTTTTAATTTCATTAATGTCTTATGTTGTATGCTACACCAAGATTACCTTGCGCTATGCGCAACACCATATTAGCTTGCAGTATATGCAACACTATTCTTGGATCGTGTTACACACAATTTTAATAATAGTTATTCTACGCAACATTGAGTATATATATATATATATTCAATGTATAAATGAAATATGGTTAGATTATGTTATATGAAACAACGAAGGATTCTTGCACAATACGCATCCCTGACTTGTCTTGCATTTCACGTAGGCGCGACCTTCCGCGATAGCATGTGTTGTACGCAATATCGGGTTTCGCTAAACAATGATATGCTATTAAAATATTATTAAAACTAGCAGTTATGAATAGTAATGACCACTTTTTCAAATTTTGTAAATTTTATTTTTCAAAATGGACTTCATTATTGGATTCAGAATATTGAAATTATCTTAGGGTGAAATTTTGGTACTTTTCGGATAACTTTCGTATTCTGATGAATAGTGAAAATTACTAAATTTTAATTAAAAACAACTTTTTTAATAGAAATAATTAATAGTGATAACTTATTAATTTGAGTGATTTTAAAGTATATTTAGAATATATTTTTACAATTTAATACAATGTTGGTCATTGGATATAATTTGAAATTTAAACCAGACATAAACAAGTGTCAATCTTTTGATAGTTATTATCTCTTAAGAACATGCTATTTGTTTTGAAGACGGGAATTAATTTTTAAATTAATTAATGCAACTGATATGTTTTGAATTTGGTAAAATAGACATAATTTTTGAGTTCATAATATCAAATATATCTTAGGCCTAATTTTTTGTATTTTTCTGGAAACATTCATTTTTTTGATGAATAGTGAAACCACTAAGTGGTAGTTAAAAAAATGAATTTTTCATAAAACATAATTTTACCGCTTCTGTGAGTGGAATTTCAAAAATCCGAGAGACACGGTTGATGTCGGTATGTAAAATGTGGTTCAATGATATGAAAAATAATTTTTGGTGAATAGAAACTTTTTACTTTTTTTCACCACGGTTAAAAGTAAATAGGGTAATAAAGGGTAAAAATAATATTATTATTACCCTAACACATGTCCTAATTCTATTGGATAAGTTTAATTCGACCAAAAACAACTTAGGAATAAAATATTACCATTTAGGCCCACTTGGATTAGATTAGGACATTTATTATTAATTTATTTAAAGAAGGGTTAAAATAGTTAAAATCAAAGTTTAACAAGTAAATAATTTTTTAATATAGTGTTATAAATAAGTTATATTCAACTATAAATATTCATTATAATTCTAAAAAGATTTCCTACATAATGGTATTTTATTTGTAATTTTTAGACCTTAAATAATTTAATTTATTTATGACACAAAGATGATACAATAATTATCTTATTAATGAAATATTGACATAATTGATGTTATAAATACCAAAATAAATGTAATTTGAGACTTTTTATGAATTAAACTAATTTTATAGTTTAATATGACATGTTAATATGGATTTAATTAACTTATTTAGAACAAATCATTTTGTTATGATTTTTACAAAAATCAATTACAAAATAGTATCAAAATTGACATAAAATAGTTTTTAAAACAAATATTATATTATTAATTGTTATTTTATTCTTAAAAATCTAAGGTTCAGAAAAATTACATAGATAAGGTTATATATATTAATAATAAAAAACTTGGGTTTTTTTTGGCTTCTTATAGTAGGTTTATTAACCTTATAGTGTAAGAACACAAAAAGACACGGTAAAAGTAAAATTATCTAACTTAAAGTTATATATAAATTATAAGGTTTCAATAGGAACCTAAACTTGTCTAAATTTTATTGGATGAGAGGATTTAGAACCATCCACACCTTAGCTTCTAAATAAATCAATTTGGAGCTATTTAAAACCGAACATGACTTTATAATAAAATAATATTTTTAGTTTTTCCAAAGGAGCCCCTCTCCTCCCTTATAAAAGGGCACCTCCTCCCTCTCTTCCTCACACCACTTTGAGCCTTCAAGCTCGGACAACCCCTACCAAATTCTCTTCTCCACTTCCATAGAAACATCTTAGAGGTTATGGTATTCCTCAAAGACAAATTTTATTTCCCTAAAAGGAGATCTCCAAAGAGGCGCTTCAAAGAAGAGGTAATGTCCGTTATCAATTCTATCAAATTTATTTCTTCTTCCACTTCTTATTATTAGGTTGTTTAATTATGAAGTAATGACATCATTATCAATAATATACTGATATGTTATTATAAGTATGAAACAACCCTATTTCAACATCTATCCGTCCTACAAAATATGAAATCACCGCGCGTGCGTACGTACGGAATACCGTCTCCACACCGTGGTGTAATCTATTTTCCACCACCACCTTACTTGGATGGGTATAATGGTGTACATAATAACTATATATGATTTTTGTAAAGTGATATTTATTCTGAATAGTATACATACACTCCAATACAATTCCACGATCATGAGAATGATATCATCGCTCGTGCGTATGTACGGACTACCGTCTCCACGACGTGATGAGATTCATTCTCCACGTTAACCATTCATGAATGATTATAAAGTATATATAATAACTAATAATGAAATATATGACATAATAATGATACTGGATTTATGTGTATATATATGTATGTCATCTACTTAATTCCATTCAACTCAATAAGGAAAAGAAAACAGCGTTCATGCGTACGTACGGTCTACTGTCTCCATGAACGGTGTATTTCTTTCCATTTAATGATATATTATATATATATATATTCTGAATATATATATATAAATCATGTTTTATATTCTGGAATTAAGTAATCATGATCTAAGTAATTATATGAATAATTACAAGTCAAAACACGGACGACAAATGAAACGATTTTACCCAAAACACTCTTTAACATGGAATTTGAAAAAGAATGGGTAATATAAAGCCATAAGTGAACCATATATGATATCATAACAATTAGTATGATTCTAGAATAAGTCAATGACATTATTTGAATCATTATACAGGAGGTTCAGACACTTACGAAGCAAAGCGGACCTAAGGTAAGGGAAATATCACAATCTCATTTTTATCCGAGATTGTTTATACTTTGGTATTTACTAGGGTGTATTTTATCATCCACATCCATGTTTACTCAATATGTAATATTCTTTCCATCCAGCTACAATTTTTTAATTCCCATTTTACCCTTCACTGAGTTTTTTGTAAAGGATATGAAAGGAATCTTTTGTCGTTTTTCGTAGGAGGTACTTTTTGACTTTTCCGATAAAAGTATGAAGAATGTTTTTTTAAATTTATACGGCATGAATGGATTTTTAAAACATTATTTCCAAAAATCTTCATTTAAAAGTTTTCAAGTTTATTTTTAATCAACTTCTTTTAGTTTATAATTTTATGACATGTTAAGAAAGGAAAAGTGTTTTTGAAGTAGAAAGGATATTTTCCTCAAGAATAAAGTTCAAGTGTTTTATCAAAATTATTTTCCATCTAAGATAATAAAGGGTTCAGTTTTTATCTCTATTATTACATTGATTTGATTATGTTGTGATGGAATTATTTTTATTAATTCCTTTATCTTATATGAATTGTTTTATGATGCCATGATGTTTAAGATTCCCATTTTTATTACATGGGTTATGCTATGATGTATGGTTTATGATTTTGTGGCACACATAAGAATGGTATCATTATGAGATGGGTGGGACCTATATCTCCCTCCAATGCATTGGGTAAAGATTTTATATCTCATTAGATAGACATGGCAGGAACGGCAGGTTAAACCGGTTCAGTGAAACAGGATTGAAACGAGGAGTAAACTCGGTTCTGAAATGGACTTTGTCCCCTAAGATAGTCTTGGAAATGAGTCTTGACTTATAAGAAATTATTCTCTCTGATTATGTGTGTATTCCACAAAGTTTCATGTTTTAAGTTATGATTATTGGGATTATAGATAACTATATGATTTATCCCATGTTATGATATTATGATCTCTTTTGCAGGTTATGATTTCCAAAATGTTATGTTCTTATCAATATGATGTGATTGATATTTCTTTTGTTTAACCTTACTGAGCATTTGAGCTCACCCTTTTATGTTTTCTTTTACCTAGGATAGAAATAAAGGTTTTAGGTAAGAAAAAAAGGGAATATCTTTATGGGAGATGTTGAAGATATTTCACCACGATTAGAATATTATATTCCGAGTTTCCAAAGACACTAAACTATTACGGTCCGTGTGTGTGTGTTTTTGTTTTGTACTATGTATTCCGTAAAAGTAATGTAATGTCCATGTACATTAAGCTTTGGGTCTCTACACTTCCTTTGGAGCGAATAATGCTAGAAGGCTTTCGACTACCTGAAGGAAAAGTTGGTTTGTGCTCACGTACTCAGGTTTCCTGAGGAAGGGTTGTTGTATGAGGTGTTTTGTGATGCTTCTGGCCTTGGTCTGGGGTGAATACTGATGTAGAAGAATAGAGTGATCTGTTATGGGTCTTGGAAGTTACTCCCTCATGAGAGTAACTATGCCACCCATGACCTAGAGCTTGCAGTAGTAGTGTTCGCACTGAAGTTGTGGCAACATTACCTCATTGGGGAGCACTTTGTAGTCTTCTCAGATCACAAGAGCTTGTGTTATATCTTCTCCCAGCGTGACCTGAACTTACGGCAGCGGAGATGGGTCAAGTTTCTCGAAGACTATGACTTTTAGATCTCTTACACTGAAGGTAAGGGCAAAGTTTTGGAAGATTCCCTGAGTAGGAAGTCACATAAGGAAGTGGTTCAGGAATCCACTAATTCTTGGAAAGCGATGGGAGAGTTAGCTGCCTTGCACTTGGATGTTAGGGTAGAAGGTGTTAGGGGTTGTTTGTTTCAGATGAAGGTGCAGTCCTCCTTGTTGCAGCAGGTGGGAGAGTCTCAGTGGGGGGACTCCGAGGCGAAAGTGATGTGGGATCGTGTCGATCAGGGGAACGCTCCAGAAGGATGTTCAGAGGACAGCCGGCATTGGATGATTTTCCATGGAGGGTTGTTTGTCATGGAGACAATGCGGGAGGGAGTTCTCTGTGAGTTCCATAGATCAACCTTGGCGGTATATCCAGGAGTTTCAAAAATGTACCGAGGCCTAAGGGAACAATTTTGGTGTCCTAGGGTGAAACGGGCTGTGGTGAAGTTTGTGGCTAAATGCCTAGTGTGTCAGCAAGTGAAGGCTGAACACCTTGTTCCCAGTGGTTTGTTGCATCCATTAGATGTCCTCGAGTGGAAGTGGGATGACATCTCAATGGACTTCGTCACATGACTACCCAGAGCTCGGGGTGGTTATGATGTTATCTGAGTAGTGGTGGATCGACTCACGAAATCAGCTCACTTCTTAGCAATTAAGGAGTCAGGCCTGGTGAGTACCTTAGCATAGAGGTACATAGATGAGGTGGTGCAGTTGCATGGAGTCCCGAAGAATATCGTCTTAGATTGGGACACTCGGTTTACCTCACGAGTCTAGAGGGGGTTACAGGATGCTTTTGGCACCCAACTATGCCTTAACACTACTTTCCACCTCCAGACTGATGGGCAGACAAAGCGGAGTATCCAGACGTTGGAGGACATGCTGCGAGCATGCGTTCTGGATTTAGGAGGATCATGGGTATGAAACTTTCCTTTAGTAGAGTTTCCCTACAACAATAGCTTCCACTCTACTATTGGCATGGCACAGTTTGAGGCTTTGTATAGAAGACCATGTCGTTCACCCATTTGATGGGAAAAGTTTGGTGAGATAGGTGTTCTTGGGCCAGAGGTAGTGTAGAGCACCAAAGAAAAAGTCCATATTGTACGTCAGAGGATGAAAATGGCTCAAGACCGACATAAGTCTTATGCTGATCGTCAGAGGAGGCCATTGGAGTTTGAGGTGGGAGATCATGTGTTCATGAAGGTTTCCCCTCGATGGGGGAATCAGAGGATTGTGAAAGGGGGAAAGCTCTCACCTAGGTTCATCGAACCTTTTGAGGTGCTGAGGCGAGTCGGCGAGGTGGCATATTAGCTAGCCCTACCACCACAGTTGGAGAAGGTTCATGACGTCCACCACGTCTCCCAGCTTCATCGGTACTTACACGACGACTCCCATGTTATCGACTGGGGAGAGTTAGATATGGGATATGATGCGACTTTCGAGGAATGAACCGTCCGAATTGAGGATCGTAAAGGGAAGGTGCTCCGTGGACGAACCATTCTGTTGGTTCGTGTGTTGTGGAGGCATGGCGGCCTCGAGGAGAGCACTTGGGAGCGGGAGACCCATATGCATGATCAGTACTTGGAGTTGTCTTGACTTTTGTTTTCCCTTGTTCTTCTGAGCTTTGTGTTGATGTTGTACTATGTACCTTTGATATATGGAACGCTTGGCTTTTCGGTTATGAGACCTTTTGTTTCCTTGTTCTCTGGAAGTGTGTAGCATGTCCGAATGTGTGGGGAAAGGGAAAAACCTGACTCTTAATCGAGACACATTAATGAGGATGCTATTGAACCCATGCGGGCGAGTCAGTGCTGCCGAAAGCGGATAATATCTTGATATAGAAGAAGTAATTTTACCCAAACCACGTGTTCGGGTAATGTGTGGGTTGTACGGTGTCATGGGAAGTGTAAGTTGGAATATCCTAATGTATGAAAGTGGGAAAACCCAATCCATAATCGAGATGCATTAATGAGGATGCGATTAAACTCGTGCAGGCAAGTCAGTTCCACCTAAAGCGGATAATATCTTAACATAGAAGAAAGAATTCTTAACACATATGATTTGGGTTGTTGGTTGGGTTCCTGCTATAACTAGAACCCTAAGAGGTATCTCGTTGGGTTCCTCTGGGTTGGTTTTTGAATTCTCGGGGATGAGAATGTTTTAAGAGGTATCTGATGTAATGGCCCGGACCTATCCGGCCCATTCCTTTGTCAAAAAAAGGCCACTAAGTGTTTTGGAGGGTAAAATGGACTTTTCCCACACTTTCCAAAATTTTGAAACTACACGCTGTGTAGTTTGAGTCCACGCTGTGTACCCCCTTGCCGGGTATACCCCATGTCGAAGGTCGTGTCCTTGCCGTGTTAAATAAATGGGTACAGACCGTGTGTCCAATACTACACGTCGTGTAGTCTCTCTCAGTGTACGTGTTACCATGTGTTGACCAGTCAACGGCCATGTGCCATGTTGGAGTCGTGTGAAATAAATGAGTACACGCAGTGTGTCCAAACTACATGTCATGTAGTCCTTCC
This sequence comes from Viscum album, assembly GCA_963277665.1. Taxonomy (NCBI): domain Eukaryota; kingdom Viridiplantae; phylum Streptophyta; class Magnoliopsida; order Santalales; family Viscaceae; genus Viscum; species Viscum album. Next base: position 620,959,724 of record OY728139.1, read on the forward strand.
CTGCATATGTGTTACCCTCAAACCGTGTGTTGACTAGTCAATGGTCGTGGACCCGTGTTGGAAGCCGCGTGGAGACCGTGGGAAATAACCGAGTACACATCGTGTACCATAAATTACACACCGTGTACTTTTGATTTTCTCGCCTATAAAAGGATTGGTCTCCTCCTCCTTTTCAACTCACCCCTCTCCTCCCCTTTCCTCTAAGCAGAGTTCTCCCAAGAGACTCAAAGGATCTTTCTTCCATAACTTCTTCATCCAAGCTCCGATTTACAATCTGTAAGCATCCACGGGATCGTAACGAAGAGGCGGAACTTCCGAGCTTGGATCCGTTGTCTTTACTTCATCTTTCCTTTCCGACTTCCACCTGAGAAGGTTTTTCCGGGACCTGACAGAAGTGACAAACGCCGAAATACTTCTTCTAAAGTTGATCTGGGGGAGCGTTGTGATCAGAACCTGTTGAGGTAGGGATCTTACCTTCATCTCTTTAATTTGTGCATCATGTGGGGTGGGTATCCTCTTGTTTTCATGAGAAACAGTTGAACCATTAAATAAAGATAATAACTGGTTAATGAATTGGAATGGGGAAGTTGTTATGTTTATCTTTATTTATCCTATGATATTATGTTATGAATTGAATAGGCTTATGGCTACTAAAATTCATGGTCGTTAGAAGCCTTTTCTTGAGAAATTAAATGTTGCCCTATCTTTCAAGACCATTTTGTGGTTGGAAACTTTTTCGAATGTGGAAATTGGTTAATCACGTAAAGTTGGCTGTTTAAAATCTGTAACCCTTGTGTGATCACCCCAGTTAAACAAAATGGAATAATGAACATGTGGGTTTTGGCTTGGTTACTGGTGTGTGTAAGGGAGGGGTGAATCCTGGGTTGTTACGAATAGAACATGCAGTAGGGATGCGGTAAAATGTGGCACGTGCCTTGTTTTTTGGGTTGTTGTGGATTGGGTGGGCAGTGGGGATACAATTAATGGTATTAAAGGGATAATTATGTACGGTGCGGTTGTGGTTATGGTGCTTGGCAGTGGGGCTGCAGGGTTGGGTTTTAATGTAAATGAACTATGGGTTGTGAATAATAAATAAAAGTGGAAGAGTTAATGAATGGTGGGTCATGGAAATGCAACAAGATTAATAATCATTGGGTTGGTAGGTTGATAAGAAGGACTTGGTTGTTTTTCTTGTGTTTTCCTAACTTGATTTGTGGATGGAAGGGATATGTTTTACAAATGATTGATGTGGTTGGTTATGGATAGTTTCCCAGTAGTTAAGGAACAAAATAAATTAATTCTGCTGAAACGTGAAAACCTAAATGGGGTTGGGGTTGTTTGTTTTATGCATGCTTCGTAGTAGCAGTGCCAAGGCACGTTCTCAGTTTCTTTGTTTATAAGCCATAGGTTGGGTTGTGTGTTTTTTATACATATATATATCTGTATCTTTTGTGTTTTATTGCACCCCACCCATGTTGAGAACTTAGTGCCGAACACTCCCATTTCATGGGAGATGGTGTTTTTCCCTTAGTTACTAGCTCCTTCCTACTCCTTCTCCCCTAGGCTGTGATGGATTGATGAAACCTTACACATAAGACTCTTCGGGTAGGTTTCGATTGGGGTGTTTTAGCCCAAGACCATTCGGGGAGGTTCTACTGTTTCCCAAAAATCTTTGGGATACGGCCCAGGTGTGTGCGGGCGGGATAGGTGGTTGTGAGGCCTAGGTGTGTGGGGGTGGGATACGTGGTTGTGAGGCCCAGGTGTGTGAGGGCGGGATACGTGGTTGTGAGGCCCAGGTGTGTGCGGGCGGGATACGTGGTTGTGAGGCCCAGGTGTGTGAGGGCGGGATACGTGGTTGTGAGGCCCAGGTGTGTGCGGGCGGGATACGTGGTTGTGAGGCCCAGGTGTGTTCGGGTGGGATATGTGGTTGTGAGGCACAGGTGTGTGTGGGTGGGATGTATGGTTTGTGAGGCCCAGGTGTGTGCGGGAGGGGAGAGTGTGGCAGCTTCAGGATTTTCACCGTTAGGAAGAGCAGCTAACTACTGGGAAATGGTGTGGGGTACCCAATACTCTTGTTTCTTATATACTACTACCTGTTGTGATTGTGTTTTTGGTGAGTGTGGCTGGTGAGGTTGGGTGTATAGAATTCCTTGCTAGGTTTCTTCTGTTGTTCTCACGGGACATTAGGATGACTCCACACTTGTTCACGAGAGCATTATAATTCCCTACTAAGTATACAGGTATGCTCACCCTACGTTCACTTTCAGATTTTTTTTGGTATTGTACATTGAGCTTTCTTGTACATTCACCTTGTTATAAAATTGTTTAAACATGCATGTGGGATTGGTTTCGGTTTATTTCTATACACATGTTCTTTTCCTTTTTGGTGGTTGACTTGTCCTATTTCCCGATATTAAAAATAATAAAAGGGTAATGCCTCCCATATTTATGAAAACTCATACCCTTGGTACAAGTCACCAACCCGGGGCCTACTGGAGGTGGGACTCGGGGGTCATTATCTCCCGTTCACCATTTCCAGCTCAGGAGGGGAATCTTTTGTGGGAGGGGGTCATGACCATTTATGATCTTATATCTTGAAAAATAATGGATTATGTGATGGGTGGGGCCATATGTGCATATAATTAATCGGGTAATGATTAATTTTTTATGATCTTAGAGGGTACATTGGAGGTTATCCCAATCCTTAAAAGAGGTTACTTAGGAGGTTATCCCAATCCCAAAGTAGTTACACCGGTGGTTATCCCAAAACTAACATGGTATGAATATCTTGGCGGGTACCCTTGACATAAGGTTTTATATTATTATGTGTTTTACACAACTCTATGTATTATTGCAATTTTATGTTCTCATGGACTATGTTCTTTGATTAATTTATTATTAATGTCTTAAAAAATGTGATGATTTATTCCATTACTCATGTTTATGATCTATATTATGTAAGTTAATATTTTTAAAATTTAATTCTCATATTCTCATACCCTTATTATAATGTTATGTTTATACTCCACTTTTTTACCCTTACTAAGCATAGAAGCACACCCTTTCTTATGATTCCATTCCCGAATTTATGAAGATAGGTATTATGTATGTTATGTATAAGATGATTTCTAGTTCTGAAGAAGATAGTAGGAGATGATGTAGTTCTCTTATAAACCATTTGTTTATGTATACATGTTTCCAAAAGTAAAAGGCCTAAATGATTTTGGAATGGATACTTATGATATGTAATTAATATTAATCGATTAAGATATATTGTTTATGTATGATAATTTAGGGCATTTATAGGTTCTTCTTATTGATGAGGTCCTAGTTCACTATCTTATGAATAATGGTCAACCCTATGAAATTTACATGTGATTCGATGGCGTATGTAAGACCATCCTCAAAATGTCCTGATGTCATCAAATCATCATAGGAAAGAGTTGGGGTGAAAAAATTATGTTCTCTGAAATGAACATAATACTCCATCATAGAAATTTTTCCATGTTATAGGTCTATAAATTCACATGCATGGTCAACTCTTAGAGTCTATGGAAAGAAGCATTCATAGAAGGTTTTTTAGAAGTTTTCTCAAACAAAGTCCTGATATTGATCAGTCTGGTTGATGACATCCCGCAAACACTTAGAAAACTAATGAAGAGTATATTTCATGATCTGGACACTCTACTCTATAGGCATCTCCAAATACTCAATGATGGATAACATGTCCTCTAGATAAGACTAAACAACCCATGGACCACCATCCCCCATGAAAGTGGTAGAATACATCTACTAGGGTTCTTGAGTTAACTCTACCATAGTAGAGTTAGGAAATGGAGTTCGCTATACAAACTGATTAAATCATTAGAATCACATTTGGAAAAGAGAATCAGTTCCTAGATAAGGAATAATAGGAGGTGCATCGGGTGTCACAATAGGAGGCAATACTAGTGGATCATTGTCCACCACCTATAGAGAATTTTCATTGTTATCCTCTTGGATTATTACTCTAGGAATTTATGGAGGCATAGATCTACAATTTCCCAACACATGTATCTGATAATATCTAACTTATTTAAGATAACAAATATCAAAATAAGATAGGTACCCACCCTCCTATATATGAGTAACACCCCTCTTCCTTATTCAAAATCCAGGTTTATGTGATAAGAAAGATCACATAGGTCACAAGGGATATTTCATACTTCCCACGACAAATGTCAGGTAAGGTTAAAGGTATCACATTAAACTGTATAGGTCCTAGTATCTAGAGTTCCAATTACAAGGTATAGAGGAAAGTACCCTTTAATTTTAAATTGACATCCCCATTTAATAGTAATCATATTTTTTAGAATATTAATGTAGTAAAGTTCATAATCATTTATATGTATATAGATATCATGGTCTAGTTAGATGAGTCTCTATTCCCATGTAATAATGGTATAATATTTATAAGTTGCAATTATCTTTTCATATAACTACGACCTAACCCTTACATCTATTATCTTTATATAACATGACATAAAAAATGATTTTATTAAATGAATTAACATTTGAAATTTATTTATGTATATGAATCATAAATTATAATTGGAATTAATTTAATCACTGTTATCTTACATTGAAGACCATGAAACTTGGGGTATATATATCAAACGTGGAATAATTGATTAATTAAGGTACCACCATCAAGCTATATAGGAAACCAACATTTAGGTTGATGTAGACACTTTAATTGATAAATTATTTTATCCTTACAATACACATTAGAACATTTTCAAATACTGCAGTCAAGGAACTAATAAAATGTAGTAGGTAATATACATAATAATATAAACATAGAATGTCATATTCATGAAATTCGAATCCTCATGTGCCTATAACGTTGTGTGATGTGATACCTCGTTTCTTCATCCGGCCAAGGCTAAAGGAAAAATCAAAATAATATAGAACTTCACAACTCATGTGCGTCACCCATTGGTGAAATGAGTACAATTATAAGGTGAAAAACCCAAACAACAATATCTCAACCCTGGTAATTTGGATTTTTCCTTTATGTCGGTTATACTACCTAAGCATTGGTTTTTTACCAAATTCTGACAAGTTCCTTGTCTCCTATTTAATAAAAAAAATATTATGATAAATGAAAAAATGGATCTTATAGAACTTTTTGGCATCCCAGACTTAGTCCACATGTAAGTAACCGAAATTTGTTGGCCACATGGCCTTAAGTAAACCTACCCATATTGTAGAGGCTACCAACTAACACAGAGGGTCTATAGTGGTATTGTGAGGATACTATACCGTCACAATCAATGTGTTACATAATGGTATAAAAAATTATAACCAATAGAAAAATAATGATAAATAAATTATAAAAATATAAAATATCTAGATATAATAAATAGTTAGATGTTGAATCATTATCATATACATAAATGATAATCATGACATGATTGTTTCTCCTTTTACATTCGGGTTTTGTTTATGTCTCTATTTCTTTTAATTCTTGTGGGGTTTCCATATTTACCATGAAAAGGGGGTATATCTAAAAAATAAATAAAACAATTAGGCCTTTGCTCCATTAAGTTTTCTATACCAAAGGGGAAGTATATGATACATGGTATAGGCATATCCAATATGCTATACAAAATGAAAAAAATACCAAAATCTATCTCCACAAGAATTAAAAAAATATGTGTGGTTCTCTAAACCCACACATCATCCTAGGATATTAAATTAGGCATCCAACGATGGACAGTTCCCTTTGTTCCTACCTGCATCAATAAGGTCTATTCAGGATCCAAATGAAGACTTGAATTTGGTCTAAGATACACATAGTTGTTCACCACCAATGATGTCCAGAACTATCCAATTTTAGAAAATAAAATGAATAGTCTACATATTATAATAAATTTATGATAGTAAATAAATAAATCACAACATACTGTGTTCCTCATGGGATACCCGACCGACACTACCTGATTCGGCCTAAACTGAATGTCTTAGAAAATATGTCACCCTTTATGTATATTTATATGTATAAATGTATATATACATATATTCCTCATATACATATACACATATTTTTCATATATATAAATACATTGTAATATTAGGGAACCAAGGAATAAGCCCAAGGCATCCACACATACTTATAAGGGGTTTCACAACTCTTATGTCATATATATAACCAAGATGCCATAAAATTCATATATAAAGAAATGAACAAAAAAAGGTTTGTTGTCTTGGTGGATGCATCCTTAGTTTTAATTAATTAGCATCTTGGGCTCGTCCAAGGCATTCCATAAAACAGAACCCAGGTATCAATCTATGTGTATAATGAAACCCATCACCATAGGAGTTCTCCTAAGATGTTCTATATAAGGAACCAAAGTATAACTATTTGGAAAAGTATATAGGTAAAACCCTCTGATCCCATCCATGATATTCCACATAGGGAACTAGGTATCACTCGTGGAATGATATAAAAACATTTCCCACTTATGTCATCCAATGTAATCTCCTAGGGAACTAGGTAAATCACATGGGTAATGTAAATGAATCTTCTAGATGAGCCTATATAAGGTATTATATAAAATAAAATATGTATCGCACCCAGTGTCTTTCAATTCAATTTTAGTTTATAATTTTTAATCTCAATGATCTCTTCCAAGTCATCCTTAATTGGGACCCTTGTATTACCCTCATCATAGTGTAAAGGAATGGTTATAACTAGTATTACACTCATACCATTTAAAAAATAAATTTTATTCATGTGGACTATTAAATTTAATATAGTTAATTGAAGCTAACATAAGAGGTTAATTTTTCTATACACATGGCCAACCATTTTCTTTTAGTTTAATTAAAAATATATTAAATTCACATGGGGGTAATTTAACAAACCACAATCGCTGGTTAAATTTAATTATAATGAATGAGGATCTTAGGACTTTAAAGAATGCACAACCTTAAAGATGGGTTATGTAGAGGTGTTCATCCTACTACATTGATTCATGGCTTTTTTAGGACTACACAAAGAATAGAAACATCATCTTATTTAGTTAATTAGACATTTCGGAGGCATTTCTGGAAGGGTCCACTACCCGAAACAACAAGACACCATATAAAGCATCAATAATTTAAGGAAAAAGAACAAGACCACCAACCTTAGGTAATATGGTGAAACATCATCCATTTTAATCTTCATATTTGAATTTTAATTGTAGAAATTAGGAAAATAAAAAAGTTCCCTGAAAATTGGGCATATTAGCTCGCACCGAAGTTGTACCAAAGATGGTGAGATAAACCAAGAAAAGAATGATGTGGAATGAGGATCTTACCATTTGAAATATGAAATAATTTCTGATGAGTGAGTAATACATGAAACTAATAATCTATATCAAATACCAATTTGGAAGATGAAGAAGGGTTCCCTTGGATGAGAGGGGTGTTTCATGTGAATGAGGAGGAAAAATAAGGGCGATAACATAAATGAAGTCAGGGGAAAATCATCTTTCTGCAAATTTTTAAGAGGTGTATGGTTTGGGGGCATGGTTTTCCAAAACAAGAACCTAACCTCTGCAGTACCATAGGTTAATTGGATATATGTGTGTGGACTGAGGCTCATAGTTTTGAAAAATATTATGGCCCCTTCTAACCCACTGAAGTACCTCATTCTCCCTTGGGGAATAAGGAACAAAATTAAAACTTACTTTTCTCCCCTATATTGTTCACTATATCAACCACACAGTTAGTAATAATCATTTTCTAACCATGGGGCTCAGTCTTCTTTTCCAAAATTTAGAACATCATTCTCCAAATGAGCCCCCAAACACTCCCAATACTCTCCTTATCCTCTTTAAAAAATTATAAGAATATAATGTGAGGTCATGTATAGTAAATTATATACCTTTACCTCTTAAAAAGATAGGAAATTAATGATGTTGTTTACCCATTGAGTTTATAGTGGTTGACCAAGTGGTCATTTTGGGTTCCACCAAGATTGGGTCACCATTGGATTCAAATAAAAGAAAAGTTGGTGCCCAGCTATGTAGGGGAGTTTGATATTGTGGAGAGGATCAGACTGGTGGAATGTCAATTGGATCATCCAAAATAGTATAGTTTAATTCAATATGTTATTCATCTGTCACATCTTAAGTGATATCACCCCAAAAAATCTCATGTGGTATATGTTGATGATGTTGATTTTGAGGTTGATGCATCCTTTTAGGAGCATCAGGTTCATATTGGGGATTGCAGTGAGAAAGTTTTGCGGGGTAAAACCTTGTCATTGATGTGAGTGTTGTGGAAGCATGTTATCATTCAGGAGGAATTTTCACGGTGAGATCTAGATATGCATGCCGAGTGGCTCAACCTTTTTACATTAGATTCTTTGTAATTCTTGGGAGTCTATCACAATGAAATGATGTTATATGGTGGGTGTAGGAACCCGGGACTCCCTAAGAGGGGAGGGGTGAATCAAGGTGTCAACATTTCTTTTCAACTAATGGAACTTGTTCCCACGATGGTAGGAAAAAGTTTAACTTGTATGATGGATATAAGAAGAAATAAAACATTCACATTCAAAGAGACGACACAACACTTTTTATTTGGTTCACCACTAAGGTCTATGTCTAAGGAGCATACGCCGACAGGTTGTCGGTCATACCGAATTCCACTATTCTTTACTAGTTGTGGATTACAATGTTTTGGGAACAATCACTCTATCCCAGGATCACTTCCTTTACAACTATTATGGGATATCCCACTGCGTCCCTCGGGTCACTCCCTTTGACTCCCCCTGGCTCACTTCTTTTGGTGAAGTCCCAGTCAGTTTATAGATGTGAAGGTCTCTTCAATAGATTCGTATTGAAGTCTTTGCCTCTACTTAGCACGAGACTCTGTATGAATAGATGTCCAGAAATGATGCACTTCAATGCGTTAAACCACTAAACCGGATAAACAAAAATGCACAAACATGTTTCACTAAAAATTTCACACAGATCCAAGTTTTACGCGTAACCTCATGTTTTTCGTGCAACATCACCTTTTTCGTGCAAGCCAAAAATTTTCCTGCAACTTGTTATTTTTCACAAAAGCCAAAATATTTCACGAAATTCTAAATTATTCCACATGAGCCCGAATTTTTCGTGCAATTCAAAAACATTTTTCACTTCTCTCAAATTTTCCACGCGAGCTAGAATTTTTAGTGCAAGCATAAATTTTTCAGGAAACCGCCATTACATGAATATTTTACATGCATCAAATCTCGGATCGTCTCTAAGTCTTCCACCATACGGAATGAGGGGGGTCACCTGTTATTTATAGGTGTCTCAGAATCCTGCACGCAAAACCACCTATGGCATGAAAAAACCTCTCATTTGGCGTGGGATATTTCACGTAGAAACCATTTTCGCGTACATCTCCATATTTTTCACACAGCCCATACCTTTGCTAGTTTTCGACGTTCTGATTCTGAAACACTATTTTCTGCGAAAAACCTCGATCCACTATTTCATGCACCACGCTGTTTTTTCCCCAAAATCAAATATTCCACGCATAGCCCTCCTTTTTCGCGCACCACTTCTTCTTTGCGCGCACCTCCTTTTACCAAAAATCCATGTCTCTATTTTTTGATTTTGAGGCCCAAAAATTTGGCAAACACTGGGAAACATCGCCACCTTCAATATTGTTGTCTGCTTGAACTGTATGATCACTTTACTGGCACACATTCTGAACTTCCACTGAGGATTTACAAAAAAACACAAACCATACTCCAATTCATGCAAAGAATGAACATGGTTCCAACAGTGGAGATGTTGTAAGACCCCACCCTTTGAGTTGGTAAATTGTTGTTTAAATTTTGTTTTAAATACATTCTATTGGGTTAATGAAATGTATTCCAAGAGTAATACATGTTTTTAGGGTTTCTTATGGGTTATGTATATGAAAGTGGAATAAAAGTGTCCATCCTGTGCTGATGTCATCATTTGCACATAGAGAGTACTAACTATGCAACATGTTGGGGGGGGGGGTTCACATTTGAATGATTGTGAAAGGGGATCCAAGAAATCATCTGGCCTTGGACAGAACCAAATGCACAGCCTCCATACGGTTTGAAAACCCATGTGAGATCCCTAGAAAACCATGTGACCTAGGCCCCCTTTTAGACATATGGTTCCACATGATTGGCTCACGGTTTGGACAACAATACTTTCAAACCATGCACCTCATTAGGGGGGTCCCATTTTATCCGATTGAAAATTATGGTTTCTTCCCTTATTTTATTTCTATTTCCACATCCTCCATCTTGAGTGATGACATAAAAGCTCCCCACCCCCTCTTCCAAGGGTAATTAACCATTTATTTTGAGTTGTTTGAAGCACCGTTGGTTGACAATAAAAGCATGTGGTAAGTCAATATTCCTCTTCCTTAAATTTTCTGTAAGAACTATAATGTAATATCTTTTCATCTTATGAATCCCACAAAACCTCACTTTATAGAAGATTATTAGTTTGGTTGTTGACATTGGTCTTGGATTTAATCACATTTCATGGTTGACTGAGTGTTCGTCAATGAGTTTGAGGTTGGTGGCCTATAAGTCATATCACATATGGTTTTTTTATCCTTATGTACATGGCTGTTTACTTGTTCTATTGTGCTATGTATATAATTAAATGGTATAAAATGATAAATTGGATGTATGAATGATGTGTTAGACCTTTAAAAGTCCTCATGGGATCATTTTCTAATGATTATAATGGGGATATGGTCACCCAAGGGGTGAACCACTACTTGAACATGGTAGTTGAGTTGTTAAATGATGAATTGAAGAGTTGATCAGATTAAAAAAAATGTAATTGTATTTATAATTCTAACATGGAATAAATGGGTGTTCATATTTTCTTGAATATGTTAAAGGAGTTATATATTTTATGTGGGTAAATATGATAAATGGTTTGGGGGAATCATGTTATATGAGGGATATGATGTAATTTTAATGGTTTTGGTTTTGTTCAAAGGGTATAATGGGAAAGTTATGGATTCGGGTTAATTGTAATGAAAATGATTAACCATGGGAGTTGTGATTAATAGAAGAGGTGACCCCCTTGATGTATTAATGTGCTATAAAGGGTCAAGTGTGTTAATCCCCAAGAAGTGTTTATTGATGAATTGGATATGGGTTTCAGTCATAGCGGTCTACACCATGGTGTTGATGATGGTTATAGTGGTCCCCATAGATGGAGTCATAGTGTTCCACACCATTGTAATGACGTTGGTCATGGTAGTCCACAACGAAATTGGGTGTTGGTCATGGTGTTCTGTACCATGGTTGGGATACTCTGATTGATGATCCTCATATGAAATTATGTTATCCCTTGATATATGGTTCAGATTTCTAGTATAGACTGAAGCATATTTAGTGTGTTGGTGCTATAGTGGAACTAAAATACAATGTGGCTAATGAAAGCCTATTTTATTTACCTACTAATCTATTGTTTTCCTATGATTTTGCATACATTGTAGTATAATATTTATTGTTGTATACCCCATTGGTGGTTGCCTATTGAGTTGAACGAAACCCTTCTTGGGATTCCATTAGATAAACAAGAAGACATCATGGTTTTAGGTTAGGATAAGGGAAAATTCCCTACGTTAGATGGATGATATGGGATTTGGGATGGATCATGGATGCAGGAATCAGTCATGGAATTGAGACCCTTTTGTGGATTTTTATTAGTGTCTTATTTTAGTTTTCTATTGGAACATGACACCACTATGACATAAAATGTTTATGTGTATATTTTTGGTCATTTACCCTTATGGGAATATGATTAAATGATACATTGTTATTGTTCATTATCACTTGGTTAATCCTTATCTTGTTTTACACTATTTTCTTACTTTAGTAAAAATGGTACAGTCTCTCCATGTATCTCATTATAACCTCTCTTATAGTTAGCATCCTAAAGTATACATGGATTTCACTTGTGGTCAAATCACAATCTGACAGAAGGAACTACTTATAAAGGCTCCCATGCCAGTATGTTACAGTTTTAATGGATTCAAATGTAAACCAATTGTTTAATACTAATATAATGAACATGATTAACTGCAAACTAAGTGGATAACGAGATTTAACAGAATATTAATTTTAATTTGTGAAATTATATAGCTGGTTATGTCTTTCATCATCAAGATTAAAAAATATTATTTTCTAAAACATCAGGAACTAATTAAAAATAAAATCGAATGAATTTATCTTCAAACTGCTTAACCATTTGATTTACATATTTACAAGAAAACATATCATGAGATTTACACAATGAGTTCAATTTAAAACATATACTTATTGTAAAATGATTCATCACTGCATGGTTGAGTGTGGTTAGATGCCGAACAAAACATGATTCATTCACTCATAGTTTGGAAGGTCGAAAAAACTAGTTATCCATTTTTAAGTCATTCTATCATGATTAATTGAAATACCTGAATGAAGGAAAACATATATAAAACCATCTAATAAATTTTTTACCTGAAATATATCCTTAAATATTTCATTATATCCACTAACACATGCAACATTTACATTAGTATTGTGGCGTGATATCAATATCTTCTCATGTGGCCACCTTAATCTGTGGCACAACCTAACCTCCATGATGTGGTGGCATCGTAAATTCTAAAACCAGCATGACATCAAATTCTCACCTTATAGATTTTTTTGGTGTGAATATTCCTTATTGGTGTACTGTTTTCATCTTATCATATCAGTATTAAGCATGTTATGGTGTGTCCATATGAATTATGTCATAAATTATTTATATTCTGAACACCTATTTCTCATAGCAGTGATGGTGAAACATCAATTCCTCTTCATGAATCAACCACATATTCTATGATGTTGTGATTATATATAAGTGTAAATTTTACATAAACCTAAACTACTATGTAAGATAATTAATTATACTTCTCAAATCCTTTATGGAATGACCAATACAAATACAACATGAGGAATTGGGTTGCCGCATGGAAACATAGTTTTTAATGTGATGTTCTCCAGTTACAAAGATAATACAACACTAAATTCTTATATTTTCTCATCACAGCATACACTACACCTAAATAATTCTTATTAAAAAATATCATGGTGTAAGAATTATGTGCTATGACATCAATATTTGAATGTAATAATAATATCTTTTCTTAGCACAAGTGATCACGATAATGTGATATCCCTTATGTTGTGATGTACTATAACTCATAGAATCCTCCAATTCCAAGACTCCAATTATTCTCTAATTTTATAATATATATATAATGTTATTTAATATCTATCATGATTTTATAGGATTAACTCAATCCCTTTTATTTTTCATTAACAAATTGATAGGATTATGATATACCATGATACAATCCAATCAAAAGCACATCTTCTTAAGAGTACCTACAAGACACAACTACAAAAATACATAGATAAAGAATGTTATAGAGTCCTGGTATTTTCATTAATTAGGTATACTACATATCTAACTCCACTCAATGGTGCATACAACTACACCATCATATTAGATAGTATTTGTGAATATATTCATCCCATGGGGAATATGAAATTATCCAGATAATGGAAGATTTCATGATCATCACAATGATTCACAAGATTTATCTTTTACTTCATGATTAATGTGATTCCATATTCATTGAAGAGAACTTCTTGAGATAATCAAGGAATTATATCTTCAATGATTATCTTCCAAAATATCTCAATATACTATTTTATGAGTCTTCTTATTGGGTTAACCAGGATAACCAATAGGAAAAAATATCTTCATTGACAATTATCGATCATATATAATGTCATATTATTGTCAACCTATAGTGGATACTAGAATCTATAATAATATTCTTCTAAGGTAGACTCATCATTTCATCTATATTTGACTCACCATATGATGATATTATTTACTCTCTATATTTCATGTCAAAGACAACATGTTATGAACATATGAATCTCTAAAATCATATTTCCCTCTTCAATGAATTCCAAATTCACCATGTTATAAATCTATCGTGCATTAATAATTTCATAAACTAATGAAAAAAAATCAAACACGACCTAATAATACAAGGCATACATGGAAATCATCTTCATGACCTGAATGGGTATATCAATATCACCCTTTGAATATTTTAGAATACAACCAACATAATTCTTCTTTAGAAAAACCTATATTTATTTGTGACATGTCATGAAAGATATTTAATCAATATGAATAATAAAATTAATCAATCCCATTTTAATCATCAAAACCCACTTTTAAATTATAGAAAATTCACATTATAGTTATGTGTTTCTTACCCCCTTTTGAAAACATTATCGAACGTCAAATTAAGGCGTAGATGAGTTTATAATTACTTGATCTATCCCACTTGTTAGATTGAAATTTTTCTCTAATAATTAATGATGTTGGATTATTTAATTTAAGCAGGATAAAAGAAATTTTTACTACTGTAGATTTACTCAATCATAAGTAAAGAAACATCATCGCCTTTATTCTGTTTTGATACCAGTGAAGTATTATCCAGAGAAAAATGTGAAAGGGAGATGGATTTTTAAAATCAGAAGGGGAGATCTATATCATGACCATCCTTTAAAAAACCCAACTCTTGATAGTCCTCAATAAAAAATAAGAGAATCATAATAATTGAATACTTGATAATGGAAATATAAATTAACCATTTTAAGATTATGATAGAAAACATGTTATCAAAAATAGAAGTAGTCAATTAATACAACCATGCAGTTTATAAGTGATCCACTAACAATTTTTAATAGAAATACATTCATTTATTTTCAAAATATAGAATTCCTTTTTTAGGCCCAAGAATCAATAAGTAATTTAATCAAAAATAAGGGAAGTGGGTTCAATAAATCATAAACTAGTTTTTAAAAGGAATAAGATACCTTACTTATAATTAACTATGTCTTAAAATATTTCCAGATTAACATTTTTTCCTTTTCATCACTTACTATATATATTTTTGATCTTTCACTTTCTTTTATTCCTAGTGTAGATAAATAACATGTGGGAATCCTCCTTTGATCATTCCAACCACTTCCTTTGTCTTCTAATCTCATTGGAGTTTTTAGAGGTTCTAATGGGGATATCTATGTGTGTAATTATATTAACATTACATCTAAATTTTTATGATATAAATCCAACTACAATAACACTTTTTTGATTATTCAAAGTGCATTGATATGGATAAACCATAAGATAAGTTTCAACATATCTTTTACTAGCTGAATTATTCTTCTCACTGGGATCTACTATGTGAAGGGAATTATATTCTAATTTTTTCTCAACCACCATTGAATTAAAATAATTATAAATCCCATCATTTTAGGGTTTTTAATCAACATATAACTACAGTATCTCCATTATCCATGTGAGTTGTGTTTTAGAGGTGAGTCATTTTTTTTCACCATTCTCCAGTCTCCATAAATACGCTATGATTGATATATATTTTACTCTTCTCTTCAGTATTTAGTATTTTCATATTCACCTAAGATTTTTCCAAAAGAAATCCATAAATTTCAATTAATTTGTGACCAAAGAAACTAACAAGGAGACATAAACTTGTATTGTTTATTCCTGTATAAAATTATTTGTTCCTATCTAATTTCAAAGGTTTATTTCCTTCTATATTATTTTTCTCTGTAAAAACATAATTGTCTCATAATTATATTTTTTATAGCCTCTCTTTATTATAGGTGAGTCATTACTTTTAATATTTGTAAATATCCATGGGTATGATGTATTTCTCACCATTCTTTATACTATTTTTCTATATTAGTGGGTCTTCTCAAATATTGTATATTATTTTTCTCAGAAAAGTTACCCTTGGGTTTCTTCTCATTGAGGTGTATAGGGTTGGAATAACTATAAAAATCCCCAAAACGTTTTCCACTATAATGAACCATTAAAGGATTCATATGAGTTTATATTATATAAGTAATTTTCTTCATTCTTCTGTAGGTGCTCCTGTTTTTAGAAACCAATAATAATGTTTATTTATTTTTTTGAGATTTATCTAAAATAACTTTCTATAAAATAAACCTAAAAAGTTCAATATCATCTATACCTAGAATTTTAGACTCTATACCATTAGTCTTATGGAAATTAGAGTTCTATAATTTTATAACATGATACTAATATTTTATTAAACTCATATTGTCATCCCTGAGTTCATACCATAGTTATTCAATGACTAATTTTGGAGTCATCAATTTAAACATGTAGTAGTATACTTTGTATTTTATTTTTAGGGAGTATCTACTCATGATATCCACATATCCTGGAGAAAAATCAATCCTCTACTAGGGAATTTAAATCTTACTATATTGGTTCTTGTTTTAATTATATATTTGAATATAATTTTGAAAAGTAACCCCATAAGAATATTTTATTATACTCATCAATTTTCATATTTTTATTGCCTCCATTTTCCAAGGATTTCTTTATTCCATACTCAATATAGCTTCAACTAAACCATTGTTAACATTATATGAAAAACTATTGTAAATATCATTAAAATTGAATTTCATTATTTATGGGGTAATAAAAAAATTTGGATAACAAAATAATAAGTCATTAAGAACAGTATACCACTAGAAATTGATATGTAAAAATAAATCATCCATAGAAATTATCCATCCAAAATCAACATTAGTTTTTAAATTCCGCATGTGAAAGATTAGATTAATGGAAAGTATGAAATGGTATAACAGATCCAAACAAATAAGATGTAATCACTATTTAAAAAACTCACGATCCTATATCTAAACATTTTTCGTGAAGCTCAATATAGATCAAAATCATTATGGACATGTTTACTCGGATATTATTAATAGGATATCATAAAACAAAGGATTTTGACCCATGTGGTAAAAATAAATCTTATACCAATTGATATGAACTTGAAAGGGAGATGCCTGACCACATAGGGGGTGTGAATTAGCAGCCGATGTCCAACGAGTACTTTTCCCCATTTTCATTTTTCTATATTAATTTTCTATATTATTATTTTTTACATGGATTATATGATGATCCAAATGACACAAAATATTATTATGATGAGAAGTGAGATATAGAACACAGACGTAATATTGGATAGAAGGTTTATAACCCACTTTTCACCAAGTGGTTATGTCCTTAATGAATAAATGATTATCATCATAATAAATAATTCATCACCTTGATATCAATGATTAATGAATTGAAATATATAGAAATGGGATATCCTTGAAATCCATTACAAATTACAAAGGATATTACAATAGAAATATATCAAAATTAAAAAGACATCTAGTGTGTGTATTTCATCATCCAGATACCTCATATTTATTCATAATATGTACTTAGTGTGCACCCTTGTTATTCTCTATGTCTTGACCTTATTGAGAATACATATCCTTATCAAATATATAATAATGAATTTCCCATCACTGTGGTCTCATTGGTTGTTCATGGATGGGAACATCCAACTGAGTGCCCTTTTCATAGTTGTATGGATGATACTTTTATTAATATATTTGATATTGGTAAACAAACATTTTGTTTTAGTTTTATTTTCATTCAAAGAGGGAGGTAACATTCCTGATGTCATTATGAGATAATATTGGGAAAATTAGTAGGATATTCTAGAACCAAAGCTTGTTGATAAGGTTTATGAAAATCCCAAGAAAGGGTATATGTTTTGTAGTGACATGTAAATATTACATGTGAATTTAAAGACAGCCTTTAATCTTGGAACTTGTTTACTTTCTAATTTCAAATGGTTAATGAGAAGATTTACTATCTCATGAGGAATATATGTGTTGAGATATGAATAATGGATGTAGATTGGAGATGCAAAACATTTATGAATTATAAGATATAATCTTATTTATATGACAATGTAAGTACTTCCATTAAAGATTCATAGTGATATACACATGGATGGAAATGGTTTTTTGTGTATTAGATTTCTTTCCATTGGATTATTATTAAATCATTCACTTGATGGAAATGGTGGTTTGAAGATTCTATTTCTTGATATTTGACATTTATATCTTATTTAAAAACATTTATTGAAAATAAGACTTCCATCTTTATGAAAACTACTTTGAAGAAGAATCAAGAAGTGTTATTAATACCTAATGTAAGTGAAGGGAGTTCAATATTCATTTTAAGAATAATGGATTCATAAATAAAGTGAACTAGAAGCTGAAATTTCTATGACTTAAGTCACATTATTATTTTTATGACTTCATATTTATTTTCATATGACTCTGAAGAAATTGTATGAATTCAATATAGTTTCAGTATGACATATAATAAAACATATGACTTCATAGGTGGTTTTCTATGACATAATATCCATATAGAAATGAGGAAATTATTTCATTTACACAGTCTGTCTATATGGATTATCCACTACCTATAGCATTCATATGATCACTTGTTTATATGGATGATCTACTAACTATTGATTCAAATGGTCAATCCATATGGTCGATCCATTTATAAAATCAATATATTACATATGTAGTATCTCATTTACCTTATGATCATTCCATATACTATGTTGTTAATATAAGAAGTTGAATGATATAGTCTCTTGTCCTCTATGGTCGATCCTCATGTCCGGTAAATGTTTCATGTGGTAAAACTGTTATAGTTTCTAGTTTTCTTCATGTGGTTGATCCATTTGTCATAGATTAATAAGGATGATATGTTTTCAATGGTTTTTTAAGGAATTATAGGGAAAATAATATGTTTTCAATATTTTAATATATGAATAAAAACTCAATAATATGATACATGGACCATATTCCCAAGATTAAAAAAATCACAAATTAGGTGTTATACAATATTTAATTTAGTTAGTATTGATATTTATAAATTTAAAGATAAAATCACTTAATGATATCAAATATATGTTTCCCGAATTTTTATACTATGAATAAATTCAATTTAGGTGATGCTTATGAATTTTTATTTATGCATCAAGCATAAAGATCATTCTCATTGAAAATGATTCAAGATAAACTCAAAGGTGAATAAATGATGATGGAGTTGTTTGTCATGGAATAATTCCACACCATAGAATTTAGAGACACTCCATAAACACATAAATACATGATTAAATAGATTAATTAAAAATAAAATATTCATGGGGATCTTACGAATAGGAAGGCCATGGAATTTAAAAATATCTTGGGGAAATGATGAACCAAGTCTTCTACCATATTTATCGGAAGAGTAGAATAAAAATTTGACTTGATGATTCTAAATTTTAATAACATGAATACCAATAATAATGGGGATTAAATTTTCCATATTAATATTATATAATGAATATATATTCAAATAATTATAATGAAAAAGTGTGAGATAACTAACTTTGTACAGCTGAATACTCTATAAGAAAGAGAGAGAAAGAGAAATAGAAGAACGAAGATAATGACCTATTATAGATCTTGTGTATCAAAGATAAGAAAAAAGTGTCCCCATGATATTAAATTAAAATAACATAGAGGAAGAATAGAGAATAAGATACTATTAGTTTTATAAATCAATTTATCATAAAAGACCAAAGTTCCTAGAGAGTCAACCTACAGATTCTTGTTGTAGAGGTCTGATGATCATTGAGTCATATCACTTAATTTATATAATTTATAAATGAAATTAAATGTTCTATCCATGAGATATATAAAGTCTTATTACTGATTTATTTTATAAATAGAAACAAAATATCCTATAATCTATAGTAGGATAGCCTGGTTGATTCAAGATATTGAATAAAAATTTTGTTATACTTGATTGATTCTAGCATAATAGGTTTAAGGTTATACCCTTTCAGGTTATTATTTAGATAATAATTTGGAATCTATGTATGTGGGATAATAACTATGATACATTGGTGACATATTCTTCCTTAGTAGGGTGAACTACATTAATAAAAATTAGTTATGTCTTATATTTCTTTCATATTTGATATATGTATACTAACTAATGGATAGATAAATATAGAAATATTGAAACATTTATAAGTGGAGTGGTAGTAAGGTATTAAGGTAAAAAATTTATTAAAGTATAACAACAATAATTCAACCCCTATCAGTATTGGACACATCCCTATATGATCCTAACAATTGATATCAAAGTGGGTCATACCTCTATTGGATTATCTTGTTTGAAGTTTTATTTCAATAATTGACCTTAAATTTTAAAAGTATATATAAATATATTATTTGAATAATAAAATGAATTCACAATCAATGTAGTCATGTAATATACTTCTATCATGGAACTGATTAATATAAAGAAAAGGGAATGAAATAAGGTGATAAAGGACATATCTATGAAATAAGAGAACAAAAACTCTATACTAATTAAAGGTACTAAAATTAGAGTAAACTCTAACATATTCATTGATAATATTATATTTAAATAATTTAGTGATATTAATATATCCCTCTTAAGTAAATATGAAGAAATATTATCTTACCCATGAAAAAAATTATATCAAGTAAATTTAGTCATGGAATAAAATAAACCAAGAACAATATGAGAAGATCACATCACTATAGAATCATGTGATAAAGCATATGATGATTCATGTGATTATTTGAATAAGAATCTATATAATTTTCCTTGTAATGTAGTAAATATTATTTATAGTTGCAACAAAAGTATGTATGAGGATATCACCCATATTTATAATGAAAAAAAGTTTGGAGAATTATTTTGAACAAAGGGTGTTGTTGTCTATAAATATCTCCAAATAGGTTGGATCCTTAAAATCATGAAGGATGAGAATAAATAAAAATTATCTAGTTTTTACAATGAATGGATCAATTCAAATCATGACATATAATAATCCAAGAAAATCATGAAAAAATAATCTATACATCTACAGAATTATTTTCTTTTAAAAATTCTCAACTTGAGGTCATAACCAACAGGACTAAAGTAGTAAACCATATGGTACAATAAAAGAGTAAATTTCATGAAGATGACTTTAAAGAGATCATAAATTATTGGGATAAATTTTTTTAATTATTATAAAATGATAGAAGTGTCCATAAAATGAAATTATTGGAGCATACTTTGAAATTGAATAATCTAGAATAAGTTTAATCATTTAATCAAAACATGTTCAGAAGAAATATGATACCAAAAAAACATTAAAGGGGGAATATTATATTAAATGATACATATCTAGTGTTAATAACATTCATATATAATATAATGATCATTATAAAGAAGCTACAAATAGAAAGTTACCATCCACATGATAAAACATTTAATTTTGTAATTAAGGTTGTTTAAATAATGAATAATTAAACTCAAAATTTGTAAAAATATGGATTAATAAAAGTGATGATAATACTAACATAAATTCAATGATGGAAAGAATAGTTTTTATATGATTTTTTTCCAAAAATTAATTCCATATTGTCGATATAGATTCTAAAAAAAGGAAGGCTCTAGTTGTAAAAAATATGGACAATATATAGTTCATTGAAGGAAACAAATATTTATTGGTTATTTTTTGTCTCTAATATATTTGGTAACAAAAAATTGTAATAATGGAACAATCTATCAGTTTTAAAGGGTTAAAGAACACCATTTTGAGGGGTATAAAGGATCCTAAGTAGAAACATTCATAGATGAAGAGTAAAGATATTTACACCACAAATAGATTTGAAACTATTATAGATATTTAAAAATATTGCAATAATATTAGTTATAGTGAAGTGGAATGTATGTATAAATCCTACGAGAATGAAATAAAAAATTGATAATATAATAAAATACAAGAAAAATAATGTATATAACCTATTCTTAGTAAAAATCATGAGAAAAATACTAAACATAAGATTCCCAAAATGTCTATGAAAATGGCTAGTGAGTTATCCTTGGTTGATAAGACAAAGAAAAATATAGATTCAATAACACCCAAGAAGATCAATAAGGGTGTCAATATAAAAAGGGGAAACTATTTATTTTGTGTAAAAAGAAGACTCAATATGAAAATGTGAGAACAATCCATTAATGTGAGGTTTGAAGGGAATAATCTAGAATAGAATGAAAGAACAATCCAAGGGATAAATTAAAGGACTAAGTGTGAGAAGTGAACATATAAAAATACATGTGAAAAAAATGATGATTATATTACAAAGTTATATCTAGAAACCTTTCAAGCTGACATAGAGAAATCAAGAGAATAGAAATTATTACACAAGGAAAGAGCCAAAGGGAAAGACAAGATTCCACATGAATGAGAAATAAAATTTCATTAGTGGTTGTCAAAAGGAGACATCCTATGATCTCATGAGGATCTATATGGAAATTGAATGAATTATCGATTTAATTCAAGTGATTATATAAAACATTTTCAACCATAATAAATAACAATAATAAAATTAAATGATACCCTAAGTGATGAATGTGTCATGATAGATCATGTTAAAAAATATGATCCCACACAAATATAGATTATTAGAAACCATTCCACCAAAAGTAATCTCATATTTAATGGATAAAAAATTTATAAAATCATACAGATAAATTGGAAAGGGAAAACTATTTTAGAAACTTCTCTATCCCAATAAAAAAAATTGATGAACAATGAGGTCCACCTTCTTCATTAATTAATTTCTGTTGTATTTTTATGCTAACCATAATGTGAGTTTCAATTGTAGAACTAATGAAATGATGTAAGTAAGAATAAATGTAACACCCCGACCCTAGATACCCAGAGTCGGTGCATTATTACATAACATTGGCATGATCACAAAGGATAAAGTCTCGAAAGACCGATTAGTTTAGTAGTCTTGGAAACACTAGATATATTCATAAGCCTTACATTACATCATAAGGTAAAAAAAACTACAACAAAATATTGTCTTCATATCCCCTCATACTATCCCAGCAGGTCATTCATAAATTACTTCTTCATAATCCTGGGAAAAATAAAACATTTAAAGGGGTGAGCTCAGATGCTCAGTAAGGATAACATTATAGTAGAAGCTTTCATAGATAAGTATAAACACTTAAGACAGTTTATAACTAAAACGAAAGCCTTCACTTGAACTTCAGCATAAAATGGCAAAGATAAAATAAATTAATTCCATTTACTTACTCACATTGATATTCTACTAGTCGAATGATAACATGCAATATCAATAACCACTTTCATAATGATGGAATGCATAATGCCAGACTATCATAACCACATAGCCAAGGCCTCGTGCCAAGACTACAAATAATATTTTTCCAAGGACTTGTGCCAAGGCACTAGTTTGTCTCATGAGACCTACCGATGCATCGAGGAGCTAAAGCGGGCTCCACCCGTCACTTACTATGTCCAATGCATTCCTCATATGAACAGGTTTAAACATAACATAAACATTCATATTAAAACTAGCATACTAAATTTCAATACTTTAACCACAAACCATGAATGGTATAAAAATAGCACATCCACAGTCAAACATAACGCATTCGATACAATATGGAATATTTTATTGTATCACATTAACCTCAATAAATAATAATAAAGGATGTTGAAATAGATGAAAATAATCATCAAAATTATTTGATATAAATATCCCCCTTTTTCTTAAAATCATTTAAAAGTGACACTATTTGTCAAGAAGACATTTAAAAATAGATTTTTGAATCAAAGTTTCCCATACCACTTTGAAACATTTAAAAGGAGTTTAAATTTTAAAACATTAATGTCCATATAAATAATTCCTTAAAACCATTGTTTTAAAACATAGACTTTAATGAGAAAGATTTAGAAGAACAAGTCTTTAAAACATTTAAAAATGGTATTTTAGTTAGAGTTTCTAACCAAAAGAGAGACACTTGAATACAAATAATTGAGGTAATAAAAACATTTTAATATCATGAGAATAAAGGAATTCATGATATACTCTGTCAAAGTACATTATATACACCACATAAAAGTGATTTGGTGTATAACAACAAAGAAGTCTCAATGGAATGTAAATTGAGATGAAATCTCTCATAAAGGTCATATACTTAGGTTAAGGATAAATAAACAACATAATTATGTGTGAAAAATATAAATACACTAAATATGATTGGATATTCAGTGTAAAACAATCAAAGGACATTCACACATATTCTTATAAAAACAACACCAATGAATTGGGTGTTTATCTCAACAAATCGAGATTGAGTAAAAATTACTCTTATCAAGTTCATACCAATGACATGAGAATTTATCAATGGGGTGATTTTGTGTATAAAAAGTATATCCACAGAAAGGGGAGTGTAAATTATGACATAATCAAATGAATAGTGATTCCACACATAATCTTGGAGTAAAATAATCAATTAAGTATGCGTAAAGCCGAATGAGTGGAAATTGAAATTTCAAATTCCCTTATCGATTTGGTTGCTTAAGAAACATACACCCATGAACTAAGGATAATACAATGATGATGTAAATATCCATAAATTAAATTATATTACACAATGAATACAATCATGGGAAGTACACACACCAAATGCAATAAATAAGTGGTGAATAATGGAATTATCACGGAATTAAAAGTGAGATAAGGAACCCCTTACTTTGTACTTTTTACTTGGTCGACGGTAGGTTAAACTCCTGTATAATTGTGAAATAATTGTTATTCAGTTATACAAGAATCATTTAC
The DNA here is from genome assembly GCA_963277665.1 of Viscum album. Lineage (NCBI taxonomy): Eukaryota > Viridiplantae > Streptophyta > Magnoliopsida > Santalales > Viscaceae > Viscum > Viscum album. Next base: position 620,984,478 of record OY728139.1, read on the forward strand.
TTTAATATGATATCTTATATGATCTATTAACATTGATTTGTAAATAATATCTTAGAATTATCGTCATTTCGGGTGTTAATGGGTTCATTTTACTTTATATTCTTTGTTATGTGAGCCATATTCATTATTAATGGGATGTATATTATTCATATCCAGAATGATATAAAGTCCTTAGATACTATTTTTAAATCATCAAATTATAATTATACTTGAATGGATATGATGGAGAATGAATCTCATCGCGTTCGTGGAGACGGTAGTCCGTACGTACGCACGAGCGACAATATCATTCTTTTGATATTAAAATAATATATAATTGGATGGTATATCATATATAAATAATCATAATCATGTTATATTTATTATTTACATGAGTTACACATCATTATTATACCCATCCAAATAATAATATATTGAATAACAATTACACCACGACGTGGAGACGGTAAGCCGTACGTACGCACGTATGGTGACATGTTATTCAAAGGATGGATAGAATACTGAATATGGTTGTAACATATTTATAATAACATAATAGTATATATATGATACTAGAGTTATTATTTTATAATGGTAATAACAAAGAAAGAAGAATTGGAAGAAGAAAGGAACTTGAAAAGGGGTGGTGAAAACATTACCTCTTCTTCGGGTTCTTCCTTTTGATTTGATCAAAAGGGCTCCTTAGGTTGGCTTTCCGATCAAACTAAGGCCTCTAGGTTGTAGTGAGGTATGTTGAGATAGTAGTTTGGCAGGTTTTGGGCGAACCAAAATGTTTTTAAGGTGTGAAGAAATGAGAAGGAGTAGTGCCCTTTTATAAGAGGGGTGAGGGGTACCTTTGGAAAAGCTAGAAATATTAATTTATAATAAATTCATATTCGGTTTATAATGGCTCGAAAGTTTATTATTAAAATTTTAAGGTGGGTATAGGTCGAAAACCATTCATCCAATAGAATATAGACAGGTTTGGGACACTATATTAACCTTATCTTTTTGTTTTAACTCTTAGTTATTTAGTTTGACATTTACCATGTCACTTTGAATTTTTATATTATATAGTTAATAAACATACTATATATATCCACTAGACCCCCAAGTGGTCCATTAATGATATAACTATCATTATATAAGTCTCTTGGACGAACCTTATATTTTTAGGAATTTAATATCAATTAATAATATAATATTTGTTTTAAAAACTCGTTTTTGTCAATTTTGACAGTATTCAATAGTTGATTCTTTTGAAACACATAAAAGAATGATTACTTCGAACAAAGTTAATTAAATAAATCCTAATATGTCATATTAACCTAGAAAATTAGTTTAATTCAATAAAAGTCTCAAATTATATTTATTTGGGTATTTATAATATCAATTATTCTAATTTTTCACTATTATGGTAATTACTGCATCACCATTGTGTCATAAATAAATTAACTTATTTAATGTCTAAATATTATAAATAAAATATCATTATTTAATAAATCTCTTTATCTTTCTAATGAATATTTATAGTCTAAAATCCAACATATATAACCCTATGTAAAAATTGTTTTTCTAAAAGATATATGCTTGTGTCATTTTTGTATTTATTTTAACTTAATTAAAATAAAGTTTCATTATCACTTACAAGTGGATCCATGGGGTCCCAAAATCGACCCAAAGATGCCCATGGTCGACCATGTATTAACCAATAGGTTTAAGACACGTTTTAGGGTAATTTATTATTATTATAATATTATTCTTTAACCTTTGTTTACCGGATTTACCTTTTAACCATGGTAAATAAAATATTTACCGAAGTAATTATCCAGAATGTCTAAAAATAAAAGTTACCTATTTAAAAAATTTGAACATCCTGATTCCAAATATGGAATCCATTTTTACATTTTCAAAACACATAAGTGGCAGAAATTAATTTAAAATTAATTCCCGTTGTTAAAACAAAAAAGTGTGTTTTTAAGAGATAATAACTATCAAAAGATTGGCACTTGTTTATGTCTGGTTTAAATGTGAAATTATGTTAAATGACCCACTTTGTATTACATGGTAAAAATATATTCTAAATGTACTTTAAAACCACTCAAATTCATAATATATCACTATTAATTATTTTGATTAAAAAAGTTGTTTTTAATTAAAATTTAGTAATTTTCACTATTCATTAAAATATGAAAGTTATCTGAAAAGTACCAAAATTTCACCCTAGGATAATTTTGATATTCAAAATCCAAAAATGAAGTCCATTTTTAGAGATATAATTCATAAAATTTCAAAAAGTAGGTATTACTATTCATAATGGCTAGTTTGATTTGTTGTGGTGTGTTAAAATCTCGAAGTTGCGTACAATGCACGCCATTGCATTATTAGAAGGGAAACGTACCGTGGAAGCTTGGGGTGTTACATTCTCCCCTCCTTCAATAAATTTCATCCTCTAAATTTTTAAAATTGCGCTTGGGAATATAATGGAAAGTCCCACATCAGAAAAAGAGTCAATAAAACTATCACTTTAAAAGAAAGAAAGAGAGGTATAAAGGTCATCCAAGATAACCCATACTCAGATTCCATATAGGAAAACATGGATATAGATGATAAACTAAGTGTAAAGTTCTGATGAAGAGAGATAGAAATCATGATCAGGATAAATTTAACAATAAGAAAACCACAAACTTGTGTAGGGACAAACGGCCATTAGTCTCCTAGTAGGAAAGTAAACAGACAACATTTTTTTTGTTTTAAGTTACATTACATAAGGATGAGGAATTAATTTATGATATTGACTAAGAACATAAAGAAATATACTTAATTTTTAAGTAGAGTTTCATTATTTAATAACTTTTTACCACTAACTTATTTTTTTGAATAATGAGTATTCAAGAAGACTTGGTCATAATAAAAGAGCTAGAATAAACTTCTATAGAAATACATAATCCATGTAGTATAAACTATATATTTAACTTGTCTTTAGAGGTTAATCAAAACCAAAATGGTTAGTATAAGATCTGATGATCCCCCAAATGTATATTCCATTTGAGAAAGAAAAAAATACTAATCTTAAATTCTAAAATTAAACCAACAATACCCCAAAGTTAAATAAATACCATTCAATAACAAATTTTCCTTAAAATCCTTCAATATAATCCAAACTAATATTGAAACCCAAAACTTATAAGAATGTAGTCTTCCACATTAAATTGTATCTCCAAATGACATCATATACTCTTAAAGTCGCATACTTAAAAGTAATTAACCTAATCACATATTCTTTATTATAGGTTAATCATTTCCATAAATAACCCAAATCACTATAGATCCACAATAAAAAAATAGATAAAAATCCACCATTACTCCTCTAATGAAATCCCATAGTATTCTATTTTCCTTGGACATAAAGTGTTCCCAAAGAAGTGAACATCTTCCAAAACAACATTTATCACTTAATCACCAAATCATTTTCCTATACTAAGGGTATTCATTTGATAAGACATAAGAACCCAAATCAATATATTATTGATCCATAAAATCATTTAACTAAAAAAAGTCACACTAACCAGGGATTTCACGTAGTCCAGTGGTAGTCGATAAATCCCAATCGCACTTTGGTTGTTGGTTCGATTCCCATAGCTTTGTCCAACGCGACGAGTTGTCACACGGTCTACGTGTTGTCCTTTTTCAAAAACTATATTTTATAATATTACAAAAATGAGCTAAATTCATCAAAATAACATAATTTAACCACAAATGTTATATCATACATTGAATTTTCATCCCAAATTATAATAACTTATAATTCTCTCAAACCCCAATGATCATATAAAACCAAATGGTTATTTATACCTATATACACAAGAGAAGAGACAATTCTTCCTCAAATATCATTCTCACATGGCAAACTGCGGGGTTACAAATACAAGGGAAAATTATTCCAATGTAAACCCATCAACAAGGAGCGCTAATACTTTTTAAACATTTCTCCGACCATTTATTTCCACATAGCTTCTTCTTTGACCAAGATAATTACCTATAGAATAGGAAATTCACTTGGGTAATGGCCAGGTCTCCTACATTTACGGTAAATGACTGTAAATGGACTCTTGGGACCATTTTTATCTTCTTCCATAGTACTCTTCATTTTTCTTCGGCAATTCTTCACTTTATATCCTTCCTTCCCGCACGTAAACCATTTCGTTGTCCCATTGAGACACTTTCCTGGGTGTCTCCTTCCACATTTCATGCATGATGAAAATTGAGGGTTCTTTTCTCCATCGTCTCCATTGCTGGAGCTCTTATCATTCATCACCTTTCTCTTCCTTGTTGAGTCTGGGAGTTGGTTAATATATATGTTGTTGATCATATTTTTGGAAAACTTATTTGACATAAAGACGATATCTTTTACGCCTATCAATATTCCATTATTTTGCTCATTGCCACCATTGTTCCCACCTTGTACATCATTCTCAAAGTCACTATGACTTCCTTGGAATCCATCCATTGACTAAAACCAGAAAGCATTGTGTGAGTAACAGTAGTCGTAAAATCATTTTGAGATTAACATTTCACCATATTCTCAATTTGAAACATATTAGGATTAACAAAGGTCATTTACTCTCATCTTATATATATATTTCTTAAATCGGTTTGTAAAGAAAATCTAAATTATCCTAAGCATATCTCCCAACAGTGTCGTAACCAAGAGTGCAGCAAGGCCCGTTGTCGTGCACCAGTTCCCGTTCGAGTCTAGCTCAAAGCGGTGTTTTTGGGTTTTAACCTGAGGTACATCTGTGCCAGAGCCGCCTCTACCTGCTCGTATCCAGACAGAGATGTATTGCTCAGAAAGCTCACAAAATCTCTACAATACCAAATTTCTAGGAAGTTCATCTATACTAATCCTCAAAGTTCATCTTAGGTCTACGTGCTCTAATCAGAGTTTATCTAAATCTAGCTTCCAAGGTTTGTACTAAACTTCCTCTGATACCAACTGTAACGCCCCGACCCTAGATACCCAGAGTCGGTGCATTATTACATAACATTGGCATAATCACAAAGGATCAAGTCTCGAAAGACCAATTAGTTTAGTAGTCTTGGAAACACTACATATATTCATAAGTCTTACATTACATCATAAGGTAAAAAAACTACAACAACATCTTGTCTTCATATCCGCACATAATATCCCAACAGGTCATTAATAAATTACTTCGTCATAATCCTGGGATAAATAAAACATTGAAAGCGGTGAGATTAGATGCTCAGTAAGGATAACATTATAGCAGAAGCTTTCATAGATAAGCATAAACACTTAAGGCAGTTTATAGCTAAAACGAAAGCCTTTTAAACTTGAACTTAGACATAAAATGGAAAAGATAAAATAAATTAATGCCATTTACTTACTCACATGGAAATTCTACTAGTCGAATGATCACATGCAATATCAATAACCACTTTCATAATGATGGAATTCAAAATTCCATACTATCATAACCACATAGCCAAGGCCTCATGCCAAGACTACAAATAAGATTTTGCCAAGGCCTTTTGCCAAGGCACTAGATTGTCTCAGGAGACCTACCGATGCATCGAGGAGCAATAGCGGGCTCCACCCGTCACTTACTAAGTCCAATGCATTCCTCATATGAACAGGTTTAAACATAACATAAACATTCATATTAAAACAAGCATACGAAATGTCAATACTTTAACCACAAACCATGAATGGTATAAAAATAGCACATCCACAGTCAAACATAACTCATTAGATACAATATGGAATATTGTATTGTATAACATTAACCTCAATAAAGAATAATTAAGGATGTTGACATAGATGAAAATAATCATCAAAACTATTTGAGAGAAATATACCCCTTTTTCTTGAAATCATTTAACAGTCACACTATTTGTCAAGAAGCCATTTAAAAATAGATTTTTGAATCAAAGTGCCCCATACCACTTTGAAACTTTTAAAAGGAGTTTAAATTTTAAAACTTTAATGTCCATATAAATAAATCCTTAAAACCATTTTTTTAAAGCATGGACTTTAATGAGAAATATTTAGAAGAATAAGTCTTTAAAACATTTAAAAAATGGTATTTTAGTTAGAGTTTCTAACCAAAAGAGAGACACTTGAATACAAATAATTGAGGTAATAAAAACATTTTAATATCATGAGAATAAATGAATTCATGATATACTATGTCAAAGTACATTATATACACCACATAAAAGTGATTTGGTGTATAACAACAAAGAAGTCTCAATGGAATGTAAATTGAGATGAAATCTCTCATAAAGGTCGTATCCTTAGGTTAAGGATAAATCAATGACATAATTATGTGTGAAAAATATAAATACACTAAATATTATTGGATATTCAGTGTAAAACAATCAAAGGACATTCACACATATTCTTATAAAAACAACACCAATGAATTGGATGTTTATCTCAACAAATTGAGATTGAGTAAAAATTACTCTAATCAAGTTCATACCAATGACTTGAGAATATATCAATGGGGTTATTATGTGTATAAAAAGTATATCCACAAAAAGGGGAGTGGAAATTATAACATGATCAAATGAATAGTGATTCCACACATAATCTTGGAGTAAAATAATCAATGAAGTATGCGTAAAGACGAATGAGTGGAAATTGAAATTTCAAATTCCCTTATCGATTTGGTAGCTTACGAAACATACACCCATGAAAGAAGGATAATACAATGAGTATGTAAATATCCATAAATTAAAGTATATTACACAATGAATACAATCATGGGCAGTACACACACCACATGCAATAATTAAGTGGCGAATAATGGAATTCTCACGGAATAAAAAGTGAGATAAGAAACCCCTTACTTTGTACTTTTTCCTTGGTCGACGGTAGGTTAACCTCCTGTATAATGGTGAAATAATTGTTATTGAATTATACAAGAATCATTTACTTTAATATGATATCATATATGATCTTTTAACATTGATTTGTTAATAATATCTTAGAATTATCGTCATTTCGGGTGTTAACGGGATCATTTTACTTTATATTCTTTGTTATGTGAGCCATATTCGTTATTAATGGGATGTATATTATTCATATCCAGAATTATATCAAGTCCTTAGATAATATTTTTAAATCATCAAATTATAATTATACTTGAATGGATATGATGGAGAATGAATCTCATCGCGTTCGAGGAGACGGTAGTCCGTACGTACGCACGAGCGACAATATCATTCTTTTGATATTAAAATAATATATAATTGGATAGTATATCATATATATATATTCATTATCATGTTATATTTATTATTTACATTAGTTACAAATCATTATTATACCCATCCAAATAATAATATATTGAATAACAATTACACCACGACGTGGAGACGGTAAGCTGTACGTACGCACGTATGGTGACATGTTATTCAAAGGATGGATAGAATACTGAATATGGTTGTACCATATTTATAATAACATCATAGTATATATATGATACTGTAGTTATTATTTTATAATGGTAATAACAAAGAAAGAAGAAGTGGAAGAAGAAAGGAACTAGAAAAGGGGTGGTGAAAAAATTACCTCTTCTTCGGGTTCTTCCTTTTGATTTGATCAAAATGGCTCCATAGGTTGGCTTTATGATCAAACTAAGGACTCTAGGTTGTAGTGAGGGAAGTTGAGAGAGTATCTGCGCAGTGTTTGGCCGAACCAAAAGGCTTTTACGGTGTGAAGAAACTAGAAGGAGGAGTGCCCTTTTATAAGAGGGGTGAGGGGTACCTTTGGAAAAGCTAGAAATATTAATTTATAATAAATTCATATTCGGTTTCTAATGGCTCTAAAGTTTATTATTAAAATTTTAAGGTGGGGATAGGTCGAAAACCATTCATCAAATAGAATTTAGACAGGTTTGGGTCACTGTATTAACCTTATCTTTTTGTTTTAACTCTTAGTTAATTAGTCTGACATTTACCCTATCACTTTGTATTTTTATATTATATAGTTAATAAACTTACTATATACGTCCAAGAGACCCCCAAGTGGTCCATTAATTATATAACTATCATGATATAAGTCCCTTGGCCGAACCGTAGATTTTTAGGAATTTAATATTAATTAATAATATAAAAATTGTTTTAAAAACTCTTTTATGTCAATTTTGACACTATTCAATAGTTGATTTTTGTGAAACACATAACAGAATGATTACTTCGAAAAAAGTTAATTAAATCAATCATAATATGTCATATTAACCTAGAAAATTATTTTAATTCAATAAAAGTCTAAAATTATATTTATTTGGGTATTTATAATATCAATTATTCTAATTTTTCACTATTATGGTAATTACTGTATCACCATTGTTTCATAAATAAATTTACTTATTTAATGTCTAAAAATAATAAATAAAATATAATTATGTAGAAAATCGTTTTATATTTCTAATGAATATTTATAGTCTAAAATCAAACATATATAACCCTATGTAACAATTGTTTTTCTAAAAGATATATGCTTGTGTCATTTTTGTATTTATTTTAACTTAATTAAAATAAAGTGTCATTATCACTTACAAGTGGATCCATGGGGTCCCAAAATCAACGCAAATATGACCATGGTCGACCATATATTAACCAATAGGGTTAAGATACGTTTTAGGGTAATTTAGTATTATTATAATATTATTTGTTAACACTTGTTTACCGGATTTACCCTTTAACCATGGTAAATAAAATATTTACCGAAGTAATTATCCAAAATGTCTAAAAATAAAAGTTACCTATTTAAAAAAATTGAACATCCAGATTCCAAATATGGAATCAATTTTTCCATATTCAAAACACAGAAGTGGCAGAAATTAATTTAAAATTAATTCACGTTGTTAAAACAAAAAGCTTGTTTTTAAGAGATAATAACTATCAAAAGATTGGCACTTGTTTATGTCTGGTTTAAATGTGAAATTATGTTCAATGACACAAATTGTATTACATGGTAAAAATATATTCTAAATATACTTTAAACCCACTCAAATTCATAATTTATCACTATTAATTATTTTGATTAAAAAAGTTTTTTTTAATTAAAATTTAGTAATTTTCACTATTCATCAAAATATAAAAGTTATCCGAAAAGTACCAAAATTTCACCCTAGGATAATTTAGATATTCCGAATCCAAAAATGAAGTCCATTTTTAGAGATAGAATTTATAATATTTCAAAAAGTATGTATTACTATTCATAACGGTTAGTTTGATTGGTTGTGGTGTGTTAAAATCTCGAAGTTGCGTACAATGCACACCATTGCATTATTCGAAGGGAAACGTACTGTGGAAGCTTGGGGTGTTAAAATAACTATTACATATCTGAAGAAGTCTCTATCTTGGTAAAATTTTTCAAATATAATTCCAAATAAAATCCATAGAAAATACCAACCATGATGATGGTGAATAGGCAGTCAAATCTATATAGTATAATGATAAAATTAACAATCTATTAGTAAATAATAAACATGATTCCTTGAAAAGTATTCTACGAAGTGAATATACCTTATTCAAGAAATAATGAATGTATTCCATCTTGTTATTATCTCAAAAACTACAATAATAAAGATTATGTAATGACGAGGTCACTCCTAATGAAGTGAAGAAGTATCTGTCAAGGTTTGAGTCTGATCCATACTCTAATCTTGCACCCAGATTCTAGCTCTCTTCTCTGAGTTGAAACTGTGCAGTGGTTTTTACGGTGTTTTGGGAAGTCAGTTCGAGTAGTCGACAGTGTCCCCATAGGTGTATCTTGTGGGTGATTCTTCTTCATCTTCAGATTTAGCTAGGCTGACAAAAGATTTCTTTGATGAATATTTTGCGTCGAGTCAATCAACCATCAACGACGGCCATGGTTTTTTTCACATTTTTTTTAAGAATTTAGTGAATGTGTTTTTCTTGTTTGGCAGTAATCTCATTTGGTGTTATATGTTTGAGACCGCATCGGTGTTTTGATGATGATTGTGTTCAAAGAGCCTTTGATTATGATGGTTCTTTTTCTAGAATATATTTCTCTGATTATCAGCTCTGGTGTTTTTATGATGATTATGGTGACTGGAGGTAATCATGAATGATAGTGACACAATATTTACTTACATGTATGATAATGGCTCAATATATCTTCATATTTGGTGCTTGGGATTATTTTTTTGAAATTTAATTTTTTAATGTCGCATTTTGTGGTTTCCAGATCTCAATGATGGTGTTTTGGTTTCCTCTCAACCATAAAGAAGCTTTCTTGAAAATCAAGAAATAATTTTATGGTGAAGTAATGAAGTATATCACACCTTTTGGGGTAGTGTAACATTAGAAGTTTTTGAATATGATAACACATATAAATATCTAATTTTTTGAAGGTTCATTACAAATAGTCCCTGAAAAGGTATGAATGATTATTTTATCATAATTATTTCTCAAATAATAATTATAATATTAAAGTTATAAATTGATCTTCATCACTGAAAAGATGTTGATGAAGTATATAGTGTTACTAGGATATTGGAGGTCAAGATCATCTTGTTACACAATAATGTTTATAATCTATTTATTGAGAAAGTAAAGGAAATTCAAGTTGAAAATATTTGAGAATTTTTGTGTTAGTTGATATCAACAAGTATTATCAACATAGATACATGTGATCATCCCTTAAGGAAGAAAATTGAAATTGAAAATAATTGGTATCATATTCCATTGATTAAAGAAAACACAATTTTCTAAATCAAACCAAATTATTTTCAACACTGAGCATAGCTCTTATAGGATTAAAGTGGAATGATTCAAGGAAAATTTCTCAAGAATGAAATGATACTGTCATATTGTATATGGTTTTTTATTTATTTTCAACTAATAGGAGAGAGATTAAAATGAGTTCAAGTGTTGAAATTCCATTTTATATAATTTGTATTAATGAGAAATTAAAATGTGGGGATTGATGAACCCACTTTATGTTTGATTGATGTTTTCTGTTAGGGAAGGATGCACATTTTGTGAAATATATAGTATATAAAGTAAGAAAAATTTGAAGGAATTTGTATAACCTAATCATGTTGAAAATGTTCATAAATACCCCATTCAATGAAATATGATTTTTAGTCTATTCTAAATATTACACGAGATTTAAATGATAAGAGTTAATTGTGGGTATTTGTTGATTCCATGGTTCACTTCGTAAAGAAGAACAGTCCCAAAATCTAGTTTCTTGTGTGTGTTGAACTATGTACAATAGATGTGGATTAACGATGCATAAACTGTAGAAATTGTGAGATAATGTTATATTTAAATGAAAATGTAAGTACAACCACAAATGGTTCCTTGGGATGAATTCATGGATGTAAATGGGTTTTTTGAGTATTATAGATGCAACCATTGGATTATTAAATAATCATTCACTGGATGGAAAATCTAGTATGAAGATGTTTCGTTCGGATATTTCATATATATATATATGGTTCAAGTAGATTTTGTGAAAATAATAATTCTATACTTCTTAAAATACATTGACTGAAGTATTTATAATTTTTTAGAAACACTAAATTATGTTACGTAAGTTATATATTCCATTTAAAAATTCGAGATTTGAAAATAAAGTGAATTGGGAAAATCAATAAGTCCTGAAGTCTCCTTATGTTTCATATGACATAATATTGATTTTTATATGACATTGGAAAATTCATATGACTTTACCCTGCTTTTTGTATGAATTCTTAAAAATATAGGCTCAATGGTTTTTTCATATGACATAAAAGTCATATGGAAATAAAGGAATGGATTTCATTAACATGATAGATCCACTAATTACAACATCATACCATCACTAGTTTTTTTGGTCGATACATTGACTATTTATTATCACAGTCGATATTCATGGTTGATCTATTCATTTGGTTAATAGTTTGTACATATATTCACCTTCCAACCTTAAAATAAATCTATAATGTTTGTTGTATATATATGTGGTCGATTGATACAGTTTCTTTTATGCCACATTCAATCCTCATAATCAATTGTTTATGTATTCAATCCATTATGGTCTTGTGTTATCTTTATATGGTAGATCCCATTGTGGTAGCTTCATACAGTTGATATGTACATAGTGAATTTATGATGGAATGACATGAAAAAATAAAAAATCATCCAAATTCAAATACCTGAATATAAATTCAATGAGATGATGACTAGAACAAATCTCCATGATTAAAAAACACAAATTAATAGTTATAGAAGCATTAATTTTTAATTTATGATCATTATTTATTTAATAAAATTTCAAAGAACAATATGAAATTTATTTTTCTATAATTTGAATATTTTGATGAAACTAAATTAAATTGATTATTATGAGATTTTCTTCATGAATCAAACATTATGATAATGGGAATTGACCATGATTCGGGATTAAATAAAAGGGAATGGACATACCAAGGGAGATATGGTTCTTGAAGAAATCCAAAATGTAGAAACACGAAGCCGTGTTAATGTAGATGTTTTCTATTGAAAATTTATACATGGATAATTGGAGGATTTGAATGAGGAGAAATATAACACCTTGAGATTTTTTGATTTTTTTTAATTTAATTTAATCTTTTGATATTTTCACTTCACGCAACACTGAATACAGATTTTGTCTATTATATAAAAACACTATGTTTGGATTATGTAATAAGCAACACCAGGGGAAGATTTCAGTACAAGAAACACTGACTTGGCTTGCGTTACACGCTACACCGATTTTCGGCGAAAAAAAACCTTCTTATTATAATAATTTAAATATGATAGTTATAACTTAGCTATTAAACTTTTAATATGAACAGCAATAACTAATTTTAAAAAATTACTTATATTGATAATGAAAAATATAATTTTTTGTAAAGTCTTTATACGTTTAAAACAATTGTATTTTCAAAGGGAATGCTTTTCATGTCCTTCTATAGAAAATATTAAAAATCGTTTTAGACACTCTTAAAATTTTATTTTGATAAAATAAACATATTTTTTGAATTATTCAGAAAAAAATTAACTTAGGGAGAATTTTTGTTATTTTTCTAGAAAGTATCAATTTTCTTGAACAGTTAAAACAATGTAATGTTGTTAAAAACCAATATTTTCGGTTAAATTATTATTTTAATTTAAATAGATTTTAATGTAAGAGTAGATAAAAATGAATATATTAGTCCAATGTAGGTCATTGGAATCAATCTTATAAGATAATTAGTTATAAATAATGTAACATCTTGGAATTTTTGTGAATTGTTTTTATATGGAATTATTTTGAGACTGCGAAATATCACAGAACATGATTCCAATGCTTGGAGTGCCCAGAATGATCCGTTGAAAAAAATGTTAATCCTTAAATAGCCCTTGTCAGAGGTTTTCTAGAAAAAGATGAATAACTCTTAAACAAATGCCCAAATCGGAAATCTGAGGGCCCTATTACGTTATGGATGGCAGGTTTACCCTAGGTGCAACTTAAATTATGTATGTGCATTCCCCCAATGAGAAATCCCAAAAATGGAATAACCGTTAATTAAATAATTAAATAATTTTTTTATTTTACAATTGATTATAACTCACAAATGGTGACTCAGATTAGAAATATGAGACAACTAATGAACTTTTGGGTGTATGCTTTCTTTAGGCAGATACTAACATTGGCTGACATGGGCTTCCAGTGGAAGTTAGTTTTTGGTCATAAATAATATAATTATTTAACAACAATTTTGTTATAAAATCATTAAATTCTAAGTGGTAACTTTGATTGAAAATCCGAGAGTACCTTTGATCTTGTGAGGTTATTTTCCCCTTAGGTGGAACCAAACCTCGACTGGTGCAGGTTGAGGGTGATTATTAATAATTGTTTGATCATTTTTATGTACATTCAGTTAATGTGTGGACAGATAATTCTATCTTTTGAACTGGTGATCAAATTAACAATATGAAGGCACCATTAAATACACAGGGCCATGATTCACTTATGGGAAGCTTAACTTTGACTGGCAAGGATCAGATGAAAAAGTTAATTTTTTTGAATTTACAAAAAAATAATAAAATAACTTTTTTTATTTTTTTCTTTGTGCAACTGTTGGACAAATAGAGTTGGGAATGCAGTGCAACGTAAAAACCATTTAATGTCTTGACTCATAATTTATCTAACCACACATTTGGGAGATTTAAATTAATGTGTAACCACACTGTTGAGATAATTAAATAGGTTCATTAATTACACTCATTAATGAACCTCATTAATTGTGTGGTGCCTTGATCATATCCTACCCTCTTTTTAAATGATGCTCGGGAATGGGTTTTTAGCTCACAAGAGGGGAGACTCTGAGGATGTGAAGGGACAACTTCCACCAACCCAGAATGAAGAATCGAGTGATAGAAATTAGAGGAATCAACGAACGACAACAAGTGCCGACTAACACCTTCCAATGTGGACACTTCTTCCTCATCCTCAATGGCTTCCAACAAACTCGAGGTAGGGGTTTTGTTTAAGTTCTGGTGTTTTTCTCTTCCCTCATTCTTGAAAAGAATGATAAATCACGAAATGAGTATAAATTTATATTTAATTTCGATTAAATTATCTCCCAATTGTTATAAATCTAATGTGGAGGGAATGGGGAAAATGAACAAGGCTCGGACCCTCCGCAACTACGTTCATGTTGCGTACTTTGGGGGACGATCTTCCAAATCGTCAGAATCTAGAATCTGGGAGCTACATAGCAACTTTGGAATCCAAAGAGGCCCGAAGGCATGAGCGGAATGGAAAATGGACCACTGAATCCCACCCAATGGCCCGAGGACGATTTGTTGGCATAGCGCCAGTGCACAGACGCCTCCAACAGTCACCGACAAGCTAAGGTTACGGCCGGCGCACAACGACCATAGAGGGGAGTGGTGTAACATCCCATGAATTTAAAATTTGATTTAGTATAGAATTCATGGGTCATTAATTCTCTAAAGAACCAATTTTTTATAACCTATCCATGTAAACATGTGTTTGTCACTTCTGTGATGTGAATTTGGAAAATCAGACTTAAACGATTGGGATAAGTAATTTATTTGGAGTCTGATAAGAAAAACATAACTTTTTTGTGAATAGTAATCTACCCTTATGAATAGTAACACACCCTTATGAATTGTGATATACCCTAATTAATATTAACCTTACATATGATAGTATATAATTAATATTCAAGTTGGAGTACGATATACCTATGTTTTGGAATAAGTAAATAAATGTTTTAAAACAATTTTTTAAGATTAAATTATGATTTTAATTAAATACTAAATTAATCATATTTAGAAAATATTTTTGAAAAATGGAAATAATTTTTGGATTCTACATGTTGGAAAATTTTTGGGGTGAATTTTTGGGATTTTTTTGAAATACATGAATTTTTTGATAAATCGTGAAATACCATAATTTACAAAATATGCTAAATATAAAAATTATCGAGTCATGTGTGATGTTCTACTGAAGTAAGATCAATTGATTCGGATTCAAATGATAAAATAACTATTTTTGGTCATGGAAGACTCACTATTCCTTTTCTTATGGAGAAATAATAAATTAATGAATATAAAATGAAGAAATCCCATCTCCCCTCCACTAAAAAACCCAACATCACTCAATCTTCTCTTCACTCCTCTCAAGCCTTGTGACTTTTCCAAATTCTGTCAAAATATCCTCCCATCCTCCTCTCCCAAGACCAGAAATCTTTGGTCTCATAAAAGGACCCAAACCTTTCCCTTAAAGAGGCTCTCAAAGAAGTTTGGTTCAAGAGGTAGATTCATCTTTCCAATTCTTTGTGTTTCCTTTCAAGTTCATTTGATTTCTTTTTCTGTTATTACCTCTCCTTATCCATATGTAGTGATTAATACAATAACTTACATGTACTGGAAATTTTTCATGATGGGTAAATAAGTTATCATCATCTCTTCCTTTTACCTTCTTTTATAGTAGTAGCAAGGACACCATCAGAGATGTGTCAATTTACCACATTAAAGGACGGTGGGTTTCGATTTCTATAATCATTATCAATTATGGTCATGAAAATATTATTCATATGGTTTAACCAGATTATTATATATGTAATATACCCTATATAGGGTTCTAAAATCACTTTGTAAAAATGGTATTAAGTTATCAAGAAATATGAGTTCGTTGTAATCAAAACCTAAAAATTAACTGAAACAAGTATCATTAATGTTCTATATAATATTTCATCCTCATTCCATGCAACCAAATTAAATAAATTACCAATAACACCTATATATTATCATAAATAATATGTGAATATAATTCTTAATATTTGCATCCATTCCACAGGAACTCCATTACTTAAGAACAAGTGAACTGATTATGAAAAAAAGAAAACGAACACTACGGAACGACGAAATTCAAAATAATAACTTAACAAGAAGGGAATAAATGAGGTAAACATAATTATGATAAAATAAATACCTTTCTAAATAGGTATTAATATAAATTATTAATAAGTTTAATTTCATATCACAGGACCTTAATATCAAGAGAGGAACACATTCAGACTTATGGTAAGGTGTTTCTTCATCCCAAATCCATTTTTCTGAGATATTCTGTATTCCCTACTATTAATTATGTATGGTGAATTTATACATCCCATTGATGTTTCATGTCATGAATCTATTTATTATCATGGTATTAAATGTATCATTTTAATATTATTATTTTTGGTGCATATGAATTGATTGATTATAATGTTGTGAGGGATTTCCACCAGAACTCCCATTTTTATTGGGGTTAGTTTGATTGTATAATTACCTCGATGAAATTATCATGTATTATTATGTAATAATAATAAATTATGTGGGAGTATTATATATATGTTTACCAACCATAACCCTTCCTTATTTTATGTATTGTTACATGTTTTAAATGAAACCATCAAAACAGTTTCCAAAATAGAAGCTCGATTCAAGGGAATTTCTAAAATTCTTATCTATTTTTATGGGAAGTAAATAATATGTTTTTGGAAACCATTATCTTTATAAAATAACTCATTTTATTATTAATATGATTTCCTATTTTTCTATTGTTTTTATAAAATGATTTACCAAATGAACTCTTTTTCTCAAAATAAAGAGTGTTTATCTCGAGAATTGTTTAATGATATAATAAGAGTATTTTTGTCTGATTCGACACTCTTGTTGATTATAATGTATTATTGGGTTTAATAGTTTTTGATTTCATCTACCATTGTTTATTTAATGGTTTGTGACTAATTATATTTTTGGTGTTCTATCTTAACAAAATTCACCATATTAGTTGGAATGGATAGTGTTTTAGGTTCAATTATTGGGGAAATTTAGTTACGTTTCATATGATAATTTCAATATGAATTTATATGTTGTTTATGTTTATACATGCTCATATGAGTAATGAAATTGACTTATTATGTGACGAATGGGGCTCGCTATAGCCCCTCGATGTATCGGTAAGTCTAATGAGATAAATAAATGTGGAATTGGTTGAGGCTTTTCCCAATGTGATATATGGATTTTGGCTGAGGTCTAAATCATTTTTAGACGTTTTGGCCAAGGACTTGACAAAATGTTTCAGAATGTCTGGCATATGCACTTCCCTCATTATGAAGCTAGAAATAGAAAGTGCATGTGGTTATTCGACTTGTAGAATACCCAGAGTTATGTTTTATTAAGAAATTATTTACTCAGCTCTTATTCCTACCATAATGTGTTCATGTTTTTGTTAAAGGAACATGTTTTTATGTATTAAACTTGCCCTGTGATTATGTTATGATATATTCCGCTGTATTTATTACCCTTACTAAGCTTTTTAGCTCTCCCATTTCATTTTCTTTTCCTTCCCCAGGTTAAGTAGAAGAGATAATTTATTGAGTTTTCAAGGATACAGTTTATTAGCTATTGTTATATATCATATTTTGTTTCATTTGAAAATGTAAAATGGGTTCCATGTTTGTATATAGTTTCTTCAAGACTAATAAATGTCTCGGTCATTCAGGATTCTTATTCTTTGTTTATATACCAATGTAAAAAATAAGGCATTGGCTTCAGGCAACTGGGGTCGGGTCCTTAGAGTTGCTATCAAAGGAAGTTTAGTAGAAACATTGGGAACTAGATTTGAAAAATGTATGTTAAGGAACAAAGACCTATGATGATCATTGATGATAAAAAACAATGCAATCCAAGAATTTAGGTATGTAATATATTAAGTGTATCTTTCTAGAAAATACATCCCTATTTGGATACATACAAGTAGAGGTGGCTCTGGCACAGATGTATTGAGGAGTGAAAACTCAGACAATGAGTTTCGAGCGTGACCTAGGGTATACTAGTACACAACAATGAGCCTTACTTCACTCTTTGTTTGAAACTCATAGGGGATATTCTTAGGATAATTCACATTTTATTTTCCCACCTTATTTGGGATTTTTTTCCCCACTGTAACCAAAGAATATGGTTCTAGGATTTATGATGCTTAAATTTATGCTATGTGTTAGGGCCAATAGGGGCCTATATACCCTAATAGGGGGGGTGAATCAGGGTATGGATATTCTTTTTCAAAGTTATTCATGCCCCACTGGATCTTGACCACTTTATTACAAGGGTCAGTTTGTTTTCTCTTGTGTGATTGTTATGATCAGTTCTTTTCTGGTTTGCCTGATGATGATGCTTTGAATGCAACGCAGAGAAGCGACCAGGCAGACAAAGAGATTTTTACTTGGTTCACCCGCACTGGGCTACGTCCAAGGAGCATACGCTGACAAGTTGCCGGTCATACCAAATTCCACTATTCCTCACAAGATGTGGATACAAAGTTCGGGCTAGAACACCTCTATGCCTAGGCTCACTGCCTTTACAAAATTTAGGTTCAGCTCACTGCTTTCCCAAGGGTCACTCCCTGTTTCTCTCTCTATGGCTCACTGCTAGTGGAGAGGATCACCTTCTACCTCTTCCTAAGCTCACTGCTCTTGGAAGGGATTCACTCGCAGTTTATAGACCTGTAGGTCTCTTCATTTTCATGACTGCACGCATCCTTAACTGATGATGGATGCTCTGTTAATGTCCAAATTTCATCCACTGATTAATACCTCTTTGCCTCTGAACACTGGGAAACTACCTTTGGAAAGTACCTTCGCAAAGCAGACTACTTCCCGAGGCTTCCAATTTCGTGAAGCTCACACAAGCCTTTGCGAAGCTCTTGCCTTTTTGTGAAGCTCTCTCATGAAGCTCTCTCGTGAAGAACTCCCGCGAAGCTCAACTCGTTGAAAAGAAACTTCTCTCACGAAGCTCACTAAGCCAACACGGAGCACACAACTTTCGTGGAGCTACAATAGCCGCCGTGAAGCTCCTCTATCGTGAAGCTCACTGGCTCCGCGAACTACCTTCGCAAAACGAGAGAAAATGATTTTCTCTGAAAAATATCTCTACTTCTCTCGAGGGGGTCGGCCTCTATTTATAGGCGATTCCACCGACCCTCGTCCCTTCCGCGCGAAGTCAACGCCACGTCATCTCAAATCGTGAAGCTCCAAAGATTCCGCCAGAATTCTGTCCAAATCGCGAAGCACCACGGCACCTTTCCGTTCGTGAATCTTGATGTAGTCGCGAAGAATCACAATCAACATACCTTCGTGAATTCTCCATGAAACTCCCTCGTGAAGCCCTTCACTGACGCGATGCGCTTCAACCTCTGCCGTTCATGAAGCATGATGTAATCGTGAAGACTCACCGCCTCCATTATTCTGGTCTTTACGATTTCCAAACCATGCATCCTATCTTCGCGAAATTCATGCCGTTGCCGTATTAAAATATGATCTTCTTGGAAATCCTATTTTCACGATACTCACCAAATTCCAAATTTTGGACCCCAAAAATTTGGCAAACACTGGGAAACTATGCCACCTTGTACTGCTCTTTTGTACCACCTCCAGATCGTCCTTTCCTTTTTCATAGTTCTTTGTCAACATGGAATGTCAACAACTTCTCGGGAACTCAACAATTCTCCATGGAAACCTGCTTTGTCAACAAACACAATCAACCCAAAAAATACTGCAATGTTACCTTGAGGGATTTTTTCCCAACACTATGTGTTATACCATGTTCAGAGTTATGAAGATTTCATAATTTTATGTGCTAATATATAATGGAAATGATTAGATATGGAATCTAACAGAAGGAATGATAACTTCACCAATGCATGGGATGTGAAGAGTAAGAAGGATCGTATCTCTAATACTCTTAAGAAATATTTTCAAAGGAATATAGTCTCCCATATATCCTCATCATATGATGAAATAATATCATGTGTTAACATGTTATGTAAAGACTTATCTGAGTCCTATGAATTTGAAGAGAAGAAAAATATTAAGATGATGGTAGAGAGATACAGGGACAATGGGAAGAAGGGAATGTATTGTTTTCCAACATGTTATAACTATGGAAAGAATCACCTTGGTAAATGCTTGAAGGGAATGGGTGTTTTTTACAAGTGTAGAGAAAAAGGACACCATGTTCCTGATATAAAGGGTATGAAAATTGTTTCCAAATTAAAATGCTCCAATTTTAAGGAGATGGGACACTATGTGAATCAATGTCCCAATCGTCAAAGGAATATACCCCAAATGATGATTTTGGATAATGAGCATGATATGATGCTAACGTAGTTGAAGTAGAATGATTAACATTCCTAGTCAAGAATCATGCCATTTGTATTGTTTGTCAGTAATGTACTGGTTGTATGAATTATGAGATATATAAGCATTGTACTGCAGTACTCTTTCATTAAGGATTTGAGGTCATATAATGAATGGTACAATGGAAAAGTGATACATTGGAAAGTTAAAATTTTTAGCAAAAAAATGATTAAGGGAAAGAAAACACATAATATATATGATGTTGAGATAATGATGAATAAATGATTGATTTGGATAAGTATTGACTACCTTGGAACTGATTATTGACTTTTCAAGAAGTGTTCCATGCAATCATCAATGAAGTTTACTTAACTTTTGTATTTAAGGAATATATCCATAAACATGTATCTTACTTATGGAATATGGAGGAATTTACATTTCCAATATGGGTTTTATGATAATTCAGATGTTATGATATTTAAAAAGGATGCATGAGAAAGTTATCCACATGTTTGTAATGTGAATTTTATAACTACATCTTCTTGATTAAGGGTTAATGATAAGTTCATCTTGGAAATTTAGAGGACATCATTATAATATGTTAAATCACTGTATTTTGGAAATTTATAACCATTTATAAATTGATTTCAGTTGATCATTATATTATCTTTTGGAGGTAAATGTATTTATTAACCAAATGGTGTAACCCATGCTATGTGATGCGGTATAGATAGTTAAACTACAATAAAAGGATGAGTTTATAAGATGAATTGTATTTTTATAATCTTATAGAGTGGAATAATTCCTCAACTCGAGGAAAATAATATTAAATAAAATCGTTTCCTATTAACATTATCATTGATAATATCGATGAATATTTAATATTTTATAGTTTTTTTGTAAGCAACATTAATTGGAACATGTCCTCTATAATGTTCCATCAGAACAACATAGTTAGATTTTTTTTCCATGTCCTGTTTTTTTCATCCTACTAATTTCAACTCATTCAAAAGAATACTTTTTTGGGTGACCATATCATCTCCATTAACCTTTTTTGGAGGATATTGTATTAGCCCTATTTCTGATGTGGGTTTCCATAAGTGGATTTTCAAGTATCAACTATTAACTTTCAATATTCAATTTCAAATTTTGAGGATGAAATTTTCCTAATGAGGGGATAATGTAACACCCCAAAAATTTAAAAATATATTTATTATAGAATGCATGGATAATTGAGTCTCTAAAACACCACTTTGTTATAATATAGCCAAGTAAACATATTTCTGTCACTTCTGTGATGTGAATTTTGAAAATCTAACATATAAGGTTGTGATGAGTAAGTTATTTGGAGTCTGAGAAGGAAAAAATAATTTTTGGTGGATAGTAACCTACCCTTATCAATAGTGACATAACCTTATTAATAGTGATATACCCTAATGAATATTAACCTTACTTATGATAGTATATAGATAATATTAATGTTGGAGTATGATATACCAATGTTTTGGCATTAGTAGATAAAAGTTTTAAAATTGTTTTTTAGAAAAAATTATGATTTTAATTAAATATTAAATTAATAATATATAGAAAATTATTTTTGAATAATTTACATAATTTTTTGATTCTTCATGTGGAAAAATGGTTGGTGTGAATTTTTGGGATTTTTTTGAAATACTTGAAATTTTGATTGATAGTGAAATACCATAATTTAAAAAATAAGGTAAATACACTAATAATAGAGTCACGTATGATGTTTTTATAATGTACGGCCAATTGATTCGGAATCACATGATATAATTACTATTCTTGGTCATGGAAGATTCACTATTCCTTGTCTTTTGGAGATATAATAAATTAATGAATATAAAATTGATAAATCCCCTCTCCCCTCCACTATAAAACCCCCCATTACTCCCTCTTCTCTTAACTCTTCTCAAGCCTTGTGCCTCCTCCAAATTCTGTCCAAATATCTTCCCAACTTCTTCTCCCACGTTCAGCATGCCTTGGTCTCACAAAAAGAACAAAACCTACTCTTTAAATAGGATCTCAAGGAAGTTTGGTTCAAGAGGTAAATTCCTCTTTTCAATTCTTTGTCTTTCCTTTCATGTTCATTGGGTTTTTATTTCTATTATTACTGTTCCTTATCCAAATTTTGTGATAACATCAGTACCTTACATTTACTGGACTGTTTTCATGATAGTGGAATAAGTTACCATCATATCTTCCTTTTACCTTCTTTTATACTAGTATTAAGAATACCATCTAAGATGTGTCAATTTACCACATTCAAGGACAATGGGCTTTCAATTTCGATAATCATTCTCTATTCTGATAATTAAACCATTCTTATTATGGTTGAACCAGATTATTATATATGTAATATAACTTATTTAAGTTTGTGTAATCCATTTTTACAAATTTTATTATGTAATAATAAAATATGAGTTCGTTGTATTCAAAACCCACAAATCAACAAAAACAGTTACCATTATCGATCAATATAATAATTCATCCAAATGACATTAAACCAAATTATATAAATGGCCACAAACAACTATTGATTATGAAAAATAATATTCGAATTCAATTATGTATATTTACCTCCATTCCACATGAACTCCATTACTTAAGAACAAGTGAACCAATTATGAAAATAAAGAAAAAGAACACTGTAAAATGTTGAAATTCAAAATGATAACTTGTCTAGAAAATCATAAATGAACTAAAAAATTATGATAAAATTAAAAAATTCCTAAATAGGTTCTGAAATAAGTTATTAATAAGTCTAATTTCATATTCCATGACCTTAAGTTCAAGAGAAGGACACATTCAGACTTAAGCTAAGAGGTTTCTTCATTTCACTTCCATTTTTTGAGATATTCCATATTCACTACAATTACATTTGTATAGTGTATGTATACTTCCCATTGATGTTTCATATCATTAATATCTTTATTATCATGGTATTTAATGTATCATTTTAAAATTATTATTTTTGGTCATATGAATCAATTGATTATAACGTTATACGGGTATCCCACCTGAACTCCCATTTTTATTCAGGTTACTTGGATAGTCTAATATCCTCGATAAAATTATAAGGTATTAATATTTAATCCTAATAAATTATGTGTGAGTATTATATATATGTTTACGATCCATAACCCTTCTTTTTTTTATGGATAGTTACATGTTTTAAAAGAAACTTTCAAAACTGTTTCCAAAATTACAAGCCCGACTCAAGGGAATTTCTAAATTTCATATCTATTTTCATGGGAAATCTATTATATCTTTTTGGAAACCATTATCATTATAAAATAACTAATTTTATTATTAAAATACTCCCATACTTCACTTCGGGTTTTATACAAAGATTTTTTAAAATAACTCTTCTTCAAAAAATAAAGAGTATTTATCTCAAAAATTGTATAATGATTTTATAAGAGTATTTTTGTTCACTTCAACACTCATGTTGATTCCAATGTATTATTTCATCTAATAATTTATGATTTATTCTACCATTTTTTATTTAATTCTTTATGAATAATTTTATTGTGGGTGATTCATAATAAAACCATTCACTATATTACTTGGAATGGTTAGTGTTTTATATTTAATAATTAGGGAAAACTAGTTAAATTTCATAAGATAGTTTCAATATGAATGTATATGTTGTTTATGTTTATCCCCACTCATATGAAGAATAAATTGGACTTATTATGTGATGGGTGGGGCCCGCTATATCCCCTCGATGCATGTGTAGATCCTAGGAGACAAATAGATGTGGAATTGGTTGATGGCTTTCCAAATGTGATATATAGATTTTGGCCGGGGGAGAAATCATTTATTAACATATTGGATGATGCATTGAAAAAATATTTTAGAATTTCTAGCATATGTACTTCTCTCATTATGAAGAAAGTAAATGAAATTTCATGTGTTTATTCCACTAGTAGAATACCAATGGTTATGTTTTATTATGGAATTACTTACTCAACTCTTATTTCTTCCATAATGTGTTCATGTTTTTGTTAAAGGCACAGATTTTTATATACTCAACATGCCTAATGTTTATGTTATGATATATTTCGTTGTATTGCTTAACCTTACTGAGCATTTAAGCTCACCCCTTTCATTTGTTTTTCCATCCACAGGTTAAGAAGAAGTGATCATTTATTGTTTTTTCAAGTATGCAATTTTATTATCTTTTGTTATATATCATATTATATGTCCTTTCAAAATGTAAAATGGGTTCCATTTATGTATCTAGTTTCTTCAAGACAACTAAAATGATCAATCCTATGGGATTATTATTCATTTTTTATATAACAATGTAATCAAATAAGGCACCGACTCTGGGAAAATGGGGTCAGGTCCTTACAGGTGGCATAGCTTGGTGCCACAGTGGTTGGACATGCGGCCGACAATGGTCGACCATAGAGATGGGAGGCGGCGCGTCGTGGCGCACCGTAGTGAGACAAGGAAAGGCTTAAAGCTGCGGATAATGTTTGGACCTTCTCACTGTGGGTCCCATGGATTATGAGGCAGCACCATGAGGCGCTACCAAATAAAAAATCCGAACGAATCATGATCCATTCGGGATCGAGGGGTCGCGATATCAATGTTGCGGCGGAGGTGAAAGGGGAACCGCTCCCGTTGGGTCCTGATGGTGATGAGGCTACCCTACCTAGTGCCGCCAATTAATGAGCTGAACAGCTCCATTGTGCCATTCGGCATGTGGACTGCACAACCCATGCTCGGGTCACGCCAACTGGCAGGCCAAGCCGCCGCGGCCCAGCCCAGCCAGGGTGGGCCAGACTGTGGCCCAGCGTACCGAACCATCCGCGGCTCGACACAACAGGGCCATGTCGGGTCAGTACTAGGTCGGTTCGAGTCATCCTGAATAGGTTCGGGTCAGCCAAGTCCAGTTTGGGCCGTGCAATCCAACCAGGTCGAACCGAACCGGGATCCTTCACGGGCCCAAATACACTTAAAGTGCCATATCTTGCAAACCAGATTTCTGTTTTATGAACTATCTATGATGTTGGGATCCATGGAGAGAGAACGTCCTTTTGAGACACTCCATAAGAGTCTAGGGGAATGTTGGAGTACATAGGAGTTGGATCAACCATGAATCCAATCGGGCCCTCGGCAATAAAATGCTAATAACTTACAGACCGACCATCCGGTTCACGTTCCGTCTATTGCGTTGGAGCCCTTAGGACACAAAAGATCATAGGATTACATTCATATGAAATCTCTGGGCTTTTGAGGTATGACTTATAGCCTAAGGAGAGGAATGAGGGTGTTTCTTATAGTAATAGTTAGGATGACTACTCCCTTGATGACTGAAGGTGCGGGTATTCCTTACTCCTCTGCTCCGGTAGAGACGGGACTCCCCACATCATGGGTGTGGATTAGTTTTCCACTAATATGGTCTTCCTATCATTGGAGTCGGTACTTACCTATTAGTCTTCTGCGCGTTTCCTCCATACATAACTCACATAGAGTCAGGTACTCCCCTACCAGGTAGGGTGAGGGACCTCAATGTTTGGAGTAGGTACTCCCTTATCAATCCAAGGTGTGGGCCCTCCTTGTGTAGTGTTACAGCTGAGTCAGTACTCCCCTACCATGCTAGGGTGGGGGTCTTCAATCCTAGGGTCGGTACTCCCCTGACGTAATAGGGCATATGTCCACAAAATTGAATAAACTATGATAGTTGTACTCCCCTACGGGGTAGGGTGTGAGTTCTGACATATGGAGTAGTACTCCCTTGTATTTGAGTAGCAACAGGGAGTAGGTCCTTAAGGGGAGTTGGAGCTCCCTCAACAACAAGAAACAATTATGAGGAGCATGCCCCTCCACTTGAGGTAATCGATTCAGAGAGTTGAAATTAGTACTCCCTTGACAAACTAAGGACTGGGCCACTCCTTACTTGGGAGACTGTGCTATCGTGGGTTAGACAAGAGCAGTGCTCCCCCATCAAAACGTATTGTGGAGGAGTGGGCCTCTTCACTTGGTTTCCCTTGTTTTTCCCTTGGGTGCAAGACATTGACTTTGAGTCCTCTAGTGTTGGGCACTAGAGGCAGTTCTAGCAGAAAGTTCCCGATAGAGCACATCCTTTTGAACATTCCTTTAGGAATGGTAGAGTTGTACCTAATGGAGTGCCCCTCTTAGATGGGTGCCATATGGAATATAAAAACACATGGAGATTATACTCTTTATCCTTAAGTTACACTTTGAGACATCTTTGGAAATCCTAAAAATAGCTTGAGGTTGGGACCTTATGTTTCTTTGTGGCTGAGATGAGTATATCTGGACGACCTAGTTATATTAAATGGCATATACATTAGTATAGATGACTATAAATATTCTATGTAGTTTACTTTGTGATTGTTTTTTTTGTATTTTTTACTTTGTGGATTTATGAGAGACCATAGAGGGTCTCGGGGTCCCCTACAGAGTACTGAGTTACTCACCCCTGCATGGGCTTCGCCTGCCTGTGTTGATTCTAGTGCAAACTTTCGATGTTTCGATAGAGGTACTCAGGAAGACGTGAACAATGGACATTATAACAGAGGAATTAGTGTCCTAGGACAAGGAGGGTTCCAGTAGGACTATGAAGATAAGACATACTACTTTGACTTCTAGTAGATTCACTACTCCAGCGATCTGGTGGGATATTCCACATACGGTTGTAGGTGCTCCCTTTATGCCTTTCTATTTTCTATTCATTTTTTGGGCTTTTATACTCGCCTATTTACACAACTCAATGCTTTAATTTATATTGTACTATGGTTTACGATTACTTAGTTTTCACCATTCAACTTTGTGGTTTTTTTTGAGTGCGTGTGTGTATAGGTAGTAAGGAAAATTCCACCCACTTGTAGGTTGATGACTTCGGCACTAGGCGCCAACCCCATGCTTTCTGGAGGCTGGCTTGGGCTACGTCATGACATGATCCCTTGGGGATGGGTCATGAAAAATTGGTATCAGATGTGTTCGGTTCAACATCAATGATTAAGGGTCTGTTGTTTTTGTTGTGAGAAATAGGTTTAAGTGTTTCAAGTTCGGCTTTCAGGCGAGGGACTCTTGTGTTGGTGTGGAGGCTGACATTTTTGTACACCAGGACTCTGGATACCATTTACATGACTGGGTACATAGAAAAAATGGTTGTATGGAAATGAAGGAAATATGCATCTTGTATTGATGGTTGTGATTTCCATATTCCTTCTTGAGTCATCTCTCCAGATATATCCCTATAATCGTGGTATATCTTGATATATCTCAGGATTCCTCCATGTGGATGACCGGATAAGATCTTGATTGAGGTCATGACAACAGCCCACCTAGTGATTAGGCATCCATTTAGGGTCAAGTGATTTAGTTGGCCCCACCGAGTGGTGTACCAGGGTTTCCACCATCCAATGGTCAGAATCTACTACCAACAGTTCCGATAGAGGATGTTCATTGGCTCAATTCCCTACATGAGTTCCAGAGGTAGATACCTCCTAAGTTTTGTGGCGAGATAGATCCTCAGGTAGCTGAGGATTTTCTTGAGGATATTATGCATGTTTTCTTCCTTGTGAGGACACCACCCGACCACATGGAATTCTGGGATACAAGCCTTCTTCTGGGCTCAATAGGAAGATGGTGGAGTCTGATGATTCAGACTCATGACGAGGAGACCATCACTTGGACATATTTGAGTGCCTCTTCAGAGAGGAATTCATTCTGGAGACTTTGCACTCTGTATGCATATAGGACCCACTGAACCTATGGCAGGGTAGCATGACGAGATAAAAGTACTCAACGAAATTCACAGATCTTTCTCACTACTTTGCAGATATGGTGCGACACCCATAATTTCGGGCACAGAATGTGTAGCATGGATTGCGCTAGGAAATCGGGGTATTGGTGATAACTATCATCATTCAGACACATAAAGGGGTACCATAATGAGCCATGGTGGATTAGAGCTTCTTAGAAGAGAAGTAGGTGGATGTGACCTATGGAAGAAGTCAAAGGGTATTGGTGTCTAATGGAGCTGACAGACGAATGGAGATGGGATCACGATATAGTAGGTATTCCCATGTATGGACATAGAACTGTGTGTCTGTGGAATAGCAGCAGTGCCAAGGATCAGATCGGCCACAAGAGAGGCAGTGTTATGCTTGTAATGGATGGGATAATCTTACTAGATATTTCCCAACCCACCTTACTACTAAGAGGGAGATGACTAATGAACCACCTTGGTAGAGACAGTGCTTGGATCATGGAGTTTCGTAAGTTGGCATAGGGGTAGAGGAGTTGGATGAGCAGTAGGGGTGGTCCCTGCAAGGCTCAGGGAGCTAGAGGATGTGGGTGAGGATATCCACACGCATTCGTGGCTCATGAAAAAGAAACTCAAGGAGAAGTTTGAGGTAAGACCTGTGAATTTTATTTTCCTAACATCCTAAATAGACACATGTTCTAGAAATTATTTTTCTGTGAGTATTGTTCTATACATTGAGGTTCTGGTTCGACCGTTGACTTGACCCTCATGCTTAGAGACTCCTGATAGAGGAGACCCACTGATAATCTGGGGGAGTAGTCATGTCTTGTTTTGGCTTTTGGTGAGGCCACTGAAGGTTCTAGGTAGTGGGCCGCTAGACCCCACAATTAGAGATGTATCGCGATAGTTCTTTCTCCACTTGTCATAGCTAAAGAAACATGTTCCAATTGTGGAACGAGGTTGAACAAGAAAGAGTTGGACATAGGAGTGGTTGATCTTCGTATTCCCTCATGGCACGTGCATGGAAGCAGCGCATGAATCATTTTTGGACCCAGTTTGTTCCCATGAGTTTGGGCCTTGGATTTTCGGGGATGAAAAGTCTAATGGTGGAGATAATTTAATGTCACAAAATTTCTGTATTATTTGTTTAATTTTTATGGAATTATTTCAAGACAGTGAAATTTGATGGCACCTGATTATGATGTCCAGAGTTTTCAGAATGATCTGTCAAAAAAAATTTAATCCTTAAATAGCACGAGTTAGAAGAATTCCTAAAAAAGGAGAATAAATCTTAAACAAGTTCCTGAATCAGAAGTCTGAGGGCACTATTACATTCATCACGGTGGGTTTAACCTAGGCGCAACTTACATTTAGTCGGTGCATTCCCTAAGTGAAAAAAAACCAAAAACGGCATAATGGAAAATAAAATATTTAAATAAATTTATTTTAATTTTAAAATTCTTATAATTAACAAATGGTGACTCAGATTAGAAATTTGATACCACCACTGAAATCAAGAATTTATGCTTTCCTTAGGAAGATACTAATATTGTTTGTTGTGGGCTGCCAGTGGATGTTAGATTTTGGCCGTAAAAATAATAATAAATTTACAATTATTTTATAGTCAAATACATAACATATAAACGGATTCCCAGATTAGTATTCTGAGAGTATTGTTGAACTCGTGATGTTGTGTTACCCTTAATAAATTCCTAACCTCGACCGGCGAGGGTCAAGGGTGATTGTTAAAAATATGTTGAACTTTTTTTAAGTTGTGTTTAGTAAACCCATGGGTGGTGAATTCTATCTACCGAACTTGTGCTCATATTAAACAGAAGAGGGCACTACTGAGTCCACAATGCCAGAATTCACTAAAGGTAATATTATCTTTGACTGGAAAGGGTTATATGAAAATGTTAATTTTTGGACTTTGCAGAAAATAAAAAAAGATATTTTTAATATTTTATTTTTTTTGGTTGTGAAATAGTTGGACAAACGGTGTTGGGACAGTAGTGCAACGTCAAAACCATTTAATGTCTTGACTCATAATTTCTATAACTAAAATTTTTGGAGATTTAAATGAATCTATAATCCAATCATTAAGATATTTAAATAGGTTCATTAATTATACTCATTAATGAACCCCATTAATTGTGCAGTGCATTGATCCTCCTCTCCCCTCTATATAAATGATTCTCGAGAATGGGTTTTCAGTATACAAGAGGGTAAACTATGAATAATTAAAGTTTATAATTCCACCAACCAAGAACGAAGATTCCCTTGATGGATTTTATAGGAATCAATGGGCGATGGCAGGCGATGACGAACAACTTCAGACGTGGACACTTATTTCTCATTCGCAGCAGATTCCAACGAATTTAAGGTATATGTTTTGTTTAAGTTCATGGGTTTTTTTCTTCCCTAATTCTTGAAAGTAATGATTAATCATGGAAGTAGTATTATTTTATAATTAGTATTGATTAAATTATCACCCTCTTGTTATAATACTAACGCGGATGGCGTGGGCCAAACGAAAAAGGCCCGGACCATCTGCAGATTCATTCATGTCGCGTTCTTTGGGGGAAAAACATAAAACTCATTAGAATATGGAATTCAGGACACGTGTAGAAACAGAGGAATCCTGTGAGGCCTGTATGTGCAAGCTGAATGAAAAAATGAGCCATCCGAGCCCACCCGGTTGCCAGCGGGAGATTCGTCGGTGCAACGACGCGGGCAACTGAGGAGGGCGGCACCGCACGGTGCATCAACGATTGGACATGTGGCTGACAATATCCGGTCATGGAGATGGTATGTGTCACACCATCACATTCAATAGGTAGACAGGTTGCAGCTAAAAGTTGTGGGATGGGAGGGACCCTCTCTATACGGGTCCTGCGAATAATGAGGTGGGGCGACGTGTCACCGCCAATTAAAAGAGACAAACGTCTCTTCAGCCATTCGGGATCAAGGGATCATGACATCAATGTCTTGGTAGAGGTGAAAGGGGACCCTCTCCCTAAGGGACCCAGGGGTGACGAGGCGGCACAACCGGGTGTCTCCAATCAAGGAGTCGAATCACTACATTGAGCTATTCAGCAAGTGGCATGTGCACTGTCACGACCCGCCCTCGGGGCCCGTGCTGTGACTACCCCAAGCCCGCCTTCCATAGGCCAGGGGCTGGCGACTAGCACCAAGGCCTAAAATCCCAGTAAAAAGGGAAGGCATTGCCTTAAATAAGTAAACAAGCACCTCAGAGTAACAAGCGGAAGTAAAGAAGTACACAAAACTAGAACAACTGTACTGAAGTAAAGGGGCCGGAAATACAAGCCCAACTGTAAAGTAAAGTACAACTCAATCCACAAAGAAGAGTAACAGTAAATCCACACAGGATATCAGTACAAGTCCACACAGTTTATAACAAGTTTATGAAATCAACGGATAACCATTACCCAGGTATATGCCCATACATATACCTAAGTTATCAAGCGACCCATCTCAATCATGAGGAAACACAAAGATCATTGACTCGGCTCAAACTAGGATTTTCATTATCGAAACCATAGCTGCTGAAGAGCCCCGTCTCTGAAGTGTGCAGTAGTCCTGTCACGACTCCGAGGTACTTCTCACTAACCTATGACTGCTGAGGTACTCCTCCTGTCGAGTACTGCGGGTCTGCTGCCAACTACTGGGCGCTCCGTCCACTGAGGGTCTGCTGCCAACTACTGGGCGCTCACCCAAATAGCCTACTAAGGTACTCCTCCTGTCGAGTACCGCGGGTTTGCTGCCAACTACCAGGCGCTCCGTCCGTCGTGGGTCTGCCGCCAAATACCGGGCGCTCCGTCCACTGGGCTAGTCGACTCACTCCAAGTCGAGTCGGTCAAGCAGTCGTCAGGTCTCAGCCGGCTGCACGGTCTCCGTACTCTGCACGCTCGTCTCCGGGAGGGTCCGATCCACGAGCTACTGGCCGATACTCCAAGTATCACAAGTCCCGCAAAGAAGTGCCACAAACGTCCGCTTCGTCAAAGGAGTCTCAACGCAACAGACGGCGCGTCAATCGGACGCCCGGTCTGTGAGTTATTAGCCTTTTCGTCCCGAGGGCCCGGTTGGTTTCGTGAGCGAACCCAACCCGGCCATATCACAACTGTACCCTGAACATCCGTAGGGCATTCTCAAAGGGACTGTTACTCAATGTAATCACCAACGCCGCTGACGGTTCGTCAAACGGACGTCCTGTCTGAAAGATATCAGCTTTTCCATTCCAGGGGCCGGTGGAATTTCGGATACGATCCAACCCGTCCACACTCCAACTGTATCCAAAACTCGGGCGGAGTATGTCAAAAGTTCAGTCTCATCAAGAGGAAGTTATCGCGACAGACGGCGCGTCAATCGGACGCCCGGTCTGTGAGTTATTGGCTTTTTCGTTCCAGGGGTCCGGTTGGTTTCGTGTACGAACCAACCCGACCGTTCTCCGTCGGCACCCAAACCTCGAGCGGAGTAAGCCAAAATATCTGTCCCACTTAGAGGATTCCATCAAAGTCGACGACACGTCAATCGGATGTCCGGAGCTCAAGATATGAGCGTTTCCGCTCCGATGGCCCGGTTGGTTTCGTGAACGAACCAACCCGGCCGTACTCCACCTGCATCCAAACCTCGGGCGGAGTATGCCAAAATAACCGTCTCACTGAGAGGAACACAACAAAGCTGACGGCACGTCAATCGGACGTTCGTAGCTTAAGATATGAGCGTTTCTGCTCCGAAGGCACGGTTGGTTTCGTGAACGAACCAACCCGGCCGAACACAAAGTATTCCGAAACCCTGAGTGCGATATACCAAAACGACCGTCTCGATCCCAGGATCGCGTTGCCGCAGACGGTTCGTCATTCGGAGGTCTGTGGCTCAAGTTACGAGCAAATAACCGTTCTGGTTCGAGAAGGAAGGGGTCCGGGCCGACCCGGCCCGAACCGGCCCGGCCGGTTCGGCCGGCGGCGCGCGGGGCGCGCGACGGTGCGCTGGGGCGGCGCGGCGGTGCGCGGGGGGCAGCGCGGCGGTGCGCGGCGGCGGCGCGGCGGTGCGCTGAGGCGCGCAGGCGGCGCGCGGGCGAGACCCCCCCCCCCCCCCCGTTTTTCCCCCTGGCGGCGCGGCACGTGTCGCGCCGGTTTCAAATTAAACCGCCCCCTCACATGAGGGGGCCTGCTAGACGACACGGGGGGCGCTGCCCCCCACAAGGAAACTGCCCCCTCATTAAGAGGGGGGGTTTTGTTGAACCGGCCGGGGGATTTATTCCCCCGGTTTTCTGCCATCCGGCCGGCCAGCTGGCCGGCCGGTTTCACCAACGGGACCGGAAATTCCGGTCCCGCCTTCGACTTCCGACGCCGGCGGCCCGGCCGCCGGTCTTCACATCCCACCGCGGCCCGGAACCGGCCGCGGTCTCCTCGTCCCGCCGCGGCCCTGAACCGGCCGCGGTGTTCGTCGTCCGGCACGGTGCGACGGCACCACGCCCCTTCGCCACGCATTTGATTCCCTTCGACGTGGCGCGACGGCTTCGCGTTCTTTAAGATTCTTCCATGGCGCGGCGCGACGGCGTTGCGCAAAAAGGATTGGCGAATATCCGCGTGGTGCGACGGCACCACGCCACCTTGATTCATCCACCCGCAAGTTATTCAACAAGGACGATGGAGGGGGTTCGGCCGTGTTCGTGCGGTCCGGCCCCCTCACGTTAAAATAATAACACTTATATATTCAATCCTCACGTTAGTCATGCGAACCACGAGAAAGAATAAAATAAGTTAACAATAAACAACAACCCCTGCCTTGGTATAAGGTTCGAAGATTGTCAACGTTCCGCGGAAGACGACGTCGCGGAGGTCGGGCGTCGCGGTAGCCGTTCGTCAAATCTGATGACGAAGGAATGCGTCCGAAGAGACACGTCTTTGGCGAAACCTCGTACGCCGACGAAGGTTGTCCGAGGAAGAAGCGGTGTTCTCTCTCGTTGACACGGAAGATGAAGAAGAGCGGAGCGGCGTTCTTCGTCGGAACTTGAGCATTCTTCGTCAAGTCTTGAGGAAAGTCAAATAACAAAAAAAACAACGAACTCAAGAACCCCTACCTCGATAGTCGCACGTTGACGTAGTCATGGAATATCGGTGTCGATTCCTTTGACGTCGGAGGAAGAGTCGTTGTCGATGGCGTTCGTCGCGGAAAACCGTCGCGGAAGAGATGACGCGGAAGAAGTACGTCGCGTCGCGGATACGGCGTCGCGGATGGACCGTGTTCTTCGGCGGAGAAGTTCTTCGTTGAAGAACGGCGTTCTTCGCGTTCTTCGTTGAGTTTGAAGAAGATGAAGAAGACTTCCCTACTCTCTCAAGGAGATAAAATTCTAACAAAATAAAATAAGACTCTTTCTTATTTTATTCACAC
This sequence comes from Viscum album, assembly GCA_963277665.1. Lineage (NCBI taxonomy): Eukaryota > Viridiplantae > Streptophyta > Magnoliopsida > Santalales > Viscaceae > Viscum > Viscum album. Next base: position 621,019,356 of record OY728139.1, read on the forward strand.
AACCCAACCTCTTTGAATTTCAAAGGTTTGAAATTCAATAACCACACACAACTCACCTCATTAACTAAATCTAGAGTTGTCAAAATTAAAAGAAGAGATAAGTTGGCAAGAATTAAAGTAGGGGAGAGTCACATAATTTAAGAGGGGGTTTAGAGGGGTTAGGGAATTTGAAAAGGTGGGGGCTCATGTGGGCCCCACCTCCCTCATAACCACACATGGGAAGTTGGGTGGTTGTGAGCCCCACCAACAACTTCCCATGAGAGAGTCTAACTACCATGAATAAAATAAAATTCACACACAAAATTTTATTTTACTTATCTTTTAATCCCCAAAACTAACTTTCAACCCGCAACAAACGCAACTCCCGAAAAGGTCTCTTTAAGCGAATATCGGCGTTGCGAGTTCATCGGTGCCCTCGGATTTCAATTCCGAGCACCGGATCAAAAGTTAGGAAAACCCGCTCGTTCGTTCACTGAACGTACCCGAGCCAAACTTCGGAAAATGATTCCGGGCACTCCGGGCCTCAGAATCAGGTGCCGTCAGAAACCGCGCTCATGTAAAATTCCAAATAAAATTAAGAAAAAATTTCCCTTGAATTTTACGGGTCTTTACATAACTCCCACCTCAGGGCTTTACGTCCCCGTAAAGCTTCAGCTCACACTTAAGGGAAACAAAGTAGCACTGAGCACGCAACTGAGCTTTACGCTCCCATATGCTCACCTGAAGATCTCGTGCTACCCGAGAAGCACCCCAGAGGAAGAAACCGTTCACGTAGAACCTGCTCCTGTCGATCCTCGATCTCTACTAGAACCTCTGTGCTTGTCGCCCTGTCATCGACGTCCAACTCCCCGGGGTCGATGACGTGTGAAGAAACATACACGTATCTCCACAGCTGAGACACGTGGTGGATATTATGCACCTGGTGCGACTGAGGTGGTAGGGTCAAGCGGTAAACCTCCTCGCCTACCCTGCTGAAGATCAAAAGGGTCCATAGAACTTCGGAGATAACATGCCGCCTCGGCCACCTCTCCGAAACCTCATCGGGTGAGACCGTATAAGAACGTGTTCGTCACCCTCGAACTCAAGAGGTTTCCCTTTTTAGGTTAGAACTGAATCTAAAAACTCCTACTGCCACAAGGGTAGGGTTGACCAACTCAAGAGTGATCGGTCACACCCTCTTATGCCTGAGTTTAACATGTGCTGCCCAGGGTTTCCTTTTCGCCGACCAAGGAAAAACCATTCCGACGTTTGCCTAAAACGGTCAACCAGAATATGATTTGTGAATCAAAACCATACCCAGATCAACGTCGTAAGGCCTCTACACTGCCACCAAGAGATTCCAACCGAAACTCTCGCCTCGAGGTCAAATCACACCGTCGGCGTAAGCGTGATTATCGAGTCTCCTCCCAAAGGTATCTCCAGACGTGAGGGTCAAGTCTACGGCTTACCCGGAACCTCTAGGTCTGGGACATGATTCGTGGAAGGGTAGAATGATTGGTTCCTATGTCTATAGATATGGCATCTCGTAGTAGACATAATTCGTACCCCGAATCATTCTTAGAGCTCCTGGGTCACACTCCTTGACCGCAATGCAGCTACTCTCCTCCCCAGCCCTCCTGCTCCCTGAGCCTGGCGGGGACTACTAAGTCGGGTGGTCATAACATGTCGAAATGTACACCACCACATGCTGCTCTCCAAGCTCCGCTTCCACGTCTGCTACCCTGCAGATTCATCTGTCCTTAGCACTTCCTCCTCCTGAAACATTTTACACGCCCGAGTCTCTGATACTGGCGCTAGTTTCCTGCCTTTCACTGCTAACGTTCACAACCACAAAGGTTCTCTCTAACATCCTAACATATGTAGGAATGCATAGAGGAAAAGAAATGGTTCGGATGTCCTTTAGACACACTTCGCTCAGAAGTTCGAGTCTAAAGAACTGATCACAACGTAACCAACAAGTACCAAGATTGATTGGTAAGCCACGTTGAGTGCTCTGCTTCCGACATGTCGTACTGTCGAAGCTGTATTAGCTCCAGAAAACTCACAACCACCTCCTCAAGCCAGTCCTCAGCCGCCTACGAGTCAGGCTCACCTCGAAACTTGAGGGATATCTGGTGATAAAACATATGTAAGGCACTAAGCCTGTGAGTCTTTGCTACCGGTACCGCCGGTAGTGTCTGCTGACCAACAGGTAGTGACATAGTTGGCGCACTACCCGTAGGTACTAATCCAGGTATCGGTTCGCGTACCGAAGCCTCATTACTATAAGGACCAACCTCATGGTCACTCACTGGAAACACCTGGAGCTAAGATAATCATCCGCTCTACTAGTATCAAAGCTAGGCGTAGAACTCTAGCAACAGCCTCCATCCAGTCCACTATTGCCTGGGAAATCTGTCTCGCCTCGTATCCTCAGAGGCCTCTACTGCTGGAACTCGTGCATCGCGCTCTGCTAGCGTGCACCGTCAGCTAGTGGAATCTTCTGCCTAATGGGTGGTGGTGCTGCTGGTACACCACCCAAAGGTGCCAACACTGAAAAAGGGGCCTGCACCGGAGTCTCGCTGCTCGGTGGGCCATCATCGAGAACTCTCTCGGAACTCCAGCTAACTATCAGCATGGTGACATCCTGAACAGTTGTGTCAGGGTCAACGATTTATACCTGGTGAGCTGACCTGGTTTGAGATGACTTTAAACCTTTTGGGAAACACACACGCAATCAGTGTTTTCATGCATTAAGTCGGAAATCAGAAGTCATGGTCCTGGTGTACGGATACGTCGGCCGCCGCACCAACACTGGACTCCCTGGACTGATAACCACACTCAATACACTAAACACTATTGCTTCACATAGAAAAAAGATCAGAGTCTACGGTAGAACCGACCGCCTCTGATACCAATTTGTCACGACCCGCCCTCGGGGCCCGTGCCGTGACTACCCCAAGCCCGCCTTCCATAGGCCAGGGGCTGGCGACTAGCACCAAGGCGTAAAATCCCAGTAAAAAGGGAAGGCATTGCCTTAAATAAGTAAACAAGCACCTCAGAGTAACAAGCGGAAGTAAAGCAGTACACAAAACTAGAACAACTGTGCTGAAGTAAAGGGGTCGGAAATACAAGCCCAACTGTAAAGTAAAGTACAACTCAATCCACAAAGAAGAGTAACAGTAAATCTACACAGGATATCAGTACAAGTCCACACAGTTTATAACAAGTTTATGAAATCAACGGATAACCATTACCCAGGTATATGCCCATACATATACATAAGTTATCAAGCGACCCATCTCAATCATGAGGAAACACAAAGATCATTGACTCAGCTCAAACCAGGATTTTCATTATCGAAACCGTAGCTGCTGAAGAGCCCCGTCTCTGAAGTGTGCAGTAGTCCTGTCACGACTCAGAGGTACTGCTCACTAACCTATGACTGCTGAGGTACTCCTCCTGTCGAGTACTGCGGGTCTGCTGCCAACTACTGGGCGCTCCGTCCGCTGAGGGTCTGCTGCCAACTACTGGGCGCTCACCCAAATAGCCTACTGAGGTACTCCTCCTGTCGAGTACCGCGGGTTTGCTGCCAACTACCAGGCGCTCCGTCCGCCGTGGGTCTGCCGCCAAATACCGGGCGCTCCGTCCACTGGGCTAGTCGACTCACTCCAAGTCGAGTCGGTCAAGCAGTCGTCAGGTCTCAGCCGGCTGCACGGTCTCCGTACTCTGCACGCTCGTCTCCGGGAGGGTCCGCTCCACGAGCTACTGGTCGATACTCCAAGTATCATAAGTCCCGCAAAGAAGTGCCACAAACGTCCGCTTCGTCAAAGGAGTCTCAACGCAACAGACGGCGCGTCAATCGGACGCCCGGTCTGTGAGTTATTAGCCTTTTCGTCCCGAGGGCCCGGTTGGTTTCGTGAGCGAACCCAACCCGGCCATATCACAACTGTACCCTGAACTTCGGTAGGGCATTCTCAAAGGGACCGTTACTCAACGTAATCACCAACGCCGCTGACGGTTCGTCAAACGGACGTCCTGTCTGAAAGATATCAGCTTTTCCGTTCCAGGGGCCGGTGGAATTTCGGATACGATCCAACCCTGCCACACTCCAACTGTATCCAAAACTCGGGCGGAGTATGTCAAATGTTCAGTCTCATCAAGAGGAAGTTATCGCGACAGACGGCGCGTCAATCGGACGCCCGGTCTGTGAGTTATTGGCTTTTTCGTTCCAGGGGTCCGGTTGGTTTCGTGTACGAACCAACCCGACCGTACTCTGTCGGCACCCAAACCTCGAGCAGAGTAAGCCAAAAGATCCGTCCCACTTAGAGGATTCCATCAAAGTCGACGGCACGTCAATTGGACGTCCGGAGCTCAAGATATGAGCGTTTCCGCTCCGATGGCCCGGTTGGTTTCGTGAACGAACCAACCCGGCCGTACTCCACCTGCATCCAAACCTCGGGAGGAGTATGCCAAAAGAACCGTATCACTGAGAGGAACACAACAAAGCTGACGGCACGTCAATCGGACGTTCGTAGCTTAAGATATGAGCGTTTCCGCTCCGAAGGCCCGGTTGGTTTCGTGAACGAACCAACCCGGCCGAACTCAAAGTATTCTGAAACCCTGAGTGTGATATACCAAAACGACCGCCTCGATCCCAGGATCGCGTTGCCGCAGACGGTTCGTCATTCGGAGGTCTGTGGCTCAAGTTACGAGCAAATAACTGTTCTGGTTCGAGAAGGAAGGGGTCCGGGCCGACCCAGCCCGAACCGGCCCGGCCGGTTCGGCCGGCGGCGCGCGGCGGTGCGCTGGGGCGGCGCGGCGCGGCGCTGGGGCGGCGCGGCGGCGCGCTGGGGCGGCGCGGCGGTGCGCGGGGGCGGCGCGGCGGGGCGCTGCGGCGGCGCGGCGGTGCGCTGCGGCGCGCAGGCGGCGCGCGGGCGAGACCCCCCCCCCCCCCCCCCGTTGTTCCCCCTGGCGGCGCGGCACGGGCCGCGCCAGTTTCAAATTAAACTACCCCCTCACATGAGGGGGCCTGCTGGACGACACGGGGGGCGCTGCCCCCCACAAGGAAACCGCCCCCTCATTAAGAGGGGGGGTTTTGTTGAACCGGCCGGGGGATTTATTCCCCCGGTTTTCTGCCATCCGGCCGGCCAGTTGGCCGGCCGGTTTTCACCAACGGGACCGGAAATTCTGGTCCCGCCTTCGACTTCCGACGCCGGCGGCCCGGCCGCCGGTCTTCACATCCCGCCGCGGCCCGGAACCGGCCGCGGTCTCCTCGTCCCGCCGCGGCCCGGAACCGGCCGCGGTGTTCGTCGTCCGGCGCGGTGCGACGGCACCGCGCCCCTTCGCCGCGCATTTGATTCCCTTCGACGCGGCGCGACGACATCGCGTTCTTTAAGATTCTTCCAGGGCGTGGCGCGACGGCGTTGCGCAAAAAGGATTGGCGAATATCCGCGTGGTACGACGGCACCACGGCACCTTGATTCATCCACCCGCAAGTTATTCAACAAGGACGATGGAGGGGGTTCGGCCGTGTTCGTGCGGTCCGGCCCCCTCACGTTAAAATAATAACACTTATATATTCAATCCTCACGTTAGTCATGCGAACCACGAGCAAGAATAAAATAAGTTAACAATAAACAACAACCCCTACCTTGGTATAAGGTTCGAAGATTTTCAATGTTCCACGGAAGACGATGTCGCGGAGGTCGGGCGTTGCAGTAGCCGTTCGTCAAATCCGATGACGAAGGAATGCGTCCGAAGAGACACGTCGTTGGCGAAACCTCGTACGCCGACGAAGGTTGTCCGAGGAAGAAGCGGTGTTCTCTCTCATTGACACGGAAGACGAAGAAGAGCGGAGCGGCGTTCTTCATCGGAACTTGAGCGTTCTTCGTCAAGTCTTGAGGAAAGTCAAATAACAATGAAAACAACGAACTCAAGAACCCCTTCCTCGATAGTCGCACGTTGATGTAGTCGTGGAATATCGGTGTCGATTCCTTTGACGTCGGAGGAAGAGTCGTTGTCGATGGCGTTCGTCGCGGAAAACCGTCGTGGAAGAGATGACGCGGAAGAAGTACGTCGCGTCGCGGATACGGCGTCGCGGATGGACCGTGTTCTTCGGCGGAGAAGTTCTTCGTTGAAGAACGACGTTCTTCGCGTTCTTCGTTGAGTTTGAAGAAGAGGAAGAAGACTTCCCTACTCTCTCAAGGAGATAAAATTCTAACAAAATAAAATAAGACTCTTTCTTATTTTATTCACACAACCCAACCTCTTTGAATTTCAAAGGTTTGAAATTCAATAACCACACACAACTCACCTCATTAACTAAATCTAGAGTTGTCAAAATTAAAAGAAGAAATAAGTTGGCAAGAATTAAAGTAGGGGAGAGTCACATAATTTAAGAGGGGGTTTAGAGGGGTTAGGGAATTTGAAAAGGTGGGGGCTCGTGTGGGCCCCACCTACCTCATAACCACACATGGGAAGTTGGGTGGTTGTGAGCCCCACCAACAACTTCCCATGAGAGAGTCTAACTACCATGAATAAAATAAAATTCACACACAAAATTTTATTTTACTTATCTTTTAATCCCCAAAACTAACTTTCAACCCGCAACAAACACAACTCCCGAAAAGGTCTCTTTAAGCGAATATCGGCGCTGCGAGTTCATCGGTGCCCTCAGATTTCAATTCCGAGCACCGGATCAAAAGTTAGGAAAACCCGCTCGTTCGTTCACTGAACGTACCCGGGCCAATCTTCGGAAAATGATTCCGGGCACTCCGGGCCTCAGAATCAGGTGCCGTCAGAAACCGCGCTCATGTAAAATTCCAAAGAAAATTAAGAAAAAATTTCCCTTGAATTTTACGGGTCTTTCCATGCAACCCCCGCACGGGTCACACGAGCAGGTGGGTCGAGCCCCTACGGACCATCCCATCTGGGGTGGGCCAAGCCATAGCGTGGCCTAATGGGGTGAGCCCAGTCTGACCTGGTTTGGTTTGGGTCAGCCCAAGCCTGGTCATACCGGGTCGGTCTTGGCTGGGTCGGATCAGACCTTGACCCCTCTCAGGCTGAGATACGCTTAAAAGGCCATATCTGGCGAACTAGATGTCCATTTGATGAACGGTCTGCTACATTGGGATCCTTGGAGAGAGAATTTCCTTTTGAGACACTTGATAAGTGTTTTAAAAATATTTGGTTTATGGACGGGTTGGATCGAGCCCGAGTCTAACCGGGCCCTCATCACTAAAATGCCAATAACATACAGTCCATGCATCCGGTTAACACACTGTCTATTGTGTTAGAAGCTTTATGAAATGATGGATAATCGGGATACTTCCTTGTGAAACTTCATTGAGTTTGTGGTATGACTAATAATCTAAGGACAAGAACCATGGTGTTTCTTGTAGTTAGAGTTAGGATTGCTACTCCATTGATGACTCAAGGCGTAGGTATTTTTTACTCCTCTACCCTGGTAGAGATGGGACTCCCCACATCATGAGTGAAGGTTCATTTTCCTCTGATATGTTTTTTCTATCATTGTAGTCGGTTCTCCCCTATTGGACTAGGGTGTAGGTCCTCCATACATAACTCACATAGAGTATGGTACTCCCCTACCGGGATGGGTGTGAGTCCTCTTTGTTAGGAATAGGTACTCCCCTTTCAACCCAGGGTGCGGGTCCTCCTTATGCAGTGCTATAACAGAGCTGTTACTCCCCAGCCGTACCATGGTGCGGGTCCTCTATCCGGGGTTCGGTAATCCCCTGGCGTACTGGGTCGTGATTCCCCCACATAGAAAAAACTACTAGAGTTGTACTCTAATACCAGGTAGGGTGGGGGTCCTCACATATGGAGTAGTACTCCCCCGTCTTCGAGTAGCAACGGGGAGTGGGTCCCCCAAGAGAGTTGGAGCTCCCTCAACTGAAGGACATAGTTATGAGGATCGGGGCCCTCTACTTGATGAAATTGATACCTAGGGTAGAAGATAGTACTCCATCGACAGACTGAGGTGCGGGCCACTTCTCTGTGGGGGGGACAGTGATATCGTGGGTTAGACAAGAGCACTACTCCCCCAACTGAACGCAATGTCAAGGAGTGGGCCTATTCCATTAGTATCTCTTGGTATTTACATAAGCACAAGACTATGACTACGAGACCTCTATGTCGGGCACTTGAGGTAGTTTTAGTAGAAATTTCTTGTAGGAGAACGTCCTTTCAGAAGTTCCATTAGGAATGGTTGAGTTGTACCTGATGGAGTACACTTCTTAGATGGGTTCCATTAGGGATGGCTAGTATATGGAGTGTGTACTTATGATCCTTGAGTTAAACTTTGAGCCTTATTTGGAAATCCTAAAAATCGCTTGAGGTCAGTACCTTATGTTTATTTATGGCTGAGACGAAGTATATCGGGATGACCTGGGTATATGCAATGGCATATGCCTGAGTAGAGATGACTATGCATAATCATTGTGGTTTACGTCATGGTTTTTTTGTTGTATTTAATTTCCATTGTGTATTTATGGGAGACCATAGAGGCTCTCGGGGTCCCCTACTAAGTACTGAGTTACTCACCCTTTCACGGGCTTCTCCCGCATGTGTGGTGTCTGGTGCAGACGTTCAATGTTTTGATAGCAGATCTCATGAAGACGGGACCGACGGATGATAGGATGGTGGAATTGGTGTCCTAGGACTAGTATGGATCTAGTAGGACTAGGAAATCATGGAATACTTCTTCGGCTTCAAGTAGCTTCACTACTCTAGTGAACAGGTGGGATCTTCTGTAGATGGTCGTCGACGCTCCCTTTGTGCCTTGCTATTTTCAGTTCCTTTGATGGGCTTGTATACTAGCCCAGTTACACAAGTAAGTGGTTTACATGTTTTTAGAATCTAGTTTCTGATTACTTAGTGTTCACCATTCAGATTTTTTGTTTTTTTGTGAGTGAATGTGTGTACATGTATCAGGGAAAATGCCTCCCACTTGCAGGTTAACGCCTTTAGTGTTATTCACCAACTCCTGGTCTTCGGGAGGCGGGCTTGCGGTATGTCTTGACACGGGCCCCGGAGGACGAGTCGTAAAAAAAATTACTGAACTTTTGAAGGTCTCTTTTACACGTCTTCTTGCCACATATACGGTATTATCACTAAATGTAACTTTACCGCTTCTGTGAATTGAATTTTGAATAACAGAAATAAATGGTTTTTATTAGTATGAAAAATTTGGCCTAATAGGATCTAAATAATTATTGGTGAAAAGTAACTTTTTAATTTTATTTAACATATTTAAAGGTAAATAGAGTAATTAAAGGTAAAAAACAAGATTATAACAATATAAAATTAACCTAACACTTGTTCTAATTTCATTGTACAAGTTTTTTTCATCCATAATCAACTTTTGGATAAAAAGTTGATTCTTTTTATGCCATTTTTTTATTGGGACCATTATTATATTTTAATTAAAGTAGATTTCAAAATGTCATATTCAAATTTTAATAACTATGTCATTTTTAATTAGAGGTTATATAAGTGATATGGTCAGCAATAAATATTCATTATAAATATAAAATTTTTATCTACATCATCATTTTTTGTTTATAATTTTTAGAAATTAAACAATAAAATCTAATTGGGACACTATGATGATGTAATAAAAGATTTACTAAAGGAAGAATTATATAAATCCTATTAATAATATTAAAATAAATATCATTTGATATATTGGATGTCATCAAAGATTTTATTGGACAACTATGACATTTTAGGTATTATTTAATGTAGTTTATATAAGGAATCAAGTTCTTGTTATTTTTTTAAAAGTAAGAGATAAATACTATCAAAATTTATATAAATGAGATTTTATAATAAATGAGATTTTATAAATTGATATAAAAATCATAAAAATATATTTATTTCAAAAAAATGACATGGATAATGTAAAAAATGTCATAAATGATCTAATTGTGGTTATTTTATAATTGTATAGTAATTATATTAATCATATAGTGTAAAAGGAAAGTTGTCATAGTAAGATTAAAATTGTTTAACTAGGGGTTAAAGAAAGAAAGATAAGTTTACATTTGTGGCCTTAACTTGTCTAAAATTTATAACTAGTAGGTATTTAAGAACATAATAATCTAAAATCATAAATAACTAACTTTGGAGCTATTTGATATCCAAAATTAATTTATAATTAATTAATAGTTCTGGAGTTTCAAAAAGTTCCCCTCCCCATCTTATAAATGAGCACATATCCTCTTTTATTCACACATAAAAATCATTTTTGGCTCTACCAAACATGGGCCATTTCTCCTACCAACATTCATAATCTAATCCTAGGGTCCATACGTTGGGTAGATTTCCATCCTATGGAGTCCTTTTGTACAAATCAAAAGGGGACACTCGAAGATGAGTTAATTGTTTTACCAACTCTTTCAAAGTTATTTTCATCATCTACTTCCTTTTACTTTGTTGTTTCCATAATAAAGTAATAAATCCAGAATCTAATATATTTTGAGATGTTTTTAATATTATTGAACAACCATATTACAGCATGTACCAATCCTACAAAAAACACTATCACCATGAGTGTGTACATACAACTTACTGTCTCCACACCATTTTCTAAAATATTTTTCATCTATACATTTTTTTGATGGATATAAATATGGATATAAAGGATTTAAATAATGAATATGACACGATAAGTATTCATTATTATTAGTATACCATCCAATTCTATACAATTTAACTATTATGGTAATGATATTGTTGCCTGTGCGTACATATAGTTTACCGTCTCCATGATGCGGTGAGAGTCATTCTCCAAGTTAACCATTTAAGAATGATTATAAATTATATTTAATAAATAAAAATGAAATATATGACATAGTAAATAGAATCATATTACCTATGTAAGAAATAAAATTATAATAATCTGGAAATATATTATTATTCTAGATTAGATTCATAAAATACATTAATGGAATATGGAAATATCATAATCTTTAAGAAACCTTTAGTGAGATCCCTAGAAATATTTATAAAGATATTTATAGGGATGTATCTAAGTATAAGTATAAGGATGATTCAAAATTTAGAAAAATGTCATGGAAATTTTGGTAAAGGGTAGAGTGAGTGGTTTCTAAGAAATAAATCTTGTATGGATACTATATATGGATGTGTCTCTTGCATAGATTTACCTAGGGGTAAATACTACTAAAATATGTTTCATGCCTGACTCAGGGTAATCTGGTACATCAAAATGGGACTTTCTGCACACCTAGTTTGATACTCTTAGGGGATATTCATTGAAAATTCACAAGCTCTTCAAGAACCATCATCATGGATTTAGATATAAATTATCTATTAATAACCTAAGATAAACCTAGAGTGTTTTATATTATGAATTTATCTTGATTTAGAAATACCACAAGTAAGTATATTCATGATTATGCTATTTTCTTACTATGATAAGTTATGCTCACAATATGCTTTTGGATTTAGTCAATGGTGGGAACTATAAGGAACTAGATTATTGTTGGATGTGATGGATGATTTTCAAATGAAAAGTCATGTTGTTTGATCGCTGGAGTGAATGTAACATCCCGGGTAAATAAAGAATAATATATTTTCATATTCATTAATATTTGTGAATTAAATATTAGTTTTAGTTTAAAGGGGTTTCTATGTTCGATAGCGTACCCGATACACAACAACAAGTTTATTTGGAATCTTACGTTACACACTAATAATATAATATTATTATTTTAAATGGTAGTTAACTATTAGCCATTGTATTGGAAGGAATGAAAGAAACTAACTACAATATGATTATACATTATTTTTAGATGTATTTACATTATCCCATAAAAATTTAGAGGCTTAAAATGTGAATAAATCTAATTTTAAGCATAATTTACATTAAATGGATAATTTATTGCCTTTTAATGTAGAACCCTCTTTAAATATAGTTTTGTTTAATTTAATACATTCTATATGACCAAATAAAATCCTTATTTAGAATGGGTACATCAAAATTTACTTTGTGTAAATTTTTGTAATTTTTCCGATAAAGATCATTTTTTAATGAATAGTGAAAAATATTGTATTTTAATTAAAAATTTCCTTTTAATCTAATTTATTTATATGGTTAGATTATCTTTTTAATTGGTTTTAAAGTGAAATTAAAATATATTTTTACCATTTAATCCAATTTTCTACATTGGAATTAATTTCACTTTAAAATTGGACATAAACCAGTATCAATCTTTTGATAGTTATTGTTTCTTAAAAATACACTATTTGTTTTGATAACAGGAATTAATTTTAAAATTAATTAATTCCATTTCTAAGTTTTTAATTCGAAAAAATAGACATCATTTTTGAATTCGGAATATCAATCATAGCTTAGGTTAAATTATTGGTATTTTTCAGAAAATCATGAATTTTTTATGGATAGTGAAACCACTTAGTGGTAGTTAAAAACTGACTTTTTCATTTAAATGAAATTTTACCAATTCTCTGAATTGAATTTTGAAAATAGCACATACATGGTTTTTATCAAGAAGTAAAATGTGGTTCAATAAGATAAAAATATTTTTTGGTGAATAGTAACTTTTGAATTTTATTTACCGCAGTTAAAGGTAAATAGGGAAATTCAAGGTAAAAAGAATATTATAATAATTCAAAATTACCTTAACACTTTTCCAAACCATATTGGTTGATTTCTTAACGACCATGGGAATCATTGTGTCCATTTTGGGACCCCATTGAGCCACTTGGGAGTGAAAATGACAATTTAGATTAATTTAATCTGAAGACAAAATTGACATTAACAAATATCGTTTATTAATTAATTTTTATATGGTGTAATATAAGTCATATTTTCAAATAACAATATTATTTGGAAAGTTAAAAATATTTCCTACATTATGGTACTTTTGTATAACTTTTAGACATCAAATAAATTAAAATATTTATGACACAATAATGATGCAGTATTTACCTCATTAATAAATGAATTAAATAAATAATATTATAATGATAAAACCATTGTCCAAAACATGTCCAATTATTATTGGATGATTTTATTTAGAATATTATTCATCTTATATTCAATTGTAATGATTTTTGGACCATTAGAAATCGAATATCATTATATTATAAAAGAATATTTTCACACGTTCCTGAAGAGCCCCTCCTCTCCATTATAAAAGGAGACCACTTCTAACAAATTCCTCACACCTCTCAAGCCATTTTTCTCATCCAAAATCTATCTAATTACACTCCCTACATCCCTGTATTCTTTATAGAAGCCATACCTTAGGCATAAATCACTTCAGGAAGTCCTTTGGTTCAAACCAAAGGGAGTTACCCAAATTAAAGGTAATAGTTTCTCTTAAATTTTTTTCTATTATTTTACTTAATCAAACCCTAAACTATTTTTATTCATTTATTTTGTAACAACACCAGTATCCTAAATATACTATTATGTTTTTATAAGAAGTATTCGAACTACACTTACACACACCTCCATCTAATGGATGAAAAACATAATGTTTCAGTGGATGGAAAACAAACGCCTCATGAAACGATGATTGTTCGATTTCCTCCTACCACCTCTCATGGTGGACATTATGATGTCACTGTATTTATATATGATATAAATTATGTTTTTTATTTTATGATTTGGTAATTTCCTTTTATATCATTCCTTTATGGTTTCCATAGTGGGTAAATACGATAATCTCATTTGAGGAAGTGCGGACTACCGCCCCCTTAAAGTGATGTCACTCATTAATGCCTTATGTGGGATGTATAAAGGATAGAGTTAATGATATAATATATGATACCATATGGGAATTATAATACTACTATGTATCATTATGTTATAATTCCATTAAATATGAAATAAAAATGGAAGTAGCGTTCATGCTTACGTACGGCTTACCGTCTCCATGAACGGTACATTTCATTTCTTACCTCCAAATGTTATGTACTATTATAAATACATGTATATACTGAATATATATGATATATGTGATATTTAAATCATGAATATAATTCTGGATATAATAGACTATTGACCACATGGACAACTTTTGAATATAAGGTGTTTATTGTTGACTCAAGTACCAAATATCGACAAAATGAATGTTATTAACTTAAATGATTACATAATGTTTATAACAAGGTAATAAGTTATTTAAATGGAATAATAAACTTGAAAAATGTTCTTAAGCATGTATAAATTAACTTTAGTTTATTATTCAGGAGATTAAAGAACGATCGAGTCAAGTCGGATGCGAGGTTAGGGACTTCGTCTTAATCTCCTTTCATTGAGGTATATTTTGTTTTAATACACAATTCTCTTTTATACGGTGTATATACACCCATGACTTTTCAAAGGGAATATTTTTCTACAAAGCATTTTAATAAAGGACAAAAATGATTGTTTCTTTTAACATAAGTGGTGACAACGACCTTTTCCCCCACCGCGAGTATTATTTTCTCTTTGGCTTCCTCAAAAATCCTTAATGTTTTTAAATGAAAATAAATACCATATAATCTTTTAGTGATTTTGGTTTTTAAAATTGTTTTGATAATGGATTTGTTATGTCAATATATTTAAGTGATATATTGTGATTGAAATGTGGAAATGTTTTCTTTCCTTTATATTTGATTTTTGTCTTTTGATTTTATAATGGTAATTGGACATTAGACGAGTGGTTACGTGATAAACCAAATGACGGTTTGTGACATGAATACTAGGACAGGTGGTCACGTAATAACCTCCAATTCCTTGGGTATGGAAGTCGGTCGTATGGCAATTCCATTTAGTTATATATGCGGAAGTCGACCGTATGGTTATTCCATTTAAGTATGTTTATGTCCCAAGATACATTTATATGTTATGTGTTCTTTATATGGGTTTTATGGTAATCTTTTGGTTACAAAAGGGTATGTAATGATCTTTTAATCAGTGAAGAGTATTTACTACTTCATAAAGGTGAAAAGTTTTACTTATGTTAAAGTAGTCGTGGTTTACTTCTTGTTTTGAAAAACTAACTCTTTTATTTATTTGTGTATCCTTTACTAAGCTTTTTATGCTCATCCCAAGTTTTGAAATGTTTTTCACAGGACATAAAGTGGAATAGGGTCAAGTATGAGATCAAGGAAAAGTCATGCCATCTAAAACATCGAACTAGACATGACTCTTTTTTTCAAGAGTTCATGTTTTGTAAAAAAAATGGAAACTGAGTAGAAGTGTCTACTTTGTAATATTTTGAAATTTAATAGTTATGGCCTGAATCTCTAAAAATCTAAACCTAAAAAGATCCTCAATGTAAATTATTCATTTAATTCACGATTATGTAATGTTTTAAGGTCGGTCCCTTATAGTTGTTATCAGAGGTCGGTTTAGATAACTTTAGGAGTTAGGGTATTGATAAATTAATATCCATAAAGTAATTTATGTTAATATTTATATCATATAGCATTTACAGATTACCCTGTTGCTTCACCTAAGATATTTCTGTGTTTAGAATGATTTTTCACAGAGGAAACAGGGCAACTATGTTGGGATGACACCAAGAGGAAGACAACCTTCCAAATCAGCAACCTGAGATGGTCGGAATGGGAACTAAAAAGTTTGTTGCAGTGATGGCACAATTGACTCAGGTGATAAATGGAGGTGGTATCCATGCATGAGATCAACTAGATCAACCACAGAAGAACATTCCAGTAGTGGAATATTCCATGAGGCAATATCCCCCATCATTCAGAGGATCATCTGAACTTGTTCTATTTGAAGGGTGGATTAAATCACAATAGAATATTTTTGATGTCATGCGTTGTTCATAACATCAAAAGGTTAGTCTCGCTATTTACCGTTTTTATGGTGAAGATGATCAGTGGTGGTCGATGGTGAAAAATATCAGGGATTGTGTTGTGATTGATGCTCTTGATTGGGATGAATTCAAAGGTATGTTTCTTGAAAAATATTTTCCTAAGGTGGTTTGTCTTAGTATGGAAAAACAATTCATAGAATTAAGGCAGGAGGATGACTCACTGACTGCTTATGAAGCAAAGTTCACTCGACTGGAAAGGTATGCACCAAATATCATCTGAGATCTTGATAGTAAGATAAATCAATTTTACTCAAGAATGAATCCAAGATATTGAAGAGTGTTAGCCTCTCGTGAGTACAAAAGTTATGAAATACTTGTTCGATGTGCAGAAAAGGTGGATATGGAGTTTTCCGATGATCATGTGTTCTTTGAAAAAAAACAAGAATAAGAGGTCCAGTTGCCAGGAAAAGGGGAAGAATTCATCAAAGAATCATGGAGGTAAGAAAATAAATATCCATCTTGTGAGAAGTGTGGTAATAAAGCATCTTGGAGAATGTTTATCAAAGATAGGAAAGCGCTTCAAGTGTGGTAAGTCTGGTCATATTGCTCGTTACTGTATGTAAGATGAACAAGTAGGCAATGAAAAGCCATCGGTAAGATGTTTTAAGTGTAACGAAATGGGTCATTATGCAAATGAGTGTCCAGAAAAGAACTCAACTAAGGGAAAGAAGTCGGACTACAAGCAGAAAAGGTGGTGAAATCCTCCGCAACTACTTCAGTAGATGTTGCACCATCAAATGAAGTAGTATCAGGTACACTGTTTGATTGTTGAAATTAGGCCAATGTGTTGTTTGATTCAGGTTCTGCACACTCTTTCATTTCTTCGAAGTTTTCTAGTAAATTGGGAATTACAAATCATGATATGAATACTGAACTTATGGTAAAAACACCTAGAGGAAATGTTGAGACAAAAATAAAACATAAGAACATTCATGTCCTTGTGTGCATAAATAATCTACCTGCAATCCTTATTGTTTTGCCTCTATTAGAGTTTGATGTTACAATGGGCATGGATTGGGCTTCTTGTTTATCATGCTAAGATTGATTGTAGAGTTAAAGAGGTTTCATTACATAATTATTTACAGTTTGTAAAAAAGAATGAACCATTTTTTATAACTTATCAGGAAGCTGAGAAACTAGTAAAAAATGGAAATGAATGTTACCTTGCACATATTGTTGAAAATAAAGGAACTGTTTAGATTAATGATGTGCCAGTGTTAAATGAGTATCTTGATGTTTTTCCTGATGACTTTCCTAGAATTATACCTAATCGGGAAGTTGAATTTACTGTTTACTTAGTTCCTGATTCTAAGACAATTTAAAAACCCCCTTATCGAATGGCACAAATTGAACTTTTAGAGTTAAATAAGAAATTGCATGAGTTATTTGATAAAGGATTTATTCGACCTAGAACATCACCATGGGGTGCTCTTATATTGTTTGTTAAAAAGAAAGATGGTTCAATGAGACTTTTCATTGATTATTGAGCATTGAATAACATCACTGTTAAGAATAAGTATCCTTTTACTTATATCAATGATTTTTTTGATCAACTCCAAGGAGCTCAGTATTTTTTGAATATTGACTTGAGGTTGGGGTGCCATCAGTTGAAATTAAAATAAGAATACATTCCGAAGACCAAATTTCATGCTAGATATGGCCATTATGAATTTGTAGTTATGCCTTTTGGGTTAACCAATGCACCTGCTCTATTCATGGATCTTATGAATAGAATTTTCTGTGAGTTCTTGGATAAGTTTGTGGTTCTGTTTATTGATGATATTTTGGTTTATTCAAAAATTAATGAGGAATATGAAATTCATTTAAGGGTTGTATTAAAAATATTAAAATAAAAGAAACTTTATGGGAAATTCACCATGTGTGAGTTTTGGTTACAAAAAATTTCATTCCTTGGTCAAATTGTTTAAAAAAATGGCATAATTATTGATCCTTCTAAAAAAAGGTTGTTGAATAATGGCCAAGACTGACAAATATAACCGAGATTCGTAGTTTACTTGGTTTGGCAGGTTATTACTGAAGGTTTGTTGAAAATTTTTCACGGTTTTCTAGTCCAATGACTAAATAAACTCGAAAAGGTGTTAAGTTCATCTGGACAAAATAATTTGATGATTATTTTCAGGAATTGAAAAGGAGATTGGTGAATGCTCTAGTTTTGGCAATGCCTTTTCAGAAATGGTGAGTTTGTTATCTATAGTGATGCTTCGTTTAAAGGACTAGGTTGTGTCCTAATGCAGAATGATCAGGTAATTGCATATTCTTCACGTTAGTTAGAACCTCATGAGTGAAATTACCCTACACATGATTTGGAATTATCTACTGTTTTTTTTGCTTTAAAAATTTGGAGGCATCATTTGTATGGAGTAAAATGTGAAATATATACTGATCAAAAAAGTTTAAAGTATATATTTAGTCAAAAAAAATTGAACATGAGACATAGGATATGGCTATAATTAATCAATGATTATGATTTCATGATCCATTACCATCCGGAAAAAAAATAAAGTGGTCGATGCTTTGATTCGAAAATTTAATGTCTCGTTAGCCATGATACATTTGGAAGAAGATCCTTTGGTTTTTGATTTGATGAAATTTGGCATAGAAGTTGTCGGTGTAGGAAATTCTTCTGTTTTGTTTTATGTTTTAGTGAGATCATCTCTATCAAACAGAATAAAGAAAGCTCATAAGGAAGATAGTGAGTTGTAAAAAAAGGTAGAGTTGGTTTAGAAGGGTATGTTTCCTGAATTTAACATTTATAATGATTGTTTTTTGAGGTTTGGAAAGTGATTATGTGTGCCATGTGATTCACAGTTGAAGAATGAGTTTTTATGTGAAGCTCGTAATTCTCTGTTTTCAGTTCATACTAGTAGTAATAAGATGTACAGAGATCTTTGGGAGTATTACTGGTGAGATGGAATGAAAAGAGATATTGCTGATTTTACTATGAAGTGTTTGAATTGTCAACAGGTTAAAGCAGAGAGATAGTTACTGAAAGGAATGCTTCAGCCTTTACTCGTGCCAGAATGGAAGTGGGAATATATATCCATGGACTTCATTGTGGGATTATCAAAGTCATCACTAGGTAATAATGAAATCTGGGTTATAGTTGATAGATTGACTAAATCTACTCATTTCCTTCCTATTAGAGATACTTTGTCTCTATATTAACTTGCTCGGCTGTATGTTAAAGAGATATTCAGGTTGCATGGTTTTCCCCTCTTCATTGTATCTGATTTTGATCCCAGGTTTACTTCTAACTTTTGGAATGGCCTTTAGAAGTCATTGGGTACTGAATTAAATTTTAGTACAGCTCTTCACCCTCAATTAGATGGGAAATCAGAACAAACAATTCAGACATTGGAGGATATGTTACATGCTTGCTCGATGGATTATCAGGGAAGTTGGGACAAATATATTTATTTGGTTTAATTTTTTATAATAACAGTTTTCATTCCAGTATACAGATGGATCCATTTGAGGCATTATAAGGAAAGCGTTGTCGAACTCCATATTTTTTGGATAAAGTAGGTGAATGGAAGCTTATGGGACCAAAATTGGTGGAAGATATTGCAGATAAAGTTTAGTTGATTCAGAAGCACATGAGAACAGCTCAGAGCAGACAGAAACGTTATGCAGATAACCACAGGAAGGATCTTTCTATTAAGGTAGGTGATCATGTCTTTCTAAATGTTTCTCTATGGAAAAGTGTGATTCATTTTGTTAAGAAGGGAAAGTTGAGCCTATGGTTCATTAGACCCTATGAAATCCTAGATAATTTGGATCAGTTCCATACAGAGTAGCTTTACCACCAAGTTTATCCCAGATACACTATGTTTTTCATGTTTCGATGTTGATAAAGTATATCCTAGATATATCTCATGTTTTGATCCCAGAGGTAGTTCAGTTGGAAGAGACTCTCTCTTATGAAGAAGAACTGGTCCAGATTCTTGACCATAGAGAGAAAGTGTTGCGGATTAAGTTAATTCACCAGGTAAGGGTTTTTTGGAAAAATCATATGGTTGAAGAGGGAATGTGGGAATCTGAAAATGCTATGAGAGATAAATACCCCCACTTATTTTGATAAGTGAATACAAATTGCGAGGATGAAATTTCCAAAAGGGGGGAAGGATGTAACATCCCAGGTAAATGAAGAATAAGATATTTTCATATTCATTAATATTTGTGAATTAAATATTAATGTTACTTTAAAGGGGTTTCTATGTTCGATAGCATACCTGATATAGAACAACGAGTTTCTTTGGAATCTTACGTTGCACACTAATAATATAATATTATTATTTTAAATGGTAGTAAACTCTTTAGCCGTTGTATTGGAGGGAATGAACTAAACTATCTAAAATAGGATTAAGCATGATTGTTAAATGTATTTACATTATCCAATAAAAAGTTAGAGGCTTAAAATGTGAATAAATCTAATTTTAATCTTAATTGGCTTTAAATGGCCGATTTATCACCTTTTAATGAAGAAACCTCTTTAAATCTTGTTTTGGTTACTTTAATACATTCTATATGGCCAAATAAAATCTGTATTTAGAATGGGGACATCAAAATTTACTTTGTGTAAATTTTTGGAATTTTTCCGATAAATTTCATTTTTTAATGAATAGTGAAAAACATTGTATTTTAATTCAAAAGTTACTTTTAATATAATTTATTTATATGGTTAGATTATCTTTTTTATTGATTTTAAACTGAAATTAAAATATACTTTTACAATTTAATCCAATTTTGGTCATTGGAATTAATTTCACTTTGAAATTGGACATAAACAAGTATTAATATTTTGATAGTTATTGTTTCTTAAAAACACTCTATTTGTTTTGATAACGGGAATTAATTTAAAAATTATTTAATGATACTCTTATGTTTTGAATTTGAAAAAATATACATCATTTTTTAATTCATAATATCAAATATATCCTCGGCTAAATTTTTGGTATTTTTCTGAAAAACTTCAATTTTTGATGAATAGTGAAACAACTTAGTGGTAGTTAAAAAACTAACTTTTTCATTTGAATGAAATTTTAACACTTTTGTGAATTGAATTTTGAAAATCCGACATAATGGTTGTTATCAAGAAGTAAAATGTGGTTCAATAAGATGAAAATAATTTTTGGGGAATAGTAACTGTTGACTTTTATTTACCACAGTTAAAGGTAAATAGGGTAATTAATGGTAAAAAGAATATTATAATAATTCAAAATTACCTTAACACTTGTCCAAACCTTATTGGTTGAGTCATTAACGACCATGGGGGTCTTTGGGTCAATTTTTTGACCCCATTGAGCAACTTGGGAGTGAAAATGACAATTTAGATTAATTTAATGTGAAATCAAAATTGATGTTAACAAAAATCTATTAGTAATTAATTTTTATATGGTGTTTTATAAGTCCTATTTGCGACTAAATATATTTTTTGGAAATTTGAAATGATTTTCTACATTATGGTATTTGTTTTATAATTTTTAGACATCAAATAAAATAAAATATTTATGACACAATAATGATGCAGTATTTACCTTATTAATAAATGATTTCAATAAATAAGATTATAATGATTAAATTATTATACAAAACAAGTCCAATTCTGATTGGATGATTTTATTTCGAATATGATTCATCTTATCTTCGACCTTAATGATTTTTGGTCTGTTAGAAACCAAATATCATTATACTATAAAATAATTTTTCACACTTTCCTAAAGAGCCCCTCCTCTCGCTTATAAAAGGAGACCACTTCTAACCAATTCCTCACACCTCTAAAGCCATTTGGATCGTCCAAATTATGTCTAATTACACTCCCTACATCCCTGTCCTCCTTTTAGTAGCCTCTCCTTAGGAAGAAGTCACTTCAAGAACTCCTTTGGTTCAAACCAAAGGGTGTTACCCAAATTAAAGGTAATGGTTACTCTTAAATTGTTTTCTTTTATTTTACATATCCAACCCCTAAACTATTTTTATTCCCTTATTTTTTAACAACACCAGTATACTAAATATACTATTAAGTTTTTATGAGAACTATTCTAACTACACTTACAAACACCTCCATCTAATGGATGAAGAACATAATGTTTCGGTGGATGGAAAACTAAAGCCTCACGAAACGATGATAGCTCAATTTTCTCCTACCGCCTCTCATGGTGGCCATTATGATGTCATTGTATTTATATATGATATATATTATGTTTATGTTTTCTTTATTCTTTTGTAATCTCTTTTTATATCATTCCTTTATAGTTTCCATAGTTGGTAATATGATAATCTCATTTGAGGAAGTGTGGACTACCGCCCCCTTAAAGTCATGTGATTCATTAATTCCTTTTGTGGGGTGTATAAAGGATATAGTTAATGATATTATATATGATTCCATACCGGAATTATAATACTACTATTTTTAATTATGTTTTAATTCCATTAAATATGAAATATAAATTGAAATAGCGTCCATGCGTACGTACGACTTACCGTCTCCATGAATGGTACATTTCATTTCTTACCTCCAAATGTTATGTACTATTATAAATACATGTATATATTGAATATATATGATATATATGATATTTTAATCATTAATATCATTCTGTATATAATGTACTATTGACCACATGGACAACTTGTAAACATAAGGTCTTTATTTTTTACTCAAGTACCAAATATCGACAAAATGAACGTTATTAACTTAAATGATTACATAATGTTTATAACATGGTAATAAGTTATATAAAAGGAATAATAAACTTGAAAAAGGTTCTTAATAAATTATAAATTAACATTAGTTTATTATTCAGGAGATTAAAGAATGATCAAGTCAAGTTTGATGCGAGCTAAGGGACTTTGTCTCAATCTCCTTTCATTGAGGCATATTTTGTTTTAATACACGATTTTATTTTATACGCTATATAAACACCCTTGAATTTTAAAAGGGAATATTTTTCTAAAAATTGTTTTACTAAACAAAAAAAATGATTTTTTCTTTTAAAAAAAGCGGTGACCACGACCTTTTCCACCGCCGCGATTATTTTTTGATCTTTGGTTTCCTCAACAAGCCTTAATGTTTTTAAAAGTAAAGAAATACCATATACTCTTTTATGGATTTTGGTATTGAAAATAGTTTTGATAATGGATTTGTTATGTCAATATATTTAAGTGATATATTGTGATTGAAATGGGGAAATGTTTTCTTTCCTCTATATTTGATTTATTTCTTATGATTTTATAATGATACTTGGACATTTGACAAGTGGTTACGTGATAAACCAAATGACGGGTGGTGCTGTGAATACCAGGATGGGTGGTTATGTTATAACCTCCAATTCATTGGGAAATCGAAGTCTGTCGTATGGCTATTCAATTTAGTGATATGTATGGAAGTCGACCATATAGTTATTCCATTTAAGTATGTGTATATCCCAAGTTACCTTTATATGTTATGTGTTCTTTATATGGGTTTTATGGTAATATTTTGGTTATAAAAGGGTAAGTAATGATCTTTTATTCGGTGAAGTGTATTTACTACTTCATAAAGGTGAAAAAATTTACTTATGTTAATGTTTTCATGGGTTACATGTATTTTTGAAAAACTAACTGTTTTATTTCTTTGTATATGCCTTATTAATCTTTTTATGCTCATCCCATGTTTTGAAATGTTTTTCATAGGACATAAAGTGGAATGGGGTCATGGATTGGATCAAGTAAAAGTCATGCCGTCTAAAACATGGAACAAGACATGACTCTTTTTTTAAAGAGTTTATGTTTTGTAAAAAAATGGAAACTGAGTAGAAGTGTCTACTTTGTAATATTTTGAAATGTAATAGTTATGGCCTAACCCTCTAAAACTCTAAACCTGAAAAGATACTCAATGTGAATTATTCATTTAATTCAATATTATTTAATGCTTTAAGGTCGGGTCCTTATAGTGAACGATTTTTTGATCATAGATAATCAGTTTTAAAGGACCATGATTAAAAACATTATACCTTAACCAATTACCATATTCACCATGGAAGAGAAATAAAGAGTTCATTGAGAGTTCAGGTAATAGAGACCAAGGAGGAATAAATATTCGATTTCCTTTGTGTCAAGAATGTATAAAAAAACACATAAGTGAATTTATTATTGGAACATGAATATGTTTTGACTTTGGAAAAGAAGGAAACAATGAAAATGACTTCATGGGAAAATTAAGAGTTTAGTTAAAAAAAAATGGATGAGAATATTGGAATCTTTAAGATATCATTGAAGGGTATGTGTTTTAAATGTGAAATGAATGGTAATTATGGAGCTCAATGTCCCTAGTGGAAAGCTCATAAAGTGGATCACCAAGGTGGTGTGAGTAATGGTTACATTTTTGATGATGAAAAGACTAAAAATTAAATGTAATAGGAAATAAGTATTGTGTAATAGGATGTGGTATCCTTGTTAATTGAATAAGGATGTAGTAGAATAATCAATGTTTGTGTGTATTTGGATTCAAAAACTATATTATATGAATGATGAAATATACAAGGTTTGTTCTACATATGTTTTTTCCTCATTATTTACAAGTTTATGTTGAATTTTCCTGATGGAATGGTGGGGTGATTTAATGATAAGGTGATATTTTGACTGAGGGAAGGTATCCCTAAATATGTTCTTTATGATATGACAATGATGTTATGAATAAGTAAATTGTACTGTACTCATTATTGTGTAACAAAGTAAAGAATTATAATAGTTTGGTTATTTGATCACTAATGAGGTTTATAGGTTTTTTAGGATTTAAGGAATATATCAAGTGTACATTTCAATAAGGAAGAATGGATGTTTTCCAAAAGGATTTATGGTAAATATGTTTATTACCATGTTTCAAGGGAATATACAATAAGGTTATTCACATGTTTTTTATGTGACAAACAATTGGTACTTAGTGATTTATGGGGGATCAACGTAAAATTTATTTCATGACTTTGTTTAAAAAGCTTTGAACTTCCATAATTTTGATGGGTTATAAGGTTAACCATTCGTGAAAAAATTAATATAAAATTTATAGGAGGTGTTTATGTATTGATTTTTTTTAAAAACCATGGAAAAAAGGTTATTTAGTGATTATCTTTATTTCAAGAATATCCATCATATTTAGTTTGAAAATTATATTAGCATGGTTTTATAAAAGGACATCATTTATGTTGGGTGACAAAAAATCAGTTCTGGCATGGCCACAAGTCTTGAACCCACGATCGAGGGATGATAGGGGTTTCATGCCAACCATTGGCCTACACAATTTCCTAGTTTATATATAATTATTTTTGATTAACAGTTATTTATGATGAATTGGTAGTGTTACTTTTTATTATTAAGGGTTAATTTATTCAACATATTGATTTTTAAGAATAGTTATAGATAAATAGTTATAATTATTAATTTTTCAATAGGCCACAATATCTGTTAATAGTATATTTTAGTGATTTAGAGTTGGGAAAAATCCCCCATGATATCATAGAATATTTTTTGAGGTGATTATGTTTGTTGACAAAGTGGGCCTCCGTGTTGTGTTTGTTGACAAAGCAAACCATGAAGTACAAATTTTTTAACCAAAGGGATTTCATGGTGGCATGTCATGTTCAAGGGATGTGGTTAACAATACATGATTTATTCAAGAATGTCAACAAAGGAATGGTCGATCTGGAGGTGGTTCAAAAAGAGCAGATACAAGGTGGTGCCATTTTCCATTGTTTGCCAAATTTTAGGACCTCAAAATCGAGAAATAGAGAAAAGTTTTTTGGGTTTGTTCGCACAAGTGACTAGGGCAGCAGAGACTAGGGCGGCTGGGCTTACATGCCGAGAAGAGACTTGCATATCGGCGTTTAGGGTGTCCAAATGCCTATAAATAGAGGTCGACCCCTCCTCATTCTGCACGAGTTCAACACTTAGAGAAAATCAGAGCTCCCGTCGCGTAGGTGTTGTGGTTGCGCAATTGGTGATGTGGTCACACAAGTATAAAGATATTAAAAATTTGTGCGCCTATTGATAGTTGCGCGCCCAAACTAGTTAGGGTTAGAAAGGGTGTGAGTCTCCCAAGTTTAGAGTTGAAGAAGGGGGTGTTTCACAAGTGATTTGGTGACACATGTGTGGCAGTCTTTGAAGAAGCACAATAGTTGATAGTTGCAATCCAAAATTGGTTTTGGCATGAAAGGGTGTGAGTCATGCAAGTTTGGAGTTGAAGAAGCGAGTGTCGCACAAGTGGTTGGGGTGAACTTTAACACCAGATTGGAGAATCGCGCCAGGTATGGTTGAAGAACGCCGGTCTTTTTAGGGCTGAGAGAAAGCTGGAAGATTGCCTGATACATTTGGTGAAAAGTGAGATTCATCTAAGGGTGAAAGTTGGACTTCAACAGAGAATCTATATACAACATAGGATGTATCCATAAATGATAATGAAGAGACCTACAGATCTATAAACTGTGAGTGGATGCTTTCTAGAGCAGTGAGAAAAGGAACAGGAAGAAGGTGATCCTCTCCACCAATAGTGATCCAGAGAGAGAGAAATAGGGAGTGACCCTTGGTAAAGTAGTGAGATGACCCTAAACATTGTAAAGGCAGTGATCCTGGGAATAGAAATTATCTATCCCAAACATTGTAAATAGTAGTGCACTTTTATTGGATTTGGTACATTGGAACATCGTCGGTGTATGCTCTTTGGACGTAACCCAGTGAGGGTGAACCAAGTAAAAATCGTTGTGCCATGTGAATGCTTTAGTTTTTGTTTATACATAGCTGTAGGAAAGAGAGAGAAGAGAGTCATTCTTAATAGTGATACAAGATCAATAAGGTAAGTGGTTTTAATCTTTCATGCCCCGATTCACCCCCCCCCCCCCCCCTCATGGTATCTAACCTAGTGGACCTAACATTTAGGAATCAATGCTAATTTCTGAACATCCACTTCTTAAAGTAATTGATGAATTGAAAACATATAAAAACACAACTAAATAATGAATTTTTTTTGTATTCTTGGTCAATAAAATAATTACACAATGATGGGATAATTATCAAAAAGGAAAATTTGTTTTCCTAATACATTAATTTTTGTTGAACCGATGTCATTTTAAATCATCACAGATATATGACTTTTTTACCCTAAACATTTCTCTGATCATTCACTTGTTTTTGATTGATGACCTCAATCACTCCCTATAAATATTTATGCTTTTCCTCTATATCCAATATTCACTCCCAACCTATGTTTTTCTCTTTTTAAACCTTGTAATATTTTACATTGGGTAACCATTGTGGTTTAAAATATACCTTTTAAGGGATGTTTTTGTAATAATTTTTACAATGTGGTTTTATATGAAAGGATCAATCAAGTATTAAACCTTTGATTATCCAGAAGAATTGTGAGGGAAAAATTCAATTTAAGTGGGATAGAATGTAACACCATGAGATTATGTGAATTTATTTATTTTTTGAATGAATTTAAAATTTGGATATTTTCACTAAATGAAACACTAATTATAGATTTTTTTGATTATATATTTTCACTAGGTTTGTATTATGTTATATGAAACACCAAGCGAATCATGCACTACATGCTACACTAACTTGGCTAGCGTTACAAGCAACACCGAGTTTCTACTAAACCAAACATTCTTGTTATAATTATTTAAATAAGATAGTTATAACCTAGACATTAATATTGTAATATGAATAGTAATAACTACTTTTAAAATATTAATTATAATGGGTTTGATAATGAAAAATATAATTTTTTGAAAAGTCTTAAATATGTATAAAAATATTATTTTCTCAAATGAACTACTTTTCATGTATTTATACAAAAAAATAAAATTAATTTTAGAAACTCATAGAAATTTATATTTATAAAATAATTATTATTTTTGAATTCATAATGAAAAATTTAAATTAGGGTGATTTTGTTGTATTTTTCTGAAAATTTTCAATTTTTTATGAATAGTGAAAAATACTACAATGTTGTTAAAAATGACCATTTAATTTCAATAATAAATTTAATTTAAATTGATTTTAATGTCACAATAGATAAAAAAATAAATATATTAATCCAATTTAGGTCATTTTAATAATTCTTATCATAGAATTAGATATTAAAAATTATTGAACTTTTAAACGTCTCATTAACATGTCTTCCAACCACATTTGCGGGATTAACATTAAACATAATTTTAGATATTCAATGAATTGAATTTCAATAAAATGGACATACATGGTGGAATCATAATGAAAAATGTGTTCAAATAGGATAACAATAATTTTTGGTGACTAATAACTTCTGAATTTCATTTACCACAGTTAAATGTAAATAGGGTAATTAATGGTAAATACTAAAATCATAATAATATTATATTAATGTAAAACATATCCTAATTTTATCGGATAAGTTTATTTCAACAAAAAATAACCTTAGGTCAAAAATATGATCCATTTTAATCAAATTGTGTTAGATTGAGACCCTTGTTATGTTTTATTTACCGGAGAGTTGAAAATTTCATATTAAAATTTTAATAACTATATCATTTTTATTTAGATGTTATATAAGTGATATGTTCGACTATAAAAATAATTATTAATATAATATTTTTATCTACATCATTATAATTTATTTATAATTTATTTATAATTTTTATAAATTATATAGGAAAATTTAATTGTGACACAATGATGATGATGTAATAGATTTATTATAGGAAGAATCAAATAAATGATATGATTAATAACAAAATATATATCATTTGAGATATTTGATTCCATACATGAATTTATTGGATAAATTTGAAATTTTTTGGATGAGTTAAGGTAGTTTTTTAATAGAATCATGTTATTAATTTATAAAAAAAAATTGTGATAAATAGTGACAAAATTGACATAAATGAGAATTCAAAATAAATAATATTTTATTAACTGATATAAAATTCATCAAATATATATCTGAAAAAACTATGTAGTTTAATGTTAAATATTTTATAAATGATCCAATTGGGGTTATTTTGGAATTTTATCGTAACTATATTAACCATATGGTGTAAAAAATACAAGTTGTCACATTAATTGTTAATTTGTTTAACTATGGGTAGAAGTCAAAGGATAAGGTTAAATTTGTGACCAAAACATGTATAAAATTCATTGTTTGAGGTTATTTATACCAATAACCATATAAAACTAGAAGTAACTTACTTTGTAACTATATGACATTGAAAATAAATTTATAATAAATTAATAGTTTTGGAGTTTCTTTAAGTTCCCCTCCCTCCTCTTATAAAAATGGACACCTCTCCTTCCCTTTTATTCACTCCTAAAAAACCATTTAGATCTGCCAAAACCTTCATATTTATCCTCCAAACATCCATCACATCATCCTAGAGTCCATAATGGTTTAATAAGGCCTTCCTAGTGAGTCCTTTAGTGAAAATCCAATGGATACACTCAATGATGAGATAATTGTTTTATCAACTCTTTCAGTGTTATTTTATCCTTCTACATCCATTCCCTAATTTTTTATATAGTAAAGTAATAAATCCATAATCTAATATATTCATAGATTTTTTGTATTATTATGGGACACCCCTATTACTCCTTTTACATTTCATACAAAAAATAATATCACCATGCATATGTATGTATGACTTACCGCCTCCACACCATGGTGTAAACTATTTTTCATATATGAATTATATTGATGGATATAACAAAGTATATAAAGGATTTAAATAATGAATATGAAATTATAATTATTATGTATAATTAATATAACATATAATTCCATACCATTTATCCTTTAATGGAATGATAGAGTTGTTCATGCATACGTACGACATACCGTCTCCACGACGTGATAAGATTCATTCTCCACATTAAACATTCAAGAATGAATATAAATTATATATAATAAATAAGCATGTAATATATAAAATTATAATTCTAGTGGAATTATATATATATATATATCATTTAATTTCCTTAATTCAATATGATATGAAAACAGAAACATCGTTCATGTGTACATACGGCCTACCGTCCGCTTGAATTCATATATATAATTATAATATCTATTTATATACTGAATATATGTGATATATATAAATATCATTTTTTTACATTATGTAAGTTACTAAATAATGATCCAATTATTTAGATCAATAATATGAAGTCAAAACATGTATGATAAACAATGCACTTTTTATCTATAACTTTGCTTCAACTTGTAATTATCAATAAATAAGAAATTAAAAGTCATAAATGAATCATATATGATATCATAAATTTTATTATTATTCTGGTATAAGTTAATAATTTGTTTTAAACCATTATACTAGAGTTATGGACACTTATGGAGGGAATCAGACCTAAGGAAATGGATTTTTGTCTCACCTTTTAGTTTTTGTGAGACACATGACTCATACACTAATTGGTTCTTCTATGTGGTGTATATAATACTCGTGAATTTATTTTTTAAATATTATCAAAAATATTATGAAATTTATATATTATTATAATTTTCTTTCTTACATGGGGCATGCGATTCTATTGATTATAATTTTATGAGTATTGATTTCATAATCTCTTACATATTTGAGATTATTTTATTTTATGTCTCTATTTGGGAATATTTATAATCCACATCCATGATTTCTAAAAAAAATCAAAAAATGTTTTACTATTATCCTGTGAATGTATAAGTTTATGTTTTCCCATTTTTGACACTTTTACTTCATGGTTTGATGGGAATATTTCTTTCGTTTCCCAAACTAGGTACATTTTGACTTTTCTAGAAAAATTTTGAGAATAATGTTTTTTTAATTATATGGAATGAAGATATTTTTACATTTTCATGATGCCTTGTTACCTCGATGCTTCTCCTCAAAACATACATGTTTATTTTTAAATAAAATATTTTCCTTTAAAATCATGTGGAATTTTATGAAATGAATGATATTTCAATAATGAAATGATATTTTTCTCAAAAACTATATTAAATGATTTTCATGATTTATTTAGCTGTTATAAAAGTGGATTTAATGAAAAGGGTTTTGAAAATGTATTGTATTTTAAAATGTGATTTTAAGGAAAATTCATGTTCCAAGTGATCTTTCAAAATATATCATCACCTATGATGACAGACATTATTATAGTTCAAGAATACCATTCATATTATTTCTCTGAATAGTTTATGAATTGATGAAATGATGTTTAAGAAACCCCCTTCTATTCATGGGTTATGCTTTTGATGAAATTATTATAAAAGCTTCATCATTTTCATAAGTAATTATATGATAACATGTTTATGAAATACATTCCATTTTATGGGTCATGATATGCTTGTTTATGATATTGTGAACATGTATGTATGATTTCATTATGTGATGGGTGTGACCAATATCACCCTCCAATAAATTGGGTAAGGATTTATATCAAATGAGATACACATTTGGGGCCTTGTTTGCTTAGATGGTTATGGGAGTGAACCATGACTACCAATATTGTTATGGGAGTGAACCATGACTACCAAGATGGTATGGGAAGTGATCCCATACTTACAAGATGGCCTAGGAAACAATGCCTTGACTACTATTGAAATCATTATTATGTGCTGATGTATCTTATATAGTTCCATGTTTTATTCCTATTTCATGCTTCCATGGTTCATGTTATTTAATTCCTTTTGATCCTTGTTTTATAAAGTATCAATATTTATTCCATGATTCATGTTTATGATCTTTTATATGAAGAGCATGATCATAAATTTTCATTACCATGTTATCATACCGTTTTTCTCATGATTATGTTTACTTGTATCCATTTTTTACCCTTACTGTGCATATGTTTTCACCATTTTTCTTCTGTTTTACTTTTACAAAGGTTATATAGAAATGGTTTAGTTATGTGTACTAAAGGGTGATATGTTTATGGGATATATTGAAGATATTTTAAAAAATTAGAGGAATGCGTTCCAAGTTTCTAAAGAAACTAAATTATGATGATCCTTAGGAATTTATTTTTGTAATGTATTTAATATGAATATAAAATAATGTAATTTCCATGTATGAGAAGACTGTGTCTCTATAAAGAAGACCATGATATTTAAAAATATCATTAAGAAATAAATAACGATGTATTTAGAAATATTTATAGGTAGTGTTAAATGAAGCTTTTTGTAACACCCGAGACTTTTATGAGAAGTATTTTGTTTTTATGTTATATAAATCATCAAAGGAATCTTTTGTTGCACGCAATCACGACCTTCCTCGATAGCGTGTTTTGTACGCAATACCGAGTTCCACTAACCAATGATATATTATTATAATATTATAAACTAGCCATTATGAATAGTATTAACTGAAGTTTTAAATTTTACAACATTATTATTCATCTTTCACATTTTCTAGAACATGGTAAGAGAACAAAATAATTTTTTTGGGTAAAATAAGTATTTATCAAAAAATAAAGTTTTGCCGCCTTTTAATGGCACACCCACATTAAATATAGTTTTTGAAACATTTATAAGTTCAATTTGACAAAATAAAATTCTTATTTCAAATCAGGATATAAAAATTTACTTTGGATAAATTTTTTATATTTTCTGATAACTTTCATATTTTGATGAATAGTAAAAAAAGCTAATTTTTAATTTAAAAAAACATTTTTCATTGAGATAATTTATATGGTTAAATTATAATATTGAATGGTTTTAATGTATAGGTAGAATATATTTTTACCATTTAATATAAGTTTGTCATTATCATTAATTTCACATTGAATTCATAGGTAAAAACATTTCAATCTTTGGCAATGTTTTAACTTCTAAAACCCGTTTTCTTAACAATGGGATTTATTTTAAATTAATAACTGAAACTTATATGTTTTGAATTTTGAAAAATTGATTCCATATTCAGAATCAGTGGATCCAAATTATTTTAATAGGCTACTTTTTATTTTTGCGCATTATGAATAGTAACTATGGTAAATTTTATTTTACATAGTTGAAGGTAAATCGGGTAATTAAATGTAAATATAAGATTATAAAATTACCCTAACACCTGCCAAAATCTTATTGGATGACTAAAAGTAGACCCATGTCACCTAAGGGTCGGATTATATTCATTTAATAGACTTTTGTCCATGAAAATAATTTAATTATTATTAAAACCAAAGAATGTGACAACATGTCACCTTCTTAAATCTTATAAGTATAATAATTTCAATTTGGTGATAAACGTAATGTAACTTAGAACATGAATTGTATACAGAAAGCTAATACAATTATCTACATCATATGAATTTATTTATAATTTTTAGGGATTAAATAATTATCATTAATTATGACACAATAGTGATGTTGAAATTATTTTATTAATTAAAATATCAAATAAATGGTTTTAAAATATTAAAATAATTATTATATGCACTATTTAATGTTCTCCACTAATTTTATAGATACATATGAAATTTTATTAATCTATTAATGCTTTTATTTTGAACATATCCTATGTATATATTTTATTTAAATTCAATTAAATGAATAGTGTCAAAATTGACACTATTGTTATTTTATAAAAATAACATATTATAAAATTGTTTAAAAATCACAAAAATATTTAAATATTATAAATTAAAATTTATATGATCTAAAATGTCATAAAGTGTCAAATTATGGAAAATTCACAACACATATGTAATTATTAATAATAATTTAAAATTTAGAATATTATTACCACAAAATCAAAAATTTAATTGATAAATAAGGAAAAATCAAGTTGGTAATGTTTAAAATAAATTCCTAACATTTATAAATTTTATTTGATGATAAGATTACAACCCTATCTCATCTAATCTTAGGATATGAGTCATTTTGGACGTTTTTAAGTGGGGTTGGGATTTAATATAAACTAATATTTCTTATATTTCCAAAGGTGCCCCTCTCCTCCCTTATAAAAGGGCACCTCCTCCCTCTCCTACTCATACCAATTTTAGCCTTAAAGCTCTTCCAAAACCTGACCATTTCACTTCCCCACTTCCCTAGAATCATCCTAGAGGTTCTAGTTTTCTTCAAAGGCCAACCTCAGTGCCCTAAGAGGAGGTTAAGAAGAGGCGCGTCAAAAAGAGGTAATATCCATTACCGATCCTTTCCAAATTCCTTCTTCTTCAACATCATCTTCTTTTGTAGTTTCATTATGAAGTAATAACATTATTATCACTCATATACTTATATTTTATTATAAGTATGAAACAACCCTATTTCAACATCTATCTATCCTATGGAAAATGAAATCACCGCGCGTGCGTACGTACAGAATACCGTCTCCACGCCGTGGTGTAATCTATTTTCCCCCACCACCTTACTTGGATGGGTATAATGATAAAAATAATTACTATATATGATCATTTTAAAGTGAAATTGATTCTTAAATAGTATAAATACACTCCAATACAATTCCATGATCTTGGGAACGATGTCATCGCTCGTGCGTACGTACGGAATACCATCTCCACGATGTGATGGGACTCGTTCTACATGATCTTCATTGAATAATGATTATATAAATGAATTGAATGAATAAATATGATATATAGTACATTAATACCATTCTGGAAATGACGTATCTATAACCTAAAGAGAAGAAGAATAATTTATTCGACAAAACACGCATAAGAACAAAAAGTTAAAAACACCCGAATAACAAGTAGAAATGAAATATTACTATTAAAAAGCTAATAATATGACCATATATTATATCATAACAATAATTATGATTCTGGAATAAGTCAATAACATTATTTAAATCATTATACAGAAGGTTCAGACACTTACGAGGCAAATCAGACCTAAGGTAAGGGAAATATTCACAATCTCATTTTTATCCGAGATTGTTTATACTTTAGTATTTACTATGGTGTATTTTATCATCCACATCCATGTTTACTCAATATGTAATATTATTTATATCCACCTACAATTGTTTAAATCCAATTTTACCCTTCGGTGAGTGTTTAGTAAAGGATATGAAAGGAATCTTTTGTCGTTTTTCATACGAGGTACTTTTTGACTTTCCCGACAAAAGTACGAAGAATGTTTTTTTAACTTATACGGCTTGAATGGATTTTAAAACATTATTTCCAAGAATCTTACTTTAAAAATTTTCAAGTTTATTTTTAATCAACTTCTTTTAGTTTATAATTGTACGACATGTTAAGAAAGGAAAAGTGTTTTTGAAGTAGAAAGGATATTTTCCTCAAGAATGGAGTTCAAGTGTTTTATCAAAATTATTTTCCATCTAATATAATAAAGGGTTATGTTTCTATCCCTATTATTACATTGATTTGATTATGTTGTGATGGAATTATATTTTTATGAATTCCTTTATCTTATATTAATTGTTTTATGATGTCACGATGTTTAAGATTCCCATTTTTATTACATGGGTTATGCTATGATGTATGGTTTCTGATTTTATGGCACACATACGAATGGTATCATTATGAGATGGGGGGGACCTATATCTCCCTCCAATGCATTGGGTAAAGATTTTATATCTCATGAGATAGACATGGCTAGAATGGCAGGTTAAACCAGTTCAGTGAAACAGGACTGAAACGAGGAGTGAACTCGGTTCAGAAATAGACTTTGTCCACTAAGATAGTCTTTGCAATGAGTCTTGACTAACAAGAAATGATTCTCTATGATTATGTGTGTATTCCAAAAAGTTTCATGTTTTATGTTATGATTATTGGGATTACATTTCACTACTATGATTTATCTCATGTTATGAAATTATGATTTCTTTTGCAGGTTAAGATTTCCAAAAGTTATGTTCTTATGTATATGATGAGATTGATATTTCTTTTGTTTACCCTTACTGAGAATTTGAGCTCACCTTTTTGTATGTTTTATTTCCCCAGGTCATGAAGAGGGTTATTAAGTAGGATATACCAAAAAGGGACTCTAGATATGATGAAATAAATGGGAGGAAAAGTAGATGCTTTATGAACCAGTTATCTATGTTTCCCAGTTTTTAAAGACTCTATACCTATACGAACCTTTCCTGGTTTTGTTATATGATGTAATAAGTGTGCTTAAATTCTAAAGTAATGAAAATGTATGTAAAGTATGGGTAGTTATAGTTGGTATCATAGGAAAGGTATAGTCATCCTTTGGAAACTATGATGTGAAAGCCTTAGTTAGAATCCTAAGGATATGTCTAAGCATAGAACACAATCTTAGTGTTTTAGAAATGGCCTTGAACAACCTATGATAAGACCTTAAGTGTGAAATTTTATTCTTGATTATTTGATTTTCCTATTATAATTAGTGTTTCTCACACTATTCTTCTTGGTTTTAGTCAATGGTTGTAACCTGAAGGAACCGTGTTAATGCGGAATGCGACGGGCAATGAAATGATAGTCCCCCTGAGCAACCAAATGTTATGGGAGCTAGAATGCCAAATCTTGTAGCCATGCTCACACAACTTTCCCAAGCTATGAATCATGTAGGACTTTAAAACGAGCAAAGGAAGGAGAAAAAATTCTGTTGAATCCTTCATGAGTTAGTGTCCACCTTCTTTCAGCGGGTCTACTAATCCATTAGTTGGTGAACAATGGATTAGTACTACTGAAAAGATATTTTCAGTTCTTCAATGTTTTGAACATGAAAAAGTCATCCTAGTAGTGTATCTTTTGGAAGGAGATGCTGATCAATGGTGGAATATTATTATGAATACGAGGAAAAGGGATGAAATTGAGTCCATAGAATGGGACGAGTTCAAGAACTTATTTTTCAATAAGTACTTCCCTCGTATTCTGCGAACAAAGTTGGAGAAAGTGTTTCTTGAACTGAAGCAAAAGGATGATGAATCTGTTGGTACTTATGAAGCAAATTTTACAAGACTTGCAAGGTAAGCTTTTGGTATTATTATCCAACCTGAGAGTAAGATAGATCGATTATTTAGTGGCTTAAAACCAATTCTTCGAAGGGCGTTAGCCATAAGGGACTTCAATAGCTGCGAGGAAATCGTTCGATGTGCTCTCAAAGTCGAGATGGAGATTGGAGTAACCCATCAGTTATATGGGTTTGATAAGAAGAGGAAAATGGAATTCAAAGTAAAATATAAAGAGAACACTGAAAAAAATATGAGCTTTCCCTTATGCTCAAAGTGTGGAAAGAAACATGGGTGAAGTTGTCTTAAAGGGACAAGTAAATGTTTCAAATGTGGAAAGGAAGGTCATCGGGCATTTGAATGCCGCAATGATGGGAAGAAGATGTCTAATGATGCAAACAAAGTAAGGGAGACACAAAATGAACCTAATACACTTCAATGTTTCAAGTGCAAGGAGATGGGGCATTATGCCAATCAATGCCCAAATCCAAGGGTTGATGATGATGGTCGACGTCAACAAACTCTTAAGGCTAAAGGCAAAGGAAAGTCACGTGAAATTTCTTTCAGTGATGTGGAGTACGATAACGATGAGGTGAAAGTTACACATACCATTCACTCTAAAGTAGAAAATGTTTTATTTGATTCTGGATCCACCCACTCCTTTATTTCTGAAGAATTTTCTAAGGATATCACCGTATTACCTCAATAGTTAGATGTTGAGTTAGCTGTGACAACCCCTAATGGCACAACAGTCGCATCAAAAGTTTATAATTCTTCTCCGATTGAAGTTTGTTGGAAAGTGATTCCTGCAAATCTGGTTATCCTTCCTATAGTGGAATTTGATGTGATTCTTGGCATGGATTGGCTTTCTCTACATGGAGCTCATATCAATTGCCAAAGAAGGGAAGTCACATTTCATATTCCAGATCAATCTATGATCGTCTATCGATGCAAGGATGAACATAACCTTCCAGTGGAAATTTCTTCCATTTTATGGGTATTGATTTCACTAAATGAAGGTTATTTATCTCAAATTCTTGGTGAGAATCTCGTGATTAAGAATATTCCCATTGTACCAGAGTTTGATGATGTCTTTCCAGAGGAATTACCGGATCTCCCACCAAATCATGAAGTTGAGTTTTCAATAGAACGCGTACCCGGTGCTTTGCCTATTTCAAAGAAACTTTATAGAATGGCCCCAATTGAGTTGTAGGAATTGAAGAAGCAACTCCTAGAGAATCTTGATAAGGGGTTCATACGCCCTAGTGCGTCACCTTGGGGAGCACCTGTTCTGTTTGTTAAGAAGAAAGATGGATCAATGAGACTCTGCATTGATTATCGGGAACATAACAATATCACTATCAAGAACAAATATCCTCTCCCATGCATTGATGACTTATTTGACCAACTAAGAGGAACTCAATACTTTTCCAAGATTGATCTTCATTCAGGTTATCACCAATTAAGGGTCAAAAGGGAGGATATACCAAAGACGGCTTTCCGTACAAGGTATGGACACTATGAATTTATAGTGATGCCATTTGGTCTTACTAATTCCACTACTATCTTCATGGATCTGATGAATAGAGTCTTTAGAAACTATCTTGATCAGTTTGTGGTAGTCTTTATAGACGATATTCTTGTATATTCAAAGAGCAAGGGAGTACATGAAGATCACGTGAGAATTATATTGAAGACCCTGAGAAAGGAGAAGCTTTATTCCAAATTTACCAAGTGTGAATTTTGGCTTCAAAGAGTTTCATTTTTGGGTCACATAATCTCAAAAGAGGGGATATCTGTGGATCCATCAAAACAGAGGTTATCGAAAGATGGTCGAGACCAACAACAGTGAATGAGATCTGATGTTTTTTTGGTTTGGTTGGATATTATCGACGTTTTGTGAATGATTTTTCACAATTGTCTAATCCACTCACCAAGTTGACTCGGAAAGGAGTTAAGTTTGTTTGGACGGAGGAATGTGAAGAGAATTTCAAGGAGTTAAAAAGAAGGTTATCCAGTGCACCTGTTCTCACACTACCTTGTAGTGGAGAAGGGTTTTTAATCTACAGTGATGAATCCAAGAAGGTTTTGGGGTGTGTTCTTATGCAAAATGATATGGTGATAGATTATGCCTCACGACAGTTGAAAATACATGAGTAAAATTACCCAACTCATGATTTGGAGTCAGATGCGGTAATATTTTCATTAAATATTTGGAGGAATTACCTTTATGGTGAAAGGTGTGATATTTATACTGATCATAAAAGTTTAAAGTATATATTCACACAAAAGGAGCTGAATATGCACCAAAAAAGATGGTTGGAGCTGATTAAGGATTACGATTGCACAATTCATTACCACCCTAGGAAAGAAAACAAGGTTGCAGATGCATTAAATTGATAAGACCATGCCAGTTTATCCATGATGAGGATCAAAAAAGATCCAATATTTATGGATTTACAAAGGATGGATCTTGGAATTATAATGAAAGGGGAAAATCGTATCTTTCTCAAATGAATGTTCAACCATCTATACATGTGAATATTAAATAGGCACAGAAAGAAGATGTCGAGTTACAAAAGAAGGTGAGAAATGTTCCTGAATTCAACCATCAGTGTGATGGGATAATAAAGTTCAAGAATTGGGTTTGTGTACCTCCCATCCCTGAATTAAAGAAGGAGCTTCTGGATGAGGCTCATAGTTCTTAATTCTCTATTCATCCTGGAAGCACGAAGATGTATAGGGACCTGAAAGAGTACTTCTGGTGGGATGGCATGAAAAGAGATGTTGCTGAATATGTCTCTCGATGCTTGGTTTGTCAGGAAGTTAAAGCTGAGAGACAGAAGTCTAAGGGGATGTTAAAACCATTACCCATACCTGAATGGAAATGGGAAAACATCACTGTGGACTTTGTCACAGGACTTCCTAAAACATCCAAAGGCAATAATGCTATCTGGGTCATAGATGATCGTCTTACAAAGTCTTCACACTTCATCGCTATTATAGAGGATTTCTTTCTAGATTAGCTTGCCAGGATATATGTGAAGGATGTGGTAAGATTGCATGGAGTACCACTTTCTATTATATCTGATCAGGATCCAAGGTTTACCTCAATGTTTTGGCGAATTCTTCAGCATTCTCTGGATACAGAGTTGAGTTTCAGCACTGCTTATCATCCTCATACAGACAGTCAGTCTGAGAGAAAAATTTATACTCTAGAAGATATGTTGAGAGCTTGCTCTATGGATTTCAATGGTGGTTGGGATCAACACCTACCTTTGGTGGAATTTTCATATAATAATAGCTTTCACTCCAGTATTCAGATGGCTCCTTATGAAGCTCCCTATGGAAAGAAACGCAGGACTCCAACTTGCTGGGATGAAGTTTGGGAAAGAAAGATATTAGGACCTGATATTGTTGAAGACATGGTAGAAAATGTACGATCTATTCAACAACACATAAGAGCAGATCAGAGTCGACAGAAAAGTTATGCTGACAACCGAAGAAAAGACCTAGAGTTTGAAGTGGGTGATAAAGTGTTCTTACGAATATCTCCATGGAAGAGGGTCATCAAATTTGGAATGAAGGGGAAGTTGAGCCCTATATATATCGGTCCTTTCGAAATACTGGATTGTGTTGGGAAGGTAGCTTACTAATTGGTGCTTCCACCGAATCTCTCTCAAGTTCACGATGCGTTCCATGTATCTCTCCTGAGAAAGTACATACCTGATCGTTCACATGTACTCAGCTCAGAATTTGTACCGCTAGAGCAAGATCTTTCTTATGAAGAACAACCGATAGAGATTCTGGATCGTAGTGAAAAAATCCTACGAAACAAGACCACTCGCTTGGTTAACGTTTTATAGAGGAACCACTAATTAGAAGAAGCTACATGGGAGATTGAGGATATGATGAGGGAGAGGTATCCTCATCTGTTTGTTACAAAGTGACGAATTTCGAGGGAGAAATTAATTTTAAGGGGGGTAGAATGTAACACCCGAGAATTATATGATAAATATTTTGTTTTTATGTTATATAAATCATTAAAGGAATCTTTCACTGCATGCAATCGCGACCTTCCACGATAGCGTGTGTAGTACGCAATACCGAGTTCCACTAAACAACGATATATTATTATAATATTATAAACTAGCCATTATGAATAGTATTTACTGAATTTTTAAATTTTGCAACATTATTATTCATCTTACACATTTTCTAGAACATGGTAAGAGAACAAAATAATTTTTTTGGGTAAAATAAGTATTTATCAAAAAATGCAGTTTTGCCGCCTTTTGATGGTGCACCCACATTAAATCTAGTTTTTGACACATTTATAAGTTCAATTTGACAAAAAAAATTCTTCTTTGGAAGCAGGATATAAAAATTTACTTTGGATAAATTTTTGATATTTTCTGATAACTTTCATATTTTGATGAATAGTAAAAATACGCTAATTTTTAATAAAAAACAACTTTTTTCATTGAGATAATTTTTATGGTTAAAATATAATATTTAATGTTTTTAAAGTATAGATAGAATAAATTTTTACCATTTAATATAATGTATGTCATTAGCATTAATTTCACATTGAATTCATAGGTAAAACCATTTCAATCTTTGGCAATGTTTTAACTTCTAAAACCTGTTTTCTTAACAACGAGATTTATTTTAAATTAATTACTGCAACGTATATGTTTTGAATTTTGAAAAATGTATTCAATATTCAGAGTCAGTGGGTCCAAATTATGTTAATAGGCTAATTTTTATTTTTGGGCATTATGAATAGTAACTACGATAAATTTTATTTACCATAGTTGAAGGTAAATCGGGTAATTAAGGGTAAATATAAGATTATAAAATTACACTAAAAACTACCAGAATACTATTGGATGACTAAAAGTATACCCATATCACCTAAGGGTAGGATTAGATTCATTAAATATAATTTTTTCCATGAAAATAATTTAATTATTCTTAAAACCAAAGAATGTGACAACATGTCACTTTCTTAATTCTTATAAGTATAATAACTTTAATTTGGTGATAAACATGATGAAACTTAGAACATGAATAGTCTACAGAAATCTAATACAATTATCTACATCATAAGAATTTATTTAGAATTTTTAGGTATTAAATAATTATCATTATTTTTGACACAATAGTGATGTTGAAAT
This sequence comes from Viscum album, assembly GCA_963277665.1. NCBI lineage: Eukaryota > Viridiplantae > Streptophyta > Magnoliopsida > Santalales > Viscaceae > Viscum > Viscum album. The sequence continues at coordinate 621,061,332 of OY728139.1, forward strand.
TATTTTATTAATTAAAATATCAAATAAATGGTTTTTAAATATTAAAATAATTATTATATGCACTATTTAATATGCTCCACAAATTTTATAGACACATATGACATTTTATTAATCTATTAAATCTTTTAGTTCGAACATATCCTCTGTATATATTTTATTTAAATTCAAATAAATGAGTAGTGTCAAAATTGACACTATTGGTATTTTATAAAAATAACATATTATAAATTTTTTTAAAAATCACAAAAATATTTAAAAATTATAAATTAAAATTTTTATGGTCGAGAATGTCATAAAGTGTCAAATTATGGAAAATTCACAACACATATGTAATTATTAATAATAATTTAAAATTTAGAATATTATTACCATAAAGAAAATTAAATTGATAAATAAGGATAAATCAAGTTGGTAATGTTTAAAATAAATTCCAAACAAGTCTAAATTGTATTGGTTGATGAGATTATAACCCTATCTCATCTAAGATTCGGATATGAGTCATTTTGGAAGTTTTTAAGTGGGTTTGGGATTTAATATAAACTAATATTTCTTATATTTCCAAAGGTGCCCCTCTCCTACCTTATAAAATGGCACCTCCTCCCTCTCCTCCTCACACCAATTTGAGCCTTCACGCTCGGCCAAACACTGACCATTTCACTTAACCACTTCCTTATAATCATGCTAGAGGTTCTTGTCTTCTTCAAAGACCAACCCAAGTGCCCTAAGAGGAGGTTAAGAAGAGGCGCGTCAAAAAGAGGTAATATCCATTACCGATCCTTTCCAAATTCATTCTTCTTCAACATCTTCTACATTAGTTGTTTCATTATGAAGTAATAAAATCAGTATCACTCACATAATGATATGTTATTATAAGTATGAAACAACCCTATTTCAACATCTATCCATCCTATGGAAAACGAAATCCCCGCGCGTGCGTACGTACGGAATACCGTCTCCACGCCGTGGTGTAATCTATTTTCCACCACCACCTTACTTGGATGGGTATAATGATGTAAATAATTACTATATATGATTATTGTAAAGTGATATTGATTCTGAAATAGTATACATACACTCCAATACAATTCTGCGATCATTGGAATGATATCATCGCTCGTGCGTACGTACAGAATACCGTCTCCATGATGTGATGTGATTCGTTCTACATGATATTCATTGAATAATGATTATATAAATGAATTGAATGAATAAATATGATATGTAGTACATTAACACCCTTCTGTAAATGATTTATCTATAACCTAAAGAGAAGAATAAGAATTTATTCATCAAAACACGCATAAGAACAAAAAGTTATAAACACCCGAATAACAAGTAGCAATGAAATATTACTACCAAGAAGCTAAGAATATGAACATATATGATATCATAACAACAATTATGATTCTGGAATAAGTTAATAACATTATTTAAATCATTATACAGGAGGTTCGGAAACTTACGAGGCAAATCAGACCTAAGGTAAGGGAAATATCACAATCTCATTTTTATCTGAGATTGTTTATACTTTAGTATTTACTAGGGTGTATTTTATCATCCACATCCATGTTTCCTCAATATGTAATATTATTTCCATCCACCTACAATTGTTTTAATCTGATTTTACCCTTCGGTGAGTTTTTAGTAAAGGATATGAAAGGAATCTTTTGTCGTTTTTCATACGATGTACTTTTTGACTTTTCCGACAAAAGTACGAAGAATGTTTTTTTAACATATACGGCATGAATGGATTTTTAAAACATTATTTCCAAGAAGATTACTTTACAAGTTTTCCAGTTTATTTTTAATCATCTTCTTTTAGTTTAGAATTGTACGACATGTTAGGAAAGGAAAAGTGTTTTTAAGCAGAAAGGATATTTTCCTCAAGAATGGAGTTCAAGTGTTTTATCAAAATTATTTTCCATCTAAGATAATAAAGTATTCTATTTCTATCCCTATTATTACATTTATTTGTTTATGTTGCGATGGAATTATATTTTTATGAATTCCTTTATCTTATATGAATTGTTTTATGATGTCACGATGTTTAAGATTCCCATTTTTATTCCATGGGTTATGCTATGATGTATGGTTTCTGATTTTCTGGAACACATAAGAATGGTATCATTATGAGATGGGTGGGACCTATATATCCCTCCAATGCATTGGGTAAAGATTTTATATCTCATGAGACAGACATGGCTGGAACGGTAGGTTAAACCGGTTCAATGAAACAGGACTGAAACGAGGAGTGAACTCGGTTCAGAAATGGACTTTTTCCACTAAGATAGTATTGGAAATGAGTCTTGACTAACAAGAAATTATTCTCTATGATTATGTGTGTATGCCACAAAGTTTCATGTTTTAAGTTATGATTATTGGGATTACATTTCACTACTATGATTTATCCCATGATATGAAATTATGATTTCTTTTGCAGGTTAAGATTTCCAAAAGTTATGTTCTTATGTATATGATGTGATTGATATTTATTTTGTTTACCCTTACTGAGCATTTGATATCATGCTTTTGTATGTTTTATTTCCCCAGGTCAGGAAGAAGGTTATTAAGTTGGATATGCCAAAAAGGGACTCTAGATATGATGAAATAAATGGGAGGCAAAGTAGATGCTTTATGAACAAGTTGTTTATGTTTACCAGTTTCTAAAGACTCTATACCTATACAGTCCTTTCCTGGTTTTGTTATATGTTATAATAAGTGTGCTTAAATTCTGAAGTAATGACAATGTATGTTAAGTATGGGTCGTTATACTTTGCCTTATAGATTTTAAGTCTAAACGGCTGATATATTAGAAACATGACTATTAAGAATAATTCTAATTTTAAGGGATATATTTACATGATTAAATGAATATTTATTCTATGAATAATAACGAAAAATGGAAATATTCTTGATTTCATGCTACTGAATACTCTATAATTCGAATAGAGATAGAATGAGAAGAAATGATACAATAACCTATTGTAGATCTATTGTATTTAGGAGAAGAAGAATGTGTCACAGTAATATTCCTATGTATTGAAGAGGAATATGATAGGGAAATATATTGTGAGTGGAATACATCAATTGATAATAACAATAAAATGTTTTAAGAGAGGCCACCTACATCATTTTTCTATAAGAAGTCTGAATATCATTGAGGTAGCCCATTTGATTCTTTCAGTTGTGGAAGGAGATCAACTGCACTATCTAGGAGGGTCACATAGTTACATTACTGATGTACTTCACAAGTAGCATGATGAAATCATGTAATATATCAGAGGATATCCTAGTTGAGGCCAAAGATTAAATATTAACTGGGTTCATTCTTTTTACTTGGTCAGTTCTATGGTAACTGGTTCAAATTCAAATCCTGGAATGAGGTTATTTTGATAATAATAATTAATATGTTTTTGTGGGATAACAACCACATTACACAAAGTATGTAGTCATCTGGAAATAGGCACACCTCATTCACAAGAATTAAAATTATTTTATATTTCTTTCATATTTTATATCTTTATATCGACCAAAGGAGATATAAAAATAGAGACATCCAATAACTAAATAAGTGAATACGTAATATGATATTAAGATTAAAATTGGAAAAATTATACCAACACTGATTCAACAACTATTAATGTTGGATCCATCCCAATGTGATCCTAACATATATCTTTATATATTTATTATAAATCCTAATCATTCTAAGAATCATGGATAACCTCATCCTTTACCACTAGATATATTTATTAATTTCTAATGCAATTTCATCATGTTAATAACTTATATGTTACAATTTAATTAAATTTTTAATCCCTAAATGATAGATCATGGGATGTTTGGGGTATTTTTGATTTTTATAGTACTATTGTCTAACACACTTTGTAATGACATAATTTATGTTTTTTAGTGTTATATATTCCATCCTTGTGTATGATTTATTCAAAATAAAAATCCAAGAACCCTAGATGGAATCTATCATAAAATTTCTCATTAGATACACTAAATCATTCCTTTCCTTGTTAAATTTCCATGAAGCTTGTGAAACAGTATCGTTATCACCTCAGGTGGTTTCCTAAAGCTATAGTGTAACCTAAAATCCATGTTTGAGTACCTCTATAAATTTTATAACCATATTACTTTAAAATTATCACTATATAGAGCATCATGGTGCCGATATTCATCAAGGGCATGAAAATTTAATCTTATCATATATTCTTTTTGAAATTTTTATTGTAGAGAGATTATTTTTTGGGAGAGTCTTAAAATTATAAACACCAATTTCTCATAGTTGTGCTGCTATAACATGAATGAATCTTCACAAGAAAATCAATTGTATTGTATCATAGTGATCATACATAATTATAATATTTTCTCAATGAACAATTATTTATAAGATAAACTCATTCAATACCTCAACTCCATCATGATGTGACCAATATAACTATGATTAGAGGAATTGGATTGTAAAAGGGAAATATTTTTTGTAGAATGATGTCCTCCAATTCTAAAGATAGTATTGATTTTTTATAGATTCTTCAGTATGCTGCACACTACACCCTAAAACTCATTATGAATTGCCTTTATAGAGTAACCAGTATGTGATATTATATAACTCTTAATACATAGAATTAAATTATTTTCATGGAATAACTAATCATGATGTATTGATCTCCCTAATATTGTGCTATCATCCAAGAAGGAGAACCCTTAATGTCCAATCCTCCACTTCTTCTCAATTATTCTCTAGCATTAAAGATATTATATATTCTCTATCAAAATTCTATAGGGTCAACTCAAGATCCATTATTATTTATCATCAAAGTGATAAACATATGATATGACAATATTTATTCCAAAAACAATAAATTCATCCCAAGAGTACATTCAATTCAAAAATACAAAACATATACAGATAAAAAATGTTATTAATTAATGATATTCTCATCAATTAGGTGTAATCTATATCTAACACTGCTTAAATGTTCATTACACCACACCATTGGATTTGATAGTTTCTATGAGGGATATTAATCCCACAATGTACATGAAATTATGTGTCTAATTAAAACATACTTTATCATCACAATGAGTCACAAAATCTATATTTTTCTTTTATAAATAATCTTATTCTCTATTATTCCAAGAGATCTTCAGGAGATAATCAGTTTCCTTAAACCTCAATGACTTTCTTCCAAAATATCTTTATATACTCTTCCACTAATCTCAAAAATTAGTTATATAAGGTTACTAATAGACTCTAAAACACTAATTGATTTTAATAGATAACATGGAATATAATCCCATATAAGATGGATTAATATATAATTCTATTATTACAAGGTATAATATTCTCTTCATCTATCATCAAATAAATTTATGTTGATCCTATTCAATAATAATCTTTCATGAAAAATCAAACACATCATACATATATTAATTTCCCAAAGGATATCTCTATTTGTTAATGTATTCCAAAACCAACATGTTCCAAATCCATCATGTGTAGATGGTGTCATCAACTATTAAAAAATCCAATAATAAAAAACAATATTATTCATGCATGGAAGTCATCTTCCTGAATTACTTAGGAACATAAAATATCAAATTATGAAACAAGAAAATATTTAGAAAATTGTGTTGGAAGTTGAAGATAATATAATTTTTTTAAATTATATATAAGAAGATAGTAATAGTTTAATTTATAAAGAGTAGAATGGTAAAACATCCTATAATTTGGTGATTATATTAATAATTTAAAACCTTAGTTTATGTGATTATAAAGACTTTCAATTGAGAAATCTATGCTTAGATATCAATCTAAGGGAAAATATATGAATTGCATAACATCAAAAATAATAATATTTGAATTCATGTCATATATAAATGTCCAATTCAATTAATAATTTTCTATAAATTTATAAGTTAATGTTATAAAAAACATTACACACTATTTTGTGAAAAGGATAAAAATTTAACTTTTCATTTAGTAATAGATTAGAAAACATTGGCTAAACAAGTGAAAGAATTATTATAGAATAGACAAAGAAAGGGATTTAGGTGAAAATTATAATTTTATGGAAATTATTGGTGATGTGGTGTTTTTTTATCATGTATAAATGAATCTATGGGTTAATATAAGAAATATTAGTGATTCTAAAAGATATATAAGTTTACTTTAAGGGGTGAGAGAATCCACTTCATGAAAAAAAGATAAAAAAACTACAATTTTATATGTGAAAGTGGAGAATAAATTTTAATTATTGATTGAACACTATGATAGGTGTATCCAACAAATTCCATATGTGGAAGAATGAATTATGATATTACCTACATTTTTTTGTGTAATTAAATACTTCAAAAGTGTTTCAGAATGATAGGAAAAATTTAGATATGACTTCTGTTATTAATTTTTCACTAAATTCCTCCCAAAAGGAATGCCCTTAGATATTTAACAATGACTATTAATCTCCCATGATAGATGATATAAATCTTTCTAAGAGTTTTTTAAAATATAAAGAAGGTTTTAGTACATTTAGAAATAAAATATCACTAAATATAAATGTATTTTATTAACAAACATTGAGGAAAAAAATATGAAATAAATGAATACTTTATTCATGGTTTTAAGAAAAAATTACTTAGTGCTTCTCATCTATGAAATGAAGTAAATGATGGGTTCTTCAGAATGAATGAATATTTAGAGAATAAGTTTATGTAATATCATTTATTGACTAAGGGGGAATGAAAAAAAGGGAACATATTTCATGTTTGAGATGGTGAAAGATTATGTTATTTGAGTTTTATGAAAGAATGTGATATATGGTATCAAAGACATGGTCACATTATGCGAATAAATGTTAATAAGTTAAATCGAGAAAATACTACTCATGATGTATCTATGATTAAAAGACCTAAATAATGGATTTTCATTATATTTTAAAATTACTATATAATCATTCCTTATCCAATAATGTATAGATTTAGAAAACATATCCCATAAATTTGATTCACTCAAATATATGCAACACCAAAAAATTATAAAATAATAACATTTAATGCAATTTAGTTTATGACACGCAACACCAAGAGTAAAACGGAATATAACCACCCAATACATTAAAATATATTTTATATTTTAAAAAATTCAATACATTCTATAGCTTTAAATGCATGAAATACTGAGTTTATATTCTGCTACATAGGACAAAAAAAATTTCGATATCCCCCATTACAGACAAGACTAAGTTTTACCAACCAATAATATACTATTAATATTATTATTAAATGTGATAGGTACCTCCTGGACCATGGAATGATCATAATAAATTTTATTAACAAAATTATAAAAATATATATTTTCCACACTTTTATTATTTATCTATTGATTATAAGTAAAAGAATAATCATTTTAAGGAATACAAAATGTTTTGTGAAAAAAACTATTTCTTCTAATGGATAGTTTTGTTGCGCCTTACACACATAATTTAAAATTAATTTTTAACACATTTTAAAAAGTCATTTGAAAAAATAAGCATAATTCTTTTAATAAGAATAAAAATATTATCTTAGGGTAATTTTTTTGATTTTTCTGAGAAGTTTCACTTTTTGATGAATACTGAAAAAATAATAGATTTTTATTAAAAATTGAATTTTTATTTCAATAATTTGTATTCTAAACTAATATTTTTGAATTAGGTTAAATGTAAAAATTGTTTTTTATACATATATTAATTAAATTTAGGCCATTTAAATCATTTTAATAGTGATTTTTGATGTAAAAAATTGTAAACTTTTGAATAATATCACTTTAAAAAACCACTTTCACATCATGTCTGTGGGATTGATTTGAAATTAAATTCGGCCACTTATGTGAATTGAATTTTCTCAAATGTCTTCTAAATTTATAATAATAATAATTTATATTATCTTATACCATAAAATAAATTTTTTACCTTAATTATTAGGGAATGTAGTTAAAATTAATTACAGTGATTAAGGTAAAAATGAGTTTACTTAGTGTTAAACATAAAAAATAAATGGTAATAATGACCAAAAAAAATTCAAAAACCAACCTTTTGGACATATTTATACCCTTTAAATTATATTGTCAATATTATACCATTAATGCGGCTTGGTGACGTTGTTTCCGACGCTTTTTTTGGGGGGCGCACATCTGTCACATTCGGGGTAAGTCAGCGCTGTTCTGTTGCCCCACATTCCCGCTTTCCAAAGGTGGGTGGAATCTGCTCCCTATTTCGGGACAATTTCTCCTTGATCAAAATGGGATGATGGGATGTCAGTTCTTCCTTTTGTGGATTCCTCCACAAAATTTGTCACCTAGTCTGGGTCTCTGTAATAGATTAAGACATAGTTCGTGAAACTCTTCCCGGTGCCATGTTTTCCTGGATGCCAGTTAATTACACTGCTTCTGTCAGGACATTCCAAGGGGTCCGGTAAGAGCAGTAACCTTTAGATGGTAGAGTAGTCACGTTGTGGCATCGTTGGCATGTCTGGGTGCTGGAACACTAGAGCATCTGATTTTATTCCCCTCATTATAGGGCTTCTCAAGAGCGCGGAAGCCCGAGGCATCCTACGATGAATGCGGGGAATCATATTCCATAGGCATGTCTCTGAGGTTTTCCGCAACTTCCCATGTTTAACACAGGGTATGCGGTGAGTTTAACATTCAACGGGGATGGATCAGATTGATCAAAACACTGACTAGATTGGATCATATGGGTGTAACCTCTTGAGGGAACACTGATATCGGGTCAAACGAATGGTTCGTTACTCGGCCCCTTCCTGGAGCAGTGGGGATGTGAATCGGCATGATCCTACTAGGATGTTGCAGCCCGGTTAAGAATCAGGATGGATGATGGAGTGCTGAATGAAGTGGTGGGGGAATGAGATTGAACTGATGTGAGGATGTCGGTGATGATGGGCTTGAGCCTCGAATAGACCTCCTATGTATCCCCGTGGAAGGGAATCAAAGTCCACGTAGTTCGGATGGTGAGAACCGATGTGAAGGGGGTCGGAGCGACCAATGGGTGGTGGGCTTGAACCTCATGAGGCGTCCTACATACCATGGCTTAACATGGATCAAAATCCTCGTAGTTTAGAATGGATGCCAGAGAACTGATGTGAAGATGGATGAGGGGTATGATGGGTGTTTGGATTGAACCTCAGGGAGGCTTCCTATGTACCATTCCTTGGAAATGACTAAAGACCACGTGATTCAGGAAATGGAGTTGGTAAACCGACGTGAATAAGGACTTGGTCCAGGTGGATGGAGGGCTTGATCCTCGCGAGGCTTCCTACATACAATGCCTTGACATGGATCAAAGTCCACATAGTTCAGAAAAGTGTACCGATGAACCGACGTGAATGATGGTTGGGACGACCACGTGGCGGGATTGAACCTCATGAAGTCTTCCTACATACCCTGCCTTAGCAAGGATCAAAGACCACGTAGTTCAGGAATGGATGTGGGGCTTGCACTCTAGGATGCCCAAGGTGTTAATGGGGCTTGGCGCACCGACAAGAATATAGTCGGGGCCAATGTTTGTTGGGATTGAACCTCATGGAGGCTTACTACGTACCTTGACTTAGCAAGGATCAAAGTCCACATAGTCCTGGTATTGAGGGTTTCCACAGCAACACAGAGACGGTCGTGGCCAATGTTTGTTTGGATTGAACCTCATGGAGGCTTCCTACGTACCTTGCATTGGCAAGGATCAGAGTCCCCGTATTTTAGGATGGATGTGTGGGTCTACACTCTAGGATTCCCTGGTGGGATTCCATGGTCGATGCTTACCCTAAACCCACGTGATTCATGCTTGGTGTGAGAAACAAGAGGCACCAGAGACCTAACAGTCACGTCGTGAAAGGTGCATCCATGGAAGGTGGAGTGGGGCTTATGCGTGGAGCGACCTAGGGAGAGGGAGATTGGGACCTACTCCAGGATAAAGGACCAGGTGCGACAAAGCATAGAGGGAGAGGGATTTGGCACCCAGGAATAAAGTAGGGGCTTCGTTCCCTATCACGTCCTCCACTGGACTTGGAACTGAGGAAGTGAGGAAGGGCAAGGGTGTTCCCCACTACCAGGAAGGCCAGGGTATTACACCAAGCCGGCTGCCCTTCCCTGAAGACAAACTCCACTCCAAGAAGGAGGATATCATCCCCTGTGGAGACCAGGTGGTGTGGAGAATATCCAAGGCTGGGGACCCTGCGTACTGACCACAGGGTGAGGTCACAGTTTAACATCATGTTTTGAGGATGAAGGCGCTTGGAATTTTAATATCCTACAGCTCGGATGAGGCGGGTTCATTCTATACTCCTAGGATATACATAACTGGTACCCTCTTCTCCTTGTGGGAGGGAATCCATTGACAATGCTGTAGTGAAGGGGGGTCACTGGGTGAACCATCTTGGGGTCCACATTAGTGTGTCTATGTGAAGAAGTAATAGTTGTTAGCATGCCTCTGTGAAGAACCATGAGGCGAAACAATGCTATGGGTATTATTGTCCAGGGGACTTTGAAGTCACCTCGTGCAAACATGGAGGGTCGAACAGGAAAAGGATTTTCAAAGAAAAGGGGTTCACAGGCAGGGGCCATGTGAAGCTCTGCCACTATGTGTGGCGGAAAGCATTTGAGAAGGGGTGTGCTTCACGATGTGGGGTGTCATAGACTTAGCATAGGGTAGATGTGTATATATGAGGTGATTTGAGAAGTGGAAAGGCATTCGTCGAGCATATCCCCGCGGAGCACAGATGCCTCACGAAGAAAAGTGTTGTGAAGCGATGTGCTTCGCGAAGTACAGTGACCATGCCTTGGCATGTGGATCATGTGTACATTAGGGGTGCTTCATGAAGCATAAACACTCCATGATGACTCGGGTCCCCTTGGGGATCCCCTTTCTCCATGAAGCACCTTGGACTTTGCAAATGGAATCCCTCTCGGAAGAGGTGGTTAAAACGAGGCAAGGGGGAGGCACTTCGCGGATCAAAATTACCTCATGTAGCTCATGATTTGCAGAGCGAAGGGTGATTCACAATTTTGGAGCTTGGAAGTAGAACAGTTAGATTGTCCGTCCATTGGGATTGGGGGAGCCCAATATTTATAGGAAAGAGGTGCTTCAAAGTAGAGCTTACGCGGTGCGATGATGGGCGCAGTTTCTTTGCGGTGGGTCGCGAATGTCAAAGGTGTTCGTGGAGCAGCCCGCCTCCTTGCTTCACGGCGACGTCACGAACTTCAAAGGTGTTCACGGAGCGGCCCGCCTCCGGTGTTTCATGGTGATGTCGTGAACATCAAAGGAGTTCGTGGAGCATCCCGCCTCTTCTGCTTTGCGGCGGCCACGGTGCTTGGGGGACTTCGTGAAGTGGCTTCACGAGGCAGTTTGTGAGGGCTCTTCTCTTCTTTTCCCTCCAACATTACGGTGCAAAAAAATGCCCCCCTCAGACTTGGATCCACAGAGAAATAAACGGTCGAAGTCTGAGGGTCGATATCCAAAATCATTGACCATTCACGGAGATGGATCATGAAGAGAGATCACGAGGTGGATAGCAGATGCACAGGCTGAGCGTGTCGCGAAGCTCAGCATGATCCGGACACGCCGCGAAGAGCCGAAGTCTGCCGCCTATAAATAGGGAGGATGGCCTATCTTTTTTCCTTCCCTTCTCCGTGAATTTTACCCTTTCTCTCTCTTGATTCGCGAAGCTCTGTGTACTCTACGACTGCTCTCCGAGAATTGGGCTTCGCGGCGCACAGCGAGTCTTCGACTCCGCGTTTGGGCTCCGCGATCCAGCTTGGAACGCTGAGGCAGTGCTTCTGCAAATAGTCTTCATGAGCGGCCTTCACGAACTCACTTTGTGAACGATCTTCGCGAACCAGCCGGGGAAACGTCCATGTTCCAGAATCGAATGTCCCACCAAGAAGCTACCCAAAGGGTCCTTGCGGATGCCACCCGAAGGGACGAAATGGAAAACATTCTGGGGTTATGAGAGCTGGTTCGGAGCCACTCTGACCATAGTTCTTTGGTGGAGCTACAATCGGAGAGCCAGAAGAACTACCCACTATGTTAGAGGTTTCCTTTTTATGGATTTGGGTTGAGGGATGATGCCTTCATCCCTGCAGTGGGTCGGGATGTGCCAGCTTACTTGTTCCAGAGCACACCGTGTCAGCACCAATGGTTCAGGGCGCCAGATGGTCATGCCCAGGAGGATTTCACGCCTGTCATTGGAGAATGCATATACAATCATATGAAAAATTTTTATGGGGGGCATTGAATCCAGAGACGTCCCCTCCACTATACAGAACCATTTTTATGGTGGCGCTGTGGAACCCAAAGAAGGGGTGGTCCGAGGAATGGGACCTGTGCCAGGGCGGCAATTTTACATACGATTGGACATGGGCCTACTGGGTATGTGCCTCATCCGAGGAGTTTGAGGAAGAGCTGAGGAGAGTGAGCCTGTATGAGGAAGCTTGGGGTTCCCAGTTCCATATCTACCAGCTGAAATAGTAAATGTCGGAGCTGTTGAGCCGGTGATCATCGGGGACAAATACCTTTCACCTGCATCATGGGGAGGTTGGTATCATCATATGGAAAGTGCATCAGATCTCAGGGGTCTCGATACTGGGGGCGATGTATGAAAAATTCCTCCCGACCATGGGTGCGTGGGAGGATCCAGTGCAGATGTCGCGTCTGGCGATGGCACTGATGGAACTCGTGCCCTGGGAGGATAAGGATGTGGTGAGGGATGTCCACATCAAGAGCTGGTTCATGAAGTTCTTGAAATTCCCAAAAAATAGGTAGTTATCGGTGAGTCCTCGAACTTTCCTGAAGGGTGCCTGAAGCAATGAAAACTTGTACTGGCGGCTGCTGGAGAATAGCCAGTAGAAGACCTAGGGGTTCAGTGTCAGCACTGAACAATGACCAATAGTCAGGCTGGCGGCATTCATCGCAGCCCTCATCTATGGTTGGATCCTTCTGATGAGAGATAAAAACGTGGGAGTGCGGCTAAGAACTTTCATCATGGCATCCACTTTGGCGACAAGAGGGCGGGTCAACCTGGGGATCCTGATGGTCTCCACGTTGTATAAAGTGTTGTGTCACACCAGCAAGGGGAAAAGACCACAGAGGGTATGCGGGCCATTCCACCTCTTATACAGGTGGATGGTGGTGCACATCAGGGTGATCTACGAGACTTTGAACCCCATCTCACCTCTAGGGTTTAAATTTTGTCCCTCGATCTTGAACACTGCGGGGAGTTTTTCGACCAAGCTGACCATAACATCGGTTCTAAACCGGGTTTGGAAGGTGGAGGAATTCAATTTCCACCCATTCCCATTGCCAACATGGGCCTTCATAGATAAAGGCCTGGGAACGGAAGAGCACCGAGCCTACCTCATGGCCTTTCGAGGTGGAGACCTGGTGGCCAGGGTGAACCGCGAGCGTCTCTGCAAGCCATACACCCCACACTGGTTCGCCAGACAATTCTGGTGCCTGTTGCGGCTGAACCCGCAGGTCTATCTAGGGGTGCGCTACGAGGAGAATCCATGTGTGATGAGTCGTATGTGACTCATGTTTACATGGGAAGATGCGGAACGTATTTCTTCCGCTGACCGTCATCCTTGGGCTGATAAAAGAATATGCCCAGAGCTGGGAGGTAGCCTACCCAGGGGATTTGTTGAAGCATCCAAATGTCTTGATCAGTGAGGGTGAACTTCCTCGATCTCGGGGTCGAGGCCGGAAGGTGACAAGGGCATCCCGTAGTGGCAGGGCTGCTGTAGCGGTGGTGAGACCTGCACCAGCTGAGGGTGAGGCAGCAGCAGCAGACCCTACAGCGGTAGTGGATCTGTTGGTCCCAGGAGAGTAGATCCATCCAAGGGGCAGCCTTCGAGGGGATTCTGCATGATATCTACACAGGCCTCAGGGAAACAAATGCGCCATATTGACATGTAGAGGATGCTTCTTTCCTAGAGACCTAGGACATTAGGGATGTCAACCGGAAATTCCTTGGCCTGCCCGAGATGTGGAAACACCAGAACCATATTGGTATGGATTTACCGGGTATAGGCCCTATTTGGGCCGATTTCTCAGTATCCCCAGCGTAGGTGGAGCAATATCTGGCTGATCTAGAGGGCTTCGTGCATTCTATGGGTGCCTCGCGTCTAATGATAGACTGGGTGAGGGTACTGCTAGATCGGACGGTTCCCCAATAGTTGTCGGCCGCTGAGCTGAGAGATCGTTCCCCCCTACCAAAAGAATCAGAAGAATCCTCTTGGGGGGACTAGGCCGGTGGAGGAAGCCCGTTGGAGGAAGGAAAATTCGGTGATCAAGACTTGGGTCTCGATGATTTCGCGGAGGCTCTTGAGGTAACATTCAATGTTTATTTTCTCGGGGTCTGCTCTCAGGTCATTTTGGACTTCATACCAACATCTGAACTGTTCAGAAGGACCTTCTGCACAGACCTTGTTCCCGCCCCTCAGTGGGTGCTGATGCAGGACCCTCGGAACCCTCACCTGTTGCCGCATCCAGTTCTGTGTCTGGCAGGGCTAGGGAACCCGAGGTGGCTCCTCTAGAATCTCCGGACCTTCTGACAATATACGGAGGGCCACGCTTTGGGGTACCGTCAACATCAACTCATGAGCTGCACCAGGAGTTCTATTTGTGTAATTCCTCTCTACTGAGTTCATTACTGCCACACGTTGATCGTGCCAACTGACGTCCATTCCATTCTCTGTTATGTACAGTTCTTCAACTTGAATGGGCCGCTGCAGCGAGGTTGGTCAGGATTTTTGGTGGCGCCCCTCACAGGGGAATGCCAGTAATCGGGGAGATAGTTACCCATCCCACCCGAGCTGCAGCGCTTTCTGTCCTTGGCGAGACCACCAGTGAGGTCGTGCCTGAGGTTATTGAGGTGGAGTCCGACGATGAGGTTCCACCGGTCAGCCCATGTCCCGCCATGCCTAATCCGACGCCAAATGCCACACCTGATCTAACTCCAGATGTAGATCCCGCTGAAGATTTCTTGAGGGAGTACCCCACATACGAGCCTTCCAACCACGCAGACTGGGATGAGACGGCCTCTGACGAAGTGGAAATCAATATATCCATCCACCTATCATAGAAGATGATCGTGCGCTTTATTGAAAAGACCCCCCCATGAATTATGGATGGACGAGATGGACAGACTTCGCTCATGACTGCGCGAACTGTGTGTCGGGGGAGTGGATTCCTAGTGCCCTCACCTGCTCATCCGAGATCTTATGGCGGTGAATATCTAAGAGTATGATCGCGGGCTCAGCGTGGGATGGATATGGAGGAAGGTGATGAACATCATGAAGCTCCGGGTGGTTAGAAATGAGATCCAACGTCTATATACCTAGGAAGATGAGCACTCAGCCTCTCTTAATGCACAATCCGAGATGATCTTGTGATTGAAGGCTCAGCTGGTAGAGGCATAAGAGCGTATGAGGCAAGCTTCCGAATAAATGGCCATCATTCAAGTTGACGTAGAGTGACCCCAAACTAAGGCTGATGAATTTCAACCAATCGTTGTTGAGGAGGAGCAGGAGTTGAGCATGCGGCAGCAACTCCAAGATTCCACAAGTCAGAGGGTGGTGGAACTGCAACCATCTTTTAACAGGGTCAACCCATCCATGGAAGAGATAGACCCTCGAGTGTTGTAAGGATGACAAACTCCCAAACATTCTTTCATGTTTTAATTTATTTGATTCCGTTGCATACATTAGTTTAGTTATCGAGGTTGGATTTATATGAATCCTATTATATTCGTGAAATGTCCAGTTGTCAGTCCCTAAGCTCACGTGGGTCGAGCCCAATGTGAGAAACAATGGGTGATCACCATGTTATTTCTTCTGAACATAATGCAGCGACCAAGCTTCAGGTATCTGGGGTTTGGGTAACCAATTCAGATCTTCCAGAAAGACATGGGAGAGGCCCGATCGGTGGATTAGGACCCCAGAACAATCAACGATCCATTCATCCAATGTGCTCTAATGCATGAGCGGGGTAACTCCAGGGGCATAGAGATTAGTCCGAACATAGGGAAATGTAATGTGTGAATCATGATACCCAAAATCCAAAACACTATGGGGGTGGCATGACAATTAAGCATAACTATTGACCATGTTCGAAACACAGTATCTCTATTTCATTTTCCTGAAATGGGGATAAAAAATGAGGGCCAACCATTGACCATGTTTGAAACACGGGGCCTAACTCAAAATGCTACCCATTAGTCATTCGGAACATTTGACCCAGGACAATATAGGTTCATAGGAAAATCATCCATTCTATTAGGGGGTTCCACCACACATGAAAGAAGATGAGGGTCCGAGTAATGGGGCACACAAAGTGTGGAATGTGGAGTGATGGTTTGTTCGAATAGAATCCAACACTCTTGAAATTACGCCATCACAGTGGAACAACACTAGATGGACACACCATTTTGATCATGGAACATTCCTTTTTTCAGACAGGGCCTCTCTGGTGAGGGGGGTTGTCGCTTCCCAATGGCATTGTGGGGCTTCCCGAACTTGTTCGGGGCACAATTGCAGTTACATGGTTCTCTATGAGGGGTCATGCCAGGTGTTTGGAAATGGGGTGGAATAGAACTTTATGTCTCCTGGGGTTGGACCCCAGGAAAAATACCGGGGTGTCTCTACGTATCCCATGAGGATGGTAATCAAGCCATACGTAGTTCTGGAAGAATATTTTAACGTCATATAGGATGATGGGAAGCCTGGCTGCACCAGTGTACATCCTACCAAAACTACTAAGCCCACGTGAGTCATGCTTGTTGTGGGAAACAAGAAGTAGTGGTGGGGCCTTCCTGACACAGGAAGGAACATGATAGGGCGAAGGGACGTTTGGTAAATGTCGTCCCAATGATTCTAACCCGTCCATGTAGCGCACCTAGATGCACGAAGAGGTAAATTCGAGTATGTCTGAATTCCTCTTGAACCCAAGGAAGTGGAATTGTGAGAATCATGATTCTCGAAATCTGGATCACAATGATGGTGGGGTGATGACGGGGGATAACTATTGACTGTGGCAGAAATGCAACATCCACATCTCGTTAGCCTGGAATGGGGATAGACAAATGAGGGTCGACCGTTGACCACGTTCGAAACACGAGACCTATAGCAAATGTCATCCAAGATCCTTAGGAACGTTTGCCCGAAATGGTAGGAGAGCCCTTAGAACTAGAATCCATGCCATCCGAGAGTCCTTTTGGATGTGGAAGAGGATGTGGATCCAAATAGAGAGCTCACGAAGATTAGACCTGGAAAGAGGGGAATTCCCCCTTGAAAATTCCACACTTCGGGCTCTTTGTCAAATGCATCTAAATACGACAAAGAGATGTATTTGATAGAGGGAGTATAGTACCTTTTCATATAGAGATTATACTTTAGAGTCATAGATCTAGGACCATAGATGGTAGGAAACACGGGAGACTGGTGGTGGGGTAACTACAAATACCTGACGTGAATGGGAACTGAGGGACCGAAAATGAGAGTTGAGCTGGGCCTGAGGAAAAGTGCACAGGCATTCCTACGTAGAAAATGAGGATGGGGATCATGCTTTACATAGTTCTTGAGGTGGCACGATAAGGTACCAGTGCCAGGGAAAGAGGGGTGTGTGGCGGGGACCTCGCGCCAAGAGGAGCGGTATATGATAAATCTGGTTTGTCCTGTAAGGTGAGTGGTTTTTTTTGTGAAGTGACAGGCCTCTGGTAGCAGGCCCTAGCGTCTCCACAAAAATCAAGCAATATACAAGCATTGAAAATGGCATGGTAAATGACTGATACCAAATGTGATGTCCTCTATGATGAGTTCATCACAATGCAGGGCCGTTTTTTGTCATGCGGCCAGGATGATAATGTCACAGTTTAGGGTCATGTGATAGGACCAAGCATGCATTTTGACGTCTTGCAGCGCAGACATAGAAGAGATGATGCTAGGCGGGGAATGTGTACGGTGCAATAAAACATCCCCTACTTGAAGGGGAAAATGGTCCCATATCACACTGTATGCAATACTGAGAGGGGGACCTCAGGCCAAGGGGCCTAAATAGAGGTAAGTAGGCAAAGGGGGAGGAGAGAATAGCTCCCAAAAGAGTTGGACCCGAAAACAAGACGTCCGGGTGGTCCTACGTATCCCATAATGAGGGGAATCAAGCTACACGTAGTTTTAGAGGGTGCCTTTTAATATCGCGAGGGATAGGATACATGAGGCCTAATTCATAGAATGGGGTGAACGTGGTGAAACTATTGAAAACCCGACGTGAATGAGGAAATAATCCCATACCACACCACGCATTCCCGTAGTTGAAGTCCTGAAGGTGAGATAAAAAATACATATTAGCATAACTCAAGCTAGACCCAAAGACAAGAGGTCTGGGCGCACCTACGTATCCCATGAGGATGGGAATCAAGCCGTACGTAGTTCTATGTTAATCTTAGTTTATTGTCTTATAGCTCAGACCATGTAGGGATGTAAACTTTCCTAGTAAGCACAGACCTCGACCCGATCCCTAAGCCCACGTGAGTCAAACTCAATTTGGGAAACAAGGGAGGAAGATCTTTATCACAATACCTGTAATGCCAATCAAAGGGAAATCGGTGTAGAGCCCTGAATGCTTCCCTTACTGCGGCTTTGTTCTCAAAACGTGCAGATGCTCACTAAGGAATAGTGTTAATAGTGTTGGAGGTTTACTCGGACATGACGATTTGGAGAAGGATGTGAATCATCTAACCGATATCTTAGGCTTAATGATTTTGGCGTGACGATTGAGGATAACTGTGGACCATGGTGGAAATGCAGTATCCCTATCGTGTTACCTAAAATGGGAACAAATAAATGAGGGTCGACCGTTGACTATGTTTGAAACAAGGGACCTATTGTAAATGTCATCAGAGATCCTTAGGGGTGTTGGCCCGTGATGGTAGGAGAGCCCTTAGGCCGAGCATCCATTCCATTAGGGGGTCCCTATTGATGTGAAAAGTGATGGAAGCCCTAGTGAAAGGGAACACGAAGCCTAGGAAATGGGTGGAAGAATGTCCGAGTAGAACCCAACATTCCAGGTACTAAACCAGAGTACCCTTAGGAACATTGATGAACCAATGAAGAGGGTCGACGAGGATGCTCAGGAGGGAGAGGTACATGGCATGGTCATTACAAGCTCGACATGAAGGAGGACATAATCCTATGCCATGCCATATAATCCCCTCTCCGGATAAGGGTAATCCAAGTGGCCAAGGTGAAATGGATATTTTTTGGGAGATGGGGTAATACCCAAAGTTTAAACATTAGGGTGGTCCTACGTACCCCATAAGGATGGGAATCAAGCCACA
The DNA here is from genome assembly GCA_963277665.1 of Viscum album. NCBI lineage: Eukaryota > Viridiplantae > Streptophyta > Magnoliopsida > Santalales > Viscaceae > Viscum > Viscum album. Next base: position 621,080,718 of record OY728139.1, read on the forward strand.
CGTAGTTCCTGAAGACACCCGGGGGTAAGATACCCCAATGAGGGGGGGTGTATGACACGAAGAATAACCCGACGTGAATGAGGACATAATACCATACCACATTGTATGCTCCCATATGAGAAAGGAGGATGGGGGCCCGAAATGCCAAGGCTCCTGAGGCTGGGCCTCAGTTAGGTAGGCCTGACCAACATGCAGTTTTTACGTCTTACAGTGAGGATGAGGTGGGGATAAGGTATCTCATCAGGGAATTTGTACATCACGGTGAACAACCAAACATGAATGAGGACATAATCCCATTCCAGACTACACAATCCCATAAGGGAGAACCTGGGACGAGGCCCGAGAAGGCCATGGGGCCTGATAGTTGGCACCACCTGGAGGGTGTTCGTCGCTTGGGGATACAACAGGGAAGAATGAACCACTAAACTTGATGTTTGGGATATCTCGGGGTGGCCCTAACGATCCAGGACAGCTGTTGACGACATTCAAAACACAACGTCCCCATAGTGGCCTGAAATGGGAGTAATAAATGTTCATCAACCGCTGACCACATTCAAAACGCGAGCCTTGTATTGGATTTTTTCTCGACATCCTCAAGGGAATTGGCCTGAAGTGGTAATAAAGCCCTTATTCCTAGCATCCATACCATTGAGGGGACCTTCTGGATGTGGAAGGTGATGGAATCCCAGTCAAGGATTAGGTGAAGCATAGCTGTACTGATCTCTAAAAGAGGTGAACGTCTCCAGGGAGAGGGACTTATGGATGGATCGCGATTAGCTCAATGTGAATTGGGGAAAAATTGTACCCTTTCCATACATGTGGACCCAGGGGAAAGATCCTGACGTTTGGGCTGGGCCAACAGATGAAATGTCTGGGCGTTTCTACGTATCCCATATGGATGGGAATCAAGCCATATGTAGTTATTGAAGGCCATTCAGTTTAACCTCGTGTGGTGAGGATGTGGTAGGATAGAAGAACGGGAGTGGGAACATGGTGGGACCATTATAACCCTTGTATGAGTGGGGTTGAGGAAGCCCATATCATGAAAGTATCCTCCGAGAGAACTATACCCAGGGGGGATAGTCCAAGAGAAGAGTTTAGGGATGGGCTCAAAACAAAGTGTCTGAGCATTCCTACATATCCCATAAGGATGGGAATCAAGCCATACATAGTTCTCAAGATGAAGTTTAATGTCATGAAAAATGATGCATAGTTTAAAGTCATACAGGACTAGACAGTTTAAAGTCATGCAGGACTGTCGTGCAGTTTAGGGTCTTGCGGGATCATCTTGCAGTTTACGGTCATGTAGGACCATCGTGCAGTTTAAGGTCATGTGGGACCATCGTGCAGTTAAAGGTCATGTGGGACTGTCATGCAGTTTAAGGTCATGCGAGACCATCGTGCAGTTTAAGGTCATGCAAGACCATCCAGTTTAAGGTCATGCAGGACCGAGGTGCTAAGGAAAAGTATTTCTTGAAGAATTTGGAATTGGTGGGAGGAGTTATACGTTCACCATCCATGGTCACCAAGGAGTATGATCCATTGGGGTAAACCCTATGGACTATGTATGTTCCTTCCCATTTGGGCTCCAACATGGGTGGTTTCCTATCGGGGATCATTGGTGCTCGAAGGGACAATACCAGGTCACCTTGCAGAAAAGAGTGGAGGCGAACCTTCTTATTGAAGGGTCAATCCATCTTGTTCTGGTGCCTTTCCAAATCATGAAGGGCACCAAGCCTATTCTTGTCAAGTGCTTCCAAATCAGCTAGATGGATTTTAGCTACCTTATTTGGCGTCTTCCAGTCATAGACCGCAGTGCATAATGAAGGCAGCTGAATCTCAATAGGTTGGATGGCCTCAGCTCCATACACTAGGGAATATGGGGTCACCTTGGTGGAATTGCGAGTAGTCGTCCGGTAGGCCCAGAGGGCATTGGGATGCTTTTCCGGCCAACTCTTCTTGTTCTGACCAACCATTTTCTTTAAAATGTTAGAGAAGGTCTTGTTGAATTCCTCGATCTGTCCATTTTCCTATGCATGATAGCGGGAGGTATGGTTAGAACAGAAATTGTACTTGGCATACAATTTCTTCAACTCATCTTCTCAAAATTTGTGTCGTTATAGGTGAGCACGGTGTGAGGGACACCAAATCAGTAGATGATGTTGGAGATCAAAAAATCAAAAATGGATCGAGCCTTGACTTCCTTGAGTGGAACTTCTTCTGCCCACTTGGAGAAGAAATCTGTAGTGGTCAGGATGAACCAGTACTGGTGAGCTGTCGCCAGTGGATATGATCCCACGACATCGAGTCCCCACACTGAAAAGGGACAAGATTACTTGGTAGTGTGATGGGTATCTGGTGACCGATGTACAATGTTGTCATGAACTTCACATGCATTACACATTTTAGAAAACTCGATGCAGTCATGGATCATGGAGGGCCAAAAAAACCCCAATCTCCGGATCTGGTGAGACAGATTCGGGCTAGCCTGGTGGTCCCCACAAGAACCTCCACGAAACTCCTGCATGTCTTGTGGAATCTTGACTCCTTGAATGCAACATGGGAGAATTCCATCAAACCCGTGATTGTAGAGGATCTGCTCAAGACTAGGATCGTCCTGATGGGTAAACTGTAACGCGCGATGTCAGATTCGCTCGCGCTCGGTCCGATCGGCTGGGAGGTAACCATTTTGGAGGTACTCAACAAAGGGGGCTATCCAGTTGGGAATCACATCAACCACTACATCTTGGGGACTTGGTGGCCCTGATGTGGAGGCGCCTGCAGTCAGGTGACCTACCTGTGGGTCGTCACCATTATCCGGAGGGACATGAGAAACCACCCTCAGATGTGCCACATGGATAATCAGGTCATCCTGCTCGGGCTCTGCAAGTGACAAAACCAGGAAGCAAGGGGATCATCTTGACCATTCTGAGATCAAAGTACATGAGCCACTTCCTTCCGAGAAGAGAAATGGGCCATTAGCTGGAGCGTGAGCTCCAACAATGGTATGAGTTTTGGCTTCCTAACAACATAGTGGTCGTTGACCTGATTAATGACTAGCTCGGAGTCCCCTTTCACATGAAAATGGAGTACGTCGATCTAGAGGGCTAGTTGGAGGCCGGTAATGAGGGCCTGATACTCTGCCTCATTATTGGTGCAGCCTTCCGATAGAAAGAATGAGTACGACAGAATGGCATGTGTTGGGGTAATGAAGACAATACCCAGGCCTACCCTATTGAGCTTGGGAGCATTTAGCCTTCGCTCGGTGGGTCTTCGGGAAGCACCATCGAAATGTATATTCCAACATGGTGTGGCTTGATCCACCAATAGGATTTCCTCATTGGGGAAATCAAGGTCTAGGGACTGGTCGGCAGGAGTCGGATGGGCAGCGAGGAATTCTGCCAATGCTTGTCCCTTAATGGCCTTCGGGGGGACAAACCTGATGTCAAACTTCTAGAGAATCACTACCCACTTGGCTAGATGGCCTATCAACATGGGGCGGTTCAGGATATAATTCAGTGGATCTACCCGTGATACCAGTTGTACCTCAGGGTGCTGCAGGTAATGTTGCAGATTTTGTACTACAAATAACAGTGAGAGGAAGCTCTTTTAGATGGGAGAGTATATAGTCTCCATATCAAGGAGAATCTGGTTGAGGTAGTAGAGATTGTTCTCCATCCCTTCATTATTCTTCTGGGTGAGTAGGGCATTGAGAGACCTTTCCAGGGCGGTCACATAAAGGACCAGCGGCTTTCCGGTGACGGGTGGCATCAAGACCGGAGGACACAGCAGGAACCTCTTTACTTCCTCGAATGCGGTCTGACACTCTTCATCCCATTCATAGGCAGTTCCCTTTTTCATGAGCCGAGAAAAGGGCTTACACTTGCTGGCCAGGTTCGCGATTAATCAGTGTATGTAGGCTAAGTGGTCTTGAAATCCTCGAAGCTCCCAAATATTGCTCGGGGGGGACATCCGGTCGATGGCCTTGATCTTCTCTGGGTCGATCTCGATGCCTAGGTATTTGACGTTGAAGTTGAGAAACTTAGAGGAGGTGACCCCGAAGGCACATTTAAGTGGGTTTCTCTTCAGGTGGTGGGAATGGAGGAAACCGAACACTTTCTCAAGGTCCTTGAGATGGTTCTGGAGCTGGCATGATTTGACCACCATATCATCCACATAGCATTCCACTAGTGTTCTGAGAATTGGATGGAATATACTGTGCATGGCCCGCTGATAGGTGGAACCTACATTCTTCAGGCTGAAGGGCATAACCTGGTAACAGAAAGTACCTTGGGGTCCCTGAAAGCGGTGGACTCCTCGTCTTAGGGGGCCATCTGGATCTGGTTGTACCCAGAATACCCATCCATGAAGGAGAGGGATTGGAACCCGACCATAGAATCAATCAAAAATTCTAGCACTGGAAGGGTAAAATCATCTTTTGGACAGTGGCGGTTGAGATCGCGAAAGTTGATATAGACTCTGATTTTCCCATTCTTCTTCCTGATTGACACAATGTTGGGCATCCATTTTGGTGTATTGGACTTCCTTAATGAAGTTGGCCCAGATGATCTTGCCAACCTCGGCCTCGACCACGGCATCATGATAAGGGTGCATCTTTCTGGGAGGCTGCTTGAACCCGTGATGATTTACTGGGAGACCGAGGCGGTGGACCGCCACCTGAGGATCTATTCCTTTCATCTCGTCTTAACTCCTGGAAAACACGTCAGGGTGCTGTTTCAGGAAGTCTACGTACCGTTTCTGTTCCTCGAGGGACATGGCGGCACTGATCAATGTGGGTCTCGGATCTTCCTCGATACCAAGTTTCACCTGTACCAGTTCATTGACCGTGGTAGAGACGCCTTCTTCAAAGGCTAGGAGAGAATCCTCTAGATCCACTTCTCCACTTATGGAGGGATCTTTCATTGGGGATGTCACTTCCGAGCCAACAGACCCCGATGGGAGGTTGGTGCCTGCTTGAGAGGCAGTGGTCAGCGTATCGTAAGATTCACGTGCTACTGAGACCATGGTGAGGAAGGTAGTTGATCCAGTCCCATCCGGTCATCGGCCCATTGGGCCACGCTTGATAACATTAGTGTAGTAGTGGAGCGTCGACTTGAGCCAGTTAATTCCAGCCCAGCGAAACAGACACGTATGACGTACCGCCATTACCATGATCCAGACGTCCTGATACCATACAGGGGTAGGAGGTTCTGGGATCACCTGAGCCTGGTTTTTGTAGGAGTACAAGGTGATTTTCTGCCATTGCATGGACTTGGGAATATTCTTCCTATTTTACCAGAGACAACAAATCATTGCACCATGTCAGGGGTCGTGGCCTCCAATCGGTGGATCCGGAAGACATAGGTGTCATCCAGACCTGCTCAAGCGTCAGTTGTGACTATGGAGAGCTCAATCTCACTTCCCAGAATCTGTTTATCCTTGCTCTTGTAATAGTCAGCGACCAGATAGTGGGCTTAACAAGAGGCAAAAGGCGACGCATCTCCATGGAGCATGCCTACTCGACCATTGAGGGAATATTTGAGGCATTATTGATTTGATGAAGGGACCGCCACATGTTGGTAGAGCCATGGTGTTCCCGTCAATGCATTGTACGCGGCGTCATGGGAGACAACTATGAATTCAGTAATGGTAAAAAGGGCATTGAACTAGGTCTTCAAATGGATCTTGTCGATCAGGGTCTGCTCGGTCCTATCATATCCCTTTATTCATAGGTTGGAGGGAGTTATATCATCCACAGACAACCCCATCTTCCGCAGTGTTCGGGTAGGGATTAGGTTAATCCCAAAGACTGTGTCAACAAGATAGTGGCAAACATTCATGCCATTGAACTGGCCAGTGATGTACAATGGACAAATGTGCCCCTATATGGGAGGGTCTTCATCTTAACCAGAGAATGAGATAACTACTTGGAATTCTACATTCTCAATTGCCTCAGCGTGGAAGGCTTCTGTAGCTGCTACCTCCATCTCGAACTGGAGGGGGCTCCATAGAGCCTCGACGAGTGACTCATGAATGTCTAATGATAGGTGAAGAGACTCAATGATATAAATCCTCATTGGAATGCTGGAGAGATGTTTGAGGACATCGTACTTTCGTGCCAGGCACGAATCTCTACTTACAGGAGGTTGCTCTTTGATTGGAGGCACGAAGGGCCCTACCGGCTGGACCAGTGGCTGGCTAGTGCTAGGTATGTCTCGTTGCTCACTAGTCGAGGCCTGAAGAGTAGCTTCCAGATGAGGACCGGACAACTGAGATTCACCTGTAGAAAGGAGATACTGTCCGTAGTGTGGATGAGGTATCTCTGCCTGATCTAGTAGCACAAACGGCGGTGGGGGTAGATCCGATGACTCCAGATGAGGAGGTTGCACGTGTTGAGCTCTATGCTGGGCCTGCTATCTGGTCTCATTGGCATTCACGGACTGGATGAATGTTTTAGTTGACGTGCCTTGACAACTCATATGGTCGCGGCTGCACCGACATTGTCGTCGGCTGGGGACGTTGGGGAGGTCCACCTGGTGTTCCCCTTCATCGAGAGTCATATAGGGATTTACCAACTCCACGACATTAACCCAAGCGTACCCCTAATTATCACTCGAAGAGTCATCCACCACTGGGTGGATTCTGGGAAGGACCCCCACCTCAGAGGGCATGAGGTTGTCGAGAGTGTGGGATAACGATGGCATGGGCGGGGCCCATTACTTCTTCTTTTGTCGCAGATTCTTGCTCTTCTGGGAAGAGGCCGGTTGAGAAGATGATGCAGAGGTGTTGGCTGCATCTTCTGAAGGCTCTGACTGATTCAGGTGTGCCCGAATAATACCATGGGAACGATTGACTGTTTTACGAGCAATCCAGTCATCGTACATCTGGGATCCGCAGCTGGGAACCTGCCGCCTCTTACCTTCATCATCGCTACCGCTCTCTGACCTCACAGAGTCACCCACCACTTTTGGTGGGGTCGGGCCCAACCTGACTATGCCGTTATCGACCTGGTCTTGGAGCCAGTCCTTAAATACATAGCACTGTTTGAGGGTGTGCCCTAGAATCCGATGGTAAGGGTAGTATTTGGGGCTATCCATGAGATTCAACTCTTCTAGCCTTCTGCACTCAGGCAGTCTCATGATCCCTATCTCCAAGGCACTACAAAATAATTAGGGACCTAAGCGTTGTTGAACGAGTATGTATGATTTCTTATGTCTAGGATTGGGGCTCTGGGAGCCTGGCCCAGGCGAGGGGCTAGACGATCCTTTTGAGGATGCAGAGCCTGATTATCCCGCCTAGGCAGCAGTGGCGCTTTTCATGGGGGAACCTACCAATTCTGAGGCAGTCGCTGCTGGGCAAGAGGCTGCGCCAGAGGTGGTGGTCCTCTGTTATGTTGTGGAGCCGGTGCTATTGGTAGAAATTATAGCTTACATGGGGCGTCTATTTGAAAAACTACAGTGGGATCGGCTATGGATTCCCTCCTTGCTGGGACCATAGGGGGCTGCAGACGTGCCTGACTAGCTTGATGCAAGGCTTCCTCAAGGCGCTGGGCCATATCTGAGAAGTCTCGGAACCTGTCGGGGTAGTTCTGAGTGATCATGGAAGGAACTAGTTTCGCCTTTACATTCCCCACGCACATCGTTGGTAACTTCTCCCGAGTCAGTGGCATGTCAAGGGAGTATGTGAGCCCCTTCCACTGGGCGATGAAGTCCGCAACTTGCTTATTAGGCCTTTGCTTGCACCTGAAGAGGTCTACGATGCTGGTCTTCCACGTGGTGGAGCTGAAATGGTATAGGAATTATCGGCGAAGATCCACCCAGCCGGTCACTGAACCAATGGAGAGCTGGTTTTACTAGACAAACACAAGGCCTTACAATGTCTACACTAAACAACAAATCTTGGTGGCTTCCTGCTGTGCTGGAGTCCCCATCAAGGGTCCACACCTTGAGGAAAAGTGGGCCAGGTGCTGTGGAGGGTCCCCTGTCCCATTAAAGTGCGTGAAAGTGGGATTTCCAAAACCCGGGGGTGCAGGAATATCATCCACCCACGCAGTATATGGCTTTCCATCTAGTGGTACTACCACCTGTCACGTTTCCAACGCCTCGAGGAGGGCGCTGATTGCCACCATTGGATCACCCGGGTGGGGGTCCCTATCTTGATGGGGGTCTCTAACCACAAGTGCATTGTCGGGCTCTACGACACGGTAGATGGGTTCAACGGCTCATGGTACGACTAGTGGAGAGGTCTTCGGGGCAGCTGGGGCAACCCGGGCTGGATTCCTCGAGTTGCAGCGCCATTCAAGAGGGTTTGGTGAGATGTATCGCGCCCTCTTTCCGTGAGTTCCGGCTTCCACCCTATCTATAGGAGCGATATGATCAGGGTTTCTCGGAGGCATCTTGCCGGGGGGAAGTTGTTCCTACCCCTGCTGCCACGGGCAAGGATCACCATAGTCAGCTAGTCGTTCTACATCGTGTTCAGCCAGGAGTTCATCGACCAACCTCTTCTGCGCAACAAGTTTCTGGCGCAACGTGGCCTTCTCGGGGTCTTCCTCTGTCTTCTACACTGAGGTGTATGGGTCATAGTGCCTAAAAACTCCGACATTCTCTTTACCCCTATCAGAATTATGACAGAGTACCAATGAATTGGTGGGCGCAGGTTGACCTAGGAGGTTCCTCTGCTGATGAGTAATCCTCCCTGATGGTTCCAACAGTGGTGGCACACCCTTTGGGGGTAAGTCTCCATCAAGAAACTCCAGCTCGTCCTCCTTGTCCATGACATCATCCATGTGGACCGTGACCCTTCCCGGGGGTGTCCTCAATATCGCATAGCGAGTCGGGCTGTCGTTGAATAGGGATGAATGGGAGGGCATCATACCTAGTCTACCTGTTGACTTGTATGTGGTGGGTAGCCTCCCTGATGATTTTTCGGAGTACCCTAAAACCCTGAATTCATCTTTGTTGGAGGGTCCTCTGGCGACCTAGTGACAAAGGGCACTTGGCCATGGGGAGTGTGGCAAAATTGACCAGACGACATTGCTCTCTGATTTCCTCAAAGTGCACTTGGCTCCTAGGGTACCCCGCCTGATGATAACGAAGGCGGAAGTGTGTCGCCCATAGGGTTTGACGGAAGAACTCGATGTAGAGACCCGAAGATTGACGTACATAGATATTACATTACTTTTGCGGAATACTTAATACATAACAAAAATAGACACACAAGGACCGTAATAGTTTAGTGTCTTTGGAAACTTGGAACGCAATCTTCTAATCGTGGTGAAAGATCTTCAACATCTCCCATAAAGATCTTCCACTTTTTGTTTCCTTACCTAAAACCTTTCTTTTAATCCTAGGGGAATATAAAACATAAAAAGGGTGATCTCAAATACTCAGTAAGGGTAAGCATGGAGAAAATAAAACATATCATATACATTTGAACTTAAAAACATGAACATAATGTTTAAACATCAAAAGCATGAGAAATGACATAAAACATGGAAGTACGTAAGGCATAGATCATAATGAAACATTAAGAATGATAAAATAGCATGGGAATAAAACATGTAATTGTGGTATCCATTAAGAACGTGTAATGATTTCCATAGTATCCAAGGCATTGCTTCTAAGACCACCGTAGTGGACAGAGTCCCTTTCTGAATCGAGTTCACTCCTCGTTCCAGTCCTGTAATACTGAACTAGATTAACTTACCGTTCCATCCATGTCTATCTCATGGGATATAAATCATTACCCAATGCATTGGATGGAGATATAGGTCCCACCCATCTCATAATGAAATCATTCTTACTTGTGCCACAACATAAACTTAAAACATTCATCATAACCCAAAGAATAAAATGGGTTTCATATCATATCATCATCGCATAATCGATATAAAACAAATGGATATTTCATCATAAGAAAATTGAAATCATGTAAATCATAGAGACATTATACTTGAAACATACACATATGAAATAATTTCATCTTAGAAGGAAACTGGTTTTGATAAAACTCTTGAAATGAATTCTTGAGGAAAATATCCTTTCTTCTTGAAAATCATTTTATTTTCACAAAATGCCATGAAATTTTAAAAGAAAGAGATTTTTTTCGAAAATAGTCATGTAATATTTTGGAGGAAGCTTCATGAAAATAAGGCTTTATGAAACCGTAAAAATCTGAGCGTGCCGTATAAGTTAAAAAAACATTCTTCTCGTACATTTTTCCGGAAAATTCAAAAAGTACCTCTTAAAAGAAAGATTCCTTCCATACGATGTGGTAAAAGTAAGAAAAGGGTAAAAATGTCTTAAACATACATGCAAGGAAAGTAAAAATTTTATGAAAACATTTTCAAAGCATATGGACATGGATAATAAACATAAACCCCAGTAAATACTTACGAGTAAACAATCATGGATAAGAATGAGATTGGAATAATTATCCCTTACCTTAGGTCTGATATGCTTAGTACGTATCCAAACCTCATGTATAATGATTTAAATAATGTCATTGACCTATTACAGAATCATATTCATTGTTATTATATCATATATGGTTTACTTATGACTTTATATTACCTGTTCTTTTGGAAATTGATGTTAATGTAGCGTTTTGTGTAAAATCATTTTATTTGTCGTTCGTGTTTTAACATTTAATCATTCATATGATTACTTAGATCATGATTACTTACATCCAGAATGTAAAACATGATTTATATATAATATATATTCAGAATATATATATAATGTATCGATAAATGGAAATAAATAGACCGTTCATGGAGATGGTAGGCCGTACGTACGCATGAACGCTGTTTTCGTTTCCTTATTGAATTGAATGGAATTAAGTAGATGACATAAATATATATATATATATACATAAATCAAGTATAATTATTATATCATATATTTCATGATTACTTATTATATATGCTTTATAATCATTCTGGAATGGTTATCATGGAGAGTGAATCTCATCGCGTCGTGGAGACGGTATTCCGTACGTACGCACGAGTGATAATATCATTCCCATGATTGTGGAATTGTATTAAAGAGTAAGTATAATATTACAGAATCAATATCACTTTAAAATAATAATATATATTCATTACTTTCACCATTATACACATCTATGTAAGGTGGTGGTGGAAATTAGATTACACAACGGCGTGGAAACGGTATTACGTACGTACGCACACGTGGTGATTTAGTTTTCCGTAGGTTGGATAGATGGTGAAAAACTGTTATTTAATACTTATAATAGCATATCAGTATATGAGTGATACTGATGTTATTACCTCATAATGAAACAACTAAAAAAGAAGGAGTGGAAGAAGAAATAATGTTGAAAGAATCAGTAACAGACATTACCTTTTCTTTGAAGCGCCTCTTTGAGACCTCCTCTTAGGCTACTAAAAGTGGTCTTTGAAGAAGACCAAGACCTCTAGGATGTTTCTAGGGAAGTGTAGAAGATAATTTGTCAGGGGCTGGCCGAGCATGAAGGCTCAAAGTGGTGTGAGGAAGAGAGGGAGGAGGTTCCCTTTTATAAGGGAGGAGAGGGGCACCTTTGGAATAACAAAAAATATTATTTTATTCTAAAGTCCAATTCGGTTTTTAATAGCATAGAATTGATATATTTAGAAGATAATGTGGGGATGGGTCCAAATAATCTCATCCAATATAATTTAGACAAGTTTAGGTTATTATATTAACCTTATCTTTTAGTTTTAACTCATAGTTAATTAGATTTACATTTACCATGTCACTTTGTATTTTTCTGTTATATAGTTAATAAACTTACCATATACATCCAAGATACCCCCAAGTGGTCCATTAATGATACACCTATCATGATATAAGTATCTTGGCCGAACCTTATATTTTTAGTAATATAATAACAATTAATAATATAATATTTGTTTTAAAAACTATTTTATGTCAATTTTGACACTATTTAGTAATTGATTTTTGTGAAAATCATAACAGAATTATTAGTTCGAAAAAAATTAAATAAATAAATATTAACATGTCATATTAACATATAAAATTATTGGAATTCATAAAAAGTCTCAAATTAAATTTATCTGGGTATTTATAACATCAATTATGTCAATATTTCATTAATATGATAATTACTGTATCATCACTGTATCATAAATAAATTAAATTATTTTAAGTCAAAAAATTACAAATAAAATACCATTATGTTCGAAAACTTTTTATCTTTCTAATGAATATTTATAGTAAAATTTATCTTATGTATAACCTTATATTAAAAATTATTTAGTTATTAAACGTTGATTTTAACTATTTTAACCCTTCTTTAAGTAAATTGATAATAACTGTCCTAATCTAATCCATGTGGGCCTCAATGGTCATATTTTATTCCTAAGGTTTTTTTGGTCAAATTACACTATCCAATAGAATTAGGACATGTGTTAGGGTAATAATATTATTATTTTTACCCTTACTTACCCTATTTACTTTTAACCGGGGTAAAAAAAAGTAAAAAGTTACTATTCACCAAAAATTATTTTCATCTCATTGAACCACATTTTAGTCCTTGATATTAACCGTGCCTCTTGGATTTTAAAAATTCCACTCATAGAAGCGGTAAAATTATGTTTTATGAAAAATTTAGTTTTTTTAACTACCACTTAGTGGTTTCACTATTTATCAAAAAATGAATGTTTCTAGAATAATACCAAAAATTAGGCCTAAGCTATATTTGATATTATTAATTCAAAAATGATGTATATTTTACCAAATTCAGAACATATCTGTTACATTAAATAATTTAAAAATTAATTTTCGTGGTCAAAACAAATAGCGTGTTTTTAAGAGAAAATAACTATCAAAAGATTGACACTTGTTTATGTTTGGTTTAAATGTGAAATTGCATCAAATGACCAACATTTTATTAAATTGTAAAAATATATTCCAAATATACTTTAAAACCACTCAAATTAATAATTTATCACTAATAATTATCTCAATTAAAAAAAGTTGTTTTTAATTAAAATTTAGTAATTTTCACTATTCATCAGAATATGAAAGTTATCCAAAAAGTACCAAAATTTCACCCTAAGCTAATTTCGATATTCCAAATCCAAAAATGAAGTCCATTTTCAAAGATAAAATTTATACAATTTCAAAAAGTGGGTATTAATATTCATAACGACTAGTTTATAATAATATTATAATAATATCTCGTTTAGTGAAACTCGGTATTGCGTTCTACACATGCTATCGAGGGAGGTCGCGATTTCGTTTATTGCAAGGCAAGTCAGGGATGCATGTTTTGCAAGCTCCTTTTGGTGTATCATACAACACAAGACATTAATTAAAAAGAATACTTTTCATAAAATCTCGGGGTGTTACATTCTACCCCCCTTAAAATGAATTTCTCCCTCGAAATTCGTTGGGGTTATAAATGGTTTACTACTCAAAATATTATTTAATAGAAACCCACATATTAAAAAGGAATACCAATACTTGGATTTAAAAACTAATGTCTGAAATGTAACGGTTACCCAAATTAACTCATCACTGGGTTTCCCCGTAGGAAAACATAGTTGAAAATATGGATATGGAAAAAAAATTTAACCATCAAGTTCTGATGGAGAGTGGTAGAGAACATGGCTATGAAAAATCCATCAATCACAAATCCATAAATTTGTGATGATCTAAGGTACCGTCTGATTCATCGGATATAAGAGTACTAGGACAACATTTTTGGTTTTCAAGATCATTTCCCTAAAGTTGATGAAATTGGAATTAGAAGAAATACTTTCGTGATTTTGGTATAGTCTCACCTTTGGTTGTTCTTTGGACAATTTCCACTTCATATCTTAATGAAATGAAGGTGAATTTTTCATTCGTGATGTGTTACCAGATCATGTGATAGAATGATGGGTCATTCCATTTGTCTCAAACAAAAGGTTAGAGAAGTTATCAAAAAATACATAAGTCCATCTATAGTGAGATTAATCATATATGGTTCCTAAAATGGACTTATACATCATATATAATACTTCTTAATATAATAAAACTAGTTTTTACTAAATAGGGACTTCCTGTAGGCCATTGGTAGGCGATAAAGGTCAGTCGCACTTCGGTTGTGGGTTCAATTCCCACAACCTTGTCCGACGCGATGGGTTGTCGCCCATCCTGCAGGTTGTCCTTTTTCTAAAACTATATTAATATAACATCCCATAAATAATATCAAAAAAACATCTATCCTTAAACAATACTAACTTATGTCCAACATAATACATTCCAATCTTTAGGCTTATCCAAAATACTGTTGTCCAATCTCATATTATAGTGAAAACGATTACCAATGAGTTCATAAAACTAGCATGTTAATACTATCGTTGATCCCCATATATCATGAGATATGTCTTGTTGGTCACATTCCAAACATTCGAAGGCCTTAATCATGTATTCTTTTGAAAAAATGAATACCCATTGAATCTTAGTGAGAACATAAGTGCTGTCAAAAGTTAACTCTTTTCACATACCAAAACCTCGGACCATGATATAACTATTTTCTTATATCAGTCATGAGCTCATGAATACTGTCAAACATTTCATTTTCTCATTTTCCCTTCATTATGCGCATATCATATTTTTTCCAATAATATCTCAATCACTTTACATGGTTACCGGTACCATAAAATTATTGAAAACCACAACAGACCAATACATAAATATTCCGATATTCCACGATACTATATACAACATTATTTTGGAATCTCATTACATAAACACTTAATCATTCCACCACATCATTTTCATATTCAACATCTCCAATAGTGATCACATGTGACTTCACTTTGTCCTTTTCCTTAAGTGGTTGCTCATGTCGATCATCACTAACCCTTGGATTAGGGCATTTATTAGCATAATGCCCCATTTCCTTGCACTTGAATAATTGAAGTGTTGGTGGTGCGTTCTCTGTAGTCTTTTCTTTATTCACATCATTAGAAACCCTTTTTCCATTACTTCGACTCTCAGCTGCTTAATGACCTTCTTTTCCACACTTAAAACATTTTCTTGTCCCTTACGACAATCTCCACCATGCTTCTTTCCACACTTTGAGCATAAGGAAACAGTCATCTTCTTTTCACCATTATTATGAGATTTCTCCTTGAAATCCATCTTTCGTTTCTTGTCAAAACCATGAGATGGATATGTAACACCAACTTCTATTTCTACCTTAATATCACAACGCAAACTTTCTTCATAGCTACTGAAGTCTCTTATAGCTAATTCCCTTCTAAGATTTGGTTTTAAGCCACTGAAGAATCGATCAACTTTACTTTCAGGTCGGATAATAAAGCCAGATTCATACCTTCCAAACCTTGTAAAATCCACTTTGTATATACCAACAGATTCATCATCCTTTTGCTTTAGTTAAAGAAACTCTTTCTCCATATTTGTATGAAGAATACGAGGTATGTACTTATTGAAAAATAAGTTCTTGAACTCATCCCATTCCCTGGACTCAATTTCTTCTCTTGGCCTCATATTCATGATAAGATTCCACCATTGATCTGCTTCACCTTCCAAACGATATACTACTAAGATGACTTTATCATGTTCAGAACATTGAAGAATTGAAAATATCTTTTCAGTGGTAATGATCCATTGTTCAGCAACAAGTGTATCAGAAGACCCATTAAAATAAGGTGGACGTTGCCTCATGAAGTAATCAATAGAATATTGTTTCCTTCTCTGCTCATTTGGAAGTCCAAAAGGATTCATAGCTTGTGTAAGTATAGAAATAAGATTTTGCACTCCATCTCCCATAACATTTGTTTTTTCAAGAGAAAAATCATTGCATTGTCTAATGCATTGATTAACATGGTTCCTTCGGGTTCTAGCCATTGTCTAAAACCCAAAAAAGAATAGTGTGAGAGGAAAAAATCATGCTAGGGAAAACAACATAATAAAGGGGGTGTACCTTCAATATATAACATATTAGGTTTAATTATAAGATCGTTACCATAATTCTAGGACTATAACCTATACGTATACTAATCCTTAGAGACATCCCTAGACATACCATAGATATATCTCTAGGGATTTCACTAAAGTTTTCGCTTCCTAGTTTCCAAAGGTTGACTAAACCTTTCCTCTAATACCAACTGTATAGACCCAAAGCTTGACGTACATAGATATTACATTACTTTTGTGGAATACTTAATACATAACAAAAACAGACACACAAGGTCCGTAATAGTTTAGTGTCTTTGGAAACTTGGAATGTAATCTTCTAATCTTGGTGAATGATCTTCAACATCTCCCATAAAGATCTTACACTTTCTGTTTCCTTACCTAAAACCTTTCTTTTAATCCTGGGGGAAAATAAAACATAAATAGGGTGAGCTCAAATGATTAGTAAGGGTAAGCATGGATAAAATAAAACATACCATATACATTTGAACTTAAAAACATGAACATAATGTTTAAACATCAAAATCTTTAGAAATGACATAAAACATGGAATTACGTATGGCATAGATCATAGAGAAACATTAAGAATGATAAAATAACATGGGAATAAAATACGTAATTGTGGCATCCATTAATCACATGTATTGATTTCCATAATAGCCAAGGAATTACTGCCAAGACCATCTTAGTGGACAAAGTCCCTTTCTGAATCGAGTTCACTCCTCGTTCCAGTCTTGTAATACTGAACAGTATTAACATACCGTTCCAGCCATGTCTATCTCATGAGATATAAATCTTTACCCAATGCATTGGAGGGAGATATAGGGCCCACCCATCTCATAATGAAATCATTCTTACTTGTGCCACAACATAAACTTAAAACATTCATCAAAACCCAAAGAATAAAATGGGTTTCATATCATATCATCATCACATAATCCATATAAAACAAATGGATATTTAATCATAAGAAAAGTGAAAGCATGTAAATCATAGAGACTTTATACTTGAAACATACACATGTGAAATATTTTCATCTTAAATGGAAAATGGTTTTGATAAAACACTTGAAATGAATTCTTGAGGAAAATATCGTTTCTTCTTGAAAATCATTTTCTTTTCAAAAAATGCCATGCAATTTTAAAAGAAAGAGTTTTTTTTTAAATAGTCATGAAATATTTTGGAGGAAGCTTAATGAAAATAAGGCTTTATAAAACCGTAAAAATCTATTCGTGTCGTATAAGTTAAAAAAACATTCTTCTTGTACTTTTTCCAGAAAAGTCAAAAAGTACCTCGTAAAAGAAAGATTCCTTCCATACGATGTGGTAAAAGTAAGAAAAGGGTACAAATTTCTTAAACATACATGTAAAGAAATTAAAAATTTTATGAAAACATTTTGAGAGCACATGAACATGGATAATAAACATAACCCCCAGTAAATACTTACGAGTAAACAATCTTGGATAAGAATGAGATTGGAATAATTATCCCTTACCTTAGGTCCGATATGCTTCATACGTATCCAAACCTCTTGTATAATGATTTAAATAATGTCATTGAATTATTATAGAATCATATTCATTGTTATTATATCATATATGGTTCACTTATGACTTTATATTACCCGTTCTTTTTTAAATTCATGTTAAAGTAGCGTTTTGTGTAAAATCGTTTCATTTGTCATTCGTGTTTTATCATTTAATCATTAATATGATTAATTAGATCATGATTACTTACATCCAGAATGTAAAACATTATTTATATATAATATATATTCAGAATATATATATAATGGATCGATAAATTGAAATAAATACACCGTTTATGGAGACGGTAGGTCGTACGTACGCATGAACGCTGTTTTCGTTTCCTTATTGAATGGAATGGAATTAAGTAGATGACATAAATATATATATACATAAATTAAGTAGAATTATTATTTCATATATTTCATGATTACTTATTATATATACTTTATAATCATTCTTGGATGGTTATCATGGAGAGTGAATCTCATCGCGTCGTGGAGACGGTATTCCGTACGTACGCACGAGCGATGATATCATTCCCATGATCGTGGAATTGTATTAAAAAGTATGTATAATATTACATAATAAATATCACTTTAAAATAATCATATATATTCATTACTTTCACCAATATACCCATCCATCTAAGGTGGTGGTGGAAATTAGATTACACCACGGTGTGGAGATGGTATTCCGTACATAAGCACGCGCGGTGATTTCATTTTCCATAGGATGGATAGATGGTGAAATATAGTTTTTTCATTATTATAATAACATATCAGTATATTAGTGATACTTATGTTATTACCTCATAATGAAACAACTAAAAATGATTAAGTGGAAGAAGAAATAAAGTTGAAAGAATCGGTAACAGACATTACCTCTTCTTTAAAGAGCCTCTTTGAGACCTCCTCTTAGGCTACTAAAATTGGTCTTTGAAGAATACCAGGACCACTAGGATGTTTCTAGGGAATTGGAGAAGAGAATTAGGCAGGGTTTGGCCGAGCATGAAGGCTCAATGTGGTGTGAGGAAGAGAGGGAGGAGGTGCCCTTTTATAATGGAGGAGAGGGGCACCTTTGGAATAACTAAAATTTTTATTTTATTATAAAGTACAATTCGGTTTTTAATAGCTCCAAATTGATATATTTAGATTCTAATGTGGTTATGTGTCTAAATCCTCTCATCCAATAGAATTTAGACAAGTTTAGGTCATTATATTAAGATTATCTTTTAGTTTTAACTCTTAGTTAATTAGATTTACATTTACCATGTCACTTTGTATTTTTATATTATATAGTTAATAAACATACCATATACATCCAAGAAACCCCCAAGTGGTCCATTAATGATACAACTATCATGATATATGTATCTTTTCCGAACCTTAGATTTTTAGAAATATAATAACAATTAATAATATAATATTTGTTTTAAAAACTATTTTATGTCAATTTTGACACTATTTGGTAATTGATTTTTTTGGAAATCATAAAATAATAATTAGTTCGAAAAAAAGTTAATTAAAGAAATATTAACAAGTCATATTAACATATAAAATTATTGGAATTCATAAAATGGCTCAAATTACATTTATTTGGGTATTTATAACATCAATTATGTCAATATTTCATTAATAAGATAATTACTGTATCACCATTGTATCATAAATAAATTGACTTATTTTAAGTCTAAAAATTCCAAATAAAATACCATTATGTTTTAAAACTTTTTATCTTTATAATGAATATTTATAGTCGAATGTATCTTATGTATACCCCTATATTAAAAATGATTTAGTTATTAAACTTTGATTTTAACTATTTTAACCCTTCTTTAAGTAAATTGATAATAAACGTCGTAATCTAATCCAAGTGGGCCTAAATGGTCATCTTTTAATCCTAAGGTGGTTTTTGGTCGAATTAAACTTATCCAATAGAATTAGGACATGTGTTAGGGTAATAATAATATCATTTTTACCCTTAATTACTCTATTTACTTTTAACCGTGGTAAAAAAAGTAAAAAGTTACTATTCACCAAAAATTATTTTCATCTCATTGAACCACATTTTAGTCCTTGATATTAACCGTGTCTCTCGGATTTTCGAAATTCCACACACAGAAGCTTTAAAATTAAGTTTTATGAAAAATTCAGTTTTTTTAACTACCACTTAGTGGTTTCACTATTCATCAAAAAATGAAAGTTTCCAGAAAAATACCAATAATTATGCCTAATATATATTTGATATTGTGAATTCAAAAATGATGTCTATTTTACCAAATTCAATACATATTAGTTACATTAACTAATTTAAAAATTAATTCCCATCATCAAAACAAATAGCGTGTTTTTAAGAGATAATAACTATCAAAAGATTGACACTTGTTTATGTTTGGTTTAAATGTGAAATTACATCAAATGACCAAAATTGTATTAAATTGTAAAAATATATTCTAAATATACTTTAAAACCACTCAAATTAATAATTTATCACTATTAATTATTTTGATTAAAAAACGTTGTTTTTAATTAAGATTAAGTAATTTTCACTAATCATCAGAATATGAAAGTTATCCGAAAAGTACCAAAATTTCAACCTAAGATAATTTCGATATTCTGAATCCAAAAATGAAGTCCATTTTGAAATATAAAATTTATAAAATTTCAAAAAGTTGGTATTACTATTCATAACGGCTAGTTTATAATAATATTATTATAATATCTCGTTTAGTGAAACTAGGTATTGCGTAGTACACACGCTATCAAGGAAGGTCGTGATTGCGTGGAATGCAAGGCAAGTCAAGGACGCGTGTTGTGCAAGCTCCTTTTGGTGTAGCTTACAACACAATAAATTAATTAAAAAAAATACTTTTCATAAAATCTCGGGGTTTTACACTCAACGTCCTATGGGGTGAGGGATTTTAGCGCATAGAAGTTTGATGCTGCCACCGGCCAGAGCTTCTCCAAAAAGTGATCCGCCTTAAGAATGCTCCATAAGCTCCTAGGATCGGATTCAGGGTCTGGCCCCGTGTTTCCCCACTCGTCAACTGGAGGTGTCTGAGGAACCAGTAGAGGTACTGAGGCGGACCGCTAAGATAGTAGATTGGGTAGTGGAGAATATGGCGAACAAGGTGAATGGTAGTCAAATTCCGGGCCATCCTTCGAGGAGTGCAGTGACCTGACCATGATGTCACGATATGATGGGCTAACAGCCACAGTTTCTGGTGCAGGGATCACGGTTACCGCTGATGGGTCACAGTGTTGCTTAACCGCCATCGGTCCCCAAAATATCTCTCTATGATATCTGGTCGAGGTAGAGGGTGCTTCTAGTGATGATGGTGGTGACTGCATAGTCAGAACCTGTGGGATTCCCAAAATTTCCTCCTCCTAGATGTACCTGTAAAGGGAGGCGGGAATCTTGTGCACTTCACACTCCGGAAGAATGAGGCTGATATGCCTTGTTCCGGCCCCGATCCTTGACACAGAGGACCGAGGGGAGGGTTTCACCACTGATTCATACTCTTCTTCAGAATCTGAGAAACAGAACAGTTTATCTCTGTATGAAGCTTTAAGGTGTTCTTCTTGCAGCAACGATGACCTGCCTTCCTACCCCAGAACTTCTCTTCGGGGAAGGAATAATTCCCGGCATGAGGAGGTACTTCAGCCGCACTGGTGTTGGGGAGGGGAGTACTACCTCCTGAGTAGGTCGGGGTAAGAGGAGCACCAGGGAAGATGTCAAAGGGGACACGGGGAGGACCTCCGTGATGGCTGCTGGTGTGGGTAGGAACCCCACTGGAACTGTCGGGAGCACAGGTAGGACCTCCATTCCTAATTCCCTTGGTGATGTCAGTGTGAGGCAGATCCCCATACTGACTGGACAGAACATGGGTGGGACCTCCGTGCCGGGTGCTGGTGAAGTGAAGTTGATCTCCACCCTTCTAGTTTCTAGGATGAGGAGGACCTTCTTCGGCTACTACGAGGATGTGAGGAAGTTCCTCACATCGTAGAGTGACTGCATGCGCAAAGTCCCCACCCCGGCAGTTCATGGCAGGAGGGATGGCTCCAAACCTTGTGTAATGAGAACGAGAGAGGCTCCCAGATTGGGTGTTTCAAAAATGGGGAAGACCCTCATTCAGGTCGACGCTAGAATGGGCATACCTCCGATCTATGCCTAGAAATAGGAAGGGCCCGCGTCCTCCATGGTACTTGCATGGGGAGGGTCTCAGTACCGGGTGGAATTGTTGCGGGTTAGTATGTGGCGGCCACCGCCTGTGCTTGCGACAAGGAGAGTTGACCCAGCCTGCCCATGGGGTGGTTGGGGACTTGATTCGGGTCGGGCATATAGATACCCCTACTCGGCATATGCGGGAGGCGGGGTTGATGATGCGTGTCAGTGATGGCTCGGTCCATAATAACCACTGATGTTGACACCCCTTTACAGGCACCCTCCTCGGCCTATGCCGGACGCTGCCGTCGGGTCAACCGGGCTGGTATCGGTGGTTCAGGTAAGTATTCTACCTGCTCTTCAGCTTGGGGAACTGGGTGGCGGCACTGGCGCGACTTGGTTGGGGCCCTCACTAGGAACCCCTGGGACAAAACTCTGGTCGGGCTGGGCTGAACATCTCCAACCTCATCTATATAGGGCATGAAGTTATCGAGGCGTTCCTGGGATATGCTCCCAAAATGATTCAAGGTTGGAGTGGGGATTAGCGGCTCCCTGCGCGGCCCTCGGGGGTGTCTTTGACGGTGAGGTGCAGACACCTCTAAATCCAGGTGGGCCATGTCCCTCATAGGGATTCCCCCTCCTCCTCATACATACGCAAAAGGTCATTGATTACCCTTCATTGAATAATTTCTCATGGGGAGAGGGGGTGTGGGAACCCATTAGTCATGGCAGTCAAGGCCGCCAAATAATAGGTAGGACCGCACATGTAGCTGTGTTGCTATTTCCCCTGCCCCCGCATCGGTGGGTAGGAGGTGATGGGGTCCGGATGCAGCAACGGGGCTCCTGGAAGCAGGGGTATCAACTCATTAGTATTGACAGAAAAATAAATTGACTCCCAGTTTCCCAACGCCATTCCGTATTCCATGACTCGTAAGAGGACTCCACGCTGACAACGTTGTAGACCGAGATGCCCAAAATTTTGATTGCCCCAACTTCTGGTGGTTTTCACGCCAGTCCCGCTATTTTCATGGCGGGGCCCGATGCCGGATATCTGGATCCGGTGACACATCACTCTAATGATGTCTCAATCTCTACTAATCTCCACATTAAAGAGAACAACTTCACATCAGGTTCACCATTTCTGTTTCTGACGCTTTCGTCGGGGCGCACGCATCTGTCACGTTCGGGGGACGTCGACGCTGTTCTGTTGCCCCACATTCCCACTTTCAAAAGGCGGGTGGCATCTGCTCCCTATTTGAGGATGTTTTCTCCTTGATCGAAATGGGATGATGGGATATCGGTTCTTCCTTACATGGATTCCTCCTCGAAATTCGTCACCTAGTCCGGGTCTCCCTTATAGATTAAGACGTAGTACGTGAAACTCTTCTCGGTGCCATGTTTTCATGGATTCCGGTTAATTACACTACTTCTGTCATCACATTCCTAGGGGTCCATTCATGGAAATAACCTTCAGTTGGGGGAGTAGTCACATTGAGGCATCATTGGCATGTCTGGGTGCTGGATCACTGGCGCATCTAATTTTATTCCCCTTATTATAGGGCTTCTCGAGGGCACGGAAGCCCAAGGCATCCCACGTCGAATGTGGGGAATCCTATGCCATAGGCATGTCTCTGAGGTTTTCCTCAACTTCCCATGTTTAACATAGGGTATTCCGTGAGTTTAACATTCAGTGGGGACGAATCAAACTAATCAAAACACTGACTGGAGTGGATCAGATGAGTTTAACCTCTTGAGGGAACACCGATATCGGGTCTAACGAAAGGTTCGTTACCCGACCACTTCTTGGAGTAGTGTGGAGGTGAATCGGCATGATCCTACTAGGATGTGGAGGCCCGGGTAAGAATCAGGATAGATGATGTAAGGCTGAATGAAGTGGAGGGGGAATGGGATGGAACCGATGTGAGGATGTTGGTGATGATGGGCTTGAGCCTCGATTAGACCTCCTACATATCCTCGTGGCAGGGAATCAAATTCCACATAGTTCGGATGGAGATAAACGATGTGAAGGGGGTTGTAACGACCAATGGGGTGTGGGATTGAACCTCATGAGGCTTCCTACGTACCATTCCTTGACATGGATCAATGTCCTCGAAGTTTAGAATGGATGCTGGAGAACTGACGTGAATATGGACCAGGGGTCCGATTGGTGTTTGGCATGAACCTCAGGGAGGCTTCCTACGTACCATGCCTTAGAAAGGATCAAATACCACATAGTTCAGGAAAGGTTTCCAATAAATAGAAGTGAATAAGGACCTTGGTCTAGGTGGATGGTGGACTTGAACCTCGTGAGGCTTCCTACGTACCATGCCTTGACATGGATCAAAGTCCACGTAGTTCCGAAAAGGGTGTCGGTGAACCGACGGAAATGATGGTCGGGATGACTGGTTGCTGGGCTTGAACCTCATGGAGGCTTCCTACGTACCCTACCTTACCAAGGATCGAATACCACGTAGTTCAGGAAAGGGTGTGGGGCTTGCACTCTAGGCTGCCTAAGGTGTAAATGGGGCTTGGCGCATCGACACGGAGATAGTCGGGGCCAATGGTTGTTGGGCTTGAACCGCATGGAGGCTTCCTACATACCTTGCCATGGCAAGGATCAAAGTCCCCGTATTTCGAGTATGGAGGCTTGGCACACCAACACAGAGACAATCAAGGCCAATGGTTGTTGGGCTTAAACCTCGTGGAGGCTTCTTATGTACCTTTCCTTAGCAAGGATCAAAGTCCTTGTAGTTCGGGATAGATGTGTGGGGATTACACTCTAGGCTTCCTAGGTGGGATTCCATGGTCGATGCTTACTCTAAGATCACGTGAGTCATGCTCTGTGTGAGAAACAATAGGCAGTAGAGACCTCACGGTCATGTCGTGAAAGGTGCGTCCGTGGAAGGTGGAGTGGTGCTTATGCGTGGAGTGGCCCAGGGAGAGGATGATTTGGACCAACTCCAGGATGGAGGCATGGGTGTGACAAAGCATAGTGGGAGAAGGATTTTTCACCCAGGAAGAGAGGAGGGGAATCGTTCCCTATCACGTCCTCCACTGGACTTGGCACTGAGGATGTGAGGAGGGGAAGGGGTGCCCCCCTGCCAAGAAGGCTAGGGGCTTACACCAAGGTGACTGCCCTTCCCCGTGGACAAACTCCACTCTAAGAAGGGGGATATCACCCCCTGTGGAGACTAGGGGGCATGGAGAATATCCACGGTGGGGGACCCTATGTGCGGAGCATGGGGTGAGGTCACAGTTTAACTTCATGTGTTGAGGACGAAGGAGCTTGGCAGTTTAACGTCCAACAGCTCGGAGGAGCTGGGTTCATTCCGCACCCCTAGGACTTACGTAATTGGTACCCGCTGCTCCTTGTGGGAGGGAAGGCATCGGAAATGTCGTAGTGAAGGGGGGTCGTAGAGTGAAACATCGAGGGGTCCCCGTTAGCGTGGCTATGTGAAGAAGCAATAGCCGTTAGCGTGCCTATGTGAAGGAGCATGAGGCGATGCAACGCTACGGGCATTATTGTCCAAGGGACTTTGAAGTCACTTCGTGCAAACCTGGAGGGTCACATAGGAAAAGGATTTTCAAAGAAAAGGGGTCCACATGCAGGGGCCATGTGAAGCTCTGCCACTCTGCGTGGAAAAAAGAATTTGCGAAGGGGAGTGATTTGCGAAGTGGGGTGCCGCAACCTTAGCACAAGGAAGACGTGTGTATGAGAGGTGCTTCGCGAACTGGAAAGGCATTCACGGAGCACAGCCTCACGGAGAACAAACGCCTCACGAAGGAAAGTGTTGTGATGTGATGTGCTTCAAGAAGTATAGTAACCCTACCTTGTCATGTGGATCACATATAAATGAGGGGTGCTTCGCTAAGAATAAACTCTCCGCAATGACCCGGGTTCCCTTGGGGATCCCCTTCCTCCGCGAAGGCCCTTGGGCTTCACGAAAGGAACCCCTCTCAGAAGAGGGGGTTAAAATGATGCAAGTGGGAGGAACTTGGTAGAGAAAAAGTACCTCGTGTATCTCCTGATTCACAGATTGAAGGGTGCTTCGTGATTTGGGATCTCAGAAGTAGAAAGTTTGGATTGTCCGTCCATTGGGCTCGGGGGGATCCCAGTATTTATAGGCAAGAGGAGCCGCGAAGCAGACCTTATGCGGTGCGAAGATGGGCACGGTAGCTTCGCAGCGGGTCGCGAATGTCATAGGCGTTCATTGAGCGGCCCACCTCCTTGCTTCGCGGTGGCTCCGCGAACGTCAAAGGCGTTCATGGGGTGGCCTGACTCATGTGCTTCGCGGCGACGTCGCGAACGTCAAAGGATTTTGCGGAGCACCCTGCCTCTTTTGCTTTGCGGCGGCCGCGGTGCTTGTGGTCCTCTATGATGTGGCTTCATGAGGCAGTTCACGGGGGCCTATTCTCCTATTTTCCCTCAATCATTTTGGTGCCAACAGACGTGAAACAAATGTTGGTGGAATCCACTCATTAAAAAATATTAAAAGTAGGCCACTCACCCCACTTATAAAAGGTATCCCCTCAACTCTCTAGTTAAAACATTTAAAACACTTTGGTTAAGAAAATACCACGCCAAATAATTTTCAAAATTACCTCCCCTATTCCTTAAATCCATATTTTTTTCATAAATCTATCCTTTTAATTCCTTACTGAAAACCGAAGGAGGATTCCCAAAGAAGTGGAAATGTTATTCAACAAGTGTCTTTATTTCACTTCTTTCTATATCTTCTTGAATTTTTATTAAAAATAAATATATTATAACCTAATTATTTTCATTATAATAAGATTATTTTATAATAATGTAATTACCTACAACCTTCTACACTTCCATTAAATTGGTTACGAAATTATCATTTGTATGTACATCGGCCTTCCACCTTGAGAAACGATGTCGTTCGTTTTTTCATTTCTACATCTAATGGTTGGGTAGGATGATGGGTAAAAATTATATATATGGTATTTATAACATATTTATTCCTATTGAGTTATTATATAATATATATATTTTTACCTTCCACTCCACAAGATATATGATAATACAGCTCTTATGTATGGCGGACTACCTCTTCACGAAGCGATGTGATTTTTCTTTCACTAATGCTTCACATAAAAGGTGGTATAGATAAAGATAATAATTATATGAGATATAAATTTAATAATTATTATATTAATTACAAATATATAATTTTGTAAATATAATATATATCAATTTATTTCTTTCCTTTTCACTTATGCAAAGATGATAACATCATCTTGTGCATGTATGGACTACCTCCTTCACTAAGAGATGTGACACTCTCTTCATCACCACGCAAAATGGATGAAATATATAAATATATAATATGATATATATATATATATGATATCATTTTCAATATATAATTTTAATATGTTACTTGCCTTTTTTCTATAATGACTGGTGAAAATGGAAATGTCACTCAAGCGTACATATGCCCTACCATCTCCATGATCGAAACATAAATAAATTTTGATAACCATCATTAATGTTTTATTTTAAAAGTAAAAGTGTTATAAAAACATGATAATTATTTAATTATTAATATTATCAATATGATATAACTATATAATATGCTAAATAATTTCATCTTTCATGATGAAACACGAATGACAAAACTAGGTAATTAGCACACGAAATATTGAAAATAATGAATGATCATTAAAGAAAAGGTGATATGTTATTATAAAAAGATCATATATGATATTATATATATTGTTAAGGTTTTTTATAAGTTAATAAAATGTTTATAAGCACCATAAATATGGTTAAATGAAGTTCAACAATAAGGAATCAGTATGGCAGTGTTTTCGTTTAAATTTCATTTCATTTAGGTATGTTGTATTGTTATGCACCTAATTCATTTTATAAGGTGTATATACATCCCCTTTGACATGTTTTATTATATATAAATCATTATTAATTATATTTTATGTTTCAAATTTATTTATTTAGTTTATGGAGAATTGAATTAACTATTACCAAATTGTAAGGGATTTCTTAACTCAATTTACCCTCATTGTGTCAAAATTATACTTTGTTGATTATGTCATGTTAAATTATATTAATAAATAATTTTATTATATAATTTGGAACTTCCAATTGTTATAATTGGATTTATAGTTGATAAACTTAAGAAAATCATTGATTAATTCCCATTTCAATGTAATGATTATCTTAAGAGTTTATTTCACAATCTCATTCTAATCGGGATTATATATTATTAAATATATTGAAGAAAATTAATTATTAATTTATTAATAAATCATTTAATTTTATTATACTATGGTTTTTCATTATATTTTCAAGTAATAGTACTATATTTAAACTCGTTTTCACTGAAAATGTTTTAGAAATTGTTTTAGGAAAAGCAGACTTCTTTTCTCTCTTTGTTCGGAAATATATTTTCATCAAAAACCATGTTTTCTAAAACTATTTTAAAAAATGATTTTAACATTTTAAAATTGATTTATCAATGTAATTTTCATCCATTTTTAATCATTAGTTTTTTAAAATTAATCTTAAGTCATTTCTAAAAAATTCCGCTTTTTATTTTACGGATAATGTGAAAGAAATCTTCTTGTCATTTTCTACAAACAGAACTTTAATATCATTTTCAAGGAAAAAAGATATTTTTTTACATTTAAGAAATTTATGAAATTACCCTCTATCATGAACGCCATTTATTATAAGTTTCCTTTACAATTTTATAAGAATATTTTTATATTATTTTATTTAAAAACTGATTTTCAAAAAAAATGATTTTTAAAATGTTTTCCAAAATGAAAAAGAGTTTTTTGTTCAAGAATGTTATTATGATATTTTTATGGTATTTATATTCATTAATAAAAACAACCATTTATTATTAATCCAATGGGTATATAATAATACTATCCTTATTCTTCTCCTTGAGGGTTTATGATTATTTTGACCAAAGAAAGTATTAATATTCACACCCTTGATTCATTTTTATAGCCATTAACGTTTTCTTGAATTATTCAGTTTCTAGTGGAAATTAAAGTTCCCCTAAATTTCAAAATTAATTATCATAGATATGAGGATTTGTTAAACATTATTAAATTTTTCTATACCGTGTTTAATTTGATAATTATTTTATTAATTAGGGAAATATTAATAAACCTCTATCCGTTACTCAATACGAATATTTGATTACAAGGAAATTTTTTATGAATTTAATAGATTATTCTATATATGATGAATGGTTGGGAAATTAAATACATAGTTTGATGACTATTTAATATAATCCCCTCGATTCATCAGTATTCTATGTGATGATTTTTTTTGCTATCCTTAGCTAAGTGGGATTTTATCTAGTATATTTTTAGATTTATTAAGGATATATCTTATTAGTAAAGGTATCATGTGCCTAAGAGACATTAAATATTATAATTAATCATTTATGTATTTAATAGTAATTATTATTCTAGAGAATTTCCCTATGACCTTATCTTAGGATTCATTTAATTATCAGTTTATTGGATAAATGGCATGTGTTTTCTGTTATTTACTTTTCCATATTGATTATGACTTATAGAATTATGATAGATATGTTATTGACTAAATGTAATGTATTTTTAGTTATTTACCTTTCCTTATTTATTAAAATCCAAGATATTTTCACATTGATATTATCTATGGATTCACTTTCTTCCATATTTATTGATTATATGGCATGTTTGTTCTGTTATTACCTTTCCATATTATTTATTCTTATTGATTCATGAATGATTCTGTATTAACTAACCATTATTGAGGACTTTAGAACACCCTTATTTTTTTTCTTTTCCCCATGATTACATGATGTTTACTATGAATGACATGTAGGGATTATAGATGGAATAAAGTTATTATTGAAAAAAATATTATTTTTAAATTTCTAGATTCAAATGTAATATATGAATCATTTATGTATCAAGTTTACTAAGAATAATAAACTATTCAGTCCTATAAGATATGATTCAACATATCTTATGCCAATGTAATTTTAGTTCGAATCATCTCTGGGCCATTGGGGTTGGGGGTTTTACATATATGTGGACTGATAATGCATAATCCAACACATATAGATAAATATTTTATCTCAATAATAGATTATTTTACTTAGATCAGGTGCATTATATTTATTCCATGATTATTTCAATATGTTTATTGTTTTAGTGGGAGTTCCTATATGGAACGCGATCCTTTAATGTAGTAGTTTATATTTAATAATGGGCCTGAGTATATGAGAAAATATTTCAATTATTACTTAGAGATGCATATAATTCAATATAATCACTATTCCATATACAGCCCATAAGAAAATACTATTTTTAAAATAAATAACATATGTTTGGTGGATATTGATAATACCATTTTAGTTAAACATAGAATGTGTCATTACTTATAGAAGTAAGAAATTGGAGAATCGATTCACACTCAAAATCAATGACTATTTTGTCCAAATGACAGAAATTTATCATTATGAGATTTATTAAAATAGAAAACCATTTTTGGATTAACTTAAGGTATTTATAAGTCCTTATATAATCAATTTGAAAGGATTTAACATGATAAAAAATGATTAGCGTGTATTTGATTAAAATATTTTAACAATTTTAATCAGATATAAGAAGATATCACTGTTACAACAGGGACCCAAGAAAGATTATTGATAACACTAATATTAATGACTTTATACATTCTTTTTATGATTATGAAACAGAAAATAATCTATTGGACAATGTAGAAAAAATATTGATACCGAAAACCATTAAATATGAAATTCAAAAAATATTCAAATATCTAATGAAGAGTAGTGGGATGATGATGATTTAGTTGTTTCAAGTGACGAGGAGTGATGTACTTTATTTAAAAAAAATTTAGAAAATAGGTTTATTACAAAAATCGTATTAAACATAAAAATTAAATGGTTTAAATGAAGATAACATTAAGGATGACATCTCATTCCACTCTAGGTTCTCATGTTAAAAAAATACATGTGAATAATGTTTTGAAACATCATAATTGAGATAATAAATTAATAATGAATTATATATGATTAAGTGAAATAAACCATAATATTGTTTTTTAGGCTAAGATATAAAAAATTTCAACAAAGTGGGTGTTCATAAATAAACTTAATGAAATTGGTGAAAAAAATAAGGAACAAGGACAAAATGTTTTGTTAGGGATATTATCAAGTAAAAGGAGTTGAATTTGAAAATAAAATTTTCCCCTATTAAAATACCTAAAATAATTACATGATTTATTTTTTATAATAGATCAGAGAAGGTAAAAGGTATTTAAAATGGATGTTATTTTTATACTTTTTAATGGAGTGATTAAAGAGGGGGTTCATATTGAGAAACCTAATGGATTTTTTACTTAGAGATAATGTTGTACAACTGTGAATGTTGATGAATATTTTTTATAGTTAGAAGAAATTTCTGACTGATTGATTCTAAAATATGTAGATGTGTTTTAATTAATTAGAATTTGTGAAAGGTAGATAATAATTTTTTTACATACATGAATATTCAAATAAAGAAATCAATGTTATTTCTTTTTTTGATGATATATTTTTTCTAAAAATTATGATGACGTTTTCATGGTATAGTATGTCTAGGTTGAAAAGATCTTTTAGATGTCAATTCTTGAGGTGATGTGAAATTCATTAAATCATAAAATTACTCACGTAATGGTATTATTTTTCTTTTACATGATAAGTGTGATCAAGAACAATTAAAATAAATTATGAACAAAATAATTAATATTTTTTTACTCTAATGGTAGCAGGAAAAAACATTCCCATGATAGTTTAGGTAAAAAGATATTTCATATTATAGTGACCCACTCTTTACAAACATTTACATTAGATAACTTTTTTGGAATACATAATCATTATACAAACATATTCCAAAAGATTGTAGTTTCTATCGTTCCATTAGAAACATGGATACATATACACTAGTATATATGTGAGCTACATCATCTCCCAATATGTTATTCTGGACTAATACCCTTCGTAGAAATATCAATCATAGTATATAAAATTATATCATGGGGGAAATTAAACATAAAAGGGGTGAGGTCAAATGCTCTATAAGGGTAAATAACAAAGACATGTAAACACAGACATGATCCTAAGGGTATGAGAATGTGATCATGAAAATAAAAGATCATACTCTGCATATCAATGATCATAAAGAGATCATGGAATAAAGATTATTAGTTCATAAGAGTTGAGTCGTAATGATATAGATATAATAGGTCATGAAAGTATAACATAGGAATAAAACATTAAATTATGGAAAACAAATCGCATATAATGATTTAAATATTAGTCAAAGAATCTCTTCCAAGACCATATTAATGGAAAAAGTATTTTACTAAATCAGGTAACCACTATTCCAGCCCTATGTTAATGAACCGAGTAACGCTCATTCCAAACCTATATTACAGAACCGAGTAACCCTCATTCTAGACATGTATTACTAAACTGAGTAACCCTCATTCCATCCTTATATCATTGAAATTTTTAATCCTCATTCTATCCATGTATTACTAGAGTGAGTAAACCTCATTCCCACCCTCTCTTACTAAATTGTGTAACCATAATTCCAACATTGTATTACATAATTGAGTAACACTCATTCCAGCCCTGTTTAGTCTCATGATATATAAATCATTACCCTATTCATTAGAGAGAGATATAGGTCCCACTCATCAAATAATGAAATCATACATACATGTTGCAAAAAACATATCAAAACCAATGAAATGAAATTTGTATCATAATCATCTAAACATATCATAACATGTGGAAAGAGTTATAGGTTTCCAGATCATTTCATCAAAATCATAACCCGTAAAAGAGAAACATATTTTATATACGTATAAACCTTGAAGGAGTAATTGGATCCATAAAGGCCATGACATTAAGAATAACATACACATATATAGGATAATAATGTATCCATTATATCATTTCCTAGAATGTTCATGTAATATAAATATAAATCATTATAGATAGAAAACAATTTTGAAATATCCTCTAAAAACGTTTCTTAAGTAAAATATGCTTTCTCATTTGTAAAATTATTTTTAAAACATTAAACCATTTGAAGATCATTTACTTGGGAAATACCATTAAAACTAACATATAATTCATAAAATCATCTTGAAAACCGTTTCCTTGAAAACATTTCAAATATGCTTCAAAAAATTTTAAAAACCTTTTTCATTGAAAACAATTGAATTTTTTTTAGAAAACAAGAAAATGTTTTGAAAACCATTTCATTGAAAATACCTTGAAAAATTATAAATAATGAATGAAATTTTTTTGGAAAATAAATTTTTATTAAAACATATTAACGAATCTTGAAACATTTTGAAAACCATTTCTTTTAAAATAATTTGAAACAATATAAATAATGCTTGAAACCGCTTGGAAAATCATTTTTATTGAAAAAATTGAAAAGATTATTTAAAACGTTTTGAAAAATATTTTTAAAACAATTTTCCTTGAAAATTAAATTTAAAAACATTTTCTTAGAGATTAACATTTCTAATAATGTAAAGTGAGCATATAATAAATCATGGCAGTTAAATGTGTACATGACGTATGTGGTCAAAACAACATTTTATTGAACAGTAAAAATGATAGAAAATTTAATTGATAAGAACGTGACAAGAATATTACCATGAAGATATTGGTGAAATTAAAAAAGGGTAAAAACATAATTTTTATAATATAGGGTAATAATATAATATTATTGGACACACTTTTTAGAAAACATAGATTACCAACCGAAGAGAAGGTAATGTCAGGCTTTCCTAAAATCTCTTTCTTTACTATCTTATGTACCAAAGAATAGAAAATGGTGACAATACATGAGTATATCTCAAAATCAATAAGTATAATTAATCTCATGAATATTATTGAGTGATGGATTGTAATATTTCATTAATGGAATCCTGACCATAAACAATCTCAAAAAGCAATGAGATTTTCTCAATAAACTCTTATAACAATGTATCTTAGGATCATGTTCTCCATGAAAGGATAGGAAATTAAATGAATCATATAATTTCATTAGAAGAATGAGATTTATTATATGGAATGTAAAATGGATGTATATACCCCCCAAGAAAGTGTTTAGGTGTGTAACAAAATATGAGTCTCAATGACGGAAAATTGACTAAAAACATTTTTACTGATTTGGAATCTTTTGAAAATTGATCCCCGTTAAATAAGGATCATAAAATGTGCATGTTAATAACCATAAATTTAATTAAAATATAAATATATTATAATCATGGTAAGTATATACACCACATAAAAGGAAACAACGGTGAACATAGCTTGTATCTTACAAAAATTAAAAGTGAGATGAAACCCCCTTACCTAGTGTATCGACTCTCTATGTAATTGTACAAGCATCATGTATAATAAATACATGTTTATTATATATATTTTACCAAATAAAAGTAATATAAATAATACCATATATGTTTTTTATTATAAAGTTATATTACCCTCTTGTTAACGATCATATGTTAAAGTTTTACTTCGGGTAGTATTCGCTTTGTTGTTTGCATGTGTTTTAATTTGTTATATAGTTTGTAATTATACATATATAATGATTATATAATATAGAAAATGATATAAATATCAGGTATATTTAGTATATGTATATTATAATAATCTATATAGTATAGGAGTAAAGAATGGAATACAACGTTAATGGAGACAGTAAGCCATACGGACGCATGAACGTTGTTTCTGTGTTTATTATCGTATTGAAAGAAAGTATGTAAAAGGATTATAAATATATGTATATATATATATATATTAATGTATAATTAATATTTCATATATATAATATAATTTCATTGAACCCATCTTTAATACATTCCATGTGTTGTGTGAACGAATCACATCGCTTTGATGGGCGGTAGTCCACACTTCCTCAATCGAGATTATCGAATTAACACAAAATGGAATGTAAAGAGATGTATTTTTTAAAACATATAAATAATATTAAATATAATATCTGACATATATAAATATATTTACCGTAATAATGGCCACCATGATTTGGGGTAAAGGAGAAATGAACATTCATCGTTTCGTTAGGCAGTATTTTGTTGTACACGGAAACAGTATGTTCAACACCCATTAGATAGAGGTGTGTGTAAATGTAAATAAGAAAAATTTCATAAAAATACTATTATATTTAAAATACTTATTTTTTTACTCAATATTTTTATAAAGGGAGTTTAGGGGGTTGATATGTAAAATAAATGGAAGGATCCTGAAAGAAGATGTTACCACTAAATCATGTAACTCATTTTGGTTTGTGCCAAAAAGATTCCTTGAGAAATATTCTGAATAAAACTAGGATCCAACAAAGAATAGATAATTTTTTGGTGGCTACATGGGAATATCTTCCAATAACTTAAATGGTTTGTGTGGTGTGAGTAATGGGTAGCAGTGATGGACTTTTATTGGGAAGGAAAAAGACTCAATTGTAATTTTTAGAAACAAGTTTGGTTTTCACATGTTCTTGGATAAAAAATGTACTACCAATTTACAAAAATACAATAATGGAGTTTTATGGACTAAATATGGACAAAAAATGTGTATTGTATGTGTCTTGGTCATTTCGGCTCTAAATATTAAGGTTTAGTCCCTAATTAAGCTTAATTTGACCTTAACTACTGTGATTAATTTTTATCACTTTTACTAATCATTTTGGTTGAAAACTGACATGGTATTATTAGAAAATAAATATTAGACTAAATAAAATGGTTTATATGGGATTTTGGAAATTCAAATCAAGGAATCTGAAAAATTAAGATGTGGGCAAATACCACAAACAAAACTAAATAATGAGGATTTAAAGTAGGAAAAAGTTCAAAAGTTTGTTAATATTTTATATTTAGTTTCAAAGTGAAATTGATTATAATGAATGAAATTATATTAATATGTGTAATATTTATCAAATTTAACCTTAAAAAATATTTATAATATCATTTATCATAAATATTTTATTTGAAAAATGTATTTTTTTAACAAAAAAGTAGTATTTTTCAATATTCCTCAAAATATGAAGTTTCTCAAAAAATTCCAAAAACTACACCCTAGTATAATCTCAACATTATGAATTAAAAAATGAAGTTTATTTTATAAAAATAAAATTAATATATTTGTTTAAAATTAATTTCATTATTAGAAGCTGTTTATTCAAGAGACCAATATTATTAAAATTAAATGACTTTTCCAAAAATCTTATATTTCATTATCAATATGTTTTATTCATATAAAACAATTATAACCGATATTAGGAAATTAGTAATAAATATTATTATAACTATTTTTAATGGGTAGGTAATAATTATATAATTTAATTAATTATATATATAAGAAGACGTTTCATAGAAACACAGTGTTGTGTGCATCGTACAACAAGATGGTATTGCTTGTAGAGAATGCAGGTCAGTATTGCATGTATTCCAAGCCAAGTTGGTATTGCATGTGATAGTATTTTTTTGGAAATAGTGTTTTAATATATATATATATATATAACTATTTCTTGTGTCATGTGAAATGAAAAATATTTAAAAGATAAATTAATTCGAAAAAAATAATTCTAAAAATATTAGGATGTTACATTCTACCCTTCTTAAAAAGAAATTTTCCCATGAAATTCAGATCAGTTATAAAATGTTTAATAATTTAATGTTTCATTCATAGAAACCCACATTTTAAAAATGAATACTAATACTTCCCTTAGAAAGGGAAATTTTGAACCACAATGGTTACCCGAAGTAACATATAACTGTGTTTCCACATTAGAGAACATTGGTTGGTTGTGAAGAGTGGACATAGATAAAAAAGAAAATATTTATAGAGAGTGATTGAGGTTATCAATTATAAGAAAGGGAATGATAAAAATAATTTTTCGGCCCCCAAAGTCATAAATCTGTGATGATTTAAAATTCTATCAGCACAATAAAAATTAAAGTATTAGGACAATACTTTTTTTGATCACCTTCAAAATGTTGAGTAATTCATGATAAAGTTCTATAAAAAAATTTCATTCATGGATTTTGCTTCAAAAAATTTCTAATAAATCCATTACCTCATGGAAATAATGTCTAGAAATTAACATTGATGAATAGAGCACTAAAATATGGTTTTAATGGATCTTAGGGCCAATAAAAGCATAAAACGTCTAACTATTTGTCTCTTATGAAAACAACATGCTTTGCTTTATAAAAATAAAAAGAAACATTAATAGTAAATCATAAGTATTTATTCATTACAAATAAATATATTTTAACCTAGACATCACATATTCCAGTGGTAGGTGTGAAACCCTTATTTTCATTCAGTCATGGGTTCAAGACTCGCAGCCTTGCCAGAATTGATTGGTTGTCACCAGACTTATAGGATGTCATATTCACAAAATTTAAAAGATAGAAATAATAGAAATATTTTTAATACGTAAATAGCCTTTAAACCTGGGTTTAAAAAAAACTAAGTTCCCAAATACTTCCTCCAAAGAGTAACGTAAACTTTTTAAGAACAATTAACCTTGTAACCCTTCTCATAGGTGAAAATCAAAAAAAAAAAAAAGAGAGTCACACAATTATATTAAAATTGATTCCACTGTATAACACAAAGTATCTATTGGTTGTCACATTCCAAACATGCGAATACCCTCAACATATATTCTATTGAAATATTGTAACTACCTGAATTACCATGAATTCCTTTAGAAAACATGCATGCTTCATCATTCCAATGTTTATTGGATTTACTCCTCAAATCAAAAAATGTTTTAGAATTCATTTGTGGTAGAATAGACCACCCATATACAAGACCTTATTTATTTTAAAGGTAATTATTACTGTACAATTTATTTATATCCCATGTATATTTATCCATACGACATTATATTATAATAAAGAACATATTAAGGGTTACGTACCCCTAGTAAAAATATATTCTCGTCATTAAATCACATCACCAGTCCATAGGGAAAAATCAACATAAACTTGTCAATAAAGAGATAAAACTTAAGTAAATAAATCCTTTTATATTTCATCATTTATAACTTTTTAATCCAAATACATAAATACTTATATTACTTCATCCTTAATCCATTAACAACAATACCACTTCCTAATCACATTTCATTTGTAGTGTCATCATCATCAGAAATGTAACCATTACTTGTACCACCTAGCTAATTACCTTTAGGAACATTGCTCTTGGGACATTAGGTTGCATAGTGACCATTTTCTCTATACTACATAACCATTGATTCCGACTTAGGGAGGGAAAAATTAATATCCATTTCATTATTAGAACTCTTAGTTTATCCATTGTAGTCACTTTCCTTGTGACCTTATTTTCCACAATCATAACACCATATTGTTACTCTATGACATTCAATTAGGTGATTATTTACACATTCATGAAACAAAGGACTCCAAATCTTCTTTCCTTCATAGTCTCCATTACTCAAACTCTCAACAAACTCTATATTTCTATTCCTTGGTGAGTCCGTGAATTAGTAAAGGTAAACATTTTTAATCATGTTTCTTGAAGACTAATTTGGCATGATCATGAATTATTTTACTTTAGTTGTCATCCCACTTAAATTATCATAAAAAATTTGTCCATTATATTCGACATTAATCCAGTACCTTCTAGTTCCCACCATTCACTGAAACCAGAACCATAGTATGACAATTACTTTTGGTAGTAGAAAACCACATTGTCATGAAAGGAATTACTTATTGGATGTCGTTATCATGACACCTTCTATAATCTATGAAACAATGGGGTTATACTATGTTATTAATAGCCTACTTCTACATAAATTATTTATAGTGTATTATTAAGAGTTTGTGAATTTCCAACGTATATCCCCCAGGACTGTCAAACCTGTTGTGCAGTAATGCATGTTGTCTTGTACCAGATTACCAAGAGTCAATAGAATAATATATTTTTGGAGTTGTAACCCATAATTACATCTATACCAGAGTCACATCACCTTTTTGTATCCAGAAAAGTATTTATTTCATGGAAACCCCTCACTCTATCCATTACCAAAATTCGAGGACATTTTCCTAAACGTTAAGTCATCCTTATACTTATCCTTCGAGACATCCCTAGGATTATACATAGAAATGTACCCTTGGGATCTCACTATAGTTTTCTAAGCCTAGTTTCCAAGGGTTAACTATAACTTTTCTCTGATACCAACTATATATTCCCTCACTTTACCAACATTGACATTACATAACATATGCATAATTCTTAATAATTATGCAAATAGACGCCCAATGACCATAGTTTTTATAGTTCCTTTACCTCCAAATAATTTTTTTTAATTTCTCAAAATCCAATTTATGGATGAGTGGAAACCTCAAAATACAGAAAAATAGATTTCAAACACCATGACATACATGCTCTAAAATCCTACCCAAAACAACAAAATTCAAATTTCAAAATCTAAAAATAGGACAGAGCAATCAACACCTTGGTATAGTGCCATTGGAAACATGGAATCATAGAAAATTGTACATATGCGAGTTATAAAATCACCCAATAGGTTATACATGACTATCACAGTTCTTAGATATATCAAACATAGTACATATCATCATAGCCTAGGGGAAAGGAATCATAAAGAGGGTGGAGCACAATTTCTCAGTAAAGGTTAACAAGGGAGACATGAAATCATAAACATGATCATAAGGTTATGAGATTTTAATCATGAAAATAAAAGTTCATACCCTGCATCTCAAAGATCACAACTGATATCATGGAATAAATATTTGCAGTTTATAAGACACAAATCATAATGAAATAGAAGAAATGAACCATAACATCATAATGTAGGAATAAAACATGGAATTTTGGAAAAAAATATAATAATATAATGATTTACATAGTATTAAATTCATCACTACCAGGACTATATTAGTTGAAAAATACCATTACTTAATTAGGTAACCCCTATTTTATCCCTGTGTTATTGAATCGAGTGACTCTCATTGTATCCCTATGTTATAGAAACGAGTAACCCTTATTAGAGACCTATAAGACTGAATAGATAAAACCTTATTACAGCCCTGTATTACTGAACCGGGTAACCGTTATTCCATCCCTGTATTGCTGAACCATGTAACCCTCATTCCATTCTTCTATTAATGAACTGAGTAACCTTCATTCCATCCCAATATTACTAAACCGAGTAACCCTCGTTCTATCTTTGTTTAATATCATGAGATATAAATATATACCCAAAGCATTGGAGGGAGATATAGGTCCAACCATCACATAATGAAATCATACATACATGTTCCACAAAACAAATCAATAGACATGAAATTAAATTGGTATCACAAACATGTAATCATATCACAACCTATGGAAAGAGTTACAGGTTTTGTAATCATTTCAACAAAATTATAACCCACCAAAGAGAAACGAATTTCATATATGTATAACCCATGATAGAGAAATGGGTTTCATAAAGGCCAAGAGATTAAGCATAACTCATTCATAGAATAGATATGAATGTAACCATTAGATAATTTTCTAGATGGTATGAGTTATATCAATTGATGTCGTGTTATATGGAAAATAATTTTTAAATATCCTCTAAACTTTCATTTTTGAAAAATTCCTTTTAATACATAAAACCATTGGAAATTTATTTTCCTAGAAAATACCTAGAAAACATATAAAGAAGTAATGAAATCATTTTTAAAACCTTTTCCATTATATCTTTTAATACAAGCTTCAAAATATTTTAAAAACCTTTTTCTTTGAAAACACTTGCTTTTTTAAAAAATGTTAAAATGTTTTGAAAGCAATTTCATTGAAAAATATTTGTAAAATTATAATGAAATATTGAATTTTTTTTAAAATAATAATTTTTTATAATTTATAAAATAACCTTGTAATTGTTTTGAGAACCATTTCATTGAAAATACTATTATAACATATAAAAAAATCTGAAAGCATTTTGAAAATTATTTTTCTTCCACACATAAAAAAGAATCATGAAAATGGTTTCAAAACAATTTTGAAAACAATTTTCCCTAGAAATTAATTTAAATAATATTTTATTAATGATTGTCCTTTTAAAAAATGCAATGATAGATTCTATGAAATGACGGTTGGTAAATCTGTGCGTGTCGTATGAGGTCAAAACAACATTCATTATTTCAAAGTAAAAAGGATTAAACAAATTATCTTGTTTGAAAACCAACCAGAATATTCCCTTGAAGATATTGGTGAATGAAAAAAAGGTAAAATTTAATTTTTGATATAATATGGGAATGGTATAATATTCTCGGAAACTCTTTTTAGAAAAAATAGATTTCCGATCGAATAGAATGTAATGTCGGTCTTTCATAAAAACAAATTTTTTACTATCCTACGTACCAAAGAGTAGAAAATGTTACCTATACCTGAGTATATCAGGAAATTATAGAATATAAAGAATCTCCTTAGTATTCTAGATAGATGGATCATAAGACTTCAACAAATGAAGAATAAATACAAACAATATCGTAATGAAATGGGATTTTCTCAATAAACTCTTATAACATGGTATCATAGGATCAGGTTATCCATGTAAAAAAATGGAGTTAAATTAATCATATTATATCATTAATAGATTGATATTCATTATATGACATGTCAAATGGAGGTATATTCACCCTGAAAAAGAGTTTAGTTTCATAAAAAACAAGAGTCTCAAAGATGGAAAATTGAGTCAATTTTTTTACCGATTTGGTAACTTTTGAGACTTAAACGCCATGAAATAAGGATCATAAAATGGGTATAGGAATACCCATAAATTTAATTAAAATATTCAAATATTAAAATCACGGGAAGTACATACACTATACAAAAGGAAACAATGACCAACATATCTTTTATCTCACATAATTTAAAAGTGAGATGAAATCCCCTTACCTTTTGTCTTGACTTTCTTCGTACTCATACAAGCCCCCAATATTATAAATATAAGTTTATTATAAATTTATTAAAAAAGAATATTATTATAAATAATACCATATATGATTTTATTATGACCTTAAATTACCCACTTGTTAATGATCCAATCTTAAAGTTTCACTTCAGGTAATATTTGATTTGTTCTTTGCAAGTGTCTTAATATGTTATATAGTTGGTCCTTATACTAATATCATGATTACAGAATGTGGAACATGATATAAATATCAATTACATACAGTATATTTATATTATAATGATCTATATAATATTGGTGTGTGAAATGAAATACATTGTTCATGGAGATGGTAATCCATACGTAAACAAGAACGTTGTTTCCATCTTTATGGTCGTATTGAAAGAAAGAATGTAAATGACATATATATATATATATACATATATATATATATATGTATATTTATATGTATATATATATATATATTTATTAAATTAGAATTAATATATCATATATATTATATAATTTTGTTAAACCCATCCTTTATTCAATCCATGTGGTGTGTAAATGAATCACATAGCTTTGAGGGGGTTGTAGTCCACACATCCTCAAACGAGATTATTATTTTAACACCAAATATAAAGTAAATTGATGTGTGTTGTAAAAAGAATAACAAAGATTAAATAAATACTAAATATAATTTTTGACATATATAAATTTATTTTCTATCATAATGGCCACCATGATTAGTGGTAAAGGATAAATTAAGAATCATTGTTGTGTGAGACAATAGTTCTCTGTACACACAAATAATATGTTCAACATCCATTAGATGGAGGTGTGTGTAAGTTTTCATCATAAAATTTGGATTAAAACATTATATTATATCAAGGATACTGGTGTGGTCACTCTAGAATGTTACAAAGGTATCGGAAGTGGTGTATATGGAAAATAAATAGAAGGAGCTAGGGAGAAGATGTTACCTATAAATCAGGTAACTCCTTTTTGTTGGTTCCAAAAGGCATCCTTGAGAAGCTTTCATCCAAATGGGAGGATTCAAGGTTGAAAGAATGATTTTTGGGAGGCTAAATATTTAGATATTTTAATAACATAAAGGGTTTGATATGTGTGATTAATGGGTAAATGCGGTGGCATTTTATAAGGAAGGAAAAGAACACATTTAGAATTTTTAGAAACAGGGCAGGTGTGCACAAGTTCTTACCTACCAAATGTATTACCAAAAAATAAAACTGAATAATAGAGGTTTATAGAGGGAAATATATATAGAAAATGGGTTTTTACATGTTTTTAGTTAATTTGGGCCATTAATTTTAAGGTTCTGTCCATTGTTATTCTTAATTCGGCCTTAAATCTTATGATTAATGTTAATCACATTTACTAATCATTTTGGTAAAAAAATAAAAATGGTTTCATTAGAATCTAAATATTAGACTAAATATAATGGTTTAGGTCATGTATTTGAAATTCAAATCATAGAATAGACAACATTAAAATTTGTGATGATCCCACAGACAGGATGAAATAACGAAGTTTTAAAGTATAAAAAAGATCAAAAGTTTGTTCTGATTTAATGTTGAGTTTGAAAATGAAATTTATTCCAATGAATTAAATTATATAAATATATATATATAATATTTAACAAATTTTACCTTAAAAAGTATTTGTAATATCAATTTTAATAATAATTAATTAAACAAAAGCGGGTTTTTAAATACAAAACAGTATTTTTCACTATTGATCAAAAAATGATGTTTCTTGAAAAAATAAAAAAAAATTACCCCTAGGATAATATTTATGTTCAGAATTAAAAAATTGAAGTTTCATTTATCAAAATAAATTACTAAATGTCTAAAATGTTACTATCATTATTAGAATCAGTTCATTCGAGAGAAAGATATTTTTTACAAAAAAGGACTTTACTAAAAAATCATATCTTTAATTATCAATATGTTATATATATATAATTATAACCAATATTTGGAGAGTAATAATTAATATTAACATAACTTATTTTAATGGTGATATTATAATCACCTCATTTAATCAATTCTATATTTAGAGATATGTTTCATAGAAACACATTGTGGCATGCATCGTATACCCAGTGAGTGTTGGTTGCAGTACAAGCCAAGTTGGTATTGCATGTAGTGCAAGCCATGTTAGTTTTTCATGTAAAATTAATTTTTAACTTAGTGTTTTAATATATATATATATATATATATATAACTATTTTTAGTTTCATGTGAATTGAAAAATATTGAAAAGATAAATTAATTTGAAAAAAACAATTCTACGAATTTTAGGGTGTTACAAAAATAGAGTTTAGAAAACACATTGAATGTTTACTTGACATTCATCGATTCAAAACTGGATAGCATTTAAATCATTACATTGTATACTTGATATAAAAGTACTCTAAATAAATCTCACCTCATTCTATTGAAGAGAATCTAAATTTAGGATAAAGGTATGATTCATTTTTTGATGATGAATTACTATAGAGGGAATATTATTATTTTTTAAATTGGTTGATGAAAATTAAGCTTAAGGAATTGGTGATT
This sequence comes from Viscum album, assembly GCA_963277665.1. NCBI lineage: Eukaryota > Viridiplantae > Streptophyta > Magnoliopsida > Santalales > Viscaceae > Viscum > Viscum album. Next base: position 621,124,980 of record OY728139.1, read on the forward strand.
GGAAGTCCACATCATGTGTATTTTACTTATTTGGAGATATTTTCATTAACTGGAATATGATAAAACATAATTCAATTACTCTAATTACTATTGATGTAGAGTATATGACTATGACTCAAGTAATGAATCTATTTTGTATATGGGGACTCAACAAGAAGGCCCTATAGTGGAAGTGAAGTTTCCTTTTTAGTAGGATGTGACCATGATTGTGTAAAAAAATATCAAGTAAATTTATTTATCAATCATGGTTAAAAAAATATTTCCATCAATTCCACTTCATCAAGTAAAATGTGGGTAAAGGTACATTGAATTTGAAGTTTACACCCACAAAGATGAAAGTGGAAGGTGTTTTTTCCAATCCTATTCCTAAATAGTAATTAAAAACATAATGTTTATTATGAGAGTAATACCATATATATCACAGGGTTATGGTATGTGTTCTATTCCTTTTTCTATGTTTTCTTTGGTTTTTTTATCAAAGGGTGATATAGTATCATAAATATAAGTAAATAAATTTTTCCATAAAGGAAGAGAATATGTTTAAGGGAAGATGTTTAAATGTGAAAATGTGAGTTCTACAAAAATATATGAATTCATTGTGCATAATTTTTTACGTTTCTAAATAGGTGATATTAATGTATGTGTGAGGATTTTAACTATTTTGATGTATTTTTGAATATGAATAATAAATATATATGTTTAGCTCATATGTAGGGGATTTATAAATAAAATAATGAGGAGATGTTTGAAAGTAAATATTTTAGTATAAAATGTTTTCAAGAGAATCAATTATAACATATATTGTACTAGTTCAATTCATACAATGATTTTCAATTGGGTTATAGGTTGTTACAATGAGTGATGTGAGTTATTATTTATAGGATGTATTGAGAGTGATATTTTATTTGGTACAATTTCAAATGTGATGTTAACTCACAGAGGCTTAGAATTTACCAATTTAAATATCATTGCTAAAAATAATAGAATTGTTTTATGGTACCACTATTTAATTAAGGTGAAAGCATTAGAATTGGAATCAAGAGTTACTATTGTGATATGTATATTTGTATCGAAGAGTTTCTTATTAAATTAGTATTATTTCTTAAATAAAGTATAATTTTAGAGAGATTTGGATTTATGAGTGATGTTTAATCCATGTGTTTCTAAAAAGGATAAAAGGGGGAGTCCATTGAGACAGTATCCCATCATGTTTGAAGAAGATGGAATTGATTATGGTTGAATATATTTAAATAGGTTTTTTTGACTTGGAAACATGGTATTCACTGAGTTTTTTCATTATTAAAATAGCCAACCAATGTGGTCAAAATGTTTTTTTAACATATTAGAGAAGTCCTATGAGTGTTAGAGACTATTTGAATGTGAAAGTGGATGATAAATTTGAATTTTGGGAGTTATAGTGAAAACAATCGTCTAAGTATTCCTATATGTTTTGGTTATCATATGAAGATTTGTAAAATATGTCCAGTTAAACAAAATGTTATAGATTATTTTGTTTTGATGGATGGAGAAAATAATATTTTTATTGGTTGAAATAATAATTAATATAATACAAGTTTACATGTTTCATTTATATTGTGGTGTCTTTCATTAACACTAAAAAGATTCTATTCCATAGTTTTCATGTAATGTAAAGGAATTAAAGTCATCTGTTTTACATACTTTTCTCAATGTTAAATAGCTTTACGAAATTTTTCTGAAGTGAGATATAATGTTTAAAAAATGCATAGCAAGATGTCATGGTTTTCAAGGATTGGTTTTGAGGGATAAAGAAAAAATATATTGGTATTTATTAACACATCCAGGTACTATTTTAGAAGAATAATATTTTAGGGATGATATGATATAACCTTTAGAAATGTCTAGAAAAATATCATGTTTTCAGGTAATATGTCAAGGTTTTTAAATAACAATATATATATTCAGTTTTTCTATATATATTTTAATAAAGTATAGATTTATGTGTCCCATATATTTTTTGAAATTAAGGTAAGATAAAATATACCTAATAAGGGAAAGAGATAAGAGATGATAATATTCATGGATTTAGAATATCATTTTATCTATTCATAAGGAATGATAATTTTAGATAAATAATTGATTCCCTATTTTGATGACGTCATATGTTTAATTTGGTTATGAACAAATATTTTGAGTTTCTTTTGATTTATAAATTCAATATCAAATCATCTAAGAGGTGAAGTTTGAATAAGTAAATTGTACTTGTTATATTATAGTTTGATTGATAAGAATTATTAAGAGAATTTTTTCTATACTAATTTAATTTTTTATATATTTATATATTCATGGGATAACATGATAATCTTAGATAGTTTTTTAATGATTTTATGATCATAATATATTCCTTAGTATTAATCAGGATTATTGGTGGATCATACAACCATGGGTTTTTCTATGTAATTAATAGTATATAACTATTTTTTTTTTGATTGAAAAACCCTATAAATGATTATATCATACCTTTTATTTATTTTCCTCCATTCCATAAAAATTTTAAAACCCATTTTTTGTCACTATATCGATTAATGTAGGTTGAATATATATTTTTAAAGTAATTAATGAGAAAAATCCTTCATTTATTTAACCTCCACTCATTGAATATTTGTCCAGGTATAGTTAAAAAAGGATTCTTCACTTGATATATAAGATGTTTAGGATAACATTGAATGTTTTATTGTTTTTTAAATGTTTTAATGGTTGAATATAATTTGAGTTTTAAATTTGGTTTTCAAAATGGATCATATAAATTTATTAAATAGAAACTGGACTCGTTAATTTTATGGGAAAAATTAAAATGTCTATAAAGAGAGAATATTTCTATACTCACTATCATTAACTATCAGTTTGATTCTTATTTTAACAGAAGGATACACTCATGTCATGGAATGTGTTGTGATGATAGACGTTTATGAAGAGAATATTGGGAATAAACGCCATACAAGGAACACTATCTTATCTTAACTATTAAAAAGGGAGTTAATTAAAGTCATGGGGATAAAGTTAATGAAATGTGTTCTAGATAAGATTATAATATTTATAACTGAAATGTTAGAGTAAAATATGTAAATGTTTAAATATATATTGGCCAATTATTGGTTATTAATATTCTTGATAGAGATAAATTGGATGAATTATTTTCTCAATTAAATGATATAATGAGCTCCATACAAATATTTAAATAAATTCCCAAGATTCCATGGATATCAATAAGATACATTGTATAAATCTAAATATTTTTTTGTGTAAAAGTCTCTTCAATTGAAGATTTTACTTTAAATTAATTCCCATTGAATGAATTTCATAATGTCATGATATTGTATGTGATGAGGAGGGGTGTTAAATTCTATAAAAGAAAAATTCTGAGAGAGAAATTTATTTTAAATACTTGAATAATTAGAATATTGAAAAGATGGTTAAGGAAGATTAATATGATTTATGTCAGATAATGGAATTGAGGTAAAATTTGATAAATTAATATAACTTGTCTTAATGAGAATTCAAAAACAAAAGTGAAAATATTATGGTATGTCACAATTAAAATTTATCAACAATGTATTAGTTATTCAGTTCAATCAAGACTATTTAAATCTGAAAGAGAATGATGTTTATGATGATGGTGAGGAAATCACGAATATTTCCAATAAAAAATCAAATATTAAAATATTAAAGGTTTAATCTATAGTAAGATAAAAATAGTTATAATAATTGATGAAAAATAATATGTTATTTAAAATTGATGATGATGAGAGTGATGACTATAAAAAGTAAATTTAATATAAATCTTAGTGATCATGAAGAAAAGTTACTGATGTATATGATGAACGATTAAGTGTTCTCTAGTGATGGTGATAAGGAATATACCTAAATGAAATTTATATAGAAATGACAGTAAATGGAATATTTGGTGAGGATTTAAAAATGAGATAAAGTGAATAATTTTTTTGATGACGATGACTCAAATATAAAATGATGTTGAGAATGATATAAGTGAAAATGAATTAATGTTGAGGAATTCTATTGAAATCTTTAAATTTTCAATTGCGGAGGAGAAGAAAGAGAATGATGATCTAGAGGATGGAATAAATTTTAGTAAAAAGGAACTTGAAATTGCTCCAAAAATTGTGTTGGAGGCTAAATAATATTTTAATAAATTAAAGATTGATTTCAAAAAGTTCATATAAGAAGTTTTTGAAATTATAAAGTATAGGGAGAACAATTTTAAAAATTATAATATTTATGATGATTATAATTTTTATAAAGACCAAATTCTATAGGTTCAATAAGAATTCGAGTTGATAAAGTAAAGGATAAATATAAATGAAAGAGAATGGAGCAAATTTATATAGGATTAAAATATAGTGTATAGAAATCCATGTCATATGAAAATATAATATTCAATTCAAAATTTTCAAGGAATGGTTTAGAGAATGTAAAAAAAATTGTTACCCTAGAGTGTAATTAGTGTATAATATATCATAAACCTAATTGGAATAACGGTGTTAAAAATAAATCATAACTACGTGAAAACAAAAAAATATTTCAGAAAATTAAATTAAAATGTTCTTGATGAAAATTCTTATATTATATATATTATTGGTGTTGTGGTGATTTTTAATCACATGGTATTAAATCATTGGTTTAATTAAATTTATTTGTGTTTTTTTTCAAGATATGGATGTCTAAAGATGACATGGATATAAAAAAATTTGAGAAAAATAAATTTAAAAGAAAGAAAAAACATCAAAAGTAAAAGTGTAGAATCAATTTCATTTATTGAATGAATTTTGAGGGAGGTGTGAGAAAGTAGGCCACTATACACAATATTGGCTTACCATCTTATTCGAATAACTAAATTTTAATAATCACTCCATGGTGTCTCAAAATAAGTGGAAAGATAAATTTCTTCCTTATGTTGTTGAATTTTAACTAAATTATTAGAAAAATAAATGACCCTGGATATTTTATAGTGTGTGATCATCTCACGTGATAGGAGATATGATGATTCTGATGAGTTTTTAGTAGTAAAAATAATTATTTTTTATATTTTTAATTGGAAAATCATTCAAGATAATTATGTTAGATCAATAGATATTTTTAATAGAATGGTATAATCAAAGAACATTATTTTATTATTATTTTTAATAATAAATGATGTTTCTAATTTCTAGAATTAATTAAATGAAGTTATATTCAATAAGGATGCATTTTTAGTTTAGTGGTTGGAGTATTGTCATATATTGACTATGGTAATGTATATAAGAAGAAACTTATATCACGTTAGAGATGCTAAATATTCATGTTATTTGAGTTTCATGGAGAAAATTAATCTGTATCATAAATAGTTTGTAACATTATCCAAATAAAAATAAATATATTAAATTATGAAAGTGTGGTATATATGTTCATATTATATAAATATTAAAACAATGGAAGTGTTCTATATTTCAAAGAGGGGAGATATTTAATTCTTCAAAAAATAAAGAGAATATTGATATGACTTAACCCTTAGAGACGATTCCATCTAATATATATGGGGAGATAAATGAAATTCCAACACAATGTTATTATTATTATACTTCATTCATTTAATATTTTACTTAGATCATGTGTATTATGTTTATATAATGTAAGTCCAATTCTTTGAATATTATTGAGAGTTTCAAGGAGTCTGAATAATGATGAGGGCTATCTATTTAGAAGGTTTAGATTAAATAATGGGGATGAGTATACAAGTAATTTGATTAAATACTACATAGAGAATCATGAAATTTCAAATGTTTTCAATGCATCGTATACCCTATATAAATAATTTTATTGAAATAAAGAATAAAATAATTGTGGATATGGATCAAACCATGTTGGTTAAACTTGAAACATCTTATTTCTTTTGAAGATACACATATTCAAAATTGATATTTATTTAATATAAATGAAAAAATATATACTTTTAAGAAGTATTATAATAATTGTACAAGGTTTAGGTACATTAAAGTATTTTGAAGTACCATTATAATCAAAGCATTGGTCCTGAACATGAATTTTTTTAGTAGAGTGGAGTTGATGGAATATTTTTGAGGTATTTAAATATTTTAAGATGATACCCGTAAATAAAAAAATAATTAGAAATTATTTTCAATAGAATATATTTAAAGTTTTATGAAAACTCTTTATATTAGTGTGTGAAGGAAAAGAAATTGATGGAAGATGAAGAAAAATGTTTTGATTTGGTCATAAAACATTCTATAAATCATGGAAATATTGAAATTTCTTATAAATATTTTCATGAAGAACATTATTATGAAATTTCAAGTCATCGGGATTGATGTAATTTACTTCATACATGATTTAAAAAAAATAGGAACACAAATAGTTTTAGATAAAAATGATATGGTTCAAACAAGGAGGCATTCAATTAAAATACATCATTCCACATTGAATTCACAAATTTTACTAATGATTGTTAATGGAGCATTAAATAACCATGGATGGATATAAATTATGAATGAAGAATTAGATTAGGTTAAGAAAAATAACACATGGCTATTAATTTAGAGGCCTATATATGATAATATTATTGGAACAAAGTCGGTGTTTCAAAATAAACATAATGAAAGAGGTAAAGTGCAAAGGAACAATGTGATACTAGTTTATAATGGATATTTTCAAATTGAAGGAGATAAATAAAATAGGAAATTTCATCCTATATAATATCTTTAAAATATTATAATATTTATTTTCATCCCTATTAATTGGAGATATTATATATTTCAAATGGATGTAATGTTCATATTTCAGATTGGACAACATGAAGAAGGGGTTGTTATTTACCAAATTGATATATTTATTTCTTGGAGATAATGATAGACATGTCTAAAAGTTAAATTAGGATTTTTATGGTTTTATTAATATATGAAGATATTTTTTCTCAAAGTTATAGGTGTGTTTAAAGACACTGGAATTTCTAATTTTGTAATAGTGGGTGGCTGATACCCACCATGAAAAATGTTATTCAATTACAATATCATGTATACAGTGAATTATATATGATGTACACTTACCAAAGTAGTGTTGATATTTTTTCCATTATTTAAAAGGTAATTTCCCTTGATTATTTTACATATCAAAATATTATATCAGTTTCCAAGAAATAATGAGAACCACGATAAACTAAGAACTAATCATAAACATATGTCATATTGTCTAGATAAATTATAATAATTAGACACAAATGATTCCTTACTATCATGTTCCAGGGGCTCCTAAGCATTGAGGCTTCTTCTCATGAATTTCATAATTTGTGATCTCGAGTAGATGAGATCATGAAGAATGAACTTCTAGTAAGACTACCACATGTTTTAGGTATCATTGGTAGTTCCAATATGTGATCACATGTAATGATCTCCTGCCTTGAGATTATTATCAATTTAGAATATATGATCATATAATTTCATGCATGTAAAAAACTATGGCATCTACTTCATAACAAGTTAGTTTGTATATTTTTCAGTATTGGTGGTATGATAGTGATTGAATAATCAAGATTGAATTTGTCACTTTTGAAAGGAAGTGGTATATTCGGCCAAGTTGACCAAAATAGTAGCACCTTCACTAAAAAATTAACATTGTAGAAAAAGGTATGTCCATCCTCTGAGGTCAACAAAAAATAATGTAATAAAAGATGATGACACAAAGTTTTTGTTCAACTTTATGAGATATTGTGCGACAAAGAGGTTATATTAAATAGTGTGTGTTCATAATAAGGTCGTCATTGCTATGAAATTTCCGTATCTCTTTAGGGGCCTTGTTGGGTTACTAGACTGATATCCTAGTATTTTGATAGTATTCACTACTATCAAGATAAGGGCCTATAGTGTCACACAAAATAGAGTATTTAAAATTCTACCCTATTTTGATGTATCGTAATATATGAAATGGTTGGTCCCACCATGCAGTCATGGATTTTTCTAAGAATAAAAGGTACTAATGAATTAATAAACTCCTTATTATTCAAGTATAGAATAATTTATTTGAATTTTATTATTAGAATAATTCACAAGTTATTAAGTGAATAAATAGAAAAATATTATTGAAATGAATAATATTTTAATATTTAGGGTTCATTTAATATTTTTGGGAATTACATATCGATTTAATGACTCACATTACCTATTTAATATATTTATTATATTTTAAAAGTATGTGAGAAAATTTAAATATAATTTATATCACAATTAGTTTTCCAAAAAATTCGTGTATATCATATTTAGTGGGCATTTCTTATATGGGGATAGGGAACCATTTTTGAGTAATTAACTTCCACTATATAAGTAATTGGGAGTTAATTTTTTGGGTAATATTCATTTCCATGAATTTGAGAGATATTCTCTCTTACTTCCCATTTCGTAGAGAGATAAATCCCTAATAGAGGTGTTCGATCGTCAATCATTGTCACATAATGAAGGAATGCCATCGTGGTGATTATTGTGACACTGGATGATTCATCAGAGACCTATTCTAGAACTCATAATTCCTAAATAAATTTTCATATAGTCTCTTGAATCATGTGTGGATGATCTAGAGGAGTTCAACAATGGATCCTTTGAGAAATGTTCATATGTGAAGTGTAACTGTCGATCACCCCTTTAATTAGAATGAGGTAACCATTCATTTATATTTTAATTCTTAAATAAATTCAAGCAAGATCCTTGGGATTTTACCAATGTATGAATCACCGAGCATGATGATGTTTCATTGTTCCAGTGATGTAATTAAAAAAATCCCTGACCCAACAGCTTCGACTACGCACCTCAGTACTAAAAATTTGAATCAAATAAATTACATGAATTTTATGAGATAAGAAAAACTAATTTTAATTAAAATAATTTTAAGGAAATATTTCAGTCCCAATAGAATAGACCATGACTTGATCTGATTTTTGAAGGCCAAGTTACAAATATACAAAATTTTAACTCAAAAAAAATGTTCAAAATTTGAGATAATAATAACGAATGGACATAATATATATATTTGTGTGTGGGTGTTAATTTTACCTGGTTCTAGGTTCCAGTGGTTTTTTTGAGAAACCCCATTCATCCTATCTATTCTAGCAAGATTTCAGTCACTAGAAAATAATTGATTAGTCAGGTTAAAATTCCACAAGTTGTTGAATCAAGCATACAATTTTTTTTTAAAATATTAAAAAATTATGCTTCATAAATTTTGTGGATGGATTGACTCTTCTTTCAAGTCAACAATAAACAAAAAGAAAAAAGAAAAAATGGGGGATCTATACCATGATCAAATATTTTGTTTTAAAAGGGGTGGGGGCGTTGGATTTCACTGGAATCTATAACATAAAAAAAATATAGTTTAAATTTAAAAAATGGTATTGGTTTGTTTGTTTTATATAGAATATGGTCGAACCAATCTTTGTGCTTCCTTAGACCACCATCATCCAACTGGTATCACCACCCCTTCCCATCATCCATTACAAAACATCCAAGAAACATCTGGTACAACTTAATCCTATCCGTCAACTCTCATATGGCCACCCTCCACTAATCCCATCATCGTATCTCATAGATGACACCACCACTTTTATTGGCCACCCCGTCGCACCGATATATCTCAAAATTACACTATTATCTACACCAGATATCGCTCTACCGATGCATCCTCCTTATAATCAATCACACTAACACTGAGATGCCTCTATGACTAGCCACTGGAACTTATACCATTGATTCAATATTTCCACCCTAGTATTGGTGTTGGCCTCATCCCCCTACACCAATTGTGTACTCTACTGACCTCCCTTGGGTATACCCAACCCATAACAGCCCTGTATGGGTCATCCTAACTTGAAACCAGCCATCTTGGGTATTACCTAGCCCATAATCGTCCTGGACAAGATGGGCCTGACCTACAACGAGACTATGCGTGTTTCTGGTTCCCATGAAACATTTTTAATTATCATAAAAATAAAAATAAATTGTTTTTATTGAAAAATAATAAATTAATTTATTATTTTAAATATTTAATTTAATTTTGGAAAAAATTAAGTTATTTATGGAACAAAAAGACAAGAAAATTATTTTAATTTAAAATAAATTATTTAACTACCCTTGAACATAAAATTATTGAATTTTATTTTTTTGTGCATTCATTTTACACTAAATTGGTCTTGAGAATTTTCCAACCACGGTTAGTCTGAGTTTCTTTTTATTTAAATAATTATTTGACATGCATGAGATTTTAATAATAATTATTTATTTTTTGATGGCTTGCAAATATTTTTTTCGAATTTAATATTAATAATGGTTTGCGTGTTCATAATTTTTATTTTTGTATGTATATTGTACTTCCTGAGACCACCTTGACAATATGCGAGTATGATTCTACTATTGATGATGATGTTGTAAGATGTGGATCATGCCAAGGCAAGGTGGTATCCCAGACAAGATATGAAAGCACCGGACTAGGGGAAAGCTACGATTTGAGTCAGTACTCAACTCATATAATACACCCCAAGGATACAGTTGATCCATTGAGTTTAATAGGATCAACTAATATTATATTATCAAGATTAGTTAGGTATATTATTTATTTATGCATTGTTTATTATTTTCTGAATGTGTATTCTTTTGAGAAACACATAAAATAATAAAAAATAATTCATTCAGATGCAATTAATGTTTTCTTTTAATTAATTATTTTATTATGAGCACGATCACATAGTTTGAACATATTTAATTGAAAAATATAACATTTTCTATGATAAAATAAAAACCCAAAAATTAATATTATATCATAATTCCCTCAATCATTAAAATTTGAACAAAACCAAGTTTACAGGGAGCTTATTATCCTCAGTTGAGGGTGCCTGTGACTACTAGGGAGTTCTTATGAAAATAATTGTTTATCTTACTTAATTATGGAATCAAATAAGTATCGAAAAACTATCTTGATTCGAATTTAGAGTAAATACATTAAGTAAATCAATTTAATGATTTATAGAGGTTTGGGATTCACTCAATAGTTTAAGGAACCACGATTAAATGTGTCTGCCTAGTCTAACACCTACATTGAAACTCTCATAGTAGTAGAATATCAATATAATTGACTACAAGGAAACGTTTCAGGGATCCTTTCCATTAGAATACTCTAGATATTAATAATTTAGAATCAAGCAGTCAGGGATACTATTGTTTGATAAAATTGTGGGAGAAATTTAATGATATAATCAGTATTGTCTAATTGGAAATAAAGAAAAATGTATTAATCTTCTAGTGTTTATTTTTTATGAAATGGAAAGTAAACCATAGATACATTGTGATTTATATTGGAAAAAGTAAATGTCCAAACTGTCACAAATATCCATGTGTGGTATAGGCATATGCACAATGTATAATAAAACGAAGGAAAATTATAATCTGTCAATGTCCCCAGTACCTATTGATCTACCTAATAGATGGTTCTAAAGGTTATTACAAGAGACCCATGTATGATGCATTTGATTGTTACATCATAATGATATCATCATTTTCTGATACGAGTCATGGATAAAACATCACAACTTGGGTTATTTCCCATGTTGTTTCATATTTGAGAATCCTGTAAAGAGAATGTGAACCAAGATATGAATAAGGTTATGTTTACACTAGATTCATGTAAACAGAAATACAGCTCTCGGTATTTCAATAAATCTCTCCCTTATTTAACATTCACCTAATTACTCCATTATCATTTAATTTTACTAAATTAAATGTATATATAAAATTCTTTATTACCTTTTGGGAAATGTTCCCCAAGAAAATAAAAAACTATATAAAGGTTACTATTTAGTTCTTATGGGTAGAAAGTTGGAAGACAAGGAAACATTTCCAATGGATAGTGTGAAACCAAGGGAACCTTCACAATAGAATTTAAGTAATAGAGGTTCAACATTTTATAGAAGTGTATTTTATTTGAATTTAACAAGATATGTCTATGGATGTTTAAAAGGTATGAACTAAATTGTAGAATCATGTAATTGATTCTTCTTTATGTATATTCATCAACTGTATATAATGTTAAGGTATTACTTATTGGGTATTAAATATAGTAAACCCATCACATATGTGTATCTAAATATATAATTAATGTAATTACAGAAATATTACAAGACGTAAGGGGAATTCTATAAGATTATGAGAAATGGTGGTTACTAAGTCAGCTGTGAGAATCACACAACTAATATTTTCCGTGTAAATTATTCTAGTTGAACTTTTATTGAGTATAACAATATCATTTATCCCATGTTTCCATTGGAAACAAAGGATTAATTATTCGATTTTTGGAATGAATGTTCTTTTTTTTCATATACTGAACTAATTGTTTAGTAACGTTTGTATCATTAGAAACAATAGATGAATATAAAATATAAGACTCGGTTATACCCAATTCTTGATAGATAATTATTTTTTCAAGTAAAACTATAGATTTTTCATGGATATACCCAGTATGATTTTAGAATCATTGGACTTAAATTCCATTGGTGTTATTGACATATAGATTTGGTCATATAATCAATTATAAATAATGGTAGGCCATAAATATTTAACAATTAGTTCTTATAGAGATAGTGAAATATTCATAGGTTAAGATAGTGGTAAATATAATTCATAATATTACATTAAGTGTTTATTAAGGAACGTGAAAATGAAGTATGCAATATACATGGTAGGAATATATGATTTTATTCGGTCCGGTGTGTTGAAGAATACCTTGCCCAAGAATTCATCGATCATTGAAATAGAGCATGGAGCAATTCATAAAAAAAATTACCTTTGGAAAATCAAATATATGCAGATGATAAGGAGGATCATTGAATTGTATTACATTTTAACATTGATCAATAAAATGTAGTGTGGAGTAAGTCATAAATGGAAATTTACTTATAAATGTCAGGGTCATGAAATTACTAAAATAAGATTCACTATGAAAATTTATATCCATTTTAGAGACTTCCATTATTTATTTAGACATACCTAACAAATAAATGTGTCATCCCATCACCATATGTCAAATATAATGAAAAATGGATTTCATATGCATTATTTTATGATATAAATCCATTATGTCATAATCACATGTGTTTAAATGCATAGTGTTTTTTAAGGATATAAAAAATGTTTCATCAAGGAAACCACAATGTTCATTTAAAATAATTATCCTAACTCTCTCAAAGGATATTATAGAAATACTTGAGATAGAAAATTTATATTAAAGTTATAGACTATATTTTTTCAAAAGGGTACACATATCTATTTGATATAGTGGGAGAAATATTGACTTGTAATTAGTTAATTATGAAAATGAAAAACTTGTTTTCATAGGAAAACATTCCACACAAACTTGTGTAAATTGAATATTCTAGAGACTTATAATATATAGGATGGATAAAACAATGGTTATGGTTTTATATTCACTACAGATGGTGATGAATTATTCCTTGGGAGTAATGCATCCTACAAGTAAGTAGTAAATGAAAGAAATATAATCTTGAGAAGATAAATTGAAATTCAAAAAATTATTCCATGTATCAAAGTACATGGGAATATTATTTTGAATATTGTGGTGGGTATTCAAGTGAGACTGTACATTGGTGGCACAAGTATGGTACCAATAAAGTTCAATAAGTGAAATCCTTTCATTATTCTTAAAGCCATTATAATTTTAATCATTTTCATAGCTAATTGATGTGATTATTATATTTTTTATTCGAAGTCAATATCACCAATCATGGAATGAGTATATAAGATGAAACCAAAAAGGGTTAGTGGAACAATATAATGCTAGTAAGGGGTCCAAGTTACTGAAAACAAGTTTTGGTTTGAAGTAAGTGAAAAGGTCATAAAAAATTCATTTGGATTAAATTTTTTCATATGTCAACTAGTGGTTCGTTGTAGAGTCACTATTTTACAAGGAAATATGTTTCATAACATATATTAAAATAATTAGTGGTCTTACATTTGGATATGAAAAGAATGACCATATATCTTGAGAGACTGACTTAATTTATCATCCAATGTTCTAGGGAAAAAGATATACTAAGGTATATCTAATAGTTTCATAGACCTAGTATATAGTATATATAATTAAAATTTATTGATAAAATACATGTTAGAAAATTTTTCGAGATAATTATTACCAATGTCACATTGTTTAAATATATCCAAGAAGACATTTATAGGGAATTAGAAAAGATTAATGTGGTGAGTTGAATTCAATATGATTCTATGACAGATCAAGCATATTTTAAAAGATATTATATTGATATGATATTTACATCATATATTTCATAGTAGTCATATAATTTGTATCAAGGATAAATACACAAAAAGAATTATGAACTATCTTTTGTACTTGAGAAAGTACAAAAGATATGTATGTGGTATGTGGAGAGGACAAAATACTAGTTATCAAGGGAGACAAAGTGGTCATCCAATTGATCAATATGATCTAATATCATAGTCATCATTAGGTAATAACAAAAAAAATATCATTCAATCTAGTAGTTTCCATATCTACATATACCAATTGAGTTACAGATTCTGAGGCAGCTAAAGAAGAAATGTATAATACATGATGATTTTTTCCAATTCTGGGAATCAAACCATGTTAGTAATGTCTTATCATGATATAAATTGAGATAATATTACTACATGTACTATCTAATATGTTAATTTTTGATAGTGGAAAAAAATTAATATACTCAAAGATGTCATCTCTTGAGGATTCTACATCAAGGAGGTGAAGTCATATATCAACAGATATATAGTATGACGAATTCCTAAATCTATAACTCAATAGTAGAATGAACTTCTCATGTGAGTGATTTCAAGGTTGGTTATAAATTTGGATTTAGTGTAAGTATAATGACCCATACTTTACATACATTGTTATTACTTCAAAATTGAATCACACTTATTACAACATATAACAAAACCATGAATGGACCATATAGGTATAATGTCTTTAGAAACTGGGAAACATAAACAACTGGTTCATAAAGCCTCTACACTGTCTCCCATTTATTTCATCATATCTATAGTCCCTTTTGGCATATCTTACCTAATAACCTTCTTCCTGACCTAGGGAAAGAAAACATACAAAAGGGTGAGCTCAAATGCTCAGTAAGGGTAAACAATAGAAATATCAATCACATCAAAATAAAAACATATCGTTTTGGAAATCTTACCCTTCAAAAGAGATCAAAATTTCATAACATGGGATAAATCATGTCAATGAATTGTAATCACAATAATCATAACTTAAAACATTAAGCTTTGTGGCATACACACATAATCATAGAGAATAATTTCTTATTAGTCAAGACTCATTTCCAAGACTATCTTAGTGGACAAAGTCCATTTCTGAACTGAGTTCACTTCTCATTTCAGTCATGTTTTACTGAACTGGTTTAACCAGCCATTCTAGCCATGTCTATCTCATGAAATATAAAATCTTTAACCAATTCATTGATGGGAGATATAGGTCCCAACCATCTCATAATGATACAATTCTTATGTATTCCACAAAATCATAAATCATACATCATTGCATAACCCATGTAATAAAAATGAGATTCTTAAACATCATGACATCATAAAACAATTCATATAAGATTAAGAAATTCATAAAAATAATTCCATCACAACATAATCAAATCAATGTAACAATAGGCATATAAAAAGAATCTTATATTATCTTAGATGGAAAATAATTTTGATAAAGCACTTGAACTCCATTCTTGAGGAAAATATCATTTCTACTTCAAAAACACTTTTCCTTTCATAACATGCCATAAAATTCTAAACGAAAAGAAGTTGATTAAAAATAAACTTGAAAACTTGTAAAGTAAGCTTCATGGAAATAATTTTTTAAAAATCCATTCATGTCGTATAAGTTAAAAAAAACATTATTCTCGTACTTTTGTCGGAAAAGTCAAAAAGTAACTCATACGAAAAACGACAAAAGATTCCTTTCATATCTTTTACAAAAAACTCACCGAAGGGTAAAATTTTATAAAAACTATTGTATAAGGATATAAATATTACATATTGAGGAAACAAGGATGTGGATGTTAAAATACACCGCAGTAAATTCCAAAGTATAAACAATCTCGGATAAAAATGAGATTGTGATATTTCCCTTACCTTAGGAGTGATTTGCATCGTAAGTGTCCGAACCTCCTGTATAATTATTTAAATAATGTTATTTACTTATTCCAGAATCATACTTATTGTTATGATATCATATATGGTCACATTCTTAGCTTATAATTAGTAATATTACTACTTGTTATTCGGGTGTTTATTACTTTTTGTTCTTATGTGTGTTTTGTCGAATAAATTCTTATTCTTCTCTTTAGGTTATAGAGACCTCATTTCCAGAATGGTATTAGTGTAATATATATCATATTAATTCATTCAATTCATTTATATAATCATTATGCAATGAAGATCATGTAGAATGAGTCGCATCACATCGTGGAGACGGTATTCCGTACGTACGCACGAGCGATGATATCGTTCCCATGATCGTGGAATTGTATTGGAGTGTATGTATACTATATAAGAATCAATATCACTTTATAATAATCTTATATAGTTATTATTTACACCATTATACCCATCCAAGTAATGTGGAGGGGTAAAATAGATTACACCAAGGCGTGGAGACGGTATTCCGTAAGTACGCACGCGCGGTGATTTCGTTTTAAGTAGGATGGATAGATGGTGAAATTGGGTGGTTTCATACTTATAATAACATTTCAGTATATGAGTGATACTGATATTATTACTTCATAATGAAACAACTAAATAAGAAGAATATGAAGAAGAAATAAAGATGAAAGAATCGGTAACGGACATCACCTCTTCTTTGAAGCGCCTCTTTGAGACCTCCTCTTAGGGAACTAAAATTGGTCTTTAAAGGAGACCAGGACCTATAAGATGCTTATAGGTAAGTGGGGAAGTGAAATTTTCAGGGATTTGACGAGCTTGAAGGCTCAAATTGGTGTGAGGAGGAGAGGGAGGAGGTTCCCTTTTATAAGGGAGGAGAGGGGCACCTTTGAAAATATAAGAAATATTATTTTATATTAAATCCCAACCCCACATAAAAACTTCCAAAATGACTCATATCCGAAGCTTAGATGATATAGGGTTGTAATCTCATCAAAAAATAAAATTTAGACATGTTAGGAATTTATTTTAAACATTATCAACTTGATTTATCCTTATTTATTAATTTTATTTTATTTGTGGTAATAATATTCAAAATTTTAAATTATTATATATAATTACATATGTGTTTTGAATTTTCCATAATTTGTCACTTTATGAAATTTTAGACCATATAAATTTTAATTTAAAATTTTTAAATATTTTTTTTATTTTTAAACAATTTTATAATATGTTATTTTTATAAAATAACAATAGTGTAAATTTTGACACTATTCATTTATTTGAATTTAAATAAAATATATACAGAATATATGTTCTAACTAAAAGCTTTAATAGATCAATAAAATATCATATGTATCTAAAACATTATTGGAGCACATTAAATAGTTCATATAATATTTATTTTATTATTTTTAAAACCATTTATTTGATATTTTTATTAATAAAATAATTTCAACATCACTATTGTGTCATAATTAATGATAATTATTTAATCCCTAAAAATTATAAATAAATTCCTATTATGTAGATAATTGTATTATCTTTCTGGAGAATTTTCATTTTCTATGTTACATGAAGTTTATCAGGAAATTAAAATTATTATACTTATAAGATTTAAGAAAGTGACATGTTGTCACATTCTTTGGTTTTAATAATAATTAAATTATTTTCATAGCTAAAAGTCCATTAAATGAATCTAATCCGACACTAAAGTGATATGGGTCGACTTTTAGTCATCCAATATGATTTTGGAAGGTTTTAGGGTACCTTTATAATCTTATATTTACCCATAATTACCCGATTTACCTTTAACTATGGTAAATAAAATTTACCGTAGTTATTATTCATAATGCCCAAAAATAAAAATTAGCCTTTTAACATAATTTGTACCCACCGATTCTGAATATGGTATCCATTTTTCAATATTCAAAACACATAAGTTGCAGTAATTAATTTAAAATAAATCCCATTGTTAAGAAAACGGGTTTTAGAAGTTAAAATATTGCCAAATATTGAAATTTTTTACCTATGAATTCAATGTGAAATTAATTCTAATGAAATAAATTATATTAAATGGTAAAAATATAATATATTTATACTTTAAAACCATTCAATATTATAATTTATTCATATAAATTATCTCAATGAAAAAAAGTTGTTTTTAATTAAAATTTAGCTTATTTTTACTATTCATCAAAATATGAAAGTTATCAGAAAAATATAAAAAATTTATCCAAAGTAAAATTTTATACCCTGATTCAAAAGAAGAATTTTATTTTGTCAAATAGAACTTATAAACATGTCAAAAACTAGCTTTAATGTGGGTGCGCCATCAAAAGGCAGCAAAACTGTATTTTTTTAAAAATACTTCTTTCATCCAAAAAAACTGATTTTGCTCTTATACCTCATTCTAGAAAATGTATAAGTTGAATTAAAATGTTATAAAATTAAAAAATAAGTTAATACTATTCATAACGGCTAGTTTTAATAATATTTTAATAGCATATCGTTGTTTACTGAAACTCGATATTGCTCACGACGAAAGCTATCGAGGAAGGCCGTGGTTGCATGTAAAGCAAGCCAAGCTAGTGTTGTGTGTAGTGAAAGATTCCTTTGATGATTTATATAACATAAAAACAAAACATTTCCCATAAAAGTCTCGGGTGTTACATTCTACCCCCCTTAAAATGAATTTCGCCCTCGAAATTCGTCACTTTGTAACAAACAGATGAAGATACCTCTCCCTCATCATATCCTCAAGTTCCCATGTAGCTTCTCTTAATTGGTGGTTCCTCCATAAAACTTTCACCAAGTGAGTGGTCTTATTTCGTAGGACTTTTTCACTACGATCTAGAATCTCTATCGATTGTTCTTCATAAGAAAGATCTTGCTCCAGCGGTAAAACTTCTGAGCTGAGTACATGTGAAGGATCAAGTATGTACTTTCTCAGGAGAGATACATGGAACACATCGTGAACTTGAGAGTGATTCGGTTGAAGTGAAAATCTGTAATCTACCTTCCCAACATGATCCAGAATTTTAAAAGGACCAATATATCTAGGGATCAACTTTCCCTTCTTTCCAAATCTCATGACCCTCTTCCAGGGAGATATTCGTAAGAACACTTTATCACCTACTTCAAACTCTATGTCTTTTCTTCGGTTGTCGGCATATCCTTTTTGTCGACTCTGAGCTTCTCTTATGTGTTGTTGAAAAGATCGGACCTTTTCTGCCATCTCATCAACATGATTAGGTCCTAATAGCTTTCTTTCCCCAACTTCATCCAAGCAAGTTGGAGTCCTGCATTTCATTCCATAGAGAGCTTCATAAGGATCCATCTGAATACTGGAGTGAAAACTATTATTATAAGAAAATTCCACCAAAGGTTGGTGTTGATCCCAACCACCTTTGAAATCCATAGAGCAAGATCTTAACATATCTTCTAGAGTTTGAATTGTTCTTTCAGACTGACCATCTGTTTGAGGATGATAAGAAGTGCTGAAACTCAACTCTGTATCCAGAGTATGCTGAAGACTTTGCCAGAACTTCGAGGTAAATCTCAGATCCTGATCAGATATAATAAAAAGTGGTACTCCATTCAATCTTACCACTTCCTTTACATATATCTTGGCAAGCTGATCCATAGAGAAATCCTCTCTAATAGAAATGAAGTGTGCAGACTTTGTAAGACGATCAACTATGACCCAGATTGCATTATTGCCATTGGATGTTTTAGGAAGTCCTGTGAGAAAGTCCATAGTGATGTTTTCCCATTTCCATTCTGGTATGGGTAATGGTTGTAACATCCCCTTAGACTTATGTCTCTTAGCTTTAACTTGCTGACAAACCAAGCATCGAGAGACATATTTAGCAACATCTCTTTTCATGCCATTCCCACCAGAAGTACTCTTTCAGGTCCCTATACATCTTCGTGCTTCCAGGATGAATAGATAATGAAGAACTATGAGCCTCATCTAGCAGTTCCTTTAATTCTGGGATGGGAGGAACACAAACCCGATTCCTAGACTTTATTATCCCATCACAATCAAGGTTGAATTTAGGAACATTTCTCACATTCTTTTGTAACTTGAAATCTTCTTTCTGTGCCTCTTGAATCTTCACATGTATAGATGGTTGAACATTCATTTGAGAAAGATAAGATTTCTCCCCTTCCATTAAAATTCCAAGATCCATCCTTTATAAATCAATAAATATTGGATCTTTTGTGATCCTTATCATGGATAAGCTAGCATGTTCTTGTCGACTTAATGTGTCTGCTACCTTGTTTGCTTTCCCAGGGTGGTAATGGATTGGGCAGTCGTAATCCTTAATCAGCTCCAACCATCTTCTTTGACGCATATTTAGCTCCTTTAATTTGAAAATATACTTTAAAATTTTATGATCAGTATAAATATCACACCTTTCACCATAAAGGTAATGCCTCCAAATCTTTAATTCAATGATTACCGCAGCTAACTCCAAATCATGAGTTGGGTAATTTTGCTCATGGATTTTTAACTGTCGTGAGGAATAAGCTATCACCATATCATTTTTCATGAGAACACATCCCAATCCATTCTTGGATGCATCACTATAGATCACAAACCTTTCTCCACTGCAAGTTAGTGTGAGCACAGGTGTACTGGCTAACCTTCTGTTTTTCTCTTTGAAATTTTCTGCACATTCCACCGTCCAAACAAACTTAACTCCTTTTCGAGTCAAATTGGTGAGTGGGTTAGATAACCTTGAAAATTATTTCACAAAACGTCGGTTATATCCAGCCAAACCAAGAAAACTTCAGATCTTGATTACTTTTGTTGTTCTCGACCATCTTTCGATAACCTCTGTTTTTGATGGATCCACATATATCCCCTCTTTTGAGATTATGTGACCCAAAAATGCACCTTTTTTAATCCAAAATTCACACTTGGTAAATTTGGCATAAAGATTCTCCTTTCTTAGGGTCTTTAATACAATTCTCAAGTGATCTTCATGTTCTTCCTTGATCTTTGAATAGACAAGAATATCATCTATAAAGACTACCACAAACTGATCAAGATAGTCTCTAAAGACTCTATTCATCAGATCCATGAAGATAGCAGAGGGCATTAGTAAGACCAAATGGCATCACTATAAATTCATAGTGTCCATACCTTGTACGAAAATCCGTCTTTGGTATATCCTCCCTTTTGACCCTTAATTGATGATATCCTAAACGAAGATCAATCTTGGAAAAGTATTAAGCTCCGCGTAGTTGGTCAAATAGGTCATCAATGCGTGGGAGAGGATATTTGTTCTTGATAGTGATCTTGTTAAGTTCTCGATAATCAATGCAGAGTCTCATTGGTCCATCTTTTTTCTTAACAAACAGAACAAGTGCTCCCCAAGGTGACGCACTAGGGAGTATGAATCCTTTTTCAAGATTCTCTTGGAGTTGCTTCATAAATTCCTGCAACTCAATTAGGGCCATTCTATAAGGTGTTTTTGAAATAAGCAAAGCACCCGGTACGAGTTCTATTGAAAACTCAACTTCATGATTTGGTGGAAGACCTGGCAATTCCTCCGGAAAGACATCACCGAATTCCCATACAGTGGGAATATTATAAATCGTGACTTTCTATCCAAACATTTGAGATAAATAACCTTCATTTAGTGGAATCAAGACCCATAAGATGGATGAAATTTCCACTGGAAGGTTATGTTCATCCTTGCATCGATAGATGATCATAGATTGAACTGGAATATGAAATGTGACTTCCCTTCTTTGTAAATTGATATGAGCTCTATATAGAGAAATCCAATCCATGCCAAGAATCACATCAAATTTCACTATAGGAAGGATCACAAGATTTGCAGGAAGCACTTTCCCACATACTTCAATCAGGGAAGAATTATAAACTTTTGATGTGACTGTTGTGGCATTAGGTGTTGTCACAGCTAACTCAAAATCTAATTGTTGAGGTAATACAGTGATACCCTTAGAAACATCTTCAGAAATAAAAGAGTTGGTGGATCCAGAATCAAATAAAACATTTTCTACTTTAGAGTGGATGGTAAGTGTATATTTCACCACATCATTATCGTACTCCACATCACCGATCGAAATTTCATGTGACTTTCCTTTGTCTTTAGCCTTAATATTTTGTTGATGTCGATCATCATCAACAACCCTTGGATTAGGGAATTTATTGGCATAATTCCCCATCTCCTTGCACTTGAAACATTGAAGTGTAGTAGGTTCATTCTGTGTGTCCCTTTGTTTGCATCATTAGACACCTTCTTCCCATCATTGCGGCATTCAAATACCTGATGACCTTCCTTTCCACATTTGAAACATTTACTTGTCCCTTTAAGACAACTCCCTCCATGTTTCTTTCCACACTTTGAGCATAAGGGAAAGCTCATCTTCTTTTCAGTGTGCTCTTTAGATTTTCCTTTGAATTCCATTTTCATATTCTTATTAAACCCATATAACTGATGGGTTACTCCAATCTCCATCTCATCTTTTAGAGAACATCGAATGATTTCCTCATAGCTATTGAAGTCCCTTATGGATAAGGACCTTTGAGGACTTGGTTTTAAGCCACTAAAGAATCGATCGATCTTACTCTCATGTTGGATAATAATACCATAAGCGTACCTTACAAGTCTTGTAAAATTTGCTTCATAGGTACCAATAGATTCATCATCCTTTTGCTTCAGTTCAAGAAACTCTTTCTCCATCATTGTTTGAAGAATAGGAGGGAAGTACTTATTGAAAAATAAGTTCTTGAACTCGTCCCACTCTATGGACTCAATTTAATCTCTTTGCATCGTATTCATGATAAGATTACATCATTGATCAGCAGCACCTTCCAAATGATACAATGTTAAGATGACTTTATCATGTTCAGAACATTGAAGAACTGAAAATATCTTTTCAGTAGTACTAATCCATTTTTCAGCAACTAATGGATCAGTACACCCGCTGAATGAAGGTGGACGCTGCCTCATGAAGGATTCAACAGAATGTTGCTCCTTACTTTTCTCATTTGGAAGTCCTACATGATTCATAGCATGAGAATGTTGTGTGATCATGGCTAAAAGATTTTTCATTCCATCTCCCATAACGTTTGGTTTCTCAGGGGGACAATCATTGCATTGCCCGTCACATTCCGCATTAACACGGTTCCTTCGGGTTCCAGCCATTGACTAAAACCAAGAAGAATAGTGTGAGCAACACTAATTATAATAGGAAAACCACATAATCAAGAATAAAATTTCACACTTAAGGTCTTATCCTAGGTTATTCATGGACATTTTTAAAACACTAAGATTGTGTTCTATGCTTAGACATATCCTTAGGGTTCTTACTAAGTCTTTCACATCCTAGTTTCCAATGGTTAACTATACCTTTTCTTTAATACCAACTATAACGGCCCATACTTTACATACATTGTTATTACTTAAAAATTGAAGCACACTTATTACAATATATAACAAAACCATGAAAGGACCGTATAGGTATAGTGTCTTTAGAAACTGGGAAACATAAAAAACTGGTTCATAAAGTGTCTACTTTGTCTCCCATTTATTTCATCATATCTATAGTCCCTTTTGGCATTTCTTACTTAATAAACTTCTTCCTGGCCCGGGGAAAGAAAACATACAAAAGGGTGAGCTAAAATGCTCAGTAAGGGTAAACAAAAGAAATATCATTCACATCAAAATAAAAACATAACATTTTTGAAATCTTACCCTGCAAAAGATATTATAATTTCATAACATGGGATAAATCATGGCAGTGAAATGTAATCACAATAATCATAATGTAAAACATTATTCTTTGTGGCATACACACATAATCATAGAGAATCATTTCTTATTAGTTAAGACTCATTTCCAAGACTATCTTAGTGGACAAATTCCATTTCTGAACCGATTTCACTTCTCATTTCAGTCCTGTTTTACTAAACTGGTTTAACCTGCCGTTCCAGCTATGTCTATCTCACGAGATATAAAATCTTTACCCAATGTATTGGAGGGAGATATAGGTCCCACCCATCTCATAATGATACCATTCTTATGTGTTCCACAAAATCATAAATCATACATCATTGCATAACCCATGTAATAAAAATGAGATTCTTAAACACCATGACATCATAAAACAATTAATATAAGATAAAGGAATTCATAAAAATAATTCCATCACAACATAATCAAATCAATGTAATAATAGGGATATAAACAGAACACTATATTATCTTAGATGGAAAATAATTTTGATAAAGCACTTGAACTCCATTCTTGGGGAAAATATCCTTTCTACTTCAAAACCACTTTTCCTTTCATAACATGTCATACAATTCTAAACTAAAAGAATTTGATTAAAAATAAACTTGAAAACTTGTAAATGAAGCTTCATGGAAATAATTTTTTAAAAATCCATTCATGCTGTATAATTTAAAAAAACATTATTCTTGTACTTTTGTCGAAAAAGTCAAAAAGTACCTCGTACGAAAAACGACAAAAGATTCCTTTCATATCTTTTACAAAAAACTAACCGAAGGGTAAAATTGGATATAAACTATTGTAGTGGGATATAAATATTACATATTGAGGAAACATGGATGTGGATGATAAAATACACCCTAGTAAATTCCAAAGTATAAACAATCTCGGATAAAAATGAGATTGTGATATTTCCCTTACCTTAGGTCCGATTTGCTTCGTAAGTGTCCGAACCTCCTGTATGATGATTTAAATAATGTTATTGACTTATTCCAGAATCATACTTATTTTTATGATATCATATATGGTCACATTATTAACATATTATTAGTAATATTACTACTTGTTATTCGGGTGTTTATTACTTTTTGTTCTTATGCGTGTTTTGTCGAATAAATTCTTATTCTTCTCTTTAGGTTATAGATGCCACATTTCCAGAATGGTATTAGTGTAATATATATCATATTAATTCATTAAATTCATTTATATAATCATTATGCCATGAATATCATGTAGAACGAGTCGCATCACATCGTGGAGACGGTATTCCGTACATACGCACGAGCGATGATATCGTTCCCATGATCGTGTAATTGTATTGGAGTGTATGTATACTATTTCAGAATAAATATCACTTTATAATATTCATATATAGTTATTATTTACACCATTTACCCATCCAAGTAAGGTGGTGGGGGAAAATAGATTACACCATGGCATGGAGACGGTATTCAGTACGTACGCACACGCGGTGATTTCTTTTTCTGTAGGATGGATAGACGGTGAAATAGGGTGGTTTCATAATTATAATAACATATCATTATATGAGTGATACTGATTTATTACTTCATAATGAAACAAATAAATAACAATAAGAGGAAGAAGAAATAAAGATGAAAAAATCGTTAACGGATATTACCTCTTCTTTGAAGCGCCCCTTTGACATCTCCTCTTAGGGCACTACAATTGGTCTTTGAAGGAGACCAGGACCTCTAGTATGTTTCTATGGAAGTGGGTAAATGAAATGGGCAGGTATTGTCCGATCTTGAAGGCTCAAATTGGTGTGAGGAGGAGAGGGAGGAGGTGCCCTTTTATAAGGGAGGAGAGGGGTACCTTTGGAAATATAAGAAATATTAGTTTATATTCAATCCAAACCCCACTTATAAACTTCCCAAATGACTCATATCTTAATATTAGATGAGATAGGGTTGTAATCTCATCAGCCAATAAAATTTAGACATGTTAGGAATTTATTTTAAACATTATCAACTTGATTTATCCTTATTTATCAATTTAATTTCAATTTTGGTAATAATATTCTAAATTTTAAATTATTATAAATAATTACATATGTATTGTGAATTTTCCATAATTTGACACTTTATTACATTTTCGACCATATAAATTTTAATTTATAATTTTTAAATATTTTTGTCATTTTTAAACAATTTTATAATATGTTATTTTTTATAAAATAACAATAGTGTCAATTTTGACACTATTCATTTATTTGAATTTAAATAAAATATATACAGAAGATATGTTCGAACTAAAAGCTTTAATAGATCCATAAAATTTCATATGTATCTATAAAATTAGTGGATCTCATTAAATAGTTTATATAATATTTATTTTATTATTTTTAAAACCATTTATTTGATATTTTAATTAATAAAATAATTTCAACATCACTATTGTGTCATAATTAATGATAATTATTTAATCCATAAAAATTATAAATAAATTCCTATGATGTAGATAATTGTATTAGATTTCTGGATACTATTCATGTTCGGAGATTCATGAAGTTTATCACTAAATTAAAATTATTATACTTATAAGATTTAAGAAAGTGACATGTTGTCACATTCTTTGGTTTTAATAATAATTAAATTATTTTCATGGACAAAAGTCCATTAAATGAATCTAATCTGACCATTAGGTGATATGTGTCGAATTGTAGTCATCCAATAGGATTTTGGCAGGTGTTAGTGTACCTTTATAATCTTATATTTACCCTTAATTACCCGATTTACCTTTAACTATGGTAAATAAAATTTACCGTAGTTACTATTCATAATGCCCAAAAATAAAAAGTATCATATTAACATAATTTGGACCCACTGATTCTGAATATGTAATACATTTTTCAAAATTCAAAATATATAAGTTGTAGTAATTAATTTAAAAGAAATCATGTTGTTAAGAAAATGAGTTTTAGAAGTTAAAATATTGCCAAATATTGAAATGTTTTTACCTATGAATTCAATGTGAAATTAATGATAATGACATAAATTATATTAAATGGTAAAAATATATTATTTTTATACTTTAAAACCATTCAATATTATAATTTATCCCTATAAATTATCTCAATGAAAAAAAAGTTGTTTTTAATTAAAAATTAGCGTATTTTTACTATTCATCAAAATATGAATGTTATCAGAAAAATATCAAAAATTTGTCCAAAGTAAATTTATATACCCTGATTCAAAAGAAGAATTTTTTTTGTCAAATTTAACTTATAAACATTTCAAAAACTATCTTTAATGTGGGTGCTCCATCAAAAGGCGGCAAAACTATATTTTATTGAAATATACTTCTTTTATAAAAAAACTGATTTTTCTCTTATACCTCATTCTAGAAAATGTATAAGTTGAATTAAAATGTTATAAAATTAAAAATTCAGTTAATACTATTCATAACGGCTAGTTTTAATAATATTTTAATAGCATATCGTTGTTTTGTGAAACTCGGTATTGCGTACGACGCAAGCTATCAAGGAAGGCCGCGGTTGCGTGTAAAGCAAGCCAAAATAGTGTTGTGTGTAGTGAAAGATTCCTTTGATGATTTATATAACATAAAAAAAATATTTCTCATAAAAGTCTCGGGTGTTACAGTAAGTGAGAGTTTTGTAATAGTGAGTTCCCTAAAACCAAACTAAACAAAACTTTTTAATTACCATATCATGTATATGCTGGGTTATGTATGATGTACTCTTACCATAATAGTGTTTATATTTCTATGTCTTATTTGTAAATGGTAATTTACATAGATTATTTTTCATATAACAATGTAATATCACTTCTTAAGCTATAATGAGAACCATGAGATACAATGAAATTAATTTTAAACATATTTCCTACAGTGTAGATATAAAATATCGACTTCACATAGATGGTAATTGGCTATTTTGTGATAGGGGATCATTTTCACTTAGAATTATCTACATGAGGTTCACACTTAGTGATCTTTATTATATGAGATCATGGGTAATAAAATACCAATAATAACACAACATGTTTTAGGTGTCAATGGTAGTTCCTATCCTTGAACATGTGTAATAATCTTCTGACATAGAATTATTTTTAGTGTATACTATTTATTCACATACTTTGATGTAATGAAAAATATATAGAATTGAAGTTGTAGATTGGTAGATTGCATTGGGTCTGTCATTGGTGTATCAACATTGACTGAATAACCAAGATAGATTTCTATCCTCTGTAAGAAAGTGAAATCTTAGACTTAGTTGAATTATATTTTTGTACCTTAACAAAATCAATTGACCCAGTAGAATAAACTAATTCCTTCCAGTAAGTACAATGAGTAATAAATCACGAAAGGATGATGACACAAAGTGTACATCATAAATTATGAGATATCACAACATAAAGAGATTATATTATTTGGAGAGTGTTTGAAGGAACGTTATCATAGATATAAACATTCCTTATCTTATTAGGGTCCTTGATGGGTTTCTAGAATCTAATCGGGGTCATTAAATAGTATTCACTACTGTCAAGATAATATTTTAGAGGCCCACACACAATAAAATAATCAAAAGTCTACAATATTTTAATGAATATGAATATTTAAAATGGTGGCCCCTACCACATTATTTGAGATCATCCCAAGAAGAAATGATCACTGATGAATAAATAAATTCATTATTATTAATGTATAGAATAATTGGAGTTGATTTTATTTATTAAAAGTATTCACAATGTATTAAGTGAAAAAATGAAATAATGTTATATAAATGAATATTATGTTAATATTAAATTTTATTTTAATATTTACGGGAATTACGAGTCAAGTTAATGAATATATTTTGTCACATAATATATTTATTATATATTTTAAGTGATAAAATATGAATGAATTTTATGATTTAGTTTTTTTCCATAACATGTCATTTATTTCTTATTTAATTTGAATTGCTTATAAAGTGGCTTGGAAACCCTTTTGGGTAATTGAATTCCCCTATAAAAGAAGAGGAATTCATTTTTTTAGTACTATTAATTCCTACGAAATTGAGATCTCTTATGTATTCCATTCTATATCCTAGAGATAGAAAGACTAGTTAAAGGTGTTCTATCATTGATTGTCATCAAATATCAAAGGAAAGATATCATGAGGATCATTGTTATGTAAAAGTATTTATAAAAGATCTATAATAGAACCCATAATTCGATAATTAGTGTGTGCACTGAAACTTCAAACACGCGCGGATGATATGTAGGGTTTTAACCTTAGATCCATCGAGCAATAGTCCTAAAAAATGTGTGACAGTCAATCATTACTTCAATCAGAATGAGGTAATAATTTTTTATAATCTTATTCCTAAATAAATTCATGTTCAATCCTCAAACCTTTACCATGGAAAATATTTCTGGACACAATAATTTTCATTGCATCAGTGATAAAATATTATAAATCCCTATCCCACCATCTCCTGCTGCATGCCGCAGTTCTAATAAAGGAAACATAGAGTTGAAAATAATTTTCATATAAAGGTCCATTCAAAGAAAGTATTCATCATCAATGCATAAGTTTATCATATAATTTTTTTAGAAATTGATAAAGTATTTTCAGTGATATTTCTAGTTATATAAAGAATATATCTGAATATCATTTCTTATAAAGATAATATTTTTCTTATAACATTTAATTACTAAAGGAAATTATATTATTTTTATTTCATAAGAGAAGTATGATTAAGAATAATTGAATAAATTTATAATGTATTTATTAATGATTGTTTCTAATCAAGATAAAATAGAAACAATAATTGGGAACGGTGAAGGTAAAGTGTTCAATCAAATATAATTGTGAAAAATTATTAGAATAAAACACTATTTGACTACTTTAATACTTGGAATAATATTTTTTGTATTGTGTGCTCAATATTATTTTACACTAAAGAAATATATACTCACCATAACACAGAGAATCCTAATGTATGTCAA
This sequence comes from Viscum album, assembly GCA_963277665.1. Lineage (NCBI taxonomy): Eukaryota > Viridiplantae > Streptophyta > Magnoliopsida > Santalales > Viscaceae > Viscum > Viscum album. The sequence continues at coordinate 621,154,992 of OY728139.1, forward strand.
AAGTATATGATTTTTGGATTATGTATTAAAACTGAGGTAAGTCTATTATTTTTGGATTAAATAATGTATATTGAGATGAAATAAATGATGATTGAAAGTCTTTTTTGGGTATAGTGTTATTATTAAGAGAAATATATACTTACTGACAAATGATGAACTACAATTTGGTTACATGGAGCATAAAAAAAATATAGTATATGGCTGTGACTCAAGTAATGATGTAATTGATATTGAAGAGTACTCAGTTAGAATATCTTATGATGAAAGTGAAGTGTCCCCCATTAGTAGGTTATGACAATCAATGTGAAATTATGCTATAAATTAATCTTGTTTAATGCTACCAATCAAGGATTATTGACATCAAGTAATAATTTAACAATGGAATGGTGGAATAAGGTATTATAAACTGATAGGTGGTACATATAGAGGAGAAAGTGATAGTTGTGTTATCCAAATATTTTCATAATGATGAAACTTATAAATCAAGATAGATAATGGGAGTTCAACCTAATGTTTAATAAGGTTGAGGTATGAATTCCATCCCTTTCTCACTTACATTTGGATTATAGTTTTCAATTGAGAAAATAATAACATGAATTCAAAAAAATATGCTTTTATATAAAGGTGGAGAATATATTTAGGGGATACATTTAATGGGTAAGCTACGAGTTAAGTGTAGGGATTTTTTCTAGTGTAAAAACTTGTGTTCTCATATAAATCTATGAGTTTATCATGTGTTTAGTAGTGAATATAAACTATATTGATCCATTTGTTGATTATGTGTATATAAAATATATCTATTTCACACATATAAAACGTGAGTACTTAATAAAATTAATTAGAAAATGTTTTAATGAAAAGTATTTAGTACAACTCTAATTTATAATGAATCAATTTGAATAGATATTTGTAATAACCATTGATTTTTAATATGAAATTTCACTTATTAAAATATAATTGTGTCATATTTAGATATAATTTTTAATATAAATAAATCACATGCATCCAAAAATAAAAATTGACACTGTCTTATTTTATGAAAATAGATCATTATATATGAAGGATAAATGAACATTATAAAATAAAAATTAGTACAATGGGATAAAAAACAACATGACTAGAATTTAAAAATTCATAGCTTCTTGGCCTTATAGAAATTTCACATTGACAATAAAAAATGTAAAACGAAAGTGGCACATTAAAAAATTGATTATTATTTTGAAAATAAATAATAAATAACCTAGAGATAAAAATAAGTAAATTTCATGTGTATGGAATAAGATGTATTTATAACACATGTGAAGATTATAAGACCTTTGGAAATATGACAATTAAAATAGTAACCTGGCCACTGCAATAGAAAATGAATATTATTGTAACTAATGGAGTAACCACATAAGCCATGTTTACTAAGGATAATTTAGTTAAACAATGTATCAAAATACTATAAAATAATTACATAATTAATATTGGATAATGTATGTAAAAGTATAAATTTTTAGTAAATCATGTTGTACTTTATTTAATAAAAAACTAATTTTTATAGAATAATCAAATATTTAATTCACACAGTTTATTAATTTATTTTTTAAAAATGGATTCAATTTTTAGAATTAGTATGTTGAAATTATATACCGGTGAAGTTTTTGTAAGTTTCAAGAATAGTAAAATGTAAAGGTTAATAGTGAAATACAATATTTTGTATTATATGTTAAAGATATAAAACATTACAGAATAAATAATAAAAAAACCATGTTTTTACCATTATATGCATCAATTATTTTAATTTTTCAAATGAATCAATACTATTGATAGTAATGGGGAAAACAACAATTTATTGAAAAATAATTTTAAAATCCCCTCCCCTTCACCAAAAATACAACCCCTCACCACTCCACTTATCCCCAAAACTTTGGATTATAAAATTGGAAATTATCTACCAATTATCCAAAAAAAATATCCTTTTTTAAATTGGGGAGGTTTTTGTCTCATCAAAAAACAATATTTTGAAGGCTTCATTCAATTAATAAAAGAGTCATCAAGATGAGTAATGTAAGAACTTCCAATTGAGCTCCTCCCTTTCCATTAATTTATTTATTCTTCATCAATGTTATAAATATTGTAAAAAATTATACTTTTTTATTATTTTAATTTAATATGAATTATAAAAAGCATATAATGAACATAACATTTTTTAACAAACATATATATTCGTGGTCGGTATAACCACCAATAAGTATGTTACTATTAATTATTTATTACAAACATAATAGGAGGATATAATAAATAATTTTATGGATATATATGAGTTTAATGATGATATAATATTATAATTATTATTCTATATTGGGTAAATAATCATAAAATGAAATAAAAAAATAATGTTCATCATGACAGGTAAATCCACCTAAATGAACACATCAATTTACAATGACATTTATACCCATTGAACCATGAATAAATTTTAAAAGAAATTATTATTTAGAATAATTTAATATTTTTTAATTGCATTTTCTTAATATAATCATACTTCTAGAGTTATTGAATCATTTAATAAGAACCTTGACAATTATCGATAAACCATTACAAACAATGATTTGTTAAACAAACATCTAGAGGGTTATGGACATGGGAACCATGTTTTGACAAAATGAATGAAAATGAAATAAATGAATAATAATAAATTAAACAAAAAAAATTAATAAGATCCTAAATAAATAGATTAGTAAATTTAATTTAATTATTTAGAAGGTAAGGCAAGCGTACAAATTCAGAAATCGAGGTAAGGTTATTTTCTCACATTAATTTTCCCTTCTTTGCATGTTATCCAATCGATCCCTATATTCCTCTATGTCTTCCTATTTCTCTCTTTCATTTACAATGATTTTATTTTTAATATACATATTTCATTGATGTAGGAAATGTTTCATTTATTTTTGGGGGGATATTCAAGATTCTCATGCTTATTCTAGTCCCCTCATTAATGAAAACTAAAAAAATTAGACATTTATGTTTCTCATTCATTTTAATGTATCACTATTTTAAATGGATTTTGTATTAAATTATTTCTACAGATATACATTAATTTGTGTAAATTTATTTTGCTTCATTACTAGTTTTTAGGAAAATCTTATTCTCCCATCTACTTAAATGTTTATTTTACCCATTTGTTAAAAACACTTTTTAAGGGGTTCATTTCCATAAATTAATCTTAATCATTTACTATTATTGTTTCATTACTTTTTGATAAATCATAAAGAATTAAATTTTTTCTTAAATAATAATTTGAAAAATTCCTTAATCGCTTCTTTTCTTGGGAACCTTTTTTGGAATTTTCATTTTATTATGTTTTTCTTAATGATTATGTAAATTATTTCATTATCAGGGGTTTCTTCTCATGGTAATTATTTATGTATGGTTTATTTATAATATGGAAATAATATTCAAGGAATATTATGATATTAAATGTGGTCTTGGAATCATATATCTCTCAATTTATTCAAAAATGTTTACATCTCATGAGATACTATGTTTAGTGTGTGAGAAGTGTGAATAACCCATTTTTATGATTTCATGTTTGTTATCCTTGGAATATATTTATGATTAATTTTTAATTATTATATCACGTTATTATAATTCTCATGAAAAATATGTCTCTATTCTATCATCTATCGTATGATATGATTCCATGTTATGAATTATGATTGTCCTATATTGTTATTCTATATCATGAATATTGATTATTATATTATCTAAATCTCATTCCTTTCATGATTATTATCTTAATCGTCTATATATATCACCCTTTTATTTTACATATTTTCCCAATATATCATATGTAGTGATGGTAGTATGATGATATTTAAGGGAGTTTTTGTAACACGCTGACGTTTTAAAAGAGTAACATCATATTCATTAGTGTACATGACACAAAACACCAAGCATATAAGATATTGTAACACCCAAAGACTATATCATATATTTATTTTTAAATAAATTCAATGTCCTTGATTTTTTTCATTACATCTTGGTCTAAGGGCCACATGCTAGAGCCTTGTCCCAGTTTTCAAATTAACTCAGGCACATCATCTCATACACTAGAGGCATCCAACTAGTAGATAGGGTCAAACGTGTAACATGGGGAGGCTATAAAATCTTGGTCAAATAATTAAAAAATATTAAATCAATAATCAATTTCCAAATAATAACAAGAAATAACAAAGATAATACTAAAACCAATATAAGACCAAACATGACATGATGAATCCATAATAAGATAACAATATCCAAAACAAAAGATGTAAATATGTAATGTCATATCAGTGTCAAGTGTCTAATGAACACACATAAAAATATTTATGGAATTAGAAATTAAACCACTTTAATCAAGCTCGTTGATGAACACTTTCCAACCCACAACCCTCAATTTGATGTGGAATGGTCCAATTCACAATGGTGGAGGAGATCTTGGATCAAAACCTAGTACCATGATATAAATAATTAAACAAAACATAGATCTAATACAATTTCAAATGTATTAAGTCATCCCTCTAAAATAAGATATAATAATAGGAGATAGATAAATCATACACAAGGAATAAATCGCTTAGTAATGAGAATTCGATCCTTCAACTGGTTCTTCGATTCGACAGGAAAGGGGTTTGGGAGAAATAGAATCCCCCCGTGGGCCTCTGAAAACTATGAAAATTTCTTTGGACATAAATAGGATGATTAGGGTTATAAACCAGGGGTTTGATAATTTTAAAATTATTTTTCAAGTCTTTCATTTTTTTTGTGCGCATGATTTCCTAAGAGGAGGAGCATGATTTTCCAAATCCTATACCTTAACAATTCAACCATAATCACGGGGTGAACAGTTTTAAATAAGTGGGTTATGGTGTGAAAAACCATTCACCAACCATAAAACCCCTACTATCTCAGGGTGTATGTTTAGGGGAGGGTGGATGCATAGTGTGGTCAAACCATGCACCACATTCTGTGGTTCCAAAAAAGGGTGCATGGTTTCCTATGGAAAACCACAAAGTCTCCCCTAATAATGTTCCAACCATGAATAGACTAATGGGATTCCAAATTTTTAATTCCACCCAAAAAAACCAGAAATAAAAACCCAAAGAAGGTATCATCAGAACAAGGTTAAATTAGTACATAAAAACGATTACATGAATCTCTATAAATGTCAGGATCTTACAATCTTCTAACATTTTAACAACTTATCCTCAAGTTGTACTCACAAGAATCATAAATCCTATATGGTGAAATGTTCATTCCACTAATCGCACATATCTATTTTACTCCCCCATGTTTTCTCCTAAACATGGCCATGCTACCACAACACTCAGACCAATGACAATGCCTTTCTCCGCAACACTTTCCCACTACGATCTATAAAATGAATTAGATTATCCTAAAATGATGCATCAATATAATTTTGGACCTAATCAACATTGATCACATGATAAGGGTCAGGGAGATAGTACCAATGTTGTGACACTTGAAATACATTATTAATTTCACTATACCTTTATGGAAGGGAAAATCAGTACACCACCATCCAGATTATCTCAACAATATCAAAACGTCCAAAAAATATGGTCACCAATATTACCTACCTACAAATCTTATTGGTACCTAAAAATAGCGACACCTGAAGTAATAAACGATCACCCATTGTAATATCAAGGTTTCAATGATGCCGACCAACATATGAATTCTAACTACTCTTAATATTAGCCACTTGTTTCTAAATTAGATGAACTTACGATGATTTCTTTGGCTCAAGACTCGGTCCCAACTACTCAAACTTACCCACCTCTATACAGCCTAGAGATAATCTGTATGTCCTACCATAATGTGCCTCATATGGTTCTATCAGAATATTCTCCTAATAAATGTTGTTATAGTTAACTCAATGAGTGATATGTCTTTCTCCCAAGACCATCCAAATTCAAGGATGCATGCTATCATAATTTCTTATAGCACCTAGACTGTGTGCTCTAATTTATTGTTTGTCAGTGGTTGTAAATCCATACTAAAAAAGACCTGGGTACCATGAAAGTTCCTAGTTAGGATAATTGTATTACTGAGAAGGGTAGGGGTTGATTAAGTGATATTTTTTATTTTATTTCTCATTGAAATTAAAACATCCTTCACATCATGTTAAGGATTTATTTATCTGAAAAAATATAAAACAAACTCACTTACACAGGAACACAATAATTTACAAGGATCGCTATTTAATAAAAATAGCTACATTCTTTGTATGGTATGGAAATATTCATTGTATTCTAATGATTAGGATATACCCTTTCCCTCATGTACACATAGAATACTATCCAAAAGGGCATGTGCCCCCTCTTAGCAAAAATAGTGTAAACTATTTTTTTTGTAACAACCCATGTTACCTAAGATTCTTTTTCAATTAAAAAAATGTATTATTTTCAAAAAAAATCTCCAATTTATTACACAGAATTTGTTAATAACTTCAAAGACATTGATATACAATTCAAATTCAATTTTCTAGTCTGATATGCTCATTCCAATTCTTCCGATCTGATAAAATAATCCGATCTATCTACATTGATTTTTTAATATGAATTCCCAATATGATATATGTAGCTTTACAATAATATGACCGAGGAAATTTAGAATAATTTCTTCCTCAGTTCATAAATCCCAATATGGAAAACCCCAATCTACATAATTTAGCCTGATATGATCATCATCCAAAAACAAAGAAAATAATATTATGATAGATAGCTGGATATGATGATTACTGAATACGATGGACAACTGAGTAATATTGTGATCTTCTTTCATCACTTTCATTTCTTATTGTCAAACATTCTTCAACAAAGTCTCAACACAAAAAATAAATTCTCTCCCGAGAATGTTGTCACTTTTCTCTCACCAGTTCATAGTGACCTTCGTCATCAGCTTGGTCCTAACATACCCAATTCCTTTATTATGCCCTCCCAAAAGAATAAAGTAAATCATGAGTCACAGTTCGTAACAATACTCCATGGAACCCCATTCAAAAAATTAACTCCATAACATAAATCTCACCCAACTTGTCCAAAGTAAAATTCTCTCATATAGGAAATAAATGGTATACCTTTTCCTACTAGTCCAAAATCACCCAAAATTACATCAATTTTTTAGGGGATCCATTGAATACCCACCAAAAAGTCCACTGTAATATCGTCCCACTTCCATTCTAGATTGTGAAATCACTACAATAAACCACTAGGTCGTTTTTTCTTTAGCTTCACCTACTGACAGGTATAACATCGTTCTACAAAACCTTTAATCTCTCGTTTCATGTCTGACCTCCAATACTTTAAATGTAGGTCATTGTACATTTGGGTCATACCAAGATGCACCACCCACTTCAAGGCTTGAAAATCACACATTAAATACTCATGAATACACATAGGAACAATAACACGGACATAGAAATAGATTATCCAATCCTCGTCTATTTACCAATCAAATGGAGACTCTCCACCTTCAAGGATTTTACTCAAATGCAAACACTTCATATCCTCAAACTTCATCTCCCCAATTCTAGTTTAGAAGTGTAGAATCTACTGATACTAATATAAGGTTCGTCTTCTTCTAGACCACCTGAACAAAAAATTTCATATGAGCCCGCAAGTTAATCATATTCCTCTCTGAAATGGACTCCTAAACTCCCTGGGTCCGTGTATTCTTTTTCAATGAGTTAGAAACACTATTTCCATTCCCCAATGTATAGGCTATCTCCAAATCAAATGACCATATATAATCATCCCATTTTCACTATCAAATGTTCAAATATTTATATGAATATATTTACATTAAACATCTTTGGTCCGTATACATTGTAAAAATTTCTCTTAACAAGCAATTCCACCAATACATTAATTTATAAAAAAATTCTTCCAACTCGAGTTCATGTATAAGGTAATTCCATTCATGTGGACTCAACTGCTATGAAAAATATACCACCACTAGACATCCCTATATCAAAACATCTCCATGTATGATCCTAGACACATAAAAAAATATGATATATTTGTCACTTGTCTTAGGTAGGATAAAGATCAGTGCGGTGTTCAAATGCTTCTTCAACTTTAAGAAAATATTCTCATACGATGTGGACTATTAAATCTTAATACCCTTCTTAGTCATGATCAAAATTGGAGCTTCAAAATGATAAAATTCCCAACTCATAGAATACACCTATAACCCTAGAAAACATCATACATCAAAAACGTTATTGTGATACTCCCATGAAACCAATCCATATACTTTCTCTTCATACAATTACACACCATCCTCAGGGTTGATGTGACCCAAAAATGTACCGTGTAAATAAAAAAAATTAAACATAGATTTATTGGTGTACATAAAATGATATATTAGTGTACTCAAACTGATGTCAATATATTGGTCATGATCATCACGAGTGTAACATCCCATACCTGGGTTCCACTCAGAGGTGCCCTGATCCTGGTTGGGCACATGGACACAAGCACGTCTCTCCAACTTCCATGGGTTTCTAAATAAATGTGAGGGCCTTGGGTGTGATCATGGGGAGAATATTACCACAATAAAAGAATGTATTATTATTAATAAATAAGATAACATGTAAATAGTGGAATCAGAATAAATAAACAGATATCCCAAAAGAAGAAAACTAGATAATAGGAAACAAGAACAGCTGATAATAATTATGAAAAAATGATGATGATATATTTAATGTATCTAATAAAATATAAAAAATGTATTCAATGTATTATTTAACAAATTCTATAGAAAAGTAGAAATAATAAAACAAAAAAATCATGAATCATGATCCATGGCCCGATAATCTTCTACTAAGATCCACCCTAATTAAAGAAAGTAATATCTGGTGATCAAAGTGGTATGCCTACCATTGTCAAAACCTACTAACATGTACTCTTCCTGGGTACTAAAAGATCCCCAGATATGTTTTTAGATAAATATCTGTAGACCACCGCCAATGATGCCTATAACATCATGTCTGTGTAATATAAACTGAAATAGTGTGTTATTATGAAAATATAAAAGTAGAGTGATACTGTAACATATATAACCAAGTACCTTCTTCGACCTCAGTTGGTGTCTGAACATGTAACCATATCGTTAATTAATCACGTTCTATTTTATATTATAAGTCACATGTTGTATAACCAGCACTAACATCCTGACATGATAATAATAATGTAGGATCCAAGATATTACTAGGTATCATAAAATGATGATAATAATGAAGAGGAACCTACATAATAACCAAGTTGTCTTGGTCCTCATGGGTCAATCCAACACAATTAATAAATGGTAGCTTTTATATAAAGAGTAAGAGTGTAATCTAATGGGAAATGACCAAGGCATTCCACAATAATAAATATATACAGGTCTAAGGATATTATACAAGGTAAACTGGGTAATTGATGAATGGGCCTAATGGATGTAACCATAGATCCATGTGTTTATGGACATCACACTGGATCCATGGAGTATATATATGACATTATATAATAATAATAGAAGGATACTACAATGTCATATCATTCATCCACTAATAGAAAAAGATAGGGTTCCATGGTGGGTATCAACCTGGCAACTGGAATCCTTGAATCAGAATGGCTTCTGTGGGTGCTCAAGTAAATCCCTCAGGAATCCAAAGCTAACTCGAGTCTAGACACTCCAATAGTAATGTAATGGTCTGTATACAATAGGATCATTATTATTGTTTCGTTAATTAATTAATCCCATGTAATAATCATTCCATGTTATAATTCAAGGTTTCATTCCATACCTTACATTAGTGTGAAAAAGTTAAAGTACATGAAACCAATTATTAATTCATATAAGTCCTATTTAATTAATTTGATTCACTCCGCTACCTCCCATAATCATGGAAATCTATGCTATAGATATACAACCAAGTCACTCTATAACATTTAATTAGGACAAGTCATATATATATATAACATCATTTAAAATTCCATTTAGTATTGATTTACCAAGTTAACACACTTATATTAGGAAGTCAATTGATAATCCTACACATTCTAGAAATTAAAAATTAATTTATTTAATTAATACTATCCATTATCAAGGTCAAGTTAAGGCACACTATAATAGTGGTGTAGATAGGCTTAACAAGCTACTAAAAACCTAAATACGGAAAACCTCCTACTTTGGGTTGTTGACTTCGAGGATGTAACCTCCAATTAGGGATAACATTTAGAACAAGAGTTTTTCAATATGGTTCTAATGACTATAATCAAGGAAGATTAATTAAGTAGGAAATGTCTAATGAAATCATAATGCACACTTGAAAAATAATAAAACAAAGAAACTTGATGCATGAGTTATAGTCCACCCACATCATACATATATGACTCTTCTTTTCAAGTATCAACCCCTTGTTCAGCTGAAATCGAAAACATTCTAAAGAATAGATCAATGCTGTAAAAATGTGGCATATGATTAGCCATTTAAATAGAATCATTTGTGGAAAGAAGGGAGATGACTGGATAAAAAGAAGGAAGGTCTTTCCGATGTTCATCGACCTTGATGTGTAGGGATCTAATAGATGTTTTAATGGTGAACTGGGATAAAATGATATGAAAAATATTTAAAGTGGAGAAAAAAGGAAAGGGTTGTCCAGTATGCATGAAAAATGAGAAAGGATGTTTAATTTATAACATTTTAGTAATTTCACCAAAAAATGGGGGTTGATCGGTTTGGATTCATGGTTTGAAGCACTATGAACCAACCACGCTCTCTTCACTAAGGGGCACATTGCCTGATTAAGCTACACTGTCTGAGAAACTGTGTATTAACCATGAAAAATGGCTCTGCTAAAAACATCAGACCATACTCATGGCCATGAAGTCCAATATGCATGGTTTCCTCAAACTGTGAAGCCTCCTATTACTTACTATAAATCCATTCATAGTTAAGAGATACAATTCCATCCTGATCGCACAATTTTTACTAATGGTGTGACCTAATGATTTTCTCCACCTATCAAGGTTCTGAGCACCGAACAAGCCTCAAACATTTATGAAACCTTTATAACCTCATTATTCATCCATATTAAGTCCAAAATAAATAATTGTACTAAATTTAAAATGATTTACACCTATGAAAGAATTAGGTTATTATAGTCATACCCGCTTGAAAGAACTCATCAATGAGTTCACCTTTCAAGGGAATTGAAACAAAATCTATGAAAAACTACGCCCACTGAGAATGTACGTAGGCCTCCCACTCCCATGTATTAACATGTACACGACCATGCCGCAATAACTCCTGCACTATAGGGATAGACTAGCCTCATATATACTTCATTCACCAGTCAATGATTCATATAAGATACTCCTAAAAATAAGCATCAACATCTAACTTACCTTCGTTAGAATCAAAAGTATGAGACAGTTCATCTTGATACTGGTAAATATGTGAAACATAGAAGATGTCATTCATGAAATGGTACCTATGAGGTAGTAAAAACTAATAGGCTATTCTACTGACTCTCTCTAGAATCTAGAAAATAACTAAATAAGGAGGTGAAAACTTCTCGTGCCTCTAAATAAAACTATTCCCTAGTATGGGCGATACGTATAATAAAAGACGATCCCCAACCATAAACTACAATGGTCATTGATAATGATTAGCATAAGCATTCTAACTTGACTGAGCCACATATATGTGATTCTTGATCATCGTAAGCTACTATGAAGTCTCTCGCACAAGACAAGGACATAGAGGGATACCTCTCATATCTCTAGCTAGAAAAGGGTAGAAGACATGACATACCATACATGGCCAATAAGGCTCCATTTGAATTGTCTCCTGAAATATACTATTGTAGCCGAACTTAATTAGAGAGATATTATTCTCCCATGAACTATTGAAGTCAAGGGTGTATTCTCTGAGCCTCTCCTCTTGAACATGTATCTTCTTTTATGACTATCCATTGGTTTGAGGGTGGAATGATATGCACAGAATCACCTATGTACCCATAGATTTCTATTAAAACTCTAAAAAACAAGTCGTGAAATGATCATCCCAATATAAAGTGATATTATGAGGGACCCCATATAGGCTTATTATATCACATAAATATAATATTTTTTTATCATAAACTAAGAATGTTTCCATGATAGGAATAAAGTGGGACACTTTTGTCAATATGTCAATGACAACCCATACAATGTCTCTACCTATATCCAACCTCAGTAAACCGACTACAATATCCATGGAGACATATTGTAATTTCAATTATAATATTATAAGTAGATATAACAAGATATTAGTTCTCTAATGCTTCACCTTCACTTGTTGAAAGGTGGAACACCTAGTTATAAAACATTATATTTGATATTTTGTCCAAGGCCACAAAAAATGGTGTCACATGCCTCGATAAATCATGGATATTTGTAGATAAAATTCCTTTGATATGCATTGGATACCATATTAAATTCCTCTATCATATATGTTAGAACCTAGAAAACTCCATGAATACATAGGATGGAATCTCTATCCACATACCAATCTAAAGGAAGATCACCACCTAATATAAACTCACAAAGAACCATTCCTTTAGGATCTAAAATTTCCCACTCTTCACATTCTTAAGAAGGGAAGAGCTAACTATCATGGATGATAGATAATATTTCTCATGACTTTCATGAAACTCTAGCTGAAACTTAGAGAAGAGGGCCTTTAATTTATATTCATAAATATTTTCTCGTAGGGCATATGCCTGAGTTTTCCGACTTAGTGCAACCGCTACAACATTAACTTTTCAAGGCATATAGGCAAGCTCAAAATAAAGGGACTGAAGATATTTGACCCATATTCATTATCTTAGATTAAATTCAATCTATTTAAAGATATATTTTAGAATCTTGTGGACCATATACACCACATAGAACCCACATAGCATATTCTGTCTCCAACAACATATGGCATAGATAAATACATCTTAATCAAGCTCATGAATCATGAAATTTCTCTCATGAAGCATCAGCTAATGTGATCCGTATGCAATGACTATGTTCTCTTGTATTATCATTGTTCACATGAGAATTCATGATGAATCAAAGAACATAGTATAACTTTTTCCATGCTCCGACATAACTAGAATAGGTGTGGAGACAAGCCTCCCTTTCATCTCCTAAAAGGATTTATCTCACTCTTCTAACCACATGAACATACCAATATTCATTTTAAGACTAGTAAAAGTTGAAAAGGAAAGATAGGTTAGGTATAAATCTCTTGTAATATCCATCCATCCCCAATAAATGCTATATATAAAACAAGTTTTTCGGATTCTCCTAGGAAACCATAACTCTCACCTTCTCTAGGTCAATATTATCTCTATGTTTTCAGATAATGTGGTAAAAAAGTGAACATATTCTGTACATAAGGGGATCATAGAAATATTTTCTTAAATATGATTCTCCATCAAAGTATTCAGAAATATATCATGGTTATTATCTTAGAAATATTTTCAATGAGCTTTGGAATCCTCCCTGGAGCCTCTAAAAATGATGGAAATAATATTAGGACGAAAGAGTGCGGATAGGGTTGTAATTCACAAGTTCATGAATTTTAAAATAATTTTTTGGGTATTTAATTTTATATGTGCATGAATTCATGGGGGACGTACATGATTTTACAAACCGTACACCTTATCTCTATGGCCTTACTCATGGGTTGCACAGTTTTCCTTTGTAGCGTACCATTTGAAAAAATGTGTGCCAACTATGAAATCCACCATTGTCTTCTGGTTCACATTTTGTGGAGGGTGGGGGAATGGTTTATTGAAATTTTGAGACACCTCTTGTATTTTTATAATGGTCACACATTTTCCTGGTGAAAACCACATGGTTTTCTATAACAATGCTTCAATCATTCACAACCACATGTGCTTCCCAATTTCACTAATTTTTCCCCAAACAACCCCAAAAGAAATCAAAAACATGTTATTACAAAAAAATGGGTAAAATATTACTTGAAAATGAGCACGAGGAATCTCTATAATGTCCATGATCTTATATTTTTCAATGCAAGAATCAATGGGTTTGAAAGAAACATGATACTCTATTAAAATATTATTATTTAAACATTACCATTATAACCTGGACGTTATGTTGGAAGGTATGAATAATAATAATTACATTATAAAAAATATATTGTTTATAAATTTATAAAATATTCTCATTAGATATATATTTATTAGAAATAGAATAATAATCATATGAATAAAACATAAATTTTTTATCAAACTATATTTTTCAAAATTGTGGCTTAATCATGATTTGGAAACATATTTTAGATATAAAGTTTACTAATTTTATAAAATTAATTAGAAATATAAATTTCAAAATTATATTTGTGTTAATTTTTTATAATTTTATAAAATAATTACATTTTTAATGAATTGTCAAAATATAGATTTTTATACAAAAAATATTTTAATTATTTGAGATGTTAAATAATATTTTAAATTTTAATTATATTTAAATTAGTTCAATTGCATTAAAAATTAACTAATTTAGGTTATTTTAACCAATTTGATATTAAATTTTGATATTAAAACATTTAAATGTTTTGAAGGTTTTTCATCAAATAACCCATTTTTTCAACTCACATGTGGGTTTAATTTTATCTTGAATTATACTATTTATATAAATTGAATTTGTAAAAATTTATTCCATATTTATAGTTATAAAAATTTATATTATATAATAATTTGATCATAATTTTTGACCGTAATGATTCATGAAAACATTAAAAATTAATTACCATTGTTAAGGTAAAATGTGATTATGGGGGGGGGGGGGTTAAACTAAGAAGATAATAGATTAAAATGACATAAAAGTTGTCCAAAAACTATTTTATTGAAATATTTAGACCTTATAACCTATAATTTTGATAATGAACCGTTTTTAGGCTTGTTTCATAAAAAAACACAGTTATAACTTTTTATTTCCAATATACCATGTGTGTCCTCTTCACAGCTTATAAAAGGCCACCCCTATCCCATAATATTCCAACATCAAAAACATTTTTTATCAATAACTAGAAAAATAATTTAATTAATCCTCTAAAAACATCTGAGAGGCCTTGGTTTGATCATAAATAAAATATATGAAGGCTTTAGGTAAAATACTAAAGAGTTCGTTGAAGAAGCGGTAAAATTATTAATGGGAATATTTGTTTTATCTCATCTTAAAAATCCTTAAAATGTTATTATATAATTGAAATAAAATAACAAAAGTATCTAAAATATACAAATATTTTATTATATTAATTTAATAACCCATATCTATGTTAAATTCCATAAAATATAAAATGAAACTACTAATCGTGTGTATGGTGGACTACATCCTTGGGAACTACTGTAATTAATTTTCGATCACCACCATTAAAGTATGAATAAAATGAAATATTTGACATATTTATATGATAATTATAAAATTATTATAATTATATAATTATTATATCAAATATAAATTCTTACCTTCCATTCTATGGGGGGATATGATAACATTGCTCATATGTACTGTGGACTACTGCCTCATTAAGTGATGAGATTCATTTTTTTTCTTATGATTTACATGGAATTTAGTAATGATAATCTTAATAAAATAGATTTTTTATTTATGACATAGACATATTTCTGAAATTATAATATCATATCTAACTTCTAACCTTTAAACCAATTGAAAAATAATAATTTCATTTGTGTGTATGTGTGGACTACCACTTCGAGATAGCAATAAGATTGTTTTTCATTTTATTTTCAAATGGATTGTAATAAGGATATATTTTATTACTAAAAATTATATAGAAAACATAATAATGATTCATTATGGATGAATTAATCTTTATTTTCTGGTTTTTCCTATTTTTAAGAAAAATGTAAACACCATTCTTATGTACGTACGACCTACTATCTTTTTGAATAGTATAATCCATTTTCTATCTACAACTTTTAGAGAAAACTAGAAGTACATATATAATGAATATATATTATATTTATATCATTTATAACTTCTTGGAGAGTATGGATGTATGATATATGTAAACTGAATGAAATTACCGAACCAAAATTTACATGAAAAATTAAGTAATTGACACCCAAAACAGTGATTTTAACAAAGAAGTTTTAGTAAATGAATGTTAAAAGACTATAATTAAATAATATATTGTATGATATATATTTTTATGGTTTTGTGATAGATTTATAATAATCTTATAGTTATTATATATAAGGTTCAGACAAATACGAGGGATGTCGAAATTGAGGAAACATTTTTTCGTCTCACTTTTACATCCAGGAAATATATACCATATTCCCCAATTATTCCTTAGTGTGGGGTATATAATAACAATTTATATATTCTATATCCTGATTCTATTTATATTCACAAGTTTTAATTTTTAATTTTTGTGTATTTCTTATTTGGGGTGAATGATTGGGAAGTTACTTAAGTGGGAAGGGTTTATTTCACAATCACATCGTTATTTGTGATTGTTTATGTTTATGTATCACTTTTGGGAATTATTTTTTATATATATAATAAAATTAAAATATTTCATTTTCCTCTATTTATTTATTGATTTTTCAACAAATATTACAATTTAAACTCTATTTCACATAAAATTATTAGGAAAATGTTTTTAAACAAAATTGACTTTATTTATCTCCTCGGTCGAAAAATCATTTTCTACCAAAACCATGTTTTTTTTTCAAAAAATATGTTTAAAATTTTCCAAATTATTTATTAAATAAATTTTTATCCATGTTTCGATTTTTTAGAGTATATTTTAAATGGAATCTTCAGGCCATTTTCCAAACAATGCCTATTTGGATTTTACTAAAAATGTGAAATGAATATTTGTTTTTACTTATAAAAAATGAATGAAATTTTACAACTTCATGACCAATAAATATTTTTCATAATATTTTACAATTATTCATAGTTTATCTTCCATGAAAATTACTATCAAAATTATTTTCTTATCTTTTTTTAAAAAATATTTTCGATGTGCAAAGGTTATTTACCTAAAGAATGGTTTTAATGAAAGTTTTATGAAATTTACATTCATGTATGACCTAAATAATTTATTTCACTTATTATACCAATTGTATATATTGTATTGAAATCCTTTTTATTATTTATTTTAATAATTTGTGATAAATTTTACCGGGGATGTATAATTTCATCACTATAAATCATATTACTATGGATGGTTTATGATTATATTTATTTTATTGGGGTATGTATTAACATTTTTTATGTTATTTTCAAAATATAAATTTTTATATTGACTATGTTTCACTCCTTTAATATAAGTAATTCATCCGAATTAATAATTTATGGGTGGGGCTCATTAACAGATTGCCACTCTATGCATCAACATGCCTCATGAGACAAACCAATTAGCCAAATTTGATGAATTTTTACCCATAGATGTAAGCTATCTTTTGAAATGTATTGACAGTATGTTACATTTGTCATGAATTATGAATTTCCCTATTATTAGATCAGTTATTGATTTCAATGTGGACTTTTTTCAAGATCATGTGATTATTTATATAGATTTATTTGATCATCATTTATTCCTACGAAATTATGGTCAAGTTATTGTTAAAATGGATTGTGTTTCAGTTATTCAGACTACATATTGATTATTCTTATTTATTCATAATATCTTACAATGTATTCATACCCTTATCAATCATCTAATCATACCAATTTCTTATGTTTTATTTTCTCTAAGATACCATGAAGTTTTTTTAAGTGATATTAACGGATATACTATGAAAAAAATATGGTGTTCTTAAATAAAAAATACCATATTTTATGTTTTGAATTATATTGTGAATTTTAAGTATATATATCGTTTACCAAGACTACTAAACTATTCCGTATTTCATGATGAAATTCCTTGTATCTAGTTCCAATGTAATAAAGTAGAATCTAAGTATGGTATTTTAGGGTTATAGTATTTACAATATTATGGTGGTGGGGATAATAGATAAAGTAGTTTATTTTTATCATTTTATATTGTGTAGTTGATCTTACTAAGTCATTATAAGACTATATGTTTGGGTGTGTTAATGGATATATTTGTTAAAAATGATGCAATATTATTTTTTTGGATGTTTTTTATTGTAATATTTGTTAATTTCAATTTGTATAATGATTTTCAATTAGAAAATATTAGTTTAAAATGCGTGAAGTTTTATTTTCATTATGTAAAACATTAAAAATGTTATTTTACTCATTCTTGTATTCTAAAATAAGTTCACTCATAGATGATTTGAATTGACTAATTGAAATGTAATTACTAATAATGAAAAAAATTAGTATTTTCCATAATATTTTCTAAAAGTTATTTTGTGGAGAATTGGTATCAAGAGTTAATCTTTTGATAGGTATATTTGTATAAATTTTATTTATTTATTTAGTATCATTTATTCAAAAAAGAGTAATTTTGGAGAGATGTGGACTTTTGATTCATGATTGATTCATTGGATTCCAAAAAAATCTAAAGGTATAGATTATTGAGAACATATCTCATCACATTTCTAAAAATTTAAATTGGTTTTAAATGAATTTATATAAGTAATTTTAGTTTAATTTAGATACATGACCTATAAAAGATTTCTTCTTGATTCTAACTAATGTTTTGACCAAAAAGTCTAAAAAAGTGGGTTTAATTGGCATAGAAGTTCGATGTGTGTATGCTTATATTTTTAGGTGACGTTGGAAGAGAAATACGAAAATTTTAAACCGTATTAGAAACATATAACGCATATATTCTAACACATCCTTGATTTTATATAGAGTTTTGTAGAAATTGATTAGTTAATAAACATGTTTTATTTTTAGTATGAATTTATTTTTTATATTGGTTTAGTTTTTGATTCTTTGATTGGTCAATATGAAAAGGAATACATAATGTGTTTTTATGTATTGGATTTAATATATTAACTCTTGTTGACATGAAAAAACACCACGTCATGGGTTTTAGGTCAGAATTTTGAATTTAAGTTTGTTTTTCAAAACTTTTTGGAATACATGTAGTGTTTCTATGTTGTGTTGAATACATAATTACAATGGTTCAAAATAAGGATACCATGATTCCATGGATTTCAAGGAATGTTTTTGGGTGATGAAGAAATCATGGTGTCGTATTTATCAATATGTATTTGTATTTTTTATTAAGAAATAATATTTAGGGAAGTTCTAAAATAACTATTGGAAACCACTAGAAACGTTCTATTTTTGTGGGTAACATTCCCAGATTTTCAAAATAACTAAATGTATTTTCGTTTTTTCAGTGACCTATTGGGAAGTTTTGATAGAAGTGTCTTTGAGGTTGTATGAGATCGGGAGGAGAGTGACCCAATCTAGTAAGGGGATTCGAGAAAAGAAGATTACATTCATAGAGTTGGAACACAATTAAATATATTCTAAAATTATAATAACTTAAAATTGATGATTTAGATTATTCTTTTAGGAATAAATAGATATACATTTTTTGGGAAGTAATATTCTTTGATTTTTTATAGTAGGAACACTATATAAAATTGTCTACAAGTGAATGTTAGAAGAAGTAAAGGCTCATTGAAAGAAAAAAGGTTCATTGAGAATATGTGTTGGGATAAGTTTTTATTTTCTAATTTACTTCTTGTTATCTTTATATATGCATAGGAACACTTGATAAGATAAAATAAATCATCTGAAACAAGTTTTAAATGATACTCTACTCATTTATATTCATATTGATTTACTAGTGGAACTTATGTCCATGGGTATTTCTCTGACATACCAAGGATATAGTTGTTTATATTTAATATATGAAACCTAAAAATTATTATGTCCTATGTATTTTTTAATTACTTGCAACCCTCAATAATTTTAATTGCATTGGTTTGTTAATATAATTGATTAATAAAGGTTAAAAATACATATAAAAGGAATGAAGAGAAAAATCATTCACTTATTTACTCAATCTTAGAAAATATTTGTATGAATCTATTAAATTAATTCATCCTCAATATACATGAGAGATATAAAATTTTTATTGTATTATTTTATTATATTATTACCTTGGGTACTTATGTTTACAATAAATTGATCAATATGTGTAGGCATATAAATGACTTGGAGAGACTAGGATTATTAATCAGGATTGATATAGCTATAGAATCTATCTGGAAATTATTTGATAATATATTTCAAAAAATAATTGTTAATTATTACATGAGTGATCATAATAAAAAAATTATATAGTATCTTAAAGATGTTAAGGTTATTGGTGTAGTACATTGGGGGTTTAATATCAAGTTCCATGATGCTGTTATAAATAGAATTGGGAAAAAGGTTTAGAAAATGGAAGAAGAATAAATGATTAGGAAATTATACAAATACTTCTTTGAAACATAAAAGGGGTTGTATCTAAGGAATATATATATTAACACTATGAATATTTATCCATTTTAGATGAAATACCCCATAAAACGGATAGGTTTGTAAGAAACACCATTGAGATTATAGACATGGTAATAATATTACAGAAAGAAATTAACCTATTTTAAGTAGTATATGATAGTCTCTATACATTATAAAATATTTTTCAGTATAGGAAAGAGTTAAAAATTTGATAATGTATTGATAAATAATTCTTAAATTATACATGTCATGAGTAAGAAAGATTTTTTGATTAAAAGGAAGAGATATTGATCAATATTTTTTATAAGATTGATAAAATTCTGTTTTTTTATGTTATTTTCTATTATGTGATATCATAAGTACATTTGAAATAATTTATTGAATGATATAAAATTTTGGATGTAACCCCTCAGTTAATATTCTTATTTAGTTTATAATATATTAGAATAAGAATATGTGGGTGAAAGTGTTAAATTTTTTAATTAGAAATAAAAATAATTTATTCAAAGAGAAAACTGTGAAAATATTTTATATTTTTATATTTTTTTAAACATGTTTCTCTTAATAAAAATCATATATGATATAAAAATTCATATGATTAATTATTTTGAATTATATTTTGAAAACACCCTAATGTAAATCTTACAAGATACTATTCTTATTGAAAAATTATTTATTTATTCAAATAATAAATATGAGGAATTTTTTTTAATGGTGTAACATACTAGGTCTGATATTTATGTTCATCTCTATTTATTAGTGGGTTTGGGATGTTTTTTAATATGTTGAGGGGCAATGAACACAACACGATCAACGTGTACTATCTTAAGGGTTGTATCGTAGGATGTTTCAAGTCACTAGGGGAGGAATATGAGATATCCCTATTTAAAAATGGTCTTGAGTGAATGCGCATGTCAATCATGCATCTCTTATTGGTGGGAATGGGTGCCTGAATGGTCGGTGGATGGTCCTAAACTACTGTATATCCTGACCAAGCAGGCATGTTTAGATTTTGTGGTATGAATTTTAAAAACCCTATTATCCACCAATAAGACACACTAAACTCCCTGTTTGGACTTGTGATGACCCTAGGGTTCAATGGGAGTAAAAGTGGGGATTTTTATCTATTGAATGTCATATTTATCTATAGTATTGATTATAACAACACCAGATTTTATTTTTGATCTCAGTGATTTTGCGTAATTATAGAATTTTCTATTTCTCTAATTGGATACTTATTATTCCTGGGATAGATCTACCTTTTTAGGTTCAGTTGATGATTTTAAAATATTGATTTCAATAATGAATTGAGGAATCATGATCCTATATTCATAATGCAGGGTTTTGGAGGATCATATCCTGATTGATGACATTATATCTTGGGATCCAGGATTTTTGGTTAATCATCATTTAAATTAGTTAGATCTTATTCATTCCTTACATGATTATACTTCCTTATTATATGATTAATGTTATTATTGTTCCTTTTACTATATTTACCAGAAATACTATCCAGAAGAAATGCATGTCACTATTTATTAAATAGGATAAAAAGGAACAGAGGGGACGGGTGGGGTCAAACAAAGGGACTTTCCATCATCTGTCAAATCACAGAGTTACAGATCATAATAAGACATATCATTCTCAAAATCAGAGTCGTCAGCAGTTTCCCATTCTAATTGGGACTTACCCTGATTGAGGATATAAAAAATATATGAGTTAAATTTTCCAGATAACATAGAATATCGAGTATACATAGTACGAGGCTTATTAGAATAGTCCTTCCTCCGCCTTCGCTTCGAGGAAGTAGGAGTGTAGTCAACAATCCTTGCTCCAAAAATGAGTGCATCATTGAAAGATGTAGGGCCACTGCCTTCCGCCTCCGAGATGTCACCCCACTTACCAGATATCCTAGAGGAACTCATGATATTCTATATCTTCTGATGACAATCTAGAGGGTCCACAGTGTTAGAATTCATCTCATTAGTCTCATCACATAGCAAACCTGCACCAAGACTATTAGAATTTTTTCCATTCCCAACTAATCTAGTGGGAGTAACTACATGACTATCCTTGGGTGCAGTATCCTTGTAAAAATCAGCCTGAGTAGTGGATGGACCACCCATCTAGGATTTAGAATTTACCCAAGTATTAGAGGGACCGTTGTTAGCTATCAACGGTGTTGAATCCACTATCATTCCCTTCCCTTTCTAAGATAGCTAATGTACTTCCACATAAGCCATCACAGTAGCCTTATTAGAAGATGTCTTGGAGTTATGATCAAGGGGCTGTGACAAACAATGGGTTTGGGTATTTTTAAATCTAAACCATGAGAGTCAGTTTAAGAAAATATTTAAATTAAATCCTAATTTTGGGTTTTAAATTTGTTTTTTGAAAATGGATTTTAGGATATCTTAAATTGGTTATATTTATGGATTATGCTTGGAATGATTATTTTGGTAAATTATTTTTATGAAATAAGATGGGTTTATTTGAATTAATTGGTAGATTATGAGAAATGGACAAAGATTATAGAGTATGAGTATATTGGATAGGTATTCCAGAACAACAGTAAGCTTAAAAACTTCATGTGAGTTATGGAATAGACAATATAAGAAATTCTGAACCTCTTAGGTGGGTGATGATCCATAGTTAGTGTATAATAGGATCCTAATAAGTAATAAATGTTTTATGTTTGTTTATTTTATAATTTATTCATTGAACTGTACTAATTAGTTATTAGCTACATATTAGTGGTGGAATTAAAAAGGTTTACTTTTTTGGGGAAATAATATATTATATCATTTCATCTACTACTGTGATTTTATCAATAATTTTGATAGGATAATTCTATTTTTAATGTGATAAAATATTTTTATGGAATTGGTGACATGTTTTGAAATGGCTATTTATTATATTCGATGAATGAGATTTAGGGAAATCCTATTGGGTATTAATACTCATCCAGAAAAACACATATTGGTGTGTATATTGATGTATTATGTCAATATATATGTAATTTAAAGGCTTAAATGTTATTGGATGATGTATATTACGAGATAATGTCTTGGTGGATGTGGTGATGTTTATTCGTGCATAAGATTGGGTGTTTAGTCTATTTTACTAGATTAGAATCAATGACTAGGTTATCATGTCCTGTCGAGACATGAGACTATTTTTTCTATTGTACATTATGTAGTTCCCAAAGGTTTTTATTTGTTTTCTTTTTTATCAATAAATTTCAAAATTTATATAATGGAGTGTTGGGTGATGGTGGAATAATTTACCAAATAGATAAAATAGAAGAAGTTGACACTGCTTTTAGGCGTAATGAATTGGGGAGTTGCTTTCCTTTGATACTCTACTGGAAAGATTCAAGATAACATCTATTAAATTTAATGGTTATAATGTTCTTCTTCGGAGAAATAAATTACCAGTGAATTTGAAGAAATTAACACCATCTAAGATATGTTCCAAATAATGTGTACAAGCTATCTACAAAATTGGGTGCTTAATAGTGAGAATAATATTTATGGAATTAATTATTGAAGGAGGTTCAAAGCCTAAAGAAAAGATTACATTTTTGTTAGAGAAATAATTCATGGATCATTATAAAAGGTGGATACAATATTTGGTAATTAAAATCACATGGATGAATGCTAAAACTAATTATTTTCTTAAGTTATAATATTGATGTATTGGTAATATAATGAAGTACCTAAAATTGATCATTGAATATACTGCAAAGTTCCTTGTGAACAAGTTTAAGATATTAAGAGTTATTTCAATAAATCCAAAAATGAATGGAATATTTTATGAGGAATCCTGAAGTGTTTATAGGCTTACTGATATTAATTAAATCATTTCTAGTGTTATTTTCTAAAATCTTGAGTTTTCATGTTTTAGTTGAAAAATTGACTAAGATTTGTTCTATAATCTGTGTGAGGTACCTCATAAAAACATTAGAGAATTTGTAAGACTTTTCAAAGCATAATAATAAAAGACTATAATTTTTTAATATAAATGATTCTCTAATACATTGGGAGATTTTTTAAGAATTTGTTAATTTTTTAAGAAAATTTATCTATCTATATGACCTTGATAAATATCGTAAGACATTAGATCAATCTAACATTTTTCGAAGGTCAGAATTAACCCTCTCATTTTATGACATTGTGAGTGCATGAATAAGAAATTAATGGAAATATTTTAAGGCTATTTTGTTTTCCAAATATTGGAAAAGTCATGAATTCACAGAAAACATTCCAAGACATTGTAGTAGGAGAAAAATTGGTAAGTCATGAAAATTCAAAGCCATGTGAAATGGGGTGTCACATATTTTTATAAAATTTTATTTTTTATTTGAACATTAAATAAAAATTTGTGATATTTTTTAATTAAATATTCTTAATGAAAATAATTATGATGATTTTGTAATAATAATCCAATGGATTAAATATAAAAAAAAATAAATTTTGATTTAAGATATTTTTCAAGTAATTAAATTGTGATAATGAAAATAAATATTTGGAAAATTTAAAATACATTTATTTGAAAATAAAAATGTTGATCAATGTTGATTGTTATATAAATAAAAAAAGATGATGCATCAAGAATTCCACATTAACTAAACTTTCATATATGAATTTTGATTTATGATGAATTAACTGTGAAATTGATCTTCATATATGTGGAAATGTAGATCAAAGAGGAATGATATTTTGAGAAAATAGATGGAGTAGAATTGAGAAACTAATAAAATAAATAATCCTAGAAATAGAAGTTTTTTGATTGCCTATATTTTCTTAATTAATAAAATCATCAAAAAATAAAATTGAGTTTCAATATTAATTATCATAATCTGCTCTTCATGAAGTGGAAGTGAAATACAGAGCATCATAATGTATATGAAATAAAAAACTCAAAATTGAATAAATTTTGAAATTAAGTTTTTCTAGAAAAAAAAATACTGATACTTATAATGTACTTTATTATTTTAAATATCTAAAAATGAACTATTATTGATTATGTGAAAGTGAAGAGGAATAAAAATTTTAGGTGATTGATGAACATTGTAGATTAATGCTGGAGTCTCTTCCCATTTCATAGAAGTACGCACACTACTGTTGAATAATCCATGATGAAAAATTATATTTGATATAAAAAATGTATTTTTATTTAATTATGGATGTTTATGTGATACATTGTGAAGTATAAAAAAGATTATTTTTACTGATTTAAAATTATTTTTACTCAGATGAAATAAAATAGAAAGTGTATTTATGGAATTACACTAATCACAAGCACTTATGAAAAATCGAATGTATGGTCATAGTATGATTAAATCCACATGAAAAAGTGAGTAAATAATTATAGATCATGGGATCACATCCACATATTTTAATTGATAATAATGAGTGGATAATCAATGTACAAGATTGTGGAATACTTTTTATTTTAAATATATAAAAAATATAACATCTGATTCAAAAAATATATAATATGAGAAGAGAATATATTAATGATTAGAAGAGAGACCTCTCTCTCAATTTGTAAAATATATATATATATAAAGTAATAATAAGGGGACTCAATATTATAATGATAATAAAAACTTTTGGGCATTAAATAATAATAGGAAATAAGAATAAAAAGAAGAAGATACTAATGCACATACATATTCCTATGAAACTCATTATCATAGAAGTTATAAAGAGAAAATTAAGAAGAATTGAGAAAGGTTGATGTGTAAGGAGTACTAAAGAGAATTAATTAGATGATAAAGTCCATAGATTTTATGTAAAGATATGACCGTAACAAGATTTTGGACATGATTTTTGATTTGAGATGAAAGAGATACTGAGTTGTATAATTATCCTCTTGAAGATCCAAAGGTAGTCAAAGTCCCTAATTGAGAATAAGAAGACCTATTAATTTTGATTTTGTAATATCATACATTGATTTATAGATACATTTATACTTTTTTAATGAAGGCTATAAAATCACTTCACTTTTGTAGTAAATTTATGATTTGGGTTAGGATAAAAACATCCAGAGTGTAGAATATGATACCTTCCCATACCCATTTAAATATGTGCTTGATATTAGTGGATAATCATTGTATCATATTATACGAAACAAAATTAGGACACACTCACCTATATTAGAGGAGAATATTCTAAAAAAAATTTACTCCTATTTTTTTTAATATTTAGTGGTGTGTGTATAGGGTTAATTAAAAAATTGACCCAATTATGTTTTAACTGACAACATTATTTTAGATACCAAAGGGGTAAAATATTAAAAGAAAAATTATTATTTTGTTAATACTAGAAACACGTTATTCATCCACTATCAGGTGTCTAAACAAGATCTTAAGGGAATTTTAATTGGTATCATAATTTTGTTTACTTTTCTTGGATGTAATTTTTTTATCTCCCTATTAGTTTCATATGAATATATAAATTTACTATTTGAAGAGTTTTTTAAAGACCCCTATATGGAGAATTCTATTTCAATTTCCATTTATAAAAATAATGACGTTTGACCCAAGACATAATAAAATTGGAACATGAAAAGGGTAAATAATATGAGGAATAATTTAAAATTGAAATATAAATCACTACTATATTAAAGAAAATTATAGTGGTATGTGCATATAAAAAAATATTAAGTATGATTCCTTTTATGAATCAAGGTCATGTTGTGTTGTATAAATGTTTAAAGACTTACATACTGATATATATTATAAAATTAAATATTATTTAATGAAAATTAAAATTTATGTTGTATTATATATATTTTTGTATATCATGGACCTATATAATGAGAAATAAAAGCTAAAATTAGAAGCTAATGAAATATAATATACATTATTTAAAAAGTTCAATAGATATAACACTCACACAAAACCTGTAAAATATAAGGAAGGATCCTTTTGACTTTTATATAAATAAATTTAATGGATTGATGAAGAATTATAGAGTGATATTTTTTAGAAAATGGTGTTATAGAAAGATAACAATGAAGTGATCCATGCTTTTGGAAAGATATGTCAAGTCTATATGAATGTAAAGGATTATTAGCTTGACATAAAATCAAAATAATGTGAGATATAGATAATTTCACAATATAAACAAGTAACATATATGATTATTAGATTCAAATGATTAAACAAGATTGTGAATAAAAGGTGAAATCAATTTAATAATATAAGAACTCAATGGATTTAAAAAGTATTATGATAAAGGTGAATTTGAGAAATTTTGAATTCACCCAAGTTGAATTCTCATAAGACAATGAATATAAGAGCAGATACCACACATTTTTTTGAAATGTGCATTTCCTCTAAAAAACCCAACATACAAGAAATAATATATTATGATCATCTAAAAATTTATCTATTACAAGATCTTGGAAAATGGTAACCCATGATCTAGCAAAATATACACGTACTGAGGTTGTTTTAACTAACATTGTAGGAAAAAGTTAAAAACTAGAAAGATGTGGTTGAAAAATCTTCTAGAATACATCCTCATCATCAGGGGAAAATATAATATTATCCAAATATAATATCTCTAAATGAAGCTCAAAATATCAATAATGTTTTTGAAAAATAGAAATCTCATAAATTTTGAAATATTACATCCAATGGCATGGGAAAGTTATTTTTTTATGTTTATAGTGTTTATGGAGATTTTAAAACTAGGATATATAGTGTTATAATTAATTTTCATCTTATTGTAATTATAAGAGGCTTGAATATAGGGGCCATAAAGATTATGTGAATAAGAAAACTGCGGAAACAATTTTAACTTCAAAGAAGAAGTAAAATCAATAAATAAAAAATACATTTTAATGGATTGATAATATCCATGATAAATTCAATATAAGTGGATATTATTATGAATAAATATGGTATCTATAAAAAAATACTAAAAAATATACTAATATAAAGATAAAAACATAACCAAAATGAATTAGGTTAAGTAGACAGGCAAGTTTTCTATGGTGTGTAAACAAAAGAAAAGAGTTGTGTAAATTACTACTAAGAATTTAGTGAAGAAATATGATATTGATGTCAAAACCAAGTGGATATTATTATACTATGTAACATAAGACCATATTATGGATCACTATAAAAATTTCTGGAATTTCAAAATATATTGGAGGAAGAAGGAGTTAAAAAGGAAAGAATCAGTCTAGGAAATAGACAACAGGATTGGTTTAGTGATTAAAATTCCTATTGAAGTGTTAGAAAAGGTACATACTATTAGTAACCCAAAATCTAATAGTATGTTTGAAAGGAAAAAACAATAAGGGAATATTTATACCAAATGCATGAGATGGTTACCTAAAAAATAATTTATTTAAAAATTAAGGGAATATAACAATGAATCTAAATACAGATGAATCAACTATAAAAAGGTGTCTTCATTTATGAAAAAGACCATACATAAACCTAAGAAGTGCTTTAAAAATTAGGAAACTGAGTTAAAAATGTTTATGAAACTTATGTTCCCTAAAAATAATGAAAGTGATATATATTCTAAATTCATGAATCGTATTACATCCAATAAGGAATATGAAAGGAAGAATAAATCCATGATACATAAATATGAACATATTTGGATTGAAAAAGAGAGAGCTATCATGGAGAGTTCTCAAAAAAACATAGATGGAATGACTAGATTATATAGGCTCAGAAATAAGTATCAACCATTTTTTTCACATTAAGTAGATAATGGAAACACACCTTATTATTATACTTGACTATTTATCATACTAAAATATATAACTGATTGAATATTTTTAATTGAAATTGAATTATTAAAAGTGATAAATTCATGAATATTTTAATCTTTATACAACTAGAAGATTCATCCATTAATGAAAATTTTAATTCATATCACGTTGTCTCATCATAATAAATTATTTTCAATAACTCATTTTGTATTTTACTAGAAGTTATATAATTATTTTTAGGATATTATCTCTAAAAAACCATCCATGATGAATTTTATAGAAGGTCATCCCTTAATGAAGAGATAATATAGTAAATCATATAATGTCTTAACACCAATTGATTAAATCTAGAATTCTGGGGAGTCATTTAAAAAAATAATGTTTGAGCTATGATTATCACTCTCTCATTATTATTTTTATTTAGGTTAAATCTATATATCAAGGGTGAGTTATTTTTTATAAAAGATGGGATGAAGATAAACATTAACTTGAATGGTTTTTATGTGTTTATTGAAGTTCCAGGTAGGTTCATTGAACATATTGAAAATATATTGGAATAGCCCCTAATAAATGAATTTCATTTAGTATCCAATTGTAGAAATGAGATGGAATTTTTTTTCATAAATTGGTCACTATTTGTTTATATACTAGGTTAAATCATACAGACATATAGTTGATTATTTTTTGACTAATTCCCAAGAAGAATGTGGTTCCACCCTTCTCTCGTGTGTAATTGATCGATTTTATAAAAAACTGTAAGAGTAAGAATGTGGAAAAATAAGAGGGAAGCATGTTTTTTACGTGAGGATTTTAATGGGATGTGGAAACCATCCCATGAACATATGTTGTTAATTAGGGGTAGATATAATTTCCCCTTTTCATTTATTATAAATAAGGGGTAGAAGGAAAACATGGAACTTGTGAAGAAATATTGACATGCATTCATGTGAGTCAGTTCAATGAAATTTAAAAACTAATAAAAAGGGGGATATTTAATTTCAAATAGGGTCAAAATGGTTTTAGTTATCATCAATAAGTATCAATATGTATGTCTCGGAGTGTTGGGTGATGGAGGATGAATCCAACCAATAAAGAACAGTGATGAAACTACCCATACTTTAATGGGTAAATAATTATGGAACTATTTTCCTTGAATACATCGCTAGATATGTTCAATATAATAGTTATTTAATGTTATTATTATAGATTCATACTTCATGGAATTCAAATAATTGTTTTTTTGGATAATGTATCACTATCTAAATCATGTTACAAATGATGTGAACTCGCCGACTTCTAAAATAGTTACTAAACAATTTGAATAAATGTTATTAATGAAAATATTGATTGCGGTTCAAAAAATAAAGTAAATATTATTGTTTGTTAATGAAACTATTGAAGGATCATTAACCAATGTAGATTATGAATTTATTTATTTGAATAACTTGGATAAAGGTTATAATTGATTGAGTTTGAAGATGGAATATTGATGCAAGGGAAATATATTTGTGTACTATGAATTGATAATTTAATATGATATAATGTTCCTTGGAAGAAAGATGAAGATGTTTGAAATAATTTTGATAATTATTAAAATTAATTGAAGTTATTCTGATGTGTTTGGTGGATTAAAAAGTTGAATCGATGAATTTATAGAGTAATTTGAAAAAGTCTATAATTTTATTTTTTGATATAAAATTTTAGTTAATTATTATTTCATATTCCTTTTGAGGTATTTTATAAGACTCTTTATGACATCTTAATACTCTTTGAAGATTCATAAGACACTATTGTAATTTCATAATGTTTTGGAAATTTTTTTAGTAATTTATTAGTTTTTATAGGACTTAATGTCTTTTCACAATACTCTTTGTACTATAAAAAACACGTTGATAAATCGTATAATGTTTCATAGTTTCCTAAAATTTGGAAAATACCAGAATTCTCCCTATTAGAATAATATTTTTTAAATATTCACATAAGAATTTTGTGGGAGTTTGAAAGGCCTTTTTAGTTTGCTAAAAATCAG
Organism: Viscum album; assembly: GCA_963277665.1. Lineage (NCBI taxonomy): Eukaryota > Viridiplantae > Streptophyta > Magnoliopsida > Santalales > Viscaceae > Viscum > Viscum album. Next base: position 621,186,285 of record OY728139.1, read on the forward strand.
AAAAGTCGGTGTTTCGTTGGAAACATCATAAGACCTTTTTGTTGGATGTAAATTAGTAAAGGAATTAAAATTGAATGACTTGTGAAATTGAGTGTCTACTATTTTTTTAAGAAATAATATGTTAGTATATTATTATAAAAAATATATGAATTTTAGAATTAAATACTATAAAGAAAAATAATTGTTATGATTCTGCAACTAAAATTCAATGGTATAAAGTCAAAAAATTAAATATTTATATTAAATATTTTCTAAGAAATAAATTGGCTATCAATGCTATAATTTTTTTATGTAGATTTATTTTAAAATATAAATGGGGATAAATGTTGAGTGTTTAATAAAAAATGAGTTTCTACGTGTATTTTTCATCCTTGAATAAAACATAAAAAATGAATTATGATATATACTGTAGTGACTGAGAAAATGATCATCATGTCTATTTAATAGAAGATCAATTATGAATAATATTTTGAGAAAATTGATGAAACATAATTGGGGAACTTCTCAAATAAATATTTATATAAATGAAATTCAATTGAGGCATGATATTTTTTTCAAATATTAAAACATCAAAAGTGAAATTATGGTTAATCATAAATTATAAAAATTCGATATTAGATTAGTTTAATTGAAGATCAAAATATGATAAATTATGAAGATAATTTAAATGTTGTACCCACAATGCTAAATACCATAGAAGTGGGGGGGGGAGGTAAATTATGGTGTGGAAGACTATAATACTCCCATGTTTGGATCATGTATCTTCATTAAAAAACAATATTCTATCTCATTATCGTAGTAATTTATGAGAATAAATGAATAAATTCATGAGATAATCTAATTTTACAAGGTTCACCTTTACCTAGGATATTCCATGGAGTATACTATTGAAATTCAATGATGTACCAAATCTATTATAGGAAAAAACTATTAAAAAGTTTTTATTGACTCAATAACCATCCTAGTTCACTACCAATCACATTTAGAAAATTCACTACTCTCTCAACTGATGTTTTCTCACTACCCCTCAATAATAATTTTCCATTGATTTCATGAAACAAGGTTTTTACCACAAATTTTTATGTCATGAAGCTCAAAATTCAACCATTTATAAATAAATATTTATTATATATTTTTTTATGAAATCTATTTTGGTTCATGAAACTTTCACTTTCATGGAACCTTTGTACATAATTAATGAAACTTCTATAACTTTCACATATATTTTTTGTTTGTCACATAACTCACCAATATTTTGAAACTTTTAATTTGTTCATGGAACTCACAAATTTCATGAAATGATTGTTTCTTCATAGAACTCACTTGGTAAAATATAAACAAGTATCATTACTTTATTCAACTGATGCTTGAGTCATTTATTCATGTATGAAATTCCTTTGTGTAACTCTTATATGATTTTAGAACCGTGATATTCTCTAGCTGATGGTAACTCTGAACAATGGATGTACAAGCATATTTATTGATAGAATTTACCCTTCATATAAATTTCTTCCCTGAAAATAAACTTATAAATGAATTTAATGTTTATATAAATATTAATGAATTGATTTATCCTCTAGAACATAACACACTTTCATCATGAACCCTGAATACTTGTTTTTCTATTTCTCACAACTTCATAGGTATCACACAACTCCAATTTTAAAAAAAAACATGGAGCTCTCAAGAAACAATTTACTTTGATAAATTTTGATGAGGTTTCCTTGAATATTAAATTTCATGAAACTATTTGAAACTTATTACACATTTCTCACAGTTTTTTAATTTGTGAAAAATTATTTCCTTTTCATAAAAATGAGTTTCCCTTTTTCTAAACAGTAAGACCCCAAAAATTTGGTAAACAATAAGAAATACCACCATAATATATGTTCAACATCTAATACACCTTCTCGAGCTTATATAAATCCATATTCAATCTTTTTCAATATAATATTTCAATAATCACATTGGGAATTTAAAATCTAAATTATTGACTAGCTTCATCAACAAACATAATAAACCCAAAAACATTTCAATTTCAACTTCTGGGATTTTTCTCAATAAGTCCCCCTTGTAATTTTTGAAAACCCTTAACCATTGTATAACACTATAATCCTTCTATTTCTATATTTTTTTTATTTTTTAACTTCCTTCTTTAACAATAATTTTTTCCTTTCAACTCTAGATAGCAATGAATGATTTACTCAACACATACTCTAGGATAGGAAATATTATTTTGATGAAAAAAATGAATAGAATGAAAATTTCATCAATGAGTCACTTCATTCATGAAGCCACATTTATAAAAACAATTCCTTTGTAATAGAACTATCTTATATTCTCTAAGAACAATGATGACACCCATCCATCACAAAAGAAAACTTAAATAATCTTTGAGAATAATGATGAAACTCAAGTACACTTATTCAACCCCACTCGGCAAAAAATTTCATCATGAGCAGATAAGGAAAACTATCATGACACGATTATTTAAAATAAAAATCTTTATACTTGTTAGTTTTTAAAATCCCATTGTTTCTCTACTCCAACTATAAATTTATCACCCTTTATCAATGAAACTAAAGGCCACTCATTTGTGGACTAAAACAATGTAAATTGAACATATGAACAGATAGATAATCAAAAACCGTGCCTTCAGGAGTGAGGGATCCATATTCACTCTTTTTAATTTTGAATAGTAAACTGGACTCTATGATCTAGTTGATGAAAATAAAATTCTATTTGTCAAAGTCCTTCATCACAACATCTGAAAACTATAGTTATTTTGGAACATAATCCAACTTCGCAATCTGATGATATACTTTATCCTTGATAAAATGATACTTTATTTTGATGTTCTTCATCCAGGAGTGATGTAAATGATTTTTTCAGAGATTTATAGAACTGGAATTATCAAAGTTGATTTCGAACAGAGACTTCACTTCCACTCCCTTGTTTTCAAGCAACTAATTTATCTATAGTAACTAAATGCATGATTGAGTATCTATAATATATTCATCTTCTGTGGTGCTTAGAGAAATTCAATATTGTTTTTTTATTATCCATGAAAAATAAAATACACCAAGATTTAATTCCCTACATGATGTTAAATTGTTATCATATGTTGAACTTGTCCAATCTTAAACCGTATACCCCAAAACACTTGATGATATTTCTAATCATAATAAAAACAAAAAATTACTATTCCGATGATATAATGATGAATTATATTGACTAAAATAAATTTTATTTCTTTATGATTACTTTAATACATTGATACCTGACATGTGGAAAAAAAATGTCTAGTCGTGTCACGGTTAATTACAATAGGCTTTCAATGATCAACCTATATTCAGTGACATTGCATGTTTTTCTTTCTTCGTCCCATGATAGATTCCTTTGGGTAGTGACTAAAATTTTTATATCCATGGAATTCCTTATTCTAAATCACATCACAAACTCTTTATCATATTCATAATAAGAAATAATTAATCAATTCCTTCTTGGCGTCAACTTTAAACTATAGAAAAACATCATCTCACCAATCAATGATATTTAAAACTCAAATTTCATAAATTCAATGAAAATTTTCCGTTGTTCATTATCTAATCCACAAAATATTACATCACTTACATACACCAAAACCATCATCATTTTATTACTATCATTTTTGATATGTGTATTTTAATAAACTCTAAAATTCTAGAAACCAAGATTCTTCAAATATTGATCATGTCATGAATACCACACTCTCAGTGCCTCTTTAGACCTATATAGAAGCTTGTTAAGTTGAAAAGCATTTTCCTAATATTCATGAATAATAAAACCATTGAACCATTCTATAGAAACATATTCCTTAATAACTCCATTTATAAATGATGATTTAATATCCCGCCTAAAAAAATTTAGCTTCCCTAACACTGTTATGCATATGAATAGGAGAACGGCCTCAATCCTTGAAATAAGAGAAATTTCCTTACTTATATTTATTCCCTCAAACTATGAGTATCCATTTCACGCATTACATGAATTTTTTAAATAATCGTTCTATATTCATTCAATTTGTTCCTAAACACCCATTTAGTCTTGGTTTCATTCTTATCAGCTAGCCATAAAAATTCTCCCTCATATGAATCTTTTTATTTTTATTAATATCTTAATATATCAATTGGACCAGATTGTTATCTCATAAAAATTATTCAAAACATTTTTGCTATACTTATGATAAGAAAGATATTTTCTATAGAGACTTCATTGTTTTTTTCTACACTGGATCAGAGTAATCCCATATTATGTCTAGTCTATCAATCTCAAATTTTTACTTTTTATTATGGGTAGATATAAGACTAAATTTAACCTTCACAACATATAATATTATTCTAAATCATATATATACTCTTTCCCCTTCTTATAAATATCATCCCTTCATCACTATCCTCATGATACTATTAAATATTTGTTTGAGGGTTCTAATCATTATACACTATGACAGCATTATATATATCCACAACCTTTCCCAACCACTTATTAATGTATTTATACACTTTTATATATTTTTAAATATCCATGAAATGTCTCATTATTTTCATTGAATTCAAAAATCCCATGTTTCTAATTATTTATAATGAAGCACTTGGTTTTGAAGACTCAAATGTACTGAATTTTTAGTTTCATTCCATACCACATCTTATACAGTGCCTTCATTTCATTCAGAAACAACAATTATCTATTAGAAATATAGACTAATTTAAAAAAAATCTTTCTAAAATTTATTTTCATATTATTTCTAAATAAGCATTGTTCTATCCATGTCGTAAATGATCTTGTTTCAATTTTTAACCCCAACATTTTACTGGGGTGTTATCACTTATTTGACTTGGTTCTTTATCCCATGAATATTGATATTATCTTCCACTTAGATATTTTTAATCTCCATACAATTTATTATAAATAAAACTTTATAATTTTCCATCCATGCATCATTTCAACATCTATATGGAATTTTTAATGAAACAAAATACCTAATAATTTTTAGTTATGATGAATATCCATGAAATTTTTTATAATCATCATAGATTATGACATACTATCTCCTATAATCAATGGATATTAGAGATATAGGTCCAAAAACATTATTATACACCAATTACGGAATTATTTTTACTTTATTTAATTTTAATTTTAATACTTTTTAGCTATCATCCATTATTGGAAAGCACCACACTTGTGTGTAAGATCACATGACATATTAGGGAGTTCTCAAGCCCCACCAATTTTCACCATATCATCAAAATACAGTTGTTTGAGTTGACCAAGACATTTGTTTAATAACCCTTTCTAGACTTCGATGGATAGAATTAAAATATATTCTTCTCTACTAATTAGGTATAGATCCCCTTTTGTTCCATTCCATTGCATCACTATTATACCATTTTCTATGTGAGGATATACATCTTATTTGTAATGTTTATAGTATTTCTTGAGATACAATGTTCCCTAACACTATGAAATTTGTGCCTGAGACCTTCAATGTCCAAGAAATCAGTGCATCTCATATATATTTCCCCCCAAACATGGATTTTCTTGAACTAAAAATTTCCAATCCTTTATCATTTCCAAATTTGGTAACAACTTACTTATAGTACATGATTCATATGAAAATATTATTATTTATCATCATATGAAATGTACATCCACTGTCATGAATATATACATGTGGTTAACTTAATAATTTTCCATCTTTTCACAAAACTAACACCTAATATGAGGTTAATTATCATGTTTCATATCTATATTACAATTTTCCAATAGGTTCTATAAATATTAGGAGTTTGATTCATACCCAAATAAATCTTTAACCTCAGAGTGGATTCTTATGGTATGGAAACAATTATTATTTCCATTTATTTTAGATCAATATCCACACTAGTTGTGTCATTATAATGAGTAATTTTCTTCTCCTATAAATTATTTGAAAATTTTTCTAGAACAAGGTACTATAATTTCTTTTTTTCTATCTCAATGGTTACCTATTTTTCTAATGTAATACTTGGACATAGAAGTATCTCATGATCTTCTACATTTTTTTCAAAGACCAAAAACATACTCTTCAATATCTTCAATACATTTGACTTGAATAGTCACCATGTTATTCTAACCATTTGTAACATTATCATATTATTCAAAATTTTTCTTTTATTTAATAAACTTATCTATAATCAATTGCATTACGAGCCTAAAATTTTCAATTTCTTCCTTAATCTCAAAATTTTCTATATCTTACCATTTCACATTTGTTTTGGAATCATGAATCATTCTATTTTATTTATTAATCTTGTCTATACAAACATATATTTCCCAATGAGAAGAATCCAATTCAACCTAGAGTTTAACTCTTCTTTACACTTATCGTACAAAATTTCCACTTTTTCCTTTTTTTGGTAATTTTATACAACCACTGCCATAGAATTTTCTTTAAATTCATTTCTATTTTATATTTCTTCTGACTAAATTTCATTTGAACAATCAATTTTTATGAAATAAGTTTCTTATACTTTAAGATATTTCTCTTAGGGATTTTCTTAAATTTCACATTGGTTGAGCACTTATATTTGGGAATTTCAATATCATCATAGTCGTGATCATGATACTTATTGGGACACTTTATTGTAATTTTCCCAAAATTTCCAAATTAAAATCATGTGAGTGTAATTTTTTGTTTAAAATTTAATTTTATCCATTTTATATTTGAGTATAGTAATTAAATGACTTCAACCACTTTATCTTCTTCCTATCTATCCTTTGTGGTGATATTTTTCAAGGCCTTGAATTCCAAATCTTTATACTTCCAATTTTTCACAACCTCATTATCATAACTTCACATATCATTTTCAAAAATAGTATTGTGAAAACTATCCAATGTCATATCCTTTGGATATTTATCATCAATCAACGAAACATTTGGATTGAATTGGGGTGGAAATATTCTCAAGATGTTTTTGACAATCTTCACACCATTTAGGATTTCTCCCAAATTGCACATGTCACCAATAATCACATTCACCTGATCAAAAAATATATTGATTGAGTCATTATATTGAATCATAATGTCCTCATTTGTGATCTATAGAGATTTCAACTTAGCTTATTGAACTTCTAAATCTCCTTATTAGTTATTCAGTAACTTTGCCTACATGGATTTGAGTATTTACATGATATTACTTAAGGTATAAAGGTACACATTGGAAGATTATAGACTAGGGATTTAAATTTTTTTGATCACTTGAGTGATGTAATTTCATCATATCTAGTGATCTAAGCCTCATTTTATGTGTGAGGAACTCATATGAATATTTCAAATCATAATAAATAATTAAAAAAGTACCTTTTTTGAATCATTGTCATATTCATCTATCCCAAATTACTAGCGAACATTACTTGAAGGATCCAAGATCAAACTTCTCCAAATCATCCAAACATACTTCAAGAATCCAAGAGGATATAGATCATTTAATTCTAGGTGAAAGGGAGGAGCTTGAATGATTTCCTCTATGTCAGGATGATCAACACAATCCAATCATTTTGATAAGTAAAAAGATCAATACTCAAATGACTGGAAGAAAGGTTTGTCTCTATTAAATGCATAAAAGAAGATAAAGCTGATCTCAAATTCATGGGTATGAATAGTTCTTATGAATATACTCCCCTGCTTCTTACATAGCGAAAGATAATTACCTAGAAGGAGTAACCCAACCCCTTATAAGTAACATCCACTAAATAAGCAATAAAAGATACATTATATTGAACTAAATATGTCATAATTTCATTTTCATTTTCATCACTTACATTTAATATATTTATTAAATATATAACATGAAAAAAATATGAAATTAAATCAACTCATAATTCTCACAATAATAAATGAACCATCATTATTAAAAGATTATTCATTCGTATAATATTTTTCCATATAATTACATAAATACTTATAAATAATTTTAATAAATAAATTCAGAATAATTATTTTATACTCGTATGAAAATGAATATATTTATTAATTTGTGATCATTGATATATAGACAACACTAAGACCCCATGGTGGGGCCCAGTATTTCATGTCACATATTCACCAAAATAGTGTAGAATCTTGAAAAAAATATTGCATTTGACTTTTTAGGACCATATATCAATAGCATTGAATACCATTCACAGAGCAAGAGAGGATTTTTTTCAACACATCAAGGCCCCTAAAGAGATATTTAATTGTCCTAGTAATATAAAAAAACCTATAAATAGACAGCGTGTAATATAATCTCTTTACCATGCGATATCTCATAAAGTATGATGCAGAAATTGTATCATCATCTATTCTTGATTTATTATTTTTTATCTAACTGGATAAACATACCTTTAACTACCATGGAAATGGATTTAATGAAGGTACTTCCAAGATTATCAACTTGGATCAATACATCACTTCCTCAACTTATAAGAGATAAATTATATCTTGATCATTCTACTATTTTCATACCACCAATTGCAAACTGCACAGAAGATACCTCTCCATGAATTCTATGTCATGGTTTTCAAATTTCATAAAAGTAATTGATCAAATTGATCAAATTGATAATGATATCAAGTCAGTAAACCAACACATATGTTCATTTAGAGGAAAAACCAAGTACATATTAAACATGTTATGTTCAGATTGGATAGTATTTCCTCCTGATCTCACCTACTAAAGATCACCAAGTTAAAATTTAATGAGAAAAAAAAACTCAATTCTTATTATCCACCAACACTTGATAGTCCAACATTAACTATGTCTTATCAGTATAATGTTTCTAGAAGATAAGAAATTTGTTTAATATCAATTTCATTATATCTTTAGGTTTTCATTATAGCATGGGAACTGCTATAACATTTTTAGAAGACAATTAATCTATGGAAATTACTATAAATATAAGGGATACAGAAGTATCAACATTTTTCTAGTAAGATAAACACATGCATATAGCAAACTATATACATTTAATGGTAATAAAAGTACATATATAATTTGGGGCTTGGGAACACACTTTAAAGACTCTAACTTTTACTAGATCCAACAGTAAAAATCCTTGTTTGATATCACATGATCAAATCATGTTTATGATGAGTTATGGATTTAGTCACATGCCTTACATTTTTTCATTAAATGGAAATTATACTACCTAAAACATACTTCCTTGAGTAATAATTCATAATAGATGATATACTCGCGTATATTCCTTTTTTCCACTATCAAAACATGATATATTGGATAGTACAAATAGTTGAATTATCATATTTTATATTATGATAAAACATTACTTACTTGATTTTATTTGATTATCTGGACCAAATCAATGTGTATTATATACGAAATATTTTACTACAATTGAGGCCTCAATGCACTTGGTATTTGTAGAAATCTATACCACTATATTGAATTATCTTTTTTAGATCATTACCTGAGAATATCCATTATATTAGATCATATTGATCTATTTAAAGACAAGTTTGTGTCCCCTTATAACTAGTATCCCATCCTCTCCACATACCAGTTACAAATAATTTGTACATAATCGTGTAAAATTAGATCATTATGAATATTTCCTTTCTAGTTATCCTATATATAATTTATATTTTCCAACCATAAAGATTATGTTGAAAACATCATTTCTTGTACATATCATTTTATATGTGATTGATCCATCATATAAGCTTATGTAATTTATATCCCCATTTTAATATCTCCTATGTCCCGTACATGTATTCATGGAAAAGTTATTCCATGGGACATTGGTAAAAAAAATTCTCTTGGATTGTTCCTACTTTTATTTTTCAATACCTTGTCAATGTATATACTATTTAATAGTATATGTGACCATTAGATATTCCCCAGTAGATCATATCCACTAAAATTTAGGATCATATATTAATTAAATCTACGAAGAGTTATACTAATCTTGGTCTTAACTAACTACAAGAGTAATAGTTGTCTTCTATATGTTACCATACATATTTTACTTAAAAATAGTGGTGTTCCCACTAACATCTTATACACACAGAAAAAATTCATCCCAAATGAATATTTTGTTAACTTGTTTCTTAATTTAATCCTAAACAAGATTCTATTAACCTTTACCCAATATTGGAATTATATGGTGTCTCCATCCCTTTCTGGTTACATCATAGAGAAACTTTCTATGATTGGTGATAATGATATCCAATGAATGGTAAAAAAATAATTGATAATAGTTATTAAATGTAAAATCCAAATGGATTTATTCATAACAACATGGTATTTCTAATCGAGCCTCATTGATACCATTCTTGTACCATCCATGTATGTTTTCATTTGAATACCTATCGTAGTATTCAATAAAAATATGCCCCTATAATTAGATACATGAAATCAATTATTTATTTTTTTAATTAATATTTTATAAACTTATTTGATTTATATATTCTAATTACTTTTAGGATCCATTATTCTCAAATAATAATGTATCACTATCCATGGTGAATACAAAACTATTACCATAGTTTTATCCTTACTATACAGAATGTGTCTTTAGATCATTTCATTCTACATGATATTATATAATTTGTTACTATGTAATCTACATATACATCCTTTTCATTGAATGAAAACAAGTTAATATTACTCCCACTATCTTGAATAGAGATATTCACCCTTTTATAAAAATATATTTCAGCACTTGACTATAAATTTTCTATCCCATGGTTTTATATAGTATCCTTAGAAAATATTAGGATGAGTAATATAGATGCACATTGTGTTTTTGTTGATGAAAATTTGTATATATCCTTATAAAAACAATTTGCATATAAACACATTTTAATTGGAAATAATTGACTAATATCACACTATAACTCATATGTTATCATTTGTTAATTAGAGAAAACATATGATTATGGGATAACACTATCATTAGTTATACATGTCTTGAAATATAATGGAATTGTTTTGAAGGGAAATAAATTTTAACATTAATTATCCTTCTAAATATATCATGAATCTAAAGTGTTTAAGGATATGTGCATTTTGAAATTACCCAATGATATATAATATTTATCAATGTTAAAATGTAAGACTAATCATCAATCCTACTTTTTATCATCATAGTTTAGATGTGGATAAGGTAATTTTTGTTTAAGAATTACTCCATGCTACAATATATTGATCAAATCATTCTTTTTCAATATATTATTCATCACACCAACATGAAGAAACTCAAATATTTGGACCATGTGTATACCATACATCAATTTTTCCTTCCTTAAACTATCTTTATATAATATTATTATGAATATTTACCACTAGATTACTCTTGAAATAGTTTACATTCTAGAGATATACTATTTTCAAAAGAATTGCGGCAAACCTTTATTTCTAAATGTTTTTTTACAAAATTAAATATATTTGTTTTTCCATAATACCAAAGTAATTTTACTCTAATGTGTATAAAACCATAATTATTATAAACATAAAAAAAATTTCTTGATAAAAAATTATTTTTCCATAATTAGGTATCACTATGCCCTACATTTTATATTCATGAGTTTTTAACAATGATTAAGGCATAATTTTCCATTTTCTGGGATATAAGACACCACAAAAAACATTCATTCCATAAATGGAATAATGTATATTTATGTCCAATGGACAATTGATAATAAATATCTTTTGATACATAAAAAAATTTCAATTCAAATAAATAAAATTTGGAATATATAAGTTGCTTACATATCACTATTGACTAGGAAACACCCATTCATAGCCACTTGGAAAATACATATTACTTCTTGAAATGTTTAATTTCATACATGGTTACAATAATCAAATAAATATATGTGAATTTAATATTGTATTTAATAACCAAAAAGTATAACAAAAACATTATTTACAATTGATGAATATACCTAAAGAATAAGTGACTACTTGCTTGTTCTATTTTATTTAAACTTCTATAGATTTATCTATTGGAATGAAATTAACCTTTGGTATTATGTATTTCCTCATTTTATTAGAGGATATTACAAAGTTTTCTACCACATCACACTTTCAATTGACCTTTTTCCTTATATTCCATCATGTTCACCATAAGAACTAATGATTAAACATTCTTTATATTCTTATTTACATGGAGAACATTATCCAAACGGTAATAAAGCATCACATCGTTAGAGATGAGACAACATGTGAAAACATCCATGTCTGATGTTGAATCCAAAAATTACAATTAACATTGATGTTTTAATTATTAAAAAACTATCATATGGGTCATATATGAGTCTCTTGTAAGAATTCTCACACCCCACTTCACGAGGTAGCTCAACAAATTGAGGGGACACGATCACCTTTAATTTATTATTTCATAATAATTTTCACAAGGTCTTATACTATTATTTGGAAACTCACGTAGATAAGAACATTGAATTTGTACAAAATTAATCACAATATACTTTTGGTATTACTTTCCATTTAATTTAAAAATAAAATCTATTAGATTAGTACTTTTCTCTTGATTAGACATTACCAATTAATTTAATCATCAAATGTCTCCTTGTATTTTATGTAATTCTAGTATCCCTCACCACTAAAAATAGAATACTCTATTGCTTGAGTTATATAGTGGAAATAATCAATGAAAAATCTCCTCATAGTCTAGAATATATTTATATTGCATAACTTGGAGAGTTTTGAGGTAAACACTTAACTAGAAACTGCATTAACTCATGTCTTCATGATCTGTTGACTAAAGTCCCAACTTCTAAATTCATAAACATGATTTAATTAATATTTTACTCAAAATATTAAAGGAGATAGCTTTGGATACTTATTTACTTCAAAAATTAATTTAGTGAACCCACATATCACATAATAACTCACTCGTAGAAGGAGACACATCCAACATTGGCTTAAGATCACCCTATACACCAAATTTAGTTCAAATTTGAGAAATAGATGACATTCCTGAAATAATAATTTTTAATGGGTTTTTAATATTTTCAAAAAAATATAATAATTTTACATTAAATATTTTTATACTATGTTGTATCACTCAAAATTGAACATGTATTAATAGACTAAATTAATCATATCTTTATTCATTTTCCTATTTACCATTTTATGTGTTTCTCATAGACATGAAAATGTATAAAATAATAATAAAATCCATAAATGAAGTAAAATTACTTGAATGGCCTTGGGAATATAATGTTGTTTGATACATTTAAACCCAACGAATAAGGATTGACCTAGGGACATCATACATGAGTCGAATTGTGATTTGTATCATAGTGCATTCCCCAATAGAGTGTTTCATTGTCTTGTCTAGGGTTTTTTCTCATATTTTCATGGTCCATGACTTAAATCTCCATTTTCAATAATAAATATACACTCATATACAAGATAGTGGGTATTAGGGAGTGAAATATACATATGAATATGAATGGAGGTTCATACCATTTACATACTGAATAAAAATAGTCAATGCATATATCATTATTAAAACAATTAAAATAATACAAGCATTACATACATGTCATTAATATTACAATAAAAAAACCATTACATGAAAGGGGTTGGTCAATGATCAAGTCCAGTTGATATGTTATAGCATCTCATCTTTTTATAACATAAACTTTCATTACATGACACAAAACTGAGGATCGTTAAGGTTTAGGGTCTTGGAAACAAGGATCATAATACATAAAAAAACATAAAACATTCTTCTTAAACACTTGAAAGGCTTCTCCTTTAGTTCATATTATGTTCATTATGCATCTCATAACTTGGGGACATACATAAAAAGAAAGGGTGAGCAGAAGGCCCAGTAAGGGAAATAAGAGAAACATTTTACATGTGAACTTGAGATACTTCACCAAGGACATGAAAAGAACATTAAGGCATGAGAAATAAATCATGAGATACATCATAATAAAAATAACATTTTTCATAACTTGAAGATGTGGCTGCAACATTTAATATTGACAATCGTTTCATTTCACCAAGGTCCATCCCCAAGGTGTCGTTAAAAATTACCAAGGTTATTCACCAAGGCGTCGTTAAAATGGTCATCTCTAGAGATTAAGTCTTTACCCAATGCATTGGAGCGCTATCAGGGCTCACCCTTAAATTTTCCTTTATTTTCTTGTGATCCACGTAAATAATCATCAAACATTTCATAAATAACCCATATAGCATAAAATAAATGGGTTTCATTTCATAATCATAACGTTTTAAAAACTGCTTTAAAGACATGATCTTTACCTTACTTTAAACCCACGGAAAGGGAAAGCGGGTATCATGTATGTAAATCCCAGAATTTAAAATAGAACATTTTTATATATATGTGAATACCCCTTTAGGAATAGGAGATTTGAGTATTCACTTTGTAACATAAAATAATTTTGAGAAAAGAGAGGCATTTTGAGACGAAAATTCTGCATCATAACGGCTATGTTACACGGTTTTAGAAAACTTTGAAAAGAGAGGGGACATGGGTCGAACAATCATAATTGACCCATAAAACAGTAGAGGGACAGAATAAGAATTATATATGGACAGGGTGATGCAATTTTAAGGTCATACCATTTGAAATGAAAAACATGGAAGGAAGACAAAAATTTGATTTCTCTTATGAAAATTCGGCAGCCTAACGGCGTCACTTAAACTTCAACAAAAATGAATTGAACAGATCAAATAGGGTATCTAAACATATGATAATAAAAGATCAGTATGATAGATATAGAGATCATACCCCAAGATAATAATGGAACTTGAAAGATTTGACATGGAAATCGAACTTGAAAAAATGAGAAGGGTGAAAGAATCACTTAAACATTCGGCAGCCTAACGGCGTCACTTAAACTTTCATAAAACGAAATGATGAGAGTAAGAGGGGATATCTCATCATATAAACATGAGTGGGGTAGTAAGAGGAATATAAAATAACATCCTCTCACATAAGAACATGGAGTATAAAAGGAATGACATAAAAGAGATTACATTAAAAGAAAGAGAGGGGTCAGATCCCTTACCTTAAAACGTGACTCTTGAAACTCAATGTTTTGGACCTTGAGGGCTTGGGGGAACCTTTGGAGGAATCCTTCGGAGGTAAGGAGACTAGAAATTCGTTGGGGGAGAGTTGGGAGTGGAAACTAAAGGAGTAAAGGGTGGGTATTTATAGGGAAAGTGAGGGGACAAGGCATTAATGGCCAAGGGACACCTCACTAGTTGTTTTGGCAAAACCATGGGCTTGCCCATGGTATTTTCCCATGGTATTGGCCACTTGGGACACCTCACACCTTATCTTAATATTCATAATTCGACCATATTGAATATATACTTAATACCTCATTTAATGATGTCATTAAACACCCGTAACTTAAAAACTATATTTTTCACTATTCATTGAAAATTCAACTTTCTCAGATTAATCTCAAAATTTCACCTTAACCAAATATCGATGCTCTAAATACATTTATGAACTCCATTTTATAAAAATAATTTTCTAAATAATTTTAATTTTATTTATAAATAAAAACACTATTCATCGAAAATTCGTTTTTTTCAGAAAAATCCCCAAAAATTACCATAACATAATATCGATGCTCTGAGTTCAAAAATAAACTCATTTTTATAAAAATAATTTTCTAATTATTTTTAATTAAATTTTTAATTTAAAAACACTATTCATCTGAAAAAACTAATACTTGACTAATAATTTATGAAACCGTTATTTACCAATTTTATTGAATCACATTACTTAATCTAGGTGTCTGAAGTATATTAAAACTTTCTTTGAGTGAAATTACTAATCCATTTGGTCACAGTAATATCCTAAGCGTAAAATCACTATTCATAATTTACTATTCATCAAAAATTAAGTTAATCTTATTAGACTCCAAATTCCTTAATTAACACTTTTGTAGAAGACCATTTTTTGAAAATCATTTCACATCATTAGTTATTTAGGGTTTACATAAATATTTTAAAATATCCTTTTTTCAAAATTCATCAATAAAATACATTCTAAAATTATCTAGACATTTGAAATTTCACAAACATCACTAAAGGAAGAAATCTCAATTTATTCACCCGAAAGGATTACACAAGGAAGCTAGGGTCTCGTCACATAGCCCCTTATAACACCGGCATAAGACCTAAGTGTAAGGTGTTCTATGGTGAGAGAATCTGAGGGAGGATCTGATAACATTGCCCTAGTAGTAATCTCTACTAACTTGAACTTCTCCCGTAGGAGTTTCCGTTCAAGCTTGACATGCTGGAGTTCGGCTTGGGCTTGGTCCAAAGCGAAGCCCACAGATGATACCTCCTTCCCAAGCTCTGACAAGTGGGCTTCATAAGGGTCGAGTCTACTGGATGAATCCATCGACTCCTCTTTCTGCATTAACCGTTAACATCTTATTAAATCATTAAGAGTAAGTTAATATACTACTCAAAAAGATTGGGTCGTTACATTCTTCCCCCCTTAAGAAATTTCGTCCCCGAAATTTATACTTGAGGCCTAGTCGAAAAGGTGAGGGTACTTTTGCTTCATTGTTTCCTCCGGCTCCCAAGTCGCCTCTTCATATTTATGATTCCTCCACAACACTTTCACAGGGTGGGTATTCTTGTTTCGTAGTACCTTGTCTCTACGGTCCAAGATCTCCACGGGCTGCTCCTCGTAAGACAGGTCATGTTCCAGTTGTACCACCTCTGGGTTCAGTATATGCGAAGGGTCGGGTATGTACTTCCTCAAGAGAGATACATGGAAGACATCATGAACTTGCGCTAGGTTCGGTGGAAGTGCTAGACGATAGGCCACTGCCCCTATGCGATCAAGGATTTCATAGGGGCCAATGTACCTAGGGCTGAGCTTCCCTTTCTTCCCAAACCGCATGACTCTCTTCCATGGAGAAATTCGAAGGAAGACTTTGTCACCAACACCAAACTCCAAGTCCCTTCTACGATTGTCAGCATAGCTCTTCTGCCGACTCTGAGCAGCCTTTATGTGTTGTTGGATGGCATGAACCTGTTCCGTCATCTCTTGCACGAGATCAGGCCCAAGAAGCTTCCTCTCACCAGTTTCATCCCAACAAGTAGGAGTTCTACACCGCTTTCTATATAGAGCTTCATAGGGTGCCATCTGAATACTCGAATGGAAGCTGTTGTTATAGGAGAACTCAACTAATGGGAGGTGTTGATCCCATCCACCTTTAAATTCCATTGAGCATAATCTCAACATGTCTTCGAGTGTCTGAATAGTCCTTTCAGATTGGAAATCAGTTTGCAGATGATAGGCCGTACTAAAATTCAATTCAGTATTCAGAGCATGTTGAAGACTTCTCCAGAATTTTGATGTCTTGGTGAGACGGTCCACAATAACCCACATCGCATTGTTTCCTTTGGATGTTTTCGGGAGACCAGTTACAAATTCCATAGTTATATTATCCCACTTCCATACTGGTATGGGTAGTGGTTGTAATACCCCCTTAGGAAGTTGTCTTTCTGCCTTTACTTGCTGACACACCAGGCACCTTGTAGTGTAATCAGCAATCTCCCTCTTCATGTTATCCCACCAATAATGATCACGAAGGTCTCTATACATCTTAGTGCTTCCCGGATGTATAGAGAAAGTAGAGCTATGAGCTTCATCCATCAGTTCTTTCTTTATCTCCGGAATAGATGGGACACATAGTCATGTACGAAATTTCAATACACCTTCTTGATCAATATTGAAATCAGGGAACTTCCCATCTTTTATAGCCTCCAACTTCTCCTGCAGCAAAGGATCTTCTTTTTGAGCCTTCTTGATCTTCTCTAGTAATGAAGGTTGAGAAATCATTTGGGATAGGGTTGATGATGTCCCTTTCCTTATAATTCCCATGTCCAGTTTTACTAGATCTTTAATCAAGGGATCTCCTAAGATTCTCATTGTTGCCAAAACAATAGGATCTTTCCTACTTAATGCATCCGCGACTTTGTTTGCTCTTCCCGGGTGATAATGAATTTAACAATCATAGTCTTTAATAAGCTCCAACAATCTCCTTTGTCTCATGTTCAATTCTTTCTGTGTGAAAATATACTTTAGACTTTGGTGGTCAGTGTATATATAACATTTCTCCCCATAAAGATAGTGCCTCCATATCTTTAGAGAAAAAACAACTGCCACCAGCTCTAGATCATGTGTAGGATAATTCTGCTCATGAATCTTCAACTGTCGAGATGCATAAGCAATTACCTTGTCATTTTGCATGAGGACGCACCCAAGCCCTTTCAGAGAGGCATCGCTAAAAATAACGAACCCTTCTCCGATAGAGGGTAGTGTTAACACAGGTGCAGTAACCAATCTCTTCTTTAGTTCTTGGAACCTTTCCTCGCATTCCTTTGTCCAGATGAACTTAACCCATTTTCGAGTCAACTTGGTTAGTGGATTAGAAAGCCGTGAAAAGTTTTTCACAAACCTCCTATAATATCCCGCTAAACCAAGGAAACTACGAATCTCAGTTACTGTTGTGGGTTGAGGCCAATCCTCCACAACCATTGTCTTTGCAGGGTCAACCGAGATTCCTTCATTGGTTACGATGTGCCCCAAGAAAGCCACCTGTTGTAACCAAAACTCACACTTGCTGAACTTCTCAAAGAGTCTCTCCTTCCGCAGAGTTTTCAATATAACCCTTAGATGATCTTCATGATCCTCATGACTTTTTGAATATATCAAAATATCATCAATAAAAACTACCACAAAGTTATCAAGGTAGTCCTTAAAGACTTTATTCATCAAATCCATGAAAATAGCAGGAACATTAGTCAAGCCGAAGGGCATAACAGTAAACTCATAATGCCCATATCTTGATCGGAAGGAAGTCTTTGGAATATCTTCCTTCTTCACCCTCAGTTGATGATAACCAGATCGAAGGTCAATCTTAGAGAATAATTGAGCCCCACGAAGTTAGTCAAATAAATCATCAATTCCTGGAAGATGATATCTGTTCTTCACTGTGATCCCGTTCAGTTCTCTATAATCGATGCATAGCTGCATTGATCCATCCTTCTTCTTCACAAAGAGAACTGCTGCTCCCCAAGGAGACACACTCGGTCGGATAAACCCCTTCTCCAACAAGTCTTGGAGTTTTTTCTTTAACTCTTCTAGCTCCACATTTTCCATTCTATACGGAGTCTTTGATATCGGTTGAGACCCAGGTACGAGTTCAATGGAGAAATCTACCTCTCTTTCTGGGGGAGGTCCAGGTAACACCTAAGGAAATACATCCATGTATTCCTGAACAATCAGAACATATTCTATTTGTATGCTCCCTTTTCCTTCTTCATCATCACTGATTAACTCCATAAAGAATGCTATAGGAGGTGCTTCTAGATAGGGATCAGTTCGGGATATCTCTCCTTGGAAGATAACTGTAGGTCGTTCATTCAAGACTACTGAGATTTCCTTACTTCTGCATTTGATCATAGCATTATACTTTGAGAGCCAGTCCATCCCTAGTATAATGTCGAATTCCATCATGGGAATGACTACTAGATTTGCGATAAGATTGTGCTCACCAAAGTAAACACTAGAGTCTCTAAATACTGTTGATGCAAGGATAATCCCACTTGGAGTCTTGACAGACAACTCTACCTCTAGCAGTTCGGGGATTCATTCAATATTCCTTGCAAACTTGGAGGAAATAAAGGAATGCGTAGAACCAGAATCAAATAAAGTACTTGCTAGTTTTGAGAGGACAACAAGAGTACCCGCTACCACATCGTTTGGGACTTCAACTTCAGCTGTTGTGATAGCGAAAGCACGACCTTTCTCTCTTGGCCTCTGCTGAGGTTGGTGGTGATTCCCCTCCACCGCCCTCGGATTTGGACATTGGTTAGCAAAGTGCCCAAGCTGTCCACACTTGAAGCATGTGACTTTTGGTAGGGCCAGAACCATCTTTCCTCTGTCGTTAGTGTTGGGAAGTTGAGGCTTCACCTCACTATGACAATTCTGAGCAATTTTGCCTCCTCTTCCATACTTGTAGCACTTTCCGCTTCCGTTCAAGCAGTTCCCCAGATGATTCTTCCCACATTTATTGCATGTGGTAAGTTTCATTTGCTTTCCACCTCTTCCCTGATCAAAAGACTTCCCTAAACTGGGCTCCAACGATCTCTTCTTTTCATTTGGTTTATGAGACCACTGTGTCTCACCAAACTCCAGCTCGACTTTCATAGCACTTCGAACTATTTCTTCATAGCTATCATAGTCTCTGTTGGCTAGATTCTTTCGCAGATGAGGTCGTAGTCCACCAAAGAATCTATCAACCTTACCATTAGGGTCCATGAAAAAGCTTGAGGTATAACGGGAAAGCCTTGTGAAGTTCATCACATAGCTTCCGACAGATTCGTTCTCCTTCTACTTCAGCTCGAGAAACTCTTTCTCCATTCTCGTTCTCATAGAACGAGGGAAATACTTGTTAAGGAAAATTCCCCAAAATTCTTCCCACTCCATAGCTTCTATCTCTCCTCATGGCTTCGTGTTTTTGATCAGTGACCACCACTGATCAGCTTCTCCCTCTAGGCGGTAAACAGCAAGGGTGACTTTTTCTTGTTCCGAACAATGAAGTACAGAAAAGATCTTTTCAATGGAGTTTATCCATTGTTCCGCAACCAATGGGTCAGTAGATCCACTGAATGTTGGCGGTCGTTGACGCATGAAGGACTCAACAGAGTGTTGTTCCCTTCGTGGTGAGGTCGGCCTCTCATCTTGATTCAAGTTATTACTCATAACTTGGGTCAGTTGGTTCATCATTCGCATGAATGTTTCCATTCCGGCTTCCATCGGAGGGCCGTCAGCACATGGTGCATTGCGGTCACCATCGGCATGGTTCCTCCTATTGCCCTCCACTTTCTAAAAGAATAAAACCTTAGTAAGAAACTTATTTCATTTATGAATCTTTTAACTAAGACTTCATGCTTAGAAAATTACACTTTTCTATAATTCCTTCATAATGATTCATAAAAAGTTTGTGATTAACCAAACATATCCCCCGGGAGTGTCATAACCAAGAGTGCAGCAAGGCCCGTTATCATGCACCAGTTCCCGTTCGAGTCTAGCTCAAAGCGGTGTTTTTGGGTTTTACCCCTATGTACATCTGTGCCAGAGTCGCCTCTACCTGCTCGTATCCAGACAGGGATGTATTTGTTTGATAAACCACTTACTCAATACTTACCAAAATACCAGGAAGTTTTCCTATATTTAAACATTTCTATAGGCTTCTTCCTAAAGTTTTTATATCATAATTTCCACAAATAACTAAACCATCCTTTGATACCAACTATAGAATCCCGTCTTTTTATAACATAAACTTTCATTACATTACACAAAACTGAGGATCGTTAAGGTTTAGTGTCTTGGAAACAAGGATCATAATACATAAAAAAAACATAAAACATTCTTCTTAAACACTTGAAAGGCTTATCCATTAGTTCATCCTATGTTCATTATGCATCTCATAACCTGGGGACATACATCAAAAGAAAGGGTGAGCAGAAGGCCCAGTAAGGGAAACAAGAGAAACATTTTACATGTGAACTTGAGATACTTCACCAAGGATATGAAAAGAACATTAAGGAATGAGAAATAAATCATGAGATACATCATAATAAAAATAACATTTTTCATAACTTGAAGATGTGGCTGCAACATTTAATATTGGAAATCGTTTCGTTTCACCAAGGTCCATCCCCATGGTGTCGTTAAAAATTACCAAGGTTATTCACCAAGGCGTCGTTAAAATGGTCATCTCTAGAGATTAAGTATTTACCCAATGCATTGGAGCGCTATCAGGGCGCACCCTTAAATTTGCCTTTATTTTCATGTGAGCCACATATATCATCATCAAACATTTCATAAATAACCCATATATCATAAAATAAATGGGTTTCATTTCATAATCATAACGTTTTAAAAACTGCTTTAAAGACATGATCTTTACGTTACATTAAACCCACGGAAAGGGAAAGCGGGTATCATGTATGTAAATCCCATAATTTAAAATAAAACATTTTTATATATATGTGAATACCCCTTTAGGAATAGGAGCTTTGAGTATTCACTTTGTAACATAAAATAATTTTGAGAAAAGAGAGGCATTTTGAGACGAAAATTCTGCAGCATAACGGCTATGTTACACGGTTTTAGAAAACTTTGAAAAGAGAGGGGACATGGGTCGAACAATCATAATTGACCCATAAAACAGTATAGGGACAGAATAAGAAGTATATATGGACATGGTGATGCAATTTTAAGGTCATACCATTTGAAATGAAAAACATGGAAGCAAGACACAAATTTGATTTCTCTTATGAAAATTCGGCAGCCTAACGGCGTCACTTAAACTTCAACAAAAATGAATTGAACAGATCAAATAGGTTATCTCATCATATGATCATAAGAGATCAGTATGATAGATATAGAGATCATACCCCAACATAATAAAGGAACTTGAATGATTTGACATGGAAATCGAACATGAAAAAAATGAGAAGGGTGAAAGAATCACTTAAACATTCGGCAGCCTAACGGCGTCACTTAAACATTCATAAAACGAAATGATGAGAGTAAGAGGGGATATCTCATCATATAAACATTAAAGGGGCAGTAAAAGGAATATAAAATATCATCCTCTCACATAAGAACATGGAGTATAAAAGGAATGACATAAAAGAGATTACATTAAAAGAAAGAGAGGGGTCGGATCCCTTACCTTAAAACGTGACTCTTGAAACTCAAATTTTTGGACCTTGAGGGCTTGGGGGAACCTTTGTAGGACTCCTTGGGAGGTAAGGAGACCATAACTTCGTTGGGGGAGAGTTGGGAGTGGAAACTAAAGGAGTAAAGTGTGGGTATTTATAGGGAAAGTGAGGGGACAAGGCATTAATGGCCAAGGGACACCTCACTAGTAGTTTTGGAAAAACCATGGGCTTGCCCATGGTATTTGCCCATGGTATTGGCAACTTGGGACACCTCACAACTTAGCTTAATATTCATAATTCGACCATATTGAATATATACTTAATACCTCATTTAATGATGTCATTAAACACCCGTAACTTAAAAACTATATTTTCACTATTCATCGAAAATTCAACTTTCTCAGATTAATCTCAAAATTTCACCTTAACCAAATATCGATGCTCTAAATACATTTATGAACTCCATTTTATGAAAATAATTTTCTAAATAATTTTAATTTAATTTTTAAATAAAAACACTATTCATCGAAAATTCGTTTTTTTCAGAAAAATCCCCAAAAATTACCATAACATAATATCGATGCTCTGAGTTCAAAAATAAAGTCATTTTTATAAAAATAATTTTCTAATTATTTTTAATTAAATTTTTAATTAAAAACACAATTCATCCGAAAAAACTAATACTTGACTAATAATTTATGAAACCGTTATTTACCCATTTTATTGAATCACATGACTTAATCTTGGTGTCTGAATTATATTAAAACTTTCTTTTAGTGAAATTACTAATCCATTTGGTCACATTACTAATCCTAAGCGTAAAATCACTATTCATAATTTACTATTCATCAAAAATTAAGTTAATCATATTAGACTCCAAATTCCTTAATGAACACTTTTGTAGAAGACCATTTTTTGAAAATCATTTCACATCATTAGTTACTTAGGGTTTACATAAATATTTTAAAATATCCTTTTTTCAAAATTCATCAATAAAATACATTCTAAAATTATCTAGACATTTGAAATTTCACAAACATCACTAAAGGAAGAAATCTCAATTTATTCACCCGAAAGGATTACACAAGGAAGCTAGGGTCTCGTCACATAGCCCCTTATAACACCAGTATAAGACCTAAGTGTAAGGTGTGCTATGGTGAGAGAATCTGAGGGAGGCTCAAGTAACATTGCCCTAGTAGTAATCTCTACTAACTTGAACTTCTCCCGTAGGCATTTCCATTCAAGCTTGACACGCTGGATTTCGGCTTGGGCTTGGTCCAAAGCGAAGCCCACAGATGCTACCTCCTTCCCAAGCTCTGACAAGTGGGCTTCATAAGGGTCGATTCTACTGGATGAATCCATCGACTCCTCTTTCTGCATTAACCATTAACTTCTTATTAAATCATTAAGAGTAAGTTAATATACTACTCAAAAAGATTGGGTCGTTACATATGTCACATATGTTTTTTTAGTCATTTTATTTATTTTATTTCAGTTGGCATCGGGTGTTTTTGCCTAAGGGCGGGTGAGTCCTAGTTTAAATTTTTAATGTTGGGATGAGTTTATGGTTTGTGTTAGTGCGCGAACACCGTACGCTTAAGGCGCGCAGTTCGCTTGGGCACGTGCAGCCCGCTTGTAGTCCGCTTGGATATCGTACAGTGTGCGAATACCGCATGATCATCCAGTTTTAACATTATGTGTGTATATATATGTATATGTATGTTTGTATGTTTATATTTGTGCATATATATGTGTATCTGCGTTTGTATACGTTTATGTTTTAACATTGTGTGTATATATATATGAGGCATGTGTATATATGTTTGTAGTTGTATATATATACACATATGTTTGTAAATAAATATGTTTTAAATTTATATGCTTATGTGTGTATATGTTTATATATATGTTTATATATATTTATATGTTTATATATGTTATATATAGGTTTATATATTTTTATATGTTTATATATGTTATATATATGTTTATATATGTTTATATGTTTATATATTTTATATATATGTTTATAAATATATATATGTATAGATGAATTTATGTTTATATAAGTTGGTATATATATGTGTTTATATATATTTATTTATGTGTATATGTTTATTATTATTATTATTGTTGTTGTTGTTGTAATTATAAAAAAAAAGGAAGAACCCAAGCTACCCGGCCCCCCCACTTTCTCCCCCCTTTCTCCCCCACGCGAGCCGGACCCCCCCCCCCTCTCCTTCTGTCCGCCGCGAAACCCCCCCCCCCCATTCGGCGCAGCAGCCCCCCTGCCGGCTTCCTCCCAGCGCCACGCCGGCCTTGCCCTGACGCCTCTCGCCGCTCCCCGCCAGCACCCCTCCGCTAGACGCTTCCCGCTGGCACACCTCCGCACCGCCGACCTCCCTTCCGACTCTCCCTCCTCCCGGCCATCACCCGACCGCCGTCGGCCGCACCTCCCGGCCAGCTCTGCCCCTTCTCCTCCTTCCCCGGCCGCTCACCGCCACCCGAAACCCCCTACCTAGCCGGATCTCCCATGTTCCAGCGTTGTCCCACTGCCTTGAACCTGCCGTCAGCCCTACCCTGATGCCGCCCCGCTACCCTACACCCGCCTAACACCCGTTGTCCGAACCCGACCCCCTTCCCGGCATGATTCCGGCGAGTCCAGCCCCTTTTCCGGCGCATTTCCGGCGAACGCAGAATTTTTTGTTGCCTCCTCGTTGCTATGGTGTGCCCATGAATCCCCTCGTTGGGTTTGCGAAGGGTTTCCCGGGTCATGCCGGACCGCATCCCGTCTACTGCCGCCGAAGGCGAAGCGAGTCGGATCATTTCGGTCTACTCGCCGATTTATGGGTAAGAATATATTTATGTGTTTTCATATATATTTACGCCACGTTAAAAATATGAAATTGAGTTTGCGGACCCTTGAGGTCTTTATCTGGTCCAGAGGCGGTTTCTGGATTATGTCTTCTTGCATCTGCGATGTTTTTCTTTTTTAAGTGTCAAATATTATTTTGACATTTTTTTATATAATTCGCATCCCTATGGTTATCTCATCAAGATATTTGTGATGATTCGACATTGATAAATTGTTTAAAAATTGGTCATTAGCGTGTTTCATTAATTATGTTTATGTGTTTATGCACTTGGGGTGTCGATAAATTGTGATATGAGTTCTTAAAATAAGTTGATACGATTTTGGGGGTGTTTCACTTAGTTTTTTTAAATAAAATGTTAAAGTGTTATTTGGGTTTTACTCGTGAACGTTGTGATTTTTGTAGGGTTGGTTTTCTATTTGTATCTTGATTTCCTTGTTTGGATTAATTTTATTTTAGGGATTTCTGGTGTTCTGAGTCTCGGGGATCTGTCGTAGGGAGTTTTGGTTGGTTTCGAAGGTGCACATGCATATTCCTAGGTATGAATATGTATAGATATATATATCTTCTGTGTGCATGTTCCCTCATGGCGCGGGGAACACATGCATCAGTTTAAGGATATATACATATATACATGTGGAAGTGCGTGCGTACGAGAGAGTTTCTGCTTGAGTTAGAATGATTGACATGGCCCTTGTTCGAGGTAGGTGGTTCAAACCTTTTCCCATTTAGATTCAAACCTTGAGCACTTGAATACATTCAATTAATCCTTTTGTATCTTTTGCATATCTATCATATTTATGAAAAGCATCTGGCTTAGTTATGTTGCTGTTTTAAATTTCTGAAAGTGGCTTTTGATGTTTGTTTAAATTAAATGCATGGGTTCTTGGTAATGTTAAAAAAATTACTTTGTGATGTGTTTGGTTGCAATTGATAGTTATTGTGTTTTGGAAATGTAAAAAAATTACTTTGGTGTGTTTGTTTAATAAAAATATGAACCATTAGTTGTTTTTGAAAAGATTGGGAAACAGTGGTTGGTTTGAAAGATACATTTGTTTTTATAAAGTGTTGTGAAAGAATTTGAGTTTGGTTTCAATGCTAAAGTGTTTTATGAATGATGGGTTTTAAGGCGATTCTTCTAAAAACTAAATGTGTCGTTGGATGTTGGGACATCCATTGGAGCACTAGGTGCTCACATGGATGTGCCTCCAAATGAAAATGACACATTCATACTATATTTTCTGAAAACATGGTTTTTAATGAATTGTTGGAAGCGTGGTTGGCCCAGTTAGATTTTTGTGTGAGTTGAATGGTTGTTTGGTGTAAAGTTCCGTTTGAAATTTTAAAATGTAAAGGGACGATTGTGTTTGATTTTGAGAAAGGTGGATTGTGCCTGATTGGCAACCCAACCCTTTTTTGTGAAATGTTTAAAGGTTATAATGTTGTGAAGGCCCGATTGGCACCTTACTGAATGTGAAAGAACTTTTGATGTGTGCATGATTGCGGGGTACCTCTATAGGGGGACTTTCCTTGAGGGTTGTTGTGTAGCGGTGTTCGTGTAAGGGGTTGGAAAGTGTGGTGAGATGAGTCACGCGTGCGAGGGCCTCCCACTAACACAGTATTATCGAAATCACCTTAGGTTCCTTGGCGTATTATAGATTATCGAGTGACAGTTGCTTTCTAGCCCTGATTAGACGGGTTAGTACCCCCCTAGAGTCATGGACAAGCCCGGGGGGATGTGCCACTGGTTGGCTATTAGGGCGGCCAGTTGGTTATTGACTATGGAGTACCACGCCGGAAGGTAGTCTAAACCCGATTACGTCCAGGGGTTTTCTAGGGATGTTTAGCATCACCCATGGTTATTGCTTATACCTGCTTGTTTACTTTTACTTGCACTTGGTTTCCGGCATTTATTTATTACATGATCTTCTTTTGCACAAATGTGATAAACATGAATTTGAAATTTCAGTTTTAAAAAAATGCATTGTTTTGGGGAAAATGGGTTGTGACGTGTGTTGGTTTTTGAGATGTTAAAATGGGATCCTTTTTCCTTTAAAATATGAAAACCCTATTTTCTATCTTTGTATGTGAAAACTAGTGTTTTGGGATTGTTTCTGGAAGGTGGTTTTCGTTGGATCATGTGGTTTACTTTGGAATCCCTACTAAGAATTTTTAAATGCTCACACGTATTTATCATTTCAGTAGCAGGTTTACCTTGCTCAGGTTTTCATGGCCGAGTTGCTCGTCATGGGAGCAAGTTTGGCCTTAGTTGGGAGGTGACCAAAGGGTCACAAGGAGGGATGTGCCGTTTTTTTCTTTCTACTGCTGATTTTTATTTTTATCGTCAGTTTTTTTTGTCTTCTTATCTCTTTCGCATGGGCCAAATCATTCTCAATGGTTTAATTTTTGATTCCCGGCACTGGTTTCCAACCCGGGGTGATCGGGAACGCCCCTCGAGACTTGTTGTGGACCGGCTCGGGTGACCGGTTCAGGGTCGACCCGTATTGGTTCATGACAAAATGGTATCAGAGGAGGCCCTTGATATTTGGGGTGTCCGGTTGAAGGAGATTTAGACTGTTGGGGCTCAGGAGGTAGGTTACGGGTTGGTGCCTGATCACCACTACTCATGATGAGACATGAGTTACCAGGGTTAGTCCGGGATTTGAGTCTTTTGTCTTGGGTTATTTTGGATTGAGGGGTGAAAATGGGAACGAATCGGTTCACATTGCGGCCTCATGTGGGGTGGTGACCCATGTGGAGTCCAAGTGCCCGGTTTAAGGTCCTCTTAGTGTTATGTCTTACTTGGGGCATGACTCACCACCTTGTAGCCGAGTTATGTATAGAAACTAGTCCCTCATTCTGATGGTTCATAGTTGGTTGTGTTTCATTTTGAACTCAGTCTCTGTGTGTGTGTGTGTGTGTTGAAAATGAAAGTGATTTCGAAATGAAAAAACGGGGTTTCTTCCAAATTGTTTTTGAAATTAGTAAAGTGGATTTTTAAAGAAAAAGTGTTTTGGTATGGAACAATATGACATGTGTTTTTATTTGGATAGGAATGAAGTGTTTGAACCTTGGAACTCCTTATGGAGGGTCACATGTGTGTGGGTATGTACGGAGAGTGCGTAGGGGGCACTTGTTTGCAGATGATGTGAGTGAAATTGAATAAACGCACATGTGACGGTTCACAAGGTGCTATAGGAGGGTTTTAAAATTTTAAAGAAATGATAGTTTTGGAAAGTGATTTATCCTTTATTTGTATATGTTTGTCTTATAGGGCTTTTGACCTTTCCTTGTGTTGTTGCCTTGATTGAGTTTTATCTTGATGTCGTTTTCGATGATGTTTCACATGTTGTCATGAGTATGCTGCCCAGAAAGGTCGCTAAGGTTGCTAATGAGGCATGCCCAGTTTTCAGTTCTTTTAAATATTGCCTATCGATCAAAGAAATCAATGTCTGTGAGGGGTAGTTTTTTGGTTGTGGAATTGGAATGGGTCTTCAGGTTGTTGGGAACTCCCAGGGTTGTTAGGGTGCGTACCGTCTTAGGTTTATTTGAGAGTTCAGTTTTAGACTATTGAAGATGAGATGTCTCATCATCGTGGGAGTTTTGGGTGTGATTAATGGTGGTCGACTTCCACGAAGGTTCCACACCTAGAAAGGAGTGTGGGCTAGTGGAACCTGTCTATAAGAAACCATCCTCGTAGGTACCGGCTCATAGTTCGTTGGACCGCTCTCTTGTGTGCCACCAGTATGGCCTGTCCAGATATTCTAAGCCGCCTTGCCGCATCCCTCCGAAATCTTGCTACCGTGTGGCTGTTCGGGCCACCGGTGAGAGTTCTGGAAGAAGTTTCATCTGGGAGGAAGGAGCTAGGGACCAGAGGATGCAAATGCCTGACTGTGAGGCAAGAGATTCTTCAGCCATCAGAGCCCCAACCACAGGTCTTGGGGTGAAGCTCGCGCACAGTCAGGAGTTGTCGAGGGTGTGTAGAACCTCGCTTCGGATTATGTTTTCAGCTTTCTGGAGGGAAATATCCAAAGTTTCATTGTCCTGTTCTTTTCACCATTGTAAGATCATCATAGTTGTGGTGATGTGATGAACTTGTTCTACCGCAGTCTAAGCGGTCTTATCTGTTCTCAGTGTGTGCTCATATCATTCGGATTTCCTTGAGGGGTGTTGGGCCCGCGAATAAACGGGTCGTTCTAATTTTGAGTTGGGTCTCAATTGTGTTAGTTAGGGGGATGTTTGGTTTCTTGAAATTAACGTGTGGTATTTCGAGGCCCTTGGTGAGTTTGGGCTAGGAATTCTTAAGTCTCTGGTTGTGGTGAGGTGTTTGTTTGGTCGATGTGGGAGGAGTTGAGTCAATTCCTTATCCTTGAGATGTTGGGTCGTTTCGTAGCAAGCTTCCTTTTTAAGTCTCTAGGTGTTGTTCGGTCGATGTGGAGAAATTAACTGGGTTCAGTTTGGAAGTTCACGTGTTGCCCCCCCCCCCCTCAGGGGTGGTGTGTTCAAGTATCAAGGTCTTCATGTTAGTAAATTTCTGTGGTGGGGAGAACCCTCCCGTTTTCTCCCCTCAACCTCAGACAATGTTTGTACTCGAGTTGGTAGAGTGTGACTTATGTTGGTAATGGTCACCCTGAGCCTCTCAGTTTCTTCTGGTTTTTCCTGGGCACAGACTCGAGTTATGATAACTATTGTCTTGGTGACTTTCTGGTGGCAGAAAGTGTTTATGGTGGGGAGAATTGTCACACTTGTTTTTTTAGTCATTTTATTTATTTTATTTCACTTGGCGTCGGGTGCTTTTTCCTAAGGGTGGGTGAGTCCCAGTTTAAATTTTTAATGTTGGGATGAGTTTATGGTTTGGGTTAGTGCGTGAACACCGTACGCTTAAGGCGCGCAGTTCGATTGGGCACATGCAGCCCGCTTGCAGTCCGCTTGGATACCGTAAGGCGTGCGAATACCGCACGATTATCCAGTTCTAAAATTATGTGTGTATATATATGTATATGTATGTTTGTATGTTTATATATGTGCATATATATATGTTCATCTGCGTTTGTATACGTTTATTTTTTAACGTTGTGTGTATATATATATGAGGCATGTTTATATATGTTTATAGGTGTATATATATACACATATGTTTGTAAACAAATATGTTTTAAAGTTATATGCTTATGTGTGTATATGTTTATATATATGTTTATATATATTTATATGATTATATAGGTTATATATACGATTATATATGTTTATATATTTATATATGTTATATATAGGTTTATATATGTTTATATGTTTATATATGTTATATATATGTTTATAAATATATATGTATAGATGTATTTATGTTTATATAAGTTGGTATATATATGTCTTTATATATATTTATTTATGTGTACATGTTTATTATTATTATTATAATTATTTCTATAATTATAAAAAAGGAAGAACCCAAGCTACCCCCCCCCTCTTTCTCCCCCCTTTCTCCCCCACGCGAGCCCGACCCCCCCCCCCCTCCTTCTGTCCGTCGTGAAACCCCCCCCCCCCCCATTCAGCGCAGCAGCCCCCCTTGTCGGCTTCCTCCCAGCGCCATGACGGTGATGCCCTGACGCCTCTCGGCGCTCCGCGCCGGCGCCCCTTTGCTCGCCGCTCCCCGCCGGCACCACTCCGCACCGCCGGCCTCCCTTATAACTCGCCCTCCTCCCGGCCCGCACCCGACCGCCGTCGGCTGCACCTCCTGGCCAGCTCCGCCCCTGCTCCTCCTTCCCCGGTCACTCGCTGCCGCCCGAAACCCCCCTCCCTAGCCAGATCTCCCCTGTTTCGGTGTCGTCCCACTGCCTTGAACCCGCCGTCAGCCCTACCCTGACATCGCCCCACTGCCCTCCACCCGCCTAGCACCCGCTGTCTGAACCCGACACCCTTCCCAGCACGATTCCGGTGAGTCCAGCCCCCTTTCTGGCGCGTTTCCGGTGAACGGGGAATTTTGCGGTTCCTCCGTGTTGCTCTGGTGTGCCCATGAATCCCCTCGTTGGGTTTGCGAAGGGTTTCCCGGGTCATGCCGGACCGCATCCCGTCCACTACCGCCAAAGGCGAAGCGAGTTAGATCATTTCGGTCTGCTCGCCGATTTCTGGGTAAGAATATATTTATGCATTTTCATATATATTTATGCCACGTTAAAAATATGAAATTGAGTCTGCGGACCCTTGAGGTCTTTATCTGGTCTAGAGTCTGTTTCTTTTTTACGTCTTCTTGCGTCTGCGATGTTTTGCTTGTTTAAGTGTCAAATATTATTTTGACGTTTTTTTATATAATTCGCATCGCTATGGTTTTCTCGTCGATATTTTTGTGATGCTTTGACATTGATAAATTGTTTAAAAATTGGTCACTAGCGTGTTTCATTAATTTTGTTTATGTGTTTATGCACTTGGGGTGTCGATAAATTATGATATGAGTTCTTAAAATAAGTTGATACGATTTTGGGGGTGTTTCCCTTAGTTTTTTTAAAAATAAAATGTTAAAGTGTTATTTGGGTTTTACTCGTGAACGTTGTGATTTTTGTAGGGTTGGTTTTTGATTTGTATCTTGATTGCCTTGTTTGGATTAATTTTATTTTAGGGATTTGTGGTGTTGTGAGTCTCAGGGATCTATCTTAGGGAATTGTGGTTGGTTTTGAAGGTGCTCACACATATTCCCAGGTATGAATATGTATAGATATATATATATCTTCTGTGTGCATGTTCCCTCATGGCGCGGGGAATACATGCATCAGTTTAAGGATATATATATATATATATACATGTGGAAGTGCGTGCGTGCGAGTGAGTTTCTACTTGAGTTAGAAAGCTTGACGTGGCCCTTGTTCGAGGTAGGTGTTTCAACCCATTTCCCTTTTAGATTAAAACCTTGATCACTTGAATACTTTCAATTAATCCTTTTATATCGTTTGCATATCTATCATATTTATGAAAAGCATCTGCCTTAGTTATGTTCCTGTTTTAAATTTCTGAAAGTGGCTTTTGATGTTTGTTTAAATGAAATGCATAGGTTCTTGGTAAAATTAAAACAATTACTTTGTGATGTGTTTGGTTGAAATTGATAGTGATTGTGTTTTGGAAATGTAAAAAAATTACTTTGGTGTGTTTGTTTAACAAAAAGATGAACCATTAGTTGTTTTAGAACAGATTGGGAAATGGTGGTTGGTTTGAAAGATGCATTTGTTTTTATAAAGTGTTGTGAAAGAATTTGAGTTTGGTTTCAATGCTAAAGTGTTTTATGAAAGATGGGTTTTAAGGAGATTCTTCTAAAAACTAAATGTGTCGTTGGATGTTGGCACATCCATGGGAGCACTAGGTGCTCACATGGATGTGCCTCCAAATGAAAATGACACATTCAAACTATATTTTCTAAAAACTAGGTTTTTGATGAATGGTTGGAAGCATGGTTGGCCCGGTTGGATTTTTGTGTGAGTTGAATGGTTGTTTGGTGTAAAGGACCGTTTGAAATTTTAAAATGTAAAGGGATGATTGTGTTGGATTTTGAGAAAGGTGTATTGTGCCCGATTGGCAAACCAACCCTTTTTTGTGAAATGTTTAAATGTTCTAATGTTGTGAAGGCCCGGTTAGCACCTTAATGAATGTGAAAGAAATTTTTATGTGTGCATGCTTGCGGGGAACCTCTGCAGGGGGACTTCCCTTGAGGGTTGTCGTGTAGCGGTGTCCATGTAAGGGGTTGGCAAGTGCGGTGAGATGAGTCTCGCGTGCAAGGGCCTCCCACTTAAACAGTATTATCAAAATCACCATGGGTTCCTGGGCATCTTAAAGATTATCGAGCGACTATTGCTTGTTAGCCCTGATTAGACGGGTTAGTACCCCCTTGGAGTCGTGGACATGCCAGGGGGGATGTGCCACCGGTTGGCTATTAGGACGGCCAGTTGGTTATTGACTATAGAGTACCACGCTGGTAGGTAGTCTGAACCCGAGTAAGCCCAGGGGTTTTCTAGGGATGTTTAGGATCACCCATGGTTATTACTTGTACCTGATTGTTTACATTTACTTTCACTGGGTTTTCAGAATTTATTTATTACCTATACTTCTTTTTCACAAATGTGATAAACATGAATTTGAAATTTCAGTTTTAAAAAATGCATTGTTTTGGGGAAAATGGGTTGTGGTGTGTGTTGGTTTTTGAGATGGTAAAATGGTATCCTTTTTCATTTAAAATATGAAAACCCTATTTTCCATCTTTGTATGTGCAAACTAGTGTTTTGGGATTGTTTTTGGAAAGTGGTTTTGGTTGGATCCTGTGGTATACTTTGTAATCCCTACTGAGCATTTTCAAATGTTGATGCCTATTTATCATTTCAGTTGCAGGTTTCCCTTGCTCAGGTTTTTATGGCCGAGTTGCTCGTCATGGGAGCAAGGTTGGCCTTATTTGGGAGGTGAACAAAGGGTCACAAGGAGGTATGTGTCGTTTTGTTTCTTTCTGCTGCTGATTTTTATTTTTATCGTCAGTTTTTTTTATCTGCTTATCTCTTTCGCATGGGCCAAATCATTCCCAATGGTTAAATTTTTGATGCCCGGCACTGGTTGCTAGCCCGGGGGTTCGGGAATTCCCCTCGGGACTTGCCGCGGACCGGCTCGGGTGACCGGTTCAGGGTCGACCCGGGTTGGTTCGTGGCATGATATATCCATTAAATACATTATGAAATTAAAATTCAATAAATTATATTCAAGGGCTATTAAAAATTAAATGAATTAATTTAATTCAAATAATTTTTTTTTCATGGTCTGTAAATTTATTTAATTAAATTTCAAAGTTAAATTATTTTATTTAAAATACATTTTTTATTATTTTTTACCTAAATTAATAAAATAAATATTGAATATTTTGAAGTTATCTTCGGCCCTTGAAACCCTACAGAAACACATTTCGGTTTGGGCCTAACCCATAGGACACTGTTTTGGGAAGGGAAGAACCCATGCAAGTTTGTTCTGGGCTAGGAAGACTAGCATTGTCCCATTGTAGGCCATGTTGGTTTAAATAAGACTCATTTTATCTAGATATAATATCCAAAGGGTATTGGGCCAAAGAAAAGGAAGGATGGACATATAAGACCATTGAACCCAAGGAATACGTCATGCTACACTGGACATCGAAGGTTGGGGAGGCAGTGGTTCACCCTACGAAGGTGGTGAATCAATGGAATTCAATCGTAGATAATGGATTGAAGAGGGAAGCAACATGGTTGGGTCATGCTCGATGCACTGATAGGTCTCATCGTTGGGATGGAATTGAGTAAATATCTGTTCCCATATAAAGGCTAAGATGACTGTGGGGATATGGTCGATAGGGTATGGCAGTCGTGGAATGGCACATGTTGGGTGGATAAATCTGCAGTAGCCAATATGACCTATTTTCATTCGAGTCCATAGTCTGAGGGGTTTTATCCATCAATGGAGATAATGTATTAGAGGTGGGATCCGATAGGGTGCATGAGTAGGGGATGTGGCTAGACATGGATGCAGCACTACAGTCAAAGGAAAGAACAAAAGCGTGAAATGGGGTTTGTAGGGTGGGAGTAGGGTGGGGAAACCATGGGGAGGTGAGGTTGATGATTTCTTGTAAAGAATGAATTTTTTTTGATCATTGCATAAAAATACAAAATTCCCAAAAATAATACTCATATTATTTTCTAAAAAAATTAATAATTTTTGTAATCCTATAAATGGATTCCATGGAAAACCCAACTATATCACCTTTATTTATAATAAGTATAGATTTCATAGGTTTTCATTTCCCCCAATATTTTTATTAAATGTCTTCAAAGGGAATCCAATCTATCACATGGAATATTGTTTCAATTAGAACAAGGACATAACTTGATCACCTAAAAAATTAAAAAATTAAAAAATATGTATTTATATTTTTCTTCAAATATTAACCTGATAAAATTTCATTCTCGATCACTTTTATGAATTTTGGAATTTCATAACATGGCCATGCATAATGTGTTCAATGTGAAGTCTATTACTTTGG
Organism: Viscum album; assembly: GCA_963277665.1. Lineage (NCBI taxonomy): Eukaryota > Viridiplantae > Streptophyta > Magnoliopsida > Santalales > Viscaceae > Viscum > Viscum album. The sequence continues at coordinate 621,221,989 of OY728139.1, forward strand.
GTCAAAATTAAAACAATATACTTTATTTAATGAAAATTAATATTTTTATTGCTCAAAAATTCCACACCTTCCATATGATACTAATTGAAGGTGCTCATGCCTATAGCATAAGATGATGGTATGATGATTTAAAAAAATATCTTAAAGTCAAGTTAATTTCTTGTCTCTAGTGATCTGAGTCTCAATAGATGTCATAGGATATCACATGAATATTTCTATGAAAACAAATTAATAAAAAAGTACCCTATCTGAATAGGAAACACATTCATCTCTCAAATGTTTCTAGTGAGTGTTTCTTAATGGATTCAAGATCAAACCACAATAGATTTTCCAACCAATCCTCAATAATATGTGAAGACATCTGTAATTGAATTTTTTCACAATAGCGGTGGTCTAATGATTCCATAAATGTCATAAATATCCCCACTATCTTGGTCTTTTAATCCATGAAGAATATCAATGATCAAAACTTTGTATGGGAGCTTTATCTCTCTTGGATGTGTAAAAAAAAGAGCGGAGATATAAAATTCATGTGTATGAATAGTTCCCATAGAAAGATTGCTCTCCTACTTAAATAGTGAAAGGTAATTACCTTGGAATGTAATGTTCTACCCTATATAAGTAAATCCCACTACATAAGTATCAAAAAAATTAAAATGAACTAATGATATAAGGACCCAACCGAAAACATTACATAATCTTGAATTAAATGAATAATTCACATTTAGGATCTTTTCAGGTTTATAGTTTTAGAGAATTAGGCCATAACTATTACATTACATCTTGAAAATCATAGGGTAGACACTTCGACTCAGTTTCCATTTTTTTCATAAAATATAAACTCTTGAAAAAAAATATTCACGTCTAGTCCCATGATTTAGACATCATGGCTTTTCCCTGATCCCATCCTTGACCCTATTCATCTTTCGGTCTAGTGAAAAACATTTCAATACATGGGATGTTAGTGTTATAAAACAAGGAAATAAAATGTTAGTTCATCATTTAATACATAACATAAGCTCTTTAACATACCTCATGAAATCTTAAGATTTATGAATAACACATAGAAAACATAAATCATAAAGGTAACTGGTGGCATTCATATCATACTTACATTGTAGCTATCACAGCTACATAAGGAGTTACATTTGGAATACCCGTCACAGTATATTCTATAAATATCTTAGGAGAAACATTCATGTTTACCTATGTCACGTTACCCAATGCATTGGAGAGATATCTCGGGCTCACCCGCCCTAGGGTTATGACTGAACCACCTGTATATGTAAACATTTCCCATTAACCATAACATATTCATAAAACAACAAACAAACATAAAAGAAAGATAACATTTTAACATTTCAATCACAATATATCATTTAAATATATTGAAATATAAAATCCATTATAAAAACCATTTTCAATACCAAAATACGTAAAGGAGTATGTGGTATTTATTTTCCTTTTAAAAACATTACGGCTTGTTAAGGAATCCAATGACCAAATAATACTCACTGCGGTAGTAACGTCGTTGTCACCATGTACATTAAAATAAACATTTTTTTGTCGTTTAGTAAAACGCTTCATAGAAAAAGATTCCCTTTGAATGAAATGAAATGTAAAAGTTGTTTACACAGAATATAAAATAAATCAAGTATTAAAACAAAATATTCCTCAATGAAATGGATTGAGACGAAGTCCATTACCTCGTGTCTGGATTGACCCTTTCATTCTTTAATAACCTGAATAACAAAATAAAGTTAATTTATAATTACTTAATAATCATTTACAAGTTTTTTATTAATTTTATATAACTTATTACCATGTTATAAACATTATGTAATAATTTATGTTAATGGTGGTTGTTTTGTCGAAATTTGGTACTTGATTCAAAAATGAACTCCTTATAATTACAAATTGTTCACATAGTCAAAGGTTCATTGTATCCATAATGATATTAATGACTTAAATATCATATATATCATATATATCCAGTATATACATGTATTTATAATAGTACATAACATTTGGAGGCAATAAATGAAACGCACCGTTCATAGAGACGGTAAGTTGTACGTACGCATGAACGCTACTATCATTTCTGTTTCTTATTTTAATGGAATTAAAACATAATGATACATAGTTATATTATAATTATAGTATGATATGATATATAATATCATTAACTCCATACTTTATACATCCTACATATGACATTAACGAGTAATATCACTTTGAGGGGGCGGTAGTCTGCATTTCCTCAAATGAAATTATCGTGTTTACCCATAATGGAAACCATAAAGGTATGATATAAAAAAATACCATAGTATAAAGAAAACATAAACATAATATATATCATATATAAATGTAGTGACATCTTAATGCCAACCATGAGAGGCGGTAGAAGATAATCGAACAATCTTCGTTTCATGAGGCGTTAGTTTTCCTTTCACAGAAACAATATGTTCTTTACCCATTAGATGGAGGTGTGTGTAATTGAAGTTAGAATACTTCTCATAAAAACAACATAGTATATATAGGATACTTGTTTTGTTATAAAATAAATGAATAAAAATATTTTAGAGTTTGTAAAAGTAAAATAAAAAAAGAAGTTATTAGAAATCGTTACCTTTAATTTGGGTAACTCCCTTTGGTTTGATCAAAAAGGACTTCTTGAAGTGCCTTCTTCCTAAGGTAAGGATTATAGGAGGATGGGACGGATCATGGTAGCTTATTTGGGTAGGGGTTGGACGAGCCAAGGGGATTTATAGGTGTAAGGAATGGGTTAGAAGTGAGGGATTTCTATAAGGGTGAGGAGGGGCTCTTTAGAAAAGTGTGAAAATATTATTTTATTATATAATGATATTCTGTCTCTAATGGTCCAAAAGTAATTAAAGTCAAATATAAGATGACTAATGGTCGAAATAAAATAATCCAATAATAATTGTATAGGTTTTGAATATTTTTTTAATATTTATAATCTTATTTATTTAAATCATTTTGTAATGAGTCAAATACTGCATTATTATTGTGTCATAAATATTTTTAAATTATTTTATGTCTAAAAATTATAAAAAAATAAAATAATGTAGAAAATAGTTTTGGATTTCCAAAGAGTATATATAGTATAAAATAAAACTTATATAACCCTATGTAAAAATTTATTTACTAAAAGATATTTCTTTATTTCATTTTGGTATTTACATTAAATTAAATAATCTAAACAATCATTATCACTCCCATGTAGTTCCATGGGGTCCCAAAATCGACCAAAAGATGAATATGGTCATAAATGAATCAACCATTAAGGTTAAGACAAGTGTTAAAGTAATTTTGTATTATTATAATATTCATTTTACCTCGAATTACCGTATTTAACATTAACCACAGTAAATAAAAGTCAAAAGTTACTATTCACCAAAAATTATTTTCATCTTATTGAACCAAATTTTACTTACTAATAACAACAATGAATGATGGATTTTCTAAATTCAATCTACAGAAGTGGTAAAATTTCATTTAAATGAAAATGTCAGTTTTTAACTACTACTTAGTGGTTTCACTATAAATCAAAAATTGATGTTTTTTAGAAAACTGCCTAAAATTACGCCTATGCTATATTTGATATTCCAAATTTATAAATGATGTCTATTTTACATAATTAAAAAAATAGAACTAGGATTAATTAATTTAAAATTTACTCTGGTTATGCAAACAAATAGCGTGTATTTAAGAATCAATAATAATCCAATGATTGATACTTGTTTATGTCCAATTTCAAAGTGAAATTAATTTCAATGAACAACATTGGATTAAATGGTAAAAACATAATATGATTAAACATCAAAACCAATAAAAAATATAATCTATCCAAATAAATAAATTAGATTTAAAGTCACTTTTGAATTAAAATACAGTATTTTTCACTATTCATAAAAACATGAATTTTACCAGAAAAATACTAAAAATATACCCAAAGTAAATTTTGATATCCCAATTATAAAGAAGAATTTTATTTGGTCAAATAGAACATATAAAAGAGATGAAAACTATATTTAAAGATGCTTCACCATTAAAAGGCGGTTAATCAACCTTCTAAGGTAAATTGTGCTTAAAATTAGATTGATTCACATTTTAAGCCTCAAAATGTTATTGGATAAATGTAAAAAAATTTAAAAAAACATGTATAATAATATTTTAGTTAGTTATATTCATTCTTTCCAATACAACGGCTAGGCATTAACTACTATTTCAAATAATAATATTATATTATTAGTGTGCAACGTAAGATTTCAAAGAAACCTGTTGTTGCGTATTGGGTAGGCCATCGAACATAGCAACCCCTTTAAAGTAAAATTAATATTTAATTCAAAAATATGAATAATTATGGAAAATGTATTATTTATTTATTTACCTGGGATGTTACATCCTTCCCCCCTTTTGGAAATTACATCCTCACAATTTTATTCACTTATCAAATAAGTGGGTGTATTTATCCCTCAGAGAATTTTCAGATTCCCATGTTGCCTCTTCAACCATATAGTTTTTCCACAAAACTTCTACCTAGTGAATTACCTTATTCCACAACACTAGATCTCTACGGTCATGACTCGGGACTGTTTGTTCCTCGTAATAGATATTCTCTTCCAACTAAACTACCTCTAGACTTAAAACCTGAGATGGATCTAGCATATAAATTCTTATCATTGAAACATAAAAAACATTGTGTACCTGAGAAAAACATGGAGGTAAAGCCACTCTATACACAACTGATCTGAATTTCTCTAGGATTTCATATGGTCCAATGATCCTCAGACTTAACTTTCCCTTCTTACCAAAATGCATCAAACTTTTCCATGGAGAAACTTTCAGAAAGACACGATCACAAAACTCAAAAGAAAGATCCTTCCTCCGATTATTCACATAACTTTTCTGCCTACTCTGGGTTATTCTCATGTGCTTCGGAATCAACCGAACCTTTTCTTCCATCTCTTACACCAATGTTGGTCCCATAAGCTTCCTTTAACCTACTTAATCCCAAAAAGCTGTAGTTCGACAATGCTTTCCATATAATGGATCAAATAGATCCATCTGTATACTGGAATGAAAACTATTATTTTATGAAAATTAAACCAAAGAAAGATGTTGGTCCCAACATACCTGGTAATCTAGTAAAAAATCACGTAGAATATCCTCTAAGATCTGAATTATTCATTCTGTCAGCCCATCTGAGTAAGGATCAAAATCTGTACTAAAATTTAATTCAGTACCCAACGAATTTTGAAGGCCTTTCCAATAGTTAGAAGTAAACCTGGGAGCACGATCAGATACAATGGAGAGGGGAAATCCATTCAATCTGACCATCCCTTTAACATAAAACTAATAAAGATGATCTTGAGGCAATGAATATCAAATTGGAAGGATATGAGAAAATATAGTCTACCGATCAACAATAACCCAGATTGCATTATTACCTCAAGATGTCTTCGGTAATCCCACAACGAAGTCTATGGAAATATTTTCCCATTTCCACTCTAGTACCGGGAAATACTAAATCATCCCTTTCGGTAACTTCCGATCTCCTATAACATGCTGACATGTCAAACACTTCATAGTAAAATTGGCAATATATCTTTTCATTCCATCCCACCAGTAATACTCAAAAAGATCTCTATACATCTTAGTACATCAAGGATTAACTAAAAATGGATAACTATGAGATTTACATAACAATCCATTATTCAACTTTGAATCACAAGGCACGCATAATCTATTCCAAACCCCCAATACACAATAATTATCAATTTTAAAATCAGGGAACATACCATTCTGAACCAACTCTACCTTTTTCTGTAACTCACTGTCTTCCTTCTGTGCTTTCTTTATTCGGTATGATAGAGATGATTTCACTAACACCTGAAAGAAAAAAGAAGAATTTCCGGCACCCACAACTTCTATGGAAAAGTTTATCCTTTCAAAAACCAAAGGATCTCATTCTAAACATAGCATGGTTAATGAATCATTACTTTTTCTACTCAAAGCATCAGCCACATTATTTTCATTTCCCAGATGGCAAAGGATCGTGCAATCATAATTCATGATTAATTCGAACCATCTCCTCTGTCTCATGTTAAATTGTTTTTGAGTGAAAATATACTTCAAACATTTGTGGTTAGTATATATTACACATTTTACTCCATACAAATGATGCCTCCAAATTTTTAGATAAAAACAAACAGTAGCTAATTCCACATCATGTGTAGGGTAATTTAACTCATGAGGTTTCAACTGATGTAAATCATAAGCAATTACCTGATCATTCTACATAAGGAAACAACCAAGTCTTTTCAACGAATGATCACTGTAAATAACAAACTCACTATTTCTAGAAAGCAATTCCAAAACTAGAGCATTCACCGATATTATTTTCAATTTTTTGAAACAATCATCACATTCTTTTTTACAAATGAACATAACACCTTTTTGAGTTAACTTAGTAATTAGACTAAAAACCGTGCAAAATTCTTGAAAAACAACCAGTGATAACCTGCCAAACTAAGAAAACTACGGATCTCAGTTATATTTGTGGGTCTTGGACATTCTTCACCAACTTTTGTTTTAGCAGGATCAACAGTTATTCCATTTTTTGAAACAATGTGACCATGGAAAGAAATTTGCAGTAACCAAAACTCACACTTGATGAACATCCCAAATAGTTTATTTACTTTTAAGGTTTGTAAGACAAACCTTAAATGTCTTTCATGCTCCTCATTACTTTTAGAATAAAAAATCATATCATCAATAAACACAACCACTAAGTTATCCAAGAACTCAAGGAAAATTATATTCATAAGATCCATGAATAAAACATGTGCATTGGTTAAACCAAAAGGCATAACTACAAATTCATAAAGGACATATCTAGTACAAAACACAGTTTTTGGAATGTTTTCATCCTTTACATTCAACTGAAGGTACCCTGACCTCAAGTCAATCTTTGAAAAATTATGATCTCCCTAGAGTTGATACTAATTCATTTGATAGCCCATCATCTGCTGAAGTAGTTTCAATGTACTTCACCACCCCTTTCTATTTGTATTCTAGCTGCTTTCCCTCCGCTAAGTTCTTCGTTGGACACTCATTTTCATAATGACCCATTTCATTACAAATAAAACAATTTATTGCCTATAAATCATATTTTTTCTTACCATTACCTTGATATTTTTCAATGAAATTATGAACATTATGTCCCATTTTACTACATCGGAAGCACATACCATAATTCAAATGTTGTTCCCCAACATGCTTTTTACCACAATTTTCACAAACTGTATACTTTAGTTTCTTACCATTAGAATTTTTTGAAGAGTTCTTCCCTTTCTCATGCCACCTCAACCTATTATTTTGTTGTTTGTCAAAGAACACCTGATCATCGGAAAACTCCATTTCCACATTCTCTTCACAAAGAACAAGTTTTTCATAACATTTTAACTCACAAGAAGCTAAATCACTTCAATACTTTGGCTTTAATCTTGAGTAAAACGGTTGATTTTACAATTAAGATCTCGTATGAAATTTGGAGAATACCTTGCTAGTCGAGTGGATTTTGCTACATAAGAAGCCACTGAGTCATCCTCCTGCCTCAATTCTAGGAATTGTATTTCTATCCTAAGACAAACAACCTTAGTAAAATATTTCTCAAGAAACATACCTTTGAATTCATCCCAATCAAGAGAAACAATAACCTCACTATCCCTGATATTTTTCAACATTGAACACCACTGGCCAGCTTCACCTACAAAATGGTACACAGTAAGACTATCCTTCTGTTGTTCTGAACTCCCCATGACATCAAAAATTTTGTCCAATGCTTTAATCCACCCATCTACTAGGACAGGGTTAGATGATCCTATGAATAATGGGGGATGTTGCCTCGAGAAATGCTCCACTACTGACATGTTCCTCAGGGGTTGATCTGGCTCATCTTGTGCATGGATACCACCACCATTTATAGCCTGAGTCAATTGTGCCATCACTACAACAAACTGTTCAGTTCCAACTCTCACCATCTCAAGTTGCTGATTTGGAAGGTTGTCTTCCTCCGGATGTCATTGAAACATAGCTTCCCAGTTTCATCTGTATAAAACTATTCTAAACACAAAAATATATTAAGATAAGAAACATGGTAATTTGTAAATGCTATATCATTTCAATATATAGTAATTGATTCATATGAATTTATCAATTCCCAAACTCCTAAAGTTATCTAAACTTATCTATGATACCAACTATAATGACCCAACCAAAAAAATTTCATAATCATGAATTAAATGAATAATTCACATTGAGTATCTTTTAAGGTTTATATTTTTAGAGAATTAGGTTGGAACTATTACATTACATCTCAAAAATTACAAGGTAGACACTTCTACTAAGTTTTCATTTTTTCATAAAATAAAAAATCTTGAAAAAAAGAGTCATGTCTAGTCCCATGTTTTAGACATCATGACTTCTCCTTGATCCCATCCTCGACCTTATTCATATTTAGGTCCTATGAAAAACATTTCAAAACTTGGTATGGCTATAAAAAGCTCAGTAGGGGTTATAAAACAAAGAAATAAAACATCAGTTCATCATTGCATACATAACATAATCTATTTAACATAACTCGTAAAATCATAAGATTAATGAATAACACATAGAAAACATAAATCATAAAGGTAACATGTGGCATTCATATCATACATACATTGTAGCTATCACATCTATGTAGGGAGTTACATTTGTAATACCCATCACAGTATATTTCCTAAATCTCTTAGGAGAAACATTCATGTTTACCTCCATCACTTTACCCAATGCATTGGAGAGCTATCTCGGGCTCACCCACCCTAGGTTTTTCACATAATGATCCGTATACGTAAACAATTCCCAAGAACCATAATATATTCTTAACACATAAAACAAACATAAAGGAAAGATAAAATTTCAACATTTTAATCACAATATATCATTTAAATATATTGACATAAAAAATCCATTATAAAAACCATTTTCAATACAAAAATACGTAAAGGAGTATATGGTATTTATTTTCCTCTTAAAAACATTACAGCTTGATAAGGAAGCCAAAGATCAAATAATACTCGCGGCGGCAGAAAGGTTGTTGTCACCGTGCACGTTAAAATAACCATTTTTTTCATTTAGTAAAATGCTTCATAGAAAAAGATTCTCTTCGAATGAAATGAAAATGAAAATTTGTTTATATATCTTTTAAAAGAAAACCATGTATTAAAACAAAATAAGCGTCAATGAATGGAGATTGAGATGAAGTCCCTTACCTCGTGTTCGACTTGACCTGTTAATTCTTTAATATCCTGAATAATAAACTAATGTTAATTTCTACTTTCTTAAGAACCTTTTTCACATTTATTATTCCTTTTATGTCACTTATTACCATGTTATAAATATTATCTAATCATTTTTGTTAATGATGGTCATTTTGTCGATATTTTGTACTTTAGTCTAAAATGGACTTATTATAATTACAAGCTGTTCATGTGGTCAAAAGTTCATTATATCCAGAATTATATTCATTATTTAGATATCATATATTTCATATATATCTAGTATTTACATTTATTTATAATAGTTCCAAAAATTTGGAGGTATGAAATAGAATGCACAGTTCATGGAGACGGTAGGCCGTACGTACACATGAAGGATACTTTCATTTATATTTGTTATTTTAATTAAATTAAAACATAATGTTACATAATTAAATTAAATTATAATATCATTAACGCAATCCTTTATATGTCCCACATATGGCATTAACGAGACATATCACTTTGACGAGGCGGTAGTCTGCACTTCCTCAAATGAAATTATCACGTTTACCCATAATGTAAAAAATAAAGGTATGATATAAAAGAAAAATACAAAAGAATAAATAAAATTTAAACATTATATATATCGTATATAAATATAGTGTCATCTTAATGGCCACCATGACAGGTAGGATGAGACAATCGAAAAATCATCATTTCGTGAGGTGTTAGATTTCCATTCACAGAAACAATATGTTCTTCACCCATTAGATGGAGGTGTGTGTTAGTGTAGTTTGAATCCTTATCAAAACAATATCCTAGTATATTTAGGATATAGTTGTTGTTATAAAATAGTGGAATGAAAAGATTTTATGTGTCGAAGAAGTAAAATAAATGAAAAGAATTTAAGAGAAACAAATACCATTAATTTGGGGAACTCCCTTTGGATAGAACCAAAATGACGTCTTGAAGTGCCATATGCCTAAGGTAAGGCATATAAAAGGAATAGTTTGATCTTGAGAGCTTATTTGGGTAGGTTTTGGAGGATCAAATGGGCTTTAGAGGTGTGAGTAATGGGTTAGAAGTGATGGATTTTTATAAGGGAGAGGAGGGGCTCTTTAGGAAAGTGTGAAAATATTAATTTATTATATAATGATATTCAATTTCTAAAGGTCCAAAAATAATTATTCTCAAATATAAGATTACTAATGGTATAAATAAAATTATTCAATAAGAATTGGAAAGGTTTTTGGATATTTTTTAATATTTATAATCTTATTTATTTAAATCATTTATTAATGAAATAAATACTGCATTATTATTGTGTCATAAATAATTTAATTTATTGGATGTATAAAAATTATAAAACAAATACCATAATGTAGGAAGTCATATTAGATTTCCAAATAATATTTATAGTCGAAATGATAACTTATATAACCCTATGTAAAAAATTAATTTACTAAAAGATATTTGATTATGTCATTTTTGTCTTTACTTTAAATTTATTAGTCTAAAGTTTTATTATCACTCCCAAGTGACTCCATGGGGTTCCAAAATAAACCCAAATATTCCCATGGTCATAAATGAGTCAAAAAATAAGGTTAGAACAAGTTTTATGGTAATCTTGTATTATTATAGTGTTTTTCTTACCTTGAATTACCCTATTTACATTTAACCGCGGTAAATAAAACTCAAAAGTTATTATTCACCAAAAATTATTTTCATCTTGTTGAACCACATTTTACTTACTAATTACAACCATTTATGTTGGAATTTCTAAATTCAATCCACAGAAGTGGTAGAATTACATTTAAATGAAAATTTCTGTTTTTTACTATTACTTAGTGGTTTCACTATTCCTCAAAAATTGATGTTTTTCAGAAAACTTCCAAAAATTCAACCTAAGATATATTTGATATTCCAAATTCCAAAATGATATTTATTTTACCTAATTTAAAACATATTATTTTCATTAATTAATATAAAATTAATTACCTTTATCAAAACAAATAGTGTGTTTTTAAGAAATAATAACTATCAAAAGATTGATACTTGTTTATGTCCAAATTGAAATTGAAATTAATTCTCATGACCAATATTGGATTAAATTTTTTTAAAAAATATATAATTACACTTTAAAACCATTTATAATGATAATATAACCATATAAATAAATTATATTCAAAGGCACTTTTGAATTAAAATACAGTATTTTTCATTATTCATAAAAAAATGAATTTTATCAGAAAAATACCAAAAATTTACCAATAGTAAATTTTGATGTCCCGATTCTAAATAAGAATTTTATTTGGTCAAATAGAACATAAAATAGTGGAAAAACTATATATAGAGAGGGTTCCCCATTAAAAGGCGGTAAATCAAACTTTTAAGGTAAATTATGCTGAAAATTAGATTCATTCAAATTTTAAGCATTTGAATTTTATTGGATAAATGTAAAAACATTTAAAAAACATTTATAATCATATTGTAGTTAGTTCTATTCATTACCACCAATAAAATGGGTGCGCCTTAACTACCATTTAAAATAATAATATTTTATTATTAGTGTGCAACGTAAGATTTCAAAAAAACCCATTATTGTGTTACGGGTACGCCATCGAACATAGAAACCCCTTTGAAGTAAAATTAATATTTAATTAAAAAATATGAATAATTATGGAAAATGTATTATTTCATTATTTACCTAGGATGTTACAAATGACATCATAATACCATTTTTATATTCATCACAAACTTGTAATATATATAATAAATATATTTCACGATAAAACCATGTCATTAACTCGACATTTAATTCTTTTGATATTAAAAAAACATTGAATATTAAAATAATATTCTTTCGTATAACATTTTTCCATGTATTTACTTAAAAAATTATAATTACTTTTTATAAAAAAAAACTCAACCCAATTATTCTATACTCGAATAATAATGAAGTTATTTATTGATGGGTGATCGTTGATACATGGAAAACACTCTAACACCATGATGGAGGCCACTATGTCCTATAAACCTATTCATCTGTATATAGAATACTCTTGAATATTCTATTTTTTGTGACCCTCTAGGCCCATTTATCTATAGTAATGAATAAAATTAATAAACCACAAGTGAAGTCTAGTGACCCATCAAGGTCCCTAAAGAGAAAAATAATAGTCCTAGCAATGACAACTATGTAATGAACATACACTATGTAATATAATATCTTTTTTCAGTGATATCTCATGATGCGAGATTCACAACTTGTGCCATCATCCATTATTTCCTTATAGTTTTTAATCTAAATGGAAATAAATACCTTTGACTACCACAAAAATGGATTTAATGAAATCACTACCATCCTAATCAATTATTCCTGAGATATCACTACCTCAAATTGTATGTGAAAAATTCTATCTTGACCATTCAACCAATTCAATAGCATCAATGACCCACCCAACAGAAGCAACCTCACCTTGACTTTGATGTCATGGTATTTTCCTTGAATAAAAGTATGCAATAAAATAGAACAATTTGATAAAAATCATTAGTTAGGAGACCAATACATATGGTCATATATGGGAACAACCAATGATAGGTGAATCATGTGGTTTTCCTATTGGTAGTTCTTCCCTAATGATTTTTCCTACTAGATTTCACTAAGTGTGAACTCGAGGAGAATAAGCCTAAAATATCATATGCCCCTAACACCTGATAGTCTTGCATAAATTGTGTCCAGTTATTATGATGTATCTAGAACATAAGAAATATTTATTAAATTAATTTAATAATATCTTGAGGTTCTCATTATTGCATGGGAACTTCGATGACCAATCTACATGATATGTAATCTATGGACATCACTATAAATATAGTACACACAATAGTATCCAAACAATTTTGGTAAGATAAAAATATGTATATAAAAAACGACATACATGTAATTTACATCGAATTATATACATGAGTTCAGTCCAGGTAATATACTTTCAACGATGACTTTTATATAGATAGTGTTGGATAGGAACCCCATCAAGCATTGATTCCTCTAGAATCCACATCCAGTTCTCTTCATTCAACATCTAATAGAGCCTTATTATCCATAAGGATTATGATCCCATACATCAATATAAAACCCTAATATAATTAAATGTGAAAATTTTATTCCATATAATATGTTACATGCAACACTGAGCTTAAAAAACCCATGAAATATATTTCATTAAAGATATTCTATTCAATAGCATGAAAAACTCGCAACATCGAGTTTATATGAACTGTAATATAGTATAGCATCGTAAAAAAGATGTTAAATTGGATGGAATGAATATTAATAACTAAATTATGAAAATTAAGGTTATATTTTTATTATAAATAAAATAATTATCATTTTAAAAAAAGTTTTATGAACAACCCATCTTTTTTTTGAAAGACAAATTGGTTTGTCTTTACATGAACAATTTAAAATTAATTTTTTCCACTATTTTTAAATTTATTTGATAATTAAAATTAATTTATCAAATTATAATACCAAAAATTTCTTAGGCAGATTTGTTTTGAATTTTTTTAAAATGTTTTATTTTTTTAATAATAGTGAAACATAATGTATTTTAATTAAAAACTGCATTTTCAGTAAAATTATTATAAATATAAATTGTATTTTTAATTGGTATTAAAGTAAAAATAGTTAAATTATATATAAATTAATCCTATTTGGGTCAAATTATTCATTTTAATTTGGAATTTTGATATAAATATTTTTCAATCCATTGAACGTTCTCTCTTTGAAAACCAGCTTCTCATAGCATCTGTAAGATTAATTTTAAATTATATTTTTACAATTAAGTGTATTGAATTTGAAAATATTTATTACATAATTTTAATAAAAATAATTTATATTATCTAATATTTTTAACTTATATTTTTACCTAAATTATTATTGAATGAGTAAAAATTATTTACCTCTGTTACGGAGAAAATTGGTTTATAGGGGGTAAACTAAGACGATAAGGGTTAAAATTACCTAAAAACATATCTAAATATTTTTTATTGATATATTTAAAACTGATCTTGTATAATAATATTGAATAATCCATCTCAGGCTTTTTTTATGTAAAAATTTTGACATACCTTTTTAGTTTCAAAAAATAAATGTTTTCCAATCACCACACATATAAAAGGCCACCCCTCTCCTCTCTTCTTAAAACCATATGTCCTTTTACATAAGAAAATAAGTAACAAAATAACTTCAAAAACTACATACCCTCATCCTAGATTCATTATTTTGGGATAAAGACCAACCTAGGAATTATTTTTGTGAAAACCAAAGGAGGTTACTTGAACAAGAGGTAATGTTCTTCCATGATCGTTTTTAATTTATTTTTTCTTCCAACTCGATAAATTATTATTAAAACATGATTATAAAATAAGTAAAATATATTAAATATACTGATATTTTTTTCTGATAATGTTATTACATAAGATAATAACCACTTCCATCTAATGGGTTATGAAATCAGTATTCATGTGTACGGTTGATTACATCCTAACAAACTGATGACATTCGTTTTTCCATTACCACCTATAATGGTTGAATATAATGATTGATATAATATATATATATATATATATTATTTATAAAAAAATTAATTTTTGTGTCATTAAATAATATATACCTTTTATACCTTCCATTCCACAGGGGATACGATAACATCACTCATGTGTATAGTGGACAACGGTTTTTCAAATGTATATGATTGTTTTTCAGCAACTCTTTACATGGAAGGTAATACAGACATAGTTAATGAATATATATGACATAAATTACATAATTCTGATATTAATAATATATTTTTCATTTTTTAAAGATAACATATCAATTTGTTTCTAACATTTTTTCTCATTTAAATATGATAACATCATTTGTGTACATGTGGACTATCACCTTCACGATGTGATGTGACTCTATTTTCATTACCCACCCATATAGATGATATATATAAGTATATTTAAATAAATAATATTGTACTTTTGATATTATTATAATTTTATAAATATAAAATATTACTTTCCACCTATCAACAATGATCATTTAAAAATGGAAATGTTACCCATGTGTACGTAAGACCTATCATCTTTATGATTGCAATGTACATCATTTTTCAAAACCATATTTATTTACTGGTCTTAATGGTATAATTAATGTATTAATATGATAAATATTTAATTATTATTATTCTTTATATGATTAAAATATATAATATACACAAGAATCAAAACATTAATGACAAAACAAACATGAGAGAATAAGGTGATTAACACTTGAAACAATGAAAATAATGAAATATAACTAATGAATGGGTCATAATATGTATTACAAATATCATATATGATATTATAAATATTAATATAGATCTAGTATAAAGTAATAACATTATTAAAACCATTATATAAGAGGCCAAATCATGTTCTACCAAAAGGAAGTGTGAGGTATGAGATTTCGTAACGTAATTTTTATTCATTTGGTTAAACATCTACTTCATTTAGTTTTTTATTGATAACATTATGTGTGAAATTATATTCGAATATTTTAATTTTTGTAAAGTTTTTATTTGGATTTACATTTTATAAACATAATAAATTCATAAATCAATCCCTACTTCATTGATATGATATTTGTAAGGGACTCCATCTCAATTTCCCTTCATTGAGGCATATTATAATGTAAGGTACCTAATTAATTTAGAAGGTGTATATACATCACCTTTGACATGTAATATCATCATTCATTAATAATTCATGTTATTTTAAGTTCTAAATTTTATTTATTTAATATAAAGTTATTTTGGCTTAAATGTTACCAATTAGTAAAGAATTTCATAACTCAATTTCATTTTATTGGGTCATATGACTTTTTCATTGTCTTTGGAATTCTAATATTTTGGTTGTAAATAATTTTGACTATATTAAGTTTTATTTCATATTGTTTTTTGTGGATTTAAATTTTATACACACAATATATTCATTTATTAATTCTAAATTCAATATCATGATCATTTTATGTGTTTATCTCACAATATCATATTAATCAAGATTGTTTATGCTTAAATTTACATTGAAATATTTTTTTATAATTATATAATAGATCCCTTTAATTTAATCTAATATATTTTATCATTATCTTTTCTTGAAATAGTTTCATCTGAAACTCTTTGGTACTTAAATTGACTGATAAAATGTTTTGAAGAAAATATGAATTCATCTCTCTCTTTGGTCGAATATCCTTTTTCATCAAAATCCATTTTTTATAAAAAAAATTTAAAAAATGTTTTAAAAAAAGTCTATAAAAATTTAAAAATTATTTATTAATGAAAATTTTACCCATTTTTTCTTTTTAAAATATTATTTGATGGTAATATTCATTTTGTTTCCAAAATAAGGATAGTTTTGATTTTACCAAAAAAGTGAAAGGAATATTCATTTTAACATACTCATTATGTATGAATTCTCCTTACATCATGACCACTCGTTGTTTTAAAAAATCATTTATATGTTTCAAAGGATATTTTAAAAAAAAGTAATTTTATTTTTTTGTGAAATTTTAGTTTTAAAATGACATTGAATATAAAAATGATTATTTTACTCAAAAATGTTTTAAATATTTTTAGACGAAATTTTCTATATATAAATGAAAAAAACCATTATTAAACATACAATACACTAGGGATAAGTTTTAATTATATTAAACATATTCTTTATATTAAAATATTTTGATCATTTTGACCATGTAAAATACTTAAACTCAATTTCATTATTATATTTTGTTTTCATTAACATTACTATGAAATATTCACTTTTTAGTGATCTATGGACATGAAATTTCATCTAAATATACATATTATTTATTGGGGATATGTTTATTTCATAATCTATATATCATTTTTACCTATGATTTTTTAAATTCAATGTTATTTTTTATCTAGGGAGATATTAATAAATCTGTACTTTATACCCAATACAAATATCTCATGATAAGGAACATTTTACATAAATTAAATAAAATATAAAATCTATGAGGAATGCTTTGAACATAAAGTGATGTGTGGGGCCTAGAAACATATATCCCCTTGATGCATCAATTTCCTCCTAAGGGGAATGAGTAATCTAGATTTAATGAAGTTTCTACCAATAGTTTGAAACCATATTTTGAAAGGTCTTGAAGGTAGATGAATCATGATGCTTAGAATCATAAATGAAAATAATTAATAATACCCTTCATTAAGAATATAGTTATTATTATCCATGATATTTTCAAAATGATGCCATCTCTGGATGTATTTAAATCTCAATTTATTAATGAAATTTATTTTGTTTTCAGTTATTTACCTTTCTTTGATTAATTATATCTTATCAATTTATGACGGATATCTGATTTATTATGTGTAATGTGTGTTTGGTTATTTACCTTTCCATATTGATTATTATTTATTGATTCATAATATATTCTTCTATACATAACCCTTACTGAACATTTCAGTTCACCATTATTTTATTTCTTTTATCCAGTATTTCATGAATTATATTATTATTGATCCGCTAGGATATGATAGAGAAAATAATCCCATTATAAAAAAATTGAAAAATATTTATGTTTTGATTTGTGTATTCAAATATAATGTATGAATCCAGTTTTTATGTAGTTTACAATGATAAAATGTAGCATTGCACTTGATTCTTTTATAGAATGAAATTTTTTCAATCAAAGATTGGATTCCCTTTGTGATGGATGGCTTAAATTACTTCCACAAATAGAGATACACTCACTTTAACCCATTTATCTAATACAAATTTGTTCATCCCACCTAGATAAATAATTTAGTGGTGGATCAAGGTAAAAAATTATTAAAACACTCTATTTATTTGATATTTTATAATTATTAAAAATCCAATTTTTATCCATATCGTAAGAATTTTATGGGTCGAAATGAAAACTTCCACGAGATACAACAATTATACATTGTTCACCCCTAACTGGGCTAGTCTAAGGAGAATACAAAGGAAATGTTCTAATATACCAAATCAACAGTACAAAATTTCTCATCCAATTTTCTAATTATACTCACTATCCTTTTCATTTCACTCTTAGTCACACTCTGAAATCTCACTAATCTCTC
Organism: Viscum album; assembly: GCA_963277665.1. Taxonomy (NCBI): domain Eukaryota; kingdom Viridiplantae; phylum Streptophyta; class Magnoliopsida; order Santalales; family Viscaceae; genus Viscum; species Viscum album. The sequence continues at coordinate 621,240,494 of OY728139.1, forward strand.
AACTGAAGTGTGCTCACTTCTCCTGAAAAATATCATTCCATTGAATTATTGAATTATTGTTTATTAAACCCCATTTTGTGTGTCATTAATCTCATATTTTATCCACATTATGAACATAAATTTATGACCAAATATATGTGTAATTCATTTTGGTTCACAAAATGTTCACTTTCACAAAACCTCTGCACAATGTTTTCTAAACATTTACAAATTATGATTTTTTCCATTTTTTGTGGAACTCCCAAAATTCATGAAACATTTATTTTTCATTAAACTATCTTGGTAATATGTAAATAGGTCCTTTATTATTGAAAACCTATATTTGAGTCACTTATTCATTAAATAAATGAATTCTTTTAACCCTTACATGATTTTCAAGCAATGATATTCATTAAGAGATAAACATTTTAATTGAGGGGGTCCGAGGCCTTTTTATAGACATGGTTATCCCTCCCCAAACTTTCCATAGGAACCACTAAATTCACTCACACCATTACTAGTTTTCTAAATATAAAATATTTAACATCACAATTATTGTGTTACTCAATACCTTCATGGAGCATTCATCTATACATTATGGTTTCCCACAACTCTGTCTATGTCCGGCAACTCAACTTTCACAAAACATCAGAACATTCCTAAACCCAATTAGATTTTTATATTTTTATGGGGTGGAATTTAATATTCGATTTCATTATTTTTTGGAAATTCCTTCACCCTTTCATGAACATTTTTCATTTTTTATAAAATCAATTGTTTTAAAAAAAACATTCCCTTCCTCCAAATTTTAGACCCTGGATTCTTTTAAAGAAAATGAAAACACCACCACCATCAAAACATAACTTCTAGTACATGATTATGAGCTTATATAACTATTTATTAAAAAATTAGAAAAATACATTTTCAATAAATGTTCTAGAACATTTAATCACATCTTGTCATCTAAATTTTACAATAATCACAATCAACCCAAAAACACTATAATGTCACATTGAAGGATTGTTTCCCATTAATAATTTAAAATTATTGAAATTTAATAATGTGATCAATTATTCAATCAAATATATAGAAGAATAAGGTTATACAATGGTACTATAAGAAGTTTATAGATTCAAAAATGTTTAATACTGGTTTTATTGAATCACTCAAACCATAAGATAATGAAGAACACTATAAAATATTATTTACTTATAATTTTTATATAGAAATAGTTTTTGATTTAAATATGGATTTTGATAGGATATTTTTTAGAATAATATTCTTGAGTCTCTTAGATAATTAAAACAAATATTTACATGGTTAAAAAAATTGAGATGGAAAAATGAAAAGTTATTAATATTATTTCATTAAATTCTAGTAGTAATGAAAATGGGAATACTCTATGAGTAAGGGAGTACACCCACATAAAATAATGAGGAAAAAATTGGAATCTTGGGTGCACCCCCATGATATTACCTTGAGAGAAATGAGTGGATAATCAACATATGATACTATGGTATAATTTGTATATAAAATATACAGATAATATAATTGGAGTTTCTAAAGTCTTTAAGAAGATAAGTGATGAAAAATGGTTCATAATATTGAACTATCCATTTCCATGTGAAAAATAAATTGACCTCAGGGGAGAATAAGAGAACCCATTACTGAACTATGAAGGATAACATATAGGTAATAAAGAATAATATGAAAGTAGTCAAAGACAAAAAAATTGGTGTGTATATTGGTTATTTTGATACTCATTATCACAGAAAAAATACTAATAAGAGGGAAATGAACTGTGAATGTTTTATGTTAGTGGAGTAAGATAAAATATTCATTTTCTATTGAAGACCTTGGAGTATGATTTTAGAGATTCCAGTAATCATATTTTGAACAATATTTGAAACTTGAGCTACAACAAAAACCAAGATTTATACTAATACTGTCGAACATCAAATTATATTCAAAACCTCTAAATAAAAAAATGTTTATCCAATAATTTTTAGGAAATAAAATCCAATTTTTATTTAGATATATATTTTAATAGGTAAAAATAAATATTATAATTTTATTTGGGATACTTAAGACCATGTTATACAATATACTCACTTTACTGGTGTATTATAGTGAGGATTTTGGTTAGGCTAAAAAAATTTCAATGGTAAGGTTGATACCTGACCATTAAACATATAATATATTAATGGTAATAGTAAAAAATATGTGTATTGTGTTATACTGAATAAAATAAAGATGCATTCACTCACATCAGGGGTAGGTGATCTTTATATAAATACTATGTCTTAATCATTATTTATTTTCTACATTTCTTGTGGAGTGTTTGTTGGGTAAATATTAAAAACGACCCACTAATGTCATAAAAATATATTGGTTCCAATAATAACGGAAATAAATTATTAAAATATATTTTTTGATTATATAAGAGTTAGAAGCACTTGATTCACCCCCTCTTTGGTGTCGACACCTAATCCTAATGGATTTTCTCATTGTTTGGTTTCTAGATTACATTAAATGATATTTTAAAGTTGGTTTTGGATTATAAATAAAATCATGAATATTTATCATATATAATTTTCATTTTTATTAGGTAATATCAGTCATCAATGATTATTTTTATACCTTTGAACTAGTTTCCAATCTATGATGATTGTAGAGCATGTTTATAGCCATACAACAGTCCTGAACCGACCAATGGTTTCAGGATCCTTGGTAATGGTTGTCACAAAATGGAATCAAATCCTTATTTTAAAGGTATAGTTTCAGGATGTTGGTATTATTAGATACTAGTTTATTAAGAACTCATTTTTTTACCATAAACTGGTATAGGTAACCTCTTTAAGTAAATATTTTAGTTATCAGGGAGTTCTGGTATGACAAGTGATCAAAAGTATAACATGAATGATGTTAGTATTTTTTACTATTTAGGACAATATAACCATTAAATGTTTGTATTTTTATTGCTTTCATGCATCATGATATTTTTCTATATGGTTGATATACATGTTCATAGGATTTTTGAAATTTGTTTTATTATCTAAAAGTTGTTTTAGAGGAAATTTCAAAATGATTAAGTAATTAATATATTTTAAAAGAATTTGGATGTAATTATATGTTTGTAATTATTTGAACTTGATATATTATTGAATAAATATATGGTTAATAAATCTATATTGATATATAATTGAGATCTAGTGTTTTGGGTTTTATGGGTTCAAATTAGAGAATTCATATGTAGTGCTTTCGGTGATTTTTCTTTCTTTGATTTTGGAATTATAAAAATTCCATTAGATAGAGACCTTATTCATGAAAAACTATTTAAGATCATTGTAGGTGATACTGAACATGAAGAGGGAGATAGAAACTTGGAGAGTTATCCTGACCACATGAAAATGCTGGTTCAATAAATAAAAACACTTGAGAGTGGGTGGATCAAGAGTGACCTATGGAATGGGATCGTGATTTAGAGTTTTTGAAGCATAATACCACTATATTTTTTAGAGATAACATATTATATAGAGCCAATTATTGGTTATAGGATCAACCAAATCTTTAAAATTCTCTATATCTTTGATATTTCAAAGGTTTTGTTATCTTCTAAGATGAATGAGGGAGAAAACACCAATGTGGTTGGAGACAATTGTTGAAGTGATGCTGGATGGTGATCATAAATGGGTTGGATTCTAGAATTTTTTTAGTAAACATATTCATCCAGGAATATTAATGAAGAATAAATATCATGAATTTAAATAACTGGATCAAGGGAACATGTTAGTGATATAGTATGTAGTAAAAATTGCAAAATTGGTGCTCTTTTCATCAGAATTGATCACCATTGAATAATTATAAGGCCTAATTATTCATGATGATCCTTCAACCTGGTATCCAATAAAGGTATTGGTACCATATTTACTTACCTATGAGTCAATGGGGAATAAGAAGTCTATGGATGAGGTGGGAATTATGGATGTAACGGTCTAAAATTCATTTCTTCTCTGACCCAAGGGAGGAAAAATAATTTGATGCGTTGAAGAGAAAGTGATATGATTCTCAATAGGGAGGTAGTCATAATATATTATCAAGGCTGGGATCTTCTCAAATGATTAGGGAACAATGATTTTATTGGTGTGTAAACATGATACAAATTAAGTGGTACTATCTTAATGAGACTAGGAAATGTAACTAATGAGGGAATATTGGGAATATGAAGAAGTTCTAAAATTTTATCCCATAATTTTCTAGTGTTAGAGGTTATAACTATATATAGGTATCAATGATGTACTTGTAGAATGTGATGTATTGTGGTGATAAATCCCTAGTAAGACTTGTGTGGTAATCCTCGATAGGTTCATACCCAAAAGCCTTAGGGAATACTGTTTTCTTTTGAGTACATACTATAGAAGATTGAGGTTGGACCAGTTATAAATAGAGTTATTATGATTAGTGCTACTATTATGGTTTCTCCTATGTTGGACATGTGGAAATACTATAAAATAATTTCTACATGAGTAGTATAGTAGTATAATTTTTATATGGCATTGATGTATTATTCTTTAATAATTATGATGACTCTTTTAGGGAGGGTAGAATAGATGTTATGATGTCTATATTGTTACTTTTTGATCAATAATGAAAAATCTTAATGTAATTTTTTATTCAAATTACACACATATTTGATGAAATTATTTGGATGAATTTTATGGATCTGTTCAAGGACCATGTTGATTACTATGATAAAACAGTTTTCTTTACATCACATAATGGGAGTGTTCACATTTTTCAAGGGGTGAGATATATGTTCTAGACATATATCATTGATAATTAATTACCATGGGGTTTTAATATTTCCAATATCTATATCGACTCTTAGATAAATATTGTGTCATGATTTGTTTTAATTTGTAATGGTAGTGCAAGATTTTTTAGATGTGTATCTAAAAGTCTTCTATAAACTTATATTAGAGACATAATTGGAGTTATCCTTAGACTCATTTATATAGATGAGTATGGTCTATTGCCTTTATATCACATAGAACCTAAATAGTTTTAAGATAGGAATATTTATTTGGAATATTTTTAAGGAAAGGGGTTTATTTGACCAAGGTTTTAACCTTGGGAAACACTTGTTCTATTTACCATGAATTATAATGGTTGCTTGTAGTTTTTCATCAAATATTGAATGTTGAATAAGATAATGGTGAAAAATAAACACCATCTACAATGTATTTATGAACTATTCAGTCATTTGAATGGATAAAAGTTGTTTTTAAGATTTAAATGTGATAATTATATCACCATATGATGATGAGGTAGATAACCCAAAGGTAGTGTTTAGAAAAATTCATGATCATTATGAGTTATATGTAATTACATTTGGGGTTAATAATGATGAAATTATTTTTATTTACATTTTTAGTATTTTTATTCTATAAATGTATTGACTTGTACATCCTGATGATTATAGAAGAAATTATTTGTTATTTCAAAATAGTGGAGGATCATAGTGGTATTTGAGGACTATTATATATATTTTGAGATAAAATAAGTTATATGTGAATATATACATGTTTTAGTTATGGTTACATGAAGTGATGTTCCTGGGATATGTGATTTTTGAGAATGGTGTCTTAGTAGATGCAGACAAAGTCAGGTTGGTGATGTATTGTGATAGAATCAAGATTATTTTGGAAATTTTTATTTTCCCCATATTTGGAGGATAATATAGATTCATCATTCATGATTTCGTGAAGTTAGCATCATCGATGATAGTGATGAATTAAAAGTGTGAGAAGTTATTATGGGAAGTGAAGTGATTGGATTTTTTTATGAGTTATCAAAAAGACTGGCATTGATGAAAATGTCAACACTTACAATGAAGAGGGTGGTGTTTTCCATGTATTTTGATGAATCTAAATTTTAATGGAGGTATGTTATCATGCAAGGGGATATGGTGGTTTGATATAGATCAAATAATATATGACCACATGATAATAATTATACCATGTAATATTTAGATTTAATAGTGGATGCCCGTACCTTAATTAGTTATAGGAATTACCTATTTAGTAAGAGGTTCAGAGTGTATTTGGATCACAAGAATATAAGGTACACATTATCTCAATGATATTTTTATATGAGGTGGTATAAATGGGAGGATTATCTATAGAACCTTGATTTTGAGTAATCTTATGTACCAAAGTAGGGTAATGTTTTGGATGATTCCTTATGCAAGAAAGCACATGCAGTAAGGTAATCACAGTACCGGTGGTTGCTGATGTTCTTGATGGGGATTTTGAATTGGGATGATGCTATAGAGAGAAGAGACATGATGTTACAACAGATTGATATCTCTTATATACTTTTGGATCAAGTATTATTGGGATAAAAGATTCATGTAAATTGAGATAAGACTACTGACACCTTATATGAAGGTGAGGCCACAGAAGGGTCTTTACTAGCGGCAGAATCGATGATTTGATTTTAGTGGAGAGTTGAACTTATATTGGGTATAAGTAAAGATGTTATGAGTGAATGAAATAACTATAGTAATGTGTTTTATATTAGAGTGGTAAAGTTGTGCCATACATAAAATATTATTTCTTATAGTCTAAGATGAATAGGGAATTAGCTAATTATACCACTCATTAATTGAATTTTTAGTAAAAAAAGGTATAGAATACATGTACTATTGGTACTTCTAAAATTTACTAGTGTTGACATGAACATGGGAAGATAAAAAGATATATTTCATGATGGATTTCTGAAATAACAATGGAATCATAATGTGATGTGTTTGATTCTATATTAACTTACAAATTCCAATTAGTTCTAGAAAATTTTGGAGATATTCTTATTATAGGATTTGAGTAAGATATATGTGAGTAATGTGTTAAGGATTTATAGTGATCCTTTATATATCATGTATTATGGAGACCCTAATTTTACTTTGATATTTTGGGGAGGGTTATAAAAGGTTATGGGTACCAAAATGAAGATGATTACATCATATCACTCTTTTCCAAGAGACCAAACCTAATGAACTATATAAACTTTGGATGATGTGATTCAATAATTCTTGTTGCATATTGGGATATAATGGGAGGTACATATATCATTGTAAGATTTTATCTACAGTAACACCTATCAAGAATTTATTTTGATGGATTCATTTAAATTACTATTTATAACACCATGTTGATCCTAAATGTGTAAGTAAAATGGGGAAATAGATCTCTTTTGGGGCCTATCTTAGTGTAAGATATGATATATTTAGTTCACATAATTATAAATTTATTATTTTAAAATTACACTTAGTAGAGTTATTATGTTAATAATTTTCTATAACAACTAGAGTTTACAATTTATGGTTGAGTCTTTTTATGAGTGTCACCACAATTAAGACATATATGAAGCGGGAAGTGGGGGATGCTTCCCCCCAATATGTGGGTCTATTAAAGGTTTTCAAGTAAATAAGAGATGTGTATTATATCTTCTATTTACATTAATATATGTTTTAATGCATAAATAATTCAATGTTCTTTACCTGAGAAATTTTCAACCAGATGAATCATATGTTATTTATTAATTGGTGTATTTTAACCTAGATCCAACTATTATAGAATGGATAGTGAGGATTTATAATATAATATAATATATCTTGAGAATATGGAGTTTTATACAAGTGAGATTGTTGTAATAGAGACCTACGATTAACAAAAATAGATATTACATCATTTTAGATGAATATTAAACATATTACAAATATAGATTCATGAGGAATATAATAGTCTAGTGAGTTTGGAAACATGGAACACATTATTCTTGTTTGGTGAAATGTCTTTAACAACTCATGTAAAGATCTTCCCATTTAGTACTCCTACATAAAAAATTCATCATAACATGGGGAAATAAAATATAAGAAATAGTGAGCCTCGATTCTCATTAAGGGTAAATAAAGGAAATAAGTAAGAATAACATGATAATAAAGATATGATAACACTAGAATAACATTTAAAGATAATAAATTGAATATCAAAGATCACACACGAGTCATGTAATAAATATTTTTAGTATATAAGACATAAATCATAATGGAATGAAGAGCATAATCCGTGAAAACATATCATAGGAATAAGATATATAATTGTGGAATATACATTATCATAGAAAATTTTATGTTAAGGTTACATACCATGACCTTCATCACATGTTAGGCTTGGGATAATCACCAGTGTACCTACTTCAGTACTGGGATAAAAACTCATGCAACCTCTTGTTTTTGGACATGGGATACAACTCATGTACCCTTATATTTTCATGTTTGGGCAATAACATATATACCCTCTTATTTTTTGTCTTTGGGTAAAACCTATGTACACTATTATTTTTGGGTTTGGGCTAAAACATGTGTACCCTCATATTTTCATGCTTGGGCAACAACATGTATACACTATTGTTTACAGGATTAGGCTATAACCCATGTACCGTTTTGTCATTGGTCATGGTCTATAACCTGTATACCCTTTGAGATAATAATATTTTTATCACTACCTAATTAATTGAAGGGATATATTGGTCACACCCATCACATAATGAAATAATATATTAATGTATCATTAGATAATAAAAAATTCATCAAATATTGACCCATTAAAAGATATGTGTTTCATAAACATCATATAATAACCCCTAAAATGAAATGGATATCATAAAAATTACATCATATCAAAATCTACGTAAAAGATCTAGGTTTTGTAATCATTTAATCCTTGAATAACCTGTGCACGTAAGCTGGTTTCATAAGTGTTTTGTCATGGTCTAACCATTGGAAAAGAAATGAGATACATAAAAAACATTCCAATAGAAATATAAACCATTAAAATAAAGGATAATAATGGTTTCCTTGGATCATATCCTTAGTAAATCATAAAAAATGTAATCTTATGCCATATTAGATAGAACGGGATTTCAAAATAACACTTGGAGCATTTATTAATGAAAATAAATTTTCATTGAAAATCACTTTTTGAGACATATTATATTTTAAAAATAATTTTCCATTAAATTGTTTTTAAAAAAGTATATAGTAATCATTATAAATGATTCAAAAAATTCTAGGATTAAAGTATCATTTTCACATTGAAAAATGATTTTTAAATCAAAAAACATTTTTAAATCCATTTCCTTTGAATATAACCATGATAACTGAAAAAAGAAGATTTGAAATAAAATTTTAGTAATTTTTATAAAATGTATATTTTTTTAAAATCCTTTACCTTGAAAATTATCTTAAAAATAATTTAAACATTTTTATTGAATTTTTATAAAATATTTCTTTTAATGAACACAAATTTCTGTCCAAAGAGAGAAAAAAAAGACTGATTATCTTAAAACATTTTCTTAATTCTATTAAGTACCAAAGAGTGAAAAAAATTGGTACTAGTACATGATCATATCAGGAATAATTATAGTATCATGCGATTCATTATACATAATGAGAGTCACATCATTTCATTTCAACATTTCATACTTGATCATTGACAATTCTGATAAACGGTGAGATTGTATTTTATAAAACTCTTATCAATTTGATAAAATTGAATCTTAATCACCACAAGAGAATGGAATTGCATGACTCGTATGATATCATGAAAATTAGGATATTAATGATATAAAATGGAAAATGTAAGTATATACACCTCATAAAATAATGTTTTTGAATAATATGGAATGTGTCTCAAAGAATAAAAACTGAGAAAAAGTTACTTTCTCGATTTTGTAAATTTTGAACCATAAACCCCATTAAATAATATCATAAATGGATATGTAAATACCAATAAATTTAAGGATAAGTATAATAAAATAAATTTATGATAATTATATACACCACACAAAGTAAATCAGTGGTTAGTATGACATAAGTCTCATAGAAATAAAAGTGAGACCCAAATGCCCATACTACTTTAGTAATTTTGGAATCATGAGATACATGAAATAATAAAATCAATTTAAACTTTTAATATAATTAAATAAATAAATTTAAATATATAAAATTCCATTGGGTAGTATACACACCACCCAAGATGAATATGTTGTGAATATAGCATATATCTCGCAGAAAAAAAGGGAGATGAGAAATATCGTAACAAAAGTCTTAACATTCATATTACATAATCAAATATCCAGTATAATAAATATAATTTCATTATAAATATTTCACAGAAACATATTCTTATATATCATACCATTTATTATATTATTATTCCATTATATTACTATTTTATTAACAATTTAATGTTAAAGTTACATTTCGGGTAATAACTGCTTTGTTTTTTTGTATATGTTTTGATTTGTTATTATTGGTCCTCTTTTATATATCATGATTGAATTATTTATAGAATGAAAAAAATGTTTTAAATATATTATATATTATGTATATAATTATTTATAATAATCTATAAAATATATAAATATGAAATGGAATACACCAATCATGGAGACATTAGGTCGTACGTACGCATGAACGATGTTTCTATGTTCTTATCATATTGAAAGAAATAAAGTGAATGACATATATCAATATATATATATATGTATATATTATAATTTAAGAAATATTATTATATCAAATATTTCATATACATTTTATAAACTCATCCTTCATACATTCCATGTAAAGTGGGAATTAATGACATCACTTTGAGAATGTTGTAGTCCTCACATCCCCAAACAATGTTTTTTTATTCCCCCAAAATAGAAAGCTTGAAGTTATGTGTTATATAATAATTAAAGAATTATAGAGACATAATATATAACATATATTTCATATAAATGTTTTTCCATCATTATTCCCAACCATGTGAGCTATTAATGGAAGAACGAATGACATCGTTTTGCGAGGCGGTAGACTGTTGTACACGCGAATGATGATTATGTTTCCCATTTGATGGAATTTTTTGTAAGTGTATTTCATAAACATGAAATAAAAATATATCAGTCTATTTAGGATATTTATTTTATTATACAATCAGGGAATAATAATAACTTAATGGGGGATGAAATAAATAAAACAGAGTTTCTCACTGATGAAGGTTATATCTTTATTGGGTAAATCCTTTTCGTTTCCATCAATGGAATTACACGGATTGTATATTAGCCAAAGTTAGGATTATAATAAAAATATAGGTAATTTTTAATCCTATTTAGGTAGTTTTTTTACAAGAAATAGTTCTTAATAGGTGTGAAATTGTGATGGGGGTGGGGGTGGGGGTGAGTTCCCTTTTATAGTGGAGGAGGATTGACAATATTGTAATTATAAAAATATAAACACTATTGAGAGGTATCACATACATAATATGCCTCCAATAATCAAATTTTTTATAAAATATGTTATATGATCTATTTTGGGTCATCCAAAAGATTTTTTGTAATTGTACTAGTGATTAGCCTTTTTTATAAACATTTATCCACTAAGTAAACCTGTTTTTACCCAAATCACTATAATTAATTTTAATTTCTTTCACTAATTATTTTTCTCAAAAAGTAATTTTAACATAATATAAAATGGAAATTATAATTATTATGAACATGAAATCTATTTTTCTGAATTCAAATCTCATAATTGGAAGATATTTTTTAAAAATTAATCTTTAAGATGGGATGAAATTAAGTGTTTTTAAGTGTGAAATGTTCAAATGTTTGAAATCTTTTAAATTCGATTTCATTGTAAAATTTATTATAATTAACTAATTTGGATTAATATATGTATAATTTATATAAATATACATAAAACTAATTTAAAATATATTTTAACTATATTAAAAATTAGAAGAAAAAAAGTTTTCAATTAAAATTTAGTATTTTCAGTATTCATCCAAAAATAAAACTTCTCTGAAGAAAAACCCAAAATTAGGCATAAGTGATTTTTTACATTTAATATTAAAACAAGAATATTATTTTTTAAAAAAAATTATAAAAATTTTAATAATTATATTTATATTGGTTGAACTATTAAAAGGTGGTAAAATTACCTATTAGAAAAATACATCTCTTTATGCGTAATGTTGGATTTATTTTCATCTATCATCACATAAGATGAATAGTAAAGAGTCGATTGAATATAATATATATATATATGTATATATCATTAAAATAAATTATAAACACTGTTTTAATTATTTTATTAATTTAAAACTTGTTTGATTGCATGAATTTAGTTTTCCACGCCAAGATTTCCTATATTTTTAAAAAAATGTTTTATTATCATTTATAGTTAATTTGTTTCCAAATAATTCATCTTATATGCATGTGAAAACCATATTTAATTAATATTATTCAAAACCACCATTCTAATATCATGGTGACAACTATATTAATTTGTTAAAAATAATATAAATAGTATATTTTTGTTTGGTAAAACTAAGTTTTGCATGAAATGGAAGCTATCAAAGGAATCGATATTGTGCGTTAAACAATCCAAAAAATTGTTTTATTTACCACAATATAATAAAAGTGTTTAAAATAGTGAAATATTAACTTGAATTTTTATATATAAATCACAAATTGGTGTATCTTGTAATGAAATCCATCAATGAAAATTAATTTATTCAATAAAATTCATAAAAAACATTGGGTGTTACAATTGTGTAAGTATGGTATATTTCAAGAGGATATGTGGGATATTAGGGATTATATTCAACATTAATGATTATATTTTTTGAGGATATAGAGGCCTTCTGAATGTTTAGGGATAAAAAGACCAGTGTTGGAGAGACTGGTAACATCTCATCTTTAATAGGAAAGAACCAATTGAGTTTTGGTGGTATTTTTCTTCTTTTTCAACATTTAGGGGTATAATGAACACAACACTGTCAAGGTAAATGATCCAAAGGACTGTAAAAAAGGATGGTGAATGTCATAGTTAGAGGCCAAGGAGAGTTAATGGTTATTTAACTATCCAAGGTTACCATTCATGTTGATAGTGTAGCTATTATTCGTGAGTAGGGGCTCTTACAGAATTAGTGAAGAGTCCTGGTTAACTTTTCATCCTAATAATGTTTTTATGATTATATTTAATAATTTAATTAAAAAAATATTTTTAATAACTAATAATCCCCATTAAACACATTAGGATAAAATGTAGTGATTCTCTATCCTCAAATGCTGTATTTCACCCTAGGATCAAATATACCGATATCACATTTGGGGTTTGATCTTGGTAACCTCATTTATTCAATGTAGTTTTATAATTCCATCATATATTTCGTAGTCATTAGTTAGATCTAACTATTTAGGTTGGATATAGGAATTTATAATGTCTATTTTAATTTTAAAAGAAGGAATCATGATCATATGTTCTTACTACTAGGGTTTCGAGGATCAGATCATGATTTCTAACATTGAATCTAGGTATTCAGGATTTTTTTTGTAATCTTATTCTAAGGAAGGTGGATATTATTCACTCATTCGGTTATTGTGATTCATTATTGTTTGATAGTTGTTATTTTAATTGTTTTCCTATATGGGATATTATCAAATAATTTTCTGAAATTATTTGATAATTTATATTTTCTAGAATCTGAAAAACATGGATTTGGGTCTTTTGAATCAATACATGGGAGTTGGTTTGGTATTATATTTAAATTGAATATCATGTTTGGGTTTTAAAGATATATTGTGAAAATAGATTATGGGGTATCTAAAATTTGTTATATTTTATAATTGGGATTGACATGTAGATTTGGGTAAACTATTTTTGGGAATGAAAATGGTTTTTATTAAATAAATTTATTATGAATAAGAAATAAATAGTAAGTATTAAATAATGGTGGAAGTACTATGTATTGTGGATTAATAGTAAGTTCAATGAATTTGTTTGTGATATGGACAATACTGGTCATGAAATTTTGGAACCACTAGGGAAGGTGATGATCTACAATAGGTGTCTGTGATGATCATAGGTATGAATTCTGGTTCGATGATTTATCTTTCTCATGTCTCCCTATAATTATATATTTCATATTTGGATGAATTTTGGGGTGTAACTAGGAAGGGTTACCTTGTTGGGGAAAATATGTTTTATTAATTCTATTAATTCTTTGTTTCTATCTAGAATTTTCATAAAATAATTTTTTTAAATTTGATAACATGTTTTAATGGAATTGTTGGCATTGTAGGGAATTAGTATTCATGAGATTTTTGGACGATGAATTGAGGAAATACTACTGAGTATTCATACTCAAAATATCCACAAATATCAGTGTATATGTTATTATATTATTTCATAATGTAGGAAATGGATAGGATCATATGTTTTTGGGTAATATATCTTAGGAGATAGGGATGTGGTAGACTTGGTGGTGTTTGATTATGTGTTGTAGGAGGAGTTAGCCAATTTAAATTTAGTGGTAATCACTAAATACGATGTTTCATAATAAAAGGAAATGATTCTATTTTGTGTTTTCCATTGTAATTTTTTTTAGTTTTCTTTAAATGGTACATTAATTTTATTTTTGGATTTTAAATGGATAAAAATCATTTTTCTCATATATCAGTTAGTTTAAAGTGAGGTAAAATCATTCCCAAATGATTATGTTTATCCATAAACACTAGTTTCAACCCTCTGGTGATTAGGGAAGATGCTAGAGGCTATGTGGCAGTCCCAACCCGACCTTAAGATTTTTGGATCTCTTCTGTGGTCAATAAAAAAGAGGCCAGGCAGAATTATTATTTTAGTAGAATAAGTTAAAAAATAATTTAAAAAATTAAATGTTTTAAATAAATATTTATTAATATGATTATAATTTAATTTAATATCCAAAAAACTATAACAATATCTTTAGTTCGTGAGAATAAATTTCGATATGTATTTATAAAGTTACAACTTAATGTTAGATTTATGTAATTTATTAATATAAATAACCTCAATGTATGTTTTTATTATTTGAATAGTTATAAGTGTTATCCATTTTAACAAAACAAATATCCAAATATTTTACAGTATAAAGTATTTTTATTTATAATTAAATTTTTTAAGTGTGGATATAAGGAATTTAGAATCCTATTTTTTCCATTATATACATATTCATTATTCAGTGATGCAACACACTAAATATTTTAATGGGAGGGATTATTTTTCGAATAATTGTATACTGATGTAACAAGTATTACTAATAATATAATATATTTTAATAAAACCAATGAAAATAACAAAACATAAGGTTATTAATGTTGCAACATATTAAAATGTGGTGAGATTGTTTTACCAATTTTTAATGAAAGAAACCCGATTTAAAAAATGAAAAATTTATTACATAGAGAAAATAAAGTACAAGACCCTCAACAAAGAAAATAAGGATCCCAAGAAACATTCTATGAGGGAACCAGAAAATCCAAAAGACAACCACTAACCATAAAACACTACCACAAAAGGAATTAACTAGTCAATCCTCATGAGAATAGAATCACAATGATGAATAACCAATATAAACAAAAAACACTATTTAAGGTGTATGGAAATTATTAAAATTCCAAACCAACCCCAAAAAGAAATAAAAAAAGTTGAACCCAATGGTGTCAAAAAATAACCAGTAGAGAGGTTCACCAGTTTCCCATGTTTACTTTACACTATATCATTGGTCAAGTAATTATATCAAAAAAAGATTCCAATACATAGGACCAAACTCCATAGTAATAGAATACATCCTACTATATAATACCAATAAAACTAGCCCAAGATCACCATCAATAGAATATGTCGAAACCCCATGAAAATACATTCCCACAAAAACCACTATAATCAAATTTAAACGTCCAAAATATGAAAAACCCCAACAAGAACTAAAAATACAAGACAAAAATATAATTCTGAATGGGAAACCAAGAACCCATAGTAAAATAGCATAAAACTAGCTCAATAAAATCCAGAAAAGAACTCAAATTCATTACAAATAAGGATAAAAATTAATTTCTTCAGTGTAAGTCCAATTGAAATCATTATTGATGTGTTTAATTACTTTCACTAGTTTCATGTTCAAGAAAAATCAATGCTCATTGAAGAAGTGGAATAAATCATGAGGGTCCTTATTTAATAAAAGGAGATCATTCCATACCTACAAAAATAGGTATGATGTAGTCCCATTCAAGATCCTACTTAGCTAGTGAAACACACATGATGGGACCAAATGCTTAATGATTTAATTCAAGAGGGTATTTAAATTACTAGAAGGTAGATAAATATATAGGAAATTATTATGATAATGAAGAATATATTCCAAATCAATATAATGAGATAAAATGTTTCCCTTGGATTCGATAAATTTTTAATATAATGTGCATATAATCGAATAAATATTGAAAAAAGTGGATGATCTTACGTGAGTAGGGATCAAATTCTGGACTAAAATCCACATCATGAATCTATGTTTATGTGTGGGGAATGGTCTATGTTTACATTGGTTTTGATGTTTATAATGAACCTAACATGTAATTCATATTAATAATTGATTTATTACATAATAATACACTTAATACAACCTAGATGATCATGAATTCTAATGAATTTATGAATTCGGTACATTACATAACAACGTAAAATAGGGAATACAACATATTTATTGAAAACTTATTTGTCATTCTCAAAATACTACTTTCGACTTAAAAATACATGGAATAACCTGAGGATGTATATAATAAAAGGGGGAGATATAAAGACCAGTAAGGGAATAAACATTTTATAAGTGATACATGTGAGATAATTGGAATATCAATGTGGAATAAAGGGAACAGGAATAATAAGAAATGTTGTAACATGATAATCATAACATGGGAAATGTGGAATCAACATAAAGAACAGAATCATAAACATAGGTCTAGGATAAACCCTCCATAACAACATGGAGAATAAATTACCATAAAAAATCATGTTTACTTCATATCCTAATTGGATTTATCATGATACTAAAAATTACCCAACTTGTTGGAGCGTTATTTGGGCACACCCGTCATATTAATTTCGATGTTATGCTTATGTGTGGACCATAGATCATAAAAAATATATTCATTCATTATCATAATTTATTACATGAGTAAAGAATGTGTAATAAATACATTTGAGTCCCCAATAAATAAATATATGTACATAATGGTGAATACAATTGATATAAAAATGGATATGGTATTCACTACACAATTGTTATTACACGAAAAAGCATGGTGAAATTTTGGCATCGTAATGGTGTTACATAAAAATTCAAAAATAATGTTTTATGAGAGGGAAATGGTTCTATTTTAATTTAGAAATGAAATGGGCAGTAATAGGTCCATTGAAAGTCATGTACTGATGTTATGAAATGGAAATATAATTCGTAAGTTCATAAACAAACATGATTAAACAAGAGAAGATGAGGGTACCTTGCATCATTTCATAATAGTAAAATCTTAGGTAAGGGTCCATATGAGAGAGGTTAAATGATAAATCATTAAAATAAAATATATTTTATTTTATTATAATTATTATAAATTAATTACTATATAACCGATTCATATTATAAAAACGAATTTCAAAGTAGGTGCTTGAATTTCAAAGGTGAGGATCCTATACTTGAGTGTGTGACCCGAAAATCTAGGGAGGGGATTCTTGATATCATGGGAGTTCCATAAGTGGAAAATAAATATTGAAGGTATTATTATGGTCATTCTATAACTATTTTTAGTGAAGATAATTTGTATCCTAGGTGGGTCTATTTCAGAAAATAGGGGGAATTTTTTATTATTTAGGCGTTGGGATCTAAATAATAAAATACCCAAAACAAAAACGAATCCCATGATTTTTTACCATGGTTTCTTACAAAATGATGTGTTTTTTTATTATTTTATAATTCCAAGGGATGAAATTATTAAAATAATTCCCTTTCTTTTGTGGAGGTGAGTCACACTCTCAAGGAAATTATTTTAAAACATAAAAATATATAATAGGTTTTGGAGGATTCGTAATGGCTTTAAAAAATATATCAAATCATTTTAAAATCACATTAGGTTAAATGGAAAATATTTATTTGGTCACAAATCCTATTTAGATTAATTATTATATCACTTTTGGGTCATTATGATCTCATAAAACACAATGAATATTTATACGATATTTAATTTTTACCTGAAGATTTTACTGTCTCAGAAAATTATGTAAAATTTACCATTGAATAATTTTTTTATTATGATTAAAAAATAATATTAATTTTATCTAAATTACTTACTGAATATGTGAATTTTAACTTTTAATATAATAACCCACATTTATTGAAAATGATGGGTTTATGAGAATAACAGTTTTTAAACCCTTATAAAAAAATAGCTTTGACCTCATAAAAATAATAAAATGATTTATAAATGATAATAATTATTAATAATATAAAAATATTATTTATTTCAAAAGTACATTAATTAATAAATTCATTAATTTAATTTTAATATTAAGTAAAAAAAATTGTGCTTTATTGTATTAAAATAATTTACAATGTAACAATAATAAGATGAAAATATATTCATTATTATATACAAAAAAGTATATATTCACATTTCTTGGGGTATTGATACATATCCATTGAATATAAAAAATCACTCTATGGGTAAGGTGCATGGTGTTGGAGCTTTCGTTGGGTAGTTCAACAAACATGGTTTGGGTCGTGATCTCGATGAGATTGAACTTCTCCCATAAATGTGTTCACTCATGCTTAAGTTGTTGGATCTCAGATAGGGATTAGTCATGGGAAAGCCCAAAAAATGGTATCTCCCTCAGATGCTTTGATAAATAAGATTCATAGGGTACGAGCCTACTGGTTGAGGCCGCCACTTTTTTTGTTTTTGTAAATTGTTTTTGTTGACACCCCCTATTTATACCAACAATGTGATCACTATTAAATGGATATATTATAAATGGAAATTATAGTTAATAGTAATTAAATCCATTTGGATATAACAAAACAAAATAAGTTCATGTGTTTTCTTTAACCATAATAGATAATTAGGAATTTAATTGAATCAAAAAAGGGAATTTTATTTATAATTATTTAGTTCATTACAATATTTTCATTATGTGAACGATGTATTTTTCATTAATATTTTATTTTTGGGATGTTTCCAATACATATATATTTTTGGATTTTGCCAAAGTGACCAGAAATAAATATTTTGTAATATTAGAATATGAAATGTGTAATTGTGTTAGTAAATGTAGAGTATAAGAAAGTGAGTAATGCATGGGTTTTAGTGTTTTTTTAATGGTTAATAAGAAAAATCATAGATATCATTAGTATTGTTTTACCAATATAAGTTTGGATGACATGAAATTTAAGAGAAAACGAATCCCACATAAATATTTTGAGGAAGGTGGTACTTATAGTGTCACATCCCATCATATCTAAAAGTTAACTCCCTAAGCCTACCACTAATAGTCCAAGGAATGGTGATCCATGCTGAGGTATCCACTCAAATAATGAGAGATACTTCCTATAGATGTTACATATTATATACTATTATACAACATCATCTAACATAATAAGCATAAACCATCTACTATGAAATATTACACATGACCGTATACCAATATCTCTATAATAAAATGTAATGTACTTTGAATAAGACCCCACATACATAAAACACATCCTATAAAAATATAAGGAAAATTAATTTTGAATATTAATGAAAATAATTTGGCCATCATATTGAAGACTCCAACCCCACAGTGACCATATCCATTATATATATATATAGCCTCCAAGATCATCCACTTTTAGAATCTACTATCATAATAGATACAATGATAAAAAAAATGTGAAATAGGGGTGATAAATAAAACTTAGTATGGTCATTCCAAGAAGTTATTAGAGAAGATAAACATATTGTGTCTATATATATTATTAATGAACAATGTGTACCAAAAACGAATATCTCAACATATTAATCATAATTTTATAAACATTTCTTTTCAAGATACCCATATCTCACATTCATCATGATCAATAAATAAAAAATGTGTATTTATATATGTATGATATACCCATTATTATTTATAAAGAGAGATCCACTATAAACTATTTCCTCCAATTGATCCACCAATTTCACATATATATATAACCTATACCCATAACATAAATGATGAGATTTTTTTCATAACTCTCTATCCATTTATTCCCACTAAATCCCATATTATGGAAATCTTCTACTGCATATATGGATATTAGTAATGAAATGAAAATAACATATCAAAAATAATTATGTTATCTCAAATTACTTTAAGTTTTCCCACACAATAATATTTCCAAAACACAATATATTGATATTATAAATGAATAAAATTATGTACCATTTTTTTACAAAATATGTTTTAAAAAAACAAATATTCATTGATCCCCTACCAAAGATATCTAAATATATGATTTACATAAAACCCATTATTGTGGGTGAATGTGACTAAGTACTTAGTGCATAATTCTCCACCTTCATCATATATTTGTACAATATATACATTGAAAAAACATAGATGAATCGTTATGTATCACAATATTATTCATCATCAATATCCCATAACTTGGTACCCTAGGAGAATAAGAAAACATAGTCAAAAATTTCATCACTAAACTCTACCTAGAATACTACGTGGGAAGGGTAAAAACTCAAATATCACCATCTATCTCAAAACCTAAATTTATGGGAGTGTATGGGTTTTTTATAGAGTACATCATCAGTATTAATATCGACAAATCAGTTGATTTCTTCAGAGTGATGAACTATAAATAGAATCCCAAATCTTGTGATGGAAACAAATTTTATATAGAAGGTTGATACTAACTTTAGATCCTCAGACATAATTATCCCATAATCAAATTAATTAAAGAAAATATTTATTATGATACATTCCCATGACCTTTTAGGATTTGATATTTAGATAATTATGACATGAAATTAACTAAGAGACCTATGTATTTATCAAGTTATGTTTATTTTTTCCACAATATAAGAAAAATCTTAATCTATAATAAATATTCACTATATCCCAAAAATTATCCACATTTGATATTTTCTTCTAGAAATATCATATGTAATACTTTTCTTCATATCCTATGGAAATAGAAACATGATAAGTGTGATCTTAAACACCTGGTAGAGGAAACTTATATCAGAATCTGTGATGAGAGGAATAATATGTCAAGAATAAAAATTATTCAAATAATTATACATATATAAACACAATATAATGAATGAAATCCATGTATGAACTAATAATACAAGAAATAGCATGGATAATAATAAGTAAACTTATAGTTATGGAATGCATAATTCCAGACAATTTTTACCGTAATGGAATCCTTGAAAACATTATTATTTCCATCAATTCCTAAGTTAGGATATAATTCTTTCTATCAATTCCTCAACCAATAAATCATTATTTTCATCAAGGTTGCAACCTTGATATGAAGATTGCATTGGTTAAATATACAACAAATACCAAAATGTTTTATCTCATGATATTAACCAATGCATCAAGGGTTTATATAATACTGATCTCCACTCATCACTTATTTACATCAAAATAATTAACTAGGTGAATTTTATGAATACCAATTCAATACCAAATCAAATTTCTTAAGTATTTAATAAACATTTTTTTGAGATATATACATATTTAGGGTCATTATATATCCAGAAAATAATTGAACATTATACATCCATATAAACAATGTAGATGGTTGAAATGGTCATTTACCTTTTGTAACAGAAGAAACATAGAATGATGGGGACATATTTTGAAAACACCATTTAAGGAATAATTCTTCAAAAGGTACTATAAAATAAGGGATCGTGAATTGGATTATTTGAGACCATAAGTTCAATCCCCGATAAAGATAAATAGCATAATTTCAAACAGTGGGTATATCATAAATCCTAAGACCAATAAGATTAATTCAATTTTAATATGAAATTGAATGTAGATGTGAAAACATAATAGAGTATTTTTAATTGTTTTTCATTTTCATAAATATGATGTTACAGGTCACATGAAAAGGTAAACTTCAAAAAAGTGAAGTGAAAATTTGGAAAACAATTAGTTTTTAAATTAACCTATAGTAATGTATCCTTGAAAAATAAATGGATTTTTATAATGAAATATGGACTTGATGATAAAACATTTTATCATGAACGAGAAAAGTTTTTCATATATTAAATTATTATTTAAAACACATATCATAAGAAAAGGACTAGTAAAACATTATTTCTTGTTAAAACATAATTTTCCTAGAGAATAAGAAAATGTGTTGTATAATAAAATCCTAGGTTGATAGAACCCAATAATAGAAATGAAAACTTCAAGATGAAATATTAAAGATAAGGGAAATGATATTGGAGTTAACAATAACCATTATGAGAAACATACAAAATGAATCATGTAATATTTGGAAAGTGTTTTATGAGTTAAAAATGTAAACAAAGAGAGAATAACACATAATAAAATAAAATGAAATAATTTACCAAATGGTTTTGATATATTTTAAATACAATGTTCATAGCTCAATGAATGGAAATTGAGTTACCAAAAATTCTTATGATTGGGGTAACACATTAGTCAATGTTTTTTTAGAAATATAAATTGATTTTAATTAGTATATCGTATGAATTAAATACAAATTGATTATAAAAATTTTGTGGGATATTTAATAAATATAAAACTATCCAAATTAAATATGGTGTATAACATGTAACATGTCTCAAACAATCAGAATTGAGACCCAGAAAACACTTAATTCAGTGTTAATTAACTCTATGTTTGCACTTAAATTTATATAAAATTTTCATAATTATCATAATATTATATTTAATAATATTATCCATATATATACAAGTTTATAAATTTAATGTATAAATATCCGCTAAAATTATATTAGTTAGTTATTATATATTCTTAATATCGGGTGTGAGTAATCTTGATCATTTAGAACTAGTTTCAAAAAAGATGTGTTTTTATATATATTTAACAAAAATATAATTATTAATATATCATAATAGGTAAATTAATTTATGTAATATAATTATTTATAAAATTATAATTTTATCTCCCTAGTATTTTAGTTATTATTTTTACCACAAAATCAGTTATGAGCTTATTTTTGGTAATTTATAATGAACGAAATGTGTTATCTTAGATAACAAGTGAAATATTAAAATTACCATTACAGGACTATAAAAAATTATTTTTTTATTAACTACCAACATTTATTCTCCAAATATATTAATTATATAAATTTATGGCACAATTCATGTAGGTGTTTAAACAGAACAAATAAGAACATGCAACAATACATGTGTTAGTATGAATATAATATATATATATATATTATAATATCAATATTAAATAATTATATAACATTATTATTATGGTATTATGGTGATGAATAATATTTTAGAATATTTACAAGAAAAATTCCAATAAAAATTATGTTTCCACTTATAAATAAATCGCTTCTCCTCTTCAAATATTTGCTTTAAGTTGTTCATTTTACAATGATATATTATTGAAATTATTACTAATAGAATTACTAATTTATATTTCAGGAATATAAATATTGAAATAAATAATATATATATTATATAATACAATTTATAGAACCATTCTTCTAATTTCTTGAGGTCAAATGAGATGTGTTGTTCAATGAGGTGGTAGTCTACACACTCGCATGAGCAATATATATTTTTTAAATAATTTAATGGGGAATAAATAATGGTTATACCAAAAATATAATAATATTTTTGTATATTATTTATACTTATTTCATAATAAACATCTAGTTAGAATGTTTTTGGAGGGGGTGGATGAGAAGGATAATGAAAATAAGTTAAAGGATGAGAATTCAGATCTTATCTTGAAGCATCCTATGTAAATGAAAGGATTGAGGTACTTTGTTGAGAATAGGTTCTGATAAAATTTTATAGGGGATTTATAAGAATTATATTTAATAAATGTTAATTGTAATATTGAACTATAGACGTGGATTTTAGTGGGTGTAAGTGATATTAGTATATAGGAGAAAAAGGGTGATAAATCTATGGAGAATAATGTTAGGTAATGGTTATGAATAGAATTATCTAAAAGACTGTTGAGTTAGGTGGGAAAATGTTGGTGGGACATTAAGGTAAGACATTATAACCTATAAAAGTAATTATATACGGTATAAGTGTCAAATCAATTTATTAAATTCTGAGCTACATTAGATTACCCATTTAACACTTATCAATCAAGATTAAAATTTTACCGTGGAAATAATTTTATTATGATAAATATAAGATAACCCTTATTATAATAGTTTTATTTTTTGAAACAATATTTGGATTCAACTTAGTAAAATTAAATGTATAAATATGCTAAAATTAATATTTATATTCAAACATATAATGTGTTTAAAACCCATTTTTGTATATCAATACTCTTTTAATCGTTTGATGTACTTATTCTTATATAAAATTAATTTCCATTTAAATGAGTGTTAAATTTCCTTATTTTCATATAAAATTAATATTATATTTTCACATTAAAATAATCCAATTTAATTTAATTGTATAATATTTATAAATGTATCATTTTGTGAAAAATAATTGTTTCACCACAGTAACTAATTTCTATCATGGTAAATTAATTTTATACCTAAAAATAAAATTTACCCACTTACATTGAATAATCATGTTGATTGAAAATATTAAAAACACTATTATCCAATTAAATTCATGAAAGTGGTAAAATTATTTATTATATAAAAACATAAAAATGTAACGAATATTGTTTTCATATGAAAATAACTTTTTAAAAACAATGAAAATTATTATTTTTATTTATTATAAATTACTAATAAAATTGGTGTTAATATATTATTCATATATAAAATAAATTTTATCAATAATATGTCTAGTTTCATAAAATAAAACACATGTGAATAAAATTTTCAAAAAGGTGTCATTTTAGATTATAAATCTTTCTTATTAGTTATTTAGATATATTGATAGAAATTTTATCAATTCATTTGTATTATTAATGATTTTTATTTTTATTTTTACATATATTTCATACTTTGGTTGCATAAATTTTTACACACCAATTATATGAATACATTTTAATCATTATATAATAAAAAACCCTGAATTTTATCAATGGAAATTCCTTTCATATAATTATTTCATATAGTATAATCACATAAAAACACATTATGAACACATTAAAAACATTATATGTGAATAATGAATGATATCATTGGTATTCCTAGAAATTATGTAACATAAACCAATGTAATAGTAACATGATCTTTAGAAAAGTAATATGATCCATATGAATAGTAAATCGGCCAATAAAATAGTAAACTCACCCATAAAGGTTTAAATAAATTTTTGTTATACTATAAATGAAATTATTATATTATAGTATATATATATATACATATATGTTTTGAAAATTATTAATTTAGTGTCGGTATTTTTCTTTGTTTTAAATATTTAATTACGAATTTATGATTAATATAAAGATTTAAAAGAAAATTGATTTTAATAAAATTTATTGGAAAAATAATATTTTTTTGTCTTATTATCAAAATATAATTTTATGAGACCTTATTTAATTTTTAAAAAGTGTTATAAAATCAGATATAATTTTAGAATCAGTATTTTTTAAGTAAATGATGATCTTAATTAAATAAAATAAAATTCTCAAAATTAGAAAATTATTTTCATAATAATGTACTTTACTTTTTAATTCAAAATATTGAAAATGTTTAGGGTGTTTTTTATTTTTCTAAAATTAATGAATTTTTGGTGAATAGTAATATACGATAATTATGGATAAATGCAAAATAAATGAATTTTGGAGTATTTTTTTATGTAATGATGATGTAATCACAATTAGTTTGAACTCACATGACATTTTTAATTTATTTATTCATAATAATCCTCACGATTGCTTTTCTTCATCCATAATAATAATCTAATGAATAAAATAATGAGAAAACACCATTCACCTCCACTATAAATACCACCTCTCACCTCCTCCTCTCCTCAAACCTTTTAAGTGTTGATCCTTACCAAATTCTCCAAATAATATTCCTAATACCCTCCACTACATCTTGGATCTCTTGGTGTCATAAAAATTCCAAACCATTGTACTAAGGATGTACTCAAAATAGGGGAATTCAAGAGGTAAAATCCTTTTTTATTTCTTTTAATTTCTCTTCGTGTTGCTTTCTTTTATTATTTTCTCCGCTCGTGCCCTAATAAAAATGGTTTTGTTACCCCATTATCTCACATAAACTATATTTTTATTATTCTAGTTAATTAATCCCTCATTAAAACCCTCTAACATTAATTTTATTCTAATAATGAAAATAGTGTCCGTGAGGTGTTAATTTATCGCCTGAAATGATGATAATTTGCCATTTTACCTTAATTCCTTGAATGATGTTCATTAAAACAGTTTTATAGTTAAAAAAATTTAATATAATTATTAAATCCTATATAATATTCTAGAATCATTATATAAATATGATGTTAAATAGTAAAACAAAAAAAGTTCATTGTGAGCGAAAACCACAAAAAATAATCAAAACCTTTATCACTAACTTCTTATATAATGATTCATCTTCATTAAAAATATACAAATCACTTAAATAACCATTTATACTTATGTGTTTTCATTAATAAATTAGAACTTCAATTCTTTAATTCTATTTCTGGTTTACATTAACTTCTATACTCTTATATAAGAAAACTAATCATAAAAACTAAGAAAACTAACATTCCTGAATAATATAATTGTATCTTATAACTCCTCAAAAAGGACATAAATAAACATAATAAAATTATAAAACATTAAATACATGTGTAAAAGTTTATTAATTAATTAATTTTTTAATTTATTTTGATCATTCAGGACATTAAGATCAATGTCAGAATTATTTCAGACAAAACGTAAAAGATTCTACCCAAACCTCCATTTTCTCATTCAAGATACTCTTTATCCATCTTTACCCAATATATTTCTCATTTATTTTTATAAAATTATTTTAATTTTTGTTTATATGTTACCACCTCATATATCTATGTCATATCATCCCACTTTTATGGGGAAATACAAGTTCTAAAGAGGTTCCCTTCTCAATTCCTCCTGATAAGAAAGCCCAATTAAAGGGAACATGTCGATTTCATACCTATTTTCAAGTTTGGTGCATAATATATTTTAATCGACCTTTATTTTTTAAAAATCCCCCATTTATCATGACAATATATCTTGGTTAATTTCTGATTTTATACAGACAATTATTCTTTTTCTATTTTAAATAATATTTAATATTTTCCTTAAAATCTGCTAAAATGTTTTATTTATAATGTTTCCTTAATTCTGTTTTTTCATGTATTAAATTCATTTTAAAATGAATAATCATGATATATTACTATTTTAGCATATTATTTCCATGTATTGTTTAAATCCATTCTTTCATAGACACCATTATGATATTCCATTATGTTACCCCTTTTTACATGGTTATGATAACCAATTCTAACCATGGGAGTCCCTTTTGTTTCTGTTTGATTCCTTATGTATGATTCATAATGTGGCACACATATTAATGAAAATTTTAAGGTGGTTTCACCTAGATATTTCTCTAATTCATTGGGTAATGTTTAGTCTCAGGATACATAATGTGCAATGGTCTTGGTGGCCAGCCTTGTCTTGTTCTCCTACTGAAACTGTCTTGGTGGTTAGCCTTGACTTGTGATCCATATGAAAATAGCCTTTAATCATGGTTATGTCTTGTTTTATATTGTTTCTACAATTCTAGGATACCATGATTATATGATTCCATGTCATAAATTTTATTCAACCTTATTTTTATTCGGGTTCCTTGTTTTTTAATTTAATCATGTTATTCTTTATTACATAGGTGTTTTCATAACCCATCCCCTTGGGCCTATGCATTAACTAACCCAAGAACGAATTCTAAAGGCTAGAGGATGGAGACTAGATTTGGAAACGCATATCCCAAAAATTGGGAAGGCATTGCCTTTGAACTTTCAAACTCACACAATCCAAGAACATAGGAAGATACAAGCACAAAGTAAACTATAATGTAAACAGGGTGTGTACATTATGTAAAGGGGCCATAATTCCTACCCAACTGGAAATTATAAGTAAAACTGAAAACATATCCTCTGAACACCCACCAAGTATCCTACTTAAAGTGTAGGTATATCTCTAAAATGGTCGTCTCTGCGGTACGCCACGTCCAATGTCCACCTTCGTGCGGCCTCCAGTCCTCGTACCCTTGACCACAATCAGCGTTGTCCATTGTCGGCACAAGACACATAAAGGATCAGGCGTAGCTTGTACAAGGGTATGTATAACGATACTCAGTAGGGACCTCGAGACCCCCTATGGTCTCTCAGAATCCACAAAGGATAAACCACAAAGAATGAAAACTACAGTCAACCCCACATAGGTATATGTCCATACATATACCTAAGATATCAAGTATAACTATCTCATTCATGATGAAAACTCAAGGCCCAACTCCATATCAAAAAGTAAAACTATAACATGAAGGAAATAATACCACAAAGGTAACACCATGAAGGTACGTCCCACAAAGGTAACACCACACAAAAGAATACCATGATGGTATAAGTACCACATAGGTAACACAAACGAAGATAGAAGTACCACACTGGTAACACCACGATGGTATGTACTACAAATGGAATGCCACATAGAAGAATACCATGAAGATATCTCTACAGAGAAGTGTACCACAAAGGTAAAGACTCAACTCACACCAGGTATAACATAAGTACAAAAGTATGGATGATTAGCTGTATTGCTAGATCTTCGTACTTCATTGAGAAGTTATGCTATTGACACACATAGGATCGAAGATCACCCACACAAGATCTAAAAATGACCCGCACAGGATCTGGAAATGACCCACATAGGATCGGTATGCATTGACCCACACAGGATCACTGAGCTCTAACCCACATAGGATCTGAAGATATCCCACATAGGATCTGAAGACTCCTCAATTACAATCAGCCATAGGGTTCCCGCACGAAGCATTCTTGATTCTAGGAGGTTCCAATCCTCAAACCATCGGTCAATTATTCAACTACCATGGTATCCCACGAAGAAGTTTCATGAAGTTTCTTCGAGTCAATAGGGTCCCAATGTGACTGACTGTGTGCCAATAGGACTCGCAGTCTGAAAGATATTAGCATTTCTATTCTGAGGGCCCGGTTTGATTCGGGTTCGATCCACCCCGGTCGTACACAAACATTATCGAAAACTAAGGTGGATTATACAAAAAGGACTGTCTCGATCTAAGGATCCTGTTGTTGTATATGTTTCATCAAATGGACATCAGGTTCTCATGATATGACAAATAAGGCGTATCTGGGTTCAGACGGGCCTTGGTCCGGTCTGACAAGGTCGAACCTAACCCGGCCCGGCCCACTCGGCTAGGTGCAGTTTACCCAGCTGGGTTGTTGGGTCGGAGGTGATGGCAAGAGGGGGGGTGAATTGCCTTTTTAAAATTAATTAACAATTTAAAACAAATTTAAATGCAGCGGAAAGTAAAATGGCAAGACACAATTGATAACGGAGTTCGGCTTTAAACTCAAGCCTACGTCTCCGCTCCCAACTCAACCGTTGGGAGATTTATACGACCGCTTGATTTTTAATGGCTATAGCAAGAAACCCACTAGCCGTTTTAAGGTAGGCTAGATCACCTTCTTACAGCTTGCTTTTTTATTATGGTTGTAGCAAGAAACCCAAGTTGAAAGAAGGAAGAAAAAGGGTGGTTTGTTTTAATACAAACCCAATTAAGAACTAAACAAATGAAGTAAATAATTTAGAACAAACTAGAGGAAGCCTTGAGCGCCAAGAGGTGAGTGTAGTTGATGTAGAGGCAGCCCAAGATTCAAGGATGGCAATTGGATCTCAAGTGGCCTTTGAGAATTGTCGTAGGAGCCTCAAATGATCAAAATAGCTTTGGTATGCTTCGGTATATGATCGGTGGTGTTCCCGGCATCCATGGACGTCTATTTATAGGAGAAATACTCCCAAAAACTTCAATATGGCCGTTGGAGGGCTTTCGGAGCCGTTGGGGATCAAGTGGGCCAGCCTGGTCAAAGCCTAACGGCTAGTTTGACTGAGCATACCGGCTGGCCGGTGCTGATCCACCGGCTGGCCGGTGCATTGGAAGGTGGAGAGTGCTTCTGCCCAGGAGCCACCGGCTGGCCGGTGAGAAGGCCACCGGCTGGCCGGTGGTGAGACAGTAGGTCTCACTATTCCAAGGAGTTCCACCGGCTGGCCGGTGAGGAGTCCACCGGCTGGCCGGTGGTCTGGACAGAATGTATGCCATTCTGTCTGGACCCATCGGTCGGCCGGTGGCCAGACACTGGCTGACCGGTGGCACCTGGCAGAGGGCAGGGCCTTCTGCCTGGTCCACCGGCTGGCCGATGGGCTGGATCCGGCTGGCCGGTGCCCTTACCGGCTGGCCGGTGGACTTGAAAACAGTCCACTTTTCCTCCTTTGAATTCTTCTTGGGCCAGCTTCTAGGCACCCTATTTCCTATCATCAAAAACACTTGAAACAATATTAGATCACGATGAGAGTGATTGTGATCATTAAAATCCAAGAGAGTGGGGTACAACATGGGTGTGGTCCGCCCAGCTGTGTGTGGTCCGCTGTAGAGGTGACCTCCCTAGCCACTACCTAAGGGGAAGGCGCCCCCCCCCCCCCCCCCCCCGGTATTCCGAACGGTCCAACAGATCGTTCGGATTGGCCAACCTAGCGGCTCCATGTGGTGCCTCTACTACCATCCAGGACCCGCCGAAACGGTTCCGCTCAGCGTGACGCGGTCGGCCGACGGTTCCTGCTGGGTCCCACCTTCCAGAAGTGCGACAGTGTTGTTGTCCTCCCATGGTCAGCCAGTTGTTGTCCACCCTCATGCGCCTACATGGATCAATAGCCACGACCTCCTTCTCAACCTGCAGTTTGGATGCGCACCGCCCTTTTTCCTCCTTACCGGCCGGGGTGCTGACCACCACCTTCCTTCACTGTGGATGATTGGTTGCGGCCTCCCTCGCTACCAGTGGTGTGGTCTCGCGATGCCCCATCATTGTGTTCGGCCTCTGTGCTGGCCACGACACATACCCTGACGGTGTCGGTCACTGGCATCATGGTCGGGTTCCGCTCAACCATCGATCTGTCTGTGAAGAACACGTCAAAAAATGCATATTGGGGATGGATTTGGTTGTGTTTTTTTTTCCCGCACCCTATGTGTTAGAACGATAGCATGTGGATCCAGAAGAATTGTTGAGCTTTTTCTAACAGGATCTAATGATCTTATGTGATCTCTCGATCATTCTGAGAATAGAAAAGAAAAAAAATACTTTCAAGAATTCAGATCTGCAGAGTAAAGAGAGTAACAAAGCTCTATTTTCTGAAGATGAAAAATCATGATAGAAGATTCATATGTTCTACATTGAAGATCATCTGTGGATCTGCTACTACTGAAATTGTGAATTATAATTCTATATCTATTGCTACGAGATCAAATAAAAACAACTCTTATGTGAAGATCATTATTTCTGAAGGTGACAATCTATCTACTGTCAATTGCATGTTGTTGAAATTGTGAAGAACATCTGGAAAGTATTTTCAGAATACAAAAATCTTTCTTCTCTATTCTTGAGTGACCAGATTCTCGTACTAAGTTGTGTAGGTTCTATGAGTGAACCAGAAGGCTTTGTTTTTCCTTAGTTTGTAAAGGTTTCAACTACCTGTACTCAGTTGTTGAAGGGTCTCTTGAAACGAGGACCAGATAGTAAAAATCACCAAGCTTGTGGAGTAGAGAATTGGTCGAGTGGACTAGGGTCTTTCTATTCCCTGAACCACTATACATCGTGTGTCTCTGCACTTCATATTTCGGCAGCATTATTCCTCTGATTAAAGTAAAAAGCGTAACACAATCTCACAAAGATTTATGTAAAGATACAATCCCCCCCCCCTTGTGTATATTTCATATAATCCGATCCATCAATTGGTATCAAAGGTAGAGCTTTCTGGAAAAGCCTCAACAAGCTGAAGGTGATTATACAAAGAGCAAGATGACTGAAACATGAGAGGGAATGTCTATGGTCCGAGCACCATATTTCAATGGAGAAAATTATGGATGTTGGAAGTCACGAATGATTATCTATCTAAAAAATCCTGGATATAAAGTATATTCTAAGATTCTGAATCCATATGAAATAACAGAAAAACATCAAACATGGAGTGCATCCACTGAAGCAGATCATGACATGAACTCGAAGTCAATGAATGAGATTGTATGTGTTCTAGGACCTGATGTATTCAACAAAGTATCTCAATGCTCGGCAGCATATGAAATGTGGAAAACTATTTCTGTTTCTTATGAAAGAACTAACGATATCAGTGAAATGAGATATGCAACTGCTAAGCTTAAATTTGATACATTCAGAATGTTTGAAGGTGAAAGTATTAATCAAATGAATGGAATATTGAAAGAGATTGTCAATAACATAACTGCCTTGGAAAATCCCATTAAACAAGATGATCAAGCTTTAAAAGTACTGAGAGTACAACCTACAAAGTGGAATAGAATCTCTACTGCAATCAGACAGTCAACCCATGTCAAGAACATAACCATGAGAGAACTGATTGGAAAATTAATGATGTATAAAGCTGAGATTAAAGATGAAGCTAATGAACATAAATTTCTTATTAAGAGAGATGACACTTCCTTGAAAGTGTCTTCACGGAGAAAAAACAGAAAGATGAAGAAAAGTGTAAAAGAGAAATCAGAAAGTTCTAATTTATCAAATTCTGATGTGGAATTGGATCAGTTAGCCCAAATATTCACTAAATTCTATGGAAAGAAGAAGGTCATCATAAAATCCTTCAAAAATGATGACATGAAAGTCAGATATTATGAATGCAAGAAAATGGATCATATCAGACGTGACTGTCCTCAGCTTAGAGAATACAAGAAAAATAAATTCTTCAATAGAAATGATTATGAGCATAAGGACAAGAAAGCTATGAAGGCTACATGGAGTATATCTGAAGACTCTAGTAGCACTTCTGAATCAAACTCAGAGAAGGAAGAAGCAAATCTGAAAGCCAACATGTGTTTTTTGGTAGAAACAGATGAGGTACAATCTTACTACTCTTCGGACTCTAGTTATGAATCTAGTTACACTAATAAAATACTTTTAGCCTACTGCAATATGCTTGAAGAAAAATATGATTCTTTGTTTAAGAAGCATAAGTCTTTAAACAAGATTTACAAAGCTGTTTCTGATGAAAGAGATACAATTCTAAAACAATATAAGGAGTTAACTGAGAAGTTTGACTCAATTAACACTAAAAATACAGATTTTGAATCAAGGATAAAATCTCTGCAAACTATAGTAGAAACCTATAAAAGTGCATCCCTTGTTTTTACTAAAGGTTGAAATACATCAAATTAAATTCTTGGAAAAATTTCATTAAAAATGAAAGATTTGGAATTGGCAGTAAAGGTGAAAAACCCAAGCTGTACAAAAATTATTTTATTCCAAGTGCAAAAAGACTAGATTGTAATTACTATGGAATAAGGGGGAATATTTCAAAAAAAATGTTTCCTAAGACAACCCCAAAATAGTGGTAATAAGAAGGTATTTATATCAAATGATTTATTTGACTCTTGTGAAATTAAAAAAACTAAGAAAGTCTGGATTCCCAGATCCTTTCTAGCTAACACCCCTGGACCCAACAGAATATTAGTACCAAAGCAAATTGTGTAAATGCCTTTGCAGGGAGCATGTCACAAAATCAGAAAGGACATATGGTATATGGGCAGTGGTTGCTCAAGGAATATGAGTGGGAACTCATCTAACTTCTCTACACTCACTCACAAAGATGGTGGTCTTGTCACTTTTGGTGACAATGCCAAAGGAAAAATCATTGGTATTGGAATAGTTGAAGATCCAGAAGTTGTCTCAATTAACAAAGTACTTTATGTACAAGGATTGAAACATAATACGATAAGTATTTATCAACTATGTGATGATGGTTATGCTGTTGAGTTTTCTAACATTTGATGTTCTATTTTCAATAATAAACTTCTTAAATTTAGAGCACCTAGAACTGAAAATGTGTATACCCTAGATTTAAATTCCTTCTGTAAACAACAAGTAAACTACTTAACTAATAAAGTGAATTAATCTTGGATATGGAATAGGATACTTGGACATTGTAATGTATATTTTTTTCATAAGTTATCTAAGAAATATTTAGTTTTTGATTTCCCTAGTCTCAAATTTGAAAGTGACAAACTCTGTGATGCATGTCAACTTGAAAACAACACAAATCATCCTTCAAATCTGTTAATAGTATTGATACATCTAAACCTCTAAAACATATACATATGGATTTGTTTGGACCTTCAAGAGTAGCAACCTTGGATGGTAAAATATATGTATTGGTTTTAGTTGATGACTATTCTAGATTTACATGGATTTTATATTTGAAATTTAAAAATTAAGCTTTTACTTTATTTGAAAGTTTTTGCAATGCTGTTCAAAACGAATAAGGTTATATAATAATTTCATTAAGAAGTGATCATGGTCGATAATTTGAGAACCAGGAATTTAATTCCTTCTGCTCAAATATGGGTATTAAACACACCTTCTATACACCAAGAACACCTCAACAAAATGGAATTGATGAAAGAATAAATAGGAATATTTAGTAAATGGAGAGGACTATGCTAAATGAATACAGTCTTTCTACCTATTTTTGGGCAGAATCTGTAAGCACAGCCTGCTATATAATAAATATAGTTTTAA
This sequence comes from Viscum album, assembly GCA_963277665.1. NCBI lineage: Eukaryota > Viridiplantae > Streptophyta > Magnoliopsida > Santalales > Viscaceae > Viscum > Viscum album. Next base: position 621,275,426 of record OY728139.1, read on the forward strand.
TTAGACCTCTTTTGAAAAGGAAATCCCTTAAACTTTGGAATAACAGAAAACCTAAAGTTAACTACTTTAATGTTTTTGGATGCAAGGTTTACATCTTTAACACCAAGGATAATCTTGGTATGTTCGATCCAAAATCTGATGAAGGCATTTTCTTAGGATATTCTACTACCTCCAAAGCATATAGAGTCTATAATAAGAAGTCAAGGATTGTTGAAGAATCAGTTCATGTAAAATTTGATGAGTCTGATCCCTTTGAGAAAAGTACAGATCAAATGGATGAATCTGAATCTAATGATAACATGAGACTTGAGAACTTGAAAACTGATTTTTAAAAAGATATAAAATAAATTCAGTCCAGTTCAGAAGAACATGATACTGAAGAACCTATGAGTGTGTTACCAAAATAGACTATAACTCTAAATAATCACCCCTTAGAAACTATAATAGGTGACTGAGACACAGGAATAAAAACTAGAAGAAATATAGGGAATCTTGTAGAATTATCTTCCTTTCTATCCCAATTAGAACCCAAGTCTATAGAGGAAGATTTAGATGATGCATGTCGGATGATAGCAATGCAAGAAGAATTAAACCAGTTTAAAATAAATGAAGTCTGGGAATTAGTTGAAAGACCAAAGAACTATCCAGTGATAGGAACCAAATGGGTCTTTAGAAATAAGCAAGATGATCAAGTAATAATAACTATAAATAAATATAGACTTGCAGATAAAGGATATAATCAGGAAGAAGCTACATATTATGATGAGACCTTTGCACCTATAGCTAGAGTAGAATCCATTAGGATCCTTTTAGCTAATGCATCTCATATGAACTTTAAATTATTTCAGATGGATGTAAAGTCTACCTTTCTAAATGGTTATTTAATGGAGGAAGTTTATGTTGAGCAACCTCCTGGTTTTGAAAATTTGCAAAAACCATATTCTCTTTTCAAACTTACTAAAGCACTTTATGGCCTTAAACAAGAACCTATAGCTTGGTATGAGAGATCAAGATCTTTTCTATTGAAAAATTATTTTACTGTTGGAATGGCAGATCCAACACTTTTTTAGAAAACTATAAATTTTAGTATTTTATTATTTCAAATTTATGTTGCTGATGTAATTTTTGGATTAACTAATAAAACCCTTTGTCATGAGTTTTCAAAGTTAATGCAAAAATAGTTTGAAATGAGTATTATAGGAGAACTAAATTTCTTTTTAGGTCTTCAAATTTATCAAAAAGATTTTTGAAATGTTTTGAACCAAAGAAAATACATTACTGATTTATTAAAGAAATTTGGACTTGAAAACAGCAAGACATATACAACTCTTATGTGCACTAATATAAAACTTCATTTGGATTAAAATGGAAACTCAGTCGACAACAAGTTATATAGAGGTATGATTGGTAGTTTGTTATATCTTACTGCTAGCAGGCCAGATATAATTAATTTAGTATGTCTTTGTGCAAGATTTCAATCAAATCCGAAAGAATCTCATTTAACTATTGTTAAAATAATTTTTAGATATTTAAAGGGAACTGTTTTTCAATCACTTCTTTATCCCAAAACATCTGATTTTAATTTGATTTCATATTTAGATGCAGACTTTGGGAGTTGTAGATTAGATAGGAAAATCACTTCAGGAACTTGTAACTTTTTAGGGAAATCTTTAGTGTCATAGTCAGGTAAGAAACAACATTCAGTTTCCCTATCAACAGCCTAGGCAGAATATTTTTCTTCTGGCATTTGCTATGCACAAGTGTTGTGGATGTAAAACACTCTTATGGACTTTGGACTAAATTTTAATAATACGCCTATTTTATGTGATAACACTAGTGCTATAAATATTTCAAAAAATCCCATTAATCATTCTAGGACTAAGCATATTGATATCAGACATCATTTTCTAAGAGATCATGTTCTTAAAAATGATATATCTTTGGAATTTATAAGTACTGAAATTCAATTAGCTAATGTTTTTATTAAACCACTTCCCACTTCATGGTTTGATTTTATTAAGGGGAATCTAGGTTAATTTAATTTTAAATAAAGCTTTATTTTATTTTTTTATGCTATTTATTTATTTTAATTCTGTTTAAAATAATTTGGCTATTTGTTTTTCAAATAGAATAATTTTATTTTCCCTTCATAATTAATTTTATTTATTTTTAAATCAATGTAATTATTACTCAAAACCCAGGAATCAAGGTTGTTAGAAACCTTTCGTTTGCTAAACTGTTTCATTTATACCAAAATCCTTTCAAACCCGTGAAATCATAACACTGCTCGAAAACCCTAATATTTGAACCTCAGAAACCCTAATATTCACACCTTTAGAGGTTCTCGGAGAAATGGAAAAGACTAAGAGAGCCTATGAATCTAAGAAAAGAAATGTCAAAAGGGTGCATTCAGAAGGAAGGAAAATCTTAGAAGGAAAGGCGATTGATCTCGAATGGCTATATCAGACAAATATCCTATTGAAACAAGCATTATCATTTCATAATCTCGAATAGACTTTCAACAGTTAGAATATGGAATTTTGGTATGAGGTAGAGATTCTACATTTCTTCAAGTCTGTACAATTTAGTCTGGCAGATAATGAGGATAATATGATGGCTAAGATAGAGGATAGAGATTTTTCGATCTCTTCAGTTGAAACTGGTCAGATTTTGAACTACCCTCATGAGGGAGTTTTTCATTTTGATTTGAAAAATATTGGAGATTATGTGTATAAATCAGAGGAAATAATGTATTTTCTTTTTGGAACTACATCTGTAAGGAAGATGTTCATAAAAGATCTACAGCCATATCCGAAAATTTTGGTACAATTTGCGCAAACAGGGATTGCACCGAGGATGTCTGAGATGGAAAAGATATTATATCACGATATGTATATAATGTATCTTTTTCTCAGTGATATTAAACTCTATTTTCCTAGGTATATGGTTAGATACCTAAGATATTGTTGTCAGAGTGATGCCTGAATGAACTTTTACCCTTTTGGATGATTCATCTCCAAACTGTTGTTTAAAAAGAATATGGTGAGACTGGTGGATTCTAGAGTTCATTTTCATTACAGTAATTTGTTTAATGTTGGAACTTTAAGAAATATTGTCTATTTATAGAGCACAATAAAAGGAAAAATTTTGCACGTAGGAGCTGAGAATGAATCAGAGAGTGCTCAGGCTCAATCAACTAAGTCCAAAGAGGGAAAATATGAAGCAAGAGTCAGCACTGTAGCAATAAGGATCATATTTGAAGTGGAAGATACTGAGGAAGAAATAAGTCAGGATGGAATTCAATCTCAGAGGAAAAGAACTGTGGTTGCAGCACATACTTCCCCTGAATTGACCACAATAGATTTACTCTCTTACAGCTTTGTTAGAGAAAAGGTTGTTGAACAATCTCAAGAACAGAATGTGGTCGTTACAGACCATGACCCTGAAATAATTGAATTTGAAAGATCGGAAGAACATGTTTTAGCTGATGTTGAACTTACACTTCAACAAGATAAAAAGTCAGAGCCTAGTGAGTATGTGGTCATACCTTAGGAAACTCTAGAGGTTATAATTTTAGAAAATACATTGGATGAACAAATTGCTGATGGTCATGATGAGCATGTTTCTGACGCTCACACAGAAGTAATTTAACAGTATTTTTCTGTGGAAGAGTCTGAAAATGACTCTGAGGAAAAATATGTGGACCAACCTACTCAGAAAAAGGAGAAAGACATGTCTAATGCAGATTCACGGCCTTTAGTACTGCTGCATCACACTGAACCTGAGAATTAGAATCAAGCACGGGGTGCCTCTGATTCATGGAATAAAGAAGTTGAAGAGATGTACAAAAAGTTATCTCAACTGAAATCAGATAATGATACTCTGAGAAGAGCCTTAGCATCAGAACAGTTGAAATTTCAACGGCTTAAGGTGTGTACAGTTTCAAGGCAAGAAGTTGAAATTTTTAAAGAGGATATACTGAATGTTGTTTCCAAATTGAAATCTGAAATTGTTATGAAGTCAGATTTTTCAGATCATAAATTGTTTATGGATACACAATTTGCATCAGTTGGGAATAGTGTTGTTAGTGGATTAGGTACTTCACCTGATTTAATCAGAAGATTTCAAGCTATCACTGCTATAATGAGAAACATGAATGAAAGGTTGCAAGATCTTCAATGAAACAGTTCCCCTTTATCTGTTCTGTTAGATAATCCGAAATTCTTGGTTGATCAGTTGACATCCAGTGAACCAGGAATTAGCTCTGTCTTAGATAACTTCACAGAGAAGTTTTCTTTGTTTATGGAAAAGGAAGAAAGACTTCATGAGTTTTTCAGAGTCAATCTCATTGAATACATTCATATGACTCAAGAGGCTAGAGATCTTATTATTAAGCTTGGTGATTGGCTGATGCGAAGACTCAGAAAACAGATGATAGAGATCAAGTCTTCAGTTTAGAGGATATGAAACGTATTTCTTACCCTGACCAAACATTGATTCATATGTTCATAATATTTGTATCTATTCCATCATTTCAATAAAACTTTTTTGATATCTCCTTTTATGTTTATTTTTTTTACTGATTTTGTTTAGATATTCCAGTAATACAGATTTTATTACTAAGAACCATTTACTTAGCATTCACTTATGTTCAGTGCTACATTAATCTGTGTTATATTCCATATTATATCATTGTTTTTTATATCACAAAAGGGGGAGAAATTTGGATACACACAACATTTTTATATTGATATTAAATTTATTTTATTGGGGGAGAAGTTAAAAAATGGATAGATTAAAGGGAGAAATTAATATTGTATTTATATTTTCATAATTCAAAACTATATGTAATCAATTTTGTATGTTAATATCATTAGTTATTTTATGGGTTTTGTGATCATAAAAAAGGGGGATATTGTTGAGAAAGTGTTTTTTTCAACCATACATATTGTTTTTATTTAAAGGGGGGTTTTTTTAGAACAATACTCTATCTCTTTATGATACTTTTTATGCTCACAAATACCCTTAATTATTTTCTAATGATTTTATTTTTAAGGATATTGCAAGAAATTATTATTAATTATATTTTATTTTTGGATGAAATATTTAAATTCTTGAACAACGAGAATTTAATTTTTAAGGTATTTTCATTTTAGCGTGTTCTGGAAATACTGTTCATGTACAATATTTTCATGATTTTCTTTTAGCACGTTTTGGAAACACTATTCATACCCTAAGTGGAGAAACGTATCGTAAGGATGAAAAGCATGTATAATTTTTGAGATAATAGACAAGTATGGTTAATCAACCATACATTTTCAGCAAAGTATGGAAGAAGATCCCTACGTTGGGAAGGAATCCTACGTTTGGGATATCAGAAAAGTATGGAAGGATAACCATAAGTAAGTATTAATTGTTACGTTTGTTTCTCAAAAGAATGGTTCATCAACCTTACTCTTGTGAACAACCATATGTTCTTGGAAAAGTATGGATCAAGTAAAATTATGGATCTTTTACCATACATTTGAAAGTTTGAAGAGAAAAGTATAGATGACCGACCATACATTTATGCTGAAACATACAATTGAAGAAAGTGACAGGAACCTTACATCTGCGACCAACCCTATGTTGTCAACCCTAGGTACGAAGACTATGTCATCAACCTTACATTAGGTGTCAGAGAATTTAAAGCCGATATTTTAATGCAACGGTCAGAAATTTGTTTATTATGCGGATTTCAAACCAGATTTAAATCTGATTTAAAAATACGACTTTGACTGATTCAAATCTATTTTATTTATGGTTTAAAGATAGAATTAAAAGGAGGTTTTTATTCCGAGTCTTCAGGGAAGTTTTGACTACTCTGTAAATTCAAATGTTTGAATATCACATTTAAAAAGGTGACTTTTCTGGATCTAAATTTATAGGATAAGTACTTATCACTATTTTATATATTGTTGAGCCTTTTTGAATAGGATCTAATGATCTTATGTGATCTCTTGATCATTCTGAGAAAATAAAAGAAAAACGGAGACATTCAAGAATTCAGATCTGCTGATTCAAGAGAGTAACAAAGCTCTGTTTTCTGAAGAAGAAAAATCATGATAGAAGATTCATCTATTCAACATTGAAGATCATCTGTGGATCTTCTACTTCTAAAATTGTGAATTATAATTCTATATCTATTGCAACAGGATCAACTCAAAACAACTATTATGTGAAGATCATTACATATGAAGGTGACGATCTATCTACTATCAATTGCATGTTTTGTAATTGTGAAGAACATCTAAAATGTATTTTCAAAATATATAAATATTTATTTCTATTCTTGAGTGATCAGATTCTTGTACTAAATAGTGTAGGTTCAGTGAGTGAACTAGAAGGATTTGTTTTTCCTTAGTTCGTAAAGGTGTCAACTGCCTGTACTCAGTTGTTGAAAGGCCTGTTGAAACGGGGACCTGACAATAAAAATAACCATGATCATGGAGTAGATCATTGTTGGAGTGGACTAGGGGCTTTCTGTTCACTGAACCACTATACATCATGTGTCTCTGCACTTCATATTTCTGCTTCATTATTCATCAGATTAAAGTAAAAAGAATAACAGAATCTCACGAATATTTATGAAAAGACACAATTCACCCCCCCCCCCTCTTGTGTATATTTGATATAATCCAATCCAACAAGAATGATTCAATGTAAATTAATGAAGAACAATCATAAAAAAAAACTACCTAGTTTGATGGTTGGAGGTGGTGTGGCGAAGAAAATAAAGATGTCAATGTTCATTGCTCCCGCAACATGCTCTCGATCCGAGCTCGGGCATCTTCCTCATCGGAGGTTCTTTCTTCGTTGGAGGAGGTTCTTTGTTGGAGGATTCTTCTCCAACTGCTCTCCCTTGTTCTCTCATATGCCAATGATTTCCCCCACGAGAGGTGAGGATCCAAATTAATTAAGTTAAGATTACTAATCAACTAATGTTGGTGCATTAATTGGGATAATTCCATGAGTAAAATTACATTAAAAGATTGTTTTATTGTTGGTTGGTCCCCACCACCAATATTCAGATGGGTGGTTTCAGTTAAATAAAAATAAAAGTTAATTGTTTTTTTATTATTATTTTCTAACTATCCCATGAAAAAATGGAAATCCAACTTTCACCCCTGACCTAATGCGGTCAAAGTGAAGGTCTCTATAAGTGAATATCGGCACTATGAGTTCAACGGTTCCCTCAGATTTAAATTCTAAGCACAGGTTCAATATTTACAAAATTCCATTCACGCGTTCACTGAACATACCTGAAAAATATTCAGAAATTCATTCCGAGAACACCGGGCGTCGGAATCACGCACCGTTAATTTTCACAGACTCATAATAAATCCACATAACAAAAAATTTACAGGGAATATTATGAGTCTTTACATTCTCCCCACATTAGGGATTTTTGTCCCCAAATTACACAACACAAACTAGGGAAACAAGTGGGGGTACTGAGCATGAATATAAGCCTTCTTCTCCCATGTACTCTCCTAGAAGTTCTCATTCTTCCTACGAACGTGCACCAGAGGTATCGATTTCCCATGTATAACTCTATTCGGTAGATCCTCAATCTCTACTGGAACCTCCAAAAACGTCACCCCAACATCAATGTCTAGCTCACAACAATCAATGTTGTGTGAAAGATAAAGTATGTATCTCTTCATCTGGGATACATGGAAAACATCGTGCTCTCAGTGCAACTATGGTGGAAGAGATAAGTGTTACGCCATCTCAAAAACTATGCCGAGGACTTGAAAGGGTCCTATGAACCTCATAGATAACTTTCTTCCCCAAACAAATCTCCAAAAACCTCGTCGAGTTGGGAATTGTAGAAATACATGGTCACCATCCCTGAACTCAAGAGGTCTCTGTCTCCTATCAGCATAAGACATATTCATGCTATGTGTAGTCTTCATATGCTCCTGTATTATCTACACCTTCTCTGTGGTAGCACATACCATCTCTGGTCCCACGAGTGCTGAGACCCTGGGGTCAGTCTTGCACAGAGGTGATCTGTAATGTTGACTATACAATGCCTCAAATGGTGCCATACCGATAGTGGAGCGATAGCTGTTTTTGTACATGAAATCCACCAAAGTCAAGTGATCCTCCTAGATGCTAACGAAATCTAGGATGCAAGCACGAATCATGTCCTCAAGGGTCTAGTTGGTCCACTCTGACTGACCATCCCTCTGTGGATTAAAGGTGATCCTCAATCGAAGTTGAGTTCCAAACACCTTTGGAAACCACTACTATGACTAGAAAGTAAATCATACCTCATGATCAGAGACAATCGTTGAAGGCACTCTATGAATTAATATAAACTATTGTATGAATATGTGTCCCAAGCCCTCTTCTGATCCCTTCTCTCTGATTGGTAGGAAGTGGGAGGACTTGATGAGTTGGTCAATGATCTCCCAGATAGAATCCTGACCCCTGGACATGCGTAGAAGTCCTATCATGAAGTCCATTGAAATTCCATATAACTTCTACTATGGAACCTCTAGGGGATAAACTAATCCTATTAGAACCTGATGCTTTTCCTTCACATACAGAAAAGTGAGGCATCGAGAGAAAACTCTGCTACTATATTCTTCATTCCCAGCCCCAAGTGATAATGTCGAAGGTCCTAGTACATCTCCGACACTCTTGGATGTACCACTAGAGGGTATGTATGGAACTCCATAAACACATACTCTAATAGTGACATAGGTACCATAGTACACCCTTGGAAGAGGATGATGTGATGCATAGCTTCAGAAAATCCATCAGATTCATGTCTTGTGGATATCTGAGCATGTCTAGCCTCACAATAAGTGTATCCAAGCTACACCTCCCTGACTCCCTGAAGGAATGGAGGAATGATTGTCAAAGGCTGAAGATAAGCTGACCAATCTCGATCCACATAGGATATCTGAAAATCAGCTAGCTACTTTGTCCCCTCACTCAACAACTATATACCAGATCTCATGCTGAGTGCATTTTCTACTATGTTCCCCTTCCCAAGTGTATAGACTATTTTGATTTTATAGTCCTAGATAAACTCAATCCAATGTCGATGTCTCAAGTTCATGTCCTTCTGAGATATGATATACATGAGACTCTTGGGATCAGAGTAGACTGTAAAACGTTTTCCCATCAAGTAATGTTGCCACATCTTCAAGGCGAAGACCACTTATTCAAACTCCAAGTCATGGGTAGCATAGTTCTTCTCATGATTTCTCAGCTGTTGAGAACAATACGTTAACACATCTCACTCCTGCATCTAGACACATCCAAGCCTGATCTCTAATGTGTCACAGTAGACTACATACCCAGCGTCCTCCTCCGGTAACCTCAAGATGGGGGCACTCGTCAGTCTCTGCCTCAGCTCCTAAAAACTCAGTAGGCATTTCTTTGACCAGACGAAGGGTTGTCCCTACTTCGTTAACGCTGATAAGGGTGCCACAACTCTGGAAAATTAAGGCACAAATCTCTGATAGCAACCGGACAGACCCGGGAAGCTCCGCACCTCCGTCACACTCTTGGGTGGATCCCAAGCAAGAACACCCTCTATCTTCACTTGATCCACCACAACTCTAGCCTCCGAGATGATGTGTCCCATAAAGTGAACATCCTGGATCTAGAACTAGAACTTTGAGAGATTACCATAAATCTAGTTCTCTATGAGTGTTTTCAAAACTATCTGCAGATGATAGGCATGCTCCTCCTCCGTAGCTGACTATATCAGAATGTCGTCGATGAAGAAAACCAAAAAGCACCGAGGTATTTCTGTAATATCTTGTTCATGAGTCCCATGAACACTACTGGAGAATTGGTCATGCTGAATGGAATAACCAAGAACACATAGTGGCCATACTAACATCTGATGTTCGTCTTCAACACATCCTTGTGTCGTACCCTGAGACAGTGATATCCTGATCTGAGGTATATCATCAAAAACCATTGTTCTCCACTCAGCTAATCGAAGAGATCATCAATCCTCAGTAATGGGTGATTTTTCTTCATAGTAACCTGGTTCAAGCAGTGATAGTCTGCACATAGTCTCAAATTTCCATCCTCCTTCTTGGTGTACAAAATTGGGGATGCCCAAGGAGAAACACTAGGCCTAATGAACACATTGCTCTGCAAGTCCTGTTGTTGTACTCATAGATCATGAAGCTCTGTGGGAGCCATCCGATATGCTAGTGTAGATATCGGTGTTGTCCCTAGGTACAAGTTGATATAAAATTCCACCTCTTTGGGAGGTGGTAGACCCAGAACATCATCAGGGAAAACATCAGCATACTGGTCCACCACTACAAGATAGCCCAGACTCTAAAAATAAACCGCCTGGAGGGTAAGGCTTCCCAACTGATGTATACTTGGCTACACCCTCCTCCGGGTAAGTACATCTTATGCTGCAATGGTTCCATTCTCTCCTATGAACAAAATCCAGGACCCATACTCTTGGAAACACTGCACTTTGTACCTAATACAGACAATATAAGCATGGATTGTAGATAACCAATCCATACCCTAGAAGACTTTGTAAGGCCTCGACACCGCCAATAAAAGATCCCAACTGAATCTCTCACCTCCTAGAGTAAGAGCACACTTTCGGCAGCAGTTTTTAATCATTGAATTCTCTATCCTATGAGTCTCTAGCCGTAAGTATTGAGCCAACAGATCCACCGGAATCTTCGATCTCTGAACGAGGTCCATGGAAATAAAAGAGTGACTATCACTTGTTTCTAAAAGTACTGCATCAAAGGTGGAGTAGACAAATATCATATCTTGTGTCATCTCTGAAGTGTCGTTGTCATAGGACTTAGTTTCCTAGAGCTGAGATAGTCACTTTCCACCTGCTCCTAGTGGTTGGGGTGGACCACCTGGTGGTGGTGGTGGTAGAACCTCGAATCGCCAACCCCCAACTATTGCACGACCAGATCCTCTTCCACAACTGTCTCTTACCTATGGACCCCCTTGATAGAATTTTCGCCTCTTCCCAAGAGGTCCTATGACCATCTATTGGTCATCTGTATGGTGGGTCGTTTCATCGCGTGCCATGGGACCATGCCCGCAGCACGACTAACACTGCCTGATCATATCTTGTCCTACTCTCTCTCAAGATCCTCACACACCTGTCCCTGTATCCTATGGTCATCCTCCTATGGGTCTAGTTCTCTTGGACCTTTGCATCATCAGTCTACATCTAGCTACAGATGACTCTGCTACATGACATTTGGTGGTGGGTCTCACTTCCAGTGACTGTTCAGCAAGGAAACTCTCTACTAAGAGTGCTCTCTCTAACTCCCCCGCCTGTGTCGGGATGCTGAGAGAAATAATCGATGCTCTAATCTCTTATATGAGAACCTACTCGAAGTTTTGGGCCATTAAGAAAGGTTCTTGAACCATGTAAGTAGAGTTTCACAAGAGGTTGTTGAATCTCACTAAATACTGATCAACGATCATGCAACCCTGCTTCAAGTGGAGAAGTTTTTGTATACGCACTGAGTGTAAGGTCACTAGGATGAACTCTACCCTATAAAGGCTATTGATTTCAACCCAGATGAGAGTGACCTCATCATGACCCTAAAGAATCAAGATCCACCATCTTTTCGCCACTTCCTGAATAAGGCTGGAGGCAAGGATCACCATGAGATCAGCTGTTGTCCCTACCTGTCAAAAAACACTAACCACCACCTCCAGTTAGTCCTCACCCATCTGTAGACCTGTATTGCCCCCAAACCTCAGTGTCCACTGGTGCTGAAACTCATGAAACGCATATAAAGATAATTCACCATCTGTTGCTGTGTATGGTGGAATCAGCTTCCCAACGATTATTGGTGTCACTGGTACCCCACCTGATGGTACAACTGTCGTAAGGGGGCCCTGAATTGAAGCCTCGCCACTTGGTGGTCTGTGATCGTGTAATCTACCTGGAACCCTGGTTGGCTTTCTCCATGGAGGTATCCTGAAAGAAACAGGTGTTCCATAGTCAATAAATTTTACCTGGTGAGTTGACTCAAAGAGTTCACCATGAAAAATTTTCAAAAACACACATAATCAGTGTTTTCTGGCACTATGTCCGAAATCAGAATTCATGGTCTTGGTGTATGGATATGTTGGCTACCGCACCAACACTAGATTCCCAAAACTAAAAACCAAACTCATCACACATAGCAATATTTCTGAATCAAAAGATCAGAGTCTAAGTTCTCCAGTAGAACTGACCCCCCTGATACCAATTTGTCATGACCCATCCCCCGGGGCCCATGTTGGGACTACCCCAAGCCCGCCTCCATAGGCCAGGGGCTGGTGACTTGCACCAGAAAAGAATATCTCTAAAATTGGGAGGAAATTTCCTTTAAACCTGATAACTCACACAATCCATGCACACAGCAAGATACAAGCACAAAGTAAACTATAACATAAATAGTGTGTGTACAGTAAGTAAAGGGGCCGTAATACAAGCTCAACTGAAATGTACAAGTAAAACTAAACAAAACTCTTGTGAACACCCACCAAGGATCCTACCTGAATGGTATGTACATCTCTTGAACAGTCATCTCTGCGGTATGCCTCGTCCAAGGTCCACCTTCAGGAAGCCTCTAATCCTCATACCCTCGACCACGATCAACGATATTCGTCATCTGCACAAGACACCACAAGGTGCGGGCATAGCCCATGAATGGGTGAGCATAACGATACTTAGTAGGGTCCCCAAGACCCCGCTAGGATCTCTCAGAATCCAAAAAGGATAAACCACAAAGCATGAAAACCATAATCCACCCCTCTGAGGTATATGACCATATATATACCTAAGTTATCATGTATAACCATATCATTAATGAGGAAAACTCTAGGCCCAAATCTCTATTCAAAGCACGACTTTACCATTAAGTAAAGAATACCATGAAGGTAACACCACAAAGGTAACACCAAGAAGGTAAGTACCACAATGTTAATTATACATAGAAGAATACCATGAAGGTAGAAGTACCACATAGGTAACACCACGAAGATAGAAGAACCACACAGGTAACACCGCAATGGTAAGTACCAAAAAGCTAACACCACACTGATGAATTCCACGAAGGAATCTCTACATAGAAGTGTACCAAAAAGGTAAATACTCATCTCACACTAGGTATAACTTATGTAAGGAAGTATAGACGATTAGTGGTATTTCAAGATCATCTTACTTTGTCGAGAAGCTCTGCTGTTGACCGACACAGGATCAAAGATGACCCACAATGGATCTGAATATGACCAACACAGGATCTGGAGATGAACCACACATGATCAGTATGTTCTAACCCACATAGAATCGCTATGAGCTGACCCACATAGGATCCAAAGATGACCCACACATTATCTGAAGACTCCTCACATATAGTCAGTGACAGGGTTCCCACACTAGCATGATTGATTCCGGGAGGTTCCACTTCTCAAGCTATTGTTTGATTCTTAAATTTCCATGAAGTCCTTGGAATATGTATCACAAAGATCCATCACATAAATAGGGTTCCAATGCGACAGACAGCGTGTCAATCGGATGCCCAGTCTAAAAGTTATTACCATTTTCATTCCGAGGGCCCGGTTGGATTCGGGTTTGATCCAACACGACCATACCTCAACATTATCCAAAACTCATATGGAGTATACCAAAAGGACATTCCTGATCCAATTATCCCAGTGTCATATACGTTTCGTCAAACATAACCCTAGTTCTCAAGATATGGAAAAAATGGCGTATTTGGGTCCAGATGGGCCCAGCTCCGGTCTGACCCGGCCTGACCGGGACTAGGAAAACCCAAACCAGTTCGGGTGGGCCCAAACCCACCCAAGTCTAGCCCATATGGGTTGTTCCATAACGGGCCCAGCCCACTGGGCCGCGTTCTGGCCCAGCCAGTAAAGGGAGCGGCCTGCTCGGTTTGGCCCATTCGGCTGGGTGTGGTCTGTCCTGCTTAGTGAGGTCCACCCAGCTGGGTGCAGTCTGTCATGGCGGGGCCCAAGCGAGTCTCTACCTATGGAGAAGGTGCCCCCAGTATTCTGAGTGGTCCAACGGACCATTCGGCTTGGACAACCTGGCGGCACCATGTGGCACCGCCTGCTGGCACGTGAGTCCCGCCGAAGTAGTCCCGCTCGGCGTGACATGGCCGGCCGGAGGTTTTTGCTGACTCCCTCCTTCCAACAGCATGCCAGTGCCACGTTCCTCCCATGTTCGACTAGTTTCTAGCCTCCCTAGTGCACCACCACAGCTCGATAGTTGCGGCCTCCTCCTCAGCCAGCAGTGTAGACGCGCACCGCCCGGTTTTTCACAGCCGGTTGGGGTGACATCTTCCACCTTCCTCCGCTATGGCTGACGAGTCGTGATCTTCCTCACTACCAGCGGCACGGTCCCGCACTGCCCCGTTATTGCGGCCAGCCTGTGTGCCGGCCACCGCCCATACCCTTCCTACATCGGTCGCCGGCTTCGTGGTCGGGTTCTGCTCAACCGTCGATCCGCCTGCAAAGAACTTGTCAAATGATGAAAACTACATAGGAATGAGGCCAGGATTGAATGGCACGCACACTCCATGTTAGACCGACAGCATGAGACTTGGGAATAATGATTCAATGTAAACTAACAAAGAACAATATTAAACAAACCCTACCTAATTTGATCATTGGAGGTGGCGTGGGGAAGAAAATGAAGACGTTGACTTTCATCGCTCCCACAACACGCTCTCGATCTGAGCTCAAGTGTCATCCTCGCCGGAGGTTCGTTATTCGTTGGAGGAGGTTCTTCATTTTAGGATGTTTCTCCAATGGCTCTCTCAAGTTCTCTCCTTTGCTAACGATTTCCCCCACAAGAGGTGATGAGCCAACATAATTAATTAATGTTTATTAATCAATTAATGTTGGGTCATTAATTGGGAGAATTATAATAGTTACCTCTCATTAAAAGATAATTTTAGGGGCATCTGTTCCCCACCACCATGATTCAAATGGGACGTTTTAGTTAAATAAAAAAAATAAATTTTTTTATTTTTTTATTTTTTAACTGTCCCACAAAAAACAGGAAAACCAACATCCACCCTTGACCAACTGCAGTCAATGTGAAAGTCTCCTTAAGTGAATATTAGCACTGTGAGTTCAAAGGTATCCTCATATTTCAATTCCAAGCACCGATTCAAAAGTTATAAAACACTGCTCACGCGTTCGCTGAACGTACCCAAAAAAATATCAAAAATTCATTCCGGGCACACCGGGCATCAGAATCACACGCCTTTAATTTTTTACAGACTCATAATAAATAAATATAATTAAAAAACAAAAAATTACATGAGAAATTATAGGTTATTACAAGTTATATGATTTATTTATATGTATATTACTTTAATGGGTATTTATCTCATCCTTTTGATCTTGTATTCCCCAGGGTATCATATGAAGATGTAAGGGCCCAATGAATTTTAATAGATCCTTATAAAGATTAAATAAAAGATGTTTTATTCTGGTTTCATGTTATTTAATCTTGTATCTAATCTTACGAATACACTTCAATTTATGATATTTGGTTTCTATTTAAAGGATAAGTATTCTCAAAATAATGGTAAATTATGTGTATATGGCTACAGTTTATGTATTTACTTTTATGTGTTTTATTTTGGTTTTATTTTTTCTGGGAAGAAAGCTATCAAACTTATTAGGTTTTAAATGAAAATATATTATTTAAACTCTTAGGCTATTATATTCTCCAGGATTTCATAAATTTATTCATCATAATTTTAATTTCCACTCACTATTAAAATTAGTAAAGGTTATCTAAAAACCATAATTTCAAATGAGGTTTCTACCTTAATATCTTAGGTATGAATATGAAAAAAAAATCCCTTCATTATGTTAACCAATTTCTTCATATTTGTATTGAAAATTGATTCTTTATACCCTCATTTTCAATACATGAATCATATTCATCTTCCTTTAATACATTATCCTTGGTGATTCTTAACCCCTTTTGGACATGGAGTAAATTAATTCTTCATTCTTTCATAAATTTTATCACAGTATGTTCCATGAGACATTATCTTTATCTTATTTTACATGTTTCGGAACTCAACTAACTTCTAGTTGTTAATCATATTAATTGATAGAATGTTTAGAAAAATAAAATGTTTACTTACATTAGATACTATCTCACTAGTTTTCTCTATGTTATAATATGACTATTAAATATGATGACCATCATTAATGTGATGCCTCTGGGATTAAACAATGACCAAAACCAAAATGAGTTAGTATGAGTGATGAATAATTTACTATATATTAAGATTATTATAAGATAAAAATACATCCTCAAAATTTCATACCTTCCAAAATTAGATGTTTTTCTAACCTAAATCCCACTTTATTTCATCTAGGTTTCTTTAGGTTAGGTTCTCTGATATTCCTTAAACTAATTCCTTAACACAATAAATACTTCACATTGTCTTGTAAGGAGAAAGAGATTTAAAAATTTATATACCACTGGAGTGCTTATCCTAACATTTAGTCTTAGTCCCAATCATCGTGTACTAGAGTGATGATTTAGTTAATATTCAAATTTTTTTAATGGTGATTTCCCCAAGGTACATTACCAAAATAGTGTCCACATGCTGATATCTATACAAGGATGTTTATTGGAGAACCGCACAATATCTATGTTTCCAATACTTCATCATGATATCCTATACTTAGACATATATCTTATAAACATCCTAAGGATTTTCACTCTTATCATAATCCAAAAAATATTCAATAGTACATCAACTAACATAAAAGTTTTTCTATAACTCTTAAATTTTGAACAAACCTAACTTATTACCCCATAATTTCATTTATATTCTCAATATATAACATCATAATACCTAATTTTATCTAAACCATTATCTAGTTTCATATATGAGACCTTGAAACTCCACTATGGGATATTGTGTTTAAAACAGATACATTACTTTCTAGATTGATTCCAACTATATATTCTAGGACATAATTATCCAATAATTAGATGAATTACCAAAAATACATTATTAAAAAACATTCTCATTACATTTTAGGTATATACATTTAGATAACTAGGTATAAACATTAATTAATAAGTCCCTTGTATTTCTAAGATGAAGTGATTTTCCCACTATATAAAAAACTAATTAATCCATAATAAGTCTCAAACATCTCCAATAAATTCCGTACACATGCTATTTTATTTTATATATACCATATATAAGAATTTTTTCCATAACCTAGAAAAATGGGAAAATAAGTGTAAGATAAGGGAAAACATATATTAGAAGCTATCATGGAATGAATAATATTGGAGGAATAAAAAAGAGTTAAATAATTCTATATAACTGAACACATGAACTTTAACTAAATTCGTGGATAAAATAACAATATTAATAATCACATTTATAATAATAAATCAATTCATAGTGATAAAATGAAAAATGTTATCCATCTTTATTTATCAAGACAATAACCATATCATCATTTTTTCCACTAAGTACTTAACCAAGATAACATTCATGTAATAAATGCCCCATCCAATACATAATTGTTTTCCTTATGGTCACATGCGAAACATCATGATTTCATTAGATAAAAACAAACAAAATACCAAAAACGTTTCTCTCATGAGACAAACAGATGCATCAAAAGGATATATAATATCATTCCCCGCCTGTTAATTCATTAATTTACAATTATTTCACTATGTGAATGATACAAATATGAATTCAATGCCTAATAAAATTAAATTAGTGATCAATAAACATCTATATTGAGATATAAACCTATAGTGTTTCAACGTGTTTCCAATCAATAAATAAAAAAAATCCATCTAGATAGAGAAGGGGTAATTATAAAAAGAATATCCCTAGGGTAAAAGAAGAAACATAGTATTATGCGGATATATATTGAAAAGACCCTTGAATTAATATTGACCTGAACTATACCATGAAAGAATGGATCAGGAATTATATTGTTTGATATTGTGAGTTCAATATCTATTCATGAAAAATATTCTTATATAAAATATAGTATATATCCTGAAACATATGTCCCATTAGGGTAAATATTTTTGAATATGAAAAGAAAAATAGATGTGTTAATGTAGTTGAGTTTTTAGAAAAAATATTTAACATTATTGTAAAGATAAATTTACATGTCACTTTCCAAATTTATTTTAAAAAGGGTGGAGTAAACCCTTTTAAAACATTTACTTTAAAAATAATCTCTAATAATATATCACTGAAAATATATAATTATATCAAAAGAAATGTGGTCTGGAATATAAAACATTTGATCATGAATGTATGAACCTTTTTATATTTTAATGTACTTTTTTTGAAAATAAATATCATAAAATAGTATTAGTAAATAATACTTTTTTACGAAAAATCCATTTTCTTATAGAGGTAGTTAAATAACCATACAATAAAATATTAGGGTGAGAAATCACAAGCATCGAAAATTAATGTTCGATTAGAATCATTATAACTAATTGAAAAGATATTTTAGATATAAATATCCCATATTAGCAACGTAATCTATGAAGATAAAGGGGTTTATGTGGTAAAATTTCAAATAATGGGATTATAACAGATAATTCAATAAAAAGTAAATAATATACCCAAATTATTAGAAAAAAGTTTAAGAAAAATATCATAAATCAATAAATGGAAATTGAGTTTTCAAAAATGATAATGGATGGGATAATACATGATCCAAAATCCAATTGAATAATAGAAATTGATTTGGATTTGTATATAGCATGAATTACAAAAAAATAATGTATAACACATTCATGTGATAATAAATCAATTGAACACCATACAATGGAAACATGGTGTATAACATGTATGCCTCAATGAATCATAATCAAGACCAAGAAAACAATTACCTTGGACCTTATTAACATATTGTACAAACCTAAAATACTATAAAAATGTTATAATATTAATATTACATTTCATTGAATTATTTATATCTATTTCCATTTATAAACATAATTTATTATTATTCTCTACTTGTATATTTTAGGTTCTAGGTGCGGTGGAAACATTTAATGGGGTATTCCCAACATTTATTTTTATTGTTTTGATTGATGAATAATACAAGATTTAAATGATGATAAACAATGTGATCAATGTAATTGAATAAAAGAATATAGAAAATATATAAATTCTAGAACGAAAAAAACAAGATCAGCGCTTGATATTTATAATTAGTTTAATAAATTAAAGAATTACATTATGAGGATCAATACTGACAGACTACAAATTTATTTTTTATTATAAAAAACTGCTGGCCACAAAACACCACCAATTCAAGAAACCACAAAGAGGTCATGTAACACCCGGGACTTTTATGTTATATAAATCATCAAAGGAATATTTTTCTACACACAACACTTTCTTGGCTTGCTTTACAAGAAATCGCGACCTTCCTCGATAGCTTGCGTCGTACGCAATACCGAGTTTCACTAAACAACGATATACTATTAAAATATTACTAAAACTAGCCATTATGAATATTAATAACCACTTTTTGAAATTTTATAAATTTCATTTTTTAAAATGGACTTCATTTTTGGATTCGAAATATCAAAATTAGCCTAGGGTGAAATTTTGGTATTTTTCTGAAAACTTTCAATTTTTGATGAATAGTGAAACCACTAAGTGGTAGTTAAAAAACTGAATTTTTCATAAAACTTAAATTTACCGCTTCTGTGAGTGGAATTTCAAAAATCCGAGAGACACAGTCGATGTCAGTAAGTAAAATGTGGTTCAATGAGATGAAAATAATTTTTGGTGAATAGTAACATTTTACTTTTACTTACCACAGTTAAAAGTAAATAGGGTAATTAAGGGTAAAAATGATATTATTATTACCCTAAAACATGTCCTAATTCTATTGGATAAGTGTAATTAGACCAAAAATAACCTTAGGAATAAAATATAACCATTTAGGCCCACTTGGATTAGATTAGGACATTTATTATTAATTTATTTAAAGAAGGGTTAAAATAGTTAAAATCAAAGTTTAATAAGAAAATAATTTTTAATGTAGGGTTATACATAATATAAATTTGACTATAAATATTAATTAGAAAGCTAAAAATATTTCCTACATAATGATATTTTATTTGTAATTTTTATACTTTAAATAAGTTAATTTATTTATTACACAAAGATGATGCAGTAATTATCTTATTAATGAAATATTGACATAATTGATGTTATAAATATCCAAATAAATGTAATTTGAGACTTTTTATGAATTCCACTAATTTTTTCGGTTAATATGACATGTTATTATTGATTTAATTAACTTTTTTTGAACTAATCATTCTTTTATGATTTTCAAAAAAATCAATTACTAAATAGTGTCAAACATGACATAAAGTAGTTTTTAAAAACAAATATTATATTATTAATTGTTATATTATTCCTAAAAATCTAAGTTTTGGCCAAATAACTTAGATGAGGTGATATATATTAATAATAAACAACTTGGGGTTCTTTTGGCTTGTTATAGTGAGTTTATTAACCTTATAGTATAAGAACACAATAAGACACGGTAAAAGTAAAATTATTTAACTTAATGATAAATATAAATGATAAGGTTAAAATAGGAATCTAAACTTGTCTAAATTCTATTTGATGAGAGGATTTCGACCCATCCCCAACTTAGCTTCGATATAAATCAATTTGGAGATATTTAAAACCGAACATGACTTTATAATAAAATAATAGTTTTTGTTTTTCCAAAGGAGCCCCTCTCCTCCCTTATAAAAGAGCACCTCCTCCCTCTCTTCCTCACACCACTTTGATCCTTCAAACTCGGTCAACCCCTGTGAAATTATCTTCTACACTTCCCTAGAAACATCCTAGGGGCTCTGGTCTTCCTCAAAGACCAATTTTAGTTCCCTAAAAGAAGATCTCAAAGAGGCGCTTCAAAGAAGAGGTGATGTCTGTTACCGATTCTTTCAACTTTATTTCTTCTTCCACTTATTCTTCTTAGTTGTTTCATTATGAAGTAATAACATCAGTATCACTCATATACCGATATGTTATTATAAGTATGAAACAACCCTATTTCACCATCTATCCATCCTACGGAAAAAGAAATCATCGCGCGTGCGTACGTATGGAATACTGTCTCCACGCCGTGGTGTAATGTATTTTCCACCACCACCTTACTTGGATGGGTATAATGGTGTAAATAATGACTATATATGACTATTGTAAAGTGATATTGATTCTGAAATAGTATAAATACACTCCAACACAATTCAACGATCATGAGAATGATATCATCACTCGTGCGTACGTACGGACTACCGTCTCCACGACGCGATGAGATTCATTCTCCACATTAACCATTCATGAATGATTATAAAGTATATATAATAAGTAGTCATGAAATATATGACATAATAATACTACTGGATTTATGTATATATATATATATATATATATATATTTATGTCAGCTACTTAATTCCACTCAATTCAATAAGGAAACGAAAACAGCGTTCATGCGTACGTACGGCCTACCGTCTCCATGAACGGTGTATTTCTTTCCATTTACTGATCTATTATATATATATACATTCTGAATATATATTATATATAAATCATGTTTTATATTTTGTAATTAAGTAATCATTATCTAAGTAATCATATGAATAATTACAAGTCAAAACACGGATGACATATGAAACGATTTTACCCAAAACGCTCTTTAACATAGAATTTACAAAAAAACAGGTAAAATAAAGTCATAAGTGAACAATATATGATATCATAACAATAAGTATGATTCTGGAATAATTCAATAACATTATTTAAATCATTATATAGGAGGTTCGGACACTTACGAAGCAAATCGGACCTAAGGTAAGGGAAAATATCACAATCTCACTTTTATCGGATATTTTTTATACTTTGGTATTTAATGGGGTGTATTTTATCATCCACATAAATGTTCCCTAAATATATAATATTATTCCCATCCACCTACAATTGTTTAAATCTAATTTTACCCTTCAGTGAGTTTTTAGTAAAGGATATGAAAGGAATCTTTTGTCGTTTTTCGTACGAGGTACTTTTTGACTTTTCCGACAAAAGTACGAAGAATGTTATTTTTAACTTATATGGCATGAATGGATTTTTAAGAGATTATTTACAAGAATATTCCTTTACAAGTTTTCAAGTTTATTTTTAATCAAATTCTTTTAGTTTAGAATTGTACGACATGTTAAGAAAGGAAAAGTGTTTTTGAAGCAGAAAGGATATTTTCCTCAAGAATGGAGTTCAACTGTTTTATCAAAATTATTTTCCATCTATGATAATAAAGGGTTCTGTTTTTATCCCTATTATTACATTTATTTGATTATGTTGTGATGGAATTATTTTTATGAATTCCTTTATCTTATATGAATTGTTTAATGATGTCACAATGTTTAAGATTCCCATTTTTATTACATGTGTTATGCTATGATGTATGGTTTATGATTTTGTGGCACACATAAGAATGGTATCATTATGATATGGGTGAGACCTATATCTCCATCCAATGAATTGGGTAAAGATTTTATATCTCATGAGATAGACATGCCTGGAACGGCAGGTTAAACCGGTTCAGTGAAACAGGACTGAAACGAGGAGTGAACTCGGTTCAGAAATGGGCTTTGTCCACTAAGATAGTATTGGAAATGAGTCTTGACTAATAAGAAATGATTCTCTATGATTATGTGTGTATGCCACAAAGTTTCATATTTTAAGTTATGATTGTTGGGATTACATTTCACAACTATGATTTATCCCATTTTATGATATTATGATCTCTTTTGCAGGTTAAGATTTCCAAAATGTAATGTTCTTATGAATATGATGTGATTGATATTTCTTTTGTTTACCCTTACTGAGAATTTGAGCTAACCCTTTTATGTTTTCTTTTCCCCAGGATATGAATAAAGGTTTTAGGTAAAAAAAATGATCTTTATGGGAGATGTTGAAGATCTTTCACCATGATTAGAAGATTATATTCCGAGTTTCAAAAGACACTAAACTATTACGGTCCTTATGTGTGTATTTTTGTTATGTACTAAGTATTCTGTAAAAGTAATGTAATGTCCATGTACGTCATGCTTTGGGTCTCTACAGTTGGTATCCGAGAAAAGGTATAGTCAACCTTTGGAAACTAGGATGTGAATGCCTTAGTAAGAACCCTAAGGATAAGTCTAAGCATAGAACACAATATTAGTGTTTTAGAAATGGAAATGAATAACCTAGGATAAGACCTTAAGTGTGAAATTTTATTCTTGATTATGTGGTTTTCCTATTATAATTAGTGTTTCTCACACTATTCTTCTTGGTTTTAGTCAATGGCTGGAACTTGAAGGAACCGTGTTAATGCGGAATGTGACGGGCAATGCAATGATTTTCCCACTGAGCAACCAAATGTTATGGGAGCTGGAATGAAAAATCTTGTAGCCATGCTCACTTAACTTTCTCAAGATATGAATCATGAAGGACTTCCAAATGAGAAAAGTAAGGAGCAAAATTCGGTCGAATCCTTCATGAGGCAACGTCCACCTTCATTCAGCGGTTCTACTGATCCATTAGTTGCAGAACAATGGATTAGTACTACTGAAAAGATATTTTCAGCTCTTCAATGTTCTGAACATGATAAATTCATCTTAGCAGTGTATCGTTTCGAAGGTGATGCTGATCAATGGTGAAATCTTATCAAAAATACGAGGAAAAGAGATGAAATTGAGTCCATGGAAAGGGACGAGTTCAAGAACTTATTTTTCAATAAGTACTTCCCTCATATTCTCCGAACAAAGATGGAGAAGGAGTTTCTTGAACTAAAGCAAAAGGATGATGAATCTGTTGGTACCTATGAAGCAAATATTACAAGACTTTCAAGGTACACTTCTGGTATTATTTTCCAACCTGAGAGTAAGATCGATTGATTCTTTAGTGGATTAAAACTAAGTCATTGAAGGGAGTTATCCATAAGGGACTTCAATAGCTACGAAGAAATCATTCGATGTGCTCTCAAAGTCGAGATAGAGATTGGAGTAACCCATCAGTCATATGGGTTTGATAAGAAGAGGAAAATGGAATTCAAAGGAAAATCTAAAGAACACACTGAAAAGAAGATGAGTTTTCCATTATGCTCAAAGTGTGGAAAGAAACATGGAGGGAGTTTTCTTAAAGGGACAAGTAAATATTTCAAATGTGGAAAGGAAGGTTGTCGGGTATTTGAATGCCTCAATGATGGGAAGGATATGTCAAATAATGCAAACAAAGGAAGGGATACACAGAATGAACCTACTACACTTCAATGTTTCATGTGCAAGGAGATGGGGCATTATGCTAATCAATGCCCAAATCCAAGGGTTGATGATGATGGTCGACGTCAACAAACTCTTAAGGCTAAAGACAAAGGAATTTCACATACAATTTCTATTAGAAATGTGGAGTACGATAACAATTTGGTGAAAGGTACACTTACCATCCACTCTAAAGTAGCAATTGTTTTATTTGATTCTGGATCCACCCACTCCTTTATTTATGAAGAATTTTCTAAGGATATCACTGTATTACCTCAAAAATAAGACCTTGAGTTAGCTGTGACAACCCCTAATGGTACAACAGTCGCATCGAATGTTTATAATTCTTCTCTGATTGAAGTTTGTGGGAAAGTGCTTCCTGAAAATCTTGTGATCCTTCCAATAGTGGAATTTGATGTGATTGTTGGCATGGATTGTCTTTCTCTACATGGAGCTCATATCAATTGTCAAAGAAGGGAAGTCACATTTCATATTCCAGATCAATCTATGATTGTATATCGATGCAAGGATCAACATAACCTTCCAGTTAAAATTTCTTCCATTTTATGGGTATTGATTCCACTAAATGAAGGTTATTTATCTCAAATGGTTGGTGAGAAACTCACGATTAAGAATATGCCCATTTTACAGGATTTTGATGATGTCTTTTTGGAAGAATTATCGGGTCTTCCACCAAATCGTGAAGTTGACTTTTCAATAGAACTCGTACCAGGAGATTTGCCTGTTTCAAAGACACCTTATAGAATGGCCCCAATTGAGTTGCAGGAATTGAAGAAGCAACTCCAAGAGAATCTTGATAAGGGGTTCATACGCCCTAGTGCGTCACCTTGGGGAGCACCTGTTCTGTTTGTTAAGAAGAAAGATGGATCAATGAGACTCTGAATTGATTATCGAGAACTTAACAAGATCACTATCAAGAACAAATACCTTCTCCCACACATTGATGACTTATTTGACAAACTACGCGGAGCTCAATACTTTTCCAAGATTGATCTTCGTTCAGGGTATCATCAATTAAGGGTCAAAAGGGAGGATATACCAAAGACGACTTTCCGTACAAGGTATGGACACTATGAATTTATAGTGATGCCATTTGGTCTTACTAATACCCCTGCTATCTTCATGGATCTGATGAATATAGTCTTTAGAGACTATCTTGATCAGTTTGTGGTAGTCTTTATAGACGATATTCCTGTCTATTCAAAGAGCAAGGAAAAACATGAATATCACTTGAGAATTATATTGAAGACCCTGAGAAAAGAGAAGCTTTATGCCAAATTTACCAAGTGTGAATTTTGGCTTCAAAAAGTTTCATTTTTGGGTCACATAATCTCAAAATATGGGATATCTGTGGATCTATCAAAAACAGAGGTTATCAAAAGATAGTTGATACCAACAACAGTGACTGAGATCCGAATTTTTCTTGGTTTGGCTAGATATTATCGACGTTTTGTGAAAGATTTTTCACGATTATCTAATCCACTCACCAAGTTGACTCAGAAAGGAGTTAAGTTTGTTTGGATGGAGGAATGTGAAGAGAATTTCAATGAGTTGAAAAGAAGGTTATCCAGTGAACCTGTGCTCACACTGCCTTGTAGTGGAGAAAGGTTTGTGATCTATAGTGATGCATCCAAGAAGGGTTTGGGGTGTGTTCTTATGAAAAATGATATGGTGATAGCTTATGCCTCACGACAGTTGAAAATACATGAGCAAAATTACCCAACTCCTGATATGGATTTAGCTGCGGTAATCTTTGTATTAAAGATTTGGAGGCATTATATTTATGGAGAAAGGTGTGACATTTATACTGATCATAAAATTTTAAAGTATATTTTCACACAAAAGGAGCTGAATATGCGCCAAAGAAGATGCTTGGAGCTGATTAAGGATTACGACTGCTCAATCCATTACCACCCTGGGAAAGAAAACAAGGTGGAAGATGTATTAATTCGACAAGACCATGCCAATTTATCCATGATGAGGATCACAAAAGATCCAATATTTATGGATTTTCAAAGGATGGATCTTGGAATTATAATGAAAGGGGAAAAATTGTATCTTTCTCAAATGAATTTTCAACCATCTATACATGTGAAGATTAAAGAGGCACAGAAAGAAGATGTAGAGTTACAAAAAAAGGTGACAAATGTTCCTGAATTCAACCTTGATTGTGATGGGATAATAAAGTTCAGGAATCGGGTTTGTGTTCATACCATCACCGAATTAAAGAAGGAGCTGCTAGATGAGGCTCATAGTTCTTCATTCTCTATTCATCCTGGAAGCACGAAGATGTATAGGGACCTGAAAGAGTACTTCTAGTGGGATGGCATGAAAAGAGATGTTGTTGAATATTTCTCTCGATGCTTGGTTTGTCAGCAAGTTAAAGATGAGAGACAGAAGTCTAAGGGGATGTTACAACCATTACCCATACCCTAATGGAAATGGTAAAACATCACTATAGACTTTGTCACCGGACTTCCTAAAACATCCAAAGGCAATAATACTATCTGGGTCATAGTTGATCGTCTTACAAATTATGCACACTTCATCGCTATTAGAGAGGATTTATCTCTGGATCAGCTTTCCAGGATATATGTAAATGAAGTGGCAAGATTGCATGGAGTACCACTTTCTATTATATCCAATCGGGATATGAGGTTTACCTCAAAGTTCGGGCGAAGTCTTCAGTATACTCTGGATACAGAGTTATGTTTCAGCACTCCTTATCATCCTCAGACAGATGGTCAGTCTGAGAGAACAATTCAAAATCTAGAATATATGTTGAGAGCTTGCTCTATGGATTTCAAAGGTGGTTGGGATCAACACTTACATTTGGTGGAATTTTCTTATAATAATAGCTTTCAGTCCAGTATTTGGATGGCTCCTTATGAAGCTCTTTATGGAAAGAAATGCAGGACTCCAACTTGCTGGGATGAAGTTGGGGAAAGAAAGCTATTAGGACCTGATCTCATTGAAGAAATGGAAGAAAAGGTTAGATCTATTCAACAACACATAAGATCAGCTCAGAGTCGACAAAAAAGTTATGCCGACAACCGAAGAAAAGACCTAGAGTTTGAAGTGGGTGATAAAGTGTTCTTACGAATATCTCCCTGGAAAAGGGTCATGAGATGTGGAAAGAAGGGGAAGTTGAGCCCTAGATATATCGGTCCTTTCGAAATACTAGATCGTGTTGGGAAGGTAGCTTACTGATTGGAGCTTCCACCGAATCTCTCTCAAGTTCACGATGTGTTCCATGTATCTCTCTTGAGAAAGTACATACCTGATCCTTCACATGTACTCAGCTCAGAAGTTGTACCGCTGGAGCAAGATATTTCTTATGAAGAACAGCCGATAGAGATTCTAGATCATAGCGAAAAAGTCCTACGAAATAATACCACTCGATTGGTGAATGTTTTATGGAGGAACCACCAATTAGAAGAAGCTACATGGGAGCTTGGGGATATGATGAGGGAGAGGTATCCTCATCTTTTTGTTACAAAGTGATGAATTTCGAGGGCGAAATTCATTTTAAGGGGGGTAGAATGTAACACCCGAGACTTTTATGTTATATAAATCATCAAAGGAATCTTTTTCTACACACAACACTTTCTTGGCTTTCTTTACATGAAATCACGACCTTCCTCGATAGCTTGCGTCGTACTCAATACCGAGTTTCACTAAACAACGATATACTATTAAAATATTACTAAAACTAGCCGTTATGAATAGTAATAACCACTTTTTGAAATTTTATAAATTTTATTTTTCAAAATGGACTTCATTTTTGGATTCGGAATATCGAAATTAGCCTAGGGTGAAATTTTGGTATTTTTCTGAAAACTTTCAATTTTTGATGAATAGTGAAACCACTAAGTGGTAGTTAAAAAACTGAATTTTTCATAAAACATAATTTTACCACTTCTGTGAGTGGAATTTCAAAAATCCGAGAGACATGGTTGATGTCACTAAGTAAAATGTGATTTAATGAGATGAAAATAATTTTTGGTGAATAGTAACTTTTTTACTTTTATTTACCACGGTTAAAAGTAAATAGGGTAATTAAGGCTAAAAATGATATTATTATTACCCTAAAACATTTCCTAATTCTATTGGATAAGTTTAATTCGACCAAAAACAACCTTAGGAATAAAATATGACCATTTAGGCCCACATGGATTAGATTAGGACATTCTTATTAATTTATTTAATGAAGGGTTAAAATAGTTAAAATCAAAGTTTAATAAGAAAATTATTTTTAATATAGGGTAATACATAATATAAATTCGACTATAATTATTCATTAGAAATATAAAAATATTTCCTACATAATGATATTTTATTTCTAATTTTTATACTTTAACTAAGTTAATTTATTTATGACACAAAGATGATGCAGTAATTATCTTATTAATGAAATATTGACATAATTAATGTTATAAATACCAAAATAAATGTAATTTGAGACTTTTTATGAATTAAAATAATTTTTTAGGTTAATATGACATGTTATTATTGATTTAATTAACCTTTTTTGAATTAATAATTCTGTTATAATTTTCACAAAAATCAATTACTAAATAGTGTCAAAATTGACATAAAATAGTTTTTAAAACAAATATTATATTATTAATTGTTATTTTATTCCTAAAAATCTAAGGCTTGGTAAAATTAATTATATAAGGTTATATATATTAATAATAAACAACTTGGGGTTCGTTTGGCTTGTTATAGTGAGTTTATTAACCTTATAGTATAAGAACACAAGAAGACACGGTAAAAGTAAAATTATTTAACTTAATGATAAATCTAAATGATAAGGTTAAAATAGGAACCTAAACTTGTCTAAATTATATTGGATTAGAGTATTTCGACCCATCCCCACCTTAGCTTCGAAATAAATCAATTTTGAGCTATTTAAAACCAAACTTGACTTTATAATAAAATAATATTTGTAGTTTTTCCAAAGGAGCCCCTCTCCTCCTTTATAAAAGGGAACCTCCTCCCTCTCTTCCTCACACCACTTTGAGACTTCAAGATCGTCCAACCCATGAAAAATTATCTTCTACACTTCCCTAGAAACATCCTATTGGTTCTGGTCTTCCTCAAAGACCAATTTTAGTTCCCTAAAAGGAGATCTCAAAGAGGCACTTCAAAGAAGAGGTAATGTCTGTTACCGATTCTTTCAACTTTATTTCTTCTTCCACTTCTTTTTCATAGGTTGTTTCCTTATGAATTAATAACATCAGTATCACTCATATACTGATATGTTATTATAAGTATGAAAAAACCATATTTCACCATCTATCCATCCTACGGAAAACAAAATCACCGCGTGTGTGTACGTACGGAATACCGTCTCCACGCCGTGGTGTAATCTATTTTCCACCACCACCTTACTTGGATGGGTATAATGGTGTAAATAATGACTATATATGACTATTGTAAAGTGATATTGATTCTGAAATAGTATACATACACTCCAATACAACTCAACGATCATGAGAACGATATCATCGCCCGTGCGTACGTACGGACTACCATCTCCACAATGCGATGAGATTCATTCTCCACGGTAACCATTCATGAATGATTATAAAGTATATATAATATGTAATCATGAAATATATGACATAATAATACTACTTTATTTATGTATATATATATTTATGTCATCTAATTAATTCCACTCAATTCAATAAGGAAACGAAAACAGTGTTCATGCGTACGTACGACCTACCATCTCTATGAACGATGTATTTCTTTCCATTTACTAATCTATTATATGTATGTATATTATTAATATATAATATATATAAATCATTTTTTATATTCTGTAATTAATTAATCATGATATATGTAATCATATGAATAATTACATGTCAAAACACGGACGACAAATGAAACGATTTTACCCAAAACGCTCTTTAACATGGAATTTACAAAAAAACGGGTAAAATAAAGTCATAAGTGAACCATATATGATATCATAACAATAATTATGATTCTGTAATAAGTCAATAACATTATTTAAATCATTATACAGGAGGTTCGGACACTTATGAAGCAAATCGGACATAAGGTAAGGGAAAATATCACAATCTCACTTTTATCTGAGATTGTTTCTACTTTGGTATTTACTGGGGTGTATTTTGTCATCCACATCCATGTTCCCTAAATATGTAATATTATTCCCATCCACCTAAAATTGTTTAAATCCAATTTTACCCTTTGGTGAGTTTTTAGTAAAGGATATGAAAGGAATCTTTTGTAGTTTTTCGTACGAGGTACTTTTTGACTTTTCCGATAAAAGTACGAAGAATGTTTTTTTTAACTTATATGGCATGAATGGATTTTTATAAAATTATTTCCAAGAATAATCCTTTACAAGTTTTCAATTTTATTTTTAATCAACTTATTTTAGTTTAGAATTTTAAAACATGTTAAGAAAGGAAATGTGTTTTTGAAGGAGAAAGGATATTTTTCTCAAGAATGGAGTTCAAGTGTTTTATCAAAATTATTTTCCATCTTAGATAATAAAGGGTTCTGTTTTTATCCCTATTATTACATTTATTTTATTATGTTGTGATGGAATTATTTTTATAAATTCATTTATCTTATATGAATTGTTTAATGATGTCACGATGTTTAAGATTCCCATTTTTATTACATGTGTTATGCTATGATGTATGGTTTATGATTTTGTGGCACACATAAGAATGGTATCATTATGAGATGGGTGGGACATATATATACCTCCAATGCATTGGGTAAATATTTTATATCTCATGATATAGACATGGCTGGAATGGCAGGTTAAACCGGTTCAGTGAAACAGGACTGAAATGAGGAGTGAACTCGGTTCAGAAATGGACTTTGTCCACTAAGATAGTCTTGGAAATGAGTCTTGACTAATAAGAAATGATTCTATATGATTATGTGTGTATGCCACAAAGTTTAATGTTTTATGTTATGATTATTGGGATTACATTTCACTACTATGATTTATCCCATGCTTTGATATTATGATCTCTTTTGCAGGACAAGATTTCCAAAATGTTATGTTCTTATGAATATGATGTGATTGATATTTCTTTTTTTACCCTTACTGATCATTTGAGCTCACCCTTTTATGTTTTCTTTTCTCCAGGATATGAAGAAAGGTTTTAGGTAAAAAAATAATGATCTTTATGGGAGATGTTGAAGATCTTTCACCACGATTAGAAGATTATATTTCGAGTTTCCAAAGACACTAAACTATTACGGTCCTTGTGTGTGTGTTTTTGTTATGTACTAAGTTTTCCACAAAAGTAATGTATTGTCCATGTACGTCAAGATTTGGGTCTCTACGGGTCAAATACGATGAAAATAAAGGGAATCCCCTTGTGAAAATTTCTTACACTCCAAGGGAAGTGACCCTAATCTATTATAAATAATGAGCTCCTCCTCTGGATATTCCAATACAGGAAAGAGAATCAATATAAAAGGTAGCCTCCCTCTAACAATGGTTAACAATCTACCCAATACCAGCATCATTTTCACATCTCTGAACCACATAGACCAGACCCAAAGGCATATCATAACCTCCTTGGATAGTTTTTACTATAATTTCAGAATCAAAATCCACCTCAGCCACTTGAAAACCAACCCTCCGACAAACCATGGCTCCCAAATAAAACACCCGAGTCTCTGCACCCAATGAGATTTTCAGACCGAAGAACATGCTGAACTCCATTAAAATTGAGTTGTGCGAATCACACGGTATTGTGCTTGTCTATTTACCCTATTCATAATAGAACCATCCACATTAAGATTTAAACCTCTAAGCAGTGGATTCCATCTAACTCACCGCCCCCCTGGATGATGTGTGCATCATACTAGTTATGAAAACTATAAACCAAACAAGACTCACCCTCTTTCAATAAAAGGTGATGTTAAAAAATGAGGTCCATTAACCAAATCCAAAGATAAATAAGGGAGTGGTTCCATCACAACCTTGTCTAAGTCAGAGTCTCCCAAATGAACGAACAAATAGAATAAAAAATAAGGTTCCTCACCTTTCATTCCATTACTCTTCCCTCCAACCCTTGGAACCATGCCACCAAAATGTTACAGAAGGAAAATTGATTGGATTTGAACCTATAAAAATCAATATAGGAATCAATGGGTGAAAACATGTAAGATCCTAATGCTTGTGTACTTCACTTTTGGTCAACCTAAGAATCACTTCAATGAAGGGTTCTATTTGATCTCTCTCAATTTGAGAGTGGTGGTGGATGAGTATCTCTCTCTGTTATTGAGAGAATTCATAGAGAGGGATCTCTCTAAGGATTTGAGAGGATTCCCTCAAGATCTTATTTCAAACAAAAAAATGAATTGGACATCTTAATACAATAATATAATTTGGTTAATATACTACTGGGGTTTGAAAATAATAATTTCAAGTGAAAAATTATTATTTCTATAATCCCAATGGAACTCCCAGGTTTATTATAAGAGTAAAAATATTTATATTATTATATCTTAACATACACTAAAATCATGAATTACATTAAATATTCTTATTCAAATAATATATCTTACTAGAACAGTAAACTCATTCTGCTATTCATCCATAATATTTAAGTGGCATAGAATAATGATTAATTATTTAATAATTAAATATCACTTCATTATACTCCAATAAATAAAAAAATATTATATTCACTAAATAGAAATTAATTATTTATTAATTATTTTTCTCAAATAATATTTTCTCAAATAAGTGGTGTTATAATTTATAAAATCAAGATAACATGAATAATTTTTAAACAGTACATGAGAATAACACATATTCAACTTGTTTAATAATAATTAATAATATTTTATTTTACTGATATTTTGGATACACATAGTGTGCGACCCTCTAGGCTAATTTTTGAGTGGAATTAGGAAAAGTATCCTAAATTACAACATTAGTAACTTGATTAATTCCAATCATAACATATAGTTACATGTTTTTATTTGTTTTGACCCATTAATTTGATTACCTAATGACTTGGTATCTTCTCGCATCAATTCTGGAGTTTTTCTGGAATTTTTTGAAGGATTCTTGGAATGTGCAAGGTTTTTTTTCAGGGTTTGAGCATGGTTTAGACATTTTTGTAGCTCGGGGTCATACGTTTGGAACACTATATAACAAATTGTGCATCCAAACCATGAAACACTTCTAGTGTCTCTGTTATTGGTGCACATTTTTCACATGGTTAGTGAAAACTGGGTGACCTAACCTTAGGAAACTGTTTGGATGGTGATTAAAGTTATGAAAATTTTAATTATTGACCCTAACCCCCCTAATTAACCCTAATCTCTTCCTAAATAACCCTAAATTGATTATATAGATCTTGGAAGCCCTCTAAATTAAATTTGGCTTCTCAAATCTCATCTCTCAGCGGGTCAAAGCGCCAAACGAAGCCGAGATATTCTCTTTCAATGATCCAATGATCCATGTAACTCAATTAACTCACTCAGCTCCTTTGTCTGATCTTGGGAACCTGGATATACAAATAATAAGACTTAGATATATTCTTCACTAGAGGTCTCACACCATTCTAATGGATCCATAGATAACATTAAGGGTTTAGGATATGGACTTGAATCCAGGAAAGTTGGTGTGCATGGAACTGGTTTTCTTTAGACCCATGATACTATATGTAAAACCAGCAATTGGTCATAAAGTATTTTATTATTGAGTCGGAGGAGGATTCATTATCATACTTGGTTTTTACCCTGTATGTATTTATATTTGGTCTCAATATATGACAACATTGGTTTTCACTATTTGGCACTGGAGTATCCTTGTTTGATTTATTTATTGTTATTATGCACATTGAAAATATTGTATTGATTCCTGTTCATATTTAAAAATCATGTTCATATTCTCATATTTTATTGATTATATAACTTTAGATTGTGAAATGGTTTTCAAATCTTTTCAAGAATATGTTTAGTTTTTAAATGGTAAAATGACTTTTTTTACATGTTTAGTTTAATAAATGATTTTTGTAATTTTAAAACTCTATTTTAATCTAATCATATTAATCGGATATTTATACTCCTCTTTTATTACATTTGAATTGTATTATGAAGTAAATACATATAATCTTTGGTGGAATCCTACTGGGTCCTTTAGCTTACACCATGATTGTACCTTTTTTGTGTTTACAATACTTTATTATCTTATAGAATGTGTTTTTTCTCTCACCATCCATTTTGGTTTTGTGATTGAGTGTCTAAGGGTGGGAGAATTGGGACATGGTGGGTGGTTGTGGACCACCAAGATATGAGTATTAGTGGTTAATTTTGTGTTTTAGTTTTATTAGTTTTTTTTGTACTTTATATGTATGTATATATTGATATATATAATGATGTTTCCACATTGTATTATATTATTGTTAATATATTGAGGCCAAAATAATTCCTGATGGTTATTTTTTAAGGCCCATGGGATTTTTTTCAACCCATAGAGATCGTGAATGCTCTTCTGGTTAGTGACGAATTGTCATGGGTAACGATTTAGATGGTATCCTCGGTTGGTTCATTTTAAGTGGTATCATAGGATTATTTTACTTAAAGGAAAATACTTGACTATGAAATACTTATGTTATTTTAGGTGATTTATAATAGAATGTATATTAATAATGTGTCAGGACTCAAGAGGTAGTCCATGAGTAGGTTCTTGATCACCACTCCTTGAGGGTGTTACTTGAGTAACCAATGATTTTGGGAATTGAGTATTTCTTTTGAGTTATTCTTTTTTGATGATAAATTATATTTATATTCCCAATGAGAATATCCTTGATTTGGGGAATCTCTACTGAGTGTTTTGACTACAATAGATGGTGACCATAGTCACACCACGTTTTCATGGTCTGGTAAACTATGAGGAATTAGTGTGACTGATCAGGAAATCCAACCATGAATTGTTGTGAGGTTGGTGTGTGGTTTACCAACCCATATTACCAAGACTTATATAGTTATAAATTTGTTATAAAACTTATAACCTTATCCATTTTCTTATAATTGACTTCAATTATGAGAGGTTGGTTAGGTGGGTTATGGATGTGGGATCCTTTGTGATCTCATCTAGTTGTTTCAAATTTTATCACTAGTTAAGAATTTTAAATCCCTCATGAAAACTGAATTTTTCCTTATAAATTTTTTAGTATGTTCTTTGAGAAATATTTTCAACTAAAAAAAATGAGTTTAATAAAATGTTTGTTTTCCAAACTAATTGTCAAATACTATTATTTAATGGGGTTAAAAAATGTTATATGAATTTATTTTAATGAATTTAAATAGAAATGGTTTTGTTAATTGGAAAATTTGGTTAATGATGTTGAATCCCTGGAATAATTTACATGTCCTAGTAAAGGTTTTTTGAAAATTAGATTGATGAATAGAAAGGCATATCATTTTGAAAGAAAAGAGTAATGTTTTAATAAAAGGTGAAGTATTTTGTGTGACGAAATCAATTATGTTTTCATTAATGTGTGTTGTGGATTTCCTTGATGGATTTTGTTCTATGGTTGAGTGTTCTTTGACGCTTGAGTTAATACGACTATGTTGTATGTTGTTTAGAAATTTCTACCAAAAATTCCTTTTAGACAGATAGAAGTTTGGTCATATTATCTGATTCATGCTTTAGAAAAGATTAATCCCTTGTAAACGACTCTACATAGACTCAATAATGAGTGGTTATGTAGGAGACTTTTATCCATTTAACCCCAAAAATGAATTATTGAGTTTTCATCCACCTTCTTCTGAAGGTGAATGAGGTTCTCTTAAGGAAATAAAGTGTCTTGAAGATGTTTATGTGAAATTTGATACTATCAACGCTTCAGAATCTATAGTGGTCAAGTATATGCAATCTTTATTTGGAGGACCTGTCCAAAAGTGGTTGGAACTTGTGATTACCTCTAGTATACATGAAATATTGTCTTGGGGATTCATCAATTTAGTCATTATTCAGTGGAAGTATCCTGAGGATGTGAAGAAGGAGAATGTTTTATTTTTCCATAGTTTCAGTCAAGATGATCTATCAGTTGAGAATTATGAAAATAATTTATCACATTTGGTATGATTAATACCTGGTCTAATTGGTGAAGAATTTAGTAAAGATGTATTTTTAAGAAAAGGTATCCACTTATACCTTATAACCACCATGCATGAAAAATGGTTGATCTCTTATACAAAGATTCATGAAAGGGACTTTTTTGCTGAAGCAGAACTAGAAAAACAACAGGAATGGATAAATTCTACATTACAATTATGGAAGTTCAGTATCCTTGGGAAAATAAGAATAGTACCATTTATTTAAAGTGTGGATAACATGGCAATTCTATGAATATGTGTTCAAATTCTCTGAGAGTTTATAAATGGTATAAGAAATTAGGTAACTTTATGAGGTTAAGTAAGTTAAGAAATAGAAAATTGAAAAATTGGTCAGGATTATTATATCCAAACAGTGGGGAAATAGATGATTAATTATAATTGGGATACAGTAATAGGCCTTATAATGAATATATTCATGTGGGGGATGAGATTATGGTTTTTTAATTATTCTGTACAATGTTGGAGTGGAAAAAGTTTTTTTTTTCTTCTTGGTACATGTCTTTTTTTTAAAAACTATTATGTTGGGATCTTTGTGGTGTTATCATATAGAACATGGTTTGGGTAATATTTGTATTCCTGATGTAATAATGGTTTTGTTCATGATGTCTTTTTTATTTTTCCTTGGTGTTTCTATTATTTTGACATGATGGTTAGAGCTAAATTAATTATATAGGATGATATCTCGTGCAAGAGTGGTCTTTCAAATAGTACATTGACCATGTTGTGTGAGATCATTTTTTTTGGGCTTGGATATACTAGAGGAATGTACTGTAGTACCTAGGATATTGTGGATTTTTGATGGACCATTCACACGGTGGTGTTGGAATTTGTTTTAATGAGATCATTGAGGTAAGAGGCTCAGTGTAATAAATACTAGGTTACCATTGAGTGCATACCCATGGTATAAATCCTTGTTTGTTATTTAGCTTTATTATGGATGTTGATATTTGATTTTTCTCCTTAGTGAGTGGTTTAAGACACTTCTTTGTGGTATAAGGGACATGATTTTCTTATTATACCCTTTTTGGAGAATCTTTAAATGGTGGGGATACCTATGCTAAGTCTCTAGAATTTCTCTTATTTAGAGATGTGTGAAGATCTTGGGGTTTTGATCTTGGAGTAGTGTGTGTCATTATCCATTGGGTGAGTCTCACTTTTGGATCATAAACCACTCACCTCACATGATATTTGAGGGAGTTATTGTTGTTTCATTGTTCTATATCTTTCAGACTAGATTATTTATGGGGAAGGAAAGTCCAATGGTGGGGAGGCCATAACATCTCAAAACGTTTTTATGTTTTTATACATATTATTTTATTACCCAAATATTGGGTTTCTTAGAGGGTCATTTCTTGAGTTTTTCAAATATTTGTGAATGTTTCAAGGTCTGTAAATGGTTAGTGAACGGTTTGATCACAGTTTGACAAAATGTGAATTATGGATAGTAGAGGGTTTCATGGTTGGTGCACAGTTTGACAATGTATATAGAAAAATTGTGAAACACTTCCAGTGGCTCTATTCTGGGAACACATTTTGTGCATTCTTAGTGGAAATTGTGTGACTTATCCCAGGAATCCAAAAAAGATGGTAATTAATGATATAGAAATTATAATTGCTGCCTTAACCTCCATAATTAACCCGAAACTCCTCCCACTCTAACCTAAATTAATTATTTAGATATAGGGTGCCCTTTATAGCCATTTTGGCTTCCCAAAATTCATCTGTTGAAAGATAAATGCACTAAAAGAAGCAAAAATATTCCTTTCAGTGAGTTATTGTTTTCCTTTCTTGGATGTCAATTATTCTCTTGATTCCTTCTTCCTAAATTTTATGATGGAATTTCATTTTTTTTATCATTATTGGTTGATGTGGAATTGTTGATATATGATCTCCCACATCATCATTCAATGATCTATTTTCTTATATCTGATGACCTCTATCAAAGGCGACACATTTCATATTTTTGTTGTTCGATTATTTAATTTCCAAGTAGGTGTTTCTAAACATTTACTTTATTTTTTGATTCATTATTTCTCGATAATTCATAGATACATGTTTCCTAATTTGTAATGCATGTTCTATAAAATTTTTCCATTAAATTAATTATAAATGATTATTTGTACATATTATCTTT
The DNA here is from genome assembly GCA_963277665.1 of Viscum album. Lineage (NCBI taxonomy): Eukaryota > Viridiplantae > Streptophyta > Magnoliopsida > Santalales > Viscaceae > Viscum > Viscum album. The sequence continues at coordinate 621,314,130 of OY728139.1, forward strand.
GAATTTATTATAAAATTAATTAAATGAATATAATCTTTATATTTCACTCTATTTTTGAAATTTTTATATGCCATGATCATTTAAATTTATTTTAAAAGACATTTTAAAGGGTATTTCAGTGAAATTGGTTGATATTTCACATGATTAAATTTTCAAAATGAACTTCTTGATTTGAATTAAATGGATTACACTATTTCATGTTTTAAAATTATTTTTAAATTATTGAATTTATTAAATAACCAAGAAACCCCATTAAATGCTTTTACCATTATTTTGGAAATTAGTGTTATTTTGTTATTTAAAATAAATGATTTATTAACCTGGAAAGAGAGTGTAGACCCATGTTTTTTGAATTCATTCAATCCTTTTATGATTTTAATAGATATTTTAAATGCTTTTGGGATGATATAAAATAAATTATTATTTAAATGACTATTTTGGAATTTTTGTTGACGAATTGTGAAATAAACTGGGTATTATTACCCTTTTGAATATTGGATTGTTTAAAAGGTTTTGGAATTAATTGATTATTTCTTTAATGGACCATTTTTCGTTTTAATTATGAATTGTGAAAGGATTCATGTATGGTTAACCTTTTTGAATGTTGAAATTATTTAAAATTATTTAAATTTAATTGATGATTCTTAATGGATCGGTTGGAACACTATGAAGATCCTATCTTGTTATAATCCCATAATGTAACTTTTTTCTTGTACTTCACATAGTTGGGTGTTGAAAAAGGGATTATTCACTGAGGTAATTGGGGGTGTGTGTGAGATATGTTATTAGGGTTAATTCCCATTTTTTATAAGGATCCAATGATCCTCATAACTAAATTACCTCACTAACCTATTTTTACTAGTCATGGGAACCAGGATAGTTAGATGGGGTGACCTGGATATATGCTTCACTAGTTGAGTCACACCATTTATGTGGATCCATAGAGAATGTGGGGAGTTCAAGCTATAAAATTTCATCCATGAAAGTAGGTGTCTGTAGAAATAGTTTTCATTAGTACTATGAGACAATATGTAAGTCCAAAATCTGGTCATGTTTGTATTTTATTAGCTTATATGAGGAGGAATCACTATTTTACCGAGGTTATACCCATGAAATCCATACACTTGATCCTGATATATGATAGCATTGACTATCACCATTTGGAACTAACGTCTCCCTGCTCGCTTAATTTATTGTTATTATTCACCCAAAATCAATGGTATTGATTCCTGTACATCTATATAAACCATGTGTGTATTATCATATTTTCAGTATTACATGAATTTATCTTGTGGAATGGTTTTCAAGGATTTTCAAGAATGTGTTTAGTTTTTTAAGGGTTAAATGGGAAAATTTATAGGTTTAGTTTATTAAATAATTTTCAATGTTTAAAATTATATTTTAAACTAATCCTATTACTCTAAAATTTGAACTATTATTTTATGATATTATAATTATCTTATGAAGAAACTATATAGAATCTTTTACGGAATCTTATTAGGATCTTTAGATCACACCCTACGTGTACATTTTTTTTGTTCATAGACCTTTATTATCTTATAGCATGTGGTCATGCTCTTGAATTATCATGTGGTTTTTTTCTTGGGGGACCAAGGGTTGGTGACTTGGGACATGGTTTGTGGTTATGGACCACTAGGAGATGGGTTTTAGTGGTTAGTTCCTTCTTTCAGTTTTCTTAGTGTCACCTTATACTTGATATGTTTCTATTGATATATATATATATATATATATATATATTATAATGATGTTTTCACATTGTACTTTTTTATTGTTAATACCTTGAGGGTGAAATCATTCAAAATGGTTAATTGTCGATGCTCATGTTCTTGTTACCGACCCTGGGATATAAGGAATGCTATTTGAGTTAGTGGAAAATTGGTTCAGGTATTAGTTTAGATGGTATCTTGGGGTAGGTCATTACACCAAGGAACCCATAGTGAGGACGTTAATCTCAAAATTACATAATACCACATACTAATGCTTACTATGTAATATAATATTTTTACCATGATACCACTAATCAATCAGGTTTAATGATGGTGATATCAACCTATTTTCTAGAAGTCTCATTCTTTGAATTTTTAAAAATATTACTAGACAATAAAACACCATGGCCATGGATTTATTTAGGATAAATAATTTTCATGAAAGGCCCTGATATATCAACTTACATTAAATAACATAAGGTAAAATTATTTCTCACATTATTCATTAATGAAATACTACTTGTGACATGCCCAACATATCTTACCTCACCACGATCATATTTCATCACAGTTTCCATCAATACATAAAAGTACACGACTTATATTACTAATTTATAATAAAATTAAATTATATGTATAAATATATTTGTTTTAAAATAGGATCATCCAATGAAACATATAAATGTGGATTTTCTATTGGTGGGTCCTATTCATCTAATATCCTACAATGGATATTACCAAGGGTGTACACCTTGTAAAGGTACCTCAAATTACAGTGATAATCCTCACCTGATAGCCTATATCATTTGTATACATAAAATAATTTTATTTTGAAATAGAACATTATTTTAGAATACGATCATGGAACTTATTGGTTCTCATCAAAGCATGGAATTGCAAGGACCTTTCAGTGTAATAACTACTCTTAGGAAGTTATCACAAACTATATTATACAGAAGACTAATCATGATGTAAAACCAAGTTTATTAATTTTAAAAACAATGAATACTAGTTATAAAAATATATTCAAAATTTGGTTCTTTGTAACCAACTCCAATAGAGTCCCACAGGTACTAGAACCAAATCCTAATAGACTTTAGTCTAATAGCTTCCACAAGATACTCACACATAATATAAGATAGAACTTTAGTCAAGATGTACAACATGTTTTCTTTTGTGGGATATATTCTTACCATAACTTCACCTCTAGGAGAGAAATCCCTCAAGAGGTGTTAGTTTCAATGTATGTGCTTTGAAAATAGTTGTGACATTAGTAATTTTGTAAGATCCATCACTATGGAATCGTCATAACACGCTATGATAGGGTCTTTAATGCTAGGAACAACATTGAGATCCTAGAAAATGTTTTATATCAAAAGAGGTAACTTGGACGCATCATAATCCACTATATACATAGAAACCATTGTAAAATCAATGAAAACTGGCTAATTTGAACTTTTCTAGCACATAGCTCCTCCATTGAGATAAAAAACATATATTTACCATGACATCAGATTATTATGATCTATTTGAAAATAAAAAATATTTGAAACCCTTATGACTAACACCACGTCTCCTCCATACACCTCAAATGTATCCTCATTTCTTCTCAGATACTTAAGGCTAAACTTAACAATAGACCAATGATATTCTCCTAGATCATATTAATATCTTCCTACCATGATCAATGCATAGTAAAAATAAAGTCTAGTACATAACAAGGCATAAATGATTTACCATATCAATGAAGAATAGGGGTCCAAACTCATTCAATCATTCTCTTGTTGTGTCCGAGGACACATTTTTTTAAAAATAAGTATACAATTTGACACTGGAATCAATCCCCTATTGGATTTTTCCATTATATACCTATTTAGTATGTAAGAAATTTATGTAATTTTTCTTATTCCATGAATCCAGTTGTATTTATCCAAAAGGATCTTGATCCCTAGAATATATGATGATTCACCTAAGTCCTTAATGGAAAATAGTTTTTTAACAAGTCTATAATAGACTATCTGATTGATATGTTGTTTCCAATAAGTAATATGGCATCCCAATATACTACTAGGATAAAATCCACATTCCCACTAAACCTATTATAAACACCGGGATAAAATTCTTTCTTAATGAAAGAAAATAATTTTTTAGCTTCATCGAATTTAATTTTACATGAATTAATGATTGATTCAATAATGAAATGGATCTATATGATTTGAATATCCTTTTGACGTCACTTGCAGTCAATAATGCTTATATTTGTGTCATGTAGACATATTTATAAATGCATCCATTACTAAAATATTACCAAAAATCCATATTCCAAATTTCATAGTCATTGTAAGATGCTATATAATATATTATTTGGATGTATATAATCATAGAAACTAGTGAAAAGGTTTCATCATAGTCAATTACTTGATTTTTTTGAAACCTCTATCCATTATCCATGACTTATAAGAATTTACATTACCTTCCATGTGTAGTTTTCTCTTGAATACCTATTTTAACCCTAATGTATTTTCTCCAACTAGCACATAGACCAAAACCCAAACTTGTCTCTAATATATTGAATCCATTGTATAATTCATGTATTATTTCCATCGTGATGTTTCGATTCTATATTCCACATATTTAATGGAGAGTGATTCATCATTGTCAACTAATAATTACTCACCATCATTGGTGAATATAAAACAATATCTCTCTGGTTCTATCACCCCTCTAGTTCTTATATATAGTACCTATGTTTTAGGACCTAATTCATCAATGGGTATCTATGGATTATTTTACCGAATAAATTATTGTGTATCTTGAGCATTAACATCATTGATGTTAATCATTCTCCCACAATTATTTTTGAGGATGTTCTTTCTCTCAAGAAAGAGAACTTGTATAGAGATAATAACATTATTGTCTGAGGGTTTGTAAAGATAGTATCCATTTCTTACCTTAGTGTACCATATAATGATACACTTTATTAACTACGGTAATAGTTTATTAATAAATAAATCATTAAAAATTTGTTACAACACCGTAAATGTGTATGTTACAAAACATGTTTCTTTACACTCTATAAATCAATGGGAATTCCATTCTCCACTATAGTTGATCCTCAATTTAGTGTGTATTCAGTAGTTTTTATTTCATATCCCCAAAAGGATAAGGGAAGATATAAGTGACACTTCATCATCCTTAAAATTTCTAACAATGTATTATTTCTATATTTACTAACATCATCACACTGTGCTGTGTAATTTTAAGTGAGTTGAGATATAATCCCAAACCTTAATAGATATTTGATAAACTATTCGTTATGATATTCTCCACATTGATCTGATGAAAGCTTATTTATATTATTTCCAAGCTTATTATCTAATTAATTATTTAATTATTTGAATTTATAAAATAAATAAAACTTATAAATAATCATGTATATATTTCCATAGCTATTATAGTCATCAGTAAATGTTATGATTTAAGAATACCCAACTCCATCTTCTAATGGGAATGGACGATACAAATTACTGCATACAAATCCTAGAATTTCTATGGACATTTCCCAATTCCCACAAAATTTAAGTTTGATCATTTTTCTTTGAAAACAATAATTAAATATTTCATGTGAGATTAGATCAAAAAGAGTTTAAATAATCATCATGAAATTGATTTTTCAAACACTATTTGTTTACATGACCAAGGTAGTGATTTCCCTGTTAGGTGTTATATGAGTCATGTGAACATGAATCTTTTAATATTACCATTACATTCCTTCTCATAATTTTCCACCTAATTTTTATTATATAAATGTTCCATACTTAACCTATGTTTTCATTATAAAATAAACTTTTAAAAAAATTGAAAATAAAACCATCAAAATTTCTGAATGATAAAGAAATTATGTTTTTTGGAAACCATTTTTTACACAATAAATATCTATTAAAACCAATTTAATTACTTTTTTAAATGAGAAGTGGTAGTCACCAATTGATAGATAATCCATCCACACACCATTGAAATCTCACAAATACATCAATCTTCTTGAAATATTTTAGAATCTACTTTCTTAGTACATTTGTATATAGTTTTTATCACCACATGAAATTTTTGATATAAAATGGATCGATATTTAAAGAATAAAATTAATAGTTAATGTACCATTTGCTTCCCCCTACTTCCAGGTACAGTTCCTCTTCCGGTGTACTTGCTTTCCACATTAAAAACATATTTCTTCCTTTTACTTACCCTTACATTGGAACTTCCTCTACATGGAAGTATGGTTCTTGAGATATTTAAACTTTCGTATGAGTATTGGGACCCTTCTAATTTTTTATATATTTCTTATTCACTATACGGACCTTAGGTTTCTCACTCCCCATGTCCTTTTCCATTGGGGGAATAAGAAAAATAGTTCCAAAATTAACAATTAAAATGGATAAGGACTTGAGTAGTGAGGAAAGTATGAGATATGGGCAAAAATATTCTAGGAATTTATTACCTAAGATGTCTAGTAATTCAATTAATCCAATTATATTTACTACACGAGTCCTAGTTTTTTTCAAATCTCTATTTTTATATTTAAACAAGGAATAGTAAATCTTGTATATATATTTTCTTTCCTTCACATGAAATAGATTGATAAGATGAAACATAATTCCATACACATATATGTCTGTATGTTTATTTAAAATATAGTTGATAATGGAAGATTGAATGAAACACATAACATCCAGGGAATCATTAAAATTGTTTCATAGAGAGATAAGTCTTCATCACTATCCACTTTACCAAGCGCATCATAAATAATTTCATCAAACACATACAGTTTCATTTTGGGTCATAAGATACCACATAATCTCTTATTTCACTCTTGGAATTTTTTTTTCAGGTGAGTAGGTTATCCTTCTCGTGTATGGATAACGATGATATATATAAAGTCATTTAATTTATGTTTCTGTAAATAAGATGTATCATCCCCCAGTATCATTTAAATAACAATTTCTTTATGTTTTTTAAGTATATAAAGTGTTTTTGTAATGTTTTGGAGATGTTGGAGGACATTTGGAATGTTTTTTATGAGTTTAGGGAGGTTCATATTTTGAACACATTTAGTGGGAACCGTGAATCATCTATAGGGAACCGTACACACTAAGACATGTGCTAATGGGAAGTCACGTAGTTTCGAAAAACTTTTTGGCCACCAAGGAGAAACTTTGAAAAGAGGGACATAGGTATTTTGCATTATTGTTTCATGGTTTGAATAATCATGTAGACCAACCATTCATGTTATCATTATGGTAGATGTTAGAACACAGTTAGCATATGGTTTGACTAACCATAAGACTATCCATTCATAGTTTAAAAGTGAGATCCTAAAAAAGATGATCTTACTCAGTTTTACACCCAATCATCTTGTTTTTTCTCTATTTTAACACTAACATTATTCTCCTTCTTACCAAAGGACGTGGATTCTCTCCCCCTCAAACCAGAATCAATCTGAAGGATTTTTTTTGGTGTGTTGGAGCCTAATTACCTGGGTAAATATTCTTTTGTGGTATTTTTCATAGATATACATTCCTTCTCTCTCTAAAAATCCTAAATTTGGTCAATTGAGGACAGATATATGATTCTTTAATCAAATCATGATGATATATGGATGTGTTGATGATAAGAAAAGAGATCTAAGGTGGGATTTAGAGATTCAACCTAGTATTGTTGACGGATTGACATCATTCTTCATTTTAATCGTAATTACCGAGGTAGGTGGTGTCACTCTTGACTACACTTATTTTAACTTGAAGGATTAGTTTCAATATTTTTTATTTTTTTTATTTTTAATTTAAATTGGTGTTGAGCTCATGGTTGAAACCCTCTTTTGTTATGGTTTGATTATTTAGGGGAATTATGGAATTATTTTGAAAAGTGAGTAGTTGAATTATTTTAAAATGGTTTATTTTTTGATTCATTTAAAATGGTTTTATGGAGTGGTTTTAAATAAAATATTCATTTTTTTAAATGTATTGAAATATAATTTTTTAATTGGTTTTATAATACATGGGGCGGTTTGAGTTCATGCTTTCGATGTGACCCTTAATAAGGGTCGGGTAACATTGGGGTAAAAATGGTATATGGACCTAGATAAGGGAAATGTTTTATTGGAGAATATAGATATTTTCCACTTAGTATATGGGTGAGATACTTTTCATGAGTATTGAACCCTCACTGAAGCATTCATATGTGGGTGTGTGTGAATCGTTGTTTTGGGTAAGCCCAGAAGGAATGTGAAATGGTTTAAAAATTTGTTCGGTTTCTTCCTTCGGAAATTATTTTTTATTTAAAAAGGTATTAAATTTTGATATAAACTGATAATTGTGTTAAAGTGTTTTGTATAAATTATTTTATATAAATTTAGTAACTTTTTCTATCATAGTGGTGTGAGTAGGGAATTCATTTAGGGAATTCTTGTTGGGTTTCATTAATCACCCCTACTTTGGAACATTGGTGCTTAGGCATATATTTTTTATCAAGATACATGTAAAGGTAATGTAACACACATATTTAGTGGTGATTTTCAATACATGGGAATGGATTGTGGAGTTTGATCTTGGATCTTTTTGGGAGTTTCATAGTAGGCATCTTGGAGTCTCTAAGATTACTTAGATTTTTATATCATTATGTAGTTGATTTCGTTTTGGTTTCAAACAGGTACTCTGATTGTAGTTGGTTTTGATATTCATTTACTATATGTTAGGTTTTGTACATTTTTATCATGAATCATTTAGTGTATATTTTTTTGTTGTGTGTTTGGTTGGGTTGTTTTGTTTTCAAAGGAAAAATTATCCCATGCAGTATCAAATCCATTAAAATTTCTTTTCATTCATTGGAATATTGGAGATGTCTCAGAAGTCCCAGTATCAATTGTAACTCAACCCAAGACAATGAGTAGGGGTGGGATATTACAAATGATATCAATATTTGATGTTTTTTCCTTTATTTTGGTACATGTGCTATCAATTTTTTGGTCCATTAGTAAAAGTGGTATCAATTTTCAGTCATTTGGAGGAAATTCATTTTGGTTTAGTCCTTGATTTGGGATTGTATAATAGAGTAGATTGTTGGGAAATTAAACCTGAAGCATAAAAATAAATATCTAAGCTTTTTATGATGTACTTTAAGTTACCATGGAGTGGGGTACATAAGTGTTTTGTAGACTTTTATAGGAGTTGTAATATCATTGTCAGGGGATCAACCAATGATACGAACATTAAATAAATAATAAAAATTACATCCCACTAGGACTTGATATTTTATTTGGACTATTTTTTTATGATTTAGAGAGAATGTGATGATTTTTGAAAAATGATGTAATTATTTTCATATGGGATATTTGGAATGATAAAGATCATGGTATTTTGAAAATGGGTTTATTTTGAAAGGAATTGTGGAATTTTCAAAAAAAATGAAAAAGAGTTTTGATTTTTGGAATGAACTATTGTGGTGGTTTTGATTTGGAAGAATTTAAAATTTCTAAGCCATCTGATTATATAGAGTTAGACTTATTTCATTTTCTATGTTTATAGAAAATTGTAACTTTTAGGTGTTGAAGGAACCAACTAGAAGAAGATACTGAGAATGTGGTTGCACCAGAGCTATAGGTGAACCAAAAACAAGTTCATTATATTCTCCATGATATTCAAGCTATGGATAGATGGAAACAAATGGATGAACCAATGTATGTGGATCATTACATCTAATTCTAAAGTATAATCCACCCATCATTTTGAGTGTTTTAGAACCAAAGAAGGAAGAGGTTTGTATTGACATGATCAATCAAATCATTGATTTCCTAGGCACAGAAAATCGGAAATTCATGGAAAAGATGTATATAATGAACAATCTATCACTCCATTTGTAGTATTTTGAAATTCAGGTCAAATTAGACCAAGATCTTTCATGGGAGGATTTTGAATAATTCTTCAACAAACAATTCTATCCTCATATGTTCATGCTTCCAAGAATGGTCGACTTTCTTAGCCTCAAGCAGGAAAATATATCAATGACAGAGTATGTGAATGAATTGATTAATTTATTCCACATTATTCCAAATGTTTATACTAGTGAATTCTTGAAGGAAAACATTAATTGAATTGGGGATAAGGAAGGATATTTACACAATGATTTACAATCTATTAATAAAAAAATTATGCAGATGTGTTTAATAGAGATTCTATGGTGGAAAGGGAAAAATTAAGGGATTAGTGTTGAAGGAGCATGTTTATACCTAGGAGAAATAATGTGAACTCTAATTTTAGGAATTAACAAAAGAGGAAAATATATTTCCAAGGTTTTGGTATAACTCGGAATTTGATGGTTGGATCGGTGAACCTACTCCCAAGACCCATGTGTAAAGATGGATGTTTCCCAAGTTGATATTTTGATCACATAAAGTGGGATTTTAAGATTCCACCTAGGGAATTCCACAAATGAAATCACATGGGAAATCATAAGTGATATTTTTGCAGTACTCCAAGGTTGAGTGTTTGAGACACTTCTCATGTGTCATAGACATATTACGCATCGATAATATGAGGATAGCAGAATACCGCTCATTAGAAAACATGAGCTAGCCATGATGATTCCATGAATACCATGACTCATTAGCAAGATAAATTTTAATAGGGAAATTAGTAACAAAGAACAACGCCTAAGCAGTTATTTAGAGTTGAGAAAGTTATAGTGAATGATTAATCTGGACCGTCGATGATATGGGGTATGATTATTTTTCATTCTACAATTATGAATGATTTTTTTGATATGTGTGGATCTGATTCATTTATTTCTTCTCATTGTGTTGATTTTCTTGGTTTAAATGTTGAGATATGACCTCTATTTTGAAACATCAATCTCCTCTTGGAAAAAAGGAATGTTGATCCATAATTTATTATGTATGTTCTATAAATATTGATGGAGATGAGATTATATGGGATTTATTAGTTCTAGAGATGAATATTTATAACTTAATCGATAGTATGGATTGGTTGAAAATGTTTACATTTGAAATCCACTGTTTTAAACGAATGATTAATTTTATGATTGTTGAAGGCATCAAGAATATCATTAGGGGTGACCAGAATTTAATGGCAAGTGAAATGGTCTTGTTGGCACCAGTAGATGGAATGATCTTATACCAGTTTATAGCTTTAACATTGTAATCAATGGAAAAGATCAAGATGAACAGTTTTCCAATTGTTTTTTATCAGTTTTTCGATGTTTTTCCCAAAAATATTTCAGGGTTTATAAACATAGAAGAATTTTAGATTAAAATTGATCCCCTTCGAGGGATCATCTCTGCTTCCCATTCATCTTATCCAATGGTACCAACATACTTGAGGGAACTTAAAGTGCAATTAGATGTGCTAGAAAGTAAATAATTCATTTTTCCTAGCACATCAATGTGGGAAGCACTAATCTTGTTTTTCAAAAAGTAATATAGAAATATTTTTTGTTGTGTGAATTATCATAATATTAACAATGTTATAATAATGAATCAATAATCATTTCCATGCATTGATTTTTTATTAAATCAATTGAGGGGATCTTAATAGATCTCTACTATTTACTTGTATTTAGAATATCATTAATCCTATGTTTAGAATTGGGATAATCTAAAAATTTAATTAATAATTAGATATGTCCATTAAGAGTATGTGGTTATTCCTTGAAGCCTTTTAAATACACCAACAATGTTTATGGAATTGATGAATCAACTATTTCAAATATATATGGGTTCTTATGTGGTTGTGTTTTTGGATGACATATTTGTGTATTCAAGGACAAGGGTTGAGCATGAGAAACACTTGGTAACATTGTTGGAAATTTTGTGATATCATCGTTTTTATAGAAATTATCAAATTGTGATTTTTGGATACAAGTGGTATATTTCTATAGACATGTAACATATAAAATAGTTGTTTATATAGATCCAGAAAATATATAAGTTATTATATCGTGAAAGCCTCCAAATAATACCTTCGAGATTTATAATTCTCTTATCTTGGATGGTTACAACTCACGTTGTTTTCAGGATTTATCATGAATAACATCACCAATGATAACTTTGATAGGGAAGAATGTTCCATTACAATGGGATGAGAAGTATCAGAATCCTTTTTGAAAGCTTAAATTTCACCTTACATCAGTAACAATATTGATATTGTTGGAATCATGATAATGGTGTTTAGAGAGTCATGATGTTTCGAGATATGGTATGGGATGTGTGATCATGAAATGAGGTCATGTTGTTTCTTATGGCTCAAGGAAGTTACAGTTGCATGTGAAGAACTACCCCACACACAATTTGTAGTAACTTATTTAGAACATGCATTAAAAAAATAGTGTCATGAAAACTTTGGTGGAAATATACTGTGATTATAGATCAGAATATTTTGAAACATATTTTCTCACAATGATATTTGAACCTGAGAGAAATCATATGGATGGTTTATCTCTAAATGTTTATCGTTAACTTGATGTATAAACTAGGTAAATAAATACAATGGTAGATGAAATAAAAATAAATTCATATTCTCATTTCTCAAAAGATGATTCATATTACTGGATGTTGATGCCAGACAAAGTAGGAAAGAACTTTGAATATGAGGATGAGGTGATGTTGCAGTTTTCATTCCAGTTTTATTCATTCCTGGTTAGGATAAGATGGTAATGAAGGGATACTCATCTGATTTTGAATGAGTTGTGATGAGTTTGAAACTCAATGGTGGGGAGACCATTAAGGGGTGATATATGGATTGGAATTTAGTTTTGTGGTTTCAGATCATATGGTTGTATTTGTGGATTTTCTAGAAAAAATTCTTCATGCTTACCACCATTCGATATGGGATCTTTATCTTGGAATAAAAAATATTAATAAGACATCGAAATCACAGTTTTGGTGGCTCAACAAGAAGATAATGGTGGATGAGTTTGTTTCATGATGATTAACTTTTCTTCAAGTTACGGAATAGCATCAAAGATCAGTATGTATGTTGTAGTATTTACCTTTTACTATTTAGAAATTAAAGCAGATATTTATGGATTTTGTATCATGTCTCTAAGAATGGTTCAAAAACACAATTACATATGGGTGATAGTAGATCGACTCACAAGGTTTCCCCATTTCATCCCTATTTTTTAATCTCATGTGGTGGATGACATTTCCAAACTTTATATCTGATAAGTGGTGAAGAGGCATGGAATACCAGTTTTGATATTACGAGAGAGAGATATGAGGTGTATGTCTCATTTCTAGAAATCATTATAGAAATACCTTATGAAATAGTTTACTATGACTATGATGTATCATCCTTATATGGATGGACCATATAAAAGTTAGATACATACATTGGAAGACATTATGCAGGCTTGTGTAATAGATGTTGGTGTCTCATAGGAGGAGCACAAACCGTTAGTGGAGTTATAATGTAACAACAGTTATAGGGACTCAATGCATATTTCTCTTTTTGAAGGATTATATGGGAATCCATTTCATTCTCTAAATTTTTGGGTGGAAACAGGTGAGACATCAACGATTATATTGAGCCTTGTCTAAGGAACAACATATAAGATTCAGTTGATCATGAAGAGAATAGAGGTGGTTAAGGGTCATCATAAGTCCTATGTAGATCACAATGGATGGTTGTTGTCATTCTAGGTAAGTGATAACGTGTTCTTGAAAATCTATCCAACACTTGAACATAATAATTTTTGTAATTTGGTCAAGTTATCTCCAAGATACATAGGCCCTTTTTATATACTTGTACAAGTTGGTGAGGGGTCATATCTATTGTCTTTTCTAACACATTTCACTGTATTTCATAATGTGTTTCTTATAACTTAGTTGAAAATGTATCCACCTCATACGAACCAAGTGATTTGAGGGGATCATGTTGACTTAGTTCCTGGTTCTTAGTTGGTCCATATGCCAGTATAGATTGTGGATAGGTAATAAAATTCATATGTGGGAAAAAAACAATATAGTGTGGGTTTTATGGAAACATTGTTAAATTTAAGAGGACACATGGGAATAGGAGAAGAAAATGGTCGAGCTATCACTAGAAAAACTTCATAAAAATAGTGGTTTTCTACTTTTTAGGTATGGGAAAGGATAATTTCAGGGTGAATTTAGCACCCCATTCTTCATGTAAGTAACCTGTCATTTATGTTTTTTAAGTATCAAATGTTTTTATTTAAGGTTTGGTAGAGTTTGGAGGACATTTGAAATGTTTTTAGGATTTTATAGGGGTTCATGGTTTGGACATGGTTAGTGGAAACTATGAAACTCTTAAATGAAACTATGCACAAAGAGAAATGAGTTAATGGGAAGGTGCATAGTTGGGTGTACAGTTTGGCCAAACCATGTGTCCACTTAGAAAAAACCATGGAATGTGGGAAATAGAGTTTTTTATAGTTTTTTCACAGTTTACCTTACCATATGGGCCAACTTTGCGAGTTTATCCTTATGGTAGAGGCTAGTGAACAATTAGTGCACCCTTGCAGTAACCATTCACAGTTTAAAAGTAAGATCCTAACAAAGTGGATTTCACTCATTTTTACCCCCAATCACCTCTTTTTTCTTCCATTTTGACCCTAATTTTAATTTTATTCCTCCCAAAAGCTGCGAAGTATCTCCACTTAGAACCATAATTATTTGAAGGATTTTCTTAGTGCGTTGAAGACTGATTCCAAAGGAAAGTCTTCGTTTGTGGTAGTTTTCAAACATCAACTTTCTTCTCTCTCTTTAAATCCTAGATAGAGTATATTCGGGATATATCTATGGTGTTTGATGCCAAACATGATGAGATATGGTTGTATTAATGATAAGGAAATAAGTCTAAGGAGGGTTTTGAAGATTCAATCTAGATTTGATTAAGAATTCATTATGTTCTTCCTTTTCATCATAATTCCAGAGGTAGGTGGCCTCACTCTGGACAACTGTTATTAGAACATAAAGGCTTAGTTTCAAATTCTTTGAATTTATTGAAATTTTTTTTAAATGGTTTGTAAATCATGTTAAAAACCCTCTTTATTGATGGTTTGAGTATTTTGTGCAATTGCATAATTTTTTTTGGAAAGTGTTTTGTTGACTGATTTAAAAATGGTTGTTTGTTTATTCCTAGAAAATGGTTTAATGGAAATTTTTTAAATAAAAATTTTATTTTATTATAATGTATTGAACTGGTTTGTTTTAATTGGTTTGGCATACACGAGGAGGTGTAATTTCATGCTTTCGTCATTACCCTGAAGAATGGGTGTTTACCATTTGGGTACAAAATGGGACGTGACCCTGGATAAGTGGAATGTGTCATTGGGTAACAATAATATTGGACACTTCGTGAAAATTTAATGGATGTAAAAGAGATGTCTCACAAGTATGGAACTATCATTGCAACATGTATGTATCAGTGTGTGTAAATCGTGTTTTTTAGGTATGCCAAAAATAAATGTGAAATGGTTTAAAGAGTTATTTTGTAGCTTCCATTAGAAAATTTTTTGGATTGAAAAATGTTTTATATTTTTATAAAAAATGTTAATCGTGTTCAATTGTTTGTTATAAATTGTTTTAAATAAATGTGATAACTTGTTCTATCCTAGTGGTGTGAGTAAGGATGTAATTTGGTGAAATCCTATTAAGCTTCATTAGTAACCCCTACTTGGTCACTTTGGTGCTTTTGTAGATAATTTTTATCGAGGCATGAGTAAAGGTAATGTATTATACTTCATCAGTGGTGATTTATGATACTCCAGTGTGGATTGTGGAGTTGGATATTGGAGCTTGTTGGGAGTTGCGACATCGGTGTATGGGGGTATTTTAGTTTACTTAGTTTTTTCTCCCACATTGTAGTTGATTTTGTTTTAGTTTATATCTGTCACTCTGATTATATTTGGGTTTTATATTCAGTTTTCATATTTTGAGTTGTATATATTGTTATCATATGTCATTTAGTGTGTATTTTTTAATAGTGTGTTCGGTTCGGTTGTTTTATTTCAAATGGTAAATCACCCCCAATTGTATTGAATCACCTGAAATTTATTTCTAGCCTTTTTCATCTCGGGATGTACCCAAAGGAAAATTATAAATTCTACCTTGAATCAAGAAAATGAGGAGTATTGAGATTTTACATAAGATCGGTAGTGTTTTTGTACTTTATCTGGTAAAATAAAGGCATATAAATAAATATTATTTTTATTAATCTCTAATTAATTTATAAAAACCCAATATCCCAAAAAATGGTTTCAAAATATCCTATTTAAATTACCTTCTAGTTTTAAGGATCCATATTACCCTTTCATAACCCTGTCTTTTGTTGGTCTCATAATTTGACGGGTATTAGGTAAGTATTCTAAACATCAACTGCATTAAATCATATTATATAGATATGTTGAGTTGACTCTCTAATCCAAAATTGCATAATTTGGAGTTCCTCATCCATTAACCCTTAGTTACACCATTCCCTAATTTGGGAATCAACCCCTCATATGACCTATTTTAAGTCGTCCAAAAACAAAAGAATATAATTACACAATAATTAAAAGCACGATAACTTTGGATGATCATAGACTTTTAACCATGGTTCTATTTTAACTTAAGTACTTTAAGGCTATTCTTGACTTAATATACATAATTTAGGGATTTTATCCTTTTTGAAAAAATTTATAGTCATTATCATTATTATATTCTTCTCAATGTAAAGTGGATTTACATAAGTTATTAAACATTTCTTAGATAATGTTTGCATATAAGTAAATTTATGTTAGTTATATCTTGGATTCATGTAAATTAATTAATTCATATGATCAAGATAAAACATATATAATTAGATTACTATAAAACATGGTAGAAATTAAATAATAAAGTAGTATGAATATGAAATTTTACTGATTGTTAGTTTATTTAGCGCATGATAAACTAACCATCGACCAAGGGTAAAAACAAATTGATCCATTTACGGTTTGTGTTGCATCTTTCCACATATCAACATATGTATCTCTATTGGATTAGAATCTCCTTGGATCAAAAATAGAATAGTCTCCAATATATTGGGAGCATTATCTATGACATATTATTTTAATAACACATAAGAGAGGGGATCCAAATTATTGACATATGGATTTACAAAAAAGAATCCATGGGTAGACAATCTCATACATAATTAAATGAGGGTTGGAAAAAATGAATAAATCATTTAATAATATATTAAAATAAACCAATCACATACAAATGTCTGGTCTAATCTCATGATCAGCCACATGTTTGAAATGAGTTACACATTTAAATATCATTCAATTAAAATAATTATTAATTAATATAAATCCCTCTGAAATCCATTTATTATCTTTTTTAATTGATAAATTCCTTTATCATAATTATCATCCAAATTTTCTTGAGATTCTCATACACCATAATTTTAACTAAATTAAATAAATTTATTTAAAATTAACTATGTACAAAAAAATTTATCATTAAGGAAACATGGTGAGTACCCATCTGAAGTAACCAACATGTATTACACTAATATACTATCTACTCTTGCAACATGTGGCATATATGAATTATAAAATAATTTTATGGTTTGTAATATCAACTTAAAGGCCACACAGAACAAATGGAATTTACGTAGCATGTTATGCATCAATGTGTGTAGACTAATAATTGTAATATGAAATATACATAATATGATGATCTAAACCAATCACATGGAATGTGAAATAGATAAATGATAACATGTAATAGATATTGATATGGTTTGAATATTATATTAAATTAATTTTTAATACTGAATAATTTTCTAAAAATACACGACGTGTACATTGAATCTAGACATCATGTATTATTCTCACCATCTATTAATAAAACACTCATAGGGACTAATTGGGTAACCATTACATAAAAAATATTGGAGTACACAACATCTTTAAGGGATACACAGTGTGTGGTCGCTAAGTAACATGATCAAAAGTCATGTAGTATATGTATTAAGATACATAGCCTGTCTGGGACTAAAGGACTACACACAATGTATGGAAGTTACACGTTGTGTACTCTACATGACCATGCACCAATATAGCCCAGTCAACACATGGTGTCTAATTAAAACCACTACATATAAGAAATTCAAAAATCATGAATTAAATATGAACTAATTCAAGGTGCATTAAATTATAGCACACATCATGTACCTCTAAGGTACACAGCGTGTAATCTGGTGTTGTCTGTCCAGACTCTTTAGCACATCTAGATGAGATCATAGAATTTATTTCATTTATAAAATTAAAAAAATTGATTATATTTATAAGAAATAAAGACGATGAAAGTAGATATCATAATTCAGATTACATAATGATTAAACTGGAATTTATAACTAATGACAAATGCATAAATCAATCAATTATTTTAAAATAATAAAAAATTATTATGTGACTACTTTGTTAACAATTATAGGTTTTGAGTACAGAGGAAGCATCAATTGGGGAATGGATAACATTTAAATTTCTTTCATGGTAGAAGATTATTCTTAGGTTTTCATGAAGATAAATTCTTTGATAAAAAGAATTGAAAAAATGAATATAGACAATAGATAAATTCTACAACCAAAGATCATGATCAACACATATTATTTATAATTAATTTAATAAATTAAAGAACAAATTTGTAACAAATTCATTATTCATTGATGGATCTTCCATAGTCTCTATGTCATACTATGATTTAATTATAGGAATAAATAGTATTTTCCCTCCATCAGTGATCCAAACATGTTCTATGCACCTCCAAATGACACTATAGGAATATCCATGTTCTAGAACATCAGATCCTAATGCTTTCATTTTTCACCTTTGACTGCCCCGAGAATCTCTTTAAAAAAGGGTTCTTTTCTATCTCAATAGAATTGAGAGAGGTGGTGGTTGTGGGACACTCTCCATTATTGATTGGTTTAATATAGATGGATCTCCCTAGTGATTTGATAGGATTCTCTCTAGGTCACTTTGTGCACAACACAAATGAACTTGATCTCTTAAGAAAATAATATAATCGGATGTATATACTTATAGGGTTAGAAAATAATAACTACACATGTGACCTTATTATTATATAATATCTATGGAAAACCTAGTATATAATAATAATAATAACAATAATAATAATAATAATCTAATATTTTTTTTATTATTTCTGGACATGCACAAAACTCTTGAATTAAATTTAATATTATTTTTCAAATATTATTTAATATATATAATTTATCACGGGTCCATTAAACTCTGTCCTCTATTTCTTAAAAATATTTATCAATACATGAATAATGATTATTTATTTATTTAATAAACATCCCTAAATTATTTACCAGTAAATAAATATATATTATAATCCCTAATTGAAAATAAATTTTTTTTAACTATTATTATCATATAATATTCTAATGAATAACTTGTGAAAAAATATATATGATAAAGTAAACATGTAAAATTGTTAAACCACATGTGGGGATAATATTTATTTAACTTTTTAAATAATACATTATAGTATATCATATAAATTATATTCTGGATACACTAAGTGTGTCCATTTAGGCATATTTCTCAATGGAGTTGTGCAAAGTTTCCTAAAGTCTAAGGTAAGAATCTAACAACACATCAATGAGACCATGGATAATAAAGTTAATGTTTCAAATACATAATACCTCATATGTATGATTAATATATAATGTAATCCACTTGTCACTATATCTCTAATCAAGATGGTTCCATGTTGGTACCATCAACCTATGTGATCAATGTATCCTTCGTTGACTATATAGAAAAAACATTACTATAGAAAACCATGGCCATGGATTTATTTAATCCATATCATTTCCATAAAAGTTCATGAGATGTCAACATTCATTAATGAGAGAAGGTGAAATATACTTTCTATCATTATTCATTAATAAAATATAACTCATGATGCACATAACGTTTCCTATCTGGTAGTGAGTATGCATCATCATGTTTTTTGTAAATACATAAAATTACATGACTTATATTAGTCATTAAAAGTAATATAAAATTATTTTAATCAATACGTATTTCCATAGATAGTAATATCTAAAGACACAAATAAATGTGGATTTCCTACTATCAGCTTTAATTATCATAATATCTTACATTGGATATTACCAAGGTCAAACACCCTGAGAAGGTACCTCAATGTGCTATTTGTATCCACACTTGAAATGTAACGCCCCGACCCCAGCTACCCAGAGTCGGTGTATTATTGCGTAACATTGGCATGATCACAAAAGATCAAGTCTCGAAAAACCGATTAGTTTAGTAGCCTTGGAAACACTAGATACATTCATAAATGTTACAGTACATCATAAGGTGAAAAACTACAATAACAAAGTCTCCATAGTCCACACTCATATCCCCTTCTGACTATCCCTGCAGGTCATTCATAAAATATTTCTTCACATCCTGGAAAATATTAAAACATTGAAAGGGGTGAGCTCAGATGCTCAGTAAGGATAACAATATTGCGGAATCTTTCATAAATAAACATGAACATTTAAGGAAATGTATAACTAAAAAAAAGCCTTTTAAACTTGAACATCAACATAATATGGAAAAAGTAAAATGAGATAATTCCATTTACTTCTTCACATGGATATTCTACTGGTCGAATAATCACATGAAATATCATTAACCACTTTCATAATGATGGAATGCATAATGCCAGACTATCATAACCACGTAGTCAAGGCCTCATGCCAAGACCACAAATAAGATTTTGTCAAGGCCTCGTGCCAAGACACTAGTTTGTCTCATGAGACCTGCCAATGCATCGAGGAGCTATAGCGGGCTCCACCCGTCACTTATTAAGTCCAATGCATTCCTCATATGAACAAGTTTAAACATATCATAAACCATAACATAATTGTATCACATAAAACATGCATAAAGGAAACATAAAATTTCCACATTCCAATCACAAGATATCAATACAACACATTGATATAATAAAAACACTTTCAAAACCATTTTCAATACCAAAATAAAAGAAAATTAAAACATGGTATTTATTTTTCTTTTAAAAAAAGGTATGGCTTGTAGAGGAATCCGAAACTCAAATAATGGTCACGGTGGCAGAGAAGTCATTGTCGCCGCATATGTATGGAAAGAAAAACATTCCCTTTTTGTCGTTTAGTAAAATGCTTTGTATAAAAAAGATTCCTTTTGAATAAACGTAAAAGTCAAAGGGGTTTATACACCGTATAAAAAAAAGTTGTGTATAAAACCAAATATGCTTCAATGAAAGGAGATTGATACGAAGTCCTTAAAAAGATCATTTTTAAAATAAAATAGATCTATTATGTGTATTCACTGTAGGTACACATGAAGAAAGTAAAAATACAAAATAGGACATAATAATATCATGACATAATTTGAAAGTATGAGATTAACCCAAAGAATGGTAATTGGGTTAAGAAGTTCCCTTACCTTGCATCCTGTCCTGACTCGACCGTTGTTTAACCTCTGGAATAATAAACTAGAGTTAATTCCTATTTACTTAATAACCTTTTTCATGTTCATTATTCCTTTAATATCCCTTATTACCATGTTATGAACATTATGTAATTATTTAAGTTTATAACGGTCATTTTATCGATCTTAGGTACTTGCGTCAAAAATAACATTCTTATAATTACAAGTTGTTCATGTGGTGATATATCCATTATATCTCATATATATCCAGTATATACATGCATTTATAATATTCCATAATGTTTAGAGGTAAGAAATGAAATGCACCGTTCATGGAGACGGTAAGCCGTACGTACGCATGAACGCTACTTTCATTTCTATTTAGTATTTAATTAAATCATTATGATATAAAGGTATATTATAATTCCAGTATAACATCATATATAATATCATTTACTCCATCCTTTATACATCCCACATATGGCATTAACGATTCAAATCACTTTGAGGGGGCGATAGTCCGCACTTCCTAAAATGAAAATATCGCGTTTACCCCTAATGGAAACAATAAAGGTATGTAATAAATGAAAAAACCAGAACCTTAAGTAAAACATAAACATATTATATATCATTTATAAATAGAGTGACATCTTAATGGCCACCTTTGAAGGTGTTTTATGAGTGTTGAACAATCATCATTTCGTGAGGCAGAAATTTTCCATCCACAAAAACCGTATGTTCTTTAACCATTAGTTGTAGGTGTGTGTAATTGTAGCTCGAATACTCATTATAACAACATCCTAGTATATTGAGGATACTGGTGTTGTTACAAAAGAAAGTAATAAAAACAGTTTAGGTGTTTGGATAAGCAAAATAAATCAAAATAACATAAGAGAAGACATTACCGTAAAATTGGGTAACTCTTTTGATTTGAGCCAAAGGCTTCCTTGGGAAGACTTATGCCCAACGTGAGGCTTATATGAGTAAGGGAGGTAAGTTGGGAGAGTGTTTGGGCAGAGTTTGGCTGATCCAAATGGCTTGAAAGTGTGAATAAGGTGTTAGAGGTGGGGGTCTTTTATAAGTGGAGAGGAGGGGCACTCTTGGAAAGTAATGAAATATTACTTTATTATACAATGATTTTAGGATTATAAAGGTCCCACACTTCTATAATTAGAGGATAAGGTGATAAGGGTTCGTAATCTACCCATCCAATAGGCTTTGGACATGTGTAATACTTGTATATTACATTATATTTTTATTTTATTAAAATCGTTAAATAATGAGGTCATCACTGCATCATAATGATGTCATAAATAATTTAATTTATTTAATGTCTAAAAATTATAAAAAAAATACTATGTTGTAGGAAATCTTTTTATCTATCCAATAACTATTTATAGTCAAAAATATGACTTGTATAACCCCATGTAAAAATTGTTTTAGTAAAACATTTCATGTTTGTGTAATTTTTTACTTTAACATTAAATAAAAGGTATTTATGTCATTTTCTAACTAAAGTGGCTCCATGGGGTCCCCAAGTTGACCCATGGATTGTCTTGGTCGGCCATGGCACATCCAATGAGGGTATGACATGTTTCAAGCTCATCTCATATTATTAAAACATTATTTTTACCTTAAATTACATTAATTACCTCTAATCGCGATTAAGAACTTAAAAGTTACTATTCACCAAAAAATTATTTTAATCTCATTGAACCACATTTTACTTCTTAGTGACAACCATGTATGTCGGATTTTTGAAAATCAAATCACAGAAGTGGTAATGTTTCATTTAAATGAAAAATCAGTTATTTAACTACCACTTAGTGGTTTCACTATTCATCAAAAATTGAAGTTTTTCTGAACAATGCCAAAATTTCACCCTAAGCTATAATTGATATTCCGAATTCAAAAATAATGTCTATTTTACAAAATTCCAAACATATAAGTTGCATTAATTAATTTTATAATTAATTCTCGCTGTCACAACAAATAGCATTTTTTTAAGAAACAATATATATCAAAAGATTGACAATTGTTTATATCTAATTTCAAATTGAAATTAATTATAATTAACACCATTGGATAAAATGGTAAAAATATATTCTAATTATAATTTAAAACCACTAAATATTATAATTTATCACTATAAATTATTTTGATTAAAAAAGTTGTTTTTAAGTATTTTTCACTATTTATATTAAATTGGAAGTTCTCAGAAAAATACCAAAAATTCAACATAGGCTAATTTCGATATTACGAATACAAAAATGAAGTCCATTTTGAAATATAACATTTCTATAATTTTAAAAATTTGGTATTTACTATAACGGCTATTTTGATTAGTTGCGGTGTGTTAGAACTCAAAGTTGCGTACAATGCAAGCTATTGCATTATTGAATGAGAAGCGTATCATGGAAGCTTGGGGTGTTACATTCTCCCCTCCTTCAATAAATTGCATCCTCTCAATTTGAAATTTTTCTTTGAAAATAAAAGGTTGAAAATAGAAAATACCTTTGTGGAAAACCCACATCGAAAATAAGGTTAATAAAAATATAACTTTAAAAGATTGAAAGATAAGTACAAAGGTCACCCGAGATAGCCCATACTAGGATTCTATGAAAATATGGATATGGAGGAGAAAAACAAACCATCAAGGTCTGATGGAGAGTTATAGAAAACTAGATTAGGAGAAAGTTAACCATAAGAAAATCACAAACTTGTGATTGGTTAAATGATCATTGAATCCCCAGTTGGAAAAGTTAACCGACAACGTTTTTGTTTTAAGTTAACTTTGATAAAGTTGAGGTGTTTATTTAGGAGATTTACTAAGAATGTAAGGGAATATACATACTTGTCATGTAGAATTTCATTCATAAATTTTTTTTACCACAAACCCATCTTTCACTCTAAAAGGTAATAGAACTCAAAAATATTCTATTTATCCTAATTGTATAAGGTTCTAAATAATACCACATACCATTTAGATTAGGAAAAATATTTTGTAACCAGGGACTTCCTGTAGGCTAGTGGTAGGTAATAAAGGCCTGTCGCACTGTGGTTGTGCGTTCGATTCCTGCATCTTTGTCTGACACGACTGGTTATGCCCCACCCTGCAGGTTGTCCTTTTCCTAAAACTATAGTATTATAATATTCCAAAAATAATCTTCATAAATGTTTTAACCTTAAACAATACTATCCAAAGATCAACTTAACCCATTCAAACCTTTATAGTTTTCCAAAATACCTTTGTCCAGACTTTCTCTAAAAGGTCTCTTAATTCTAAAATCAATTTATCAGATTCCCCAAACAATGTAAAGTTTCTCTTATTGTCACATACTAAAAATATGATTAACTTCATCATATTAAACCCTTACTGAAACAAAAAGTACTGCAGTACAATCCTTATATATATATCACATTATTCTAATAACCAGAATATAATCAATGAATCCAAAAGCACCAATACATTAATTATTCCGCTTCAACTGTAGTAACAACATAAGATTGTCCTTGATCCCTTGGCCTTTTCTGAGATAAGTTTCCCTGATGCTTAGGACATTCATTTTCATAATGCCCCATTTCCCTACAATTGTAGCATTCAACATTGATACCCTGTTTCTTTCCCTTGCAATCGCGCGCCTGGTGACCTTTTTCTCCACATTTATAACAAAATTCCATTCCTTTTAGGCAAGTACCAGGGTGATTCTTCCCACAATTATCACATAATGGAAAATCCTTCTTTCCCCTTTTCCCTTTATCTGTCTCTTGTTCCACCGTTCTCTTCTTCTCTTGCTTTACTTTGTTGTCATAATACTTAGAGAATTCCTTTTCTGTCTTGATAGCACAGGATACAATATCTTCGTATGTTGAGAAAGATTGTGATACTAAAGCTCTATGGAGAAATGGTTTTAACCCATCAAAGAAACGATCAATCTTACCTCTTGGGTTACATATATAATCTGTAGCATACCTCGCCAACCTTGTAAAGTTGGCCTCATACTTTGTGACATTCTCATCCTCCTTTTGTCTCAGACTCAGAAATTGCCTTTCCATATCTGCTTGATGGTCATGAGGAAAGTATTTTTCTAAGAAAAGCTCTTTGAACTCTCTCCATTCCATATTCTATACGTCATCATCTTCCTTTTTATTTTGAATCAATGACCACCATTGATCGGCATCTCCAGGGAGGCGGTAAACTGCCATGATAACCTTCTCCCTTTCGCTACTCCCCAAGGCGTGGAATATTTTCTCTAAGGAGTTTATCCATTGCTCAGCTACTAACGGATTTGTACCCCCATTAAATGTTGGTGGTTGTTGCCTCATGAAGCGGTCTAACATTGATCCTCCACGTTGCGGATCAGGGTACTCCATACGAGTAAGGTTATTATTCATAACTTGAGTGATTTGTCCCAGTATGGTAATAAGTTGATCAGCACCAATTGTATCTCCAGATCCACAATAATTATCTTGAGCAGGAGGGAAATCCCTACACGGAGTGCGTGCATTGATACGGTTTCCATTCCTTCCACTAGGCGCCATTTCTAAATAATGGCATAAACTAGATTAGTTTATGAATTAGAATACATAATTCCATACTTGTAAGATACTTAACATAAATTGAACTATTTATGGATATAATCCATAAAATGTTTTCTTTGAGGAATTATATACTCATAACCCTTCATAGTGGTTTGTAAATAAAATGAGAATTATCCAAAGCATATCTCTCGGGAGTGTCGTAACCAAGAGTGCAGCAAGGCCCGTTGTCATGCACCAGTTCCCGTTCGAGTCTAGCTCAAAGCAGTGTTTTCGAGTTTTACCCCTAGGTACATCTGTGCCAGAGCCGGCTCTACCTGATCGTATCCAGATAGGGATGTATTGCTTGGAAAACACACAAAATCTCTACAATACCAAAATTCTAGGAATTTCTTCTATACTAATCCTCAAAGTCTATTTTTGGGCTATGTACTCTAATCAGAGTTTATCTAAATCTAGCTTCCATGGTTAGTACTAAACTGCCTCTGATACCAACTGTAACGCCCTGACCCCAGCTACCCAGAGTCGGTGCATTATTGCGTAACATTGTCATGATCACAAAAGATCAAGTCTCTAAAGACCGATTAGTTTAGTAGCCTTGGAAACACTAGATACATTCATAAATGTTACATTACCTCATAAGGTGAAAAACTAAAATAACAAAGTCTCCATAGTCCACACTCATATCCCCTTCTGACTATCCCTACAGGTCATTCATAAAATACTTCTTCACATCCTAGAAAATATTAAAACATTGAAAGGGGTGAGCTCAGATGCTCAGTAAGGATAACAATATTGCGGAAGATTTCATAAATAAACATAAACATTTAAGGCAATGTATAACTAAAACAAAACCTTTTAAACTTTAACATCAACATAATATGGAAAAAGTAAAATGAGATAATTCCATTTACTTCTTCACATGGATATTCTACTGGTCGAATAATCACATGAAATATCATTAACCACTTTCATAATAATGGAATTCATAATGCCAGACTATCAGAACCACGTAGTCAAGGCCTCATGCCAAGACCACAAATAAGATTTTGTCAAGGCCTCGTGCCAAGACAATAGTTTGTCTCATGAGACCTACCGATGCATCAAGGAGCTATAGCGGGCTCCACCTGTCACTTATTAAGTCCAATACATTCCTCATATGAACAGGTTTAAACATATCATAAACCATAACATAATCGTATCACATAAAACATGCATAAAGGAAACATAAAATTTCCACATTCCAATAACAAGATATCAATACAACACATTGATATAATAAAAACACTTTCAAAACCATTTTCAATACCAAAATAAAATAAAATTAAAACATGGTATTTATTTTTCTTTTAAAAAAAGGTATGGCTTGTAGAGGAAGCCAAAACTCAAATAATGGTCACGGCGGCGGAGAAGTCATTGTCGCCACATATGTACGGAAAGAAAAACATTCCCTTTTTGTCATTTAGTAAAACGCTTCATTTAAAAAAGATTCCTTTTGAATAAACGTAAAAGTCAAAGGGGTTTATACACCGTATAAAAGAAAGTTGTGTATAAAACCAAATATGACTCAATGAAAGGAGATTGAGACGAAGTCCTTAAAAAGATCATTTTTAAAATAAAATAGATCTATTATGTTTATTCACTATAGGTACACATGAAGAAAGTAAAAATACAAAATAGGACATAATAATATCATGACATAATTTGAAAGTAGAAGATTAACCCAAAGAATGGTAATTGGGTTAAGAAGTTCCCTTACCTTGCGTCATGTCCTAACTCGATCGTTCTTTAACCTCCTGAATAATAAACTAGTGTTAATTCCTATTTACTTAAGAACCTTTTTCATGTTCATTATTCCATTTATATCCCTTATTACCATGTTATGAACATTATTTAATTATTTAAGTTTATAACGGTCATATTGTCGATATTAGGTACTTGCGTCAAAAATAACATTCTTATAATTACAAGTTGTTCATGTGGTGATATATCCATTATATCTCATATATATCTAGTATATACATGCATTTATAATATTCCATAACGTTTAGAGGTAAGAAATGAAATGCATCGTTCATGGAGACGGTAAGCCGTACGTACGCATGAACGCTACTTTCATTTCTATTTAGTATTTAATGAAATCATAATGATATAAATTTATATTATAATTCCAGTATAAAATCATATATAATATCATTTACTCCATCCTTTATACATCCCACATATGGCATTAATGATTCAAATCACTTTCAGGGGGCGGTAGTCCGCACTTCCTAAAATGAAAATATCGTGTTTACCCATAATGGAAATAATAAAGGTATGTCATAAATGAAAAATACAGAACCTTAAGTAAAACATAAACATATTATATATCATTTATAAATATAGTTACATCTTAATGTCCACCTTTGAAGGTGTTTTATGAGTGTTGAACAATCATCGTTTCGTGAGGCAGAAATTTTTCATCCACAAAAACCGTGTGTACTTTAAACATTAGATGTAGGTGTGTGTAAGTGTAGCTCGAATACTAATTATAACAACATCCTAGTATATTGAGGATACTGGTGTTGTTACAAAATAAATGAATAAAAAGATTTTAGGGGTTTGGATAAGCAAAATAAAACAAAATAACATAAGAGAAGACATTAACTTAAAATTGGGTAACTCTTTTGATTTGAGCCAAAGGCTTCCTTGGGAAGACTTCTGTCCAAAGTGAGGCTTCTACGAGTAAGGGAGGGAAGTTGGTAGAGTATTTGGGTAGAGGTTGGCCGATCCCAATCGCTTGAAAGTGTGAATAAGGTGTTAGAGGTGGGGGTCTTTTATAAGTGGAGAGGAGGGGCACTCTTGGAAAGTAATAAAATATTACTTTATTATACAATGCTTTTCGAATTATACAGGTCCCACACTTCTATAATTAGATGATAAGGTGATAAGGGTTCGTAATCTACCCATCCAATAGGCTTTGGACAAGTTTAACCCTTGGATTTTACATTATATTTTCATTTTATTAAAATCGTTAAATAATGAGGTCATCGCTGCATCATAATGATGTCATAAATAATTTAATTTATTTAATGTCTAAAAATTATAAAAAAAATAAGATGTAGTAGGAAATCCTTTTAGATTTCCAATGAATATTTATAGTCAAAAATATGACTTGTATAACCCCATGTAAAAATTGTTTTAGTAAAACATTTCATGTTTGTGTCATTTTTTACTTTAACATTAAATAAAAGGTATTTATGTCATTTTCTAACTAAAGTGGCTCCATGGGGTCCCCAAGTTGACCCATGGATTTTCTTGGTCGTCCATGGCACATCCAATGAGGGTAGGACATGTTTCAAGCTCATCTCATATTATTAAAACATTATTTTTACCTTAAACTACACTAATTACCTCTAATCGCGATTAAGAACTTAAAAGTTACTATTCACCGAAAATTATTTTAATCTCATTGAACCACATTTTACTTCTTAATGACAACCATGTATGTCGGATTTTTGAAAATCAAATCACAGAAGTGGTAATATTTCATTTAAACGAAAAATCAGTTATTTAACTACCACTTAGTGGTTTCACTATTCATCAAAAATTGAAGTTTTTCAGAACAATTCCAAAATTTCACCCTAAGCTATAATTGATATTACGAATTCAAAAATGATGTCTATTTTACAAAATTACAAACATATAAGTTGAATTAATTAATTTTATAATTAATTCCCGCTGTCACAACAAATAGCGTTTTTTTAAGAAACAATATATATCAAAAGATTGACAATTGTTTATATCTAATTTCAAAATGAAATTAATTATAATTAACACCATTGGATAAAATGGTAAAAATATATTCTAATTATACTTTAAAACCACTAAATAGTATAATTTATCACTATAAATTATTTTTATTAAAAAATTTGTTGTTAAGTATTTTTCACTATTCATAAAAAATTGGAAGTTCTCAGAAAAATACCAAAAATTCAACATAGGCTAATTTCGATATTACGAATACAAAAATGAAGTACATTTTAAAATATAACATTTCTATAATTTTAAAAAGTTGGTATTTACTATAACGGCTATTTTGATTAGTTGTGGTGTGTTAGAACTCGATGTTGCGTACAATGCAAGCTATTGCATTATTGAATGAGAAGCGTATCATGGAAGCTCAGGGTGTTACATGAAAGCTCATATCATTTTGATACCTGAATGATTTCATACATCCATAAAATATATACTTAATATTAATGTCATGGCACATCTGGGTTCTCATTATAGCAGGGAACTACTAAGACCTTTTAGTGCGACAACTACTCTTAGGACATTATCACATACTATGTTATGCATAAGATTAATCAGGATGTGATAATGTTATTATTAATATTCAAAACAATGAATAAATTTTTTCATAATATATATAATTGTTGGTTCTGAGGAACAAACTACAATATATATTAGTAAGATATTATCAATTTTTAATATTGGGTGTGACTAATCGTGATCGGTTCGAACTAGATTCATAATAGAATAGTTTTTCTTTATTCATGTCCAAATACTAATCATTCCCATATCATAAAAGGCACTGTAATTTTTTTATAATAATTTATAATGTTATAATATAATTTAATAATTTTTTTAGTTATTATTTTTAATGTCGAAGTTGGCGACGAGCTTATTTTGGTAATTTAAAATGAATGAATGGTTTTATATTAATTAATGACTTAATTTTTTAAATTAACTTTATAGAACAATGAAATAATTATTTAATTATCTATATCCAATATTATGTTTCCAAATTCATACATTATTGAAGCATATTTCATTATTCATGTTGGTGGTTAAACTGACCTAACAAAAACATGCTACAATCTACATGTGTGTGTTCATTTTTAAAATATTATTATCATAAAATTATAATGTAACAATATATATTTAGTAAGGTTATGAATCATAATTTTGATTAGTTATAAGGATAAGTTATATTCAAAAAATTCTTTCCCTTATAAATATTTCTCTTATACTCTTGGTATGTTCATTTTAGGCAGTCAGTTTTATAATGAAATCATATTAAAAATAAAACCAATATTTTTCCTAATTTATATTTTAATAATATATATGATGGAATAAATAACATATATATTTTATAAACTCATTTCTATAACACTCCTTGAATAGTGGCGATGAAAAACAAAATTTTTTATTCGTGAAGGCGACAGTCTACGCCCACACATGAGCAAAATATTCATTTTTTTGATTGAACGGGAGGGTAATATTTAATGTTTATACCATCCATATTATAATATTTTGGTACATAATTTATATTTATTCCATTATTTAAATATTTTGATAATGTGTTTGGATGAGGGATGGTGGTTAGGAAAAAGGAAAAATATGTTTAAAGGTAATTAATTATTATGTTGAGAATTTGGATCTTCTGTTGAAGGTTCCTTTGTAAATTAAGGGTTTGAGGCACTTTATTGAGGACTTGGGATTCACAATGTATATATTATATTTATAAATGCTAAATTAGGTAGGTTTTAATTGGAATTAATAACTATAGGTGTCACATGGAGGGGGTGGGAGTCAGCATCTATTATAGGTGAGAAAGAGGGACAAATCATTGGAAAAGAATGTTAGGAAAGGTGTAAGAATGGAATTGAAAAATATTTAAGAGAGTTAAGTAGGGAAATATTAGTTATTCATATTTTTCTGAATTTAAATTTTAAAAAATTATTCTATAATTTTTATATGTCATATTCATTTAGAGAAATTCGATTCACGTTTGATTATCCATCTTAACACTTATACATGTTGATAAAAAATTACCATGGTAAAAATTTTATTTAAAAAAATAAGATGAACCTTATTAAAAAATTTAGACATGATGAATAAAAAAATTCCACTAAATCTAATTCAATTTCTAAATTTGAGAAAATTAACATTTAAATAAAAATATTGAACGAGTTGAAAAACACTTTTTGTAGAAAAAATCCATTTTTTCATTAAGTGTTCTCAATATTATTTAAAATTGATTAAAAATTAAATTAGTGTTAATGTTTTTATATGGTTAAAAACATTATAGATTATTTCATTAAAAAAATATGTATAATTTATCATTATAATATATAGAGAAGTATCATTCTGGGAAAATATTTGTTTTATCATGGTAACTAATATTTACCTTGGAAACATAATTTTATGCATATAATGACATTGAACCCATTACATAACTTTAAAATTCTAATTAATAAAATTAATGTCATATCATATTTTTTTAATTTTTAAAATTGGTAAAAAAATTAAATAAAAACATAAAAATATATGGAAAACTCTTTTTTTAGTAAAATAACATTGAAATATATTAACTATTATTTTTATTATTTCATATCAACTAAAAATAATTTTTTTTAATATAATATTCATATAAACATGGTATTTAATCATTAATATATTTTTTCGGAAAATAATCCAATTAAAAATCAATTTTTTATAAAGGCTACTTTTTAATTAATAAACTAGTCATTGTAATTTTTTAGAAACACTAATTGAATTTTAATTAATACCATAGTATTAATAATTTAATATATATTTATCTCTACATATATTTCAAAAATATATATATATATATTATATCTTCCAATTCAACGTCCACATTTTAATGGTAATATATTGTTCCACAGTTCATTATTGTTCGGTGTTTCATGTGAATAAAACTATCAAACATATTATATTTTAAAGAAAATATATTATTTAAAATCATAGGGTGTTACAATCACATATCCTAGTAGTTTATTAAATTAATACATTTACTCTACCAAAAAAATAATTCATCTACCAATAACACAAAAATTCCCATATGATATTCCACAATGTTATTGCATCATTCTCCTGGAACTTCATCAAAAATAAATTTTCATAATCCAATTACAGTTTAAAATCAATTTGTGGTTGATCACTATTATATTAATATTTATATTTACAATAATATCCATGCATTATAACTTTATTTATAACATTATAAGTGATCCAAAAATCTATTATAATATGACCCAACAGTCTCACATTTTATAAAAATAATATCAAAATAATTGTTTCATTTTTTTTAATTATGTTCATATTATCATTTCTTGTTATCATTGTTGGAATTAGATGTCATTTATGAAATGTTTAAAACATTAACAAGGTTTATAGATGCGAGTTTTTTAGGGTTATGAAATTTTATTAGGAATTTAAATATTCATTCTTGGGTGCCCATGAGGGGTAAAATGGTAATTTTCCATATTATATAATCTTAGATAACTTTTTTGATGACTCTGTTAGTCCCTAAATAGTTCCATTACTATAGAACAAGAGTTTAATAGAGTTTATAGATGTTTTATTTTTTGATGAATATTTAATATTTAATTAATCAAATATTAAATTAGTCAGGTGGTCTTGGGGGGCTTTATATTTTGAGCAAAGAGTTGGATTTATCATCTGACTGTATAGTTGATTTTGGAATTGGGGGGTTTTATAAGTGTGGTATAAACTAGATTCTATTTTTGGGACCCAGGATGACTATTTAATGGGTGAATAATTAATTGATTAAATTTATTACTAAAATTAAGAAATAAATCCCCCCATTTTAGGGTATCCAAGAATGATAGTAGGGGGAGGATCTTTTCCATGAAAGTGAAAGCTAGACTATGAGGGGGAGAAGATGGGGGTGATGTCGAACATTGTCATCAGTGAAGATTGTGACCTAATCATGGTGTTGCAACTTTCGAGAGAAGATTTAGACCCAAAGCTTTAGCATTTATGCCATGTGGTAGGACAATTTTTCTATTTTATGTCCCGATAAAAATAAACTACTTTTTTTATGTTTTAAATCTTTATTATGACTACTTAGGACCCATGGGGGTTGATCCTTTATTATTTTTTGAAAATGGGTGTTTTGGGAGGTTTTCATGGGTTTCTCATTTGAAAACCCCTAATACAAGGCATGTGGTTCTAAAACACATGCCTTGTGTTATACCCATTTATGGAAGTTATAATTTTAATAAGTACATGTAGTTTACATTAAGTACACAATGTGTTGCATTACATGGCCATGAGCAAGACCATGTGAAAAACTACATGAGGAGATGATGTATGGAAAGTAAGAAATGTGTACATTGGATACATTCCATGTAGTAATACATAGGCATGACCCATTTTTATCTATCTATGTAACAGTACATGGCTTGGTGGAGAGTTGATAGTACAATCCATTTACTCAAAATTACATTCAATGTACTTTTCCTCACATGGTGGTTTTGGGTGTTTTTTCCCTAGAAGTCAGAATTAGACTTATGAGTAGTCCATTCAAAGAATTATTCAATATAGGTCATGATGGTGGTATCCTTTTGACACATAGAGTTATTTTGGATAGTGTTTATAAAAAATTTATTTTAATATTATGTTTTTTTTGTTTCAGATTTAGAATCATCCAGCAGGTTGGGTTGTGAGCCACGACTCCCAGGTAAATATTGTGAGCTTGGTGATTGTCCTGGACTGAGAGAGACATGGAAAGTTGATTGAGCTTCCTTTAATAGATCCCGAAAGGAATTATTGATTATTATCTATATGGATATCATATTTTGTCCCTACATATCAAAACCAGTTGCTCAAGGTAATAGAAGTTGAGGATTAGATCATGTGTTTGAGGATCATGGCGGTTGTTCCATTAGAATTAGTTGATATCATAGGATGAAAATTATAGATGAGTTTTCTTTAGGGGTTGAGTTGAGTTTGATGGACTCTTGAGGATTCCCTAGTGTTTTGTTTTCTAATAAATGTTTTTTGGATACCATGGTTTGTAGTTGAGAATACTATCCTGGCATGAGATTGCTTTTGGATTCATTGTTGGCATGTCGTTGATCAAGTATCAGTTGGAGACCTCTAAGGGACCCTTGTGGATGTTTCTTGTAATGGGTATTGGACCAAGAGTTTGGTTGTTACCATATTTTTGGGAGGGGATGGATCTGCTTGAGTTCTTGTTTTGAGGATCGTAGGAGAGATTCCTTTATTTATGTTTGGAACCATAGGGACAAGTGCATGCCCGATTGATAGAAAAAAAAAGAGAGCTGGTACGTTTTCTTTAGTAGTTTGGATATAGAAGTTACCTTGGGACTCTTCTTAATTTATGATCCAATGGGGATGAGATATTGATGGTGGAGATGGATTTTTATCCTTCCCTTTTATATGTAGTTTTTGAGGTTGGGACTTGAATTATACAAGCAGAGTGGTTTTTATGGTTTGGATTTAGTGTTTTGGAGATAGGTTGATTGGTAAGAAGATATGATGGCGTAGTGTGTGGGATAGATGATCTATAGTTATAGTTTCATATATATATGATTGAGACAGCTGGAAATTATGTTTTGTCCCAGTATCAGATATTTTTTTCAGCTTGAGTGATGGACTGAGGTTCCAGGAATACTATGTTATATTATTGAGTATAGTGAATGTGACTTTACATGTATGTGGTATGGTACTAGACTTGATGTTTTGGGAAGATGATGTATACTACTAAGGATCTGGACCCTGATAGTATACTTCATGGTTCGTGTATCATAATGATTCTATGGGTGATGATTGCATTCCATGTGGAATAATAAGGTTGGATTGATGAACCTTATCCTTGGGTAGGGCCATACTAATGCTCTGGGAACCACATATGTTATGTATAGATGGATTCTAGACTGAGGATTCAGGTGTCAAAAGTATACTATGAATTAGTTGGAAAACTGAGGCTCTATACATAAATATTTTACTTTTTTGTTTATACGCTAGGATAATTCTATTGTAGTTGATAGTATACCATCTGGACAGGATAGTGGGATGATGCTCAACATCCATGGTTTAAATGAAACACTAATGCACTAGGAATGGTTAATTCGATATGCGGTATGGGTTTCACTGATTCTCATGAATTTTCATTTATGGTAAATGAAATAGATATCAGATTTATGGTTTTCTATTGGTAGTACTTTTTGCTGTTTTCTTGGACCGATGTGTCGAGGTTTGAAGTGTGACATAATTTCTGGGTAATGAGGTTATGTTAGGGGATGGCCTATATTAGTAATCCAAAAGATAGAACTATCATAGTATGTGTCCCCTGTTTTTTCATTTTTATTTTTGGATGCCTTGGGAATGGGGACTACATGTTATTTTGGGAAACACAATCATGGTAGTCTGCTCAGAGACATTCTAGATTTTGATGAAATATTTATGGGTGAATGAGGTCTGGAACATGAGGACCGACAAAAAATTTATTTGAATTTTTTTCTGTACTATATAGACTAGGTTAATAATTTTTCATGAGAATACACTTATGGAATTTGAGTATAGGTTCACCGTTGCGGTGGCCAACGTCGATTTATTTTTCACCCCTGTACATGCACCTCGATGTGTGTATAGACCTTATTTCTACATTTTGGTTGAGAATGGATGGACGATGGATAGGGAAGTGGCCCATGATCATATTGTTGAGCGTGATTCTTACTTGGAGTAGACTAGTTTAGAGTGATCTTATTGACAGTGTATTATAGATTTGGATTGTTTGGGTCCTAAAATCAGTATAGGTCATGGTATATTTACATTTTAGTTATTTATTTTTGTTTATGTGTTTGGCCCAACGGGTGATCGGTGTTTTATGTATGACATGGTTGTTCGTCCCTCTATTTTATTTCATTTTATTACAAAATATTTAGTTTCAGTTTATTTATTCATCCTCTTTCAATGATGTTTATGATGATTGGTTATTTAATTCCAATTGTACACTCTGATATGGGGGGTATTGTCTTATCACAAATACACTTTAGACATTCACATATATTCGGTAGCCTTTGGTGTAGGAGGTGTCATTCCTGAGGCATTGTGGCAAACTAGATATGAGAATCGATTTAGGGGCTGATAGGATGGGACATTTCAAAGTAGTATCGGAGAGGTAATTTCCTTTTATTTCACTATTTGGAGTTAGTAGACATGAGATATGGGAATATGCAGAAACTTGTGATGGATACTAGGATGGTGTTTTGTGAACACCTGTTCTAGTAAGATGTCTAGGCAACTCGGGACTGGGGTTAATGTTCTGGATTTGTGATGTTAATGTTGTATATGATTTTCACTTTAGGTGACACACATATTTGTTTTGGATTTTATTGTTTGTGATGGATTTCGGTATATTATCCCATTGGAAAGAGGCTCATAACTTAGTTTTTGAATATGGACTATAGAGGAATGTGGCGTCTCATGCATCATGTTAGGGATTCATGATCCCCATGTCATATGCATGTTACTGTGTGACTTTATGTTTTTTCCATCTGATGGAAGATATGTCGATCCATGGTGACACAGTCATCATTAAGGATGTAGGTATGGTTCCCAGACACGGTTGGTATAGTGACCCTAGTGGTTTAATATAGTTCCATTATGGTATCTATGGAACTTTTTTTGGTGGTTTTATTTGAGGTTGTTAGTATGTAAGGGCCCACCAAATAGTTTTATAATGTCTAGATTCTCATAGAGGATAGATTCCCTCGTTGTGGGAAGATAGTGAGTATATGAATCCATTATAGAATGAGACCCTATAGGAGATTGTTTAGTCTTTTTTGATGTCAGTAAATGATGATGTGGATGCATCATAATTTATTGTTAGTTGTGGCCATATGTGGGTTCTCTTTGACATATGTGTCTAGACCTAGTGTCAAGATAACAGACTTGATTATTAGGGCTTGTTGGGAGAGTCTGATGGCCTTTTTTATGTAACTCCAGATTATGGTGTCAGATTTGATTGACTTTTGAGGGTGACCCATGAGAGGGGTCAATCTACTTAAAAGTTCTTTCTATTGGTACTTAATCCACATATGGATGTTATTTATGTGTTACAATAGTGCATGATGGGTGTAGAAGGGACTGAGTTTTAGGCTCATTGGATGGATTTTGTTTTTTTTATGGTACACCTGTATGCCAGTGTTTCCTCCTTGTAGTAGGTTTACAGAGGGAAAGGTTCATTTAGGTTCCAAGCCCATGAAGTGGTTGTGTCTACGAGTTGAGCCAGGTGATTTTGATTGCGATCAAGAGTGCATTAAATGTGTGAGTTTTGGGGTAAGTTCTTCTAAGCTGATTTTTCCAGATATGTGGCTCACAAAAGTCAAATAAGGTTTTCAGATTGGATTACTATAGGGGAAGTAATGAGTGTGAGATGGTAGAATATTAGATAACTGAGAATTGTTGATACAGTGTACAATTTTCCTTTTGGATCTTACATTACATGAGTGTACATCTGAAGTGATTGAGTTGGATAGGCAGCTATGAGGGAAATAAGAATTGTTGTGGGTGTGATGAGATTCTTGTGGTCAGGGTAACCATAGGTCTTCAGATAAAATTGTGATGTTCAAAAATGGATGATATTGTGTTGGTATTCATCGATGACATCTTAATATACATTCAATTTTGATAATATCATGACTAATATATTGAAATCATCCTAAGTATTCTAAGAGAGAACAAGAATTATGCCATGTTATAGAAATTTTCTCTTAGTTTTGTATGGGGAATCATGGGAGGTTGTGCTCATGGAGTGGGGTGTGTGAAGTTGGCCAACAGTTTTCTATGTGTGAAATACTTTTGGTGGATCAGGTATCGACAAATACCATCGGTATTATTCTCAGATTCCAAGAATAAGAGATAATATATGTGTTTGCTGTCTCTTTGGTGGAGAGAGATTTCCATGTCCATCACCTTGTTTGGTTATGATTGGGGAAAGGGCCGGGGGAAAAGAATATTTGGTTATGTGGAGACGATAAGGATACTTCCATGGTGGGGAGTACCAGATCAGGTATGGCAGTGTGAACCATGTTTGGGTAGGATAGAGGTTTTATTTAGGAAAAATTGAGTGGGTTGACAGACTATTGAGGATGTGTTTTGAGAAGACACTCTAACAAAGGGAAGCATTATGGATCAGAATTGGTAGATGTGGGTTGAGTTCTTTTATGGGGAGAACCATGTGGTGGATAATCAGTTTTGAATGATGATGTGACATATCATGATATAAGGGTGGGTTTAAGCTATTTCATAGTGGTTTCTTAATGGTGGAAAGTTGGGGATTTCCCTTTTTGTGGTTGGTACACTCGGTATTCATTATTTTTCAGAGAATTTCGGTTGGAATATCTAAGTAGAACACATAGATTTTTTCATAAGTTGATGAACAAGGTGGTTTGGGATGTGTGGTTGGAATATCCTCAAAGATTATTTTGGATAAAATGGTTTATTATGGGGAGGTTTAAGAGTCCCATGTTTTTTAAGGTTTTGAAATATGAGAAAAAATGATAATTTTTTTTCTTAGGTTCTCATGAAGGGTAAAATGGTAATTTATCTAGGTAGATAAACTTAGATAATTTATATAACCATTAAATTGTTACCATAATAGATCATTTACCCTAATACAGGAGGCTAGTGGAGTTCCTAACTGATTTTTTTTGGATTAATATTTAATATTTAATTAAATAAATATTAATTTAGTCTTTTGGTTTTAAGTTCCTGTATAATTTTAAAAGAGAAACGGAAAGAGATTATGACTAAACTGTTGAGTCCCAAATTGTGGGTTTTGATTAGTCGATGTATAATCTCACATCGAGTTTTGGGACTCATGAACACTGTTAAATGGGTGATTAATTAATAAAAATAATTAATAAAATTTATACCCCCATTTTGGGGTTTCCATGCACCGAAGGATTGGTAGGGTCTCTCCCTTGGGTGTGATGTCCAGAATAAGAGGGTGATAAGAAAGATGTGATTCTGTATTCATCCTTGGCATAGATAGGGACAAGATCAAGGTGTATCAATTTCCAGGAACCAATTTAGACCCAAGGCATCAGTGTAAACACCATAAGGTAGTCAATTTATTCAGTTTTTTCTTGATTCCCATAGAGTTGTTGCTTACGTTTTAAATCGACATTTTGACTACTATGGACCCTATGAGGGACTATCTATTCTTATTTGGGGGAAAATAGGGGTTTTTTGGGGTATTTAGTGGATTCAAATTTAGAAACCACAACTACATAGGATGTGGTTCTAAGAATACATGACATGTTTTCTTCCTGTTGAAGGAATAAGGATTAATCAAAAGTACACATTGTGTACTTTATTTACACACTGTGTACTTTATGTACATACTATTTAATTTAAGTACACTCCATGTAGTATTACATGGCCATGTGTATGGACATGTGAAAAAATACATGGGCCTATGATGTTTGGAAAGTACACACTATGTACTTTGGTTGCACTCCATGTAGTATTAAATTAGAAGAACACAAGTTCCTCTGGCCATGTAAAATTACTTTTCCAAGTCGAGAGTTAACAGTACACATTTTTTAATATAATGTACATGCCATTTACCTTTTCTGTCTTGGTTTTTTGGTTGTTTTTTCCCTCGAAGTTAGAATTGGACATGTGAGTAGTCCATTCTGAGGATTTTTCCACATAGATCATAATGGTGGGACCTTTCCCACATATTGTGGTCATATGGATGGTGTTTTGGAAAAACAAAGTTTAGTGGGAGGATTTCATAGAGGTTTTTAATTAAAATCCTCTAGTGGGTTGGGTTGATATCAATAATGCCCGACTGATGATTGTGAGCTCAGTAATTGGCCTGAAATGAGAGATCCATGAAATGTTGATTGAGGTTTCGTGGATAGATATCGAAATTGGGGATTGATTAGTATCTCTGTTGATATATTGGTTTTTCCCCTATGTATCAGGAACAATTATTTACAGTTTGAATAGTTGAGTTTTAGATCCTATGTTTGAGGATCAAGGTGGTTGTAGCCTTTTGTCTTGGTTGATATCATGGGATAATGGTTATATGGGAGTTCTATTATGGACTTGAGTTGAGTGTGATGGGCTCTTTAGAAATCCATAGTGAGATAGTTCCTAATCATGTTGTCAATGAAGGTGTGGTTGGTAGTTGTGAATGACCATATAGAATGGGATTGATTTTTGATGCATTGTTGGAATGATATTGATTGAGGATCAGTTGGGTGCCACTAAGGACCACTTGATGATGTTTTTTATGATGGGGTTTGCCTAGACAGTTATTTTGGTTACCAGTGTTTTGGGTGGACATTATTCTTATTGATTGATAGTTTTCGGCATCCAAGGTGGGATGCCTTTATTTATGTGTGGAACTTGAGGGCCCAGTGCATGCCTGATTGATAGGATGACCCCAAACGGGTTTGAGTGATTTATTATTTTGGTTATGCGTGTTACCTTGGGACATAGGTTGATGTATGATTCCATGGGAATGAGATGTTGATGGCTGAGACATATGTATGGACATCCCTTGTTATATGAAGTTATTGAGGTTGATATATGGATTATGCCCATGGGGAGGTATTTTAATGATAGGGTTTCCAAGTTTTGGAAAATGGTTGATTGTTAAGTTATGTGATGGTAGAGAGATCTGAATGGTTGATCCATAAGTATCATTCCAGATATTCTTGTTTGAGATGGTTGAACATGATTATATGAATTATTAATGCATTTTTGTTTAGGTTTTTAATGATGTAATGATGTTCTGGGCATTCTATGTTATACTATTGAGTATATTGAATGTGATGTCACACGTATTTTTATGGTGTTGGACTTGAGGTTCTGAGCATATATGGTATACTACGGATATGGTGTTATACTCAGGATCTAGAAATTAATAGTATTATTCATAGTTAGAGTGCCATACTGATGATATGGGTGACGATGTCTGAATATATAGAATTGGAAGCTTTGACTGATGCTCCTTTTCCTTGGATTGGGATATAATGATGCTATGGGAGCCACTGATGTTATGTATAGATGGTTGTTGGACTGCGGTTCTGGGCATGGAAACTATACTATGAATTAGGTTTTAGACTGAGGCTCTAAACACAGATAAGATACTTTTTTTATGTTCTAGTTTTATGCTATGGGAGTTGATGGTGTAACACCCCAAGATTTCATAGTACGTTATTTCTTCAAAGTAATTCAATAACTTGCACTACACGCAACACCGAGTTCAAACGCACCATGACTTACCAAACAAGCCATTAAAAAATGGTTATGAATAGTATTAATTTAATTTTGAAGTTTATATAATCTTTATAATTTTAGAATCCATATTATCAGTTTCTTAGACATAATTTATGAATAAATTCAATTTTTTTCAAACAAAATAAGTATTTTTCAAAAAATGCAATTTTTCCGCCTTTTAATGGGGATCCCTTTTTAAATCAAATATTTGAATCTTTTATATATTAAATTTGACAAAATAAACTTCCTCTTTAGTATCAGGACATAAGAATTTAGTTTCAATAAATTTTTGGTGTTTTTCTAAAAACTTTCATATTTCGGCGAATAGTTAAAAATTCTATATTTTAATTGAAAAAAACGTTTTTAATCAAAATAATATATAGTGGTCAATTATACATTTTAATGGTTTGGAAATATAAATAGATTATATTTTTACCATTTAATCCAATTTTATTCATTGGAAATAATTTCACTTTGAAATTGAACATAAACAAGTATCAATCTTTTGGTAGTTACTATTTCATAAAAACACGTTTTTTTAGTTTTGACAACGGGAATAAATTTTAAATTAATAAATGAAACTTATATTTTTTGAATTTGGTAAAATAGACTAATTTTTTGAATTTGGAATATAAAAACTAGCTTCGGGTGAAATATTTGTATTTTTTTGAACACTTTCAATTTTTGATGAATAGATAAAAACACTAAGTTATTGGTTGAAACAAGATTTTTATTAAATAATTATTTATTTTATTTAAATTTATTTTAGGTCAAAATAGATACATAATACCAATATAAATTCAATATAATTCATTGAATTTATTTTATAATAAGTTTAGTTATTCAAAAAATTTATTGAAATTATTATCGTCTTTTACCCACCTCCTATGAGCAATTGAAAATTTGCATAAAACATTATTTTACCGCTTCTGTGAGTTGTATTTCAAAAATCTGAGAGACACGGTTAATATCAGCAAGTAAAATGTGGTTCAATAATATGAAAATAATTTTTGGTGAATAGTATCTTTTTACTTTTATTTACCATAGTTAAAAGTAAATAGGGTAATTAAGGGTAAAAATGATATTATTATTACCCTAACACATGTCCTAATTATATTGGATAAGTATTATTAGACACAAAACTACCTCAAGAATAAAATATGAACCTCTTTCGTCAACTTATATTAGATTAGGACATTTATTATTATTTTATTTAAAGTTGAGTTAAAAGAGTTAAATTCAAAGTTTAATAACGAAACCATTTTTAATGCAGGGTTACACACAATATAAATTCGACTATAAATATTCATTAGAAATATAAAATGATTTTCTACATAATCGTATTTTATTTACAATTTTTAAAACTTAAATAATTAAATTTATTTATGACATAATGATGTTGTAGTAATTACCGTATAAATAAACAATTAAAATAATTGATATTATAAATACCCAAATAAATGTAATTTGAGACTTTTGATGAATTCCACTAATTATATAGGTTAATATGACATGTGAAGGTTGAATCAATTTTTTTTTGAAGTAATCATGTTGTTATGGTTTTTACAAAAAAAACAAATACCAAATAATGTCAAAATTGATATAAAATAGTTTTTAAAACAACTACTTTATGATTGGTTAATATAATATTCCTAAAAATATAAGGTTAATATAAAAGACTTAAATAATATTATATATGTCATTTATGAACCACTAGAGGTTCTCTTGGATGTTTAGAGTAAGTTTATTAACCATATAGTGTAAGAATGCAATAAGGCATGGTAAAAGTTAAACTATTTAACTAACAGTTAAATCTAAAAGATATTGTTAAAATGGTAACCTAAACTTGTCTAAAATATATTGGTTGAGATTTTTTAGACCCATCCCCACCATATACTTTAAATAATTTATTTTGGATCCATTAGAAACCGAAAATTATTTTATTATAAAATAATATTTCAAACATTTACTAAAGTGACCCTCACCTCTCTTATAAAAGGGAACTTATCATTCTCTTAATTTCACACCTCAAAAGCCATTTTTATTGGCCAAAACCTACCCAAATATCAACCCAACATTCCTCCCTTCATCCTATACGCCTTATTTTGGTCAGAAAGACATTTTATGGAGCCCTTTTGATCAAATCAAAATGAAGAACCCGAAAAAGAGGTAAATATTTTATCACATCTTTCAAGTTATTTTCTTCTTCCACATCCACTTCGTTGTTGTTTCCATTATAAAATAATAAATCTAATATCTTCTATATTCTGTGATGATATTATAGAAATGGTACAACCATATTAATTATTCAATATATCCTATAAATGACAATGTAACCATACGTGCGTATGTACGGATTACCGTCTCCACATCGTGGTGTAGTATGTTATTCAAACACTTCATTATTTGGATGGATATAATAATGAATATAACTGATTTAAATAATAAATTTAACATGTTAATTATTCTTTATATATGATATACCATCCTGACCTGAAAATAACCATTTTTATTGATTATCTAGAGGCCGAAAGGCCAGACAAAATTGGAGTCATGGAGGATGAAAGTAATGGAGACCGAGAGCATCATTAACAACGAAATGGACCCCCTCAGGGGGAAAGGAACCCATGCTCAAGATCAAGGTTGTGCCTCTATTCAGAGGAGCCTTAGAAGCCAAGAAGTCTGCAACCATATTCCCCTCCGTCCAAGTGTGAGAAATGTTGGTCTTTGTTCCCAATAGAATGTTACATTTCCTGATACAATAAGTGATATTCCATGGGCCCTTGACCTTTCTCAAAAGAACATTATAAAGGGTAAGGGAGTCCGTCTCCACCTCTTCAAGGCCGATGCACCTTTGTTCACATAATTCAAGCCCGCTGACCATGGCTACTGTTTCCACCTGAAGAACGTCACCCTCACCAAAGCAGGCCGAGAATGCAGTAATGATGGAACCCCTCCAGTCCCGAACAACCCATCCACCTCGCATCGTTCTGTTAAGAAGAGAACCATCCGTGTTGAGTTTCAAACCTTCACTTGGAGGAAGCCAGTGAAC
This sequence comes from Viscum album, assembly GCA_963277665.1. Lineage (NCBI taxonomy): Eukaryota > Viridiplantae > Streptophyta > Magnoliopsida > Santalales > Viscaceae > Viscum > Viscum album. The sequence continues at coordinate 621,359,049 of OY728139.1, forward strand.
CCAATGCCCCTTCCCCTGCGTGCTCACCTGGTTGGAGATGACCGGATCCGTCCTAAACTTCCTGATTGAAGGTGCATCCATGCAACCCTTACACAGGCTGACCAAGTCCAGCAGGGTGTTACTCATCTTGAAAGAAATGTTGGAGGGCGTGCCTAGAAATCTGTAGTGGCGGGCATCATTTCTTACCTTCCATATTTTCCAACACCCGACCAGAATGATCAGCACACGTCCAAGCCTCTCCGACCCTTGCACACCCGAGCCCATGAGCCAAGAGGAAAGAGTGTTGTCGAGCGTAGCATTGTCATGTTGATCACTAGAAGGGAGCCCAGAAAAATTACAGATTTGTCACGCCCAGTCACAGCCCAAAAAATGATGAGTGACTGATCCAAGCTGAGGATGATTGCAGTACCAGCACCGTGAGGCAAGGCTGATGCTGAGGCGTTGAATCCTGTCGTCAGTGGGAAGGGCATTGTGGCGCACCCACCAAAGCAAAAAATTAATCTTTGAGGGCAACTCCTTACACCACAGTATCTCCCCCAAGTGATCAATATAATGATATTGTCACTCATTCGTACGTACGGATTATCGTCTCCATGATGTGATGAGATTCATTTCCAGGTTCACCATTCAACGATGATTATAAAATATATATCATTAATATGTATTTATTATATGAAGTAATAATTCTACTAGATATATATATATATGTGTGTGTGTGTGTGTGTGTACTTATATATATCTTATTCAATTAGTTCCGTTCAATACAATATGAAAATGGAAACAACGTTTATGCGTACGTACGGACTACTGTCTCCATAATCGGTGTTTTTTATTTCATATATATGTCTATTATACATATTTATATTCCAAATATATATGATATAAAAATCATTTTTTATATTCAGGAAGTATTTAAATCTTTATCTAAGTGATATAATCAAGAGTAACAAGTTAAAACACGTACAATAAAGAAACTGATTATTACCATAAATGTTAATTTAACATGAAAATTATTATTAAATGCGTAGTATAAGGTCATAAATTAATAATGTATGATATAATAAATATTAATATGATTTTGGTATAATTTAATAACATACTATGGTCTTTATACAAGAGGTTTAACGTACGCTCGACTAAAGGAAAGTGCAAGGTAAGGGTTAATTTCACAATCTCTTTATTATCCAAGGTTGTTTTTACGTAAGTATCTACTGGGAAACATTTATTATCCACATCCATGTTTCATAAAATAGTTTTCAATGGGATTCCTTTTAAGGTACTTTTTACTAAAACATCATTTTAAATGTTTTAAATATTTATTCTTCTAAATCGTTCTCATTAATTTCCATCTTTTCAAAATGGTTTTTAATGATTTATTTATATGGACATTAATGTTTTTAAAATGTTAATTAATTTGAAAAGTTTCAATGTGATATAGGAAACTTTGATTAAAAAATGTATTTAAATGTCTTCCTTTTTAAATTCTGTTACTTTTAAATTTTTTCATGAAAATGAGATATTTCTCTCAAAGAGTTTTACAAATAATTTTCATCTATGTCAACATCCTTTTATGGATTTTAAACTTCTTTGAAGATGATTTATTATGATAAAAATATTCAATATTATATTGAAGGTTTTTTGATATTTTTTACTATGAATGTTTATTTTTTATACCATTCATGGTTTATGGATAAAGTATTGACATTTTTTATGCTAGTATTAATACGAATGTTTATGTTATGTTTAAACATTTTCATATGAGGAATACATTGGACTTAGTAAGTGACGGGTGGAGCCCGCTATAGCTCCTCGATGCATCAGTATGTCTCATGAGAGAAACTAGTGTCTTGGCATATGGCTTTGACAAAATATTATTTATAATCGTGGCACAAGGCTTTGACTATGTGGTTATGAATTTGGGCATTATGCATTCCATCATTATGATATTAGCTATTGATATTGCATGTGATTATTCAACTAGTAGAATATCCATGTAAATAGAATTATTTTATTGTATCCTTTCCATATTATGATTAATTTTATGTTTAAAAGGATTTTGTTTTAGTATTATACATTTCCTTAAATTGTTGTGCTTATTTATGATGGTTTCTAATATATTGTTATCCTTACCGAGCATCTGAGCTCACCCACTTCTATGTTTTAATTTTATCAGGATTACAAGAACTGTATTATAATTTATAAGTATGGTTAAGCTAGGGTATTAATATCATTATAAAAGGATCATTTATGTTGTGTTTTATTTTCTAATGTGTAATGTATCGTTAATGTATGTAATCTATTTTCCAGGACTCCTAAACTGATCGGTCTTTCGAGACTTGATTTCTTGTAATATTGCCAATGTTATGTAATAATGTACCAACTCTATGAAATTGGGGTCGAGGCATTAAAGTTGGTATCAGAGGAAGTTTAGTAAAAATCTTGGAATCTAGATTTAGATAAACTCTGATTAGAGCACATTACCCTAAGATAGACAATGAGGATTAATATAGAAGAACTTCCTAGAATTTTGATATTGTAGAGATTTTGTGAGTTTTCCAAGAAATACATCCCTGTCTAGATACAAGCAGGTAGAGGTGGCTCTAGCATAGATCTGCCTAGGGGTAAAACCTGAAAACACTGCTTTGATCTAGACTCGAACGGGAACTGGTGCACGACAACGGGCATTGCTACACTCTTGGTTATGACACTCCTAGGGGATATGGTTAGGATAATTCTCAATTTATTTACAAACCATTATGAAAGGTTTACAAGTATATACTTCCTCAAAGAAAACAATTTTATGAATATGGATTATATCCAAAAACTATTCAATTTATGTTATGTGTTTTACAAGTTTGGATTTATGTATTGTGTTTCATAAACTAATCTAGTTTATGCCATTGTTTAGAAATGGTGCCTAGTGGAAGGAATGGAAGTAAGTGGAAGAAGGGAATAGTTGAGTATCCATCCTTCAGTAAATGTGGGAAGAAACACCCTAGTACTTGCTTGAAGGGAATGGGAGTTTGTTATAAGTATGGAGAAAAAGGACACCAAGTACGTGATTCCAAGGGTAAAAAATAGTTTCAAATGTACAATGCTTCATCAGCAAGGCATTGGGACACTACGTGAATCAATGTCCTAAACATCAGAGTATACCTTAAATGTTGATATTGGATAATAATCAAATTTTTATATTACCTTAGATAAAGAGTAATGACTAGTGTTCTTTTGTTGTTATTATAGAATTATTTCATTTGAGTGTTGCATCAACAAAATACTGGTTATATGAATTATAGAGATAAATAAGGATTGTACTGTAGTACTATTTTATTGAGGATTTGAGATTATATGGTTCAAAGAAAATTGACTTAATAGTAAGCTAAACTTTTTGAAAAAATACATGGTTAAAGGGAATGTAATCCTTAATATTGTCCTCATAATGAGGTTGTGATTTTGGAATAAGAGATGGTTGATTTGGATAAATTATATTAGATATTATTGACTTCCTTGGAACTAATAAATCGTTGGTTTATTTCATCATTGTTGGAATATTCAATATTTTTTGATATAAGGAATATATCTAGTATTATATAAAGGAAAAGGGAGAATGAATGTAATCAATAAGGTTTTATGGTAATTCAGGGTGTTACCATGTTTTAAAATAATACATGATGAAGGTGTTCACATGTTATTACATGATAAAAAGGATCTTCATTGTGTTTAACTTCCTTATAAATTTAAGACTGTGAGTTTGGATAGAATTATTTTGGATAAGTGTAAAGGTTAGAATGGATTATGTTTGAAATTGGATATTATTTTTAAGGTTATTTTTGGATTTTTATAAAAAGGACAGCACACAGACCGTGTGACAACCCGTCGCGTCGAATAAAGTTGCGGGAATCGAACCCACAATCATAGTGCGATTGGGATTTATCACCTACCACTAGACTACATGAAGTCCCTGGATTGTATAATGTAGTTTTTAAAGGGTATGATAGGTGAATTATAAATTCATTTTTTTTGAACCCTATAGTAATAGGATAAATAGAATAATTTTTAAGTTCTATTCTCTTTTAGAGCGAAAGATGAGTATGTGGTAGAAATTAGTTAAAGGATGGAACTCTACTTGTCAAGTATATATTTTTTTCTTCTCTTATTTTATGAAGAAAATAATTCTTAAACTTTATGGAAGGGATCTTAAAACCAAAAATGTGTTATCCTAATACCTTATGTTTTCTTGAACTGATGGTATTTGAAATCATCATAGATTGAAGGATTTGAGGCCCTCAATTTTACACTTGATTTTTATTTATGACCTCAATCACTCCCTATAAATATTTACATTTTTCATCCAATTATGTGTCTCTAATTGCCACCAATTTTCTCCTAATCGAGATCAAAATTTGGTGGTGACACTTTCATTTCCCATTTCCTCTTATTAAGACAAAATTTTACTATCCCAATTTCTGATGTGGGTTTGCAACAAATGTATTTTTCTATTTTCTAACGATTTATTTTCGAAGAACAATTTAAAAATAGGAGGATTCAATTTATTTAAGGAGGGAAGAATGTAACACCCTAGGCTTTTATGGTACGTTATTTCTTCAATGTAATTCAATGACTTGCACTACACACAACACCGAGTTCAAGTACACCACGACTTACCAAACTAGTTGTTCAAAAGTGGTTATAAATAATATTAACTAAATTTTGAAGTTTTTATAATCCTTATAATTTTAGAATCCATATTATGAATTTCTTAGACATAATTTATTAATAAATTCATTTTTTCAGATAAAAGAAGTATTTTTCAAAAAATGCAATTTAACCGCCTTTTAATTGAGAACCCTTTTTAAATCCAATATTTGAAACTTTTATAAATAATATTTTAAAAAATTAAATTATTATTTATAATTGGGACATAATAATTTAGTTTCAATAAATTTTTGGCGTTTTTCTACAAACATTTATATTTTGGTGAATAGTGAAAAATAATATATTTTAACTGAAAAAACATTTTTAATCAAAATAATATATATAGTTCAATTATAAATATTAACGGTTCGAAAGTATAAATAGATTATATTTCTACCATTTAATACAATTTTATTCATTGGAAATAATTTCACTTGGAAATTGAACATAAACAAGTATCAATCTTTTATTAGTTATTATTTCTTAAAAACACGCTTTTTGGTTTTAACAACAAGAATTAATTTTAAATTAATAAATTAAACTTCTATGCTTAGAATTTGGTAAAATAGACTTAATTTTGTTATTTATAATATCAAAATTATCTTACAGTGAATTTTTTGTATTTTTCTGAAAACATTCAATTTTTGATGAATAGTGAAAAACCCTGAGTTATTGGTCTAAACCGACTTTTTATTTAAATAATTATTTATTTTATTTAAAATTATTTTAGGTCAAAATAGATACATAATACTGATATAAGTTCAATATAATTTGTTGGATTCATTTTATAATAAATTCAGATATATAAAAAGTTTATTGAACTTTTTACCATCTTTTACCCACCTCCTAGGAGCATTTGCAAATTTTCATAAAACATAATTTTACCACTTCTATGAGTAGAATTTCAAAAATACAAGAGACATGGTTATTATTATAAAGTAAAATTTGGTTCAAACAGATGAAAATAATTTTTTGTGAATTGTAACTTTTTTACTTTTCTTTACCACGGTTAAAAGTAAATAGGGTAATTAAGGGTAAAAATGATATTATTATTACCCTAACACATGTTATAATTCTATTGGATAAGTATAATTCTACCAAAATCAAACTTAAGAACAAAATATGAACCTCTTTGATCCATTTGGATTAGATTTGGACATTTATTATTATTTTATTTAAAGAAAGGTTAAAAGAGTTAAATTCAACGTTTAATAACTAAACCATTTTTAATATAGGGTTACACACAATATAAATTCGACTATAAAAATTCATTATAAATATAAAAAAATTTCCTACATAATGGTATTTTATTTATAATTTTTATACTTTAAATATTAAATTTATTTATGATAGAATGATGATGTAGTAATTACTGTATTAATAAAGGATTAAAATAATTGATATTATAAATACCCAAATAAATGTAATTTGAGACTTTTGATGAATTAAACTAATTTTATATGTTAATATTACATGTTAGGGTTGATTAAATCAATTTGTTTCTAAGTAATCATTCGGTTATGAGTTTTACAAAAAAAACAAATACCAAATAATGTCAAAATTGACATAAAATAGTATTTAAAAAAATACTATATTATTGGTTGATATAGTATTCCTAAAAAAATGAAGATCATCCAAAAGGCTCAAATAATATTATATATGTCAATAATGAACCACTTGAGGTACTCTTGGAAGTTTATTGTAAGTTTATTAACCATATAGTGTAAGAATTCAAGAAGACAAGGTAAAAGTTAAACTATTTAACTAAGTGTTAAATCTAAGAGATATGGTTAAAATGGTAACCTAAACATGTCTAAAACCTATTGGATGAGCGATTTGGGACCCATCCCCGCCTTATAATTTAAATAATTTATTTTTGAGCCATTATAAAATGATAATTATGTTAATATAAAATAATATTTCAAACGTTTCCAAAAGTGACCCTCACCTCCTTTATAAAAGGGAACTCCCCTTCTCTTAATTTCACACCTCCAAAGCCATTTTTCCCAGCCAAACCATACCCAAATATCCTAAAACAATTTCCCCCTTCATCCTAGAGGCATTAATTTGGTCATAAATCCAGATTAAGGATCCATTTTGATCAAATCAAATGGAAGTACTCGAAAAGGTGGTAAATATTTCATCACATCTTTCAAGTTCTTTTCTTCTTCCACTTCCTCTTTCTTTGTTGTTTACATTCTAAAATAATGACTCCAGTATCTTCTTTACAATTTGAGGTTATTATAGAAGTGGTAAAACCATATTCATTATTCTATCCATCCTATAAATGACAAATTCACCATATGTGTGTACGTACGGACTACCGTCTCATCGTCGTGGTGTAGTTTGTTATTCAAACACTTCATTATTTTGATGGGTATAATAATGAGTATAACTAATTTATATAATAATTATAACATGTTAATTATTCTGTATATATGATATAACATCCAATTACATATGATTTCTCCATCAATATAATGATATTGTCGCTCGTGCGTACGTACGGATTATCGTCTCCATGACGTGATGAGATTCATTTCCACGTTCACCATTCAACAATAAATATAAAATATATAGAATTAATAAGTATGTAATACCTGGAATAATAATTATACTAGATATATATATATATATATATACTTACATATATCTTATTCACTTAGTTTCGTTCAATACGATATGAAAACGGAAACAACGTTTATGCGTACGTATGGACTACCGTCTCCATGAACGGTGTTTTTAATTTCATATATATTTATATTATATATATTTATATTATAAATATATATGATATATAAATTGTGTTTTATATTCTTTATGTATTTATATCTAGATCTAAGTGATACAATCAAGAGTAACAAGTTAAAACATGTACGATAAAGAAAGCGATTATTACCCGAAATGTAAATTTAACATGGAAATTATTATTAAATGGGTTGTATAAAGTCATAAATTAATCATGTATGATATCATAAATATTAATATGATTTTGGTATAATTTAATAACAAACTAAGGTCTTTATACAGGAGGATAGACGTACCCTTGACTAAAGGAAATTGCAAGGTAAGGGTTAATTTTACAATCTCTTTGTTATCTGAGGATGTTTTTACATATGTATCTATTGGGACATATATATTATCCATGTACATGTTTCATCAAAGCATTTCCAAAGGGATTATTTTTAAGGTAATTTTTACTAAAACATCATTTTAAATTTTTTAAATATTTATTCTTCTAAATTTTTCTCATTAATGTCCATGTATTCAAAATGGTTTTTAAGGGTTTATTTATATGGACTTGAATGTTTTTAAAATGGTAAATTCTTTTGAAAAGTATATAAGTGGTAAGGGAAACTTTGATTCGAAAATGTATTTAAATTCCTTCCTTTTTAAATTTTTTGACTTTTAAATGTTTTCATGAAAAATAGATATTTCTATCAAAGAGTTTTATAAATCATTTTCATCTTTGTCAAAATAATTTGATGGATTTTAAACTTGTTTAAAGTTGATTTATTATGATAAAATTCATCCATATTGTATGGAAGTTTTTGTGATGTGTTTGACTATGGATGTGTTATTTTTATACCATTCATGGTTTATGGAAAGTATTGACATTTTGTATGCTAGTTTTAATATGAATGTTTATGTTATGTTTAAACATTTTCATATAAGTAATACATTGGACATAGTATGTGACGGGTGGAGCCCGATATAGATCCTCTATGCATTGGTAGGTATCATGAGAAAAACTAGTGTCTCGGAACAAGGCCTTGACAAAATATTATTTATAGTCTTGGGACAAGGCCTTGACTATGTGGTTATGAAGTATGGCCTTATGCATTCCATCATTATGAAAGTAGATGTTGATATTGAATTTGATTATTCAACTAGTATAATATACATGTAAATGGAATTATTTTATTGTATCTTTTCCATATTATGTTGAAGTTTATGTTTAAAGGGATTTTGTTTCAGTCTTATACATTTCCTTAATGTTTATGCATATTTATAAAAGTTTCTACTATATTGTTATCCTTAGTGAGCATTTGAGCTCACCCCTTTCTATGTTTTAATTTTCTCAGGATTACGATAAGTGTATTATGATTGATAATAAGGGTTAAGATAGGGAATTAATGGAGTTCTAAAAGGATAATTTACTTTTTCTTTTATTTTCTAATGTACGTTGTAACGTTCACGTATGTAATCTATTTTCCAAGACTGTTACACTGATCTATCTTTTGAGACTAGATTCCTTGTAATCATGCTGATGTTATTTACTAATGCACTGACTCTAGGTAACTAGGGTCGGGCCGTTAAAGGTGGTATACAAGCTAGGATGGATAAAGGACTGATGCTCTGCATCCATGGTTTAGATGTTGTACTGATTTTATAAGAATGATTAAGGTGATATGTAGTATAGGTTTGGATTGATGCTCAAGGATTTTAATTTATGGTAAATGAGATGGATATCATACTGTTAGTTTTTTCTTGGTAGTACATTCATGTGGTTACCAGTATAGATGTGTCGAGGTTACAAGTGAGATATATTGTTTGGGTCATGAGGTTACGGTAGGGGATGACCTGGATTAGTACTCTTAATGATATTTATTTCATATGATGGGTGTGTAGTTTTGACATGTTTAGTTATTTCTACCATGGGCATAGATCAAAAGGTTATTTAGGATGCACGGTCCTAGTGACATTCAAAATGACCCTCTATATTTAGATGAAGAATGTATGGTTGGCCGAGGCCTTAGACCTGAGAATAGATGAATGTTTTATTTTTATTCTGTTTTTTTGTTGTATATCAACGTGGACGAGAATATTACATGAGCATGTACTCATGTAAATCGTTTAGTGGTTCATCGTATGGTGTGACCTACTAGTATTAATTTTTCACCCCTTATACATGCACCTCACTATGCATATAGACCATATGTCTACATTTAGGTTGAGCATAAATGCACAATGGATATGGAAGAGGCCCAAGATTTCATTGTTGCGTAGGATGCTTGTGTGGAGTGGACTGTTCTGGCAAGAGTAACTTGAAATAGTACTAGAGAATGGGTATGTTTTGTGTTCTGAAGTCAATAGTAGTTAATTTTTTATTTACTTATAGTTTTTTAAGATGTTTTAAGCCCTGCGGTCGATTGCTGTTGTATGTATGAAATGGATGTTCGGGCCTCTATTGTATTTTATTTTATTACATGATGTTTAGTATAATTTTATTCATTCTTATACATTATATTATGTATAAGATGTATGGTTATTTATTACCATCCATGTACTCTGATATGGGGGTATAGGATTCTCATAGATCCACTTTATACCCATACTGCTCGTCGATAGACTCTTGAATATGTGGAGGCGTGCTTTAGGTCTCGTTGTGAACCATCTTAGTGCTCTAGTTTAGTGGCTATATGAATAGGATGTTACACAAGGATATACTAATTTGTTTCTAGAATATTCATCAATCATTTATTAAACTCATTATTTTATTTCTTTTAAATTTCACATCATTAGTTCGGCATAACTTTCAAAAGAACCTCATACCATTTGAAATTAATTTTTTAAATAAATAACATATAAATAAAAAAAATTATATTTGTATGATTGAATATTAATCCCTATTCTAACTACATTAAATTTCAGCCTCTATTATTTTTTTCCAAAATTTATATTTCCAAGCCTTCTTAAATATAATTATCTTTTAAATATAATTTTATGTCCACTGTTATAATTATATGTCATAAAAAGTAATTCATACCATTCAATAATGCCCTAAAATTCCATTAAACAACTTGAATCAATAAATATTCTCATCCAATTTTTATCATATGTTTAGTGAAAAATCATTTTAACTATAATAAAATATTAAACAAAAAACATAATGTTATTATTAATTTACATAATTTATCATTATACCGTTGAGTAATTATAATTTTTTACTCTTATTTTAATATCATTTCATATTATTTTTACCAAATATCATTTTATTTCAATCATCCAAGTATCGATAAATAGAATTATTATTAGTTTAATAATAATCCATTGTATCATTATCTTAACATATATTATAAATTATAAATAATCAATACCCCTATTGAATTTATTCACAATTATTATTATCATTACATGAAGAGATTTAAGCAATTTATTGGTAGTACATTTCTTCCAAAATATTGAATAAATAGATAAGTAATAATATTAATTATTTAATAATAGTTATATATTTCAACCATTATCAATTATTATTTCATAAAATGGCACCAAAATATTTTTTATAAACAATATGGAGTAAAAATCTCTACCCTAACACTTATAAAAATTAAATAAAAAGAATAAATGTCAGATTATAATCATTAATAATTAATGTCATCATAATAAATGGTTGAAATACTATTAATTTAATTCACATAATTATATTAAACTAATACCCACAATGATAACCCACAACATCCAAAATAAATTTTCTTCTATATATTAAATAAACCAATGAGAAAAATTAATAATACTAATTTAGTTTATTATCATCCATAATTATTTTTATAGTAAAAAAATATTTTTGAACACATATTAAATGGATACTATATGATATGATATATATATATATATATATCCTAGATTACACCAACAAATATATATATATATATATATATCCATTTTTATGAAAATCCCATTTTAGAGTCGAGTGGGAACCCAAATATATGATAACCTATAGAAATAAAATTAATATACAAAAGACAACACAAAACCATTCCATATTATAAATTTTTTTAGAATAATTTACCCTAGATAAAATCAAATAAATAGATAATTCTATCCTATCTAACCCATATTTAATTATATCCTCAAAGATGTATTCCATATTATCCTAAGTCATGATATGATCCTCCCAACCAATTTTCAATTCATTAAAATTATCATTCAACATGTGATATTGGGTGTTGATCAATTTCCATTGTTTCTCACTATTGATTATTCTGATCTCTCCATCATACATTCTGTGGACATCCCCCGACGAGGATCTCATCAAGATATTCTCCTCCAAAATCTCATTATAGGAGTGAAAATGAATGTACAAGGAATTTTTGTGTTCTCTTTCACCCTCCAAATCCCTTACATCACCACCTATATTTTATAAAAAATTATTCTGCATATAAAACCAACCGATAGACCCTACTTCAGATTATACTGATCCTAGTTGTCTCCAGGGTCATGATATTTGGGTTCAAGACTTGACCTGGATGGCACCTCTAAATAATATTTATGTATTTATATTATCTTCATATTTAATCTTCATTTTTCTAATTATATTTTCTTTTAAACTTATTTTATAGAAATACTGTAACATCCCAAGTAAGTAATTAATAATAGATATTTTTATCTATGTCTATTAATGATTAAGATAGTGTTATAGCGGCTTAAAATGAAAATAAATACAATTTTATGCATGGAATACACTAATATTCTTAAAAGATTGTTTTACTGCCTTTTGATGGCAAACCATTTTTGAATCTATATTTTGAAAATTTTATAAACTATGTTTGTCAAAATAAACTTATTCTTTATGATTGGGACATAAAAATTTACCTTGTGTGAATTTTTGGTATTTTTCTGACAATGTTCATTTTTTAATGAATAGTGAAAAATACTGCATTTTACATCAAAACTACTTTTTAATATAATTTATTTATATGATTATATTATGTTTTGAATTGGTTTTTAAGTGAAATTAGAATATATTTTTACCATTTTATCCAATGGTGGTCATTGGAATCAATTTCACTTTGAAATTAGACTTAAACTGGTGTCAATCTTTTGATACTTATTGTTTTGTAAAAACACGCTATTTGCTCTGGCAGCGGGAATTAATTATTAAATTAATTAATGTGACCTATATGTTTTGAATTTTGTAAAATAGACTTCATTTTTGAATTTGGAATATCAAATATAGCATAGGGTGAATTTTTGGTAATTTTCTGAAAAACTTCAATTTTCGATGAATAGTGAAACCACTAAGTGATAATCAAGCAAACTGATTTTTCAGTTAAATGAAAGTTTACCACTAATGTGTATTGAATTTTGAAAATCCGACATACATGGTTGTCATTAAGAAGTAAAATGTGGTTCAATGAGATTATAATAATTTTTTGGTGAATAGTAACTTATTAAGTTCTTAACCACGATTAGTGGTAATTAGGGTAGTTTAAGGTATAAATAATACTTTAATAAAATGAAATGACCTAGAAACATGTCCCAAACTCCTTTGTTGTGTCATGGCCGACCATGACATGCCATGGGTCAACTTGGGGACCCCATGGATCCACTTTTTTTGGGAAATGACATAAATTACTTTTTATTTAATGTTAAAGTGAAAATGACACAAACATAATATGTTTTATGAAAACAATTTTTAAGTGGGGTTATACAAGTCCAAAATTTGATTATAAATAGTCATTGGAAATCTAAAAAGATTTCCTATATCATAGTATTTGTTTTATAATTTTTAGACATTAAATAAATTTAATTATTTATGACATAATAATGATGCAGCGATGACATCATTATTTGACGAATTAAATAAAATAGAAAGATAATGTAAAATATATGAACTACACATGTCCACAACCAATTGGATGAGTGTCTTTCGAACCCTTATCACCTTATCCACGAATTATATCAATGTGGGACCTTTTAAAACCGAAACACATTTTCAAATAATGTAATATTTCTTTACTTTCCAAAAGTGCCCCTCCTCTCCTCTTATAAAAGGCCCCCACCTCTACCTCATTTCACACACTCTTCAAGCCTTTGGCTCGGCCAACCCCTGCCCATTTGCTCTCTCCACATCCCTCTCCTCATCCTAGAGGATTCCCTTTGGTCAGAATCCTTTTAAAGGAAGCCTTTAGGCTCAACTCAAAAGGAGTTACACTTTTAAAGGTAATTCATTCTCTCATGTTCATTTGTTTTATTTTGCTTCTCCAACCCCCTAAACTCTTTTTATTTACTTATTTTGTAACAAAACCAGTATCATCAATATACTAGGAAGTTTTTATAAGATTTATTTGAGCTACAGTCTCACACAACTACATCAAATGGTTAAAGAACATACGGTTTCCGTGGATGGCGAAATTCTGCCTCCCGAAACGATGATTGTTCAACACTCATTTAACACCTTCAAAGGTGGCCATTATGATGTCACTATTTTTATATATGATATATAATATGTTTATTTTTTCCTTAAGCTTCTGTTTTTTTTTTTATTTTGGGCATACCTTTATGGTTTCCATTATGGGTAAAACACGATATCTTCATTTTAGGAAGTGCGGACTACCGCCCCCTAAAAGTGATTTGATTCATTAATACCATATGTGGGATGTGTAAAGGATAAAGTTAATGATATTATATATGTTATTATACGGGAATTATAATATACTCTTATATCATTATGATTCCATTCCAAAAAATATGAAATAGAAATGGAAGTAGCGTTCATGCGTACGTACGGCTTACCATCTCCATAAACGGTGCATTTCATTTCTTACCTCTAAATGTGATGTAATATTATAAATTCATGTATGTACTGGATATATATGACATATATGATATCTACATCATGAATACCATTCTGGATATAATGAACCTTTGACCAAATTAACAACATGTAAGTGTAAGAAGTCTATTTTTGACTTAAGAACCAAATACCGACAAAATGAACATTATTAACTTAACAGATTACATGATGTTCATAACATGGTATAAAAGGAATAATGAACTTGAAAAAGGTTCTTACGCAAGTAGAGATTAACTCAAGTTTATTATTCAGGATATTAAAGAACGGTCGGGTCAAGTCGGATACGAGGTATGGGACTTCGTCTCAATCTCCTTTCATTGAGGCATATTTTATTTTATACACAACTTTCTTTTATACGGTGTATAAACCCCTTTGACTTTTACGTTTATTCAAAAGGAATCTTTTTTATACGAAGAGTTTACTAAACGACAAAAGGGAATGTTTTTTGTCGTACGTATGCGGCGACAATGACTTCTCCGCCGTCGTGACCGTTATTTGAGTTTCGGCTTCCTCTACAAGACATACCTTCTTTTTTAAAAAAGTAAAATAAATACCATGTTTTACTTTTCTTTTATTTTAGTATTGAAAATGGTTTTCATAATGTTTTTATATCAATGTGTTGTATTGATATCTCGTGATTGAAATGTGGAAATTTTATGTTTCCTTTATGCATGTTTTATGTGATATGATTATGTTATGGTTCTTGGGCATTATTATGAAGACGGGTGGTTCCATGATAAACTAAGGGCGGGTGAGCCCGTTATAGCTCTCCAATGCATTGGGTAACGCGATGGTGTGAAACGTTAAGGTTTCTATGAAAAGATTTTAGGGAATATACTGTGATGGGTATTCCAAACGTAACCAAGAGGGTTACTCCCTACGTAAGAATGTTATGAATGCCTCAAGTTACCTTTATGTCTTATGATTTCTATGATTTATTCATGATTTTATGAGGTATGTTAAAGTGCCTATGTTTTATGGGTAAAGTATGATTTCATTCTTATGTATATATGAACTCATTTTTCCTTTCCATGTTTTTTTTATAACTCATACTGAGTTTTTATGCTCATCCCAAGTTTTTGAAATGTTTTTCACAGGTCAAGGGAAAGGTACATGATAAGATGATAGAGTCAAGGATGTGTCAAGAAATAATCCATGTTTTATTTTAAATGTGTTTCCATTGATGGGAATGAAGAATACTATCTTTATGTAACCACTTTGTTTATATGTGGAATGTAATGCAAGTTTTATGATCTAATTCTCTAAAACTCTAAACCTAAAAAGATCCTCAATGTGTAATCTTGTAATAGCTCAAGATTAAGTAAGGTTTAAGGCTGGGGCCTTATAGTTGGTATCAAAGGTCTGTTTAGATAACTTTAGGAGTTAGAATTCTATTAAATGATTATCCAAAAATATTTTTTTTTCAAAATGATATAGCATTTAAAGATTACCATGTTGCTTCATCTAAGACATGTTTGTTCAGAATGGTTTTCCGCAGAGGAAACAGGGAAGCAGTGCTAGGAAGGCATACAGAAGGAAATAACCTTCCGAATCAGCATCCAGAAATGGTCGGAATTGGAACTGAACAGTTTGTTGCAGTAATGGCGCAGTTGAATCAAGCGATAAATGGCGGTGGTATCCATGCACGAGATCAGCCAGATCAACCGCAGAGGAACATGTCAGTGGTGGAACATTTCATGAGGCAACATCCACCATCATTCAGAGAATCATCTGACCCTGTGCTAGCTGAAGGGTGGATTAAAGCACTGGAGAAGATTTTTTATGTCATGGGGTGTTCAGACAATCAAAAGGTTAGACTTGCTATTTACCGTTTGGAGGGAGAAGCAGATCAGTGGTGGTCTATGGTTAAAAATATCAGGGACGCCGATGAGATTGATGCTCTTGACTGGGATGAATTCAAAGGTATGTTTCTTGAGATGTATTTTCCTAAGGCTGTTCGACTTAGGATGGAAAAGCAATTCTTGGAATTGAGGCAAGAGGAAGACTCAGTGGCTGCCTATGAAGAAAGGTTCACTCGATTGGCAAGGTATGCTCCAAATTTTATCCGGGACCTTGATAGTAAAATAAATCGTTCTTACTCAGGATTAAATCCAAAATATCGAAGGGCATTAGCTTCTCGTGAGTTTAAAAGTTATGAAAAGCTTGTTCGGTGTGCTGAGAAGGTGGAAATGGAGTTTGTCGATGACCAAGTTTTCTATAACAACCAGCAGAAGAAGAGACCGAGGTGGCAGGAGAAAGGTAAGAATTCTTCAAAAAAGTCTGATGGTAAGAAAACTAAGTTTCCAGTTTGTGATAAATGTGGAAAAAGGCATGCTGGGGAATGTCTTCTGAATTATGGAATGTGCTACCGATGTGGTAAGATGGTACATAAGGCTCGTGATTGCACTGAAAAGGATCAAGGTGAAGGTAAGAACAAATTTTATTTACAGTTAGTGAAATGTTATAAGTGCAATGAGATGGGTCACTATGCAAACGAGTGTCCGACAAAGAGCTTGAGTGATGGGAAGCAGTTAGACTACAAGCAGAAAGGGGTGGTGAAATCCTTTGCAACTACTTCAGCAGATGTCGGGCCATCAAATGAAGTTGTATCAGGTACTTTGTTTGTTTTTTCAGATTATGCCAGTGTGTTGTTTGATTCGGGGTCTACACATTCTTTCATCTCTGAAACCTTTTCTAGTAAAATGGGAATACCATCTCAAGAAATGACTCCTGAACTTTTGGTAAAAACACCTGGGGGAAGTGTCAAGGCAAAAAGAATTTATAATAATCTTCCTATCCTTATCTGTGGAAAGAACCTACTTGCAAACCTTATTGTTCTACCTCTAGTAGAGTTTGATGTTATCCTGGGTATGGATTGGCTCTCTATTTACCATGCTAAGATTGACTGTAGAGCTAAAGAAGTTTCTTTTCAGAAATACTTTCAGTTTGTTTACAAGAATGAACCCTTACTTTTGATAACATATCAAGAGGCCGAGAAACTTGTAAAAGATGGAAATGAATGTTACCTTGCACACGTCTTTGAAAATAAAGGAACTGTTCAGATTAATGATGATCCAGTGGTAAATGAGTATCCTGATGTTTTTCCTGATGAGTTGACTGGAATAATACCAGATCGGGAAGTTGAGTTTACAGTTGACTTAGTTCCTGATGCTAAGCCAATTTCAAAACCCCCTTATCAAATGGCACAAATTGAACTTTTAGAGTTGAAGGAGCAATTGCAAGATTTATTAGAGAAAGGTTTCATTAGACCTAGCACATCACCATGGGGTGCTCCTGTTTTATTTGTTAAAAAGAAAGATGGTTCTATGAGACTTTGCATTGATTATAGAGCCTTGAATAATATCACTGTTAAGAACAAATATCCTTTGCCTCATATCGATGATTTGTTTGATCAGCTCCAGGGAGCTCAGTTTTTTTCAAAGATTGACTTGAGATCGGGGTACCATCAGCTGAAGTTTAAGGAGGCAGATATTCCGAAGACCGCGTTCCGTACAAGATATGGCCATTATGAATTTGTAGTAATGCCTTTTGGGCTAACCAATGGACCTGCTGTATTCATGGACTTAATGAATAGAATTTTCCATGAGTTCTTGGATAAGTTTGTGGTGGTTTTCATTGATGATATTCTGGTGTTTTCTAAAAGTAAAGAGGAGCATGAAAAACATTTAAGGGTTATCTTGCAAACCTTAAAAGAAAAGAAACTGTATGGGAAATTCAGCATGTGTGAGTTTTGGTTACAACAAATTTCTTTCCTTGGTCACATTGTTTCTAAAGATGGAATAACTGTTGATCCTGCAAAAACAAAAGTTGTGGAAGAATGGCCAAGACCCACAAATGTAACCGAGATTCGTAGCTTCCTTGGTTTGGCGGGCTATTACCGAAGGTTTGTTAGAAATTTTTCACGGTTATCTAGTCCAATGACTAAGCTAACTCGGAAGGGTGTTAAGTTTATCTGGACAAAAGAATGTGATGATTGTTTTCAGGAATTGAAAAGAAGATTGGTGAATGCTCCAATTTTGGCACTACCTTCCAGGAATGGTGAGTTTGTTATATACAGTGATGCTTCATTGAAAGGACTTGGTTGCGTCCTAATGCAGAATGATCAGGTAATTGCTTATGCTTCACGACAGTTGAAAAATCATGAGGTAAATTACCCTACACATGATTTGGAATTAGCTGCTGTTGTTTTTGCTTTAAAAATTTGGAGGCATCATTTGTATGGAGTAAAGTGTGAAATATATACCGATCACAAAAGTTTCAAGTATATATTCACTTAGAAAGAGTTAAACATGAGACAAAGTAGATGGATGGAATTAATCAAGGATTATGATTGTACAATTCATTACCATCCGGGAAAAGAAAATAAAGTGGCTGATGCTTTGAGTCAAAAAAGTAATGCTTCATTAACAATGTTGCGGTTGGAACGTGATCCTTTGGTTAACGATTTGATGAAATTTGGAATAGAAGTTGTTGGTGTAGGAAGTCCTTCTGTTTTGTTTCAGGTATCAGTGAGATCTTCTCTATCAGATAGAATCAAGCAAGCACAGAAGCAAGATAGTGAGTAGCAAAAAAAGGTAGAGCTGGTTCAGAAAGGTTAGTTGTCGGAATTCAACATTGATAGTGATTGTGTTTTGAGATTTGGGAAGAGATTGTGTGTGCCTTGTGATTCACAATTGAAGAGAGAACTGTTATGTGAAGCTCATAGTTCTCCGTTTTCAGTTCATCCGGGCAGTACTAAGATGTATAGAGATCTGCGGGAGTATTACTGGTGGGATGGAATGAAAAGAGACATTGCTGATTTTACTGTGAAGTGTTTGACTTGTCAGCAGGTTAAAGCAGAGCGGCAGCTACCGAAAGGGATGCTTCAGCCTTTACCAGTGCCAGAGTGGAAATGGGAGAATATATCCATGGACTTTGTTATTGGATTACCGAAGACATCTCGAGGTAATAATGCAATCTGGGTTATTGTTGATCGCTTGACCAAATCTGCTCATTTCCTTGCTATACGAGATACTTTCTCTCTTGATCAACTTTCTCGTTTGTATCTTAAAGAGATAGTCAGGTTACATGGAGTTCCTCTCTCCATTATATCAGATCGTGATCCCAGGTTTACTTCTAACTTTTGGAAAGGCCTTCAGAAGTCGTTGGGTACTGAATTAAATTTTAGTACAGCTTTTCATCCTCAATCAGATGGGCAGTCAGAACGAACAATTCAGAAATTGGAGGATATGCTACGATCTTGTTCTATGGATTATCAGGGAAGTTGGGACCAACATCTTTCTTTGGTTGAATTTTCATATAATAACAGTTTCCATTCTAGTATACAGATGGCACCATTTCAGGCATTATATGGGAAGCGGTGTCGAACTCCAGCTTTCTGGGATGAAGTGGGTGAAAGGAAGTTGATGGGACCAGAATTGGTAGAAGAGATGGCAGAAAAAGTTCATCTGATTCAGAAACACATGAGAACAGCTCAGAGAAGGCAGAAGAGTTATGCAGATAACCGGAGGAAGGATCTATCTTTCAAGGTAGGTGATCATGTTTTTCTCAAGGTTTCTCCTTGGAAAAGCGTGATGAGATTTGGTATGAAAGGAAAGTTGAGTCCAAGGTTTGTTGGACCATACGAAATTCTGGAGAGAGTTGGATCAGTTGCATACTGAGTGGCTTTACCTCCGAGTTTATCTCAGGTACACAATGTTTTTCACGTTTCGATGTTGAGAAAGTATATGCCAGATCCATCTCATGTTTTGAGCCCAGAGGTAGTTCAGCTGGAAGAGAACCTATCTTAAGAGGAACAACCAGTCCAGATTCTTGACCACAGGGAGCAAGTGTTACGGAATAAGGTGATTCATCAGGTAAAGGTTTTGTGGAAAAACCACATGATTGAAGAGGTAACATGGGAATCTGAAAATGCAATGAGGGATAAGTACCCCCATTTATTCGATAAGTAAATAAATTGCGGGGACGCAATTTTCTAAAGGGGGAAAGGATGTGACATCCCAAGTAAGTAATGAATAATAGATATTTTCATCTATGTCTATTAATGATTAAGATAGTGTTATAGCGGCTTAAAATGAAAATAAATACAATTTTATGCATGGAATACACTAATATTCTTAAAAGATTATTTTACTGCCTTTTGATGGAAAACCATTTTTGAATCTATATTTTGACAATTTTATAAACAATGTTTGTCAAAATAAACTTATTCTTTATGATTGGGACATCAAAATTTACCTTGTGTGAATTTTTGGTATTTTTCTGACAATGTTCATTTTTTAATGAATAGTGAAAAATACTGCATTTTACATCAAAACTACTTTTTAATCTAATTTATTTATATGATTAGATTATGTTTTGAATTGGTTTTTAAGTTAAATTAGAATATATTTTTACCATTTTATCCAATGGTGGTCATTGGAATCAATTTCACTTTGAAATTAGACTTAAACTGGTGTCAATCTTTTGATACTTATTGTTTTGTAAAAACACGCTATTTGCTCTGGCAGGGGGAATTAATTATTAAATTAATTAATGTGACCTATATGTTTTGAATTTTGTAAAATAGACTTCATTTTTGAATTCAGAATATCAAATATAGCTTAGGGTAAATTTTTGGTAATTTTCTGAAAAACTTCAATTTTTGATGAATAGTGAAACCACTAAGTGATAATCAAGCAAACTGATTTTTCAATTAAATGAAAGTTTACCACTAATGTGTATTGAATTTTGAAAATCCGACATACATGTTTGTCATTAAGAAGTAAAATGTGGTTCAATGAGATTATAATAATTTTTTGGTGAATAGTAACTTATTAAGTTCTTAATCACGATTAGTGGTAATTAGGGTAGTTTAAGGTATAAATAATACTTTAATAAAATGAAATGACCTATACACATGTCCCAACCTCATTGGTTGTGTCATGGCCGACCATGACATTCCATGGGTCAACTTGGGGACCCCATGGATCCACTTGTGTTGGGAAATGACATAAATTACTTTTTATTTAATGTTAAAGTGAAAATGACACAAACATAATATGTTTTACGAAAACAATTTTTAAGTGGGGTTATACAAGTCCAAAATTTGATTATAAATAGTCATTGGTAATCTAAAAATATTTCCTATATCATAGTATTATTTTTATAATTTTTAGACATTAAATAAATTTAATTATTTATGACATAATAATGATGCAGCGATGACATCATTATTTGACGATTTAAATAAAATAGAAAGATAATGTAAAATATATGAACTACACATGTCCAAAACCAATTGGATGAGTGGATTTCGAACCCTTATCACCTTATCCACGAATTATATCAATGTGGGACCTTTTAAAACCTAAACACATTTTCAAATAATGTAATATTTCTTTACATTCCAAATGTGCCCCTCCTCTCCTCTTATAAAAGGCCCCCACCTCTACCTCATTTCACACACTCTTCAAGCCATTGGCTCGGACAACCCCTGCCCATTTGCTCTCTCCACATCCCTATCCTCATCCTAGAGGATTCTCTTTGGGCAGAATCCTTTCAAAGCAAGCCTTTAGGCTCAACTCAATAGGAGTTACACTTTTAAAGGTAATTCATTCTCTCATGTTCATTTGTTTTATTTTGCTTCTCCAACCCCCTAAACTCTTTTTATTTACTTCTTTTGTAACAACACCAGTATCATCAATATACTAGGATGTTGTTATAAGATTTATTTGAGCTACACTCTCACACAACTACATCAAATGGTTAAAGAACCTACGGTTTCCGTGGATGGCGAAATTCTGCCTCCCGAAACGATGATTGTTCAACACTCATTTAACACCTTCAAAGGTGGCCATTATGATGTCACTATTTTTATATATGATATATAATATGTTTATGTTTTCCTTAAGCTTTTTTTTTATTTTGGGCATACCTTTATGGTTTCCATTATGGGTAAAACACGATATCTTCATTTTAGGAAGTGCGGACTACCGCCCCCTAAAAGTGATTTGATTCGTTAATACCATATGTGGGATGTGTAAAGGATAAAGTTAATGATATTATATATGTTATTATACTGTAATTATAATATACTCTTATATCATTATGATTCCATTCCAGAAAATATGAAATAGAAATAGAAGTAGCGTTCATACGTACGTACGGCTTACTGTCTCCATGAACGGTGCATTTCATTTCTTACCTCTAAATGTGATGTAATATTATAAATGCATGTATGTACTGGATATATATGACATATATGATATCTACATCATGAATACCATTCTGGATATAATGAACCTTCGACCAAATTAACAACATGTAAGTGTAAGAAGACTATTTTTGACTTAAGAACCAAATACCGACAAAATGAACATTATTAACTTAACAGATTACATGATGTTCATAACATGGTATAAAAGGAATAATGAACTTGAAAAAGGTTCTTAAGCAAGTATATATTAACTCAAGTTTATTATTCAGGAGATTAAAGAACGGTTGGGTCAAGTCGGATACGAGGTATGTGACTTCGTCTCAATCTCCTTTCATTGAGGCATATTTTATTTTATACACAACTTTCTTTTATACGGTGTATAAACCCCTTTGACTTTTACGTTTATTCAAAAGGAATCTTTTTTATACGAAGTGTTTACTAAACGACAAAAGGGAATGTTTTTGTCGTACGTATGCGGCGACAATGACTTCTCCGCCGTCGTGACCGTTATTTGAGTTTCGGCTTCCTCTACAAGCCATACCTTCTTTTTTTAAAAAGAAAAATAAATACCATGTTTTACTTTTCTTTTATTTTAGTATTTAAAATGGTTTTCATAATGTTTTTATATCAATGTGTTGTATTGATATCTCGTGATTGAAATGTGGAAATTTTATGCTTCCTTTATGCATGTTTTATGTTATATGATTATGTTATGGTTCTTGGGCATTATTATGAAGATGGGTGGTTCCATGATAAACTAAGGGCGGGTGAGCCCGTTATATCTCTCCAATGCATTGGGTAACGCGAAGGAGTGAAACGTTAAGGTTTCTCCGAAGAGATTTTAGGGAATATACTGTGATGGGTATTCCAAACGTAACCAAGAGGGTTACTCCCTACGTAAGAATGTTATGAATGCCTCAAGTTACCTTTATGTCTTATGATTTCTATGATTTATTCATGATTTTATGAGGTATGTTAAAGTGCCTATGTTTTATGGGTAAATTATGATTTCATTCTTATGTATATATGAACTCATGTTTCCTTTCCATGTTTTTTTTATAACCCATACTGAGTTTTTATGCTCATCCCAAGTTTTTGAAATGTTTTTCACAGGTCAAGGGAAAGGTACATGATAAGATGATAGAGTCAAGGATGTGTCAAGAAATATTCCATGTTTTATTTTAAATGTGTTTCCATTGATGGGAATGAAGAATACTATCTTTATTTAACCACTTTGTTTATATGTGGAATGTAATGAAAGTTTTATGATCTAATTCTCTAAAACTCTAAACCTGAAAAGATCCTCAATGTGTAATCTTGTAATAACTCAAGATTAAGTAATTATTAAGGCTGGGGCCTTATAAATACTCCTTTTCAAGGGGATTTTACGTTCACATTTTGATCCTATGACCTTACACATGGGTCTAGTAATAATTTGATTGTGTAAATTAGGGTAATCTTGTAGTGTTTTGGTTTTATTTCCTTTGTTTATATAATAAATCATTATATCAAACCCACTCTGTATACCATTACTCATTCCTAAACAATAATCTTCTTTAGTATATCTATCCATTCAGTAGTATGAAAAGTCCTATGAAGGATCATATACCCCACTAATATCATTAGTAGATTTATAAAATTCCCCTCCATGGAATTTATTTTCTAACCCGAACTATTGGTACTTAGTAAGTATTTTTTTTCCTCTAGCATGTTTAAATTTCTACTTGTTATCCCCTAGAACCACTGCTACCCATAGAATCATCTCTTATGACATTTAAACTATTCTATATCATGATTACTATGGAAATATCCAATACATGGGTTTCTAAACTAGTGGTTTGATAAAACACCTACACATGATACACATTTTCAACCCCTTCCACCACTATCAACCACTGATAGATCAAATGATCATTCATTTTTGGACTACAAATCCTAAATTGAAACTCAATTCGATGAATATGGCAAGCACCATAAACCATTTTACCCTAGGTAAGTACTGGATATAACACATTCTCATATGTTTCCTATGATAAAAAACTAGTAGTCAAACATGGGTGTTAGAATATCTAACCTATGGCTACCCAAATCATCATGGAGGAAGCCTTTTTAGCTGGGAAAAAAATTCCTCAAATTAGAATTAGTGGAATCTGGAAAACTCATAAATCCTTTAATATTAGATTAAATACCTATGGGGGACTAACTATACTCAAAAAACTCATTTATCAAAGGACTATGATGAAATACATGGTGGAGGTGTCCCAATTGATTACAATAATAGATTAACTCGAGCCAAGACTCAAAATAGACCACCTGGTAACATAATAAATCTCATTCAACCTCAATCCATATTACGTAAATCAAATAATTTGAAATATAAATTTTAACATGGATTCAAGATGAAATGAGATAATATGGGTCCATAATCCTACTATAAATTTATAAAAAGTTACTAATGATATTATTGAGCATATTTAGTACTGCTGCATTTTGGAATAGAAGAAGTAAACATTGGATGAAAACCCAAATGGGTGTGAATGAGGGGTCCCAAATCATTTTAAAATATTAGGACCTTCTAAAAGTTGAAAAGATAATAAAATCATTACACCAATAATCATTAGAACAATATAAAAATAACACTACTTCATCATTAAAATGGACAGGAATGTGCATGAGTATATAAACCCTACATTAATGTGATTTCTCAATACCTATTAACTATTGACCAGTCACTCAATGTAATTCATCAATTGATACCACTAACCAAAATGATCCACCCAAAAAAGATAGAGAAAATATAAAGAATTAGTAAACTATAGAATAGAGATAGAAAACATTGGAATCAAATTACTAAGTGAGGGGACCTTTGGGAAAAGTGAAATTCATGGGAAAATAATGAGTGTGTTTGGAGGGATAATAACATTGGGGAGGTTTGTAGTAGAAGTAGTAGAACCCCCCCCCCCCCCCCCCACCCCCCACCCCCCGCATGGAAGAAGAGAAACATAAGAGGTGGTCATCAATAAAACCACACTAAAGGATTGGATAAAATAGATGAAATATTCACATCCCACAAAAGTATATATCTTCAATAGAATAAATAAAAATAATAATCAATAACATTCCTGGTTATGGATCAAAGTGACCCTTCCAATTTAAATAAAATAAAACATAGTGAGGTTTTATAGGATAAATAAATAAATAAAAAGGTGTAAAAATCACCCAACATATTTGAAATATGTTGAAATGTAAGATTAACAAACAAGATGAAGGACCTAATGTAATCATGGTCAATGTACTTCTTCTTTGATAGATTACCCCACACCATATTCGCATACCTATAAACATGAGATATAATTTCTATCCCTTAAATTTAATCAATGTAATTTTTCCTAGATAAGTAAAGCTTACATGGTATGTTGAATACCCATTGTTTGACTCGGTACACCACCAGAGTAGAGTCACTCTTAATCCAAATCATATTATATTTTAATTTAAATTCAAAATATAATTCATGGATGTCCGAAAAAAATCCTTGCAAGTGGCTTGGGATCTAAGGATAAATGAAAATGTAACTTTGAGAAGACTTTACTTGTTATAAATGTTATTATACAATGATCTAACCCAATAGAACACATAGAGGTCTTATAAATATTCCCTTTAACAAAAAGTGGAATTGGTGGGATCCATATGACATACTTGTATATAAATGGATTCTTGGGGTTGTATATAACACAAATAAAGTGGGATGTTGTTAGTTAATTAACAAAATTATTCATCAAACATGATTAATAATTAAAATAAATTTGGATGTCACTTATGATGCAAGAAAAACCTCTTCTAGTATCATCCTATGGAGATAAAGAATGCAATCACATTAATTCTAAATGATGCCGAACGTGTATCAAAATAATAAAGAATAGTTTTTTCCTTTATACAAATAATGGGAGCCTCCTTAAAATAATAAAAATTATATTCTCAGAGTCAGAAAACAAATGTTTGAAATCAATATTCCAGATTTCCTTGGAAAAATATTAATGAAGAGAAATATGAACACTATAAATAAAGGAATTATAATAGAGAAGATAGATATATATGATATTAAAACCATCCATAATGAAACTATGTAGTGATAATTTCAATCCTAGATGACATCTAAATGCAATGGTATTTTGATATGAACCTATTATATTAGATATTTTATAAAAGATCATCTGGAAGATGTACTTAAATTAATTACATTTAGTTGAAAACACCACCAATGATTTAATTATATAACTCGGGAGGAATTTTACATGGGTTTCATATATTTTTGAAATAAAATAGGTGTTTTAAATGGTCAATGTTGAATTTTATGATAGAAACTATTTGACATGTAGCATAATTGACTGAAAATATTCCATAAGTATTATATAAAATATATAATATAGGTACCAAATTACCAATTTATAGTATTTCAATAAATCATTAACATATAAACACGGAAGTTTAGATAGATCACCAAAGAATAATGTAGAGAAAATTATTTTTAAGTGATTCGTAAAATAATCCCATATTTTTAATTCCGAGCATACAAAATTAAGTGGGAATGGTAAATTTTACCAAAAATTCTTTGACTGAATTGTTTACATTAATGAAACATGTCTAAATGAAGTTTCTAATATTATTACCAAGCCTTTATGAAATATTGATAGGCCACATGTAATTGAAAATGATAGAAATAATCATGGATTAAAAAATATAGTTAACAAGGCACATGTACCCAAACAAAGACAAGGAATTTTAATTCCTGCTTTTAAGTTGCTTGATGATTTTAGATGAAATAGAATCACGGTTGGATTCCATAACTACAATAGTAAAAATATTGATACCCAGAGAATTTAAATGAAGGTGAACCTATTTAACACCAAGAACATAAGAAAAGTGGTTTTTATTTTATTTATATATACACTTCCCACTGAATATGTTGGAATTATTTTTACTAATATATCGCCATTAGAACTTTTTGTTATAGAGATAAATATTCCTAATTACTAATTTTTATTTCTCATAAACATAAAAAAAATGAGTATTACATCATCATAAATTACATATTGTAGATATCAGGTTCTAGAGGGACTTTATTAGGGATAGAACCCATGAACCCATATATTTAATAAATAATATTCTTATATAATATTCAATAATTCTTAATAGAAGCATTGAGAATTGGGCTTCCTCTCCTAACCACCTTGTGAAACCAAAATATCCTTTGTGTGAGACATTAATAGGTACATAAATCCTTGGATTATTCATATGATAAATAATTAGGTCAATAAATCTAGAAGAAAATATATACATTCTATGAACCTAATACACAATGTCCCATTTGATAGTTTCAAGCACATTAGATATTCTAAGATTGAGAGAACTATTTTAATTTCATACATTATTCAAAATTGGATTGATACGTGAAAATTAAGAATCTATTCATTCCTAAAACATCCTTAAATGTTCCATTGATATTTATTAAGGGAACCAATGAGGTTGGAAAAGCACCCAAGCCTAGTTGTGATAACATTATTGATAAATTTTGGGAGATTATTAACTACAATTATGGGTCCAAAATATCTAATTTCTAATGAATTATCAACCATGGGAATAAGGATTTGGAATTGTGAGTTCGAATTTGGAGAAATGATTCCAATTTTGAAAACATTTGGTATTGTCTATGATATATCATTGTGGGACTCCCAAGACTCGCACTCCAAAATTAGACCCGAAAAAGACACGAAAATTTTATACTATATTTAATACCAAGTGAGATGAATTATACATAACATAAAAATGTTTTAAATAATTTACATAATTTAAAATTTTCATCTTATAAATAAATACAATATTATAAAACCTAATGGTTTAGTGTCTATGGATATTAGAAACATAGATTTCTTATTTCAAATTATTTCTAAAAAATACCACAAAATATTTTCTATTCTGGAATTAATTATAAATATAATCCTTTATATAATTTCCTAGTGAAATGGAAAGAACAATAAAGAGTAACCTCAAATAATTGGTAAGTTAAAAATGATGAACAATTCATAAAGAGGTTATATCATCATCAAGTTAGTGAACTTGAGTAGGGTAGAAATATCTAATTAAAATGAACATGGAATCTGAACGGTTATACAAAAATCAATAATGAAGGAAATATAAATTCAATATATAAAAAATATACCATAGAATAATAATTCATTATAGTATGCAATGGTCATGATGCATGGATCATGACATATAAATGTGGCATAACATAGAAATAAAGTATGAATATGAGCATAAATAAAGCCTCCAAAATAAATATTGAGGCGATCAGCATAAAATGGGATTGGCTAAAATCCTTCATATAATTTATTAGGATTGGGGTTACATTTATTATACAATTTTTGGCTTGGTATAATCACTATTTACACCTTTTTGGGCATAGTATGACCATAAATGTACCCTTTGGCTTTAGTTAACTACCCATGTAACCTTTTTGGGTTTTGGGTAACCACCCATGTATATTTGGGCTTTCAAAAAACAACAATGTAGCCTATTTATAATTGAGATAACCACTCATGTACCCTTTTGGTATTTTATTTAACCACCATTTCACCCTTTTGGTCTTGTTCTAACCACTCACATAGCCTTTTGGGATTATTTTAACAACATGTGTACCCTTATACTTAGGATGACTTCCCATGTGCCCCTTTTGTGATCATGAATTATAAAACATTACCCAATAAATTTTAAGGATATATAGGACTCCACACAACACATAATAATAAACCTTTCATTTTAGATCAACTTCAAATTAATTATACATTATATTATATAGAAACCCAGGGAATAAAAATGGGTTTCGTAAAATATTTGAACCATGTCGTATAAAATGTCGACAATAGTCAAATCAGTTGATACCAAAAATAAATCTCAAAAAATAAGTATATCAAAAAAACCTACAATATGATCATTAATTTTACCCCAAATAATAAAAAATCATGGATTATATAGAGGAAAATGGAAATTATGTCATAAAAGAATATTTAGAATTTTTTTTATCATTGGTGTAAAAAGATAAATTTATGAGTCACTTTCAAAATGAACATTTTCAAGAAGGTGATGAGTATATTTTTAAAAAAAC
Source organism: Viscum album (assembly GCA_963277665.1). Taxonomy (NCBI): domain Eukaryota; kingdom Viridiplantae; phylum Streptophyta; class Magnoliopsida; order Santalales; family Viscaceae; genus Viscum; species Viscum album. Next base: position 621,388,704 of record OY728139.1, read on the forward strand.
ATTTTTAAATAATACATAATAATTAATATTTATAAATAAATAAATTTCACATTATAAAATGTGGAGTGTATTATAAAAAATATATGAAAGTTTAATAAAATGCCTTTTGAATCCTTTTAAGAATATTTTGAAATAAGTCAAATCAATGAAAACATATAGGCATTTTCTAAAGGGGTCAACATGAAATATAAAAATTAAAAATATACTAAAAATTTAAATATCAAAATAATATGGTACAAATTTATAGAATGAAAGAATATGGGCATGAAGGAGAAATATTCCCAACAAGAAAGATAAGATAATGCTGAATCTACATAAAAAATTCTTTTCATTGGGGTTTTGAATCAAAGGGAGGTGGAATGGTAATAAGACTCGTAAATCCTGAAAGTATAAAAAGGATAAGAAATAAAATGTGGTTTAATATATAAATAAATAAATATTTCCCTAATATGGAGTTTATACATATACAATCTCGATTCAAATGTGAGATTATAAAGAACCCTTTATGGCATTAGTAACATTTGAATAAAAAATCATTAGAAGAGATAACGTGATATATATATTTAAATAACATGAATATAATTGGAATCATGATATAATAAGTCAAATATGTGGTATATGAACCATATGAAATAAAATAGTTATATAATAGAAATCATGTCTTGATCAAGGTAAATTTATATGATAACCCCTTAATTTTGATTCTATCTTAGTCAGACATGCTCTAACTTCATCAATAGAATCCCTAATTCACACAACGTCTTCCATTAAAATGAATGATTTATGTATCATTCATGTGACCATAATCTTCCACACATGAGAGGATAAACTATAAGAGGAAAATTGGGTAAGGAATCAAGAGTAATTCAATGGAGAATATTTCATTGGAAGGGGTAAGGAAGATATCCTTTTATAAGTGAAAATGAGGGACATTTTTTTAGAAATATATGTTATGTGAAGTGTAAATATGACGTCAAAAAGGATTTATATTAGTCAGGTAAGAAAATGGTTCGGTAAATTTTGAGGTTTACCCCCACACCTAAAAAATTTATTCTAAAAAAATTATATGTCTTGTTAAATAATAAAATTTGATCAATGATAAATTACCTCTTTTTACCCAATTTTTAAATTGTTTAATTATTTACTATAGAAAATTTTTTTTTGTTGAAATTGTAAGATGAACCTTATTTTCTAATTTCAATGGTATAATAAAAAATTTATACTTATTTTAGTAAATTTATATATATGAATATTAGAAAATTAATTTTTAAATTAAAAATAAAAATTATAAAAAAAACTATTTTTGTATAAAAATGAATTTTTAAACATTAAGTATTCTTATTCTGATTTCCAATCATTTAATAATTAAATTAGAGTTGATATGTTTTTATATAAAATCATTGTTGATTCATAAAAAATATATATTTATTTTATCTATATAAAAAACACTTAAAGAATCCTTCAAAATTACCTTTTTAACTTTTATAGAGGCGACCAAATTTTACCCCTATAACTTATTTTCAAGTCAAAAAATAAAATTATCCTTGTAATTTAATTTTTATTTTATAATTAATAATATTGAATTCATTTTAATTATTACAATTTTTAAGATGAAATACTTAATTTTAATATAATAATGTAAAATGCATCAAAATAGTTTTAAAATGTATTTTTAAGAATAAAAAATTAATTTAATATTATTTAATATCATGTAATAATAATTATATGGATGTTAAATTATTTTTTATATATATTAGTAATAAATTTTATCAAAATAATTATTTAGGAGTGATCATTGAAAAAAAATTACACAACACATAGAATTATTTTTTTCAAAAAACTAACTTGTTAATATTAAATGACTTAATGTTTATTAATAACTAATAAAAAATTAATGAATTATTTGTTATTTATTATATAATATAATAAATATATATTTTTAAATTTCATACTTTAAATGACATGACCCATCCCCCCGGGGCCCATGTTGTGACTACCCCCAGCCCGTCTCCCGAAGGCCATGGGCTAGTGACTAGTGTCGAAGGCATCAACCGACAAGTGGGAGAAATTTATCTGAGTACCTATACACACACACACGCCCAACCAAGTCCCACACACGGAAATGGAAACTAATATCAGTAAAACAAATATGAGTACAAGTACAACTAATATAATTAGGCCAAAATACAAACCCAACAAAGGAACTAAAAACAGCAAACTACAATAAGGAAACTCTTATGGTCATCCTCAGAAAACACCAACTGATCATGATAGTAGTGTAGGTACTAGAAGCCGATGTAGAACATCCCTTCCACCTGATCCTATTGGTCCCCGCCTTGTACTAGGCCACCAAGTTTATCATCCTAGTTTATGTCATTCACATCTCCCTGGGAACCTCTCTGTCCTGGTCCCCCAAGGTCTCTGTTGAAATGTTGATTGTCTCAACCAAACACAACATGTGCGGGTAAAGGATATGCAAGGGTGAGTAAAACAACACTCTGTATGGACACTGAAACAAAATTAATGACCACACATCAATTTCTCAATGTAAATAATGAAAGACAAGACTGGTCACACTAGGTATAAAACTTAAGGAACATGAATAAAGATGACTAGTCATAAGCTATATTATCTTATTCTATTGAGAGGCTCGGCTACTAGTCTGAGAAGGTTTTCTCTATTGCTGCTACACAGAGGGTCACTCTTCTATAGATCCATGATGGTTTGTTCTATGGTTGGTCCACGATGGGTCGTGCTACTATGTTTCCATAGAGGGTCACTCTCATTGAGATCCATGGAGGGTCGCGCTATTGTCGATCCACAGAAAGTAACATTCTTGTTGATCCATGGAGGGATTCACCATTTTTGATTCAGGGAGGGTCTCTCTCTTGCTGATCCACGGAGGGTCTCTCCATTTCCGATCCATGGAGGGTATCTCTTCACTTAACATTTAGCCACTATATTCTTGAACCTAGTACATATGAGTTCTGAAGGTTATGATCCTCAAGCCATCTGTTGTATTTCAACTGCCACAAATTCTCACTTAGATGTAAACCAAAGGTCTGTCTTTTTGTAAGGGTTAAAACAAAATATAAAATAAGTCGATGGGATGCCCAGTCTCTATGTTATAGCCCATTGAGTAAAAAGGGCATGGTTGGATTCGAGTGCAATCCAACTCATCCATACAACAACTTCCACCAAAACATGAGTGGAGTACAGCATAAGGGAAACCCCATCATAGGGGTTCCAACTCCACTAATGATACGTCAATAAGACGTGTATATTTAGAGAAAAATATGTTTTAATATACATGTCTGGTTTCATCTAGGCCTGTTCCGGCCCAGTCGGACCGACCTGACCAACCTGGAATGGGGTCCCACATACCCTGGTTTAAACTCGACAGAACCAACCTAACCCAGTTTGGGTCTGTGTCAGTATGCTCTGGCATGAAAAGTAGGCCAAGTAAAATGGGACTTGCTGGACCCAGATGGGTTTGGCTGAGGGTACATCCCATCAGGTCGCCCGGTGACTCGGTTTAGTTTAGCCCAGGCCGAAGAATGTGGGCCCGGCCTTCCATCAAGGAACTGGCACGCTGGGCCACGGGTCCAGCCTTCCAGCATGAAGCCCGACTAAGGCGATGTGGGCCGGTAGTGCACTGCCTAGCCAGGATGTGGCCAGCTGCCGTGTCCGGTCTCTCCTAGACCCACAGATGCATGGACCCCTCCTACCACGGTCAAGAGATTGTGGATTGTCGAGCCACCAATATAAACCAGATGTGAACCGTCCTTCCACGCAGTACCCACCTTGTGTCATGCCTCCCATCACCGTGGCTATTTGGATGTGGCTTCATACTGTCGTGTCACTCCGATGAGTGTTCCCCAACCTTCTCACATGGCCACCGCCGTAGGCCCCCGCTGATGCGCTGAAAGATGTTCGGTGGACCACCGAACGCAGTCCAGTGTTCTGTTCTTGGCTCCGCCTGTTCCTGCGCTCTCTAGGTAATGTATTCGTCACTTCCAATGTCCAAAAATCTTCTTTCCACCACATTCAGGTTGTAGTTACAAATAAATCACACATCAGTGGTGCTCGGGACTTGTTCATGTCATCCCACGCCCTCCGTTTTAGAGTTTTATATTCACGTGGAGGCTTAGGGATTTCAGTTCAATAAATAAATAATAATTTAAATCTTGGATAACAAAAGTCACAAAAAAAATTCCCTCCCACATAAAAGCTTGATTTTTGGAACAATTTATTCATGGGATGATCCAAATTCATCGTTTTTAGAAAATAATGAGGATGAACTTTAAAATTAAATAACCCCTACATCATCAATGGGAATTACCGCCGCATTTTAATCTCGAGGATACAAGATGTCTATGTCGTTCTTCACTTCCGACTACATTATTCGATGTGTGTTGAAGATGTTTGACATTTGTTATCATTTCTCATTCTTTGATGGAGAGGATGATCATTAGTGGTTCTTCAAAGAATCCTGGCTGTTTAATTCCTCCATCCATCAGTGCGTCAATTAAAACAAAGAAACACATCGCAGTGTTTCTGTTACGCTGTGACGTCACGTCTTTACACTGTTTCATTTATGAAATAGTGTCATTGTTATGTGTCATTGAAGTATTTTTATTTTTCAATTTATCGAGCCATTATTGAGCTTCATCAATGCGCCTCATCGCTACACCGCAGCGTCGCCTTCCAACGCTTAATGGATGATAAAATAAAATAACTTTTTAGTGTATTTTATAATTTTCTGAAAAATCTAAAAAGTAACATTTCTACTCGGTCCTTGCCGGCTGAATTTTAGTCATTTGAAGGTGAATTATGCTGTTTTGAGTTCAACTGTTCTCTCATATTATCGATCCATGCACCCATTCAAAAGGTAGAAAACTCCCCTCGCACGTTTACTGAACATACCTTAAAAAAGGTCAAATAAATTTAATTTTCACCCCCAGTCTGGGTCGTTCAAGTTTATACTCTTTCTAATGGGAAAACGCCCCTATGAGTTCAATGGTACTATCATATTTATAATCTGAGTAACCATTTAGGAGTTATTAGGATTTTATAATAAAATAATTTTTATTTAATTATTTTATTCACAACAAAAAACTAACTTCCATTGATGACCCTTGCTAGCCAATGTTAATATCTTTCTAAAGAAATCATGCCCTCAAGAGTTCAGCAGTGGTCTCATATTTTTAATTCGAGTCACTGTTCATGAGTTATAAGAATTTAAAAATTATAATAATTTTATTTAATAATTTTATTTAATAATTTTATTTAATAATTTTATTTAATAATTTTATTTAATAATTTTATTTACAATTATTCCATTTTTTGGTTTTCTCAATGGAGGCATGCACCGACAAAACTTAAGTTGTTCCTAGGGTAAACCTGATATCCTAAACATAACAGTGCACTTGGATTTCTAATCTAGGAACCCATCTAAAAGTTATTCATGTTTTTCAAGAAAACCACTCATGAGTGCTATTTAAAGAATAACAATTTTTGATAGATCATTCTGGGCATTCCGAGCATCGAAATCGTACGTCGACTCAGTGCCTGGCCTTGAAGTAATCCCTTGTAAATAAAAAAACCTTGAAATAAAGTGTTATTAGTTTGATTTAAACCGAGTATGAATTATTTTCATGTTCAATAATTTGGAAATAATATAAGAACAAATTTATGAAAAATAGATATATAGTTCAAGAGAAAATTTGTTTCCTAAGAACCTGGGAATTATATTATAGACCCTTAAATGAACCAAAACCAAAAAATTATAATAATCGCTTGTGAATGAAAATTTTTGAGGGTATCCATAAGATAAAAATTACTAAAGATATAATTTCAAATTTTATATCATCCTCACAACCTTAAGTAAGACTAGGAACTCATATTTTTCCCCGCAATAGGAAAATTTCTAATATTGAATTTCTCTATAACCATTTGAGCTAAAGACCCCATTATGATATGTTGTTAAGACCCATATAATGAAATTAATTCTATATGAAGTTCATAGTCATCCTTTCATATATAGAAAACCATGAATAAATATGGGATATAAAAAATGACTTCACTATCAGAATATTTAATTTCAAATATATGAAGAGACGGTTAACTAATGAAAAAAATTACAAAAAAATTAATCTTAAAGTAGAATAATAATTATTATAGGAATAAAAGTCCTACAAAATTCAATCGGTGAAGAGTTATAGACTTGAAATGATATCATCACACCACTAAGTGTTTTAACTAATACTTTGATATATAATAGTTAGTATAATGATTTTATAATCTTATAAAAATTCCTAGAAATGAAGGTGTGGGTATAACCAAAACCAAATAAAGTATTTTATGGTTTATAGTGTATGATTAATATATCGCACACCGCATTATTTTCTTTTACCACATAAAAAATTGTGATTTCATAGGTTTTCACTTTACCCCTTGGCATAGGTGGTTACTAATGTTTATTGTCATCATTAACCATTAGTTTAATGTATTACTTTAAATGATGTGTTTAATGATTACAAATGATGAATTGGTGTTTGAGTGGTTCCTTAGGTTAATCATTTTTTTAATTCATATTATCCCATTGACATTCATATTCTCGATGGACTTCTCTTCCACACTTAATGAATATCCACTCCCTTTTAGAAAATTAACCTTTCTTCTTCCCATATGATTTGAATGTATGAATTTGAATATTATTTCTTATATATACTTTTATCATATCATTTTCCATCAAATTATTATTTTTACTTCTTGTACCCAAATACATGAGAATAATGGGAGTCTCAAATCTCTATTTATACCTTGATATTACATCAAATAATTTTTTCATAGCTTACAATGTCCCTCATATACAATACAATATAGAGACCTAGTTTTGAGACACTAAATAAATGCCTAATTTTTTTCAGGGACAATGATAAATCAAGAAGTGTGCCTTTCAAGTATCTTGTGTTTTTATTCATAGGTACTAATGGATTCATCATCATTTTACTTCAAATCAAATAATTTCCATTTCATTTTACTGTAAATAGCTAAGTGAAAATATTTATTGAAAAATACCAACTTAAACTCCTCTAATATCATAGAGTTTTTTCATTAGTTAGCCTCATGTTATTTATCATAGTACTCTATTTGTGATATTGATGTTACAAATGAAAAATTCCAAAGACAACCTTTTCAAAATCTGAGCACAAGTTAACATAATATAACTTTTATAGTGTTTTGATCAATTACATCATAATTTTGGGGTTGGATGGCACACTAATGGAGGGTGGATGTTTCTTTATTATGGATTTGATAGTATATTTCTTCTTCTTTGTGGAGTTCAGGGGCTCAAAATGATTTACATTATTGGTTACCACCAAATTGAGCATTTCTATTATGGTTTTCTCTCTATATTCCATCCAATTTGTTTTCTCATTGGGATAATCACCACATTTCCCATCACAATAATTGTTAAATAGATTCCTTATGGTTCTAGATATTAAATTAAATTTAATAGGTTACTATGAGTATCAAACCACAATAATTAGAGTAATAAATCATATTATAAACAAAACCAATAATGTGATGTCTTGAATTCTGATTAATTCTTTTTTTCCTATGATATTTTATGTTCCTCCAACATCACCTTTTTTCAATATAGTTTGTTTTAGCTTTTATCTCCATGATCTTCAAAACCTAATACCCAAAAATAACTTATCATCCCTCTAATATCAACTGAGACAACTAAAACATACACTCTTGGGCCCAGTGCTAAAAAACACATACATTACATATTGGAATTGATATTAAGTGAGATGAAATAAACATAACATACATATATGGTACATCATTTCCATTATTTAAAAATTACAATACACAAATAAACTGACAATACAAAAAACCAATGTTTTAGTTTATTTAGATTTTTGATGCATCGAAGTCATATTTCACATTATATCTTGTACATATCAAAAACATTTCTCCTCAGAATAAATCCCTCTATACATAATTCAATATATAATTTATTTTGTAATTGTGAAACAATAGAATGAGTGATCTCAAATTCCCAGAAAGTGAAATTTTTTTAATGAGTGGTAAAGAGGTTAGATCATAAGCATGTGAGAACTAATTGGTATGGGAGAACTATCTGTTTAAAATGAACATGGAATCATGAGAGTTTTCCATAAATAATTAATGAAGTACATATAATCTTAAAATATTAAACATATACCTTGTAGTAATAATTCAATAATTAGGAGCGATGGAGCCTGACATAGGTATGTGTCCTAATATAGAAATAAGGATAGAATATGTGAATAATATAAGAATTAAGATTAACTAATGATGAAATAATCACATAGTTGGATTGGGTAACCACCTTACCATAATATAGTAGTCTTATAATGAACACTCGAGTACTTTTTGGGTTTGAGATTACCACCCGCGTAGCCTTTTAGGTTTTGGATAACCAACTGTGTACCCTTGATCATGGGATAGCCACTTGTATATACTTTTCGGTCATGGTATAAACACCCTTGTACCGATTAAGAATTTTTTTATGCCCCTATGTAGCATTATGGGCCTTGTAATAACCATTGTAGTACCCTTTTAGGTTTTTTAAATCTACTATTGTACCCTTGTACTTAGGGTAACTTCCCGTGGACCCTATTTGAGATCACGCGATATAAAACGCTATCTAATTCATTTTATGGATTTATATGACCCCACGAATCACATAATAATAAAAAAAAAATTTTACACATGAAATTAATCAAACATCATATCATGTAAAAAACCTTAGTAATTAAATGGGGTTCATAACATTTTCAAGAAGTGTCTTATAAAATTACATTAAGAGTTTGACTAGTTGATACAAAAATTGAATCTAAAAAATATGTTCATCCTAAAATCACATAGATGATAACCATGAACTTTATCCCATAAGATAAAAATACATTATATATATATTTATATATATTTATATATATGAAAATGAAAATGAAGTCATTGAATATTTTAATAGATTTTTATCATTTTCATAAAAGAAGAAGTTATGAGTCACTTTCAAAAAATTATTTTTTAGAGGGTGACATGTTTATTTTTTGATGTTTTTTATAGAATACCCAGTAATAAAACCTTGAAAAAAAATAATGTTCATGTTTTAAAATGTATATTTGAAGATACAATATATTTTAAAGTGAAATAAAAAGAATTTTAAGGATTTTGGGTTCAATTATAGAAAACCCCACATCAATGAAAAAACTTATAAAACAAAATTTTGAAATGAGTCAAAGAGAAATGTGGGTTGTAAAGAAGATCGTATATATATTTTATTTCAAAATAATAAATAATTTTTTTTAATGAAATATTATGTACATTAAGTTGAAATATTCCCAATTATAAAAAAGTGATAAGGTCTACCCAACTTATAAACATCATTTCGATTGGGTTATGAGGAAAAGGGTGGCTAAATGGCAAAAAGACATGTGAAAACATAGAAATTTTTAGATGAGAAGAAAATAGATTGGCATTAAGGGATAAATCAAAAAAACATTCCCCAAATAATTGTTTTTCTATATACAATCTCAATTAAAAATTGATATCAAAGAAACCCCTTATGGATTTGGTAACTTTTTCATAAAAAATCATTGTTAGAGGGAACATGAAATAGAATCTTAATTATAATTAATGTGAATAGAATAATTATATAATTTTTTAAAGAGAAATTATATGTAATTTATAAATGAAAATTGTTAAATAATATAAAACACGTATCAATGAAGTGAAATTTAAACAATAAACCCTTAACTTGGATTCCTTTTTTGTTGTACATGCTCTAACTTATTTGATGAAATCACTCCTAGCAAACTTCTTCCCTCAAAATGGAGGTTTTAGGTCCTTTTATGGTGAATGGAGGATTCCAAACAAGGAATAATACTAATGGGGAGGAAATATGGGTTGTTATTCAGGAATTATTCAAAGGATTAGAGGGGTTTGGATGGAGATGATCGGATCTTATTTTAATGGTGAAAATTAGGGTCATTTCCATGGAAATTTAAGTTGGGTGAAGGGTAAATATGGAATCAAATTAGGGTTAGGAATGTTACATACACATTTTTTGGGATTAAAGAGATTTAAACACATAGCTAAAAAAGTATTCAATAATGTTAATATGTCAAATAAACTAAATAAAAATCATTCCATGATAAATTACTGCTTTTTAACATTTTTAAATTGTTTAATTTTTTACCTTGGTTATTTATTCGTTACATGAAATATAATAAGAACCTTATTAAAAAAATTGACATGGTAATAAGAAAACATTACTCAAGTTAATCTAATTAAATTTCTTGATGTTATATAATTTAATATGAAATAAAAATATAACATACAAAGAAAAATTGTTTTTTTAGAAAAATGACATTAAATTTTATGTAGTATTATTCTTATTTACTATAAAATACTAACTAAATCAGTGTTTATATATTTTTTTATAAATATAAACATTAAATTAGATTCATAATTTTAAATCAATAAAGTTAATTTATTTAAAAAAATTACACATTACTTAAAGAAATGTTCTGTGAAAATAACAAGTTTTACCTTTACCGTGGTAACTAAATTATTTTTATATCAAAAAAAAATTAAATATAATTAATTTTATAATTTCATTATTATGATTCATAATATGAAAACCATTCTATCTTAATCAATTTCAAAAGTAAATAAAAATTAATTTTAATATAAGAATACAAAATGCGTAAAATATATTTTAGAAAATTGATTTTTTATGGAACAAATGGATTTAATTTTATTAATATAATGTAATAAAAATTTATGGATGTGAGATTATTTCTTCTGTATATCAAAAATTTAGTTCATTTATATCATTCTATAGAATTTATCATTAAAATAAAAATATACAACACATGGAATAAAAATTCTTCAAAAAATAAGTATTCTTTTCCTCGCAATATTTTATCTTTGTTACTAAATAATTAATAATTAAAGAATGAATGATTAATCATTTTATGACATAAAACAAACATATTTTTCAAATTTCATACATAAAATATGAGATTTCTAACTTTACAATAAAATATATATTTTCAAATTGAACTTTTTTTATTTAGTGAAAATAATTATGTTTTTATTCCTTGTTGTTCCTTAATTATTTAGTATATGTTATTATTTTATTTTACTTATAATTACTATATTTTTATCAATTAATTTTATTGATATCATTTTATTTAAATTAATAAATTATAAAAATGAATATTTTATAAAGAACATTTCCTACAATATAAAAGGTGTTTTATCATATGAATTAGTATCCATTAATTCTTTTATAAAATCATTTGTTTTATTTTCATAATGAAAATTTAAATCAAAATAATATGTATGTATGTTAATTATAATCCAATAATTCCAAACTGGTAACATGTTTATTGGTATTATTCCTAATAATCGTATACTCTTTTATATAGAATATATAATTATTCGGTTACTCCAATTACCCTCAATAAATGAATTCCATTCATAATTATTAAAGGAAACATCCCATTCATATAGTTTTAATTTGGGGGATTAAAACATTATTTCACCGTTTATGGTTTTTTTCCATTTTATGTTTTGTTCAACTAATGGTGATTCTCAAGTGTGAAGAGTATCAATGGTATTTCCCAGTTATAGTAAATATTTTTATTTTAAATTTAGTATTAACTTTTATTTTATGAAATTTTTAGATATTTAATCATATGTGGTATACAGTAATATATGGTATATAATAGTTTTTGGAATGAAATCCATGGTTTCATGCATACTTATAGTAATGTTTCATTATGAGGGAATAAAATTTTGTTAGTTCGATTCATACATTGTATGACATATTTTTAATTTTGGTTCTTTTGAAATAATTAAAAAACATAATTATAAATTATATACATATATATTTAGGATAAAATAATTTTTCGTAAAACATGGGGTGTTTGATTTTCTCACCAATAAATAAATTGTATCCTTTAAATTTTAATTATCATAAACTATTGAAAATATTATGGGGGCCATTCATGAGATAATCTAGTCATGAGATATAATTTATAATGAGATATCTACCTCACTATATTAGCTATGACTAATAAACTCTTCATTTTACTTATAAAATAAATATATCCAATATTGATATTCTCTTTAAAAAGTCATCTAAATACCCTTCATGATTGGGTATTAAAAACCATAAAATGGAACTAATTTTCATAATGAGTTTATAGTCATCCTTCAATAGATAGATGATCATGGGATGAATTTAGACATGAATTTTGACTTCCCTATCCCATAAACAAATGTAAAATATATGTGAAAATAATCAATCCATTCAAAAAATCACATTAAATGTTTTAAAAACAAGAATAATAAGATTTTCCTGAAGAATATTCTTAAAGTATTCGACCAGATGAGAGTTATAGATTTTGAAATTAATTATCGCAATACTAAAATATCCCTTGATAGTTTAATATATAATTTATGGGGTTATTATTAGGTTCTCTTAGAAAACATTTTTGATATGAAGTACTGGGAAGATCTAAAAACAAATAAGATATTTTATGTTATATAGTGTATGATGAGTGAATATTATACAACATTATTTTCAAATCACACTTTATCTATTTGGATTGAATAAAATTTCTATTATTCCATTAATTTAGTATGTTTATGATGTTTATTGTCATCATTAACCCTTGGATCAGTTATTTTTTTGGTGTAATGTTCATAGTCCTTATAATTTAATCATTGATGTGTGGGTATTGTGTTAAGCTAGTAATGATTTAAATTATTTAAATATAGTTAAAATTCTTATTCTTGATAAAATTATCTTTAACTCTTGATTAATTTCACCATTACTTTTAAAAAATCCCCCAAGCTTCATCCCATATCTTAATCTTGTAAGAAGATGAATCTTTATTCTTCTAATGATTTTATCATTTCATTTTCGATGAACTTTTTATTTCCACTTCTTGTCCCAAAAACCATAAGAGTAATAGAAGTATATAATATCCAATTCCACCTTGAGATAACACCTATAAATTTCTTCATCTCTTTAAAATTACATTATATCCATTTTCTTCTAGATACTTGATTATAAGACACTAATAAAATAGTCAACTTTTCATTTAAGGTTAATAATAGAACTAGAAGTTTACCTTTAAAGTCGTAAGATGTTTGATTAATAAGTACCAGTCAATTCTCCATCTTTATTATTCAGTTTAATGCATTTTTGCGATATTTATGTTTGTAAAGATTGGGGAAAATATTAATTGGGAAATTCCTCCTCAAACTCCTCCTATTTAATGGAGTATATCTTTTCCTATAGTCTTATGTTCTTTATCAAAGTTCATCAATGGTCAAGTTCACCATCCAAATGATAACTGGATAAAAAACGCTTTTCATGCATTGTTCACTATATAAAAAATATCCTCTAGAAAATTTTGATCAATTTATATTTAATTAATTGATTTTAAGACCCAATAAAGAAGGTTGGACTTTTCCGCATGATGGAGACTATAGTATGTTTCTACTTCTCTGTGTGTTCTGGTGCTATTTTTGTTTTATTTATCAACATCTGAGAGTGAATTTCCATGAATGTTCTCATTGTATCTCCCATACTGTTTCGTTCGATATTAGGAAAATCATTGCATTTCCCATAACATTCATTTATAACTCAATTACGTATGGTTTTATCCATTTAATTAAACCAGAAGGGTTATTTTGAGTATCAAGAACCGATAATTATAGGACAAAATTATAAGATAAGGAAAATAAATCTTATGATGTCCTAAATTATGACTCTTTTGTTTCAGCTTGTGAAAGTTTAGGTTCATCTCACATCTATAACACCCCAAAATTGAAATAAATAATTACATTTAAATAACTCAATGTTATTGACAGATTTCTCCACACATACTGTTAATCTAAAAAGAAATCATTATATGGTTATACTATTAATACCTAGATATTGAATTAACAAAATTAAATAAGAGTAATTGAATTATGACGTATTTAAAGAAATAAAATTATTTCCAGTTTTCATTGGAATAAAATTCAAATGTTATAGCTTAAATGCCTAACATGATCATATTATGATTAGAAATATATTTTTCTAAATATAGACTTTTTTTGAGATACACTTTTTTAATTAAATAAACTTTTTATTGGTAATAATAAGATATATTTGATATGAATAATTTGTTAACACTAATTGTAACACCCCGACCCTAGATACCCAGAGTCGGTGCATTATTACATAACATTGGCATGATCACAAAGGATCAAGTCTCGAAAGACCGATTAGTTTAGTAGTCTTGGAAACACTAGATATATTCAAAAGTCTTACATTACATCATAAGGTAAAAAAAACTACAACAACATCTTGTCTTCATATCCCCTCATACAATCCTAGCAGGTCAATCATAAATTACTTCTTTATAATCCTGGGAAAAATAAAACATTGAAAGGGGTGAGCTCAAATGCTCAGTAAGGATAACATTATAGGAAAAGATTTCATAGATAAGCATGAACACTTAAGGCATTTTATAACTAAAATGAAAGCCTTTTAAACATGAACATAAGTATAAAATGGAAAAGATAAAATAAATTAATGTCATTTACTTACTCACATGGATATTATACTAGTCGAATGATCACATGCAATATCAATAACCACTTTCATAATGATGGAATGCATAATGCCAGACTATCATAACCACATATCCAAGGCCTCATGCCAAGACTACAAATAAGATTTTGCCAAGGCCTTGTGCCAAGGCACTAGTTTGTCTCATGAGACTTACTGATGCATCTAGGAGATATAGTGGGCTCCACCCGTCACTTACTAATTCCAATGCATTCCTCATATGAACAGGTTTAAACATAAAATAAACATTCATATTAAAACTAGCATACGAAATGTCAATACTTTAACCACAAACCATGAATAGTATAAAAATAGCACATCCACAGTCAAACATAACTCATTCGATACAATATGGAAGATTGTATTGTATCACATTAACCTCAATCAAGAATAATGAAGGATGTTGACATAGATGAAAATAATCATCAAAACTATTTGAGAGAAATATCCCCCTTTTTCTTGAAATCATTTAAAAGTCACACTATTTGTCAAGAAGCCATTTAAAAATAGATTTTTGAATCAAAGTGCTCCATACCACTTTGAAACTTTTAAAAGGAGTTTAAATTTTAAAACATTAATGTCCATATAAATAAATCCTTAAAACCATTTTTTAAAAACATGGACTTTAATGAGAATGATTTAGAAGAATAATCCTTTAAAACATTTAAAAAATGGTATTTTAGTTAGAGTTTCTAACCAAAAGGGAGACACTTGAATACAAATAATTTAGGTAATAAAAACATTTTAATATCAAGAGAATAAAGGAATTCATGATATACTATTTCAAAGTACATTATATACACCACATAAAAGTGATTTGGTGTATAACAACAAAGAAGTCTAAATGGAATGTAAATTGAGATGAAATCTCTCATAAAGGACGTATCCTTAGGTTAAGGATAAATCAATGACATAATTATGTGTGAAAAATATAAATACACTAAATATGATTTGATATTTAGTGTAAAACAATCAAAAGAAATTCACACATATTCTTATAAAAACAACACCAATGAATTGGATGTTTATCTCAACAAATCGAGATTGAGTAAAAATTACTCTTATCAAGTTCATACCAATGACTTGAGAATTAATAAATGGGGTTATTATGTGTATAAAAAGTATATCCACCGAAAGGGGAGTGGAAATTATGATATAATCAAATGAATATTGATTCCACACATAATCTTGGAGTAAAATAATCAATGAAGTATGCGTAAAGCCGAATGAGTGGAAATTGAAATTTCAAATTCCCTTATCGATTTGGTAGCTTACGAAACATACACCCATGAAAGTAGGATAATAAAATGATGATGTAAATATCCATAAATTAAAGTATATTACACAATGAATACAATCATGGGCAGTACACACACCACATGCAACAAATAAGTGGTGAATAATGGAATTCTCAAGGAATTAAAAGTGAGATTAGAAACCCCTTACTTTGTAATGTTTCCTTGGTAGACGGTAGGTTAACCTCATGTATAATGGTGAAATAATTGTTATTGAATTATACAAGAATCATTTACTTTAATATTATATCATATATGATCTTTTAACATTTATTTTTTAATAATATCTTAGAATTATCGTCATTTCGGGTGTTAACGGGTTCATTTTACTTTATATTATTTGTTATGTGATCCATATTCTTTATTAATGGGATGTATATTATTCATATCCATAATGATATCAAGTCCTTAGATAATATTTTTAAATCATAAAATTATAATTATACTTGAATGGATATGATGGAGAATGAATCTCATCGCGTTCGTGGAGACGGTAGTCCGTACGTACGCACGAGCGACAATATCATTCTTTTGATATTAAAATAATATATAATTGGATGGTATATCATATATACATAATAATTATCATGTTATATTTATTATTTACATGAGTTACACATCATTATTATACCCATCCAAATAATAATATATTGAATAACAATTACACCACGACGTGGAGACGGTAAGCCGTGTGTACGCACGTATGGTGACATGTTATTCAAAGGATGGATAGAATACTGAATATGGTAGTACCATATTTATAATAACATCATAGTATATATATGATACTGGATTTATCATTTTATCATGGTAATAACAAAAAAAGAAGAAGTGGAAGAAGAAAGGAACTTGAAAATGGGTGGTGAAAACATTACCTCTTCTTCGGGTTCTTCCTTTTGATTTGATCAAAAGGGCTCCTTAGGTTGGCTTTCTGATCAAACTAAGGCCTATAGGATGTAGTGAGGGAATTTTAGAGAGTATTTGGGTAGGGTTTGTCTGAACCAAAAGGCTTGGAAGTGTGAAGAAATGAGTAGGAGGAGTGACCTTTTATAAGAGGGGTGAGGGGTACCTTTGGAAAAGCAAGAAATAATAATTTATAATAAATTCATATTCGGTTTCTAATGGCCCCAAAATTGATTATTAAAATTTTAAGGTGGGGATAGGTAGAAAAAAATTCAGCCAATAGAATTTAGACAGGTTTGGGTCACTATATTGACCTTATCTTTTAGTTTTAACTCTTAGTTAATTAGTTTGGCATTTACCATGTCACTTTGTATTTTTATATTATATAGTTAATAAACATACTAGATACATCCAAGAGACCCTTAAGTGGTCCCTTAATGATATACCTATCATGATATAACTCTCTTGGCCGAACATTAGATTTTTAGTAATTTAATATCAATTAATAATATAATATTTGTTTTAAAAACTCTTTTATGTCAATTTTGACACTATTCAATAGTTGATTTTTTTGAAACAAATAACAGAATGATTACTTCGAAAAAAGTTAATTAAATCAATAATAATATGTCATATTAACCTAAAAAATTAGTTTAATTCAATAAAAGTCTAAAATTATATTTATTTGGGTATTTATAATATCAATTATTCTAATTTTTTACTATTACGGTAATTACTTCATCACCATTGTGTCATACATAAATTACATTATTTAATGTCTAAAAATTATAAATAAACTATAATTATGTAAGAAATATTTTTATCTTTCTAATTAATATATATAGTCTAAAATCCAACATATATAACCCTATGTAACAATTGTTTTTCTAAAAGATATATGCTTGTGTCATTTTTTTATTTATTTTAACTTAATTAAAATAAAGTGTCATTATCACTTAAAAGTGGATCCATGGGGTCCCAAAATCGACCCAAATATGCCCATGGTCGACCATGTATTAACCAATAGGGTTAAGACACGTTTTAGGGTAATTTAGTATTATTATAATATTATTTTTTAACCCTTTGTTACCGAATTTACCCTTTAACCATGTTAAATAAAATATTTACCGAAGTAATTATCCAAAATGTCTAAAAATAAAAGTTACCTATTTACAAAATTTGAACATCCTGATTCCAAATATGGAATCCAATTTTCCTTCTTCAAAACATAGAAGTGGTAGAAATTAATTTAAAATTAATTCTTGTTGTTAAAACAAAAAGTGTGTTATTAAGAGATAATAACTATCAAAAGATTGGCACTTGTTTATGTCTGGTTTAAATGTGAAATAATGTTCAATGACCCACATTTTATTAAATGGTAAAAATATATTCTAAATATACTTTAAAACCACTCAAATTCATAATTTATCACTATTAATTATTTTTATTAAAAAAGTTGTTTCTAATTAAAATTTAGTAACTTTCACTATTCATCAAAATATGAAAGTTATCCGAAAAGTACCGAAATTTCACCCTAGGCTAATTTTGATATTCCGAATCCAAAACTGAAGTCCATTTTTAGAGGTAGAATTTATAAAATTTCAAAAAGTAGGTATTACTATGCATAACGGCTAGATTGATTGGTTGTGGTGTGTTAAAATCTCAAAGTTGCGTACAATGCACGCCATTGCATTATTCGAAGGGAAACGTACCGTGGAAGCTTGGGGTGTTTCATTCTTCCCTCCTTCAATAAATTGCGTCCTCGAAATTTTTAAAATTTTGCTTGGGAATATAATGGAAAGTCCCACATCGGAAAAAGAGTCAATAAAACTATCACTTTAAAAGAAAGAAAGAGAGGTATAAAGGTCATCCAAGATAACCCATACTCGGATTCCATGTAGGAAAACATGGATATGGTTGATAAACTAAGTGTCAAGTTATAAGGGAGAGGGATAGAAATCATGATCAGGAGAAAGTTAACAATAAGAAAACCATTTGTTGGGACAAACAGCCATTAGTCTCCTACTAGGAAAGTAAACGGACAACATTTTTTTTGTTTTAAGTTACATTACATAAGGAAGAAGAATTCATTTTTGATATTGAATAAGAACATAAAGAAATATACTTAATTTTTAAGTAGAGTTTCATTATTTAATAACTTTTTACCACTAACTTATTTTTTTTAACAATGAGTATTCAAGAAGACTTGGTCATAATAAAAGAGCTCGAATAAACTTATATAGAAATACATGATCCATGTAGGATAAACTATATATTTAACTTTTCTTTAGAGATTAATCAAAACCAAAATGGTTATTATAAGATCTGATGATCCCCCAAATGTATATTCCATTAGAGAAAGAAAAAAAATACTAATCTTAATTTCTAAAATTAAACCAACAATACCCCAAAGTTAAATAAATACCATTCAATAACAAATTTTCCTTAAAATCCTTAAATATAATCCAAACTAATATTGAAACCCAAAACTTATAAGAATCTAGTCTTCCACATTAAATTGTATCTCCAAATGACATCATATACTCTTAAAGTCACATACTTAAAAGTAATTAACCTAATCACATATTCTTTATTAGAGGTTAATCATTTCCATAAATAACCCAAATCACTATAGATCCACAATAAAAACATAGATAAAAATCCACCATTACTCCTATAATGACATCCCATGGTATTCTATTTTCCTTGGACATATAGTGTTCCCAACAAAGTGAACATCTTCCAAAACAACATTTATCACTTAATCACCAAATCATTTTCGTATATTAAGGGTATTCATTTGATAAGACATAAGAACCCAAATCAACATATTATTGATCCATAAAATCATTTAACTAAAAAAAATCACACTAACCAGTGACTTCACATAGTCCAGTGGTAGGCGATAAATCTCAATCTCACTTTGGTTGTGGGTTCGATTCCCACAGCTTTGTCCGACGCGACGGGTTGTCACACGGTCTACGTGTTGTCCTTTTTCAAAAACTATATTTTATAATATTACCAAAATGAGATAAATTCCTAAAAATAACATAATTTAACCTCAAATGTTATATCATACATTTCATTTTCATCGCAAATTATAATAACTTATAATTCTCTCAAACCCCAATGATCATATAAAACCAAATGGTTATTTATACCTATATCCACAAAAGAAGAGACAATTCTTCCTCAAATATAATTCTCACATGGAAAACTGCGGGGTTACAAATATAAGAGAAAATTATTCCAAAGTAAACCCATCAACAAGGAGCGCTAATACTTTTTAAACATTTCTCTGACCATTTATTTCCACATATTTTCTTCTTTGACCAAGATAATATCCTATAGAATAGGACATTTACTCGGGTAATGGACAGGTCCCCTATATTTACAGAAAATGATTGTAAATGGAATCTTGGGACCATTTTTATCTTCTTCCATAGTACTCTTCATTTTTCTTCGAAAATTCTTCACTTTATGTCCTTCCTTCCCACACATAAAGCATTTCGTTGTCCCATTGAGACACTTTCATGGGTGTCTCCTTCCACATTTCCTGCATGATAAAAATTGAGGGTTCTTTTCTCCATGGTCTCCATTGCTAGAGCTCTTATCATTCATCACCTTTCTCTTCCTTGTTGAGTCTGGGAGTTGGTTAATATATATGTTGTTGATCATATTTTTGGAAAACTGATTTGGCATAAAGACGATATCTATTACGCCTATCAACATTCCATTTTTTTTCTCATTTCCACCACCGTTACCACCTTGTACATCATTCTCAAAGTCATTATGACTTCCTTGGAATCCAGCCATTGACTAAAACCAGAAAGCATTGTGTGAGTAACTGTAGTCATAAAATCATTTAGAGATTAACATGTCATCATATTCTCAATTTGAAACATATTAGGATTAACCAAGGTCATTTACCCTCATCTTATATATATGTTTCTTAAATCTGTTTGTAAAGAAAATGTAAATTATCCTAATCATATCACTCGGGAGTGTCGTAACCAAGAGTACAGCAAGGCCCGTTGTCGTGCACCAGTTCCCGTTCGAGTCTAGATCAAAGTGGTGTTTTCGGGTTTTACCCCTAGGTACATCTGTGCCAGAGCCGCCTCTAACTGCTCGTATCTAGACATGGATGTATTTCCCGGAAAACTCACAAAATCTCTACAATACCAAAATTCTAGGAAGTTCTTCTATACTAATCCTCAATGTTCATCTTAGGTCTACGTGCTCTAATCAAAGTTTATCTAAATCTAGCTTCCAAGGTTTGTACTAAACTTCCTCTGATACCAACTGTAACGCCCTAACCCTAGATACCCAGAGTCGGTGCATTATTACATAACATTGGCATGATCACAAATGATCAAGTCTCGAAAGACCGATTAGTTTAGTAGTCTTGGAAACACTAGATATATTCATAAGTCTTACATTACATCATAAGGTAAAAAACTACAACAACATCTTGTCTTCATATCCCCTCATACTATCCCAGCAGGTTATTCATAAATTACTTCTTCATAATCCTGGGAAAAATAAAACATTGAAAGGGGTGAGCTCAGATTCTTAGTAAGGATAACATTATAGCAGAAGCTTTCATAGATAAGCATAAACACTTAAGGCAGTTTATAACTAAAACAAAAGCCTTTTAAACTTGAACTTCAGCATAAAATGGAAATGATAAAATAAATTAATGTCATTTACTTACTCACATGGATATTTTACTAGTCGAATGATCACATGAAATATCAATAACCACTTTCATAATGATGGAATGCGTAATTATAGACTATCATAATCACATAGCCAAGGCCTCGTGCCAAGACTACAAATAAGATTTTGCCAAGGCGTTGTGCCAAGGCACTAGTTTGTCTCATGAGACCTACTGATGCATCGAGGAGATATAGTGGGCTCCACCCGTCACTTACTATGTCCAATGCATTCCTCATATGAACAGGTTTAAACATAACATAAACATTCATATTTAAACTAGCATACTAAATGTCAATACTTTAACCACAAACCATGAATGGTATAAAAATAGCACATCCACAGTCAAACATAACTCATTTGATACAATATGGAAGATTGTATTGTATCACATTAAACTCAATCAAGAATAATGAAGGATGTTGACATAGATGAAAATAATCATCAAAACTATTTGAGAGAAATATCCCCCTTTTTCTTGAAATCATTTAAAAGTCGCACTATTTTTCAAGAATCAATTTAAAAATAGATTTTTGAATCAAAGTGTCACATACCACTTTGAAACTTTTAAAAGGAGTTTAAATTTTAAAACTTTAATGTCCATATAAATAAATCCTTAAAACTATATTTTTAAAACATGTACTTTAATGAGAAATATTTAGAAGAATAAATCTTTAAAACATTTAAAAAATGGTATTTTAGTTATAGTTTCTAACCAAAAGAGAGACACTTGAATACAAATAATTGAGGTAATAAAAAAAATTTAATATCATGAGAATAAAGGAATTCATGATATACTATGTCAAAGTACATTATATACACCACATAAAAGTGATTTGGTGTATAACAACAAAGACGTCTCAATGGAATGTAAATTGAGATGAAATATCTCATAAAGGTCGTATCCTTAGGTTAAGGAGAAATAAATGACAAAATTATGTGCGAAAAATATAAATACACTAAATATGATTGGATATTCAGTGTAAAACAATCAAAGTACATTCACACATATTCTTATAAAAACAACACCAATGAATTGGATGTTTATCTCAACAAATCGAGATTGAGTAAAAATTACTCTTATCAAGTTCATACCAATGACTTGAGAATTTATCAATGGGGTGATTATGTGTATAAAAATTATATCCACAGAAAGGGGAGTGTAAATTATGACATAATCAAATGAATAGTGATTCCACACATAATCTTGGAGTAAAATAATCAATGAAGTATGCGTAAAGCCGAATGAGTGGAAATTGAAATTTCAAATTCCCTTATCGATTTGGTAGATTGAGAAACATACACCCATGAAAGAAGGATAATACAATGATGATGTAAATATCCATAAATTAAAGTATATTACACAATGAATACAATCATGGGCAGTACACACACCACATGCAATAAATAAGTGGTGAATAATGGAATTCTCACGAAATTAAAAGTGAGATAAGAAACCCCTTACTTTGTACTTTTTTCTTGGTCGACGGTAGGTGAACCTCCTGTATAATGGTGAAATAATTGTTATTTAATTAAACAAGAATCATTTACTTTAATATGATATCATATATGATCTTTTAACATTTATTTGTTAATAATATCTTAGAATTATCGTCATTTCGAGTGTTAATGGGTTCATTTTACTTTATATTCTTTGTTATGAGAGCCATATTCGTTATTAATGGGATGTATATTATTCATATCCAGAATTATATCAAGTCCTAAGATACTATTTTTAAATCATCAAATTATAATTATACTTGAATGGATATGATGGAGAATGAATCTCATCGTGTTCGTGGAGAAGGTAGTCCGTACGTACGCACGAGCGACAATATCATTCTTTTGATATTAAAATAATATATAATTGGATGGAATATCATATATACATAATAATTATCATGTTATATTTATTATTTACATGAGTTACACATCATTATTATACCCATCCAAATAATAATATATTGAATAACAATTACACCACGACGTGGAGACGGTAAGCCGTACGTACGCACGTATGGTGACATGTTATTCAAAAGATGGATAGAATAATGAATATGGTTGTACCATATTTATAATAACATCACAGTATATATATGATACTGGAGTTATTATTTTATAATGGTAATAACAAAGAAAGAAGAAGTGGAAGAAGAAAGGAACTTGAAAAGGGGTGGTGAAAACATTACCTCTTCTTCGGGTTCTTCCTTTTGATTTGATCAAAAGGGCCCCTTAGGTTGGCTTTATGATCAAAATAAGGCCTCTAGGTTGTAGTTAGGGAAGTTGATATAGTATTTGGGCAGGTTTTGGCCGATCCAAAAGGCTTTGATGGTGTGAAGAAATGAGAAGGAGGATTTCCCTTTTATAAGAGGGGTGAGAGGTACCTTTGGAAAAGCTAGAAATATTAATTTATAATAAATTAATATTCGGTTTCTAATGGCTCCAAAGTTGATTATTAAAATTTTAAGGTGGGGATAGGTCGAAAACCATTCATCCAATAAAATTTATACAGGTTTGGGTCACTATATCAACCTTATCTTTTAGTTTTAACTCTTAGTTAATTAGTTTGACATTTACCATGTCACTTTGTATTTTTATATTATATAGTTAATAAACTTAATATATACATCCAAGAGACCCCCAAGTGGTCCATTAATGATATACCGATCATGATATAAGTCTCTTGGCCGAACATTATATTTTTAGGAATTTAATATCAATTAATAATATAATATTTGTTTTAAAAACTCTTTTATGTCAATTTTGACACTATTCAATAGTTGATTTTTGTGAAACACATAACAGAATGATTACTTCGAAAAAGGTTAATTAAATCAATCCTAATATGTCATATTAACCTAGAAAATTATTTTAATTCAATAAAAGTCTCATATTATATTTATTTGGGTATTTATAATATCAATTATTCTAATTTTTCACTATTATGGTAATTACTGCATCACCAATGTGTCATAAATAAATTAACTTATTTAATGTCTAAAAATTATAAATAAAATATCATTATGTAGGAAATATTTTTATATTTCTAATTAATATTTATAGTCTAACATCCAACCTATATAACCCTATGTAACAATTTTTTTCTAAAACATATATGCTTGTGTCATTTTTGTATTTATTTTAACTTAATTAAAATAAAGTGTCATTATCACTTACAAGTGGATCCATGGGGTCCCAAAATAGACACAAAGATGACCATGGTCGACCATGTATTAACCAATAGGGTTAAGACACGTTTTAGGGTAATTTAGTATTATTATAATATTATTTTTTAACCCTTGTTTACCGAATTTACCCTTTAACCATGGTAAATAAAATATTTACCGAAGTAATTATCCAAAATGTCTAAAAATAAAAGTTAACTATTTACAAAATTTGAACATCCTGATTCCAAATATGGAATCAATTTTTCCATATTCAAAACACAGAAGTGGCAGAAATTAATTTAAAATTAATTCTCGTTGTTAAAACAAAAAGCGTGTTTTTAAGAGATAATAACTATCAAAAGATTGGCACTTGTTTATGTCTGGTTTAAATGTGAAATTATGTTCAATGACCCAAATTGTATTACATGGTAAAAATATATTCTAAATATACTTTAAAACCACTCAAATTCATAATTTATCACTATTAATTATTTTGATTAAAAAAGTTGTTTTTAATTAAAATTTAGTAATTTTCACTATTCATCAAAATATGAAAGTTATCCGAAAAGTACCAAAATTTCACCCTAGGCTAAATTCGACATTCCGAATCCAAAAATGAAGTCCATTTTTAGAGATATAATTTATAATATTTCAAAAATTAGGTATTACTATTCATAACGGCTAGTTTGATTGGTTGTGGTGTGTTAAAATCTCGAAGTTGCGTACAACGCACGCCATTGCATTATTCGAAGGGAAACGTACCGTGGAAGCTTGGGGTGTTACACTAATTTAGTTTGTAAATAATGAGAAATATAAAACAAGATGGTTAATATTAATAAAATTTTTTTTCCTATAAAAAAATTAATTATATATAAAATTTTATTTAAATGTTAAAAATATAATATATAGAAGTTGAATTTTAAAAAAAAAATTGACATTGTTTTTTGGATTCATCATGATAGTATTTTATTAAAATTAATTATTTAGATTTTTCTAAAATTATTTGTTTTTAGATGAATATGATGATATTTCCACAGATAAAGAGGTTAAAAGAAAATGATTAAAGATCACTTCTAAATTCCACTACTGATGGCATGCAAAAGAATAATAGGTCCCACATTATTTCCTTGAGGGAGAGTGGGTGGATGTAGTATGGAACAAGTTTAGTGACTATATTGGTATCAATGGGAAGGAGTTCACCAGTGATAAATTATTTTTTACTTAGTTCCTTGGTTTAGACAATCCAGTTCAATAATGAAATGTGAGAGCATTTTTTTGTGATGGTGTGACTACAGTGAATCTAGAATAAAAGAAACAAGAGCCACCATGTTGACTCTCATTTCTCGTGACTGGCTATAACGGTGAGGGAAAAAATCTTTCTCGCTAAACTAGACCCTCTTTTTAAATAGTGGGATCTCTCCCAAATGTTTAGTATGCTTATGGATGTAAGATGTTATACTCCTTCCATTCAGGGTCCTCCCTCAAAGTGTATATGGTTTAGGTAGGCACCACTCAATAGTGATTAAAACATCACATTAATGGCTCTTGCAATAATGGTTTAATGTGTGGGGACGAGGTGTTGTATTTGATCCTAAATGCTCAACCATGCTTGTATTAAACAACATTTATAGATGATAGTAATCCATTATTAGTAGTTTAACACCCCAAAATTTTAAAATAAGAACATTTTAATTTTTTGTGTACATGACATGAAACACAGATCATAAAAAACTCACAATATATATTTCATTAAGTTTAATCTTTTCAATAACCTGTAGAACATGCGACCCCTTGTCCAAAAGAACCATAATATATATTACTGTCATAATATAGTTATTAAAACTGAGGGTATGATTATTAATAACTTATTTTGGAAAATTATATCTACTTATTGAAAATAAAATAATAGTCATTTCAAAGAAAGATAAATATTTTCTACAATAATGTATTTTTCAGAATGATGGTTGACTTTCTCTTTGAGCACAAAATTTGAAATTAATTTTTATTGATTTTTAAAAAATTATTTGGTAAAATTAATTTTTTTTAAATAATAATACAAAAATTATCCTAAGGTGAATTTTTTGGATTTATCTGATCCCTTCCATTTGTTCTATGAATAATAGAAAATACTGAATTTTAATTGAAAACTACAATTATTATTACATTACATGTAAAATTAAATTATTTTTTGAATTATTTTTAAAGTAAAATGAGGTAAAATAATATTACTATTAATATAATTTAGGTCATTTTAATCATTTACATATTTAGTTTTATATAAAAATACTATATACTTTTAAGCATTTTATCTTGAATAACATGGTTTCTCATTAGGTCTGTGATGTTATTTTAAAATTATTGTGTCCCACTTTAGTGAATGGAATTTTGACATGTTTTCCACTATAAGAATCAGAATAATTTATATTTTATAATAGGATAATATAAAATTTTTAATATAATGTATAATGAAAAAAATTAATGATTAACTACTTCATTTATGGTTAAAATAGATTTATCAGGGGGTGGTAAATAAAATGATATGGGATAAAATGACATAAATACTTATCTAAAATTTATTTTGTGGACATATTTTCAACCTATAATGTATAAGTATAAATAATAAACCATTATTTACCCTTGTGTCATTATAAAATGTGGGTACACTTTTTTCATTCCAAAAATTACAAGTGTGCCACTCACCTCACTTATAAAAGGCCACCCTCTCCACTCTTCTTTCCACCTTAAAACCCATTTTTTACAAACATACCTCCAAAAATCACATTAAAAATCCCCTCCAATCATCCAAGAAGACTTATTTTGGGAATAATGGAAACCTATGGGGGATTTTGGTGTAAATCTAAGTTGTTACCCAAAGCAGAGGTAACGTTCTTCAATGAGAATTTTTATTTTATATCTTTGTCAAAATCCATAAATTTTCATTAAAACAAGATGATATTGTAAAATAATTTCCTTAATTATATTAATATGTTTATATGTTACATTCATGACCTACAACCACCCCTATTTACTTAAAATAGGTAATGAAATCATCATTCGTGTGTACGGAAGACTATCGCCTCATGAATAAATGTCATTCAATTTTTCCATTACCACATATCATGATTTGGTATGATGATGGATTTAAATTATATGTACGATATTTATAAAATAATTATACTTCTGGACACATTATATCATTTTAACCTTTCTCATTTTCAATTTTGTATGGGATATGATAACTTCGCTCATGTGTATGGTGGACTGTATGCTTGTGAAGTGATCTGATTCATATTTCACTAACGCTTTACATGGAATATAATAATGATAAAATTAATGAATTTTTATAGTGGAAATGAATTAAATTTTTATTAATTAAATATGTATCATTTTTAATATATAATATATCATTTTATTTTTTACACTGAAAAATGATATTATCGTTCGTGTATGTGTGGCCAACCACCTTTACAAAGAGATGTAACTCTTTTTTCATCACCACACCACATGGAAGATATATAAGAACATTTAAATAATTATTATGGTATATATGATATTATTATAACAATAGAAAGGTAAAATATTACTTATATCCTTTCTATAAATATAATTTAAAAATGGAAATTTTTCAAATGCGTATATATAACCTTCTATGTCCATGATCGTAATGTACATCATTTATATAAAAAAAATTCCTAATTTGTATTAAAATTATAAATTATGTAAAAATATATTTATTTTTCATGATTATTATTATAGAGATTATATAGTTATTTATATTCACTAGAATAAAAACATTCGTAACTATGCATGAATTAGAAAACAAGGTAATAGACACGCGAAACAATCAGAATATTGAAATATTATTATCGAATGTGTGATAAGATGTTATAAACGGATAATAAATTATAATATAAATATTAATATGGATATGTTATAAGTTAATAACATTTTTAAAACTACAATTCTAGAAATTGAAGCATAATTAACCAAAAATAAACATGAGGTAATGGAATTCAACTCAATATTCATTAAATTAGGAATATTTGTTTTATTGTGGACTTAATTTATTTTATATGGATTACATACTTCCCCACTATCCTATAATATACTTATTCCATAATGATTCATGGTATTTTATGTTTAATTTAGAATTACTATATCCATGAGCGATTGAATTAAAATTTACCAAGTGGTAAAGAATTTCACAACTCAATTTATTTCCATAAAATTATATTACTTCTTGATCATCTTTGATATTCTAAGATTATGGGAATAATGACTATTGAACCTATTATATTTTACTTACTCTCGTTTTATATGTATTTATAGTAGATATATATTATTATTTCATTAATTAATTCTCAATTGAATATTATGATCTAGGTGAGTGTTTGTTTCACAATCTCATTCTAACTGAGATTGTTTATGCTTGAATTTTCATTGAAGGAAGTTGTTTGATAATTGTCTGATAAAACCATTTTATTTTTATCCTCTAGTTATTCATGAATTTTTCATGCTATATTACCATTTTGATTCTCTTTTGTACAAAAAAAATATGAAGAAATGTTATCTAAAAAAATGAAACCTTATCTATCTATTCAGTTTGAAAACCTTTTTCTTAAAAACACATATATTATAAAATATTTTAAAAACATAATGAGTTTTTCAAAAATATTTATTAAATAAAATTGTACCAATTTTTCCTTTTAATTTTTCAAAATAAATCTTTATGTTGTTATTTTAATAATTCCAACTTTTATTTTAACAAAAATGTAAAACGATTCTTTGATTTAACATGTACGACATAAATATAATTTCATCCATAATGTCCACTAAAATTTTTTAAAACATACTTTATACACTTCTATGGTTATTTTAAATGAAAATTAAATTGAAAATTTATTATGAACATTTATTTTTAAAATTTTATTTTCATAGTAAATGGATAATGTAGAGACCTGAAGCTTGATGTACATGGACATTACATTACTTTTTCGGAATACTTAATACATAACAAAAATAGACAAATAAGGACTGTAATAGTTTAGTGTCTTTGGAAACACGGAATATAAACATCTAATCCTGTTGAAAGATCTTAAAAATATCCCATAATGATCTTCCCCTTTTTTTCCTTACCTAAAACCTTTCTTTATTTCCTGGGGAAAATAAAACATAAAAAGGGTGAGCTCAAATGCTCAGTAAGGTAAAACGCAAAGAAAATAAAACAATCCATAAACATTTGAAAAGCAAAAACTTGAACATGAAATCTAAACATTAAAACCTTAAGAAAAGACATAAATCATGGAAGTACGTAAGGAATATATCATAAAGGAACATAAATCACAATAAAATAACATGGGAATAAAACATGTAATTGTGGAAACCATTCAACACTTGTTATGATTTCCATAATAGCCAAGGCATTGCTTCCAAGACCATCTTAGTAGACAAAACCCCTTTCTGAATCGAGTTCACTCTTCGTTTCATTCCTATAACACTGAACCGGATTAACTTACTTTTCCATCCATGTCTATCTCATGAGATATAAAATCATTACCCAATGCATTGGAGGGAGATATAGGTATCACCCATCACATAATGATACCATTCCTATGTGTTCCACAAAATCATAAACCATACATCATAGCATAACCCATGTAAAACAAATGGGAATCTTAAACATTGTGACGTCATAAAACAATTCATATAAGATAAAGGAAATAATAAAAATAATTCCATCACAACATAATCAAATAAATGTAATAATAGGGATAGAAACAGAACCCTTTATTATCTTAGATGGAAAATAATTTTGATAAAACACTTGAACTCCATTCTTGAAG
Source organism: Viscum album (assembly GCA_963277665.1). NCBI lineage: Eukaryota > Viridiplantae > Streptophyta > Magnoliopsida > Santalales > Viscaceae > Viscum > Viscum album. Next base: position 621,419,326 of record OY728139.1, read on the forward strand.
AAAATATCCTTTCTACTTCAAAAACACTTTTCCTTTCTTAACATGTCATAAAATTCTAAACTAAAAAATGTTTATTAAAAAATAAACTTGAAAACTTGTTAGGGAAGCTTCTTGTAAATAATTTTTTAAAAATCCATTCATGTCGTATAAGTTAAAAAACATTCTTCTCATACTTTTGTTGGAAAAGTCAAAAAGTACCTTGTATGAAAAACAACAAAATATTCCTTTCATATCATTTAATAAAAACTCACCAAAGGGTAAAATTGGATTTAAACAATTTTAGGTGGATGGAAACAATACTACATATTGAGGTAACATGGATGTGGATGATAAAATACACCCCAGTAAACACCAAAGAATAAACAATCTCGGATAAAATGAGATTGTGATATTTTCCCTTACCTTAGGTCTGATATGCTTAGTACGTATCCGAACCTCCTGTATAATGATTTAAATAAAGTCATTGACTCATTAAATAATCATATTCATTGTTATGATATCATATATGTTTCACTTATGACTTTATATTACCCGTTCTTTTGTAAATTCCATGTAAAAGCAGCGTTTTGGGTAAAATCAATTCATTTATCACATATGTTTTGACTTGTCGTTCTTGAAATTATTAATTATATACTGATTTACATAATTCGAGAATGTAAAACATGATTTATATATAATATATATTCATCATATACATATATATTATATATCGATAAAAGGAATGAAATACACTGTTCATGGAGATGGTAGGTCGTACGTACGCATGAATGTTGTTTTCATTTCCTTATTAAATTGAATGAAATTAAATAGATGACATACATATATATACATAAATCAAGTAGCATTAATATTCCATATATTTCATTAATATTCATTATATATAATTTATAATCATTAATGAATGGTTAATCATGGAAAATGAATCTCATCATGTTCGTGGAGACGGTAGTCCATACGTATGCACGAGCGATGGTATCATTACCATGATCGTGGAATTGTATTGGAGTGTATGTATATTATTTCATAATCAATATCACATTAAAATAATCATATATAGTCATTATTTACACAATTATACCCATCCATGTAAGGTGAGGGTGGAAAATAGATTACACCACAGCGTGGAGACGGTATTTCATACGTACGCAAGCGCGGTGACTTCGTTTTCCATAGAATGGATAGATGGTGAAATAGGTTTGTTTCACACTTATAATAACATTTCAATATATGAGTTATACTGATGTTATTACTTCATAATTAAACAACTAAAGAAGAATAAGTAGAAGAAGAAATAAAGTTGAATGAATCGGTAATGGATGTTACCTCTTCTTTCGACACGCCTTTTTGAAACCTCCTCTTAGGGCACTAATATTGGTCTTTGAAGAAGACCAGAACCTCTAGGATGTTTATAGGAAAGTGGAGAAGTGAAATTGGCAGGGGATTCCCAATATTTAAGGCTCAAAGTGGTGTGAGGAGAAGAGGGAGGAGTTTCCCTTTTATAAGGGAGGAGAGGGGCACCTTTGGAAATATAAGAAATATTAGTTTATATTAAATCCCAAACCCACTTAAAAACTTCTAAAATGACTCATATTGAAATATTAGATTATATAGGGTTGTAATCCCATCAAAAAATAAAATTTAGACATGTTAGGAATTTATTTTAAACATTATCAACTTGATTTATTCTTATTTATCGATTTAATTTTATTTGTGGTAATAACATTATAAATATTAAATTATTATAAATAATTACCTATTTGTTTTGAATTATCCATAACTGGATACTTTATAACATTTTCGACCACTTAATATTATAATTTTTAAATATTTTTGTGATTTTTAAACAATTTTATAATATGTTATTTTTATAAAATAACAATAGTGTCAATTTTGACACTATTCATTTATTTGAGTTTAAATAAAAAATCCACAGAAGATATGTTCTAACTAAAAGTTTTAATAGATTAATAACATGTTATTTGTATCTATAAAATTAGTTTAGCACACTGAATAGTTCATATAATATTTATTTTAATACTTTTAAAACCATTTATTTGATATTTATCTTAATAAAATAATTTCAACATCACTATTATGTCACCTTTAATAATAATTATTTAATCCTTAATATTTATAAATAAATTCATATGATGTAGATAATTTTATTATATTTCTGGAGACTATTAATTTTCAAAGTTTAATGATGTTTATCACTAAATTAAAATTAATATACTAATAATATTTAAGAGAGTGACATTTTGTCACTTTCTTTGGTTTTAATAATAATTATTTTATTTCTTGGTCAAAATTCCATGAAATGAATCTAGTCCAACCCTTAGGTGATATGGGTCGACTTTTATTCATCCAATAGGATTTTGGAAAGTGTTAGGGTAATTTTATAATCTTATTTTTACCCTTAATTACCCGATTTATCTTTAACTATGGTAAATAAAATTTACCGTAGTTACTATTCATAATGCACAAAAATAAAAAAGGCTTGTTAACATAATTTGGACCCACTGATTCAAAATATGGAATCCATTTTTCCAAATTCAATACACAAAAGTTGCAGAAAATAAACTAAAATTAATCCTGTTGTCGACAGAAAACGGGGTTTTGATTAAAACATTGCAAAAGATTGAATTGATTTAACCTACGAATTCAAGGTAAAATCAATGATAATGACATACATTATATTAAATGGTAAAAATATATTTTATCTATACTTTAAAACCATTAAATATTATAATTTAACCACATAAATTATTACGATGAAAAAAGTTGTTTTTAATTAAAAATTAGCTTATTTTTACTATTCATCAAAATATGAAAGTTATCAGAAAAATATCAAATATTTATCCAAAGTAATTTTTTATATCATGATTCAAAAGAATAATTTTATTTTGTAAAATTGAACTTATAAACATTTCAAGAACTATATTTAATGTGGGTGCACCATTAAAAGGTGGCAAAACTGCATTTTTTTTAAAATACTTATTTTACCTGAAAATTTTATTTTGTTCACATACCATGTTCTAGAAAATGTGTAAGATGAAATAATAATGTTATTGCATTCAAAATTTAGTTAATACTATTCATCACGTATAGTTCATAATATTATAACCATATATCATTGTGTACTAAAACCTGATATTGCATACAATACACGCTATCGAGGAAAGTCGTGATTGCGTGTAATGCAAGCCAAGTCAGGGTTGCGTGTTATGCAATAATCATTAATTGTTTCATATAACAGAATCCAACCATATTTCATTTATACATTGAATATATATATATATACACTCAATGTTGCATAGAATGACTTTTATAAAATGAACATGAAATTGTGTGTAACACAATCTAAGAATAGTGTTGTGTATACTGAAAGCTAATACGGTGTTGCTTATAACACAAGATAATATTGTTGTAGCATAAAACACATGACATAAAATAAATTAAAAAGAATATTTATCATAAAATATCAGGTTGTTACATTCTTACCCACCTTAAAATTAATTTCGCCCTCGAAATTCGTCGGGGTTATGCATGGTTTTCTACTTGAAAGTTTCTTTTATTGAAACCCACATCGTAAAACGAAATACTAAAACTTAACTTTAAAAACTGACGTATGAAACGTAGTGGTTACCCAAATTAACTAATCATTGGGTTTCCAATAGGAGAACATAGGTGAAAATATGGATATGTAAGAGAAATCTAACCATCATGTTCTGATGGAGAGTGGTAGATAACATGGCTATGAAAAGTCCAACAATCACAAAGCCATAAATTTGTGATGATCTAAGTTACCATCTGATTCATCGGATATAAGAGCACTAGGACAACATTTTTGGTTTTCAATATCATTTCCCTAAAGTTGATGAAAGAAATACTTACATGATTTTGGTACAATCTCACTGTTGTTCGTGATTTGAACAATTTCCACATCATCTCTTAAAGAAATGAAGTTGAATTTGTTATTCCTAAAGTGTTAGCAGATCATGTGATAGAATGATGGGTCATTCCATCTGTTTCAAACAAAAGGTTAGCAAAAGTTATAAGTCCATCTTATGGTGAGATTAATCATATATGGTTCAAAAAATGGACTTAGACTTTATTTATCATACCGCTTAATAAAATAAAACTACTTTCCACTAACTAGGGACTTCCTGTAGGCCAGTGGTAGGTGATAATGGTCAGTCGCACATCGGTTGTGGGTTCGATTCCCATAGCCTTTTCTGATGCAATGGGTTGTCGCCCGTCCTACAGGTTGTCCTTTTTCTAAAACTACTATAACATCCTATCAATAATATTGAAAAAATTTCTATCCTAAAACAATACTAAATTATGTCCAACATAATCCATTCCAATCTTTAGGCTTATCTAAAATACTTTGGTCCAAGATCGTAGTATAAAGAAAATGATTACTTGAAATGTCACATAACAATCACGTGAATTCCATCATTTATCCCCCATATATCATAAGATATATTTTGCTGGTCAAATTACAAACATGTGAATACCTTAATCATGCATTCTCTTGAAAAATGAATACCCATTTAACCTTAGTGAGAACATGAATGTTGTCAAAAGTTAACTCTTTCCACATACCAAAATCCCAAAATTTCTATATACTCAAACCATGATATCACTTTGTCCTTGTTTTAGTCATGATCTCATGATTACTATCATATTATTTTCTCCTTATCCCTTCCATATGTTCATTTCATCTGCTTTCCAAAAATATTTGAATCAGTTTTCATGGTTACCAGTACCATAAAATAATTGAAAACCACAATATACTAATAAAAAAATATTCTAATACACAATAAAAGTACCTCAACAACATTATTCATGAATACCAATACATAAATACATCAATCCATCCTCTTCAATGATTGTCCTGGAATAAGTCCTTCCTTTCTTAAAAAGTAACTTTTTAGGTCAGGGCATTGAGTTGGGTAATGCCCATGTTCTCCACAAATAAGACATTGAACTCCATATGTAACGCCCTGACCCCAGCTACCCAGAGTCGGTGCATTACTTCGTAACATTGGCATGATCACAAAATATCAAGTCTTGAAAGACCGATTAGTTTAGTAGCCTTGGAAACACTAGATACATTAATAAATGTTACATTACATCATAAGGTGCAAAACTACAATAACAAAGTCTCCATAGTCCACACTCATATCCCATTCTGACTATCCCTTCAGGTCATTCATAAAATACTTCTTCACATCCTGAAAAATATTAAAACATTGAAAGGGGTGAGCTCAGATGCTCAGTAAGGATAACAATATTGCGGAAGCTTTCATAAATAAACATAAACATTTAAGGCAATGTATAACTAAAACAAAAGCCTTTTAAACTTGAACATCAACATAATATGGCAAATGTAAAATGATATAATGCCATTTACTTCTTCACGTGGATATTCTACTGGTCGAATAATCACATGAAATATCATTAACCACTTTCATAATGATGGAATGCATAATTCCAGACTATCATAACCACGTAGCCAAGGCCTCTTGCCAAGACCACAAATAAGATTTTGTCAAGGCCTCGTTTCAAGACACTAGTTTGTCTCATGAGACATGCCGATGCATCGAGGAGCTATAGCGGGCTCCACCTGTCACTTATTAAGTCCAATTCATTCCTCATATGAATAGGTTTAAACATATCATAAACCATAACATAATCGTATCACATAAACCATGTATAAAGGAAACATAACATTTCCACATTTCAATCACAATATTTCAATACAACACATTCATATAATAAAAACACTTTCAAAACCATTTTCAAAACCAAAATAAAAGAAAGTTAAAACTTTGTATTTATTTTTCATTAAAAAAAAGTGATGGCTTGTAGAGGAAGCCGAAACTCAAATAATGGTCACGGCGGCGGAAAATTCGTTGTCACCGCATATGTATGGAAAGAAAAACATTCCCTTTTTGTCGTTTAGTAAAACTCTTCGTGTAAAAAAGATTCCTTTCGAATAAACTTAATAGTCAAAGGGGTTTATACACCATATAAAAGAAAGTTGTGTATAAAACCAAATATGCCTCAATGAAAGGAGATTGAGACGAAGTCCTTAAAAAGATCATTTTTAAAATAAAATATATCTATTATGTGTATTCACTATAGGTACACATAAAGAAAGTAAAAATACAAAATAGGACATAATAACATCATGACATAATTTAAAAGTAGGAGATTAACCCAAAGAATGGAAGTTGGGTTAAGAAGTTCCCTTACCTTGCGTCCTGTCCTGACTCGGCCGTTCTTTAACCTCCTGAATAATAAACTAGAGTTAATTTCTATTTAATTAAGAACCTTTTTCATGTTCATTATTCCTTTTATATCCCTTATTACCATGTTATGAACATTATGTAATTATTTAAGTTTATAACGGTCATTTTGTCGATCTTAGGTACTTGAGTCAAAAATAAACTTCTTATAATTACAAGTTGTTCATGTGGTGGTATATCCATTATATCCAGAATTATGTTCATCATGTAGATATCATATATATCATATATATCCAGTATATACATGTATTTATAATATTACATAACATTTATAGGTAAGAAATGAAATTCACCGTTCATGGAGACGGTAAGCCGTACGTACGCATGAACGCTACTTTCATTTCTATTTCGTATTTAATGGAATAAAATCATAATTATATAAAGATATAATATATTTCCAGTATAATATCATATATAATATCATTTACACCATCCTTTATACATCCCACATAAGGCATTAATGATTCACATCACTTTGAGGGGGCGGTAGTCCGCACTTCCTAAAATGAAATTATCGCGTTTACCCATAATGGAAATCATAAGGTATGCTATAAATGAGAAATACAGTATCATAAGTAGAACATAAACATATAATATATCCTATATAAATATAGTGACATCTTAATGGCCACCTTTTAAGGTGTTATATGAGTGTTGAACAATCATCGTTTCGTGAGGTAGAAATTCGCCATCCACAGAAACCGTATGTTCTTTAACCATTAGATGTAGGTGTGTGTAATTGTAGCTAGAATCCTTCTTATAACAACATCATAGTATACTGATGATACTGGTGTTGTTACAAAAGAAATGAATAAACAGAGTTAATGGGGTTGGAGAAGAAAAATAAAACAAAACAACATTAGAGAAGACATTACCTCAAAATCGGGTAACTCTTTTTTATTTGAGCCAAAGGATTCCTGGGGAAGAGTTTTTCCCAAAGTGAGGCTTCTAGGAGTAAGAGGAGGAAGTTGGGAGAGTATTTGGGCAGAGTTTGGCCAAGCCAATTGGTTTGAAAGTGTGAATGAGGTGGTAGAGGTGGGGGCCTTTTATAAGAGGAGAGGAGGGGCACTCTTGGAAAGTAAGGAAATTTTACATTATTATACAATGATTTTCGGATTCTAAAGGTCCCACACTTATATAATTCGTGGATAAGGTGATAATGGTTCTAAATCGACCCATAAAATAGTCTTTTGACATGTGTAAGCCTTGGATTGTACATTATCTTTTCATTTTATTAAAATCGTTAAATAATGAGGTCATCGCTGCATCATAATGATGTCATAAATAATTTAATTTATTTAATGTCTAAAAATTATAAAAAAACTACTATGATGTAGGAAATCGTTTTAGCTTTCCAATGACTATTTATAGTCAAAAATATGACTTTTATAACCCCATTTAAAATTGTTTTAGTAAAACATTTCATGTTTGTGTCATTTTTTACTTTAACATTAAATAAAAGGTATTTATGTCATTTTCTAACTAAAGTGGCTCCATGGGGTCCCCAAGTTGACCCATGGATTTTCTTGGTCGTCCATGGAACATCCAATGAGGGTAGGATATGTGTCAAGCTCATCTCATATTATTAAAACATTATTTTTACCTTAAACTACACTAATTACATCTAATCGCGATTAAGAACTTAAAAGTTACTATTCACCAAAAATTATTTTAATCTCATTGAACCACATTTTACTTCTTAATGACAACCATGTATGTCGGATTTTTGAAATTCAGAACACAGAAGTGGTAATGTTTCATTTTAACGAAAAAACAGTTTTTTAACAACCACTTAGTGGTTTCACTATTCATCAAAAATTGAAGTTTTTCAGAATAAGGCCAAAATTTCATCCTAAGCTATAATTGACATTACGAATTCAAAAAAGATGTCTATTTTACAAAATTACAAACATATAAGTTGCATTAATTAATTTTATAATTAATTCCCGCTGTTACAACAAATAGCGTGTTTTTAAGAAACAATTTATATCAAAAGATTGGCAATTGTTTATGTCCAATTTCAATGTTAAATTAATTCTAATGACCACCATTGGATAAAATGGTAAAAATATATTCTAATTATACTTTAAAACCACTAAATAGTATAATTTACCACAATAAATTATTTTTATTAAAAAAGTTGTTTTAAGTATTTTTTTCACTATTCATAAAAAATTGGAAGTTCTCAGAAAAATACCAAAAATTCAACATAGGATAATTTCGATATTCCGAATCCAAAAATGAAGTCCATTTTGAAATATAAAATTTCTATAATTTTAAAAAGTTGTTATTACTATTCATAACGGTTACTATGATTAGTCGCGGTATTTTAGAACTCGAAGTTGCATACAATGCAAGCTATTGCATTATTGAATGAGAAGCGTATTGTGGAAGATCGGGGTGTTACATTCTCCCCTCCTTCAATAAATTGTGTCCTCGCAATTTGAATTTTTTCTTGGAAAATAAAAGGTTGAAAATAGAAAATACCTTTGGGGAAAACCCACATCGGAAATAAGATTAATAAAATTTAGCCTTAATAAGAGGGAAAGGGAAATGAAAAAGTCACCACCCAATTATGATATCGATTAGGAGAACATTGGTGGAAATTAGAGACATATAATTGGAGGAAAACTTAAATATTTGTTGGGAGTGATTGAGGTCATCAATCACAATCAACTGTCAAATTGAGGGCCTCAAAGCCTTCAATCTATGTTGATTTAAAATATCATCAGTTCAACAAGACATAAGGTATTAGGAAAACACATTTTTTTGTTTTAATATACCTTTAATAAAGTTTAAGAATTAATTTATTCATTGAATAAGAGATAGGTATATATATATATATATTTATGCTTGACAATTAGAGTTTCAACCTTCAACTCATCTTTCACTCAAAAAGATAATATAACTCAAAAATGTTATACTTATCCTAATTGTATAAGGTTCCAAATGTTAACACATACCATTTAGATTAGTAAAATTATTTTGTAATAACCAGGGACTTCCTGTAGGCTAGTGGTAGGAAATAAAGGCCTATCGCACTATGGTTGTGGGTTCGATCCCTGCAACTTTGTGTGACGTGACGGGTTATGCCCCACTCTGCAGGTTGTCCTTTTCCTAAAACTATAGTAGTATAATATTCCAAAGAATAATCTTCATAAATTTTTTAACCTTAAACAATGATATCCAAAGATCAACTTAATCCACTCCAACCTTTATAGTTATCCAAAATACCTATGTCCAGACTTTCTCTAAAAGGTCTCTTAATTCCAAAATCAATTTATCAGATTCCCCAAACAAAGTAAAGTTTCTCTTATTGTCACATACTAAAAATATGATTACCTTCATAATATTAAAACCTTACTAAAACAACAAGTACTGCAGTACAATCCTTATATATATATCACATTATTCTAATAACCAGAATATAATCAATGAGTCCAAAAGCACCAATACATTAATTATTCCGCTTCAACTGTAGTAACAGCATAAGATTGTCCTTGATCCCTTGGCCTTTTCTGAGGTAAGTTTCCCTGACGCTTAGGACATTAATTTGCATAATGCCCCATTTCCCTACAATTGTAGCATTCAACATTGATAGCCTCTTTCTTTCCCTTGCAATCACGTGCCTGGTGATCTTTTTCTCCACATTTATAACAAACTCCCATTTCTTTTAGGCAAGTACCAGGGTGATTCTTCCCACAACTATCACATAATGGAAAATACTTCATTCCCTTTTTCCCTTTATCTGTCTCTTTTTCCATCGTTCTCTTCTTCTCTTGCTTTACTTTGTTGTCATAAGACTTAGAGAATTTCTTTTCTGTCTTGATAGCACATGAGACAATATCTTCGTATGTTGAGAAAGATTGTGATACTAAATCACTACGGAGAAATGGTTTTAACCCATCAAAGAAACGATCAATCTTACCTCTTGGGTTACATATATAATCTGCAGCATACCTCGCCAACCTTGTAAAGTTGGCCTCATACTTTGCGACATTCTCATCCTCCTTTTGTCTCAGACTCAGAAATTGCCTTTCCATATCTGCTCGATGGTCATAAGGAAAGTATTTTTCTAAGAAAATCACTTTGAACTCCCTCCATTCCATATTTGATACGTCATCATCTTCCTTTTTATTTTGAATCAATGACCACCATTGATCGGCATCTCCAGTGAGGCGGTAAACTGCCATGATAACCTTCTCCCTTTCGCTACTTCCCAAGGCGTGGAATATTTTCTCTAAGGAGTTTATCCATTGCTCAGCTACTAACGGATTTATACCCCTATAAAATGTTGGTGGTTATTGCCTCATGAAGCGGTCGAACATTGATCCTCCACGTTGCGGATCAGGGTGATCCATACGAGTAAGGTTATTATTCCTAACCTGAGTGAGTTGTCCCAGTATGTTAATAAGTTGATCAGCACTAGTTCTATCTCCAGATCCACAATAATTATCTTGAGCAGGAGGGAAATCCCTACATGGAGTGCGTGCGTTGATACAGTTTCTATTCCTTCCACTAGGAACCATTTCTAAACAATGGCATAAACTAGATTAGTTTATGAATTAAAATACATAATTCCATATTTGTAAAACACTTTACATAAATTGAACTATTTATGGATATAATCCATAATCATAAAAAGGAATGTTTTCTTTGAGAAAGTATATAATCATAACCCTTCATAGTGGTTTGTAAAGAAAATGAGAATTATCCTAAGCATATCCCCTGGGAGTGTCGTAACCAAGAGTGCAGCAAGGCCCGTTGTCGTGCACCAGTTCCCGTTCGAGTCCAGCACAAAGCGGTGTTTTCGGGTTTTACCCCTAGGTACATCTGTGCCAGATCCACCTCTACCTGGTCGTATCCAGACAGGGATGTATTGCTCGGAAAACTCACAAAATCTCTATAATACCAAGATTCTAGGAAGTTCTTCTATACTAATCCTTAAATTCTATCTTCGGGCTATGTTCTCTAATCAGATTTTATCTAAATCTAGATTCCAAGGTTAGTACTAAACTGCCTCTGATACCAACTATAACTCCCCGACCCTAGCTACCCAGAGTCGGTGCATTACTTCGTAACATTGGCATGATCACAAAAGATCAAGTCTCGAAAGACCGATTAGTTTAGTAGCCTTGGAAACACTAGATACATTCATAAATGTTACATTACATCATAAGGTGCAAAACTACAATAACAAAGTCTCCATAGTCCACAATCATATCTCCTTCTGACTATCCCTGCAGGTCATTCATAAAATACTTCTTCACATCCTGGAAAATATTAAAACATTAAAAGGGGTGAGCTCAGATGCTCAGTAAGGATAACAATATTGCAGAAGCTTTCATAAATAAACATAAACATTTAAGGCAATGTATAACTAAAACAAAAGCCTTTTAAACTTGAACATAAACATAATATGGAAAAGGTAAAATGAGATAATACCATTTACTTCTTCACATGGATATTCTACTGGTCGAATAATCACATGAAATATCATTAACCACTTTCATAATGATGGAATGCATAATGCCAGACTATCATAACCACGTAGCCAAGGCCTCGTGCCAAGACCACAAATAAGATTTTGTCAAGGCCTCATGCCCAGACACTAGTTTGTCTCATGAGACCTGCCGATGCATCGAGGAGCTATAGCGGGCTCCACCCGTCACTTATTAAGTCCAATGCATTCCTCATATAAATATGTTTAAACATATCATAAACCATAACATAATCATATCACATAAACCATGCATAAAGTAAACATAACATTTCCACATTTCAATCACAAGATTTAAATACAACACATTGATATAATAAAAACACTTTCAAAACCATTTTCAAAACCAAAATAAAAGAAAGTTAAAACTTTGTATTTATTTTTTATTAAAAAAAGTGATGGCTTGTAGAGGATGCCCAAACTCAAATAATGGTCACAGCGGCAGAGAAGTTGTTGTCACCGCATATGTACGGAAAGAAAAACATTCCCTTTTTTTTGTTTAGTAAAACTCTTCGTATAAAATGATTCCTTTTGAATAAACTTAAAAGTCAAAGGGGTTTATACACCGTATAAAAGAAAGTTGTGTATAAAACCAAATATGCGTCAATGAAAGCAGATTGAGACGAAGTCCTTAAAAAGATCATTTTTAAAATAAAATAGATCTATTATGTGTATTCACTATAGGTACACATAAATAAAGTAAAAATACAAAATAGGACATAATAACATCATGACATAATTTGAAAGTAGGAGATTAACCCAAAGAATGGAAGTTGGGTTAAGAAGTTCCCTTACCTTGTGTCCTGTCCTGAATCGACCGTTCTTTAACCTCCTGAATAATAAACTAGAGTTAATTTCTATTTAATTAAGAACCTTTTTCATGTTCATTATTCCTTTTATATCCCTTATTACCATGTTATGAACATTATGTAATTATTTAAGTTTATAACGGTCATTTTGTCGATCTTAGGTACTTGAGTCAAAAATAAAATTCTTATAATTACAAGTTGTTCATGTGGTGGTATATCCATTATATCCAGAATTATTTTCATGATTTAGATATCATATATATCATATATATCCAGTATATACATGTATTTATAATATTACATAACATTTAGAGGTAAGAAATGAAATTCACCGTTCATGGAGACGGTAAGCCGTACGTACGCATGAACGCTACTTTCATTTATATTTTGTATTTAATGGAATGAAATAATAATTATATAAAGGTATAATATAGTTCCAGTATAATATCATATATAATATCATTTACTCCATCCTTTATACATCCCACATATGGCATTAACGATTCACATCACTTTGAGGGGGCGGTAGTCCGCACTTCCTAAAATGAAATTATCGCGCTTACCCATAATGGAAATCAAAAGGTATGCCATAAATGAAAAATACAGAAGCATAAGTAAAACATAAACATATTATATATACTATATAAATATAGTGACATCTTAATGGCCACCTTTGAAGGTGTTATATGAGTGTTGAACAATCATCGTTTCGTGACGCAGAAATTCGCCATCCACAGAAACCGTATGTTCTTTAACCATTAGATGTAGGTGTGTGTAAGTGTAGCTCGAATCCTTCTTATAAAAACATCCTAGTATATTGAGTATACTTGTTTTATTACAAAATAAATTATTAAAAAGAGTTTAGGGGTTTGGAGAAGAAAAATAAAACAAAACAACATTAGAGAAGACATTACCTCAAAATCGGGTAACCCTTTTTGATTTGAGCCAAAGGCTTCCTTGGGAAGAGTTCTGCCCAAAGTGAGGCTTCTAGGAGTAAGAGGGGGAATTTAGGAGATTATTTGTGCAGAGGTCGGCTGATCCAAATGGTTTGAAAGTGTGAATGAGGTGGTAGAGGTGGGGGCCTTTTATAAGAGGAGAGGAGGGGCACTCTTGGAAAGTAAGGAAAGTTTACATTATTATACAATGCTTTTCGGATTCTAAATGTCCCACACTTATATAATTCGTGGATAAGGTGATAGGGGTTTGAAATATACCCATCCAATTGTCTTTGGACAAGTTTAAGCCTTGTATTGTACATTATCTTTTCATTTTATTAAAATCGTTAAATAATGAGGTCATCGCTGCATCATAATGATGTCATAAATAATTTAATTTATTTAATGTCTAAAAATTATAAAAAAAATTCTATGATGTAGGAAATCTTATAAGATTTCCAATGACTATTTATAGTCAAAAATATGACTTGTATAACCCCATGTAAAATTGTTTTAGTAAAACATTTCATGTTTGTGTCATTTTTTACTTTAACATTAAATAAAAGGTATTTATGTCATTTTCTAACTAAAGTGGCTCCATGGGGTCCCCAAGTTGACCCATGGATTTTCTTCGTCGGACATGGCACATCCAATGAGGGTAGGACATGTTTCAAACTCGTCTCATATTATTAAAACATTATTTTTACCTTAAACTACACTAATTACCTCTAATCGCGATTAAGAACTTAAAAGTTACTATTCACCAAAAATTTATTTTAATCTCATTGAACCACATTTTATTTCTTAATGACAACCATGTATGTCGGATTTTTGAAATTCAGAACACAGAAGTGGTAATGTTTCATTTTAACGAAAAATCAGTTTTTTAACAACCACTTAGTGGTTTCACTATTCATCAAAAATTGAAGTTTTTCAGAATAAGGCCCAAATTTCATCCTAAGCTATAATTGATATTCCAAATTCAAAAATGATGTCTATTTTACAAAATTCCAAACATATAAGTTTCATTAATTAATTTTATAATTAATTCCCGCTGTTACAACAAATAGCGTGTTTTTAGGAAATAATTTATATCAAAATATTGGCAATTGTTTATGTCCAATTTCAATGTTAAATTAATTCTAATGACCACCATTGGATAAAATGGTAAAAATATATTCTAATTATTCTTTAAAACCACTAAATAGTATAATTTACGACAATAAATTATTTTGATTAAAAAATTTATTTTAAGTATTTTTTTCACTATTCATAAAAAATTGGAAGTTCTCAGAAAAATACCAAAAATTCAACATAGGCTAATTTCGATATTCCGAATCCAAAAATGATGTCCATTTTAAAATATAAAATTTCTATAATTCTAAAAAGTGGTTATTACTATTCATAACGGCTACTATGATTAGTCGCGGTGTTTTAGAACTCGAAGTTGCGTACAATGCAAGTTATTGCATTATTGAATGAGAAGCGTATTGTGGAAGCTCGGGGTGTTACACCATAACAGTCTGTCACTCTATGACCCTTTTCTTCACATAGATAACATCTGTCCCTCCATTTGAGGTATTCCTCAAGGTTCGTCTTCCCTTCTTCAAAAATCTCAATCTTCTTTTCTTTATGCTCCTAAACATGCGAACATGCATAAAAGTCTATCTTCCTCCTATTTGATGAATTAGGTATACCACTAAATTTCACGTTATTAATCATATATCGTGATGACTGATTCGGCATAATCACAATATCTTTCTCTCTAGGCATTACGCAATTTTGTTGCTCGTAGTCACCAATTTTTCCATTGGATTCAATGTTAACCGAATTCCTTCTAGTTCCCTCCATTTATTAAAACACAAAAAGAATTCTGTGAGAGGCAAAAATCATACAAGGAAAATAACATAATCAAGGGGGAGTACCTTCGACATCTAACATCTTAGTTTTAATTCTAAGATTGTTAGCGCAATTATAGGACTATTACCTATACGCATTCTTAACATTAGGGACATCCCTAAACATAACTTAGAAATATCTCTTGGGATCTCACTAACGTTTTCGCATCCTAGTTTCCAAAGGTTGACTAAACCTTTCCTCTGATACCAATTATAGAGACCCGTAGCTTGACTTACATGGAAATTACATTACTTTTGTGGAATACTTAATACATAACAAAAACAGACACATAAGGACCATAATAGTTTAGTTTCTTTAGAAAATCGGAATATAAACATCTAATCCTATTGAATGATCTTATACATCTCCCATAATGATCTTCCCCTTTTTGTTTCCTTACCTAAACCCTTTCTTTATTTCCTGGGGAAAATAAAACATAAAAAGGGTGAGCTCAAATGCTCAGTAGGGGAAAACGCAGAGAACATAAAACAATCCATAAACATTTGAAAAGAAAAAACTTGAACATGAAATATAAACATTAAAACCTTGAGAAAAGACATAAATCTTGGAAGTACGTAAGGCATATATCATAAGGGAACATAAATCACGATAAAATAACATGGGAATAAAACATGTAATTGTGGCAACCATTCAGCACTTGTTATTATTTCCATAATAGCCAAGGCATTGCTGCCAAGACCATCTTAGTGGACAAAGTCCCTTTCTAAATCGAGTTCACTCCTCGTTTCAGTCCTGTAACACTGAACCGGATTAACTTACCATTCCAACCATGTCTATCTAATGAGATATAAAATCATTACCCAATGCATTGGAGGGAGATATAGGTCTTACCCATCTCATAATGATACCATTCTTATGTGTGCCACAAAATCATAAACCATACATCATAGCATAACTCATGTGATAAAAATGGGAAACTTAAACATCGTGACATCATAAAACAATTCATATAAGATAAAGGAATTAATAAAAATAATTCCATCACAACATAATCAAATCAATGTAATAATAGGTATAGAAATTGAACCCTTTATTATCTTAGATGGAAAATAATTTTGATAAAACACTTGAACTCCATTCTTGAGGAAAATATCCTTTCTACTTCAAAAACACTTTTCCTTTCTTAACATGTCATACAATTCTAAACTAAAAGAAGTTGATTAAAAAATAAACTCGAAAACTTGTAAGGGAAGATTCTTGGAAATAATTTTTTAAAAATCCATTCATGTCGTATAAGTTAAAAAAACATTATTCTCGTACTTTTTTCGGAAAAGTCAAAAAGTACCTTGTACGAAAAATGACAAAAGATTCCTTTCATATCTTTTACTAAAAACTCACCGAAGGGTAAAATTGGATTTAAACAATTTTAGGTGGATGGAAACAATATTAAATATTGAGGGAACATGGATGTGGATGATAAAATACACCCTAGAAAATAACAAAGTATAAACAATCTCGGATAAAAATGAGATTGTGATATTTTCCCTTACATTAGGCCCGATATGCTTCATACGTATCCGAACCTCCTGTATAATGATTTAAATAATGTAATTTACTAATTAAATTATAATATTCATTGTTATGATATCATATATGTTTCACATATGACATTATATTACCCGTTCTTTAGTAAATTCCATGTAAAAGTAGTGTTTTGGGTAAAATCATTTCATTTATCGCATATGTTTCGACTTGTCGTTCTTGAAATTATTACTTATATACTGATTTAAATAATTCCAGAATGTAAAACATGATTTATATATAATATATATTCATCATATACATATATATATATATTATATATCGATAAAAGTAATGAAATACACCATTCATGGAGACGGTAGGTCGTATGTACGCATGAACGTTGTTTTCGTTTCCTTATTAAATTGAATGAAATTAAATAGATGACATACATATATATATACATAAATCCAGTAGAATTATTATGCCATATATTTCATTATTATTCATTATATATACTTTATAATCATTAATGAATGGTTAATCATGGAAAATGAATCTCATCGCGTTTGTGGAGACGGTAGTCCGTACGTACGCACGAGCGATGATATCATTCCCATGATCTTGGAATTGTATTTGAGTGTATGTATATTATTTCAGAATCAATATCACCTTAAAATAATCATATATATTCATTATTTACACCATTATACCCATCCATGTAAGGTAATGGTGGAAAATAGATTACACCACGGCGTGGAGACGGTATTCCGTACGTACGCACGCGCGGTGATTTCATTTTCCGTAGGATGGATAGATGGTGAAATAGGGTTGTTTCAGACGTATAACAACATATAAATATATGAGTGATACTGATGTTATTACTTCATAATGAAACAACTAAAGAAGAAGAAGTATAAGAAGAAATAAAGTTGAAAGAATCGGTAACGGACATTACCTCTTCTTTCGACATGCCTTTTTGAAACCTCCTCTTAGGGCACTAAGATTTTTTTTTAAAGAAGAAAAGAACCTCTAGGATGTTTCTAGGGAAGTGGATAAGTGAAATGGGCAGGGTTTGGCCGACCTTGAAGGCTCAAAGTGGTGTGAGGAGGAGAGGGAGGAGGTGCCCTTTTATAAGGGAGGAGAGGGGCACCTTTGGAAATATAAGAAATATTAGTTTATATTAAATTCCAACCCCACTTAAAAACATCCAAAATGACTCATATCCAATTATTAGATGAGATAGGGTTGTAATAGCATCAAAAAATAAAATTTAGACATGTTAGGAATTTATTTTAAACATTATCCACTTGATTTATCCTAATTTATCGATTTAATTTTATTTGTGGTAATAACATTATAAATTTTAAATTATTATAAATAATTACTTATTTGTTGTGAATTATCTATAATTGGATACTTAATAACATTTTAGACCATTTAAATATATATTTTTTAAATATTTTTTTGATTTTTAAACAATTTTATAATATGTTATTTTTATAAAATAACAATAGTGTCAATTTTGACACTATTCATTTATTTGAATTTAAATAAAAAATCTAGGGAAGAGATTTTCTAAATAAAAGGTTTAATATATTAATAACATGTTATATGTATCTAGAAAATTAGTGGATCACACTAAATAGTTCATATAATATTTATTTTAATATTTTTAAAACCATTTATTTGATATTTCTCTTAATAAAATAATTTCAACATCACTATTATGTCACCTTTAATGATAATTATTTAATCCCAAAAATTTATAAATATATTCATATGATATAGATAATTTTATTATATTTCTAAAGACTATTCATGTTCGAAGTTTAATGATGTTTATCACTAAATTAAAATTAATATACTAATAATATTTAAGAGAGTGAAATGTTGTCAGTTTCTTCGGTTTTAATAATAATTATATTATTTCTTGGTCAAAATTCCCTAAAATGAATTTAGTCCGACCCTTATGTGATATGAGTCGACTTATATTCATCTAATAGGATTTTTTAAAGTTTTATGGTAATTTTATAATCTTATTTTTACCCTTAATTACCCGATTTACCTTTAACTATGGAAAATAAAATTTACCCGAGTTACTATTCATAATGCCCAAAAATAAAAAGTAGCTTATTAACATAATTTGGACCCAATGATTCCAAATATGGAATCCATTTTTCCAAATTCAATACAGAAATATTGCAGAAATTAAATTAAAATTAATCTCGTTGTCGAAAGAAAACGGGTTTTTGTTTAAAATATTGCAAAAGATTAAATTGATTTAACCTACGAATTCAGTGTAAAATCAATGATAATGACATAAATTATATTAAATGGTAAAAATATATTCTATTTATACTTTAAAACCATTAAATATTATAATTTAGCCATATAAATTATTATGATGAAAAAAGTTGTTTTTAATTAAAAATTCGCGTATTTTTACTATTCATCAAAATATGAAAGTTATCAGAAAAATATCAAACATTTATCAAAAGTAAATTTTTATATCTTGATTCAAAAGAAGAATTTTATTTTGTCAAATTGAACTTATAAACAGGTCAAAAACTAGATTTAATGTGGGTGCGCCATTAAAAGGCGGCAAAACTGCATTTTTTTAAAAATACTTATTTTACCAGAAATATTTATTTTGTTCACATACCATGTTATAGAAAATGTGTAAGATAAAATAATAATGTTATAGAATTCAAAATTTAGTTAATAATATTCATAACGGCTAGTTCAAAATATTATAACCATATATCATTGTTTAATGAAACCTGATATTGCGTATAATACACGCTATCGAGGAAAGTCGTGATTGCATGTAATGCAAGCCAAGACAGGGTTGCGTGTTATACAATAATCCTTCGTTGTTTAATATAACAGAATCCAACCATATTTAATTTATGCATTGAATATATATATATATATACACTCAATGTTTCATAGAATGACTTTTATAAAATGAACTTGAAATTGTGTGTAACACAATCTAAGAATAATGTTGCGTATACTGCAAGCTAACACGGTGTTGTGTATAACACAAGATAATATTGTTGTAGCATAAAACACATGACCTCAAATAAATTAAAAAGAATAATTATCATAAAATATCAGGTTGTTACAGATATTTTCTCCAAGAATGTTTTAATGTTATTTTTATGGTATCTTTATTCATCAATGAAAAAACACATTATTATTACTTCAGTCGGTATATAATGTATATATACCAACCTTATTCTTTCTATGGATGGTTTTTGATCATTTTACAATGGAAATTATTGATATTCACTTCCTTGATTCATTTTTAGTCATTAAATTCCATTTTAATTATTCACCTTCCTATGGAAATTATATTTCCATTAAATATCCATATTTTGTTCCATGGTTATATTTATTTCTTAAACCATATATTAATTTTACATACTTTTTTTAAAATTGTAAGTTATTTTTTTTATCTGGGGAAATTCAAAAAAATCTACATTCCTTAACAATTACTGATATTAGATTATCAGGCACATTATTCCTGAATTAAATCAACTAATCAACATATGGGGAATACTTTTGACATGAAAACATGGGTGGAGCCTAGTTACAGATATCCCCTCAATGAATCAAAAATTATCATTAGATAAATATGTTTTCTATACTTAGTTAAATGGTATTCCACCCACCAATTTTCATCAATCATGAGAATTGATCTTGGCAGTATATGTATTTTGTGCCTAATGCCTGAAATCCAATAATTAATCATTTTATTTATTAACAATTTATTTAATTTTTTACACTATATTTACTCAAGTATATTATCTCTCAATGCATTTCATTCTCAATTTTTTGACTAAATGGAACGATTTTTTAGTTATTTATGATTCCATATTGATATTTGCTTATCCAGTCAGGATAAACAAGTTGTTGATTGAATTGAATGAGTTCATAGTTGTTTACCTTACCATATTGATTATCCCTGATCTTATCATGTTATTAGAGTTATTTAAATGGAATGTGTGTTTAATAATTTACCTTTACATATTTATTATACTTTATTAATTCATGATTCCCTCCATTGTAATTAACCCATATTGAGAATTTAATCTCACCCCTATATTTGTTTCCTTTACCTATGATTTCATGATGTGTACTATGATTGATGTGAAAGGATATGCTAAAGGGAATAATGTTATTATAAAAATATATATTTATTGTAATTTGGTTTTTAAAATTTAAAATGGGAATCATATCTGTATTTACATTACCAAGACTAATAAACTACTTAGCCCTTTAGGATGTTATTGCTTGTTTATTATTAAAATGTAATAATCCAGATATCTAATTTAGGATACTCGTGTTGGGGTCTCTATAGTTGGTATCAGAACAAGTTTAATAGAAACCCTAGAAACTTGATTTAGTGAAACATTGATTAAGGATCATATGCCTATGATAAACATTGAGGATAAGTATATAACAACATATTAATGTTTTTTTGGTTAGATATTATTTTATTCATTAAAAACATACCTATCTAGATATTAAAATCATATTTGGTCTTGGAACATATTTAGCTAATTGTAATAACATTGGTTAAACCTATATTGTATTAGATAAAAATAAAGGTGTGTTAAAGAGATGGAAAATTTTGTTCTAATTGAAAATAAGGGTATGAAGACAAGAATTTCCATGGAAATATTAATATAATAATGAAAGGTAATAAATTTCAACATAGGGATCCATTTATAGTTCATTGTCATAAATGTGGAGAACCTAAGAATTATCCACGTCAAAATCTTCTACTAAAGATAAACCAAAATACAAAGGAGGTACCTATGTTGAAATAAATTGATTAATGTATTTATGTATTGGGATTCATGAATTAAAATGTATAATTATTTTTACCAATCGTATTTTTTTATAATAATCATATAATATATGAATATTTTTGGTAAATTTTAGAATAATATATGTACTTATTAACTTAGGAGTTGTGGATACCATTATGCGTTAATGAGTTTGAGATTGATCATAATCTTAAAGTCTTAAACATGACTTTTTGGGTTTTATGAGGGGATTCTACTTATAATTATGATATTTTGAGAGAAATTTATTGGAAACTTATGTTTTTTAGTGGATTTCATGTTGAGGAATAATGACTTTACATTTTACACATATATGTTTAATTTCATTTATAACCTTTATGGTTAGTATGATCATCAATTACATTATAATAATAGTCAAATAAGTTTATTATACTTAGTAAAAAAAGGGATGCATTATACAACATAGTAAAAAGGTTATTGAGGGACTCATTTTATTTCAAGGATGTCAATCATATTTTTTTTGGAATGTAATAGGGATTGTGTTAATTTTGTTTTAGAAAATGGATAAACCACTTTTCTAGGTGAAAACCCATCAATTTAGGAATGGTTGTAGGGATTGAAGCCATGAACGATGGATGATAATGTTTTAGTTCCTACCAGTATCCTATATGATTCCCTTGTTAATATTTCATTATATAAGTTTAATTTTTTTGACACATAAATGTTGATGATGAACCAATGGTGTTATATTTAAGGTTTAGTGATTAATTTATCATATTGGATAACTTTTTAAAACCATATTAGTTTTGGATAATATATTTAGTGATATAAAGAAAGACTTTCTACTCTTTTATAGATCTTACAATCCATTAAAATTTAATTTCAGTTTTTTATGTATAAAATATTAATTTTTTGGATATTAATTTAATAGAGTAATGGTTGAATTGGAAATTGATAAAAGAAAAAACAAAGGACAATATTGGCCTTTTGAAATAGAATTTTATAAAGTAAGTATATATATTTATATTCATATATGGTATAATAATTCCTCAACTTTAGGAAACGGATGTTGAAAAAACTGTTATCATATTACATTCATATCCAATGAATCAGATGGTATTTTTAATAATCATATATTTGTAGGTTTTATTCCTTTAACATTCCATTTATCATTCACTTTCATGTGATGAATGAAATCAATAACTCTCTATAGTTATTTATGATTTTCATCCATTTTCATATCTTTAATTTTCAAAAAAATTCTCATAATTAGAATCCTTTTTATTTATTATTATATTTGAACTATCAAATTACATTTTCCCCTAATTAATAGGATATATTATTAACCCTTTTATGATGTGGTTTTATCAACAATTGTATTTCCAAATGTCAAAACCATGATTACTGAGATCAAGTTTAAATTGAAGGGATAAAATTTATTTAATGTGGGAATAATTTGAAGAAAAAAAATCAAAAATAAGAACATTTTTTTATATCATATAATTCATTCAGCAACAAGCTTAAACAGCATATGAAATATATTGATTTTAAATTTAATCTATTTGATAGCTTATATAACATGAAACCTCTAGTCCAATGGAAATGTTACATACTATACCATTATAAAAAAGTTTTTAAATTATATATTATTGATAATAATTGATAAATTATGAAAGTAATGGTTACCTATTTATTATAAATAAAACAATAATCTTTTAAAATAAAAATAAACATTTTATGAAAAAGTTTTTTTTTTGGGAAGAAGGATTTGTAACACTTTGTGCACATAATTTTTAATTAATATTTTAAAACATTTAGAAAAATTATTTTATAGAATACAATTAATTTTATAAATAATAAAATCAAAATTATCTTATAGTGATATTTTTCTATTTTAATGAAATGTCTTCATATTTTCAATGAATTGTGAAAAATACTGAATTTTAATTGATAACAAATTTTAATATCAAATTATTTTGAAAGTCATAAAATATTTGGAATTAGTTTTAATGTAAAATAAGAAAAATTATATATATATTAATTCAATTTTTTACATTGGAATCATTTTTATTTTGAACTATGATTTAAAAACATTGTAAACTTTTGAACATTTTTTCTTTGAAAACTAGTTTCTCATCAAGTCTATATGATTAATTTTAAATTAGAATTTTCCACTTATGCTAAATAAATAAATAAAAATGGAATTTATATTTTTAATTATAATAACTTATATTTTCAAATAAGGTAATTTTAATTTTTGACCAAAATGAATAGTGAAAATAGAAAAAATTAATTATCACAAATAAAGTAGTAATGGATTTACCGGGGGATAAACTAAAATGATAATGATTAAAATGACCCAAAAAACATATATAAAATATATTTTATAGATATATTAGGACCATATGTTTTTTAAGGATCCTTAATAATTTATTTTTTCTTTTTTGGCATGTGAAACAAATGTGTAAAAATTTTTATTTCCAAATATTACAAGTGATCTCCAAACCCCACTTATAAAAGGTCACCCGCTCTACTATATTATCCAAACATAAAAAACTTTTGGATCATCCCAAAACTTCCCAAATTACTTCAAAACACATATAATCCCATCCTAGAATCCATGTGTTGGGAGGAAATCCAATCTAGAAAGTTTTTTGGTGAAAACCTATGGAGGTTACCTGAAGAAGAAGGGACATACATCAATGATGGTTTTTATTTTATTTCATCCTCCAAATCCCTCAATTATTTTTTAAACTTTATAATATAATAACCAAATAATATTAAATAAACTATGATATTATTTTTGGAAGGTAATAACCTACAACCATCCCCACTTCCATCAAATGGGTTATGAAATCATCATTCGTGTGTACGGCTGACTACCTTCTCCCAAACCAATTCCATTAATTTTCCTATTAAAATATATCATAGTTGGGTATCATAATGTATATAATTTTATATATGATATTTATAAAACAAATGTTTTTATATTTTAATTGTATCATATATACCATTTTATCTTTCCATTATGTAAGGGATACGATAACGTCACTCCTGTGAAAGGTGGGCGACTGCATCATGAAACAATGAAACTCAAATTTCACTAACAATTTATAAGGAATATAATAAAGATAAAGTTAACGATTATATGTGATACATTAAATAATTATTATATTAATGAAAAAAATTCATTATTTAATGATAATAAGTAAATTTATTTTGTACATTGAAAAATGATAACATCATTCATCTACTATTGGACTACTGCCTTCACGAAGTAATCTAACTCTTTCTTAATCACCACAAAACATGGAAGATATATAAGTATATTTAAAGACATAATAAGGTATATATTCCTATTAATCCATAACATTTAGATATAGAAAAAAATTATATTGTTCATGGAGACAGTAGGTCGTAAGTACACATGAACATTGTTTATATATTCATAACAAACAATTCAAAAGAAAGTTAAATAATATACCATGTTTATAGAATAATTTAAATTTAATATAGAACACATATATTTACTAAATATATTCTTATTATAATCCATGTTAAAATAAAGTGAAAAGGATATCACATTGCTTCGTTGAGGCTGTAGTCCACACGTACACACGAGTAACATTATCATTTACTAATTGATTGGAATGTAATAAAGTAGATATGATATTGTTGTTAAAAAGTTTAGTTATTTCATAATAAACATATTAATATGTTAAATCCTTCATCATATACTGCTATGAGAGGTATTTATAGAAAAAGAATTATATCAGTTTGTGAGACGGATGTTCGTTGTACACGTGACTGACAGGGTCATTTCCCATTTTATAGAAGAGGATATGTATATATGTTATTAAAGTAACCAAATAACATATTAGTGTTTGGTAAATATTTATTTCACTATATAATCATAGTGTACAAGTATTTTAATGACGTCTAAGTAGAAACAAAACAATAACACATGGTTAAGAGTTATACCTCTTCTTCTGACAACCTCATTAGGTTTATACCTATAGCCTTTTAAATAGTGTTTCTAAATAATGAAGGTATAAAGGATATGGGTTTGAAATAATATAATGGTTTTGATTAGGTATTATATGAAACAAATTTATCTTTTAGTATGGATAAGAGATAATAGGAGATATTCTTTAAAAATTAGGGAAAATAACCTACTATGAAAAAAATTTGAAATTTTCTGACAGAATCCAAAATAATGATGTCATCCCTAAGAAAATTTATAGCAAATGAAAATATATTATATTTTTAAATACTATAAGGTGAAATATGTAAAAAAATAGAACTTAGAAAATATTTATGGGAATATTTACCCTTATCTATTTTTAACCGCAGATAAACTTGTTTTAACATTAACTTGGGTAGTTGATTTTTTACTATTTTTACTACTCATTTTGAAAAAAAATTTAAGTTTACCTTATTTTATAATAAAAATTATTATGATTCCAAATATTTAATCAATTTTTAAAAATTAAAGTTATATAGGTTGTAGGGACTAATTTAAAATCAAACCTGTAGGCACGACGAAAAAGTGGGTTTCAGAAGAAAACGTTTTCTTCTGTTTAAAATGGTTTTATTTAAACGAAAGACATGAAATAATCTAAAAAACTAAATTGGATTAAAAATAATATAATTAAACTAAATTTTCATTTAAAATAATCTAAAAATATAATTACATTTTTTAAATAGATTAAATGAATTTTCAGTTTTCCATAAAATTTAGTGTTTTTCAATATTCATCAAAAAAATTCTTTTAACAAAATTATAAAACAATTAACTCTTAGATAATTACGTAAATCAGGATTTTGAAAATGATTTTAATTTTTTAAATAAAATTAATAAATTTGGTATAAATTACAAATAATAATTTCTCATAAAAATAACCTAAACCATTATTAGTAAAAAAATGTATTTTTGAAACATAAAAAAGACATTAGAAAATAATATATTTTAATTTTTTAAAACGCTTATAAATAGTTTAAAATTTTAGGTATTCTAATTCAACCAAAACATTTCAAATTCTAGTTTATAATAGTTATATTTAAATTATAATAGTAATGTTACATTGTATTTTGTTAAAACTCAGTATCCTGTGTAACAAAAATGATCAAATAAATTAAATTTATTTTTTAAAAAATATTTTACATAATATCAAGGTGTTAAAATAATTTCATTCTTTTAAATACGATCATATCTATTGTAATTATTTCATATAATTTGGGTACATTAAAATATTGTATTATATTATGTGTTATTTTCTTTATTACCATTTTTACCACATAAAAACCTTTTTTGAAATATATTTTACTTTAAAGCGTATTTTTCAAAAAGGGAAATTAATAACTTAAGATTTATTTCCTTGAGTTATATTGTTTTGTCATGAATTTATTTTTTCCATGATTGGGTTATAAAAACATAATAGTTTCTTATATTTAATTTTATCTAACTCTATATGAAAATAATATATTTTGATAAAAATGAATGTTTTGTAACTCTTCTTATAATTTGAATTTTGAGAAAATGTATTTTGAAAATAATAAAAATGTTTTCCCTTGAAAGTTTATATTTTTTGTGGATCTTAGTCATAATGGTTCTCTAGGATAAATTTAAATTATTTTGGTCCTTGAGGGATCTATAAATACCCCCTCTTGATATTATATTCCCCAAAAATGTAACTTTTTTTAGCCGAAATTCACACTCGGTAAATATTTCAAAAAAATTATCCTTCACTTGGTTCTTCAGTATAATTCCCATGTGATGTTCACGATCATTCTTTGTCTTTAAATAAATTAGAATATAATTTATAAAAACTACCAAAAACTAATCAAGGTAATCTCTAAATACTTTATTTATTAAATATTTTAAACATACAGGGGAATTATTAAGGCCAAATGGAATAAAAATATAATCATAGTATTTTTTTCCTTGTATGCAATACTATCATCAGTATATCCACCTTATTGACCTATAATGATATCCAGAATGAAGTTCAATCTAAGAAAAGATTAATGATTTTTTCATTTGATAATTGAAGACATAAATACGAGGTAGAGGACAGCTGTTCTTCATTTTGATCATGTCTGGTTATTGATAATCAATTAAAAGTCTCATTAATCCATCTTTCTTATTGAAAAAAATAATATGTGTACCCTAAGGTTAGACACTTGACAATTAATTCCTTTATAAAGATTCTACTAGAGTTTCTTCTTAAATCATTGAAACTCAATCAAGACAATTCTATAGAGATTATTTGAAATAGGTGTAGAAATAAATATGAGTTATACGGAGAACTCAACATTAAATTTTAGTGTAGGACTAGGAAAATAAGAAACAATTCATGAAAAAACTCACACACAATAAAAATAGCATCGACATCGAGTTTCTCCCAAACCATATTAGATAATAACCCCTTCTGAATGGGAATAAATATTCATACAATGGATTTGATTTTGATCGGACGTTTCTATTTATCATCTCATTGATAGACGATCATTTTTTAGTTTAAAATATCAACTGTTACCTCCCTTACTAAAAAATTGATGTGGGATATATGTAGAGAATTACAATACAAGGATATGATTACTTTAAATTCAACCATAGGAAGAATAATTAGAATTAATGGAATCACATCCTTATAAACTTCAAATGGAGAAGAATTATATAATCGAAATGACATAATTGTCCCATTAGAAATTTCACTACTAATATTATTATTGAGTATAACAATGAATATCCCTAGATACATTTAATGAGTTTCATGAATTCATAGAACTAATCTTAAATAAGTTACTTCACCATTTGAGAAAACCTATTACGACCACAACTTTATCATTCTATCTTCAATCACATATTAAAACCAAAATTGATCGCATGACCATAAGTTATATTTGATCAATGTTATCAATCATTACTAGTATGTCTTGATCATGAAACATTATTTTCAATATATAATAACTTAGGTTTTTACCAGGCTATTAGTGGTCAACAGTTATTCAAATCTATCATAATGGTTCATAAATAGTTCATGAATTTCTATAACATATCCCCCAATAGTGCCAAAATAGGTGTGTAGTAAGGACCGTTGTGTTCTACTTAGTTAATATTTAGTTAAATCCCAATGAATAGTTTTTGGATTTGTTACCCCTACGTACAACTGTGATAGAGATACATCCACTTTTGGTTTCCATAAATGGATATAATTAAATTGAAACCACTCGATCTATCCTTCACCATAATTTTATGATATTTTCCAATATATAGACTCGCCCTTCTTCTTTACAAAAACGTTTCCTCATCCGTATCTTGAATGGTAAAAAATTATTATCTGATACCAACTATAGTGACATAGGAACTCCATACATACATTTTAAATCTTTTTAGAGGAATATTTAATACATTTAAAAAAATACAGGGGACTATAATGGTCTAGTGTCATTGTAGACTAGATATCCAATTGTATTATATCATGGAATAACTTAATCATCTCCAACAGAGATCTCACAATTTTTTTCCCTTTATATACATACCCCACATAAAACCATTCTTTATGACTTTGGTAAATAAAACTTAAGAATGGGTGACATAATATGCTCAATAATGGTAAAAAATAAATATATAAAGGACCAAAATTGAATAAAATGTGAATATGTTAATGAAAATATGAGATTATGAATGCAAAACCATACCCTTCATATCAAATTTCATAATCTAGAATCCTGGAATAATGATTGTAAATATATAAGATATGTATCATATATGAAATCAATGAACATAATCCAAGAATGAATAATATATATATATATAAATGTGGAAAAAACAAAATATAATCAAATTATAAAGATTTATAAATATAATCAGGTTCACTCATTAAGTTAAAGATATGAAATATGGCCCTCACATAAACATATGGACATGAAAAAAGTTCAATGTATAAACTTTCAGACATAAAGAAACTCCACACATTATGTTTTGGAAATGATATCGGGTCCACAAATAAACATATAGAAAATAATCCATGAGAACACATAACTGAATGGTCATGAAACTAGGTCTACACAATACAATGTGAACATGATATTATATTGACACGGTACATAATTAACCCATGAGTTATCCATATTTACCCCACACATTATAGGGAAATGTAATTTGAAATCCCACCTATCACAAAATGAAAATCATATATATCTGTTCTAAATTATCATAAAACATTAATCATATCATAAATGATTTAAAGGAATTAGGTTTCATAAACATTTCATTATAGTGTAACCCATGGAAATGAAACGATTTTTGTAAATATTTCATCATAGAATAACCCATGGTAAATAAAAGGGTTTCATAAATATTATATAATCATATTACAAATACATATAGAGAGTTAATAAGTATGGTATTATGGGATCATAATCTTTTTGAGGTTTAATAAATTTCAAAGGATGTCATATTAGATGGAAAATGATTTTAAAATAATTACTTGTAACGTATCTTGAGGAAAATAAACTTTTCTCTTTAAAAAATGTATTTTAAATATAAAAATTTACCAAAAACTAATGAAACCAATTTATTTGGAAATATCCTTGGAATCCTTTAATGTAAGCTGTAAATTTAGT
Source organism: Viscum album (assembly GCA_963277665.1). Classification (NCBI taxonomy): domain Eukaryota; kingdom Viridiplantae; phylum Streptophyta; class Magnoliopsida; order Santalales; family Viscaceae; genus Viscum; species Viscum album. The sequence continues at coordinate 621,449,718 of OY728139.1, forward strand.
AGAAGTCACAAAAGTGTAAAATATTATTCATGTTGTAAATGTTAGAATGAAAGTTACATTTATATTTTCATTAAGACGTCAAAATATAAATGAGCAGAAAATGATAAAAATATTAACATTAAACTATTTTTAAATATTCAAACAATTTTAAAAAATTATTTATATATTCACTTAATAATAGTAAAAGCATTCACTGAAACAATTCTAGACAATTTGGACATGGAAGGAAAAGGGTATTAAACCGAAGAGAGTAATAAAGTCGAATTATATTAAAAAAAATTATTCAAGACTCATAAGTACATAAAGAGAGTAAAATAAAAGGGAAACTTGTATTCTTTAGAAATAATCACAGTACAATATAATTCAAAAGATTCTTCAGATATATATCATTATATTTCATCATTGAATTCATATTCATAAACAATACCAATAAATATTGAGATTATTTCATAAAACCATTAACACTTTATTAACTTTTGAATCATATTCCTCATAAAATAAAAAATACATCTTTATTAATATCCCATAATAATAAAATATATTTTTGGGTAGTACATAAACCAAAGAAAAGAATAAAGTTATGAATATGGCATGTATCCCACAAAAGTAAAAGTGACACGAAAATACCTTACCACTATAGAAAATTTTAAAAAGTAATAACTATTAAATAATGACATAAAATTAAATTGTAAATACAATTAAAATAATATATTCATAATAAAAAATTCCAATGTATCAATATATATACTACAAAAAATAAATAAGGGGTGAATATGGAACATGTCACCCATAAATAAAAGAGAGACTTGGAATCTCTTACCATAAGTCTCAGATTCCTTTTTACTAATTTGAAAATTATGTATAATAAATATAGTTTTATTATAAATATATTAAAAAGACATAATAATATATATCATACCATATATTATTTCATATTCACTTTTTATTACCAGTTTATTAATAATTCCTTAATAAAATTACATTTCTGGGAATAAATTCTATATTTGATATTATATTTTTCTTCTTTTACACTGATATTGCTCAGATCATCTAATAAATGTTAAAAATTATATAAATTTGATATATATTCCTATTAATCCATAACATTTAGAGATATAAAAAATATATTTTTCATGGAGACAGTCGGTCGTAGAAACACAAGAACATTATTTATATATTCTTAATAGACAGTATAAAAGAAAGTTAAATAATATACCACCTTTCTAGAATAATTTAAATTTAATATTGAACACGTATATTTACAAAATATATTCTGATTATAATCCAAGTGAAAATCAAATTAAAAAGATATCACATCGCTTTTTTGAGGCTATAATCCACACGTACACATGAGTGACATTATTGTTTACCAATTGATTAGAAGGTAATAAAGTAGATGTGATGTTATTATTAAATTTTTTTATTATTTCATAATTAACATATTTTTATGTTAAATACTTCAACATATCCTGTTATGATAGGTAGTTATGGAAAATAAATTATATCATTTTGTGAGGCTACAGTTCGCCGTAGACGTGACTGACATGTTAATTTCCCATTTTATAGAAGAGGATATGGATATATTTTATTAAAGTAACAAAATAACATATTAGTATTTGGTAAATATTTAGTTTACTATATCATCATAGATTAAAAGTATTTTAATGATTTCTAAGTAGAAACAAAACAATAACACATGGTTAAGAGTTATACCTCTTCTTGAAACAACCTCATTTGGTTTATAACTATATTCTTTTAAAGAGTGTTTCTTAATAAAGAATTTATATAGGATATGGGTTTAAAAGTTTGTAATGGTTTTGATTATGTATTAAATGGACCAATATTTTATTTTAATATGGATTAGATAGAATAGGAGATATACTTTTAGAATTATGGAAATTAACTTACTAGGAAACTAGTTAGAAATTTTCTGATAGAATCCAAAATTATGATATCATCCTCGTGAAAAATGGACCCAAATGAAAATATATTATAATTTGAAATACTATAAGGTGAAATATGTAAAAAAACAGGGCATAGAAAATATTTATTGGAAAATTTACCCTTATATATTTTTAACCCCTGATAAACCCGTTTTAACCATAACTAGGGTAGTTAGTTTTTTACTATTTTTACTACTCATTTTGAACAAAAATTATATTTACCTTATTTCATAATATTAATTATTATTATTCAAAAAAATTAATCAATTTTTAAAAATTAAATTTATATAGGTGGTAGGGTCTAATTTTAAATCAAACCTGTAGGCATGACGTAAAAGTGGGTTACAAAAGAAAACGTTTTCTTAAGTGTAAAAAGGTTTTATATAAAAATTAGATATGAAATAAAAAAAACTAAATTGGATTAAAAATAAAATAATTAAACTAATTATTCTTTTAAAATTATCTAAAAATATAAATAAATTTTTAATTACATTAAATGAAATAGAAGTTTTCAATAAAATTTAGTATTTTTCACTATTCATCGAAAAATTATTCATTTTAGAAAATTATAAAAAAATTAACTCTTAGATAGTTTTTTAAATTAGGATTTTAAAAAATATTTTAATTTTTTAAATAAATTTAATAAATTTGGTATAAATTACTTATATTAACAAGGAAGGCGCAGGACTAGGCTGAGTGCCCTGTCCCCTAGAAATATATTAATTAAAAGAGAGTACAAGGTACAAAGTAGAGAAAGGAATCAAGCAGCAGGCATCACAACATCATATATCAGAAAGCATCAGAGATGTCGCCACCACCACCTTCTAAGAACTCATCTAAATCCGCCGACTCCCATTCAGATTGTGGAGCGCGTTGACATAGCATTTGGATGTATTGGTCCCTCAGACATAACTACACTAGAGACATGGGTTCAGTGATTCTACTATGTCCCCTGTTTTGATCCATTTATTTCCATTTTCCATTTTTTGTAGAAGACCTGGTGGATATGGTCCTCAGCATGTTGGAGTAATCTTTTATGGGTTTCCTCTTTGGTGGAGCGGTGGAAGCTCCATTGCATTCATTCCGTTTCACCCCATTCATCAGAATCTCACTATAGGATTCCTTCATATAACCCTTTGATCGACATCCTTGGTTTTCCTTCCCCTCATACACCATTTGGGAGCCCTCATGCACCAAGGAGGCTGTATCCCGGGAAGCTTCCTTGTTACCATCCATGGGTGTCAAGCACAGAGAATAATCCCCATTGTTTTGATTCTTGATGCTTGCTTCTAAGCAGTCCTACCTATCTAAGGATATATCATTGTCATCTTGTTTCTCCATAGTAGCAATCTCACTCTCCACTTCCTCAGAAATTTTGCCACCTTCTATTTCAGGAACCTCCTTCGCCAGGTTCAGAAGTTCACTCTTCTATGGTCCACCACATCCCTCACTTATTTCCTCCTCTACTATCTCTTTAGCCTCATTCAACTCTTCATTTTCCAGAACTGCATAACGATTTATAGAGCAATTTATCAAATAATCAGACCTTACCTGCACCAGTATAGGAGATTTATTCTGATGTGTATCCACAGGAGCATCAGAAAACTGCTTCTGCTCAAGTCCCCTGCCCATAGATTGAAAGTCATATTTTGCATCATCCATGACCAAGCCACTATAATCAAGTTTCAGTTTTTCATATTTCTCATTCTCAGTAATGTGCACATTAGAAACATCTAGGTGATTATGATCACCAATTTCAAAAGTAAGATCCCTATTGCCAAACTGATCCAAGCTTCCCTGTCTTCCCATGGAAGCAACAGTTAGAGAAAATTCAGTGGTCTGCCTCAATTCCTCCATAGCATCATGACTGGAAGGACCAATATCCATGGGAGATCACATCATCAAGTCCCCTGCTAATGGAGATTGAGCATCCATAGGATTTCTGTTCCCCTTCAGACTGTATCCTCCACGTTGATTCCCATCTGCGGAAGCAGCACCACCCAATGATGCTGTAGTGAAATCCACATTCGGGGTAGGACCTAGCCGGTCATCGATGGTTTTCTTATTGCAATAAGAAGAATCGTGTCCCTGCTTGCGACAACCAGAGCAAAAAGGGTTACAGGAATCAAAGATAATTTTCTGGGCATACATGTACTCACCTTCAACCACAATCCACATGATCGCAGGTGGCATCCTTGAGAGATCCATCTCAACACATATCTTCGCGGTTGAAGGGTTTTTCATGGAAGTCGTCCACTGATCACAACAAATAAACTGAACAATTGAGTTACCTATTGACCTGAGCAACCCAGTGTTTTGGAACAGAAGAGGAAGACCAGGCAACTATAGCCAGATCGCCAAGTTGGGAGAGTCACGATTCATATGGTACTCAAAGGACCACTATAGAAGATGAAAAGGAGACTTAGCGGAGGCTTTTCTAATTCTAGACCTTGCCTTACCCATGGAATCCTCATTAGAGAAGAGGATAAGGAGCTGTCGCGGTCCCAAGATCCCTACCTGCACATGACGCTTCAGACCCCAATCTTCATTAACAATCCTATCAAAATCTTCCACCAGGGGTCGTCGCCGCACGATTCTTGCAATCAAGGTCGTGGAGAGCATCGAAGAGGCTTTAGAAAACTCTTGGTTCATCACTGGAACAACGGGTTGACCAGAGATGCAACCCGAGACCTTCGGAGTGACCTGTATTCCAGGGAGGAAGAAACCTGCATCAGACGAGGGCTGGATGAAATCACAGTCCCTTAACTTCACAGCTCTAGATATCAAAGCAGTGGGCGAGGACCCCTCTCCCCCCACTGCGGGAGGAGAGGTCACGGTGGCTGGCATCGGCAGAACCTAGGTTAACACCGTTGAAAACCTCCATCGGGAGCCGTCGGAAATCGCCATCCTATTTTCATGTAAGTATAGTTTCCCGACATACTCATACACTAGTATCGTATAAATTACTTATATTATTTTATCTTAAAAAGAACCCAACCCATTATTAGTAAAAAAGTTATTTTTGAAACATAAAAATACATTAGAAAAAATATATATATTAATTTTCTAAAACCTTTATAAATAGTTTAAAAATGTGGCTATTCCAATTCAACCAACAAAATTCAATTTCTAGTTTATAACAGTTATATTAAAATTATAATATTAATGTTATATTCTCTTTTTTTAAAACAAAATATATCATGTAACAAGAAATATCTAAGAAATTAAATTTATTTTTTAAAAAATATTTCATATTATAGAAGGGTGTTAAAATATTTTCATTCATTGATTTGCGATCATATCTATTGTACTTATTTCATATAATTTTGGTTTATTATAACATTTTATTATATTATGCGTTATTTTATTTATTAAAATTTCTAACACATAAAACCATTTTTTGAAATATATTATAATTTAAAGATTATTTTTCCAAAATGAAAATTAATAACTTAAGTTTCCTTTCTTTAGTTATACTGTTTTTTCATGAATTTATTTTTTCCATTATTGGGTTATACCAATATAATATTTTTTATCTTTTAATTTAACAACTTCTATATTAAAATAATATATTTTGATAAAAATGAATTTTTTTCACTCTTCTTGTAATGTGAATTTTGATAAAATGTATTTTGAAAATAATAAAAATAATTTCCCATTAACTTTTATATTTGTGTCCTCTTCTCATTATTTACCTTTGATAAAATTTATATATTTTTAGGGATAAATTACTATATATTATATTTAAATGATTATGTTTCAATCCTTTCATATCATCCTCCAAAATGATACAGTTGAAAGCGATATTTAAATTTTAATTGTTCGTAAATATTGAAAATATTTTTAGAATTTTTTTTACATCAAAGTTATTTTTACCTATAATTTTACAAATTATTTACTATAATGTTGTTTATGTTTCATGATTTATTCCCTAATATATATATATATATATAATTTGAGGGATTGAATTCACAGTATCATACAATTAGATTCTTGATCCATTCTTTTGTTATATTATTGATAGAATTATTTTTATGATGGTTGTTCCCATTAAGGTCAAAATCCTTATATGACTCCTTTGTTACACTAAATATATGTTCTTTTGAATCCATCATATTTTTTTTCTCATGATAACTTATGTTCATGTTATTATAGTATTGACTTAACCATATACATTTTAACCCATACATTGTGAACATATCATTTTACAAAATACATATTAGAGGATGTTCACCTAGAAAGAATGTTCATTTTATAGCTGACGAATTTTTTTAATTGTTGAATATTATTTATGACTAATTATTTGATTAGTATTGAAATTTCATATTTCTCATTATGTGGATAAGAAATTTTTAATTATTCTAAAGGTTCTTTAGGGATTAGTATGAAATTCCATGTTTGCTATCATGGTTAATTCATTGAAATTATACATTTTACTAGTGTGGAATAAAATTATATATCCCATAAATACATCAATAACTCTCTTGAAAAGAATGAACTTGGGTTTTGGTTTTTACCTCTCTTTATATCAAAATAGCTTCTTGGGACAAGTCCTTGAAACCATTATTATGATGTATGAAATTATATATTCCATTAATATGAGATCATTATTATTGATATCAATGGTTTAATTTATTTCCTTGTGTATATTATATTCTAATTTTCAGTTTAATGTGTAATTATTCACATTAAATTTTCCTATCATATAATGCATTCCATGGTTATGTTTTTTACAACTTTATTTTTATGTTTCCTTTTACTATGTGGTTGATCAAACCCCTTTCTTATGTTTAAATTCCACTAGTTATGGGTAAAGGTAGAAAACAATATATTTCTATAAGGATATCATGTGTTGAATAATTAATGTTTGATGTTGGTGACATACTATGGATTAATTATTTTGTCTTTTAGTGGAATAAATAAAAAAATAATTGGTTGATAATTGAATGATAATTATTAATTTATTATATTTAATAATTTTATATACAACTAAACCTAAATATTCATGAGATTATATATAATGAAATATTTTCATTATGGAATGTAATTTCCTAACGATTGAATCCGTCCATCTATAGTTTGTATAGAAGCCGAAATATAAAGTATGTGTTTATGACATTGAATCATGGAGCATGGGTCTAGGGGGTCACAACATCATTGGTTCATCTATGAATTTTTATGTTATATACCATTATTATTTATATCTTTATCCTAATAAATACTAAATCCCACTCTCATGCCAACTAAAAGTTCCAAACCAACACTCCCAGATCTGATTCTAAAAAACAAAAACATTACATACTGGCTTTGATACCAATCTAGAAAACTTGAACATAACATACATAAATATTAAATCAATTACATTTAAACATTACATATAATAAATAAATAAACCATCATAGAACCTAAAGGGTCAATGTTTTATTAGATTAGCTACATATATATCTTATTACACATTATTTCTTGAAAATATCCAAACATATTTTGCACAAAAAAACACTTCTAAATATAATATTGTGTATAATTCTTTGATGAAATGGGAATCTAAAGGAGTGATTTCAAATGATTAGTGAAATAAAACTTATCAATAATTTATAAGGATGCTACATCATAAATACGTGAGAAACTCTGGTATGGGGATAAATATCAAATTTAAATAAATATAGAATCATACAAGTTTTCTATAATGCATCAAAGTAGTACATATAACCACAAAAGATAAAAATGATACTATAGAATAACAATTACATAAAATAGAAAATAACCTTGTCACATGGAGAATGAAATATTTATGTGGGATTATATATATTTTTGGAATTAATATGAAGATAGAACATGTATTATGATTAACTACTAGGGTAATCATCACATAATGGGCCAGGCTAACCATTGTACTATAATATAGTAGGCTCAGGATAACCAATATTGTAACTTTTTGTTCACTAAATAACCAATAGTGTACCCTTTTGAGATTTTCTAACCACATGTTTATCATTGGACTTAGGATAACCACCAGTGTACCCTTTTGGGCTAGGTCTAACCATCCATGTACCCTTGGGATTGGTAAAACTACCCTTACACACTTTTTGGGCTTGGAACAACCACTAGTGCACCATTTTTTTCTTGTAAAAACTACACGTGTACCATTTTTAGGTATGGGATAACCAACAATTTACCGTTTTGGTCTTAAACTAACCATCAGTGTACCTTTGGTCTTGGGATAAACTATGCTCTACCCCTTTTAAGCTCAGAAGATATAAAACATTACCTAATGACTTGGAGGACTATATAGGACCCCACCAATAATAAGATAATATTTATATACATATATTAAACTTGAAATTAATCATACATAATATCATGTACAAACTAATGGAATGAAATTTAGTTTCATAATATTTTCAAACAATGTCAAATATAATAACATCAGGAGTTAGACCAATTGAAACCAAAATTCCATATCTAAAAATATGTATATCATAAAACAACATAGATGATGATAATTAATCTTAATATATAAAAGATAAATCATTTTTATATTGATAGTATAATGAAAATGAAGTTATAAAATAATTTTCAATTATTTAATCATTATCTTATAAATATAAATATAGAAGTCACTTTTCAGAATTTTTTCTGAAAAGGTGTCTAGAAGTATTTTATAAAAAACTTATATTAAATAATACTCAATAATTAAATTTTGAAAACAAATAAGTAATATGTTAGGAAATTTATAGTGGATGATATTGAATATATGAAAGTGAAATTAACTTCTTATTTTGGCTATTTAGGTTGATTTACAGAAAACCCCCATCAATGAAAAACTTATAAAAAATATTTTGAAAAGAATATAATAGAAATAAAAATTTTATATAATATAATAAATATTTACATTTCCAAATAATATTAAAAAAAAAATTTTATGGAAGGAATACAGATAAGAAGGAGAAATATTCTCAGCTCCAAAGATGAGATGTTATCGTATCCACTTACAAACATTCTTTCAGTTGTTTTGTGAAACAAAGAGAGTTGAAATTATAATAGGTTATATAAACCAAATAAATATCAATAGGAGAATAAAAAATCTGTATTTTTAGAGTTAAAGAGTAAAACATTTCCCAAAATAGGTATTCTGACCTATACAATCTTTATTTAAAAGTGATATTGGAAATAAACCCTTATTCCCTTGGTAAATTATGATTAAAAAGTCATTTAAAGAGAGAATGTGATATAATACTTTAAAAAAATTAATTTAAATATAATATGGATATTATATGTGGAATAGTTTATATATACTTGTATTAAAAAACTTCAATAAATTTTAAGGTTTGTTAGTCTTAAATACATGTAGTATAAACTTCATATAACCTAACTCGTCTAACATTCATGTCATTCTATTCTTACCCCATGAAAGTTTTTTTCCATGGAAAAGTCCCACCTCTTAACTTATAAAAGGGTAATCACATACACCCTTTAAATAATCCACTAATATTTAGATATTTCCTTGCAAAACTACCCAAATATCCTCTTCTTGTATAATTTTACATGCCCTATTATCCATGGTTACCTAAAAATACACCAAGTCCATCAAATCTATGTCTTTAGACAAGAGAATATTCAAGGTATCAATGTAGGTGACATTTATTCTTTATCATTTCATTTTTATTCATTTAATTATCATAAAAAACCTATTATAATAACAACCAAAAACTCATAAGATTTTTAGATATTATTTTAATAATGTTATGTCCATTATTTAATCTCTTCCATCTAGTAATAAAAAGAAGAATTTACATTAGTGTGTGTTCTCAGATTACCACCTCCACAAAGTAACACTTTTATTTTTTGTCACAACCTTTATTAAATTCCTAAAGAAATGTTATTTAATTATATAATATAATAAAAAAATTAAATGATTCTAAATGATAATATAATTTATTTTCTACTTTCATTCCACTCTATTTAAACAAGACCGCCAAAAATGTGTACCTGCAGACTACAACCTCCATGACATGACTTTTCTCTTCAGTTTTCTATATCAACTAACATGGATAGACATATAAATTTAGTTAATGTATAAAAATTCATTTAATAATCCATTTAAATTATTTAATTATGCTATTGTACATTCCATAAGTAATTCTATCTGCAATTGGTTATAGTAAATTTAAAGGCTAAAAGGATATATAAATGTTCCTTTTCTCATTTGAGTCCATTCCTGGAAAATATATTTAACAATAAAAATTATGTGCTAATTAAATATTAAATTAAATACTAAATGAAATAACAATAATTAAATCTAGATAATATGAAACTATCTTACAACACTTTTGAACATGGTCATGAAACTGAAAGTATTGCGTTTAAATTAACCTAACAATCTTGAGTGACTAACAAAATCATGAACTATATTAAAAATAAGTACTAAAATATAATAACATGACATTATAAAATTAAATAAATATGAATAATTTAATTTTTTATACATTTAATTATCTTAATTATTTTTTTATGATATTAATTGGAAGTTCCAAATGATTTAGGACACATACAAGGGTTTCCCCTCAACACATCCTTCTTCAAGACACATGTTTTTAGGCACATAATTTCATATATATATTGTATATAATTATAATTGGATATTTAATATCATGTATCATTCTTATTCATGGTATTTTAACCTCAATTTCATGCACTATATCTCTTTTAATTAATTTTTGTTAGAACATATCTTATGTCGTAAGGGTTCTTTCCATCTCAATTGTTCTTCAATGAGATATCTTTTACTGTTATAAACCAATTTATTATTTATATGGTGTACATAATTCCAAAAACATTATATTTTAATACTCCATGATTTAAATTATTATTTATATACCTATATAAATTTAATTATTCCAATGACTTTTGGAGAAAAATATTCTTTTAGCTTAAGGTTCATCCATCTCAATTTCCTATATTTGAGACATGTTTTGTATTATACAACCAGTTTATTTTAATTGGTGAATATGATACCAAATTAATATGTTTTTATTAAATAACCTCTATTCATTCTATTTTATGTTTAATGTAAATATTTACCTCCTTAAATAGTTTTTATTTGAATGCCACTGATGTTATATGGGTTCTACTTTAAAATGCATTTTGAAATTGAGACCACTAAAATATTATAATCCATATAGGGAATTTTTACTATATCTCATTCTATAATGATACTCAATTAATTCACCACTAGTTATCATCGTTGAAAATTTCCTCTCTTTAACATTTCTCAAACTATAGGTTTTATCATCTTTTAAAGTAGTGTAGTTTCTAATAAAAGTGTTTTAAAAAAAGGTAAATTCATTTTTTGAAAAAAAACCAAATTTTTTTAGGACATCCATGAATCTATTTGAAATTTTGATATAGGTATGTTTAAAATAGTTTTATCTTATTTTAAAATGTTTTTATGGAAATCACTTATTTTTTGTGATTGTATAGACTGTTTTGGATAAACATAACCTTTTTTTGTCATTTTCATGCAGTCATATATTTTTTTCCATTTTGACATCTTATATGAAACTTCCCCTCTTTATTTTCAGAAATCCTAAAAGAAATTATTTTTCCCAAGTATTATAAAATATTTATCTGGAAATTATTAAATAGTATTAAGGGTATTTCATAATTCCAAAGTTAATTTATTTATCTTCAGAGTCAGCATCCCTTGATATATATTATTCTTTATCGAGGATATTGACCAAATTATACCATCAACCTCATTTATATGGATGGATTATTTTTTTTAAATCCTCTATCAAAGGAATGATCCATCACCAATTTTTTTTATTAATTGTTTTTAGCACATAACCATAATATTTCTTTTAATGCCATTCCTCTATGAATACTCTATTCTTTATTATATTTATTGTAGTGTCTTCACAAAGATTTCCTACATTGATTGATTAGGAAAAATTATTTTCATGACTATACAACCATTATAAATATAGTTTAAATAACATATTATTTATCTTTTTTATTTAATGTTATTTACCTAGAATGTAACTTTATTCCATTATATAGAAATTTAGTTTCCATAGGTTTATCAAGTTATAATTATTAGTGGAACTGATAATGATTTTCTATGTATATCTATAAACCCCCATTTTTATTCCATGGATTATTTATGATTTATTTAAGTAATACCATTTTTCTTACATGGGTTGTTTATTTAATAAAACTAAATGATTTTCATTTTGAATGTTCTATAAAAACCAATTTTATTTAAACGGGTTGAAAATGATGTGATAAGTGACTGATTTTATATGGAACATAAATATATATATTATAAGATAGTTACTACTAGTATCTTCCTACAATGTATTGGGTAAAAGATTATATCGCATGGAACAAAAATGTTATATGAATTAGAAATTAGTTAGGTTCCAAAATATTGAGTGTGAGGGATTTAGTCTCTACTCGTAATGTTTTGAGTGAATGGGATAGAGGGTACCCAGGTTCTCAATGATATTAAATATTATGTTTATCTTTTTTTTAATTTTTTTCATGTCTCATGGATCATGTTTTTATGCTTCATATTTGTTGACTCATGTTTCCACACTCTATTAATTCATGTATTATGTTATTTTGATTCATAGTCCACAATTAGTGATTTAATATTTTTTCGGTATATATTTTATTATGATCATTATTATACCCACATACCAATATTATTAGTAATTATGATGTGTGATCATTACCAGTTATGGTTACCCTTACTTTTTATCTAAGCTCACCCATTCAATATTTTTCAATTTCCCCAGGTTATAAAGAATAAAAAAAAGGTGTTTCTAGAAGGGTATATTATGAGAATAATTCAAGGGAGATATTTATGACATGTTCTAGATCACTAGGTTTTCTATAGTGGTAAAATGTGAAATACTTGGAAGAGATGTGGGTTTTTAGTTAATATGTTCCCAATTTTCAACAAATGTAAATTTAAATGGTCACGTGAAATTATTTTACAAAATTATTTACATTAATTTGTCTAATAATTGGATGATTTGGTCTTGGGAATAATTTTAGGTATAATAAAAGGGTTTAGATAACATTACATATTCAAATTTCATCAATTGAAAATTTTGAGGAGTTTTAAATGTCAAAAAAATTTATAAGTTAAGGATTATACAATCATAACAAGTTTCAATAACCCTTTAGAATAGTTGATTTAATATTGAGTATTTTTTAAATTATATATTTTATGGTCAACTAAAACAATAACATCCCTCGATGGATACTATAAGTTGATGTAGGATCAAGGAAACGTATATGTAGGGTTAAAAACCAAAAAATGGGGTATTTGGTATTAAATCAATCATCAAAAAATGCATGACAAAGTGTCCTAACTTTAGAAATGGTTGGAAACTCTGGGGGGATATTCTTTAGTTTATTTAATACACTTTCAAAACTTTTATTAAGGATTTATTTCCTAATTAATATAGTGGATGATGTTATGATGTAAGAGGAAACTCAACTTAAGTAACCAAGGTAGAACAAAGAGAGTTATAGGATTACCCAAGTATCAGATAGTTGAAATTAAAGTATAATTATTTGAAATAAAGGTTTTATTAGAGAATACATCTTCAAATTGCACTTTCATATTCAAATATTTTGAGTCCTTAGGATATTTACATAACCATTGTGGTTTTAGTACTTAGTTGAAACATGACAACAAAAATAAAGGTGACAACTATGTGTATCCTAAATACCTATGTGGATTATAACCCAATATGGTACAATACATAAATAAAGGAATCAAAATATATAATTTTTATGATTGAAATGTTAATTTTCTATTCTTAGCTAATATAATGAGGTTAATATCATAATATATATTAAATCATTATTCTCTTAGCTATTATAATTAGGGAAGTGATATGTCTCGATGATATTTTGGTATATTATAAAACTAATATTGGATTATTGGAAATATAAAAAGGATCATTCTCATGTAGGTTCTCACTAATGGTCGGAAATCATATATTATATAGTATTAACAATTTTGAGAAATTATTTTACATAAGGGTTATATTTTTGGAGATAACTATTTAAGAACACATGTCTAAGTAGTAGAAAAGATTTAATTTTAGTACAAGTTTTATGTAAATATAACAAATGGGATGGGTGATATTGAAAATGTATGCTATGTCATATTGATGTCCATTGGGTTTTTTGTAATTCATGATATTTTTAGTGAGGTTTACAACATTTTTTGGATTGTGGTATATATTATCTAGTGTGTGATTTTATGAAATATTGGATAGTAATATTTGATGATTAAAGATTGAATTATTTTTAGAAGAATTTGTGATTTAAATATGTTATTTAGACTTGGAGACTTAGTTATTTTTTAAGACAGTGTAGCATATAAAATATATGATTAGTTTATAAGCAATCAATATTTCTTGAGGGATGATTAGTATATTCATCTGGACAATGATATTAAGGTATATTTAATATTATAATTTTTATTTGGATTTATAAATATCAAAATAATATACTCTCTTTAACCTTTATTAGTAGATAATAATTAAAACTATGAGGACATAATTTATTTTATGGGGGTGTAATATAGCAACCATATATTTTGATTCCTTTAAAATAAATACTATATTTTTTTTATAATTGGTTTTACAGGTTACAACCAATGTAAATAGGAAAAAAAATATTAAGAATATATTATTAAAAAATATATAATAAACACTAATATGGTAAACCATTAATTTGTGTTACATCTAGAAGGTAAATAATTATATTGTGTCAGCATTGAAAATGATAGTTTCAATAAAACCATTTTATTTATACTATATATGTTCAGTAAAAAAGATAATTTTAATAATTATGGAATTTTAATTTGATAAATTAAAATTAACTTTAAAATTACTCATAAAAAACATCTTACGTTTTATTTTATTTTTTTATAAAATAATCTATTTTTGGTGAATAGTGAAAAGAAGTTTTTTTCCAAAACAGTGACATTTATCACATTATCGGTATTTGTAAAATGCAAAAAATATTATAAAAATTTTAATAAATACAATATATATATTTTAAGGGTACAATTATGAAATGTAAAATAATATTTTTAACATATATATTCAATTTTTAATACCTAATTAACTAAGATACATTTTTTAAAATTTTAAAACCATTTTTGTTTGTCTCTCCTAGTTAATCCTTTTTATGGTCAAATTCACTTTTAGATTTATTTTAATGGCACATAACTTTTATTTTTTTATAATAAATCTATTAATAACACTAAAATCTAAAAAAATAATTTTTTTTCAAATACCTAAGATTAATGTATAAAAATACTCTTTTATTTAAAAACAACTTTTATGTGTTATGTGTGTTTAAACTAAAAGCATATTTTTATATATTTTTTATATGAATTGGTTAAACCAATAAAACATTTTGTATCATCATGTACCAAATTATTAATAATTTTATAATTATATTTTTATTGATAGCATAATTGAAATTATTAATATTTAATTAATAGTAATAAGTGTTCAAATGACTAATCTAAGGTTACTCAAATTTTCCTTGATTTTCTAGACATTAAATCATTAGAAATTATTTATTTGTTATAAATTTACACCTACATTTCATAAAAAAAATTATTTACTTAACTTTTCTATCTTTCAATGTCATTACATTGTCACCCCTTAACATTCTTTTCCCTGAGAAAGTCCACTCTCTTAAATTATAAAAGGTACATCACTCAAAAAATTCAAATCATAAAATAATAATAATAAATTTACTTGAAACCCTACACAAATTAAATATACATTAATTAATTTGTAAACCCATATTCTCATAGTCACCACATAATATCTTAAGTCCATTAATTCTAATCCTTTTATCAAGAGGAAGTTGAAGTTATCAATATAGGCAACACATGACATTTCATTCTTATTATTTCCATTATAAAATAACCATTATCGTTGTATAATAGTAAGAAAAAAATAATTATTATATTTATAAGTTAATAAAATAATTTTAAATTCATTATTTATTCTCTCTAATCTACTAAGAAAAATAACTATCAACGTTAGTGCATGTGTGCAGATTATAGTCGTCACCTAGAGATACATTTAGTTTTTCAACACCACCATTATTGGATAGTTCAAAAAAATTATTTACTAAGATAATATAATATTTATAAAATTTTAATGATTATTAATTTATAACATGCATCATTCTCTACTTTAATTCCATTTTATGAACAAGGGAGAGTCATTTGTGTATACATGTGGACTACCGCCTCCATGAGATGAAATTTATATTTTATTCTTTATATCAATTAACATGAATGGAATTAAACATGTATATATTTTATAAAAATGGTTATCTAATAAAAAAATTAAATTATGTAATGTTAATATAATAAAATCCATATGTAATATTATCACTAAATGGTTATAGTGAATTTAACCTATAAAAATGATATATTAATGAAATATTTTTTAAATTGAGTCAATTATAAGAGAACCTATTAACTATAAAATATATATTCAAAATAAATATTAAATGGAAAATTATTATTTAGTTATATTTATTGTGAATTTATATTTAAAAAACATTGACCATACTAAAAAAACTTCATGGTATTACGAAGGAATTAACTAAGCTACCTAGAGTAACCAATGTAAGCAGGAACTATCTTAAATTTAAGTAAAAAAAGATGACATATAGAGCTAATAATAGTTAATAATGATAGATAAGGTTCATGGTTACATATATATAATGAATATTATTTAATAATTTTGGAATTTAATTGAATATAATGAATTATTTTATAGACATGTAAGGGTTTCATCTCAAAACTTATTTTTTGGGAAACATGTTCTTTTATACACCTAATTTATTATAAATAGTTTAAAAAACAAATTCGTTACATAATATCACTTATAATTATTACTCATAATATTTTATCTAAAAATTCAAGATCTCTCCCACATTTATGTGGTTTTTATTAGAATGTTTCATTAGTCATTTGGATTTTTATTTTTAAATTTCCATTTATGAAGATATTATTTTTTATTATGCGCAGATTTATTATTTATATAGTTTATATAATATAAAAAAATATATTTTCAAACATTATATTATTGTATACATTATATTTATAGGTCTATTTTAATGTAATGTTTACAATTACTTTTTAATAAAAAAATTTGAAGGTCATGATGGGTTTCCTTTTCAAATTATTATCTCTGCTATATGTTTTGTATTATGAGCCTAATTTGATTTAAGTTGTGTTTATGCTACCTAATTGATATTTTATATCAAGAAATACCCTATATTAAATGTGTTTGATGTTTAATTTTATGATTTATCTTATTAAATAGTTATGATTTGAATTTGACTCAATCCTTAAGGTTTCTATTTCAAAAAACATTTTAAAATCAAGATGTCTAAAATACAATAACCCATATGGGGAATTTTTATAGAATTTAATTATAATATCTCATTTAATTATTTATCTTATTTGTATCCTTGGTGATTTCTTTTTTATATTTACATAATTTTAAACTAGAGGTTTAATAATCATTTAATGTGATATTTTTTAATAAAAAGTGTCTAAAAAAGTGAAAAAAAAATTCTGCTAAAATGTACACTTTTCTTTATCTTCCCTATATAAATTAAAATATAATAAAGGAAACATTCAACTTCATGAAATTATTTTCCAATATTTTTATGGTGTTCACTTAATGTTTTCCATATGGTACATTTTCTATAAAAATAACCTCTATTGATGTTTTCATATAAATTTATATATCCACCATATTTATCATTTTATATAAAATTTCTTCTCTAAAAGTTCATGCATAGTAAAAGAATTTATATTTCCCTTGTATTATTAATATTTCATTACAAATTATTTCAAAGGATAAATGGAATTTTTACTTCCAAAGTTAGTATATATTTATCTAAGTCAAAATCCCTTGAAATATCTTACACTTTATCAAGGATACTCATCAAATGATTCCATACACATTATACATATTGATGGAATATATATTAATCTCTTCTATCTACTTGATGATCCATTATAGCAATTTTATTTATTAATAGTTTTTTAGTATAATCATAATCTTTCTCCAACTTCCATAACTCTATGAATGCCATTTTTTTAATTACATTGATTTAAGAGTTTTTACATAGATACCAATTAATGATTTATTGGGTAAAATTATTATCTTAACTATAATCCCATTATATATATGGTTTAAAAACCAGATGATTAGTCATTTTTATAGAATAGGAGTTCCCACAACGTTTGATGAGGTCATTGGATATCCATTTATTTTCCATGGGTTTATATTGTTATAATTATTGATGGAATTACTAATTATTAACTTATGAAAATTCATTTAAAACCAATTTTCCTTCCATGGAATCTTTATGATTATATGAATGAATACCATTTTATTTCCATGGTTTATCTATTCTATAAAATTGAATGATTTCCACTTTTAAGGTTTTATGTAACCATTTTTTCCATGGGTTCCATATATTGTGATTAGTGATTGATTTCACATGGAACCAAAATACATGGATTATAATACTATTGATACCTATATCTCCCTCCAATTCAATGGTGAAAGGCTTATATATCATGAGATAGATATTTTATGTGAATGATTTAAAAAGCATCATGGTTTAAAACAGTGAGTCTAATGATGTTTATCTCTGCTCATAATTTTATGTGTGAAGGGGTTGGTGAGTATCCACGTTTACAAATACATTAAATACTATGTTTATGAGTGTGCCACTTTCATTCCTATTTTCTATGGCTCATGTTTTAGGCTTTATGTTTATTTAATCATGGTTTTATAATGTTTTGAATCATGTATTATGTTTTTATAATTAATATGACATTATTTATTATAAAATTATTGTCGGGTATATATTTTATTATGTATCATCTTTATAACCATTTTATTATGTAATTCAGACTTATGATATTTTATTTATATCTCTTATGTTTACCATTAACCGAGCATCGAAACTCATACCTTTCTTATATATTCAGTTACACAAGTTATGAAGAAAATAAATACATAATATGTTTATATAGGGGTATTATATAAAGATAATTTATGGGATATATTGAATATTTGCAATTAATTAAGTGGGTTATTATATCTATAACCTTTCTAATGGTTGGAAAAGATGTGAGTTTTATTAGTTATTGTTTTATCATAATTCTCCTAAACTCTAAACCTTAAACGTCTTGGCAATGTATTTTAAAGAAACATTTTATTTTATCCATGTAATTACTAGATTATTAGGTTAGGGGAATCATAGGATTTTGAAGGAGAATATTGGTTTGTAAGGCTTAGAGAAGATGTCCTTTTATAAGTGAAAATCATGTAAATTTTCATAAAAACATAAGTTGGTTAAAGTATGAAGGCCAATTCACATGGTTGTTAGGAGAGTTAGGCATGGTAATTTTAGTGATAATTGTATAATTTACTACAAAACCTAATTTGGTAATTCTGTAATTTCTATTTTTCAAGTTAACAAAAAAATTAGAGACATCATAAGCAATCTCTTATTACCCCACTTGTTAAATTATTTACCATGCTAAATAATTTTTTTAATAGAATTATATGATGAACCTTACTACCTACAATTAAATTATAAAACAAATCTTACTATATTTTATCTAATTAACATTCTATATTTGTTAAAACTAACATTTAAAATAATGTGTAAGATATATATATATAATTATTTTTGAAGAAAAAGAATTTTTTAATATTGAGTATTATTATTCTAATTTCCAATTCATTACTAATTAATCAAGATTTAATATATTTGTTTATATATATATATATATTTTATTTTATTCATCATTTACATGTGAAAAAAATTTATTTGATTTAGATAAAAATAAATAACAATTAAAAAACAATTTTGATGAAAACATGCAATTTTACCTTTATTAAGTTAACTTTCTTTTACCCTGATAGCTTATTCTTTTGGATAAAAATGAAATTTACCATATTACCTAATTTGAATATGATGGTTCAAAATATGGATTCTATTATATTTTATTAATATCTTAATGTGATAAAAATTAATTTTAATATAATAAAAGAAATTGCATAAGAGCTGTTTTTAGAAAAATATATTTTTAAGCTTAAAAATGAATTTAATATTATTAAATATCAATTAATAATATACATATATATGTTAAATTAATTTGTTTATATATAAAAAATAAATTTCATTACATTAATTCATTAATAGTGATAATTAAAATAATGATACACAACACGTAATAAAAATATTCCTTGAGTAATCCACATTCATAAAATTAAATGAATATATATTTATAGGAACCTAATTTATAATAACTGAATAAATTTTTATTCATTTTAGATTATAAAAATACAATTTTCTAAATTTCACAATCCAAATTTGTGAAATATTACATTTTAATAAAACAATTTTTTAAAATAGATTAGTTTTTTTGGAAATGAATAATTAAATTTATATTCCTTATTGTTTATTAATTATTTCATGAACATTATTGATTTAATTAATTATATATTTTTGGAAAATTTTCAATTAATTTTATTGATGCAATTTTATTAAAGAAAAAAATATGTCAAAATTGTCTTTTTTTACAAAAAACATTTTTGTGTAAAATAAAAAGTTTTTTTCAAAAATTATTTATAATACTTAAATTATAATAATAAATAATATATTTTATTTATAAAATGAAAAATTACATCTAAATACAATTTTTTATGTCTACTATATACAGATAATTCCAAATTTGTATCATGTCAACTAGAATTATACATAACAACATTATACCCCTTTATAACCACAATATTATATGTATACTAATCCCACTACCACATATAAATTTATTCCATGATTATATATTTAAGAATACTTCTCTTTCCTATAGTTTTAATTTTGTAGTTTTGAACATGGTTTATTCTTTCATGATTTTTTTTCATTCTATGTGTAGTTATACTAATGGTGATTCTCAAGGGTGAAGATGTTCAAGAGGATTTCCTTGATGTGAAGATATTTTTCATGTCTATTTATTATCCACTTTTAACTTATTCACCTTTATGATATGTAACCATCCATGGTAATTAATAATCCATGATATGTGATAGTCCATAGTTTGTAATACAGTGTTTCATATACTGTGGTTGAAATGTTCTATTCTGATTGAGTAAATTTTTTCAATTTCATTCATACTTGTTATGAGTTATTTTCTGGTCAAATTATTTTAAATTTATTTAAAAATGTATTTACATTTTATATTGGTATATTTAATGGAATTAAATATGTTTAATCAATTATATGATTTGATATATTTTTAGTTAGTTCATATATGTTCTTAAAGAACCTATTTGTAAATACATTAGGCCTCGATGAATTGTTTCTATTAAGTGAGAACATAACCTTCATGATTTTATCGACTAAAGGGTTGTAGGTAAGGAAAAACAATTCATTTATGTGATGGATTGAGGAATCACATAATCCAAAACAATATCATCTTATTGAATTGGATTCAAGTTGAAGAGGGAAATAATGTAACTGACCATGGTGGTTTAGATACACAATTCATCTGGGAAGGATTCCCCATTCACCATAATACTAGATATATACTTCTTGATCACCCAATTTTTATTCATATCATAAAAGTATTTGGAGTTCCTTTAACTCTATTATGTACATATCAAGAATATTGTTTTCATATGATAATTTATTTTTTAGTGCAGAAAGTTCATTATTTTTGGATTGCAACGTTATTTCCTCAACTAAAGGCGAAACCATAATGATTGATTTTAATTGAAATTCAAGTACTCTATATTCAGTCACATTAATCTCCTCATAAAAATTGGTTAATTTGGATTTATACCAATACTAGTGGCTGTATTTAATAAATTTTAGTATTGATAAAATACTTTAAAAGGAATTACCTTCAATGTTCCCTAACCAACCCATACTGACAATAATAATGAATCAATCATAATGAAACTACAAAATATTTAATTTAAAAGGAATAAGAGAGATCATAACATGAATAGAGATGGATAATAACAATAGATAATTTTTATACTAAATACTGGGAAGATAAGAGAATAATAAGTTAGATCAAATGTCATTTCCATTCATGTGAAAACATCCCATGTTCAACTTACTGGCCAGCCTCTTGTTAATAGTTATTCTAGTCCATGTGAACCCAGTCTCATTATGTTTTTTTATAAAATATGGAATTGTTCACAGAGAATTTAGAACACGTGTGATGTATCTTTGATAAATTCATATACAATCAATTAATTTAGGCATAAGATAGTATTAGAGTGACCTCGTAGAGTCATGTTTTAGGTAAAAATAATGATAACAAAGATAATAAAAATTAAAATAATCAAGAATAGAATAAATCAAAAGTTATAGATACAAATCATGATTCTCATAAAAGTTATTAATTAAAAAAATAGAAGGGAAAACAATACATTCACAAGATATAATGTGTTTTCACCAACATAGGATTCATGGGAAATAATACGCAAATGTAAATAACTATTAAAATTTTAAAATTTCTTCCCTATATTTATATACATTTTCATGAATTTCCCCTCTACATTTAAATGATTCATTAAATTAGACTCATGTTTTCCCTTATAAATCCTATTTCCCAAAATGAGATCAATTAGATACAAGGAATTCAAATTCGATCAATGAATGGAAATTTTATCATATGATAAATATGGAGAACCCCAATAGACAAATAAATATTATAACACCATAATGTTTCCAGATCCATATCATAAACCACATAAACCAAATATATAATAGTGTAATAGTTAGGTAGAAAAAATAAGAAGATCAGAACAGGTGAGAGAACAATTTCATAATAAAATAATTACCAATATAAAGAATCCTTTCATCTTTTATGATGATAAATTTTTTAATCTCTTATTATATAGTGAAATCCATCCCAAATATTTAGAAAAATATTTCTATCATTCCTCCACTGATCATTTGTATCAATATAAGATATATAATGAAATATCAATATATTCAAGATTAAGTGTTATAAAAAATGTACAAAAATGTATATCATCGGCCACCATTAGGAAACCCATGATACCATGAAATTATGAGAACCATAAATTTAGATTCTAAAATGATGAAATCCAATTCAGGATATATCCTCTTCTTTTATTTATTCCTTAATTCCTTTTATATCTAATGTTTATGTGTGTAGGTTTGTTTGAATAAATGGAATCTTTTAAAAAATGGGAATAATGCTTCAGATGGATTTATAGTTGGTTTGGGGTTTTTCTATCAGATATGGGTAGACAACTATCAGTTAGACACATTAATAATGTGAACTAGTTACACAACATGAATATTTTTTAGGGTACATACCTTTAATGTAGATCACAATATGAAAACAAAAAGTCGTGAAATTTTTTCAGGATGTGAAATGACCGCAATTGGGATTTTTAACTTGAGTAGAATCCTTTTCTTGGCATATAAAAAAACTGGTGAAATTAAAATCGTGAATGGGGTTTATGATATTAATTGTTCAATTACAACTATTTTTATCAAGCCACAAATCTGAAACTTTTTACATTCAACTTGTAGGCCATCCTCTCAAAACCTAGGGAGATTTATGGGAAATTTTGGATGATCTCCCTCATCTGAGATAAATGGATTCAGCATTTTATCCCTCTGGAAGTTGCATCACTTCTCCCTTATAAGCCTAATTTCTAATTCCTCATTTGAATTAAATGAATAAATGGTATTGGATGTCTCGATGGATTAGGTTGTGATTAGTTTTTGTTTTCTGTTGGTCATTTACTATTTGAACTCATGGATTGTCCTTTAGAGGACTATGTTTTTATTTATAATCTCTACTGTCAAAGGTGATTAAGTTTCCAACATTCGTAATGCAGGTGTCTCAATCAAGGGATTAATTATTTATTTTCGACTTTTTTTATCAATTACTTTTGTGTTATTAAAAGAAACTGGTTGATTTTACATTGTAATGATTTTTTATATGAGACTCAGGTTTTTAAATTGGGTTTCCTTGAAAATGGATTTTTTGCATTCCATGTGTTTGATTAAATACATTAAATAGAGGTTTTTGTTTTAAAATGGGTCTTTTAGAAAAAAAGAAGAAAGGATTTGATATGAATTTTTTATGTAATGTGATAATGGTTTTGAAATGGATTTTGGAAAAATTCTCACTTTGGGTATTCTTGGGAACCTTAGGAATAGACATCTCCCACTTCATGTGTGTAATGCCACGAGAGGTTCTATGACACATTAGTGTGTGCAATTCCACTAATGGTTATATTGGTTGGATCCACCATAGTCCTGAACATGGGATTTTATTTTATTTATATGAAGTATACCCATAGGTTAGAGGCCCAATAATGTGATTTTTTAATTTATGATTTATTTATCAGATGATAGTATTTTCATGGTCATTTTCTCACATGCTTATATTTTGGTGTATCCGTTTTTTCTAAACGAATTTTTTCATAATTTACATATTCTTCGATTTAGTTAATATTTTATGATTTCATGAAAAAATTAATTTTTTTCAAAAATGGGGTAAAATATTTGTAAACTATAATTATTTTAAAGCCAAAACAACAACATTCTTGATAATAGAACTTGTATAGATTCTTTTCTATTATCCTACGATGCATTGTGATCACAACCTAATGTTTATATTAGGTGTTTGTAGATCTTGTTTTACAGTACTAAGGTATATATAACATAATTATATATTATGTCAGTTTCTCTTATTATCATCATCATCATAGAATAATTGCTTGGTGGAAATGAATGGTCACACATAAATATTAATCATATGGACATGTTTTTTCATTCTATTTGGGATCGTTTGTTTTATATTTCTAGTTTTTGTAGATATTTTTTATTTATTAAAATATGTACCCAATCCTTTTTTCCTTGTTTAGGTGTATAATGAGACTTATTTCTTCTACTTTTTTATACTTCACCATGTGGACGAGTACATTTGGTGACTTTTCTAGTTTCCCTTGATCAGTTTATTAAAAAAAATTATTAGAGACATTACATAGAATTAAGTGTTATGACACTACCTGGATTTGGTTTACTGTCTTAGAAAAACAAAATTAGGACCATCAGTATCCAGATAATAAATGTAGAAAATGGTGTTGGCCAACTATCTTCTTAGACTGAATCTGATTCACCATGGGTGGTTAAGGATTTTCTCCAAGCTTAAGACTTTTTGGTTGGGGTTATTTAAATGATCCAGATATGGAGTTTATTTAAATAAGAACGTTCCAATAATTTTTTTCATAAAATCCATAATATATTTGAATTCATTTCATTTAAAATCATTGATATGGATAACTACAGTTGGTTTTATGATTTTTGGAAATATCATAGAAACTGACTTGTTATAGTCTTATATTTAACAGAAAATTACTCTAAGACGATCTCTACTGAATTAAATAGTGAAATATTTATGATAGATTCCTTTGAAAATCCTCTAGTAGACCCTTATTTATAGATTGTGAAATCTTCACTATTCTGGAATTGGGATAAACATGTGTCAGGAACCTGGGACAGGCAGTGAATCATGACATAGAATTTACTGCGAAAAAAAGAACTATCTTCTGAGGTGAAAAATTACCCTAAAAATATAAATAATAGATTGAGAGGATTGATTTCATCTTTACTTTTATGAAAAATCATGAAGACTATAAGGTGTGTTTTTTCATGAATGTGATTGAGGGACCAAGAAGAAGGTGATGGGTCCTTATTGTTTAAGTTAAGTGGAACAAGTATTTTACCAAGATTTGTTTCAACAAAATATTCAAAAAATATTTTTTACTTGAGATATTTTGAGGGTAAAATCCCAAGATTTTCGGACCATATATCAAGGGAAATTGACCATTTTAGAGTATTCAACTTGTTTTCTTGAGTTTTTGAATTTGTAACCAAAGCTAGTTACCAATGATTGCCTAAAGGATTACACGTTTGATTTTGGATTTAGGGATGATATTTAGTATATGTTAATTAACATGTGTCTTATGACTTTTATGGAGGTAGTGAATAATGAATATTTGGAAGTGGCTGACATATCTCAAAAATAGGCTTGGATGGATCTTCAATTGGTGCTTCCATTGGCCAGGGTGTATATTCTACCCAGAAAAGGAATTTAAAAGGTATCCAAATTTATTCAGGTCTAGTTTTGGTGGTTTCTTCAGGAAAACAACAGTGTTCTTTCTATCAATGTGGAATTACTAGTCATACCATGTCTAATTTTATAGATACTCTAGAGAATTATCATCATTCTGGAAAATCTATTTATATAAGTCATTTTGGGGAAGGAATGTCCAAGGAAGTATGGATGGATCCACTCTCAGTATGCTTTTATAGGTTTATAACAAT
This sequence comes from Viscum album, assembly GCA_963277665.1. NCBI lineage: Eukaryota > Viridiplantae > Streptophyta > Magnoliopsida > Santalales > Viscaceae > Viscum > Viscum album. The sequence goes on from OY728139.1 coordinate 621,476,144, forward strand.
ACATCTAAGGATGGTGTGACTTATCCTTTGGATAATGGGGGTATTCATTTGTATAATAAAACTCAAGGAGTTTTTGAAACTAGATTTCTTTTTGTGGTGGAGTATGCACCGAAGGAATATAATGTATGGAAATTTAATTTTGGTGGTATGAAGTTTAAATAATCTTCTACAGTGATATTTTTCCTAACATTTGTTCTAATCATTATTTTATATCAGAAATGTTAGTTGACATTTGGGTCTTTTAGTCATAGATAATTTGGTTATTATTAAATATTTCCATGCCTTTGGGAAAGAGATCCGAACTAGGTTTCATGTATTCTTCATGTAGGGTGATAATAATTGGCCTTGAGGCTGAGTGGAATTTAAAAGTCCTCAATCTTGATATCTTCAAACTAATTATTGGTATGGATTGGATGATCAGTTTTAAGGCACATATCAACTACTATCCTTATTTATTTTACTTTTTATCTCCCAATGGGTACACTCACGTCTTCCAGGGTGAGTGGGGTTTAAGGTCTTCGAGAGAGGGTCATATTGTTCTTTCTGCTGGGTTGATATCATTTTGTTTTATGGAGATGTTTCTCGATGATGTTGATCATAGTTTGGACATTCCGCTGATGATAATATTTTTTTAATTCCCTAAGCTCTTTACAGATTATTTTTTAGATACTTCCATAGAGAGAGGCATGTTTACCACAAACATGCTACCTGGTACGATGCCCATTTATATTCCATCATATTATCTAGAACCTTATGAGTTGTGAAACATATTTTCCATTTTATATACCCCATGTCTAAGGGATCTATCAATCAAATTGTGTCATGATGGGCTTTACCTATCTTCTTTTATAAGAAGGTAAACTAGAGCCATATAATTTCCATGAAATATAGAAAGTTGAACAAGAAGACTGTAAAAAAATGAGGACCCCCTATCTAGGATTGATTATCACTATTATTGGGTTACAAGGGATAATTGGATTCCAAATATTTACCTTTAGTCTGGGTAGCACAATTTGAGAGTATGAGGAGAGGATACACCTAAGACCACATATGGTAGTCGGTACGAGAATTAAGAATTTAATGTTATACCACTTAGTCTCACTAACACACTTGCATTATTTACAGTATTGATGAAAAAAATATGTTATCTATTATTGGAATCATTTTTTGTGTCTTCAAGTCTGATATTTTAGTTCACTCCAAGTCATATGTGAAGCACATGTAACATTTTGATATAATTATTAGAACATTGATGAAACATATATTATATAGTAATATTTCTAAATGTGAGTTTTGGAATCATTAATTAATGTTTGTGGGGAATGTTATATATGAGAGGGGAATCTCAATTGTTCCTGGAATGTTATAGCTAGTTATTTCATGGGTGTAGCAGATAAATTTGTTTTAGATTCTGATCATCTTGGTGTTGGAAGGTTGTTTCATGTGGCCGGTTTAGAATTTATCCAATATTGTATCATTGATGTAATATTTTAGTCATAGGGGTGTAAAGTTTGAGTGGAATTATAAATTCCAAGTATATTTTGAGGAATGAAATATGAGGTTGACTTTATCTCTAGTTTTGATTCTTTTAGAACCATGTTCGAGTTTTGATGTTTTAATTTATTCTTATAGCCTGGGTTTGGGGTGTGTTTTGATAGATTGGAAATATGTGGTGGCCTATGGCTCTCAACAGTTATGACCCCATGAGATTAACAGCCACAACCAAAATCTTGAGTTTTTAGTGATTATGCATGCACTCAAAATGTGGAATCACTACCACTTTGGAGAGCGATTTATGGTATATTCTGATAATAAAATCAGGAAGTATATTTTGACTCATATTGATATAAACATGTAATAAATATGTTGGTTTGAGTACCTACATAATATCAATATTAATATTTACTATACTACTTGGAAAGGGAAGGTGTTCATCGAAGTTATGAGTTTCAAATCACCAATACATGCAGTCAAAGAATTGGTAAAAGAGAGGTCATTGATGAGTTTTTTTGTTGAGATGATCTTTCTAGTTGGAGATGTAGGTGGGGAGGTCCACATGGCTTCAAAAATGGATAAATTGTTGTTTCATGATAAAATTTGGATCAAGAAAGTACCTAAAACAATTTGATAGCACGTTAGTGAAATTTAAAATGGTGTTGATACCTCAGGTGAGTGGTCTTGGTCTCCTAGTGGTGCATTATGTTTTTGAAGTGTGATAGTTTTTCATTTTCCTCCGAGGTAAATGTGTTTGGATAGTGACCATCATTCTTATTGGTTTGTTAACTATGGTACTATAAATATGTATCATGAATAGAGACTTTAATATTACTGACTTGGATGGGTCATTTAATTTCATAATTTGTATCACAATATCTTATATGTTAGAGAATTAAGTTGGAGAATCTGATACATGCTTGTTTGTCTCACTACTTACATATTTTGGTATTCTGGTGAGATGATATGTCAATATACATAGAAATTTTTGACCAAAGAATCCAAATGGGAAGGATACAATTTGGGTGATAATTTATTGACTCAAAAAATTATCGCATTTACTCTCAATCAAGGAGATGTTGAAAATAATGAAGATCAAGAACTTGTATGTCTGAGAGGTTGTGATACTTCATAGGGTTCCCTCTATGATTTTTTTTCACAATGTCCCTTGGACCAAATCAATGTTTTGGAATGGTTTGGAATAGGATATGGGTCCCAAGAATAAATTTTTCATGACTTATCAACATCAAATAGATAAACATACAAAGAGGGATATCAAGGTTTTTGAAGATATCCTTTGGGAATGTGTTCTTGATTTTGGTGGTTCTTGGGAAAATAATTTTCTTCTAGTAATTTTTTCCAATAAAAATTGTTGTCATTAAATTATTATGATTGTGACCATTGAGGGTTTGTATGGTTATCCAAGTAGATCTAACTAGTGCTGGAAGAGTTGGGAGAGTGGTACATGTTTGGGTCGTGTTTTGTTTAAAGAATGATAAAAAATGTGTAGTTGACCAAGAGAAGACTGATCTTGATACAGATTAATCCAAAATCCGATACATACCATTGTCACTGGCTGTTAGTGTTTGACTTTGGTGATGAAGTTTTTCAGACTCTCTCCTTGCTTGGGAAACTGTTGGTCTGGTTGACAGTGTTTGTTGGTACCAATGTTTTTTGTCCCCTTTGAGATTATGGAGTGTCATGGAAATACTAAATATTAAAGGGACATTACATCTCATTTGACTTCAATATATGATGTGTTTCTTATTTACCAACTAACGAGGAATCAACCAGACACTTACCATGTGATTGAGTGTGAGGATATTGATCTAGAGCCATACACCACTATTGCTGATCAATTTGTTTAAATTATAGATCACTAAGAGAAGACAATACACTATAATACAATTCAATTTTTTTATGCCTTATGGAAGTGCAGATAAGATAGACATGAGGAGAGGGATTGGTATTTGTTCTTAAGGAATCATTTCCCTTCAATTTTTTCGAGTCAAGGTTCTTGGGGATCTTCGATGGATAGAAAGCTTATATGGTAGGTAGAATTGTAGCATCTCATCCTATCAGGTATTTCTCAACCATTGTTTTATATAATGTTTGAGAATGTACATATGTTGTAATTAATGTGGTATAGGTTTAACGTTTTCCAATATTTTAGAAGGATTTTGAGTTTTATTATAAATTTTCTATAGGATCTATGCATTGAACATTGTTTTGGACACATTCACATTAGGATCTAGTTACATTACATGAATTAATTTCATGTAAGATACTATGTGTCCCTTTTAAATAATAAAAAATTAAAAGTTGTGAAATCTTTAAATAATGTGAAATGGTTTGTATTGGGATTTTTAACCTATTGAAATCATTTTTTTGGCTTATATGAATACCGGAGGAATTCACGCTCTAAAAGGGGTTCACAAAATGAATTGTTTGATTATAGATTTTTTATCATGCTCCACACCAGATTTTTTTCATGTGATGGGCATACCTTCCTCTTAAACCCTTGGGTGAGTTTCAGTGCTTATGGGTGATCTCTCTCCTTCTTCACTACTATAAGACTAGGTTTATCCAATTCTAGGGGATTTTCAATGCTATCTAAAATCTTTAATAAAACCCCCTTCATTAGTGGCAAAAAATTGTTTTTAATGGGGTTCTTTAACCTTGCTTTTTCTAGCATAGTTAAAGGGGGTCCTTTATCATCCCTTATAAAAATAATTTATATAGGGGGACCTTTATCCACACTAGTATAAAATATATGATAAAGGGGTCATTTTTTAGTGTTTCAAAAAAAGAACCCATATAGAGGTGGTCTTTATCGGTGCTTGTAAAGAAGCAATGATAAATGGGGTCTTTATCAACGCTTTTTTTAGAAGTTCTGAAAATAGCCCCCCATTTAGTTGAACTTTTTAAAAAGCACTAAAATGGATATATTTCAAAAAATAAATTTCATTAAAAATAATATATTAATAAATAAAAATATTTTATATTGATTGAAACCCAATATATTTTTTAAATATGTTTTTTATAATGCTAAATATAAATTATAGATAAAATATAAGATATTAAGTGATAATAGATTAAAAAATAATTAAAAAAATTAATTAATAATTTGTTAATTATAAAAGAGTAATAGTCATTTATTAATGATTTGAAGTTTTAAAAAAATCTAAAATAAGTTGAAAACATAACTTGAAATTCAAACAGACATAAATTTTTATCAAGGTGTCCATTTAAGATATACCACATATCAAATAGAATCTTCTGATGAGATATACCCCTTATATTCCCAAGGGACCCCATTTTCATTTTTTTTTAGGAAATAAATGGCCTAGAAGGCCTTCAAAACTGTGTTTTTAGTTGGTGTACCCTGATTTTATATCATTCGATGGATTTTAAGTCTCGTTTATGGGGATATTGTTTCCCTATCTAAGTGGGGACTAAATTTATTCTTGGGTATTACATTAATGAAGACATTATGGATTTTATATTTTATATTTTTTTTACAACTTACTATTATTTATAATAAAATTTATAGAAATATATATATATATATATTATATTTTCACACATAAAAATATTATTTTATAAATAAAAATTTAATCATATTGAATATATAATATCTGTATATAAATAAAAATATTAATAAAAATATTTATAGTTTCGTATATATATATATGTGTGTGTGTGTGTGTGTGTCTGTGTCTGTGTCTGTATGTATTTATTAACACACACACACACAACATATCATATATATGTTTTTTAAAAAATTTAAAAATTCATATATATATATACATATGGATAAAAAAATTTACAAAATGTAAATATATATTTATATATATATATATCATAAAATGAAAAAAAAAAGCTGAGTGGAAAACCGTAGGTGTATAATCTGGAGGTCTATGGTTAGAAACACGCTAGAGTCAGTGGCTCACACATGAAGGAAGAATCATATAAAATAATGATAAATAGGGGAGGGGTAGTAATAAATGTTGGGGGTGGAAGGAACTAATAAAAAGGTGGAGGGGAAAAATTACCCCTTTATCAGCAAGTCCTTTAACAACACTTTTTTTTTTGAACTTTTAAAGGTTGACATTAATATCGCTAAATAATGAGTTGATAAAGGCCCCATTTATCAGTGTTTTTTTAGTGTTGTTCAAGGGGGCATTTATCAGTGTACTTTGGAGTGCTGTTAAAGACAACCCTTTATCCTCACTCACATTATCAGGGCTTCTATAGTGTTGATAAATCCCTATTACTAGTTCTATTAAATGCCAATTTTTCAGTAGTGTCGGATCACTCCATTCTGTATTAGATCCCCATCAAGGTTTCATTACTTCTCCCTATTGTGTATCATTTCTGATTATTAGTTTCCATTAATTATAGATGTGTAATAGGATACATTTATTGAGAGGTTTGTGAATGGTTTTATTTTTTATTGAGCCTTTATAGTTTTCCCTTGATCCTTATCATTCTAAGGTTGATCCACTCATTTCCAATCTTCATTATTGAAGGTGATTAGGTTTCCTCTATTCTTGAGGTAGATGTCTCTATATAAAGTGGTTTTTCATGAATTTTTTCATGTTATTTTAAAATAAATTTGGGGTATTAAATGAAAATTCATTATTTTACATTGGAATATTTTTTTGATGAGATTTGGGTATTTAAAGGGGATTTCTTTTAAAAATGGTTTTTTCACACAATATGTTTTGGATTAAAATATTTAAATAGTGGATTTGGTTTTGAAATGGGCCTTCATAAATGTAATAGGAAAATATTTGATTTTAAATTGGTTCTATAGAATTTTTTATGGCTTCCAAATGGATTTGGACAAATATAAGACATTGGGTAACCATGGGTGCGATGAGAATAGACATGTTAATCTTTGTCAGTGTAATTCCAGAGGAGGTTTTATGTCACATTATTATTTGTAATTACACTAGATTTTATATTTGATAGATCTAACATAGGCTTGGAATGGGGCATTTAATTCACGTCTAGGACATATAACCATAGGTTAGATCCCAAATGGGGTTCTTTTTTCATTTATGATTTTTTTATCACATGATGGAATTTTCATAAAAATTATCTCTTGTGATTATCTTATGGTGTATTCATGGTTTCATATCAATTTAATTTAATACATGACATATTATTGGACTTTGGGAATATGATATGGATTTATAAAAACAGATTTAATATTTTTTAAAACTATTTTTTCCTTATGAAAATTCTTTATAAAATGGATTGGTTTTAAAGCTATAAATAATACATTCTTCATATTAGTTATTATATTGATTATCTTCAGGTATCCTACTAGGATTTGTGGTCACACCCTAATTTTGTTTATTTATGATGTTGTAGAATTTTTCTTTTAGGACTATAGTAAATTGGAGGGTGTTCTGTAGTATTCCAGTGTCTCATGAAATCACCATCTTCATAGAGAGATGGTTTGTTAGTGATGAATGGTCACATAAGGACCTATTTAGTATGAAAAAAAATCTTTCTATATTAGACCATTTGGATTGAATATTTATGTATAATTGACATTTTATCTTATATATTCTATGTAAGCTATTATTTTTCATGGTTCAGGTTTATTATGTGACTTCCTTCTTCTACGTTTTTGTATTTCTCCATGTGGTGGAAAATAGTGGGTGACTTCTCAAGTTTCACCTAGTTGATTTTTTACATTTTTTTTAAAATAATATTAGTTACATAAAATAAAAATCACTAAATTAATTCAATAAAATGACTAAAACTAGTAATAATACAATACAAGTCATTAAAAATTAATTATGATGGAAAACATGAAGATGATCATCAAAAATAGTCAAATAAAGTTTAAATTCATTGTACATCATAGAATAATTCACTATCTAATTGAAATATTCCCACTGAATTTGAATTAATTCTAAATAAATATAAATAAATTTATTCTATTAATAATAAATATCATTATTTAAATTCATTCTTTAATTATAAGTCAACATCTGATCCTCCTTGATAAAAAAGTAAAAAATGGTATGCCTCTCAATAGGTTCATGGTTTAAAAAAAATAAAAAACCACATATTTTGAGCCCACACAACACTAATTAAATTGTGTGAAGAATTAAACAACTAGAATAAAAATAGTAAAAGCATATTGGTCCATAAATATTCTTTGAGATCAGATCACTTCTATGAAAAATCTAAGGAGATCACAAAACGGTTTACAAGATTTATAAAAGGTACATCTTATAAAATATAGTGTACAAATAGGTTCTAAATAAGTCAAAAAAGGAATATATTACAAAAGTATACTAGAAAATACATCTTAGTATTATTTTAAAACTCTATATCAATAATAGAGATATTCCATTCCCAAATATCGATATGATCATCCACATTGATTTCCTTGGATTTATAGTTTTTTTAAGACAATCATATCCAGATCTTCACTCCAAGAATATATCTCTTCTAAAATAGAATCCTTAATAAAACATAGATTCTTGATTTTTCAAACATCATCACTATCTTCATCATATTCCCTTGAATTCATTGAAAACCCAATGTTTTCCACCTTCGTGTAAGGTTCCTAAGAATTAATTACTTTTTCTAAAAAACACTTTCATGAAAATGTATTCCAGAGGATCTCATAAGCAAAATCCTTTACATGTTTTATTAATATTTAAATTTAATTTTCCTTTTAAATGAATTTATGAATCCATATGAATCAATAATTGGATTCTTATTTTTTTAGTACTAGAGGTAAATAAATTTTCCACAATCTCATAAGGTTTAAAAATAGGTCGACCATTATGAAAAACCTCCACAAATTCATGGTCTCCTTCTAGATTATAAATATTAAAAAAGGGAATATCATACAAAATATTATTTGGGGTATCGAAATTTTCCTATATATTCATATGTCATGTAGAGTAGGATTGGTACATTGTACAAAAATTTTCTTCAGTAGTCTTTTTAAGACCACTAAAAGTATCTTTTTTGACAACTCAATTAACTAATTATTCAAATTAATCATTCTTTTTACCACTAAAATATAATAGGGTTTCTGAGATAAATAGTTATGACCTTTTATAAACATCATAAAGATGTCTAGTTATGAAATAACTATTACACTATATAGGAAAATCCTTATATGTAACCTGAAAGAATCTCAAATTCCAATTTCAAATCTAGATAGGAGAAGGTAATTGTTTAAAAAGGTCAAGAACTATAAATTTGTGGGGAAATTAACGATATGAGAGTATAATAGTGGATTAATCAAACTTAATTGGTTATTTTATTAGACCTATGACTAAGAATAGATAAATGTACTTGAAAAAGGTAACAGATTGACCCTAAAAACCAATGAAAATATTAACAAAAAAATTTCCAAAAAATGAAAAAATATGGATACCATTTTTTGAGTATTCATTATGAAACCACCAATGGTCCATGATCTTGTCAAACAGAGACAATAATAGTATTTTTCAGATTTGATTTGAATCATAATGTTGGACACATTCTTGAAACTAAGATTAATGTATAAAATATAATCAATTCAAATGAAATAAATAAAAAAATAAATTGTAATAATAATATTATTATTATTATTATTTTCATTTCTAAAACTATATATTTTATCTTGATTAATAATATTTACTTAAATTTATTAAATATTTCTGATGATTAAACTATTCATACTTTTTTCAATACTTTTTATCATATACTATTAAAAACATATATTTTTTATAATTTTTTTACAAAAATTAAATGATTTTTTATTACACCATACTCCTCAATTAAAACCTCTGGGTTTTGGAAAATGGTAACATTATTTAAATTTTTTTAATTAAACAAAAAATAAATTTTTCATTTAATTCAGATTCTTTAGAATATTTTTGTCAATTATCTAAATTGAGTGATGTATAAGGGTTTATATTACAATAAATTCCCATTATTAATAGTTTTAATTATATTCAATGTCAATATTATATCACTAATAACTTTTACCATATTTTCATGAAAATATGTTGGGATGATTGATAAAAAATATACACCATTAGGTTCATCTCGATATAAGGGTCACAAAATTAGAATTTGTGAATTATAAATAAAAATTTTAGGACACTATGAAATAATTGTTTTTTGAAAATTATTTCTAAAAAATATTTATTCCTTAAATTATACTACTTTATTATTGGTTTCATTATTTTAATGATATCTAAATTATGATATATCAGTTATACAAATATTACTCATAGATTGATAAATGTATAAAAATTATAAAAATTACAAAAAATGCAAGAAATTTTATTTCTAAAATATCACTACAGAATAACTCCAAATTAAATAAAATTTATTACAATATATTATTATTGAACCATAGAATCAATATATATATATATATTCATTTCATCATGATTTTTAGATTTTCTCCTTCAAATATTAGAGATAAGTTTTATATAATTATAATTCAGTATGTGAATAACCTCAATCTATAACCCTGATTAGTATCATTCAAGTTTAATAATGTACATAATTATTTAATTTATGAAATATAGGAATCTAATCCCCATAATTATTTTAATAAAGGGAGGTTGAAGAATTAGGATTTGAATAAATTTAAATTATCATTAGGATGAAATGAAAATAAATAATTTTACAATTATTTTCCATTGAGTAATCGACCTCAGGTGAAATAATTCTATCTCAGTGGTTATCTCCTCATTAAATAAGTGAGAATATGGATAAAGTTTATTTAAAGGCTCTATAATAATATATTTATAATTTTTTTCTCTATTAAATGAATTATTTAAATATAATAAGATTTCGTTAAGATCATTAAATCACTTAAAATCTCAACTACGTTAGAAAATTATCAAAATACCATCCCACTTTAAACTCCCCACTTTTGAATTTTTCACAAACCAACTGATATAAGCCTAATATGAGTACTTAAGTTAGGCCACAACATTGCTTGATTAACATTCTCGATCCCCACATGTAGAGACCCCGACCCCTGTTTCCCAGAGAATGTGCCTTACTTCATTACATTGGTATAATAAACAATGAATACAAATACCTAAGGACCAAATAATTTAGTAGTATTGGAAATCCAGATACATAAATATATTTTACATTACAAATTTCAAAGGAAATATAATATAGAGATTCCATTGGAAACATCCATAACTCTAAGATTATCCCACCAATCCATTCATAATATTCACTTTCGTATCCAGGGGGAAAATAAAACATATTAATGGGGTGATCTCAGATGATCAGTAAGGGTATGTAATATAATAGAATGATAAATAATAAGGCCTGATGATTCAAAAAAATTACGCATGTCATTAAAACATAATCCTGAACATTATATGGAAGGAGAAATATGATTGAATAATTACATAATAAAAAAACCATGGATATTCTACTCTTTGAATAATCACACGGTATATAAATTACTAGTTTAATAATTATGGAATGCATAATGTTGGACATCATAAACATATCGTCAAAGCCTCAGCCAAGACACCATACATAATGGGTAAAAACCAATCTTCTTTGTCTCATAAGACCTACCAATGCATTTAGGGGATATATAGGGCCCCACTTGTCACTTACAAAGTACAAATCATTCCTCATAGATAAACATAAACAAATATATATAAAAAATACAAATAAATTTCCCTAATATATAAACATAATCACTAACCAATCTCAGTAGTATGGTTAATGGTATCAAGATAGCACATCCATAGTAAAACTAATCATAAACCATTTAATAAAATATGGTAGATATTAAAAAAAGATATCAATATTAATAAATCATAAAATTCAATAGAGGTGTCTAAATAAATAAAAATACTCTAATAAAATCATCGTGATATTTCTGAGAGAAACACCCATTTTACTTTTCCATGAATAGTTCTTTTGGATAAATCATTTATATTTTTAATAATTTTTTTTCTAAAACCATAGATGAAAAAATATGAGTTTTCATTAAAAAAATTATTTAATTAGAAATAATTAATGGATCCTTAAAATGTTTTTGGATGGTGCATGAAAATTTGTAAGAAATCGGGAAGTTCCCTTTAATCATGTTTGCTTATAAGGACAAATTGAGAAGGGAACCTTGTAAAACATGTATTTACCCATAAATATAGATGAAATGAGCGGGATAAATGATTTTGGAACATATAAATAGAATATATAATAAGTATACCAAAATAAATAAACATTAAAATGTGGTAATGTCAGTGGAAGAATCACCCGAAGGAAAAAATTGAAGGTTCATGTAGAATCTCTTACCCTATGTCCAAATATGTTCTTCACATGACCTTAATATCCAGTATTATCAAATTAAATCAATTAATTAATTAATTAAAAACATTTTTTATATGTATTTATTTTATTATATTTTTATTAATTACATTTATGGCCTTTTGATGAGTTATGGATATAATATTATTGTTCATGATTGTTCATTACATTGGTTTTCACTATTGGTTTACTTGTATATGAGTATGTAAGTTCATTTTTAATGGGTGTAATTATACAGAATTGAATTTATATGATATTATTTGATATATATATATAGGAGTAAATTATTCATCTGGTTATTTATAATGAAGATGATTCATTAGATAAAACATTAGTGATAAACATTTAGATTATTTTGGCATTTTTTCAATCATCACAAACTATATTTTTCAAAGGAATTTATATTATGTACATGTAAAGGTTATAGAAAATTAAATAGTTTGTAATAAATTTATTATACTCTATTTTAACAATAAAAATGGTATCATTACATGTGATAAGTTTAATTCATAAAATCACTCTTTTATTTAAAAACAATTTTATGTATTATGTGTGTTTAAACTAAAATCTTTTTTTTCATATTTTTTAAAAAAATTGGATAAATGGATCTAAAATATTGAATGATCATGTAAGAATTTAGATATAATTCTCTCCTTATATTTTTAGTGATAAAACTATTGACATGATTACTATTTAATTAAGAATAGTAAGTGTTTAAATGACTAATATAGGGTGGCTAAAAGTTTCTCGAATTTTCTATACATTTGGATCTTCTAGAAATTATTTTTTATGTTATAAACATTTACCTATATTTAATAACTAACATATTTTACATAAATATACTATATTTAATTACATTCTATTTTTACCCCTTAATATCCTTTTCCATGGGAAAGCCCCTTCTCTTAATTTATTAAAGGGGGGTCACTCACATCATTTACATAATAAATTAATAAAAATAAATTTACTGAAAACCCTATCAAAATTTACTCTATATTGAGTCCATTAAGAACTCATATTTGAATGGTCTCCACAAAATATCATAAGCCCTCAAATATAAGTCTTTTTTTAAGAGGAAGATAAATGTATCAATATAGTTAACAAATAATTCAAAATGTTTATTTCTTACTTTTTATATTCTAATAGAACCATAAACCTAGAATATTTGTAAGGAAAAACTAATTAGTCTATTAATAAGTTATTATAATAATTTAAAACCATTATTTATTCCCTCCCATCAACTATGAAAAACAATAATCGTCATTAGCACGTGCAAACAGATTATATCCTTCACAAAGTTATACATTTAGTTTTTCATTAACCACATTTCATGGATAATTAAAAAACAATATTTAATAAAATAATATAATATTTATAAAATTATAATGATTGTGAATTTATATGATACTTTTTTATCTCCTTTCATTTTATTTTAGGAACATGCGAGCGTCATTTTTGTCTACGGGCTGACTACCACGAACATAAGATGAAATTTCAATTTTATTTTCCATATCAACTAACAAGTATTGAATTAAAAATGTTTTAAATTTATAAAAACGGATATCTAATAAATTAATAAAATTAAAAAATTATAATATATTTCAATCCACATGTAATATTAGTAGTAAATGGTTATATTAAATTTATCCTATAAAAAATACATATTAATCTAAATTTTATTAATTGAGTCCAATATTTGAGAAAGTGTTTATCTATAAGAAATATATTCAAATAAAATATTAAATGGAAAAATATTCTTCAATTATAATTATTTTTAATTGACATCTCAACATTATAGACCATATTAAATAACTCGAATGTATTACGATGAAATTAACAGAGCAACCTAGAGTAACCGACATAAGTGGGAACATTATTAAATTTAAGTACAGAAAGATAATAAATAGAACTAGTTATAGCTAATAATTATGGATAATATTTATGGATATATATATATACGATGCAATTAATTTAATTATTTGGGAAGGTATGTGCAAGTGAAGAATACATTTAGTAACTTGTAAGGTTTTCATTTCAAAACATATTTATTTGGGAAACAAGTTCTTTTATAAACCTAATTTATTTTAAATAGTTTATATATTGATAATTAGTTGTTTAATATCATTTATAATCATTAATCATTTAATTTTATCTTCAAATTCATGATCACCCTTTCTTTTAAGTGGTTTTTATTATAATTTTTCATAAGTCATATGTGGTTTTCTATTTCAATTCATATTTATCAAGATATGATTTATTATTATGCACAAATTTATTATTTATACAAATTTTTTACTAAAAAATAATGTAATTTGTATTACTCTATTATATTATTCCTTATATTTATAGAATCATTTTAATTTTTTGTTTCCAAAGACTTTTGAATAAAAACATTATATAGATGTAAGGGTTTTCGGTTTCAAATTACTATCTTTGTGATATGTTTTGTATTATGCAATTAATTTATTTTAAGTGGTGTATATGCTACATAATTTAGATATTGTATCAGTAATACCCTATATTCATGGTATTTTATATTTAATTTAATTATTTCTATACTTTAATATTTTTGATTAAAATGTCACATAAGATTTATGGTTTCTATTACAAACTAAATTTTAAAATAAAGACTTCTAAAATATTATAACCCATCTAGGGAATTTATATAGGATTTCATTCTGAGATCTCAATCAATTAATTATTCTATTTTTATCTAGGGTGAGTTGATTTCTTCTATTTACCTCATTTTAAACTACAGGTTTCATAATCTTCTAAAGTGATTTTCTTTCCAACAAAAGTGTCTAAAAAGGAAAATTTATGTTATGTTAAACTTCACAATTTTTTGGGGATTCCCTATCTTTATTAAAAAACAATAAATGTAAATTATAATTGCTTCAACGTCATTTTAAAATATTTTTATGTAAATTAACCTAATGTTTTCGATATAAACCATTTTTAATAAAAATAACCTCTTCTGATGTTTTCATGTAAAAGTACGTTTCCACCATATTTGTATTTTTATATGAAACTTATTTTCTACATATTCATGAATCCTAAAAGAAATTATATTTCCCTAGTGTTATATATTATTTCTTTAAAAATGATTTCAAATGGTAATGGTTATTTATTACTTCTAAATTCAGTTTTTTTATCTAAGTCAAAATCCATTAATATATATTATACATGATCCATGATATTCATCAAATGATACCATCCTCCTAATGTCTCTGGAAAGAATATATATTGATCTCATATATCTAATTAATGATCCATCACTACCTTTTTATTTCTTCATAGTTTTAAGTCTATAACCATAATGTATCTCCCATATCCATTCCTCTATGAATACCATATTCTTAATTCCATTTATTGAAGTGTTTTGACCTAGATACCAATCATTGATTGATCAAGGAAAATTATTATTTTAACTATATAACCATTATCTATATGGTGTAAAAACAATATGATTAGTCATTTTGTTATATGTTATTTACTAAAAATGTTACTTATGGTTATTAGATACCCATTTATTTTACATGGTTGTATCATCTTAATTGTATTTATGGAATTACTAATTATTTACTTATATGAATCCATATGAAACCCATTTTCTTTCTATGGACGCTTTATAATATATTGAATTAATACCATTTTATTTACTTGGGTTATCTATGATATACAAAAGAATGATTTCCACTTTTAATGATTTATGAAATGCTTTTTCTATGGGTTCTATATGATTTTATTATCAGTTTATTTCGCATGGCACCCAAATATATGGATTATAAGACTATTTGGACCTATATCTCCTTCAAATTCATTGATTAAAGGCATATATCTCATGAGATTTAAATTTTATGTGAATGGTTTAAAATGTATCAAGCTTCAAAAAGGGTGAGACAGATTATGTTTTTCTCTACTAATAATTTTATGAGTGAAGGGGTTGGTGGGTAGATAAGTTTGTAATGATAATAAATCCTATGTTTATGAATATGCCACTTTCCTTCCTATGTTCCACGACTCATGCTTTTTTCCTTCATGTTTATTGACTCATGTTTCTATAATCTTTTTATTCATGCATTATGTTATTCCATGTCATATTACATTATTTATGATCAAATATTTTTTCAGATTATATTTTATTATTTTTCAGGATTATAACCATTTTCTTATATTATTATGACTTATGATATTACAATGTTATCTCTTATGTTTACCCGAAATGAGCATTGAAACTCAACCCTTTCATATATTTTCAGTTCCACAGGTTATAAAGAAAATAAATACAAAATTTGTGGATATAAGGGTATATTATGAGAATAATTCATGGGAGATATTTAATAATTTTTATGGATTAAGTGGGCTTTTATATTTATTACATTTCCAATGGTTAGAAAAGACATGAGTTTTTTGTTATTGTTTTATCATAATTCTTCAAAAATCTAAACCTTAAATGTCTTGGGAATGTATTGTATAGAAATAATTTATTTTAGTCATCTAATTTATAGATTATTAGGTCATGGAAATCAAAGGATACAAAGGGGAAGAGTAGATTGGAAGCGTAATAGGGGAGAAATTTTTATAAGAGAAAATGATGTAAATTTTGTTAGAAACATAATCTAGTTGAAGTATAAAGAAAAAATAACATTTGAGTTAGGAGAGATAGGAATGAGAATTTTATTCAGAATTGTATAATTTACTTCAAAACCTATAACTAAATTTATATAATTCCACTATGTCAATTTTACTAAATAGAATTCAAGAAATCATAATATATCTCTTTTTACCCCACTAGTTAAATTATTTATCATGGTAATAATTTTTTTACTAGAAATATATGATGACCCTTAATACCTGATTTTCAAATTATAATAAAAAAATATTAATCTATTAAATCTAATTAATCATCTATCTACTGTAAAACTAACTTTTGAAAATAAAATATAAGATATATAGGAAAACCAATTTTTGTAGAAAAAATAATATTTAAATATTAAGTATTATTATTCTTATTTATTATCAATTACTAATTAAAAGATATTTAATATATTTGTTTGTACATATAAATAATAATTTTTTCTCATCATTTAAATATGAAAAATTTAATTTATTTAGATAACAATACATAACACATAAAAATTATTTATAAAAAAACCCATTTTACATTTACCTTGGTAACTAAAATTTACCCCCATAACATATTCTTTTGGGTAAAAATGAAATTGACCATATTACCTAATTTGAATATGATTATTTCAAAAATGAAATCTCTTATATTTGATTTAATTTATAAAAGTGATAAAAAATAATCTTAGTATAATAGCATAAAATACATAAGAGTTGTTTGTAGAAAAATATATTTTTAAGCAAAAAAATGAATTCAATCTTATTCAATATCAAGTAATAATATCCATATATGAGTTAAATTAATTTTTTTATATAAAAAATTACATTTCATTATATTAATTATTTTACACTGATAATTCATATAAATATACACAACACATAATAAAATAATTCTTTGATTAATCTTCCTTACTAACACTATATGAATTTATATTTATAAGAATATAATTTACAATAAATGAATGAATTTTTATTCATTTTATTAAATAAAAAATACATTTTCTTAATTTCAGAATCTAAATATTGGAAATATTACTTTTTAAAAAGATAATGTCTTAATATAGAACTTTTTTTTAAATGAAAATATAAATTACTATTCCTTATTGTTCATTAATTATTTCATAGAAATTGTTGATTTAATTAATTAATTTTTTATATAAATATTTAAATTAACTTTATTAATATAATTTTATTAAAGATACAATTTTTAACAAAGTGAATCTTCTACAAATAAATTTTGTATAAAATTAATGTTTTTTTCAAAATGAATTATAATCCTTTAATTATATTAAAAAATAATTTATTTTTTTCAAAAAAAGAAAATTTACATCTAAATAATCTTTATTTATATTAACTATATACTGGTAAGACCAAATTTGAATCATGTCTATGAGAATTAAACCCAGCAACTTTATACCCATTTATAACTACCATATAAGATCTATACTGATCGTATTCCCATACATATATATATATATTCCATTATTACATATCAAATAATACTTATCCGTCCTATAGTTTTAATTTTAGGGTTTTAATGGTTTTTCCTTTCATGATGTAATTTTTGTTATCGTAAGTTTAGTTATACTAATGGTGATTCTCAAGAGTGGAAAAGTTCGAGAATATTTCCCTAATGTGAAGATATTTTTCATTTATATATATTGTCCACTTTTAATTTATAAACATTCATGAAATTTAATCATCAATGGTATTTAATAATACATGGTATAATAGACTATTTTTTGAAATACATCGTTTCATGTAATTTTGTTTAAATTTTCCATTCCCATTGAGTAAATTTTTTTCAATTTGATTCATACTTGTTATGACATATTTACAAGTTGAATTATTTTGAATGAATTTAAAAACATATTTACAATTTATATAGGTACAATTCATAGGAAGAAAAATATATAATAAAACCTAGGTTATGATATATTGTGAATTTAGTCCTAGATGTTATTAAAGAACCTAATAGTAAATCCTTTAGGACCTGATGCATTGTTGATATTAAGTGAGAACATAGTGTACTAGATTTTATCAACTGAAGGGATGTAGTCCAGGCAGAATTTTTTCATAGATGTGATGTGTAGAGGAATCACATCGCCCAACACTATATAATCTTATTCAACCTGACTCATGTTGAAGAGGAAATTAATTTTACTAAATATGTTGGTTGAGATATGAAATTTGGTTAGGAAGTATTCACCATTAACTAGAGTAAAAGATATATAATTCTTGATCACTCTTTTCATATTCATATGGAAAAGTATTCCGTGTTATTTTCACCATATTTGGTCCTTATCGAGAACATTTTTTCTATGATAATTTGTTCTTTAGTTAGAATAAGTTCATCAGTTTTGGCTTTAAATAGTATTTCCTCAGATGAGGGTGAAACTATTCTAATGGGTTTGGATTGAAATTCAAGTACTCCATATTCAGTCACATTAATATCACCATCAAAATTAGATAATTTGGATTTATACCAAGATTATATGGAGGATTTGAAAACTTTTTGTATTGATAGAATACTTTATAAGAATTACCTTCACAGTTCCTTGACTAACTAAGTCTGAAAATGTTCATGAATTCATCATAATGAGACTATAAACTGTCGAATGTAAAAGTAATAAGAGAAATCCTACTAGGAAAATAGATAGATATTAACAAGATAAAATGTTCAAAATGAATACTAGTTATATATGACCATTATATGTTATCTGAAAGTTTATTTCCATTCATGTAAAAATATCCCATGTGTGACTTATTGACCTGCCTCTTTTTAATAGTTATTTTGGTCCATTTGAACCCAATCGGATGAAGTGTGTTTACTGAAATATGGAACCTAGAACGAAGTCTTTATAAAAAATGTGATGTAGAAATGATGAATACATTAGCCTTCATTAAATTATCATATAAGATAGTGTTGGAGTCACTCTAATGACTCAAGTTACATGTAACAATAATAATAAATGTGGAAATAAAAAATATAATAATTAAGTACACAATAAACCATGAGTTGAAGATCCAAATAATGGTTCTCGTAAAATTTATTAATCAGAAAAGAGAAGGAAAAGTTATAAATTCACAAGATATAATGTTCTTTCACCAACACATGATTCATTGAAAATAATAAAAAAATGTAAACCTCTATAAAAAATTTCAATGTGATTCCCTATATGTTTTTACATCATCGTTAATTTCTTCTCAGCATTGAAGTGGGCCCTTAAAATTCACTCATGTTTTCTATTATCTATCCTATGTACCAAAATGAGACTAATTAGAAACATGGAACTCCAATCTAATCAATCAATGGAAAATTTCTCATATGATAAATATAAATAACACTAATCAGTATAAACTAATTATGACACCATAATATTTCAAGATCCATCCCATAAACCACATCAACCATATCTCTAATAGTGTAAAAATTAAATAGAAAATGGGAAAAGGTCAAACCTGTATAGTGAAAAAGTTCATAATAAAATAATTTCCAATATAAAGAATCCTTTCAGATTTTATGTTGATAAAATTATCATTTCATTTATATATAGTGAAATCCATCCCAAATAATAGGACAAAAAAACTCTATCATGCCTCCACTGATCATGTGTATCAACAAGGGATATATAATAAAATATCCATGGAGTCAATATTGAGTGTTATAAAAAAAATTTCAATAAATTATATTATCATCCACCATTAGGAGTCCCATTATACTATGAATCTATAATAACCATAAATTTAGAATCTAAAAACATCAAATCCATTTAATGTAAGATCTAATTCTTTTAGTAATATCTTCACTCCTTGTTTATCTAATGTTTAGTGATGTATGCTTTTTTGAATTAATCGAGCCTTTTATAATTGTGTGAATGTATTCAGTGGGATTTGGAGTTGGTTTGGGATTTTTTTGAAAAATCTGGGTAGAAAACTGCGAGTTAGACTCATTCACATCGGGAACTAGTTACACAACATGAATATTTTGTAGGGTAGATACCATTAGTCTAGATCTAAGCATGAAAAATTACAGGTTGTGAAATATTTTCATGATATAAAAAGACCGGTACTAGGTTTTTTTACATGAGGAGATACCTTTTGGGATATATGAAAAACTGTGGAATTAACATCATGAAAGGAGTTCATGATATAAATTTTTCAAGCCGATAATTTTTTTTCATGCCAAATGACTGACACTTTTTCCATTTTACTTGAAACCTTTCGCTTAAATCCAATGGATATTTTTTTGGAAATTTTGGATGATCCTTGTCCTACTAGATAACTGTGTTTGAAATTTTATCCCTGTGGCAGTTTCATCGAATTGCCGTTATTAGGGACATTTCTACTTCTTCATTTACTTTAAATGATGAAATGGTGTTGGTTGTGTTTATGGATTTGGTTGTGATCGGTTTTGGTTTTTTATCAATCACTTAATGTTTTCCCACATGAATTTCCTTTTAGAGGTCGATCTTCTTGTTTCTAATCTCTATTGTTTAAGGTGATTAGGTTACCATCATTCAAAATTTAGTTGTCTTAATATAAGTGATTAATTATTGATTTTATAAATATTCTTGTAAATTAATTTTTGGTTATTAAAATAAAATGGATGACTTGAAATTGGAATGATTTTTTCTACGATAGTCAGGTTTTTATAGAAGTTTTCTTCAAAAATTTATTTTATTCACAATAAGTGTTTAAATAAATACATTATTTGGTGGTTCAGGAATTGACATGGGTCTTTAAGACTATAATAATAATGGATTCAATATTAATTTTTTTATTTAATTTGAAAATTCTTTGGAAATTGTTTTTTGAAAAATTATCACTTTGGGAAACCTTGGGTGTGTTGGGAATAGACTTGTGACTCTTTTTTTATCTAATACCGTAAGAGGTATTATGTCACATTAGTGTGTGTAATTCAACTAAAGGTTATATTGGTTGGATCCACCACAGGCTTGGAATTGGGATTTTATTTTATTTTTTGAATGTATACCCATAGGTTTGAGTCCAAATTGTGAAATATTTAATTTATGATTTGTATATCACATGATGGTATTTTCATGGTTATTTGTTCAGATGATTATATTGTGGGGTATCCATTATTTCTTACCTATTTCGTGTCATAATTGAAATATTCCTAGATTTAGTAAATATTGTATGATTTAATGAAAACAATGATCTATTTTTTCAAAATGGGTTTTCTTTATGAAAACGATTTGTAAAATGGATTTATTTTAAATCTAGAACAAAACCATTATTGATATTAGAACATTTATATATTCTATTGTGGTATCCTATGAGGATTTGTGATCATACCATTATCTTTTCAATAGATAGTTTTAGATCTTCTTTTACAGTACTCAGGTACATGGAACATAATTCTATAAAATGCTAGATTCTCTTATTCTCAACATCTTCAGAGAGGAATGTATCAATGAAGATGAAAGGTCACACATGGACTTTTTAGTCAGGACTTGTTTTTCCTTTTTGTATTGGCCCATTTGTCATGAATTGTTTTATGGATAATTTTTATTTCTTCAACTATGTAACCTATCCACTTTTCTTTTATTAGGTTTATAATGAGATTTTTTTCTTCCACATTTATATACATCACCATGTGGTAGAGTACATTGGGTGTCTTCTCTAGTTTCCCTTGATTGGTTATTACAAATTGGTATTAGAGCCATTACCTATCCTGAAGTGTTATGAAACTATCGGGGGTTATATTATTGTCTTGGTAAAATAGAATTATGACAAACCATATTCAGATAGTATGTTTAGAAAAAGTTTCTGGCGCACTATTTCCTATGAATGAATCTGATTCACCATCGGTGGTTATGGATTTTTTCTAATCTTCAGACATTGTGGTGTGGGCTTATTTAAATGATCTAGATATGGTTTTTATTTAAATGGACACATTCCTTTATTTTTTTCATAAAATCCTTAATATATTTATATTGTTATCATTTAAAATAAGTGATATGGATACAAGATGTTGGTTTTATGATTTTTAAAATCTCTTATAAACAGGCTGGTCATTTTCTTATAATTAATTAAAGCTCCCTCTAATAATAACTGTTATGAATATGAGAGAGGAAGACCAAAGATATATTATTTTGTAAAATCCACTAGTATACCCTTAATTTGTAGAGTCTATAATCAACACTATTCAGATAGTAGGATAAAAAGGTGTCATGAACCCTAGACAAGTAGTGGATCATGACTTAGAATTTACTGAGAGAAAAACAATTGTCTTTCATGGTGAAATAGAATCCAAGGAATATAAAGAATTTTTTGAGTGGATTTAGTGCATCTTAAATTTTATAAAAAATCATCAAAACTATAAGATGGGTTTTTTTCACATACGTGATTGAGGTCCCATATAGAAGGTAGCGGGTATCTATTGTGAAAGCTAAGTGGAACAAGGATTTTACCTATATTTGTTTAATCAAAATATTAAAAAACATTCTTGAGGAATTATAATGGGAAATGATCGAGAGTTTCTGACCTTAGAGAAAGGGTAGTGGATCATTCTATAGTATTCTACTAATTTTGTTGATTTGTTCAATTTGGAAGTAAAGAGAGTAACTAATGATTACCTAAAGTCTTGGAGGTTTGGTTTGTGATTAAGGGATGATATTTATTCTATGTTGAATAACATGTTCTTTATGACCATTATAATGGTAGTCAATAATTTATCTTATGTAGTGGCTACCATAGATGGAAAAATAGGTTTGGGTGGAGCTTTAGTTGGTTCTTTCATTAGATAAGGTGTATATTCTATCCCGAAAAGGAATCGAAAAGGTAGTCAATTTTATTAAGAACCACTTTTGATGTCCTCATCAGGATAACAAATTGGTTTTTTCCATCAATGTGGAATTTCTATAGATACCATGTCCAATGGTACAGTAGTTCCCAAGACTTATCATCATTACTGACAATATGGCCATCTGAGGCATTATTGTGAAAGGATGTTCCAAGGAAGTAAGGCTCAATCCACTCTGAGTAAGGTTTCACATTTTTATACCAAATAAATATAAGGATAGGGGTACTTATCCTCTATCCAATTCTAATGTTCATCTGTCTGAAAAAGATGAGTGATTTTTGTAAATTATAGGTATTTAAGTGGTATAGTATGTACCATAGGAATATGAAGTAGGGAAAACTACATTCAGAGGTATGATGTACAATTAATCTTTTTAGTGATAGATTTTTTTAATATAGGTGGTATATCATAAAATTTAGTTCCAATTTTGGTCTTGAATTCATATATTATGTTGTTTTTTTAAATTTTTCCATGCCTTTTGTAAAGTGGTTTGAACAAAGTTTTCAAGTGTTCTGCATGTATGTTGATAATAACTGACCTTGAGGTGGAGTGAAATGTCATTGTGCTTGATCTAGATATATTCTACCAAATTATTGGTATATATTAGTTGACCAGTTTTAAGGCTAGTTAATCTATTATATTCATTGAGTGAGGTTTTTATATCGCAATGGTTACACTCATGTCTTTCTCGGTGAGCAGGATTCAAGGTCTAGGAGAGCGGGGCCTATTGTTCCTTATGAAAGGATGATCTCATTTCAGTTTTCAGATATGTTTCTTTATGATGTGGATCATATTTTTGGAAATCCTTATTCTAGATATGTTGTGTGCATACCATGAGGTTTTCTAGATGATTTTTTTTGTTTAACACCATGGAGAAAGATCATGTGTACCATACACCTGCTACCTGCGGCGATGCCCATTTATATTACATATTATCATATAGAACCTTCCAAGTTGGTGAAACTTATGTTCTATATTATAGACCTAATTTTTAAAAAAATTATCCATCTAACATTGTTACCATTTTTTTAACCTATTTTCTTTTCTATGAAGGAATATTAGAGAAATAAAATTTCCATAGATTATTGAAAGTTAAATTAGGTGACTGTGGCGAAAAAATACCCTCTATCTAGGATGGATGATATCTTTTATCATCATATAAGAGCTCATTAGATTTTAAATATTGAAATTTATTATGGGTACCACCATTTTAGATACTGAGAGGAGGATTCACTAAAGATAACATTCAAGAGTCGGTATGATAATTTTTAGATTCTGTTTATGCCATCCAGTCTCACTAACACTTCTACGGTATTTATGGAATTTTTTAAAAAAATATTTTATTTGTTTTTTGAATATTTTTTTGTTATGTTCATGGAATGGATTTTGGTTTACTTTAAGTCATAGGTTGAACACGTGGACCATTTGAACATCATTCTCAGAACCTTGAGGAAACATAACTTGTAGGGTAATATTTCCAAATGATAGTTTTGGATTAAAGAATTAATGTTTTTTGGGCATGTTATATATGAGAGGGGATTCTTAATTGATCTAGAAAAGGTATAGGAAGTTATGTCATTAGAGTATCCGATAAATTTATTTGAGATCCAAATCTTCTTGGGGTTGTCTAGTTATTACATGTGGTTCATTCAAAATTTATCCAATATTGTATCATTGATGTAAGAGTTTAGTCATAGGGGTGTTTGGTTCGACTGGAATTAAAAATTATAGAGATATTTTTAGGAACAAAATATGAGGTTGACTTTATCTCTATTTTTTATTCTTCTAGAACCTGGTATGGGTTATGATGTTTTCTTTGATTACTATATCTTGGGTTTGGGTTGTGTTTTAGTATAGGGGAAATAGGTGGTGGCCTATGTCTCTCACTAGTTATGAACTCATGATAATAACTACCATACCTTAATCTTGAGTTAGTAGCGATTATGCATGCACTCAAAATGTCGAATCACTTCCTCTTTGGGGAGTGATTTATGGTATATTATGGTTATTAAATACTGAAGTATAATTTCACTCATATAGATATAAACTTGAAAATGATGTGTTGCGTTTAGTACCTCCATAATTTCTACTTTTATATTTCGTATACTCCTTGTAAAGGGAATGTGGTCATCAATGTGTTGAGTAGGAAATTACATATACAAGGCATAAAAAATTAGTAGAATATTTGTCACAGATGAATTTTATTTCTATGATGAGCTTGCGAGTTGAAGAAACCAGTGGATAGGTCCACTTGGCTTCAGAAAGGGATGAATAATTGTTTAAAAAACAGATTTTGATCAAGAAAGTACCTAAAACCATGTTCTAGCACGTTTGTGAAATCTTAAATGGTAAGGATACCTCAGGTGAAATTTTTCGGTCTCCTAGTGGTGCATTTTGTTTTTCGAAGCAAGACAGTTGTTCATTTTTCCCTGTGGAAATATTTTTTAGATAGTGAACATCATTCTTATTGGTTTGTACACTATGGGACTATAGATATTTATAATGACTAGATACTTTAGTATTAGTTACTAGGGATTAGACATTTAATTTCATTTTTTTAATCATGGTGTATTACATGTTCAAGAAATAATGTGAAGAATTATAGACCTACTAGTTTTTCTCATTCCTTACCCATTTTAGTATTCTGGTGAGATGTTTTATCTATATAATTAGTAATGCTTTTACCAATGAATCCTAGTTGGAAGGATATGATTTGGGTGATTATTGATTGACTAAAAAATTCCGCACATTTCCTCCCAGTCAAGGAGATGGTGAATACAAAAATTCTCAATGACTTGTATGTATGGGAGGTTGCGAGAATTCAATGGGTTTCTTCTATTGTTTTTTTTTCAAGGTCCCTATGGTCACATGAATGTTTTGGACAGTTTTAGAAGGGGATATGGGTTCCTAGTTGAAATTTATCATGACTTTTCATCCCAAAATAGATCAACATATAGATAGGGAAATCCATGTTTTTGAGGATATGCTCTGGGCATGAGTTCCCAATTTCAGTGGTACTCAGGAAAAGAAATTTCCTCTTGAAATATTTTACCCTAAAAAAAGTTATCATTCATTGAATATGATGGTGCCTTTGATGATTTTTTATGAGTGTCTGTGTAGATCAACCTTTTTCTTGGTAGAGTTGGGAGAGTGTCCCTTGGATGGGTCGTGTTTTATTTAGGGAATGATTAAAAATGTGTAGTTGGTATATATGATACTAATCTCAATATAGAGTGATCCAAAATCCTATGGTGACCATTTTCATCGACCACTAGAGTTTGAGTTTAGTGTCAAGGTTTCTCAGAGTCTCACCGTTCTTGGGAAAATGTCTTTTGGGTAGATAGGGTATGTGGGTTCCAAGGATTGTTGGCCCCTTGGATATTATGAAGGTTCTTGGAAATGTTTCATATCAATTGAAAATTAACTCTCATTTTACTTCCATCCACGATTTGTTTCATGTTTCCCAACTGAATAGTTTTCAACAGGATGCTTTCCATGTGTTTGTGTGTGTGGATATTGAGCTAGAGCCTTACACAACTATTGTTGACCATTGAGATCAGATTATAGATCACTGAGAGAATTTACTCCATGGTAAAACAATTACCTTTATCTATCTACTATAGAAGTAAGATTGAGATAGACATGAGAAGTGGGAGTTAGAATTTTGGATGAAGAAATAGTGGCCTTCAATTTTCACGAGTTGGGGTTATTTAGGACTTTCTAAAGACATAAATATTATATGGTTGGGAGAACTGTAACATCCCATTCTTTCAGGTATTTCATAAACCTTGTGTAATATAAAGTATGGGGATGTAAATTTTTTCTAATTAATGTGTAATCATTTCAAAAAAATTATATTACAAAGTTATTTGGTGTAAGATATAGGTTTTTTGTAGGATCTGGGCTGTAAGAATTCGGTTTGACACATTCACATCAAGAGCAAGTTATATGACATGAATCCATTTCAGGGAAGACACTATGAGTCCAATTTAAAGAATGAAAAATTCAAAGTCATAAAATCTTTCCACAACATGAAATAGTTAGGATTGGGATTTGTAACGTAAGGAGAAGAATTTTTAGATAATATTAATATCAAATGAATTCACACCATGAAAGGAGTTCAAAAAATGAATTATTCGAGTCTAGAATTTTTTATCATGCTCTACACCAGTTTTTTATAATTTTACATACATACCTTCATCTCAAACCTTGATGTGATTTTGGGTGCTTTTTGGTGATCTCTATCCTTCTTCACTACTAAAAAACTAGGTTTAAAGAGTTTTAGAACATTAAAAACTATATAAAATCTCTGGTAAAACTCACATTATCAGTGTTAGGAAAATCTCTGTCAAAAGGGGTATTTATCATTACTTATTCTAGAACTATTAAAGGAGGTCCTTTATCAACACTTGTAAAAAACAATGATTAAGGGGGAAATTTATCAGTGCTAGTAAAAAAGATTTGATAAAGGGGTTTCATTTTCTATGTTTTTAAAAATATGCTCATAAAGAGGGGGTCTTTCTCAGTGCTTTTAAAAAAGAACACGTATAGGGGGTCTTTATCCACAGTTTTTTACAAGCACTAACAATGGGTATATTTCAAATAAATTTATACTTAATTAAAAATAATATATTAATATAGAAATATATTTACATTGATTCGAATACAACATATATATTATTAAATATGTTTTATATAATGCTAAATAGTAATTGTACATAATATATTTATATTTAGTGAAAATAGATTATAGAATAATTTAAAAAAATTTAATTGACAGTTTTATAATTCCTATAGTGTAATAGTCATTTATTATCAATTTGATGATAAAAAATAAAAAAATAAAAGATCTAATATAAGTTGAAAACTTAACTCGAACATCAAAAAGACATAACCTTTGATCCGAGTATCCATTTTGGCTCTACCACATATCAAACAGGATCTTGTGATGAGCAATACTCTTTGGAGTCCTAGAAGACCCTGATGGAATTTTTGAGGTAAAAAAGTCCTAGAAGGCCTTTAAAAAAGATTTTTTAGTCATGGAACCCTGATTTTTTGATATTCAATGGATTTTCAGCATCGTTTTTTGGGGTATTTTTTCACTTTTTTAGTGGGAACTAAATTTATTATTATGGATTACATTCATATTAAAATTATAGATTTTAAATTTTATCTCTCTTCACAATTTACTATTATTATAATGGAATATATAACAATATATACATATTTTTTATATTTTCACACAAAAAAATTTAATTTCATAAATATATATTTAAACATATTTAATATATAATATACGTAAATAAAAAATATTAATAATTATATTTATAGTAGATCTGACACACACATATATAAATAAATATATGTATGTATATATTTATAAGCACACACATACACATGAAAAAAAAATTATTTTATATTTGAATTTTAATATATATATATATATAGACATATATAAAAATATATGGATAATAAAATTTCAAAAAATGTTTATAATTGTGTGGATATATCATAAAATGTAAAAACAATATAGGTGGGTGGAGAATGCACTGGCATATTAGCTGGAGGACTATGGCTCAAAACTCGTTGGTGTCAGGGGCTCATGTGTATCGGTAGAATCAACTAAAACACTAACAAAGAAGGAGGGGAGCCTAGATAATGGTTGGGGTGGGGAAAACTGATAAAAATTTAGCGGGGAAAAAATAATCCCCTTTATCAACAGGGACTTTAACAACACTTTTTAGAACTTTTTAATGGTGGAATTTAACATCACTAACTAATGGGCAGATAAAGGCCCCCTTTATCTATGATTTTCTAGTGTTATTATAGGGGGCCTCTATCATTTATTTTTATGAGCACTATGAAATACGACCATTTAACATCACTCACATTATCATTGCTTTTATTTCACTAATAAATCCCTTTTACAAATGCTGTTAAAAGCTCGTTTTGTTATAGTGTTCGATCACTCAATTCCGCAATAGATTCCCATAGAGGTTTCATAACTTCTCTCAAATAATTATCCTTTATTATTATTCATTTCCATTAATTATGGAAGTTTAATTTGATGAATTTATGGATAGGGTTGTGATTGGTTTTATTTTTTTGTATATACTTTTTAGTCTTCCCTCATTCCTTATTTTTCAATGGTCGATCTTCTTTTCCCAATCTTCATTGTCAAAGGTGATTATGTTTCTTCTATTCTTGAGGTAGGTGTCTTTATATAAGGTGTTTTTCCTTGAATTATTTCATTTTATTTTCAATTACATTGGGGTTATTAAATGAGAATTCATTATTTGACATTGGAATTTTTTTAATGAGATTCATGTTTTTATTGGAGTTTTGAGTAAA
This sequence comes from Viscum album, assembly GCA_963277665.1. NCBI lineage: Eukaryota > Viridiplantae > Streptophyta > Magnoliopsida > Santalales > Viscaceae > Viscum > Viscum album. The sequence goes on from OY728139.1 coordinate 621,505,773, forward strand.
AATGGATTGTTCACACAATAAGTGTTTGATTAAATTATTTAAAGAGTGGTTTTTTTTTATAAATGGGTATTTGTGGTTGTAAGCGTAATGGACTTGATATTGATATTTTGTGTCAAATGTGATCGTGGTTTTTGAAACAGATCCTTAAAAAAATAGAACATTGGGATATCATGGGTGTGTTAAGAATAGACTACTCAATCTTTGTCTGTGTAATTATAGAGGAGGTTTTATGTCACATTATTGTGTGTAATTTAATTAGAGGTTATATATTATAGCCATAACTTATGCATTAATTGAGTATTTTTTTCAGTTATAGTAGATGTGCCCATAGGATAGATCCCACATGTCGTACTTTTTCATTTATGATTTATTTTTCACGTGATGGTATTTTCATAGAAATATTATCATATGATTATCTTAATGTGTATTTAGGGTTTCTAACATGTTTTATTTTATAATTGACATATTATTGTATTTGGTGAATATGGTATGGCTTTATGAAAACTAATGTAATACTTTATAAAATCGTTTTTACTTATGAAAAATCATTTTAAAATTGATTGTTTTTAGAGCTATAATTAATTAATTCTTGATATTAGATATTGTATAGATTCTTTTGTGGTATTCTACTAGGAATTTTTCAAAAAACCTAATTTTTTTTCCTTTGATAATTTGTAAATGTTGTTTTTTAGGACTCAGATAAATGTAGTGGAATTCTATAGTATGTTAGTTTCACTTACTATCATTGTATCCATAGTGAGATGTTTTGGTGGTAAAAAATTTCAACATAAGGACATGTTTAGTATAAAAATATATTTTATTTCTAGTTTTGAACATTTTGATTGAATTTTTATTTTTACTTTATATTTTATCTTACATATTCTATATACCCTATTATTTTTTATTTTTTAGGATTATCATGACACTTTCTTCTTCCACTTTGTTCTACTTCACTACGTGGTGGTCAACAATGGGAAACTTTTATATTTTCCCCTTATTAGTTTGTTATATTTCAAATATAAATATTTGAGGTAAAAAAATAAAAACAACATGATTCATTAAATGATATTACTTAAACTAGTAAGAATACAATACAAGTAATTTAAAAATAAGTTTAAAGGAAAACATGGAGATGATCATCAAAAACAGTCAAATCAATTTAAAATTCATTTTCCACCTTAGAAAAATTCACTATCCAATTGAACTACTCCCACTGAATTGGTCTGAATTCTCAAAAAATATGAAATAAATTATTCTATTAGGAATAAATATCATGATTTAAATTTATTCTTTCATTATAAGTTAATGAATGAGCCTCCATGAAATAAAGGTATACAAAAATTGTGCCTCTTAAGAGGTGCACACTTCAAAAAAATCAAAAACCACATATTTTTATTCCAAAATACACTAATTCAAGGGTGTCAAGAATAAATCAACTTGAATAAAAATAGTAAAAACATATTGGTCCCAAAATATTATCTACAATCAGATCACTTCCAATAAAAATCCATGATAGAAAAATAAAATGTATACTAGATCTATAAAAGGTATAAGTAATAAAACATATGGTGTTAGTAAGTTTTAAATAAGTCAATAAATTAAATATATTACCAAATTATACTTCAACATATTTCTTAGGGTTATTTTAAAAATATCTCTCAATCATAAAGTGATTCCGTACCATACTATGGATCTGATCACCCACACTTATCTCCTTGGTATTATATTTTTTTGAAGACAATAATATACTGATCATCAATCCATTTATATATCTATTCAAAAAGAGAATCTTTAATAGATTATTGAGTTTTCTAACATATTCATACAATTCTTCATATTCACTTGAATTCATTAAAACCCCTATGTTTTCCACCTTGGGGGAAGGTTCCTAAATAATAATTACTTTTTTGAAAATACATGTTCATGAAAATTTATTCTAGTGTGTCTCATAACCAAAATCCGTTACATGTTTTGGTAATATTTTCTTTTTTCCCTTTTATATGTACATATGAGTCCATATAAATCAGTAATTGGATTTTCCTTTTTTGTATTACTAGATTAAAATAATATTTTCACAATTAAATAAGATTTTAAAATAGGTCGATCATTATGAAAAACCTCATCAAATTCATGGAATACTTCAATATTCTAAATATGAAAAAAGTTATATCATAAAAAATATTATTTGGTGGATCTAATGTAGCTAATAAATTCAAATGTTATGTTGAATAAGATAGTCCCTTTATACAACAATTTTCATTAATAATCTTTTTATGACCACAAAAATTATCCTTTTTAAATAACTCAATTGATTCATCATTAATATTATTCATTCATTTTCCCACTAAAATATATTAGGGGTGTGAGGTAAATATTTTTAACCTTGTATAATCCTTATAAAGATGTATAGTCTTGAAATAACTCCTACAATATTTAGTAAAATATTCATAAGTAACTTTTAAGAATCTAATATCCGCATTTCAAATGTAGATTTTTTTTTGAAAGGGTAAAAATATTTTAATTACTGGATAAATTAATGATATGAGTGTTTAATAGTGGATGAATCCAACATAATAGGTTATTATATTAGACATGTGAGTGATAAAAAGGAAATTTACTTAAGAAATTCAACAGAAAGACCCCAAAAACAAAACAAAATAAGAACAAAAAAATGTTTCCAAAACAATGTAAAAATTAAAATACCATTTATGAACATTAATTATGAAACCATAAAAGGTCCATGAACATATATTACTGAGGTATTAATAGTATTTTGTAGAAGAGATTTGAATTAGAATGTTGGACACACTCTGGAAACTAAGATTATAGTCTAAAAGATAATCAATTCAAATGAAATCAATAGTAATAATAGTATTATTGTTATTATTATTATTATTATTTTTATTTTTATTATTATTTTCACTATTAAATATTGTATTATTATTAATAATTTTTAGATACATTCAATGAATAGTTATGGTGATTAAAATTTTATAAATGTTTTCGATAATATTTATAATATAAAATTAAAAACATATATATATATATATATATATATATATTTAAAAATATATTAAAATTAAATGTTTCTTTTTTTATTACACCTACCCCTAGATTCAAACCTCCAGATTTTTGAAAATATTAATATAGTTTCAACTTTTTTTAATTTAATCAATAACAAAAAAATTTAGTACTTTTTATTCTTAAGAAAATTTTGGTCTATTATCTAAATTATGTGATGTATAAGGACACATTTTTGAATTAATCCTCATTTTTAATTTTTTTTAATGATATTAATAGTCAGTGTTATATCACTAATAAATTTGACCACATTTTTAAGAAAATATGATGGGATCATCAAAACAAACTATAGACCGTTGGATTCTTCTCGATATGGGGATCACAAAAGTATAATTTGAGAATCATAAATAAAACGTTTAGGTCACCAAAACAGAGAATTTTTTCTAAAGTTATTTCTTAAATAATATTAATACCTTACATTGTAATATTGTATTCTTGGTTTCATTATTTTATTTATATCTATATAACGATATATCATTAACAGAAATATACCTTATAGATTGATAATATTATAAACATTATAAAAAAAGCCAAAAAATTTATCTCTAAAATATCACTAAATAATACCTCCCAATTCAATAAATATTATAAAAAAATACTATTATTGAAACATTGAATCAATATCAGTATTCCATTCATCCTGAATTTTAGATTTTCACCTTCAAATATAAGAGCCAAGATTTATATAATTATACATCACTATATTAATAACCTAAATATATAACCTCGATTGATGTCATTCAAATTTAATTATGTACATCATTATTTAATCGATGAAATATATAAATTTCATTCCCAAAATCATTTAATAATAATAGGTGGAAGAATTTAGATTAGAATACATTAAAATTATAATTAGGGTGATATCAATATAAAGACCCATACCATTATTTTCCATTGTGTTATTAATTTGAGGAGAAATAATTCTATACTAATGGTTATCTCCTCATTAAGGAATATATAATAGGGGACGGTTTATTTAAAGGCTCTATAATAATTTATTTATAAATTGTATCTATTTTAAATCAATTATTTAAATTTAATAATATTTAGTGAAAATCATTACACCACAAGAAAATCTGAACTTCATTAAAAAAATATCAAAATACCATCCCAAAGTAAACACCCTAGTTTTTAATTTTCACAAACCAACTAAGATAACCCAAATCTGAGTACTTATGTTAGCCCATGACAAGGTTGGATGCACATTCATGATCAACACTTATAGAGACCCTGACCCCAGTTTCCCATAGATCTTGTCTTACTTCATTACATTGTCATAATAAATATGGAATTCAAATCCCAATGGACTGAATATTTTTTTAGGTTTGGAAAAACATATACTAACATATTTTTTACATTACAACATTGAGAGGAAATATAATTTAGAGATTCAATTGGAAACATCTATTACTCCTACATTATCCTATAATGTAACAATTATTATTCACTATTTCATTTTGGGGAAAAATAAAACATAATAAATGGGTGAGATAAAATGTTTAGTGAGGGTAAGTAATATAGTTGAAGAATAAATAATAAGGAATTGTGAATAACTAAAAGTAAACATGCCATTAAAACATAATCCTGAGCATAATATAGTTGTAATAAAATTTTATTAAATAATTCTATAATATAACATAACAATGGATATTAAAATAGTTGAATAATCACATGGAATATATATTACTAGTTACATAATGAGGTAATGTATCATGTCGTACATCACAATCAAACCATCGAGGACTCAGCCGAAACACCATATATAATCTGTTAAAACCCAGTCTAGTTTGTCTCATGGATGATACCAATGATTGATAGGATATAGTGGGCCCCAATAGTAACTTAATAGGTCCAAAATATTTTACATAGATATACATAAATAACATATACATAAACAACATATACATATGAAATATAAACAAATTTACCCAATCTGTAAAAATAATCCCTAACAATTCTGAGTAGTATGGTGAATGGTATCAAGATAGCACATCCATGATCAAACTAATCATAAACCATTTAATAATTTTTTTGGATGATAATAATATGATATCAATATCCATAAATCTTATAATTAAAATTTGGTTTTGAAAAAAATTAAAATACTCTTATAAATTTATCGAGAAATTCTTGAGGGATTACCGCATTTTACTTTGCAAAGAAGAGTTCTTTGGGAAATATTATTTGTATTTTTCATAATTGTTTATATAAAACCATAAAGAAATAAATATAGGTTATCATGATATAATTATTCTATTATAATTATTAACATATTGATAAAATAGATTATGTGTGGTACTTGAAAATTGGTAGGAAATCTAGAAGTTCCCTTTAATCGGGTTTGCTTATTGGGAAGAATTGAGATAGGAACCTTATAAAACATTAATTTACCCCTAAAATATAGATGAATTGATATAGATATTTGATTTTTTAAAATATACATAGAATATGGAATGTTTACATAAAAATAATGAAACATTACATTGTGGTAAAAATAGTGGAAGAATAACCCGAATGAAAAATGAAGGTTCAGGTAGAATCCCTTACCATATGTACAAATGTGTTCTGAACATGACCTTAATATCTTGTATTATAAAATTAAATTCATTAATTATTTAATTAATAACTTTTAAACATTTATTTTATTTATCATATAATTATTAAAGTCCTTTTATATCCCTTTTATGAGTAATAAGATATAATTTTATCACTTAGAAGAGTTTGTTTCCTTGGTTTTCAGAATCTCTATACTTGTATATAAATATAGAAGTTAATGTGTATTGGGTATAATTATATATAATTGAATCTATTTGATATTATTGAACATACATAATATTAAATTATTCATTTGGTTATATGTTATGATGATGATACATTTTATACAATATTAGTGATAAACATTTAGATTATTTTGGAAGGTATTGAATAATCATGAACTAGTTTTATCGTGCGAATTATGATAATGAACAAGTACTAGTTATAGAAAATTAAATAGGTTGTAATACATATATTATACTTTTTATCTATAAAATGGTTTTATTAACATCCTTAAAGGTGAAATTAAAGAATGAAAATATATCATCCATGAAGGTTGTGAATCAGACCTCACATAAGATGATTTAGTTTATAAAGTAATATAGAGTGAAAAAAGAGTTTGACGATGGACTATTCCATAAAGAAAATAAAATTATATTATATGTAAGTTACTGTAGTTATCATGCTATTCATATGAGTGGAAATGATGATATGAGATTAAAATAAATGAGCATGGAAGGAAATTAAATGGAAAAGAAAGAGGATTTTACCTCTTCAGTTCCCCTACTTGAGAACATCCTTAGGGAAATGTTTTTTGTCTTTTGATGAGACTATAAGCTCTTGTATATTTGGGAGAGTCATGGTATTTGTATTGGGCATAAATTTGAAAATTATCAAATCTAGGAAGTTATAAAGATAAGGGGTGGTGAGGGGTGGTATTTATATTTGAGGAGAAGAGTTATTTTTAAATATTTAATTCATTTGTTTATTATTTAGTATCAAGACTATGAATAGTATGAGAATTATCATAAAATATATTAAAATAATTAATCAATGCTCAAGATTATGGTGGTTACATCACCGATGACACATGTAATTGTGTATCTATCTTATAATGTATTTTTACCGTAAATTACCATACTCTAATATTCAACAAATATTTATATATTTTAGAAAAATCCAAAATATTCACCCAAATACTTTTTCAAAATGAAAAATTAGAAATGGAAACAATTTTATGAAAATAATTTTCTAAATTTGAGAAGTTTATTTTTTAATTAAAATCATTATTTACGCAAAAAAATACAATTTTTAAAATTATAACTCATTTTATAACACTAAGAAAAATTGACTAAGGTATAATTAAATTATCGTAAAATCATAAGAAGAAAATATTTATTTATGAATACATGTTATGAAAATGAATATTCTTTTAAATCATTTTAGGAATTATAAAATTTTAATTAAAAATTTATGATTGATAACAAAACCAATACATAATTAGTAATTTCTAAAAAAAATATTTATGAATACAATGTTATAATTATATCATACCATATTTATAAGATTCCTAAATTTCATTTATAAATTCATTGGTATGGATACTATTCATTGGTCTAGTTTTCTATTCTAAAGGTTCGTATTAACTTTACTAAGGCTATGATACTATTTCATCAATATAGGTTCAGTAACATCTAGAAATACCATTTATTTTATTCATTGTTCATTTATAAAGTTTTTATTATGTTCTATATGTGATTTTATGTGATCTATACTATATGAAATAAAAATAAGAAGGGAAATATCATTGATAGAATTCTGGGTCATTACATTGTTCCCTCCTATAAAAATTTCTTCCTCAAAATTTTTAGAATGTCACCTCATAAAAATATTTGGATAGTTCATTATCATAAGTTTCCCAGTATCCTACTTCTCCTCTTTAATTATATGATTTTTAAAATTACAATTACTAGATGAGTCATATGATTCCCTATCACATATTCATTAGTGTATAGAATCTAGATAGGTTCTTAATAATAAGATAAATCATGTTCAAATTATCTTCCTTAAAAAGTAAGTACATGTGTTGGGTCTGACATTTACTTCATTAACAAAGAGTTCCGGAACACATTGTGAAATTTGGAAAGGCTATGAGTCATTGAAAAATAATATGACACAACCCTAATTCTCCCCAGATTTTCAAAATGACCAACGTACATGGGTCTTAGTTTCCCATTATTTCCAAATCATTTAACACCCTTCCATGGAGATACATTCAATTAAACATGATCTCCTACATGAAATTCAAAATCCTTCCTTTGATTATCCACATAGCTATTTTTCCTAATTTGAGATTGTTTGAGGTGTGTTTGAAAAGTGTTTACCTTTTCTGTTGTTTCCTCCACAATCTCTAGGCTGACACACTTCCTTTCACTAACTTCATCCCAATATGTTGGTGTGTGGAATATCATTCCATACATTATATTATGCCATTAGAGTACTATAATGGAAACCATTATTATGTGAAAATTATATCAAAGGAAAACATGGATCACATATACCTAGAATGTAATGTGAGCATGATCTCAAAATGTCTTTTAATGTTTGAATGTTTTTTTCAGACTACCCATTAGTTTGAGGGATATAATAAGTACCCAAATAAATCTCACTATCCAATAATTTATTAATAATTTTCTATAATTTTGATGTAAATCATGGATCACAATCAGACATAGTAGAAAGTGGTTCCCCCTGAATTCTTTCATCTTTATTAATATATAGTTTTTCAATTTTTTCTAATGGAAAATCAACCCATATATAAATTAAATCTGAAGATTTATTAAGTTGATCAATGATCACCAATATTGCATTATTTTTTCTTGGAGTTTTTGGTAATACTATGACAAAATCAATAGTGATATCATCCCATTTCTATGTAGGAATTGGAAAAGGTTTCATGTATCTTCTACGATGTTATCATTCAGCCTTAACTTATTGATAGACTAAACATCATGATACTTAATCATCAATTTCCCACTTCATATTATCCCTCTAGAAATGTTTATTCAGATCTTTATACATCTTAGTAATACCTGGGTGTATAGATAAATTCATGATATGGGTATTATCCAATAACTCCCTTTTTGGCTCAGGTATATATTGAACACGTATCCTCCTACCAAATATTATAATTCCATCCCCACACATGAGGTTTGGAAACTTCCCATCATTCATAGCTATAATTTTATTTTTAATATTCTAGTCATCAGTTTGAGAACATTTATGTATTTCTAATAAATATGGTTTCACGACCATTTGAAAAAGAAATGATGTTCACCTTCCTTGATAATTCCCTTATATATCATTTATAGATCCATGTACACAAGATCCTTTTAAATCCTCATTTTTTAAAACTCAATGATCCTTCCCGCTCAAGGTGTCTCCTACCTTATTCACCTTTCCTAGGTAGTAGTGTATTGAACAACCAAAATACTTTAGTATCTTGATCCATCTCCTTTTCCACAAGTTTTCGTTATTTTTATTAGATGATATATTTTAAACTCTAGATATCTATATATATATCACATTTTTTCACTATAGAGATAGTGTCTCTATATTTCCATGAAACAATTATAGTTTCAAATTTAATATCATGATTTGGATAGTAATCTTCATGAGTTTTTAACTACCTTGATACATAGGAAATAAATATATCATTCTGCAAAATGACACAACCAGGTCATTTTCTTTGATGCATCACAATAAATCATAAATCCACCAGTTCTTGATGATAGAGTCAAGATTAGAGCATTCACTATTCTCCTATTCAATTCTTTAAAACATTCTTCACATTATTTTTTCTATATGAACATAACCCAATTTTGAGTAATCTTGGTTAACAAGTGAGATAATCGGTCGAATTTAGACAAAATGTTGATAATAACCTACTATCCCAATAAACCTACGTATATAATTTATGTTCATCGGTGTAGTCCTTTCTTGAACTGCCGTTGTCTTCAGAGTATCATCTGAGATTCCATCCTTAGATAAAATATGGACATGAAAAGAAAATAATTGAAACCAAAATTTACACATTTCAAACATACCATATAATTCATTTCTTTTTAGAGTCTTCATAATAATCAACATGTTATTCTCTTGGTCATAGTATATTTTAGAGTATACCGAGATATCATTAATAAATACTATAACAATGCCATAAAGATATTTCTTAAAACTCTGTTAATTTGATCTATAAAAATGGAGGATGAATTAGTCTATCCAAATGGAATTACTGTAAACATGTAATGTTTGTACCTGGTTCTAAAAGCTATATTTGGAATATCTTCCTTCTTCACATGTGAATGATGATATCTTGATCAAAGGTAAATCTTAAAAAATTATTTATCTATGGGATTTTGATCAAATAAATCATTAATGTGAGGTATGGGATACTTGTTCCTTATTGTGATAGAATTTATTTCTCTGTAGCCAATCCACAATCTCATGGATCAATATTTCTTCTTGACAAAGAGAACATGGGATCCACATGGAGAAACACTAGGTTGAATTAATACTTTATCTCTCAATTCATTTTCTTTTTTCTTTGGTTATACTAAATCCGAAACATCCATTCTGTAAGGTGTCTTTAATTTCGGTCATGCACCCAGAATTAAATCATTAGAGAACTCAACATCCCTATCTAGAGGATGTAAAGGTAAATCCTCTAGAAACAAATAATTTTATTCCTCCACAATATGTACACATTAAATTTGAATATTTATTTCCACATACATATATGATGTTTTATCTTCCTTCCTAAGGATTTCATTCAGTAGATCTACTGGGGGTGGATTTGGATTAGAGTTTGGTGTTGTGGTTTCTGCCCTAAAGATAAGGTATTTTTTATCATTCTCAAAAACTGTAACTTCATTCTTCATGCAATATATTTTTTGGCATCATTATTTGAAATCCAATCCTTACTGAGGGTTATATCATATTCAATCATCAGTTTGATGAAGAGATCGAAAACTAAAGCACATTTATGTATCATAGATGGGACTGAATAACACATATTTATTGTAATGATACTTTCCTTGTGTTTTAAATGATAACACATTCATTAAATAAAAATGGAAATGTATAATTTTTACTAAAAATTAGGAATATATAAAAGAATATGATGATCCATAATCAAAAATAATAATTTTCTGTGTTTGAGGAAATGATTAAATTACATGTCGCCACATCATTAAGAACTTCTTCCTCAGTAGTTGTGACCACATTGGTGTGTCCTTTCTCCCATAGCATTCTTTGAGGAAATATTCCATGATAATTAGGACAATAATTTTCATAAAGTAACATATCATTACAATTTTAGAATTGAACATTGGTAGATTATTTCTTTCCATTACAATCATTGGCTGGGTGGCCTTCTCCAACACACTTGTAGAAAAATCTCATTCCCTTTAAGAAAGAACCAATGTCTTTATTCCCATAATTATCATAGAATAAGAAATCAATTATTCCATTATTCTCTTTTTCCATATTTCATTTTATAGAGTGCTTCACAGTCCTTTTATTATCTTTTTTCCATTGAAGTTATAAGATTAGAGATTTATTTTTATGTCTTTATAGAACATGATACTTCATCACTATGTGACGAGAATGTTTGGGAGAACAGTTTCCTCTAGAGGAATGGTTTTAACCCATAAGATAATCGATCCATATTAATCCTTGTATAACATATGTAGTCCATGAAATCCCTTTCTAATGTTGTAAAGTTGGATTCATTCTTGGAAACATTCTCATTCTCTTTCTATATTAAACTCATGAATTGTCTCTCCATATCTTCTCACTGTTCACGATGAAAATAATTTTCTAGGAAAATTTTCTTTTAAATCACTCCAATAAATATTTTTAATTTTTTAATCATCCTTTGTGTTTTGAATTAATGACCACCATCGATCTTCATCTCTCGATAGATGATAAAAAACCACTAAAACCTTCTCAGTTTCATTACTTCACAAATCAAGAAATATCTTCTCTATGGAACATATCCACTGCTCTGATACAAATGGGTTTTCGTCCAATTAAATGATGGATGGTGTTGTCATATATAAAGATCTAACATTGATCCTCCATGTTATGGATCATGATGCTTCATATAGGTTAGGTTATTTTTCCTAACCTGACTCAGCTATCCCAATATAGTTATCATTTTCTCAACACTATTCACAGCTCCAATAGCAATAGCATTATCATCTATAAAAGGGTAATCCACAAATGGGATAAGTGTGTTGATACGGTTTCCATTCCATTAACAAGGTTCCATTTCTAAATTATAGAATACACAAGATTAGGTTATTAATCAAAATGGATAATCTCAAACTAGAAAAAAACTTAACATATATTTAAAATTTATGCATTGCTAATATTATGATCATAGACATGGTTTCTTTAGGTACATATTTACTTTTGAATCCTTTATAATGGTTTAAAAAAATGTGACATATCTTAGTCATATCCATCGAGAGTATCAAACTAGGTGTATAGTAAGGCATGTTATCGAATACCATGTTACCCCAAGTCAAGATCGGGAGACCTTATTAGAGTTTTTAACCCTAGGTACATGTGAGAAAGAACTGTGCCCACTTGTAGTATCCAAAAAAATGATTTATTACTAGGAATATCCACATAATATCTACCTTACCAAAATTCTAGGACTTTATTCTATTAGTATTCACAAATTATATTTAAGGGTTATGTTTTCTAATACATGTTATCTAAATTTAGTTTCTATGGTTTCTATAAAACCACCTCAATAGAAGCATATATAATAAGGCATGGTGAATAACTAGAAGTAAACATACCATTAAAACATAATCTTGAGCATAATATTTTAGGTATAAAAGATGATTAAATAATTCCATAATATAATATAACCCTGGATATTATACTAGTAAAATAATCACATGAACAATAAATCACTAGTTTCTTAGTGAATGAATAAATCCATACATCATAAATATATGTTTAAGGCCTTGACCAAGACACCATACATAATTGGAAAATCCCAGTCTAGTTTTTCTCATAATACATATTAATTTATCGAGGGGATATAGTTGAACATAACCATCAACTACTAAGTAAAATGCATTCCTCATATGAACATGGATAAAAATAATGAAAATATACAAGTAAAATATAAATAATTTTCCCCAATCTGTAAACATAATCACTAAACATTTTTAATTGTATGGTGAATGGTATCAAGTTAGCACATCCATAGTCTAAATAATAAAAAACCATTTAATAATTTATGGTGGATGAAAAAATTTGGTGATCAATCTCCATAAAGTATAAAATTAAATAGAGGTTTTGAAATAAATTGAAATTATATAATAACATCATCCATAAATTCTTGAGAGAAATACTAATTTTACATAGAAAAATAATTTTTCTTTAGGAAATATCATTTGTATTTGTCATAATTGTTTGTATAAAACCAGAAATGAAAAAATATTGGTTTCCAGGAAAAAATTAGTGAGTTATAAAAATAATGAAGACTTAAAAAATAATATGGATGGTACCTAGAAATTGATAAGAAACAAGGAAGTTTCTTTTAATCAGGTTTGGTTATCGGGAAGAAATGCTAATGAAACCTTGTAAAACATGTATTTAACAATAAAATATTGATGAACTGATCTAGATATAAGATTTTGGAACATATAAAACGAATATAAAATAATTAAAAAAAATAAAAAAACTACATTGGGGTAATGACAGTGGAAGAATTATCATAAGGGAAAAAGAATGTTGGGGTAGAATCTCATATCTTGTGTTCAAATGTGTTCTGCACTTGACATTATTATCCTAAATTATAAAATTAATTAATTAATTAATTATTTCCAAACCTTTTATACAATTATTTTATTTAATATAGTTTCATTAGGATTATTTTCATCCTCTTAATGTGTTAAAATATATAATTTTATCACTAAGTAGTAATCGTTTCCTTGGTGTTCACGATCGTTATACTTGTATATGAGTCTGGAAGTTCATGTGGAATTGATATAATTCAATAGAATTGAATTTATATGATATAATTAAATAAATAATAAGATAAATTATTAATTTGGTTATATTTTATGAGGATGAGTCATTATATAAAACATTAGTTAAAAACATTTAGATTGTTTTGGCGGTTTTTTTATCACCGTGAACTAGTTTTGTCATATGAGTTAACATTTTATACATGTAATGCATATAGAAAATTAAATATGTTTTAATATATATAATATTCTATTTTAACCATAAAAATTGTTTCATCACTAGACTTAATGTAGAAATTGAAGAACGAAAATTGGTTGTCCATAATGGTTGTAAATTGGAACCTCATAGACAATGATTTTGTTTTTAAAGTAAAAGAGAGTGAGAAAGGAGTTTGAGGACAGGTTATTATATTATTATAACTAAAATCAAGTGTTTTTATGGTATTGGAGTTATTATTATATTTGGATGAGGGGATATGTGGAGAGAATAACAAAAGAAGATAACTTGGAAGGTAATTAAAAGGAAAAGGAAGCATAATTTACCTCTTAAATTATTCTCTTTGAGAACCTCTATGGGGAAATGGTATTGGCCTTCTGATGAGAGCATGATATCATGAATATAGGGGAGATTATTGGGGAGTTTATTGTGTATAAATTTGAAAATTTCTAAATATTGGTTGGTGTGAAGAGAAGGGGTGGTATTTGTAGTGGAGTTGAGGGCTGTTTTTTGAATATTTAATTCATCTGGTTATTATTTTGGCTAAAGACTATGAATTTTTTGATGATTATAATAAAATATATAAAAATAATTAAGAGAATTTATAGATTATAATTCTTACATCAGTGATTACTCAAGGAATATTTTATTTAATTGAAAATGTAGTTTTATAGTAAATTACCATATTTTACTATTCACCAAAAAATTCATGTATTTTTGAAAAAATCCCAAAAATTCACCCAAACCATTTTTAAATGTGTACAATTAAAAAATTGAATCTATTTTATAAATTTTTTTTTCTAAATATGTGAAATTAAATTTTTAATTAAAATAATTATTTACACAAAAAAATTAGTTTTTAAAATTATAAATGATTTTATAATATTTTTTAAAATTTTCTAAGGTAACATTAAATTACGCTAAAATAATTAGACAAAAAAATATTAATTTAAGAATCAATTTTATGGACGTAATTTTTTTAAATTTTTTTATTAATTATAAAATCGTAATTAAATATTTATGACTTAATAAAATACCAACGGTAATTAGTAATATTTAAAATATACATTTACTTATACTATGATATAATCATATCATACCTCCATTTATAAGATGCAAAAATTTTATTTGTATATTCATGGTTGAGGATACTGTTCATTGGTCTGATTTACTATTCCAAAGGGTCAGATAATTATTCTTATGGTCAAGATACTATTACATTAGTATAGGTTCCAAAACTTCTAGAAATACCTCTTATTTCATTACTTACACAATTATAATGTTTGTAATATTATTTTATAAGTAATTTTATGTGATGTATACTATATGAAATAAACATAATAAGGGGAATAATGGTGATATAATTCTATTTCATTAAACTATTAGCTGGAAACTATTTTCTGGGCATCAAACCCCACGCATAACATTTAAAGTATAATCCATTTCATGAAAATTTTAAATAATACAATAAATGTTTTTTTATTAAAATGAGTAACATATTACACTCTTTTCAAATCATTATTTTCAAAACATGGAATTTATAATTTTCATTCCAAAATTACCCTTTAATACTATTTATTAAAATGAAATTATAAGAAAAAAAGAATGGTTTAAAACCATGACTTCGTAATATATTTTGTTTTGAAAATAAAGAAATTTTCCTATTCTTTATAACACTTACAGCCTATGAAAATGAAAGAAACAGAAAAGGTGAGAAAAACAATTTATAATGAATGAAAATAAAAATCAGTATAATAATGAGTCGTCCAAACATCAAATATTATTGGATTAGTACAAAAATGATCAACATTGGAACCTAGGAGACTAAGAGACAATTTGGTACTACACAATAAAGAATCCATCTAATAAGAGCCTAATTTGATTCATTTCCTAACTCTTAGTTTTACCCTAACCCATTATAATTGAGATGAAAACTCCCCAAAGAAGAGCATATTCCAAACCTACAGACACAAACTCGAGAAATGACCTTGTCATAGTATAGTAATCGGAGTGAAATTTCCTACATTGTTACCTGTGGTTTCACATGATCTGAAATGGATATGACAAATCAATATGTATCATGATGCATATATTTGTAAATGAAAATAATAATATCATAGCCTCAACTCTAAATATCATTCAAAGAGTCAAAACCTATTTATAAAGAAAAATAATATTAAATCATGTCCTCTAACCTAGATAATTTTATCCACTTTACACAATATTTGTGTCGCATTTATTTTTATAAAACTACGAGAATGGGCTAATTTCCTGTGCATATTTATATCAATAGAATGCCTTTGAACAAAGTGAAATTTGAGAATTTGAATCACCATTTATGATAAATTTTTATTAAATACTCCATGAAAACAAAATTATATATGCATCATTAAACAATCTCAAATTAGCAATGAAAAGTATAAAAATGACCTAAGGAGATCCCACCATGGTATTAGTTTGAATTGAAACCCATTTAATTATTAATAAAATATCAACACCCTCATTAATTTTAAAAATTCAATGAAATTTTAACATAAGTGTTTACAAATCACTAAGTGTGTATCATTATATGAATTGTTTTATAGAATTTATATATGATAAAAAAATTCATATCAAATGGAAATAATTTCTAAAGAAAACAAATTTTGGAATAAATAATTACATACTCTTAGTATAACCTTTAAAAATTTATTAATATTCTATTTAAAAGAGATATAAATAATGGATTTAAATTTAAATATCTATACACTGATAAACCTACCACAATCAATCACATTAAGTAATAATGGTGTTAATCCAAGTCAATGTTTCAATAAAAATAATTATTGGATCAATAAGAACCCAAAAACATGAAGACTCCAATTTAATTTCAGGAAAATTTATACCCTATGTATGCATGACAATTCTAGGATATGTGGATTAGAGGAAATGGAAGAATTATAGGAGGTAATGAAGACATGATTACATTAACTTGAAGAATCAACCTCAAAAGTGGAATAAATAAATGGAATAATCCCAAAATAGGTGAGGAATTAAGGGGAGAGTCATACACTATATCTTGGTGTGAAATGCGAGGAAAATAAGAGGCAAAAGGATTGATTTCTAGTTATGAAAAGAGGATAAAATCACAGTTTATTGGAACTGGATATGTTACAAATTCTAGGCTCACTAATTTGTAAATTGTGTTCCAATAATGTGAATGTAATTGTATATAACTCGAAGAGCTACAAAATTTATCCACTCAATTTGGTAATCTGAAAAACAACTTTATAATAACCACTATGAAAGAACCCCCATATATAAGGATATTAAAATGATCTTAACACAGGGATTAATAAGTAGTGGACAAATTGGTATCGGTCAATCCATACATAGGTCTACATCTCAAAATTTCTCATCTATATGTAAGAAAATACATATGGTATAGAGAGTAGTGTTCCAACTGTGCATACTCCCCTAAAGGGCCAGTCCCGTTTCTTACGGCCAGGGTTTACATTTTTCATTATCCATGCGCTAACTAAGAACTTATTCATATTCCCACAATTTTCTAAAAATTTCAATGGATAAAAAAATAATGGAAGGAATAATATAAAATTAAATATATTAATATATTAAAAAATAAAAAGGGTGGTGTTGGTGTGAAAATTATCTTCACAATATCACTCTATTATCCTATAATTTATAATTAAAAGGCTTGATCAAGGGAAATATGTTATCAAGTAACCTTATTAACATTTTAATTCAAAAAAAACTGAGGAACACAATAGAATCCAAAAACAAAAATTCCAAAAAATCTATGAAAGATGGATTATACCACAAAATAGAATTAGGTTTCATAATGAATACTTAAGATAATAATAAAAAATAGTCACTTAATCATAAATAGGAATATTGATTGTATCCTAAGAACATGGATGCTAAAAATATGAATAACAATGAAATACACTAAATCATATAATCAAAATAAATATGGATCAATGAATCTGCAATCTATCATAGGGTGGGGTTGGTTCAAAGAAACTAAACACCTCATTCTATATTCTTATATCAATTTATCCATATAAAAAAAGATAAGTATTTAAGAAAATAGAAACTCCATAGTGGCCTCTCATCAATTATAAAATACCACTAAAGAAATAATTCTATAAAAATAGAAAATTACTCCCAAAATCATCTAAAAGAAAAAATATCCATAGAATAAAAAAACATAACAACATAAAAATGTTCAATAAGGTTACTATAACGGGTTTCCCACTTAAAATAATAAAAAATTCATCATTAATCTAATCAATTCATAAATGTTATCATCAATATTTCAAGAATGAATCAATAATGCAAGGCATTAAGAAATCATAAATTTTTCTTCAAAATCAATGTTTAATAATTCTATAAAATTAAATAAAAAAATAATGATAAAGAAAATAGGAAAAGAAACAACATATCAAGAATAACTCAAGAAATAATGATATAAACATTATTTTATTCATTATTAACTTGAGGGTCTTTCAATGGAGAATATCTTTCTCCATTTATTTGATATGAACTAATTATATCCAACCTCTTGATATGGAAAAATAATCCACAACTATGAGAGTAATTTTGATATTTATTAAATAAAGAATTATTTTGAAACATGATGTACTTTTGATACCACCACTATCTTGACTAGACATAGATATCATAATTATCACATCATCAATGTTTCCTTTATCACCTTCAGGTATACTGGAAACATCAATCACCAACAACATTCCCACCCAGACATCTTCGATCCCCATAGCTCGCATTACCACCTAGGCATTAGTGTTAAGTCCAAACAAAGATACTTCCTATTGAAGGTATGAATTGATACATATTATAAAGTACTATGTTATCTTGGAATCATCTAAAGGTATCTTTAGTAGATAAGTTACTAGCTTAGTGAAACATTGAGTGTAAAACAACACTTACTAACCATTCTATATGAGGTAATACAACTATATTTCCTTGGATACATTCACAATTTTAGGGAAGTATGGTTGGATGAATAATTCCATAAAACATACAATTAATGGTCCTTCTATGAATTTTTTCAAATAATTTACTTTCTCTACTTCTGACATAGACTAATTAGAATTGTTTTTTCAAATTTAACATTAATAGACTATGGAATCTCATTAAGGTTATATATATCCATTAAATCCTCTAACCAATCATCCTATTCATGGGTTTATTAACACCCATGGAAGAGAGGATGATTAAAATTTATAAAATCTTAAATATAATCAATATGTTTATATATAGGTGGAAAAAACTATGCTTAATGAATGAAACAGATAGAACAACTAACTCAAAAAGAACAGGATCAACTGGAGGTTTTACATGTGGTGAACCACATGTAGCATCCTCTTAGGAAACCATTAATACATGGTGGGGGGATACTATAAAATAGTAAATATAATAATACACAATCAAAATAGTCCTCTATATTTAATAAATAAAAAAATAAATGTATTAAAATTAATCAACTTAAAAATAATAAGACAAGTCTACCTACACCACCCAAAAAACCAATATTCACTTATAAAAGTAAAAAAACATAAGAAAATCCAAAAATAATACTTTTCTGATCCCCCTAAATTACATTGCACCATAATTTGTAACATATTTAATTGCCTTATTTAATATTTCAAACATTCAGTATCATCTTTTGAAAACATTAAATAATGAAATTCATTAAATAAAATCAATGGTATTTTGTTAAACTATATTGAAAATTTCATAAAACATTATACCGAACAATAATTTTAAATAAAAAATCCTTTATTAATTCAAATAATTTGATTAAACCCCTTTAGAATTATAAAACTCACCATTTTGTATAAAACGCTGAAAAATTTCCCATGAAAAATTGAATCTAACCAAGTTAAATAAAACAAATAATCTTAACAACACACTATAATTAATATTAAACCAAACATTTATATGGATAATTATAATTTAGAGTATATATAAATCAAACTTAAATAAAAAATAAAAAATTCAAATATATGGATGGTTTGGTTGTACGATATGGAAAATAGTGTTCTAACCTTGTTGTTACCTCTGATAGTTTCTCGGGCAGGCCGCATAGTCAATGTATGACTTTCCAAACAGTGCACAATATGTGTGAATCCCTAGTTTTTATCTTATATTTACTCAGAATAACTTTTTTCTCAAAATAGATCCCAAATCTATAATAGAAAACAGAAATATTCAAATTGTGATATAACATCTCAAAAAACTATGAATAATGATTGAATTTGAGACACAGACATCCTAAACAACCTTGGTAACTCAAGTTTCATTATGCAAGTTGGAGATCATGAACTTACTTGTGAACTAAATTTTGATAATAAAATATCTATACTACTAGACCCCCCCCCCCCAAATAATAACTAGTCTTTGACACCATTTTTTCATGAACCAACCCAGGTTACCCAAATCTCAGTACCTGATCTGGCCTGTGGCATAACAGAAAGCCTGATCTTGATCATCATGTTCTTGAAACAGGTGCCTTGGAATCAAATATACATACATGGAAATGATTCAAAATGATAAAGAAATAACCAAAAAAAGTACTTCAAACCCAAAGTCTGATATGTCCATTCTATAGGATAGAAGATCACACCAATCAAATAAGTCATTCCGTAAATAAAAGAAACCGAATGAGGAATGTGAATATAACTCCATTCATTAACCACAAATAATTCCAAATGAACAAAATCAAGTAATCCTAATATATAAATCATAAAATATCAATTCAAAAATCAATAAACCATGGAGATATATGAATGAGAACATCATAATAGTGATATAAATTAGATGGGCTAAATACTAAAATAAAATAAATATCCAAGACTACCAAGCGCTTTATTTTAAGAAAAATGATTTTCTACATAGAACTACCACCTTAAATGACCCTAGACTTGTGGTTAACATGTAATATTATTAGTTTAAGAAAACATTACCATTACGAATCCTCCCCTACCCCATGAATAATTATTAAATTTAAATCCATTTCAAACTTGTTTGTAATGGATGATTTTATGTAAATTTTTCTATTAAAAAAGTAAAATGTAACTCCTTTAAAACCATTCAACAGAAAATAAGTAATTTAATATTTTTAATAAAAAAATCATTTATTACCTCTTAAAAAAGTAAATAATTTGATAGAAAGGAAAAAAATTTAAAAGTTTTATTTTAAAATACCCATTTTTAGGAAAATGAAGAACACATAAAATTATTTCAAACCATTACAACATAAGTACAGAAAATATCATGAAAAAAATATCAAATAAATACAAAAAAATATATTAATAATCAATATAAAAAGTAGAAATACTACATCAAATATCATAAGAGTAATATAAACATAATTTTCATGGGAACCTAGGATCCCTAAAGGCAATATAGTACAACACATTAAAAGATCCATATAATAGGCACCTAAGGTGATACATTACATAACATTGTGCTTAAAAATAACTTGTTGTGACTGAGAGAAACCTCCCCCCCCCCCCAATTTAAACATAGTCCTAACATGGGGCCACAAAAAATAGTAGTGATTGTGTCCATATACTGTACTCATACCATGATTTTCAACATAGTTACCCAGGGCTTCCCATGATGTCGAAGATAGGTGAGTAATCAATATGTAACACACAAAATATATATAAATAAAAATAATCATGTCACACATTATCCTTTGGTAACCATTGATAGAACATAACACTCATTTTCAATAATTATAAAATAATAAAAATTTCATATTTCAAGGAAAAGTTCACATACATTACAAAATATTAATTTCAATCATACTTTTATAAAACAATAATTAGTGTATAAATTTGTAGGTATATTTATATTAATAAAATACCTTAGTATAAAATTCTATATGGGACTTTGAAACAATAATTATGAAATAAATTAAGAAATCCACATTGAATCTCAAATCATATAAAAATCATTAAAGCATCTAAAATGACCAAATAAAAAAATAAAAACAACCTAAGGAGATCTAAGAACACCCTTAGGTTTTTTGAAAAACCATAAAATTATATTCAAAACCAAGGAAACATCTTTAATTTATTAAATTATTTGAAAAAGAAACTTTATTATTGAATAATAGCTATTTTTGAATCATTAAATTATTTTTTTGATAGTTTATACATGAGAAAACCCTTCTCATATTTTAATGACATATAAATTAATACATGTTATGTTGAAATAAATTATTGTATACACATTTTATAACCTTTAATACAATAAGAACATTTTATATAAATGGGTAATAAATCATGAATTTTTAATAAAAATATTAATGCATGGAGCAACATACCGTAATCCCCCCAATTTACAAATAAAGATGTTATCCCACTACAAATGGGGATGAAAATATTTAGAAGACTAATATGAACTGTAAAACATGAAAACCCCAAATAAAAATCATGTAAAATGAATCCCATGGTCACCATGATAATGTTATGGTAATAAAAAAATATGAACGGGGTGATTGATAGAAGAAAAAGTGGTAGGGATTATTTTAACCAAAAGAATGTACCCCAAAAGAATGAGAAATCGGTGGAAGAGTCCCAAATGTGTGGAGGAACAAAAATATTAGGCATCTATGTGATCTAGGAGCCATATAAGGTGGAAAATATTGGGCCAAATACTTAAATTTGGGTTAGGTAAAAATGTTAAAATCACACATTAAATGGAATTTGGTAGGGCACACGGTTTAGCCACAATTTTTTGTAAGCCATACACCACTCATTTGAAATGGAATGGATTATGATAAGGGAGATAACCTATTTAGTTGTATGTTATGGTAATCCAAGCAAGTACCTTATAATAACCACTATTAAAGAACTTCCCACGTGTAAGGATATTCTAATGGTTTGGACACACGGTTTAGAAAGTTGTGTGCCAATAATCCTTGGTCAATCTATATATAAGAACATGTTTCCTGGTTTCTACTTGATATGTATGTAAATAAACATCATTTAGAAAATAATTTGTTAACCAGGACTACTCTATTGGAGGGACACCTCCCCTTCATGTGGCCAAATGCATGATTATCACTATTCATCCCCTAACCATGTACAGAGTATATTTCCCTCCCCTTTTCTCAAAATTTCAAGGTATAAGGCTTGAAAATTATTAAAAAAAATATAAATCAATAAAAATTTTAATAAGTAGAAAATAGTGGTTTGGGAGTAAGAGAACTCAAAAGAGATTCCAAATTCCCGACTTGAATAAATATTAAAGAGGATAATACAGTTTTTTCTTTCTAACTAAAACCATTAATTTTCCCAAAAACATACATGGAGTGTAGCTAAAATACTATAATATATCATTTGGATAAAATGAATCCAAAAAAATAAAATGGAATTGAAAAAATTTAAATATTCAAAGTATAGTAAATTTCATTACATGAAGAACCCTATATTATTTCATATAGAATCATATGCATTGTAATAATTATAGAATTTGAAAAGTGAAATTTGAATCATTTGTAAGGATGATTAAGATTTTGTGGAACACAGGTGAGTGATTTCTGAAGGTGAAAATTTAAATTTTTATAGTCATAGTTGACCATGTAGAGTAATATTGAATATCATGAAGTACTTTTCAATATTTTTAGACTTTCTTGATTTTCCTTTTAGATCAATGGAATCATCGTGTAGTTTATTTTAGTGAACTGAGGAAGTTATTTAAATCAACTAAAAATGACATCAGAGATAATCAAGTAGTTTATTAGAGTTCACTATATATAACCATTAAGTTTATTATGGATAACTTTACAAATAATGAGTCAACCATGAAGTGAAAAAAACAATCATGCAACGTAAGTGAAGTTTCCATGCAGTTAATTTTAGTCTTTAAATACTATCTTAACAATAGAATTTTGACAAAGTATCAAAGTGAACAAGAAAGTGATTAAGATAATTTTTGGAGGATTTAATTTATGTATCCATGATGATCATTGAAACATCCTTTAATACCCCCAATTTAAATAATCAAGGAAGAAAAATAAAATATTTTGATTTACCAAAATTTTGTAGGCTGATATATTATTTAATGGTCAGTCTTTAACATAACCTTTTTAAAACTAATTGTTACAAATATTAAGAGGACATTCATTTTGAAGGGATCAATATATAAAAAATATTGTGATATAAAAAATATCAAGACTATAATAAACATGCATAATTTTTAAAATTATTTTTTTGATGTATACTCTTTTTCTAATGAAGAATTTATTTTGTTTTATTACTTTAAAATAATACATTATGAATTTTAATGAGACAAGATACATAAATTTAATCAAAATCAATATTATAAAAGAAGATAATTTAACTAAAATATTCTATTTTTATCTTTCTTTTAAATTTCAAAGAGTTGATATAAATATTTTATATATACACTCAATGCTATGATTTATATGTATTGAATTATTATTTAAATACTTTCATATAAATTCATTTCCTCTTTTTTATTGGAATATAGATCCATGGAATTGATCCTTGTTTTAGAATATGGTTAATATATAATATATTTTATTAAAATATGGTCTCAATATCTAATTCGTTCATTGAATATCAAATAACCCTTAGGTATAAGAGTGTTCTTTTTGTGGTTGTAGTTATGTGGAGTGAATTTTCCTCTTCCTTTGATTTTTACCCCTTTTTAAAAATCCACTACACTAATTTAGTTAACTACATTATTATTAATCATTATGTCTAATACTGTTTTTGTAATGACCCAATTCTATAACATCAATATTAAATTGAGATGTATTTTGTATTTTAAAGTAATGGAGGGTTTGGATTTTGAATCAAAATTAGGATTGGAATTTTGAGAGTTTGAACATATTTGAAGAGGCTTTTTTGATGGGGAATAGGGCTCAAAGGGCAGTTGGAGGTATCAAGATGGGGGTAAGAAAGCACCATAGGATGATGAGTTATCTAGGGCTACAGTTTGTATCCCATAACTATTTGGTAGTAGGCTAATGACTCGCCAATGTTCTATATAGTGTCATCTAAAATCAATGGGTGGCCATCAACTAGCCAGTGGACTTATATTGACTAGATAATTATGTCTGAAATTTGAAAGGAGTGCTTCTATGAGGCACCATATTGCATATAGACATGTATAGGATAGCTAGTAATAGCTGGTAGTGGAAACATATTCTTCTAGGACGCACCAGATAGTTTATGGATGCCACTAGTTAGTATCATACCTTTTAATAAGATTTTATATGGAGGGTTTCCCCATAATTTCACCTAGTACTCCCATATTCTTCTTACTCTATATTTGGAATTATTTTTTCCAGTAAAACCTCTCTCATACGCTCACCCCCATTCCTTATCCATGGTGTATCTACCTTGACCATTGGTGATTTTGAGAGCCAACACTTTTGATTTAGAGGTGGATATAAGATGACAAGTCTTCTACCTTCTATTTATTATTTGTTTCACTATCAATCGGTTCCTCACTAGATTTTTCTAATATGCTCCATTTTAAGGTAATTTGTAGGATTAATAATTTTTTTAATTTATGTCAAACCTACCATTGATATTGGATGATTATTATTCTCTAAGTACAGGGTCGGTTGTCCATTATTTTAACCCACATTATTTCTTATGTTTTTTATCTTGTGTGGTGTGTTCTCCCTAGATTACCCTATTAGGGATAATTTTCCTTATTTTCCCAATATGTTATTAAATTGTTAATCCATGTTAAAATTTATATAAAGAGGTTTTATGTTTTGAACTTATGACTTGTAAATGGAATTTTACATTCATCAGTTGATGTGTATTGGATTTGATCTTTGTCTGGGCCTAATGAATAAGAAGCCACCATTTTATAAGATGAAAAATTGTTTTAAAATGAAATTTCAAAAAATTTAACGGAAATATAGAATTATAGGTTATACTAAATTGGTAATTCAAAGTTCATGAAATGGGTTATGATGTTTGGATGGGAGTTAATGACTCAAAAATGAAATCAAATATCATGGGAGTCGGTATATGGTTTTTGAAATAGTACATTACCTGAACATTATGAATTTTCTTGACATGAGGTTTGATAATAGAATTTGGAGTTGTTTTTTGGAAACTAGGATTTTAAAAAGAGGAATTAACATCATGAAATAGTTTTTTTAGTAACCAAATTAGTTGGAAGTGGGTTGTTAGAAAGGGAAATTTTTATTTATTAGAATGGAATCAAAGTGGCTATTTTTTGGTAAAATGATTTTTCTACAGTAGAAATGTTTTGAATGAAATGAAAACACCCTATTTTGGGTGGTATTATTTTATAGGCAATTAAAACTATAACATATCACCTTTTATCACATTAACTTTCATTATATTATACAAAACCGAGGATCTTTATGGTTTAGTGTCTTGGAAACCAGGAACTTAATACATGACAACATTAAACATTCTTCTTAAACACTCGAAAGGCTTATTCATTGTTCATCCTAAGTTCATTACAACATCTCATAACTTGGGGTCATACATGAAAGGAAAGGGTGAGAAGAAGGCCCAGTAAGGGAAACACGAGAAACATTTTACATATGAACTTGAGATACATCAAAAAGTCATGAAAAATAACTTTAAGGTATGAGAAAGAGATCATGAGGCTTATCATAATAAAAATAACGTGTTTAATAAATTGAAGATATGTATACAACATTTAACATAGACAATCATTTCCATTTCACCAAGGTCCATCCCAAAGGTGTCATTAAAAATTACCAAGGTTATTCACCAAGGTATCATTAAAAATGGTCATCTCTAGAGATTAAGTCTTTACCCAATGCACTGGAGCGCTATCAGGGTACACCCTTAAATTTTCATTTATAATCATGTGAGCCAGATATATCATCATCAATCATTTCATAAACAACCCATATATCATAAAATAAATGGGTTTCATTTCATAGTCAACACATTTTAAAAACTGCTTTAAAGACGTGATCTTTATGTCACTTTAAACCCACAGAAAAAGGAAAGCGGGTTTTATGTATGTAAGTCCCAGAAATAAAATAGAAAATTTTGATATATATGTGAATAAACCTATAGAAGAAAGATCTTTGAGTATTCACTTAACAAAATAAAATAATTTGAGATAAAGAGAGATACATTTTAAGACGAAAATTCTACAGCATAACAGCTATGTTATAGGGTTTTAGAAAATACTGAAAAGAGAGGGGACATGGGTCACCCACTCATAAATGATCCATAAAATAGTAGAGGGATAGGATATAATGGATATAATAACATGGTAATTAAATTTGAAATACATACCACATGAAATGAAAAACATGGAAGGAAGACAAAAATAAGATTTCTCTTATGAAAATTCGGCAGCCTAACGGTGTCACTTAAAACATCAAAAAAATGAATTGACGATATCAAATAGGGTATCTCATCATATGAACATAAATTATTAGTTTTATATATATATAGATCATACCCAAAAATAATAAAAAAGAACTTTAAATACTTGACATGAAAATAGAACTTGAAAATGAGAAGGGTGAAAGAATCCCTTAAAAATTGTGCAGCCTAACTACGCCACTTAAACATTCTTAAAATGAATTGATGAGAGAAAGAGGGGGTCTCTCATCATATGAACATGAAAATTACAGTAGGATGAATATAAAATAACATCCCCAAAATAAGAACATGGAGCATAAAATAAATGTCATAAAAGAGAGTACTTGGAAAGAAAGAGAGAGGTAGGATCCCTTACCTTGAAGCGTAACTTTGAAATATTAAGGTTTGGGACCTTGGGAGGCTTGAGGGCACCTTGGGAGGACTAATTTCTAGGTAAGGAGACCAGAACTTCGTTGAGGATGATTTTGGAATTGAAAGGATGAGAGAATGGCTTGGTATTTATAGGGGAAGTGAGGGGACAAGGCATTAATGGCCAAGGGACACCTCATTGGTGGTATTGGAAAAACCATGGGCTTGACCATGGTATTGTACACCTGGGACACCTCATAACTTATATTACTATTCATAAGTAGACCGGAATTATTAAATAATTATTACATCCTTAATGATGTCATTAAACACCCGAAACTCTAAACTGAAAATTCACTATTCACCAAAAATTCATCTTTTTCAGAAAACTCCCAAAAATTAACCTTAACATAATATCAATGCTCTGAATTCAAAAATAAACTCCATTTTATAAAAATAATTTTCTAAATATTTTTAATTTAATTTTTAAATAAAAACACTATTCACCGAAATTCATTTTTTTGAGAAAAATCACCAAAAATTACCTTAATATAATATCGATGTTTTAAATTCAAAAATAAAGTCCACTTTATAAAAATAATTTTCTAAATATTTTTAATTTAATTTTGAATTAAAAAACACTATTCACCCGAAAAAAAACTAATACTTGACTAATAATTTCAGAAACAGTTATTTACCTGTTTTATTGAATCACATTACTTAATCAAGGTGCCTATATTATATTAATACATTCTTTAAGTGAGATTACTAATTTATTTGGAGACATTACTAATCCTAAGAGTAAAGTCACTATTCATAAATTACTATTCACCAAAAATTAAGTTGATCTTATTAGACTTCAAATTTCTTACTGAACTCATTTGCAGAAGACCATTTTGTAAAAATAATTACACATCATTAATTATTTAAGGTTTACAAAAATATTTTAAAATATCATTTTTTTCAAATTCATTAATAATATACATCCTACATTTATCCGGACATTTGAAAATTTACAAACTTCACCATAACAAGAAAAAAAATTATTTATCTCAAAGGATTACACAAAGCAGTTACGGTCTCCTTACATAGCCCCTTATAACCCCAGCATAGGACCTAAGTGTAAGGTTTTCTAAGGTGAGAGGATCTGAGGGCGGCTTGGCCAACATCGCACGAGTAGTAATTTCTATCAGTTTGAACTTCTCGTGAAGGTGATTCAGTTCTAGCTTCACACGATGAAGTTCGGCTTAGGTTTGGTCCAGAGAAAAGCCCAGTGGTGCTACCTTCTTCCCAAGTTCCGTCAGATGGGCTTCGATCGGCCTGAGACTACTGGATGGGGTCATCGAATCTTCTTTCTATATTAATTAATCAATATCACTAGTATTTATAGAAAATAATTGTAACATTTAGTTTCCAATGGTCATATTGACCAAAGGACATATAACAGTTGAAACCCAATGGTCTCATTTTAGTTATACTCATTTAATTAAATGAAAAATAAAATAACCCACAAAAAATTAGGGAAAAAATTTATTCAAAAAAATTCAAGTCGTGACAATCTTCCCCCTTAAGAAATTGAGCCCTTTCAATTTTAAAATTGGGCTTGGAAATTTCGTTGAAAGTCCCACATCGAAAAAAGAGTGAGTAAAACTATTACTTTAAAAGATATAAAGGGAAGTAAAAAAGGTCACCTGAGTTAACCCATACTAGGATTCCATGTAGGAAAACATGGATATGGAAGAGAAAAAAAAGGGTCAAGTTATGATGGAGAGTGATAGAAAACATGATTAGGAGAAAATTAACCGCAAGAAGATCACAAAAATAAGATGTGTTAAACGGTCTTTGATCACCCAGCAGGAAACGTAAACCAACAACATATTTGTTTTAAATTCCTTTTCATAATTTCGAGGTATTCATTTACTGCATAGAATAATAACACAAGGAAATATACTTACCTTCAAGTATAGTTTCATCCATTAATAAGTTTTTACCAAGACTAATCTTTTCTCCAAATGGTGAGCATTCAAAAATACTTGGTCTCATTAATGAAAAATAATAATCTTCTAGAGAATCACATAATCCACAACATAATAACTATCTATCTTTAACAATTTCTCCCAAAAACAGAAAGGTCCAGATAAAACAACTCTTCAAAAAGAAAGAACCCCATAAGAAGGGAAACTACTTTAAATCTTCAAAGTTCCACGGTACTACCCAATGTTCATCATAGACCATTCCATAAATAACTATCCTTAAAATTCATTTAAATAAACCAAACTAAGATTGAAACCCAAATATAAGAAGGATTTGATAACATAGTATTCTAAGATAAACATTATCGTTCATCTCCAAACAACATCAACCACTCCTAACATCTTATAACAAAAGTTACTAACTTGAACATATTTTCCCCAAGATAGGTTAATAATTTCCATAAGTAACCTAAATTACTATAAGTTCACCTTAAATTCATCAATTCTTAAAAATATAATTCAACCTTTACTACTTAAAGAAAATATCATAGTAATCTATTTACCTCGATCATATAGGGTTCCCAAAATAGTGAATGTCTTCCAAAATAATAAACATCTTTTAATCCCCTAATCATATTTTTTCAAGTAGAATAGCTTCACAAAATCAACATGTGGTACATAACAATAGATTTTTTCCATAATTATATAAAACCATCTTAGGTAGGGACTCAATGTTCTTAGAAAATATTAAAGATATGCTCGTAGGGACGAACTAAAATACAACATGACATAGATAATTATTGAGAAGAAGTTACGTGTACTTTAGTCATCGTGATCCATCTCAACATATGACTTGCATTTTTCCCTTGTCCTTGAAGATTTTTGATGCTCATCAAGCTTCACATCCCTTCCAAGAGAGCATTGCCTTGGATAATGTCCAACTTTTCCATATTTACAACATTGAAAAGTATAAGGTACATTAGATCGAACCCTATCTCTATTCATCACATTATCAATTTTTTTAAAGCAATTGGATACTTTATGCCCTATCACCCCACACTTAAAACATCTCCTGATTCCATTATTACATTCCCTTTTGTGCCCCTTTCCACACATTTTGCACAAAGGAAATTAGTTCTTCTTTCCCTTATCAACTTTATCATATGAACATCCTTGAGACTTCATCTTCTTCTTCCTTGATGAATTGTGGCATTAAACTGGGTACCAATTATTAATTGTGATTTTTGATAGCTGGTTTGGCATAATCACAATATGTTCAACTTGATCTCTCATCATCTATGTCATATTAATAAGGCAGTCTTAAAATTTCTATCGCATTGGTTGTTGGGACATTTCTTCCATTTCCCATCATTAACTTAGAAAAGGAAGTATAATTAGGGGGCTTAAATACATAGCCAATAATCCTGAAAGGAAACTTAAAGAATAGAAAAATAAACTTGTTGAAAAAAGTATACCCTAACTTGTGATCCCCTAGGTTCCAATCTAGGTTATCTGAGATCATATATTCTTATGTGAATCATTATTTTATTTTATCTTTGCTCCTTTAATAATGGTTCATACAAAGCTTATGAATTTACCAAAGCATATCCCCCGGGAGTGTCAAACCAAGAGTGTAGCAAGGCCTATTGTCATGCACCAGGTTACCCCGGGTCAAGCCCGAAACACCTTGTCAGAGTTTTCACTCCAAGGAACATCTGTGCCAGAGCCACCTCAACTTGTTCGTATCCAGAAAGGGATTTATTTTTTGGGAACCCAATTACTCAATACTCACCAAAATACCAGGAATAAAACTTTTCTATAGGGTTATTACTAAAGTTTTCATATCCTAAATTCCATAAATAACTAAACCATCTTTTGATACCAATTATAACATCCCTCCTTTTTATCACATTAACTTTCATTACATTATACAAAACCAAGGATCTTTAAGGTTTAGTGTCTTGGAAACCAGGAACTTAATACATGACAACATAAAAAAAATTCTAAAACACTTGAAAGGCTTCTTCATTGTTCATCCTAAGTTCATTACAGCATATCATAACCTGAGAGCATGTATAAAAGGAAAGGGTGATTAGAAGGTCCAGTAAGGTAATCTAGGGAAACATTTTACATGTGAACTTGAGATACATCAAAAAGTCGTGAAAAATAACTTTAAGGCATGAGAAAGAGATCATGGGGCATATCATAATAAAAATAACGTGTTTCATAACATGAATATGTGGATACAACATTTAACATAGAAAATCATTTCTGTTTCACCAAGGTCCATCCCCAAGGTGTCATTAAAAATTACCAAGGTTATTCACTAAGGTATCGATAAAAATGGTCATCTCTAGAGATTAAATCTTTACCCAATGTATCGGAGAGCTATCATGGCGCACCCTTAAATTTGAATTTATAATAATGTGATACATATATATCATCATCAATAATTTCATAAAAAAACTCATACAGCATAAAATAAATGGGTTTCATTTCATAGTCATCACATTTTAAAAACTGCTTTAAAGACGTGATCTTTATGTCACTTTAAACCCACAGAAAAAGTAAAGAGGGTTTTATGTATGTAAGTCCAAGAATTAAAATAGAATATTTTGATATATATGTGAATAACCCTATATAAGAAAGAGATTTGAGTATTCACTTAAGAAAATATAAGAATTTGAGATAAAGGGAGAGACATTTTGAGACGAAAATTCTGCAGTATAACGGCTATGTTATAGGATTTTAGAAAATACTGAAAAGAGAGGGGACATGGGTCACCCTCTTATAAATGATCCATAAAATAGTATAGGGACATGATATAATGGATATAAGAACATAGTAATTAAATTTTTAAGACATAACATATGAAATGAAAAACATGGAAGGAAGACAAAAATAAGATTTCTCTTATGAAAATTTGGCAGCCTAACGGCATCACTTAAAACTTCAAAAAAATAAATTGACAAGATCAAATAGGGTATCTCATCATATGAACATAAAATATTTGTATTATAGATATAGATATCATACCCCAATATAATAAAAAGGAACTTGAAAGACTTGACATGAAAATAGAACTTGAAAATGAGAAGGGTGAAAGAATCTCATAAACATTCGGCAGCCCAACGATGCCACTTAAACATTCTTAAAATGAATTGATTAGAGAAATAGGGGGTCTCTAATAATATGAACATGAAAAGGACAGTATTATGAATATAAAATAACATCCCCAACATAAGAACATGGATTATAAAAGAAATGACATAAAAGAGAGTACTTGGAAAGAAAGAGAGAGGTTGGATCCCTTACCTTGAAGAGTAACTTTGAAATCTTGAAGTTTGGGACCTTCGGAGGCTTGATGGAATCTTGGGAGGACTACTTGTGAGGTAAGGAGACCATAAATCTGTTGAGGAGTATTTTAGAATGGAATGGATGAGACAATGGCTTGGTATTTTTAGGGAAGTGAGGGGACAAGGCATTAATGGCCAAGGGACACCTCATCAGTGGTATTTGAAAAACCATGGGCTTTCCCATGGTATTTTCCCATGGTATTGGCCACTTGGGACACCACATACCTTATATTACTATTCATCAGTCGACTAGAATTATTACATAATTATTACATCCTTGATGATGTCATTAAACACCTGAAACTCTAAACTGAAAATTCACTATTCACCAAAAATTCAACTTTTTCAGAAAACTCCAAAAATTTACCTTACCATAATATCAATGCTCTGAATTCAAAAATAAACTCCATTTTATAAAAAAAAATTCTAAATATTTTTAATTTAATTTTTAAATAAAAACACTATTCACCAAAATTCATTTTTTTGAGAAAAATCCCCAAAAATTACGCTAACATAATATCAATGTTTTGAATTCAAAAATAAATTCTATTTTATAAAAATAATTTTCTAAATATTTTTACTTTAATTTCTAATTAAAAAACATTATTCACCCAAAAAAACTAATACTTGACTAATAATTTCTAAAATAGTTATTTACCTATTTTATTGAATCATATTACTTAATCAAGGTGCCTGTATTATATTAATACATTCTTTAAGTGAGATTACTAATCCATTTGGATGCATTTCTAATCCTAAGCGTAAAATCACTATTCATAAATTACTATTCACCAAAAATTATGTTGATCTTATTAGACTCCAAATTTCTTACTAAACTCATTTGCAGAAAACCATTTTTTGAAAATTATTACACATCATTAATTATTTAAGGTTTGTAAAAATATTTTAAAATATCATTTTTTTAATTCATCAATAATATACATCCTACATTTATCTAGACATTTGAAAATCTACAAACTTCACCATTAGAAGAAAACACAATTTTATTTATCTCAAAGGATTACACAAAGTAGTTATGGTCTCCTTACATTGCCCCTTATAACCCCAGCATAGGACCTAAGTGTAAGGTGTGCTAAGGTGAGAGAATCTGAGGGCGGCTCAGTAAACATCGCACGAGGAGTAATTTCTATCAGTTTGAACTTCTCACGAAGGCTATTCAGTTCTAGATTCACACGATGAAGTTCGACTTGGGTTTGGTCTAGAGCAAAGCCCAGTGGTGCTACCTTCTTCCCAAGTTCCGTCAGATGGGCTTCAATCAGCCTGAAACTATTGGATGGGGTCATCGAATCTTCTTTCTATATAAATTATTCAAGATCACTTGTATTTATAAAAAATAATTGTAAATTTTAGTTTCCAATAGTCATATTGACCAACGGACATATAACAGTTGAAACCCAACGGTCTCATTCTAGTTATACTCATTTTATTAAATGAAAAATAAAATAACACACCAAAAAATTAGGGAAAAAATTTACTCAAAAAAATTCGGGTCGTTACAAAAACTCCCTTTGGGGGTGGTATTGTTTTAATGTTAAAGAAAAAACCCTATTTAAGTGGTTTTTCTTTAAATAAAGGAAAAAACGCGTTGGCAGTGGTATTGTTTTAAATGAATTTGAAAACACCCTTTGATATTGATTTTTTAAGGTAAAGGAAAACAAAAAATTTGGTAGTTGTGTCTCTTTTGGGAAAACACCCTTAATGGGAAGTCAAGTCACTTTTCTGATAAATCCTCTATTGGGTAGGTTCATGTAACTATTTGGATAAATCCATTTTTTTGAAGACTTTATGGGGAGGCCTTTGTTACTATTTGGTTCAAGCCACCACATAAGAAAACCATCAAAGGGGAGGTATATGTTATATAAGACTATCCAACATGATGAAAAATCACCCATATGGTAGGACTGTGTAACTTATCTTGTATATCGGGGAAACTTAGTTCTACTATATTGGGAAGCATGGTAATCATTACATGCTCCAAGACTCCCCACAATTAACCAAACCATTTATGATTGATTAGTATCAAGAACCTAAGTATTAAAAATGGTATAGTTATCCTTGAGTGTCGCCATAAACCTTAGTATCAATGGTATTTCATTTCTTTTTAAATGGTATTAAATTGATATATTTTAATTATTTATGCTCTTATATGCACTTATATATCAAACTTGTAATCTTATAGATACTATAGGTGATGGACCACGGATGTATAATTTTACCCTTCTTAGTATTCCATGAAACATTGGTACCTGAGTGGTTATCATTAGTATAACAACAGTTATAGGTTTAGGTAAATGGCTTGTTGTATGTGGTTTTGCATTGATTTCTAGAGCAGAGTATGAATGATGGTACCTATCTATAATAGAGACTAGTTGGTGTTGTCTGATTGTTCTATATTTATATTTGGTCTTTTATAATTATTATATATGTTCCACCCATAGTATATCCATTATTACGTATATGGAAAACTCCAGTTTTTATACCATTGTGATGTTTGGTTTTGTTATTGGAACATTCCCTATCATATATATGATGTTTATTTGGCATGGTTTATATGTTTCCTTGTCTTTGCACTACTATTAATAATCTAACTAGAGGATATAGGTTTACCCACCAAGTTTTTATAGACAAACGTCACTAGTTGATTGTAATTAGTATACAAGGAGGAAATCATGAGGTGTTGTGGGGACTACTGGTCTGACATCGATTAATGCTTTTAAAATCCATTTGAAATTTTAAATATTAAGTATTTTATTTGGAATAAAATAAGAGTAAATCTTATTAAAAGAAATTTTTATGGCCTTTTTGTAATGATAAATCCCTTGTAAAGTGTATATGAAATTGTTATTATAGTGTTGGAACTCCTGACTACATGACATAACCTTGTGTATGGGTTGTTTTGAGTTACCGAGTTTTGATACTCTGATGAGATGTGTTGATGAAAACTCTATCGGGGTGGATGAACGTGGGTATATACAATGTTGACCCTAGTAAATATTGATTGAGTTAGAGAGATATCCTATTTCGGGGAACCTTTCTTAATGATTGTTGAACTACATTGTAGATGTTACACCTGTAATGACCTTTTAGGCTTATGATAAGCCATGATATGTAGTGGAAGCTTGTGATCCTTAGGGTTTATATTTGATCCAGTAGTGGGTGGGATGGATTTGTCTTAATTTGATATATGAGTCCATTATTTGTTTCTTGGCAATCTAAATTCGATGAGGACTTGATATGGGAGTCTGTAATCCAATGATTTTTGGCTTTAGTGAGGCCTCGGTTGATGGACTATGTGGGAGGGCCTAATGGCCTTTCTGATGTGACAGATTGTTTTAGTTTCTCTTTATTAGTGGTATGTAACTGTAACTTGTGAAAAGGACATATTTATTTGGTTAATTAATTTAGGTATGTAAATCATGGTAAAATACATTGCCTTATAGGATTGGAACATGTGCGGTGCTTCCTAGGTTTTAATTAGTTGTGATTGATCACATGTCGTGTTAGTGTGTTGTATTTAGGTTGGTTTCAAAGGGAAGATCCATTCATATTCCCAACCATATCAGTTATGGATTAAAATTTCGTAAATTATAATAGTGTCGATAAATGATTTATGACCTTGAAATGATACATGGTGTGATTGGTGGTCATATTCATATCTTTTATACATTAAAGGGTTATGATTTGTTTGTGAAGGCTTGTAAGATAAATTTAGTTAATTGGAATAAAATTATAGGAGCTTGGTTTGTTTCTTAATTGGGTGTATAAGACTAGGATTAGGGGTTATTTAATCACGATATTATGATTTTGTTTCTATGAATTGGTTATAAGGGATCATACAATATCTGGTTCTTGATTAGATATGATTTTGTAGGAGTGAGAACCCATTGTTTACAATGGACTCGGGATGGTATTCCCTGAACCTATTGGTATTTTTTCACTTGAATGGTTTGTGTGTGGTTCTGTTATAAATTGTTTAACACTTATAGATTCACATACCAAGCACTTTGATGTATACTCAGTGATCTCCTTCTTCATGTTATCCCACCAATGATGCTCTCGGAGATCTCGATACATCTTTGTGTTTCTTGGGTGAATGGAGAAATTTGAACTATGTGAATCATCCAAAAGCTCCTTCTTTAGATCCATACTTGATGGAACTCATAGACTTTTCCCAAATCTCACAATTCCTTCTTCATTGACATTGAACTCTAAGGATTTCCCATTTTTGATAGTTCCCTCTTTCTTCTGAATTCCCACATCATCATTTTGAGCATCCTTTAACCTTTCTAAAAGATAGGGTTAAGCAATAATTTTTGAAAGGAGTGATTATGTTCCCTTGTTTATGATTACCATGCCCATATTTATCAAATCTAAGAAGATTGGATCCTTTTCAATTCTCATTAAAGATAGAATCACTAGGTATTTTCTACTTAGAGCATCTTCCACCTTTTTCGCTTTCTCAGGGTGGTAATGGATTGAGCAGTCATAGCCTTTGATCATCTCTAACCATCTACGTTGGTGCGTATTCTACTCATTCTGTGTGAATATATACATGAGTCTCTTGTGGTCAATATATATTTCACACTTCTCCCTAAAGAGATATTGTCACCAAATTTTTAAAGTGAAGATAAACGCAGTAATCTCTAAATCATGTGTTTGATAGTTCTTCTCATGAACTTTCAATTGCCTTGAAGCATAGGCAATGACTTTTTCATTCTGCATCAACACACAACCCAGTCCCTTCTTCTAAGCATCACTAAATACAACAAAAATTTCTCCACTTGTGGTTAATTTAAGAATAGGTATAATGATAAGCCTCATTTTCAAATCCTTTAATCCCTCTTTTTATTCATCACTCCATGAAAACTTGACTCCCTTATGAGTTAGCTTGGTAATAGGGTTTGACAATCGGGATAAATTTCTCAC
Organism: Viscum album; assembly: GCA_963277665.1. Taxonomy (NCBI): domain Eukaryota; kingdom Viridiplantae; phylum Streptophyta; class Magnoliopsida; order Santalales; family Viscaceae; genus Viscum; species Viscum album. The sequence goes on from OY728139.1 coordinate 621,543,714, forward strand.
AAATCGTTTATAATATCCAGCTAACCCCAAGAAGCTATGGATATCTGTTAACGATGTTGGCCTTGTTCATCCCTCTATTGAATCTGTCTTGTAGGCGTCCACAAATATACCATTGCTTGTGATGATATGGCCCATGAATGAGGCCTCCTTCAAACAGAACTCACACTTGTTGTACTTTTCATAGAGCTTCTCCTTTTGCACGGTCTCTAGTACAGTTCTTAGATGCTCCTCATGATCCTCCTTGGTTTTGGAGTATATTAGAATATCTTCTATAAATACTATCACAAATTTGTTGAGTTAACCTCTAAATACTCTATTCATCAAGTCTATGAAGATTTCTGGAGCATTAGTGAGTCCTAAAGGCATTACTATGAATTCATAGTGCTTGTATCTTGTACTAAAAGAAGACTTGGGGATATCTTCCTTCTTCACCCTTACTTGATAATATCCTGACCATAGATCTGCCTTGGAGAAAAATTGTTCTCCACACTATTGATCGAAAAAGTCATCAATTCAGGGTAGAGGATACTTGCTTTATATCGTGATTTTGTTGAGCTCACGATAATCAATGCAAAGTCTCATTGACCCATCCTTATTCTTGACAAAGAGGACTGGTTCACCCTAAGGTGAAGGACTTGGACGTATAAACCCTTTATCCAGATTCTCCTATAGTTGTTTCTTCATATCCCCAAGCTCCAAAACAACAATTCTATATGGAGTCTTGGATATTGGAAACACCCCAGGTATAAGATCAATTAAGAATTCAACATCTCTTCTAGAAGGAAGACCAGGAAATTACTCGAGAAACACATTAGTGAATTCCCTCACAATAGGCATGTCTTCAAGGATGGTTTCTTCCTTAGACTCAATCATCTGAGCCAGATGCGCATTCTCATAGGGAAATAATATCCATGCTTGAGATGATGGAGCTAAAGAAGATTCATCCTCCTCCTTACACTTGTACAGAATCGGGGGTCGATTAGCCATATAGAGAGTGATTTCCCTCTCATGGTAATTTATGTTGGCTCTATATAAGTAAAGCCAGTCCATGATCTTAATTGCATCAAATTCTACTAGAGGGAGTATGATGAGGTTCACCAGGAATTTCAATCCACAAATTATGACAGGGGAAGAGTTATATTCATGGAATTCAATTATTTCCCCCTTTCCATACTCACGAAAATCTTTACATCCATAATTTGTGGTGGTGTTGGGATTGTTCTACTAAACTTTTGGGATATAAAAGATTGTGTCGAACCGAAATCAAAAAGTACATTCACTATTCTTGAATGAATAACTAGCATACATGTCACCACTTCATTTTCAAGGTTCACTTCGGTGGTAGTGATGGAAAAAGCTCAGCCTTCCTGCCTTGGAGGTTGTGGGTTGCCTCTGAAAACCCTTGTCTTAGGGCACTAGTTTTCAAATTTCCATGGTTCTTTGTAGTTGAAGCAATGAACAATGCATTGAGGGTTGAGCGGAGTGTTCATCTCCTCTATAGCAGCTGCGGGTTTTTCTTACCGACAATTAATAGCTAGGTTCCCTTCTCATCCACAACTAAAACATTTCATCATCCCCTTAAGAAAATTTCATGGGTGCTTCATTTAGCACCTTTTTCAAGTGGGGTGTTTTATTTTCTTAGCATAGTTGGATTTCTCAATTGGATCGCCAGAATTGAAGTCCACCTTATACTTCTTATCTCCATGATACCCCTGAAATTCTCCGATATCTATTTCGACATTAAGGTCACATTGGAAAATTTCATCATACCTCTCGAAGCCATGGATCTAAATGTATTTATGTAGGCTATGTTTTATCCCACCAAAGAAGTGTTCAACCTTGAATTCAGGGGTTACGACAAAACTGGAGGCATATCATGCAAGCCTTGTGAAGTTTTCCTCATATGTTTCGACAAATTCGTCATATTTTTTTCTTGAGGTAAAGTAATTCCCTTTCCATCTTAAGTCAGAGGGTGCATGGAAAATATTTATCAAAAAACATCTTCCAGAAACCCTTCCATTCCAATGGATCGATCTCTTCATCAGGCTTTATATTTTGGATCAATTTCCACCGTTGATCAGCTTTATCATCCATATGATAAGCAGCTAGAAGAACCTTCTCTTGTTCTAACATTGAAGGATGGATAAGATCTTCTCAATGGAGTTGATCCATTGTTCGGCGATTCGGGGATCAAATGATCTATTAAAAGTGGGAGTCCTTTGTCTCATGAATCTATTGACTGCGACTTGTTCTTTATTATGAGGGGTTGATCGTTCTTCTTAACCCATGGTTATATTCAAGACTTGAGTTAACTGAGAGAGTATCATGACACAGTTCGCAATTTCTACTCCCATTAGATTGGGCATCTCATTAGGACAGTCATCACATTGATCTTCACATCGGTAGTTAGCCCGAGTCCTCCTATTACAGTCATTGGCTGGAATGAAAGGAAAGTAAGGGGTAACACATAAAATGGTAATCCGAAGACAAAAATGGTTGAACTATAAATTACTTGTATTTCCATAACATATGAATTTCTAGGCTTCAATCAATGTTATCCATGATCAACTTCCCAATATATAATTTTAGGGGCATTTTTTTCATTCCCTTAATAATGGTTCATAATAAGCTTATGAATTTACCAAAGAAAATCCCCCAGGATTTTCGTAACAAAGAGTGTAGCAAGGCCTGTTGTTGTGTACCATGATACCCCAAGTCAAGGCCGAAACTCCTTGTCGGGGTTTTCACCCATAGGTACATCTGTCCCAGAGCCGCCTCTACCTACTCGTATCCAAATAGGGATGTATTTTATTGATAAACCAATTACTAAATACTCACCAAAACGTAGGGATGTTTTTATTATACTTAATCTTGTCTCTAAGGATTCACTAGGATTTTTTAATCCTAATCCCAAAAATAACTAAACCTATCTTTTGATACCAACTATAACAACCCTGAACTTTATTTCATATTTAAACTTGATTTATTACATAAAACCTTCACTTGATACAACATAGGATATTGAGAGGTATAATTTCTTTGAGTCTTAGGAACACTATATAAAAACTTGAAACATGAAATACACATCTTTATTGAAAACTTCTTTAACATGACCACTACATTCCCTCGTACATAGCATTGCATGGGATAACATGAGAACATGCATAAGAAAAGAGTGACCTATAAATCCCAGTAAGGGAGTAAAAAAGGAATAACATGAATAATAATGTAAATGTTAGGAAATAATCATATTAATGGAGCTCAATAGAAACATGAACATAAGGAGATGATAAAGCATGACTATCATAACATGGAAATGTGGAAACAACGTTTAACATGACTTTAGCATGATTCAAGGACCATTGAACATGGAGAATGAGTAAACACTCATTTAAATTGAATTAAAATGAGTAAACCCTCATTGCACATGACATATCATGATACTAACCTGTACCCAATGCATTAGAGTGCTATCAGGGCGCACCCTTCTAAAACATTTCATTTCATGCATAAATGTGCCACATGGATCATATAGCATGGATTCAATAAATATCATAATTTATTCCATGATAATGGAATATTTAATTAATACATGAAACACTATAATCAATAAGTAAATTTTCATAAAATTGAATACCATTGTTAGAGAAATGGGCATGGTATTCACTACACAATGACTTTGACTTGAAAAAATCGCGATGAATTTTCGGTAGCATAACGGCATGACATAAGAACTCATAAAAATGGTTGATGAGAGAGAAAGGGGTGTCTCGTCATATTTAAATTAAATGGACAATAAGGGGTCATATATATACATGAACCAAGAAAAATAATGGAATTTGTATTCATAATACAAAATAATTTCTTGAATGTAAATGAGGAGAGAGATATTTCTTACAGAATTTTGGCATGGTAACAGGTGTACATTAAAGGCATTAATGAGAGAGAAATGGGTATACCAATATTCAAACATAAGGAGGGGAGTATGGGGTAGGTGTGAAATCATACTCTAACATTTATAATTTAAGATTAAAGGACATAACAATACTAAAAACTTGGATAAAATAAGAAAGGAAGGAATCCATTACTTGGAAGTGTGATCCCAAAGGCTTGGTAGGGGCTTGAGAGAGGGTTCTTGGGATCTTGGGGAGCCTTGGGATGATTCTAGAGAGAGGAGGAAAGAGATTAGATGAACTCCCAAGGCTTTTAGTGAAAAGTAAGTGTAACACCCTAGGTAAATAAAGAATATGAAATTTTTATATTTATCCCTATTTGTGAATAAAATGTTAATATTAAATTAAAGGGAACGCTATGCTCGATGGATTACCCAATACGCAACAACATGTTCCTTTGAAATCTTACGTTGCACTCCAATAATAAAATGATTTTATTTTAACACTTAGCCGTTGTAATGACGGGAACTAACTACAAAATGATTATATATGTTTGTCAAATATTTTTACATTTATACAATAAATGTAAGAGGATTAAAAATGTGAATGAATCCAATTTTAAGCGTAAACATTCTAATATTTTTTAAAAGGTCGATTAACCACCTTTTGATGGCGAACCTCTTTTAAATCCACTTTTTCACAATTTTATGTGTTATATTTTACAAAATAAAATTCTTCTTTAGTATCGGGACATCAAAATTTACTTTGTGTAAATATTTGGTATTTTTTCGATAAAGTTCATTTTTTAATGAATAGTGATAAATGTTGTATTTTAATTCAAAACCTCTTTTTAATCTAATTTATTTATATTATTAGATTATCTTTTTAATTGGTTTTAAAGTGAAATTAGAATACATTTTTACCATTTAATCCGATAGTGGTCATTGTGATTAATTTCTCTTTGAAATTGGACTTAAACTACTGTCAATCTTTTAATAGATATTATTTCTTAAAAACACGCTATTTGTTTTGACAGCGGGATTTAATTATAAAATTATTTAATTCAACTTCTATGATTTTAATTTTTTAAAATTGGAATCATTTTTGAATTTGGAATATCAAATATATCTTAGGGTGAATTTTTGGTATTTTTCTGAAAAACTTCAATTTTTGAATAATAGTGAAACCACTAAGTGGTAGTTTAAAAACAGATTTTTTGTTTAAATGAATCTTTACCACTTCTGTGATTTTAATTTCAAAAATCCTACATACATGGTTTTCCTTAAGATGTAAAATTTGGTTCAATGGGATTAAAATAATTTTCTGGTGAATAGTAACTTTTAAGTTTTTAATCGCGATTAGAGGTAATTAGTGTAATTTAAGGTAAAAATAATGTTTTAATAATATCAAATGACCTTTCCACATGTCCTAACCTTATTGGATGAGTCATGGCCGACCACGAAAATCCATGGGTCAACTTGGGGACCCCATGGAGCCACTTTGGTTGGAAAATGATATTAATACCTTTTTATTTAAAGTTAAAATTAAAATGTCACAAACATGTGTTATTTAACTAAAACAATTTTTTAGATGGGGTTATACAAGTCATATTTTTTACTATAAATATTTATTATAGAGATAAAAATATTTCCTACATCATGATATTTTTTTTATAATTTTTAGATATTAAATAAATTAATATATTTATGACACAGTGATGATGCAGTGATTACCTCATAAATGAACGATTTAAATAAAATGAGAGGATAGGGTAAAATATAAGTCTTAAACTTGTCAAAAACCTATTGTATGGGTGGATTTCTAAATATTATCACCTTATCCTAGAAATATATCCTTTTGGGACCTTTTAAATCCGAAAATAATTTTATAATAAATTAATAGTTTATAACATTCCAAGAGTGCCCCTCCTCTCCTCTTATAAAAGACCCCCACCTCTACCACCTTACACACACCTATCAAGCCTTTCTCTCGGCCAATCCCTGCCCATTTCATATCTCCAAATCCCTCTCTTCATCATTGAATCCTCACTTTGGGCAGAATACTTTCCAAGGATGCCTTTGAGCTCAAATCAAAGAGAGTTACCCGATTTAAAGGTAATGTCTTCCCTTGTGTTCTTTTGTTTTATTTTTCTTCTCCAACCCTCTAAAATATTTTTATTACTTTCTTTTGTAAAAACACCAGTCTCTTAAATATACAAGTATGTTGTTATGTGAATTATTTGAGATACACTTAGACACACCTTCGTCTAATGGTTAAAGAACATACGGTTTCTGTGGATGGCGAATTTCTACCTCACGAAACGATGATTGTTCAATCTTCTCTTAACACATTTCATGGTGGCCATTATGATGTCACAATATTTTATATATTATATATATGGTATTTATGTTTTCTATATTCTTCTGAATTTTATAGTTAAAACACGCCTTTATGCTTTTCATGTTGTGCAAATGCGATAATTTCATACGAGGAAGTGTGGACTACCGCCCCCTCAAGTGATGTGACTCGTTCATGCAATACATGGAATGTATAAATAATGAAATTAATGAACATATGTGACCTATATAACATTTATATTATACTGGAATTATAATATATATATATATATATCTCAATTATTTTTAATTCCATTAATATGACAAAGAAATGAAAGTAGCGTTCAAGCGTACGTACGGCCTACCGTCTCCATGAATGGTGCATTTCATTTATTTTTATCTCCAAATTTTATGGAGTAGTATAAAATGAATATGTACTGGATGTATATGATATTTAAATCATTAATACTATTTTGGATATGATTTACTTATAACTACATGGACAATCATGTTCAAACAAGTTCATTTTTGACTCATGTACCAAACATCGACAAAAACGTCTCATATGAACTCACATTATTAACCAATTATTATAACATTATAATATGTGATATGAAATGAATAATTATATTTAAAAGAGGTCCTTAAGAAATTATAAATTGAACAAAGTTTATTATTCAGGAATATAAAGAAACAAACAAGACAAGTTAGACTTGAGGTAAGGGATCCTACCCCTCTCTTTCTTTTTAAATACACACTTTTATGTCATTCCATTTAAGCTCGTATTTCTTATTATTTTGATGTTATTTTATATTACTGCTACTGTAATTTTCATTTTCATATGATTATAGACCCTATTTTATCTCATCAATCCATTTTGGATGTTTTGAATGGCGCCGTTTGGCTGCCAAATTTTCGTAAGGGATCCTACACCTCTCTTTCTTTTTAAATACAACCTTTTATGTCATTCCTTTTAAGCTAATCTTTCTTATGATTGGGATGTTATTTTATATTAATATTACTATAATTTTCATTTTCATATGATGAGAGACTCTATTTTCTCTCATCAATCCATTTTGTATGTTTTGAGTGGCGTCGTTTTGATGCCGAATTTTCGTAAGGGATCCTACCCCTCTCTTTCTTTTTAAATACACCCTTTTATGTCATTCCTTTTAAGGACATATTTCTTATGATTGGGATGTTATTTTATATTAATATTACTTTAATTTTCAAGTTCATATGATGAGATACCCTGTTTTCTCTCATCAATCCATTTTGGATGTTTTGAGTGGCGTTGTTTGGCTGCCGAATTTTCGTAAGAGATCCTACCCCTCTCTTTCTTTTTAAGCACTTTCTTTTATGTAATTTCCTTTAAGATCATCTTTCTTATGTCAGGGGATGTTATTTTATATTACTCTTACTGTACCTTTTATGTTCATATGACGAGAGACCCTATTTGATCTCATCAATCCATTTATGGAAGTTTTATGTGGCGCCGTTAGGCTGCCAAATTTTCATAAGGGGATTTTCATCTCACTTTTTATTCTCGTTAGATTCATGATACATTTTCCACTATTTCCTTTGAGTGGTGTATTTACTTCCCATTATTATACACTTTGTGTAGTATAATTTCATTTACGGGTATTTACATCTTCCTTGTGTGACCCTTCTTCCATGGGGAGTACGTTTCGAAAGTTACCCAAGTCGGTAAGGGAACCTTTCACCCTCCACTTTCTAAAAGACTTATTTTGTTATGTCTTTTAATTCACATACTATTATGTTGGGATATGTTCTTATATATCCTTATTTATGTAAATTTTATTTCCATGTGATGAGATACCATTTTTATCTCTCATCAACTCATTTTCTGAATTTTGAAGTGACGTTGTTAGGCTGTCAAATTTTTGAAAGGGAACTTCTTAACCCAATTTTGATTCTTTGGGGTAAACTAGTACTCCTTGAATATGTCGTTCTATGAATATGTCTAAATGAACTCTGATTTTTTTACACTTAATATCCACTTATATTTGGTGTATTCATTTGTCACACATAATTATGTAATTGATTTATCCTTAATCTAAGGATATCGTCTTTGTAAGGGACTTCGTCTCAATATCTTTTTATTGAGGCATATTTTGTTTATACACAACTTTTTTTATACAGTGTATAAACCCCTTTTAATTTTACTTTTATTCAAAAGGAATCTTTTTTATACGAATAATTTTACTAAATGACAAAAATTATGTTTCTTTTAAACGTACGCGGTGACAACGACCTTTCTACCGCCACAAGTATTATTCGATCTTCGGCTTCCTCAAAAAGCCGTAATATTTTTTAAAAGTAAATAAATACCATATAATCTTTTATGTATTTTGGTATTAAAAATGGTTTTGAGAATGGATTTATTAAGTCAATATATTTAAGTGATATATTGTGATTGAAATATGGAAATGTTTTCTTTCATTTATAATTGTTTTATGTATTATGATTTTTTAATGGTACTTGGAAATTTTTCGGGTGGTTACGTGATAAATGATATGATGGGTGGTGTTATGAATACCAGGACGGGTGGTTACGTTATAACCTCCAATTCATTGGTTATGGAAGTCAGTTGTATGGCTATTCCATTAAGTATGTGTGGAAGTCGACCGTATGGTTATTCCATTTACGTATGTTTATGTCCCAAGTTACCTTTATATGTTATGTGTTCTTTATATGGGTTTTATGGTAATATTTTGGTTACAAAAGGGTAAGTAATGGTCTTTTATTCAGTGAAGAGTTTTTACTACTTCATAATGGTGAAAAGTATTACTTTGGTAAAGTACAAATGGTTTGCTTTTTGTTTTTGAAAAACTAACAGTTTTCCTTCTTTGTGTATCCTTTACTGGGATTTTTTATGTTCATCCCAAGTTTTTGAAATTTTTTCCATAGGACTTAAAGATGAATAGGGTCAAGGATGGGATCAAGGAAATACATTCTTTCTAAAACATGGAACTAGACATGTTCTTTTTAAGTGTTTTTTTTATTTTATGGAAACATAGTAGAAGTGTCTACTATGTAATCTTTTGAGATGTAATAGTTATGTGCTAATTATCTAAAAATCTAAACCTGAAAAGATCCTAAATGTGAATTATTCATTTAATTCAATATTAAGTAATGTTTAAGGTCGGGGCCTTATAGTTGGTATCATAGGTCGGTTTAGATAACTTTAGAGGTTAGGGTATTCTCTAAGCATAAGGGACATTACCATAATGGTTAGGATTTCAGAAAGATTCCTAGTTTTAGATAAAGTGAATGAGTAAGTATATCTTAGTGTTTATCTTCCTCATTAGTACATTATGGTTTTGTTAATATACTCACACTGACCTTTTTGGTTTTAGTAAATGGCTGGATCTAGAAGACACCAAAGTAACAGTGGATGTGAAGGAAACTGTGCCAGTATTCTGAGCAAGCAACTGAATGATATGGGAGCTGTAATGAGAACTCTTGTGTTTATCCTCAACCAACTATCTGGAGTCATGATTGACCACCTAAACCTTGGTGATTTCTAAAAGGCGTCATATATGCGAGAAACAAATCCCTATGGAACTATAGGTAATAATAATAAAGGTAAGTGTGTTCAAAAACCTATGTGTCAAATATGTGGAAAGAAACACCTAGAAAAATGTTTCAAAGGGACAGAAATATGCTATAGATGTGGAAATGAAGGTTATAAAGCAAGAACCTGCCATGGAAAAAGGAAGCATCCAGTTGACTCGAGGAAAGGGAAAGAAGTTCTTTCTGAGGGATCAATTGAATGTTTTAAATGTGGTGTGCATGGTCATTATACAAACACATGTCCTATGAAGAAGTTTCAAGAATGGTATCACCAAGATCGTAAAAATATCCATTTACCAATACCTAATTCCATTCCAATTGAGGATGAAGAAACTGACAATGACCAATCAAATGTATGGATTATTTCTTAACATTTGTTTTCCTATTTTGGAATCTTATGATATGATTCATGATTTTTTTTGTAGGAAAGAATTATTTCAGAATAAGTTGGAAAGGAATGGTTAAAGGATCATGAAGAATGTTGAATGAGTGAGAAGTCAACATATAAGGGCTTCGAGAGTTATGGTAAAATTCTTAAGATTATTAAGTCTCTTTTGATGATGGGGTTACATTAGAAGACTTTTTATAGTATGTGTAACCCTGATGTTTGATATATGAAAATTTTATTCAGGGAATAGTTATCTGTTCTTTTGTGGACATAGTTATAAAGAACCATTTGGGTTTATATGATCCTTAATTTTGAGGTAATTATGGGTTACTATATGTCATGATGGAAACTGAAAGTCATGAGATAAAATTGAGGTTAAATTATGTTATGATTATTTTTGAATATTTTATCTCGTTTTGGGAATGTTTTAAGAATTATATAGTTTTGGAAAAAGGACAACACGCAGGCCGTGTGACAACCCGTCGCGTCGGACAAAGCTGCGGGAATCGAACCCACAACCAAAGTGTGACTGGTATTTATCACCTACCACTAGACTACGTGAAGTCCTTGGTTATTTTGACTAATTCTTTTTAGTTAGATGATTTTATGAATTAAGAGTAATTTGATTTTGGGTTATATATGGAAATTATTAACCTATCATGAAGGATATGTGATTAGGTTAATTACTTTTCAATACGAGACTTTAAGAGCAACTGATGTTGTTTGGAGATAAATTAAATGATTTAACATGGAAGACTATGTGATTAAATCCTTCAAATATTTGGGTTTCAATCTTAGTTTGGTTTACTTGTGGTCTTGGTTGAACTTTGGGTTTTGTTGGCCAAATTTTATAGATTAAGATTAGATTATCTTTTTTATAAAGGGTTAACCTTTTATGGATTATCTGATCGTGTACTAACCTTTTTTGTTTTGGTTTTAGTTAAAGTCTAAATACATGGGAAGTATATAGTTCTATTTTTTGGATTAGGTGATTCTCTAGAATTTGATTATAGTACTCTTAATGTGAACAAGTCTTCTTAAATACTCATCATTTGGGGAAAGTATGAGTTTGTGTAAGAAATATAGTAAAAGTTGAAAGTCAACATGAAAAGTAAGTATGTTTCCTTAAGATCAAAAATAAATTCCTCAATGAAAAGTAACTTAAAACAAAAATGTTTTATGTTAACTTTTCCTATGGGGGAATCAAATACCGTTTAACCCATCAGAAGTTTGTGATTTTCTTATGGTTAACTTCCTCTTAGACATGTTTACTATAACTCTCCCTCAGAACATGACCCTTTTCTTTTTCTTCCATATCCATGTTTTCCTTCATGGAATCCTAGTATGGGTTAACTTGAGTGACCTCTGTACTTCTCTTTCTTTTTTTTAAAGTGATTGTTTTTCCAACTCTTGTTCCGATGTGGGACTTTCAATGATGTTTCCGAGCCCAATTTTAAAATTGTGAGGATGCAATTACCAAAAAGGGGGAAGGATGTGACACCCTAGGTAAATAAAGAATATGAAATTTTTATATTTATCCCTATTTGTGAATAAAATGTTAATATTAATTTAAAGGGAACGCTATTCTCGATGGCTTACCCAATACGAAACAACAAATTCCTTTGAAATCTTACGTTGCACTCCAATAATAAAATAATTTTATGTTAACACCAAGCTGTTGTAATGACGGGAACTAACTAAAAAATAATTATATATGTTTGTAAAATATTTTTACTTTTTACAATAAATGTTAGAGGATTAAAAATGCGAATGAATCCAATTTTAATTGTAAACATTCTAATATTCTTTAAAAGGTCGATTAACCGCCTTTTGATGGAGAACCTCTTTTAAATCCTCCTTTTCACAATTTTATGTGTTATATTTGACAAAATAAAATTCTTCTTTAGGATCGGGAAATCAAAATTTACTTTGTGTAAATTTTTGGTATTTTTCCGATAAAGTTCATTTTTTTAATGAATAGTGAAAAATGTTGTATTTTAATTCAAAAACTCTTTTTAATATAATTTATTTATATGATTCTATTATCTTTTGAATTAGTTTTAAAGTTAAATTATAATATATTTTTACCATTTAATCCAATAGTGGTCATTGGGATTAATTTCGCTTTGAAATTGGACTTAAACTAGTGTCAATCTTTTAATAGATATTATTTCTTAAAAACACGCTATTTGTTTTGACAGCGGGATTTAATTATTAAATTAATTAATTCAACTTATATGATTTTAATTTTGTAAAATAGACATCATTTTTTAATTTGGAATATCGAATATAGCTTAGGGTGAATTTTTGGTATTTTTCTGAAAAACTTAAATTTTTTGATGAATAGTGAAACCACTAAGTGGTAGTTTTAAAACTGATTTTTCGTTTAAATGAAACTTTACCACTTCTGTGATTTGAATTTCAAAAATATGACATACATGGTTGTACTTTGGATGTAAAATGTGGTTAAATGGGATTAAAAAAATGGTGAATAGTAACTTTTAAGTTTTTAATCGCGATTGGAGGTAATTAGTATAATTTAAGGTAAAAATAATGTTTTAATAATATGAAATTACCTTTCCACATGTTCTACCCTTATTGGATGAGTCATGTCCGACCATGAAAATCCATGTGTCAACTTGGGGACCCCATGGAGCCACTTTGGTTAGAAAATTACATTAATACTTTTCTATTTAAAGTTAAAATTAAAATGTCACAAACATGTGTTGTTTTACTAAAAAAAACATTTTAGATGGGGTTATACAAGTCCTATTTTTGACTATAAATATTAATTAGAGAGCTAAAAATATTTCATAAATCATGATATTTTTTTATAATTTTTATATATTAAATAAATTAATTTATTTATGACACCGTGATGATGCAGTTATTACCTCATAAATGAACGATTTAAATAAAATGAGAAGATAGGGTGCAATCTAAGTCTTAAACTTGTCACAATGATGGTTTTATTTCTAAACCTTATCACCTTATCCTTTAAATATATCCTTTTGGGACCTTTTAAATCCGAAAATCATTTTATAATAAAGTAATATTTTATAACTTTCCAAGAGTGCCCCTCCTCTCCTCTTATAAAAGGCCCCCACCTCTACCACGTTACACACACCTCTCAAGCCTTTATCTCGGCCAACCCCTGCCAATTTAATCTCTCCACATCCCTATATTCATCATTGAAGCCTCACTTTTGGAATAATCCTTTCCAATGAAGCCTTTGAGCTCAAATCAAAGAGAGTTACCCGATTTAATGGTAATGTCTTCCCTTGTGTTCTTTTGTTTTATTTTTCTTCTCCAACCCTCTAAAATCTTTTTATTACATTCTTTTGTAACAACACCAGTATCTTTAATTTACTGGTATGTTTTTATGTGAAGTATTATAGATACACTTACACACACCTTCGTCTAACGGTTAAAGAACATATTGTTTCTGTGGATGGCGAATTTCTGCCTCACGAAATGATGATTGTTCAATATTCTCTTAACACCTTTCATGGTGGCCATTATGATGTCACTATATTTTATATATTATATATATGGTATTTATGTTTTCTATATGCTTCTGAATTTTATATTTAAAACATGCCTTTATGCTGTTCATGTTGTGCAAATGCAATAATTTCATACGAGGAAGTGTGGACTACCACCCCCTCAAGTGACGTGACTCGTTCATGCAATACATGGAATGTATAAAGAATGAAATTAATGAAAATTTGTGACCTATATAACATTTATATTATAATTTAATTATAATATATATCTCTCTCAATTATTTTTAATTCCATTAATATGAAAAAGAAATGAAAGTAGTGTTCATGCATACGTGAGGCCTACCGTCTCCATTAACAGTGCATTTCATTTATTTTTATCTCCAAATGTTATGGAGTAGTATAAAATGAATATTTACTGGATATATATGATATTTAAATCATTAATACTATTCTGGAGATGATTTACTTATAACTACATGGAAAATCATTTTCAAACAAGTTCATTTCGGACTCATGTACCAAACATCGACAAAAACGTCTAATATGAACTCACATTATTAACCAATTGTTATAACATTATAATATGTGATATGAACTGAATAATAATATTTAAAAGAGGTCCTAATAAATTATTAATTGAACAAAGTTTATTATTGAGTAATATAAAGAAACAAACAAGACAAGTCGGACTTGAGGTAAGGGATCTTACCCCTCTCTTTCTTTTTAAATACACCCTTTTATGTCATTCCTTTTAAGCTCATCTTTCTTATGATTGGGATGTTATTTTGTATTACTATTACTTTACTTTTCATGTTCATATGATTAGAGACTCTATTTTCTCTCATCAATCCGTTTTGGATGTTTTGAGTGGCGTCGTTTGGCTGTCGAATTTTCGTAAGGGATCCTACCCCTCTCTTTCTTTTTAAATACACCCTTTTATATCATTCCTTTTAAGCTCATCTTTCTTATGATTGGGATGTTATTTTATATTACTCTTACTGTACTTTTCATTTTCATATGATTAGACACCCTATTTTCTCTCATCAATCCAATTTGGATATTTTGAGTGGCACCGTTTGGCTGCCGAATTTTCGTAAGGGATCCTACCCCTGTCTTTCTTTTTAAATACACCCTTTTATGTCATTCATTTTAAGCTCATCTTTCTTATGATTGGGATGTTATTTTATATTACTCTTACTGTACTTTTCATGTTCATATGATGAGAGACCCTATTTTCTCTCATCAATCCATTTTGGATGTTTTGAGTGGTGTCGTTTGGCCGCCGAATTTTCGTAAGAGATCCTACCCCTCTCATTCTTTTTAAGCACTTTATTTTATGTCATTTCCTTTAATCTCATATTTATTATGTTAGGGGATGTTATTTTATATTCCTCTTACTGTACCTTTTATGTTCATATGACGAGAGACCCTATTTGATCTCATCAATCCATTTTTGGAAGTTTTATGTGGTGTCGTTAGGCTGCCAAATTTTCATAAGGGGATTTTCATCTCACTTTTTATTCCCGTGAGATTCATGCTACATTTTCCAATATTTACTTTGAGTGGTGTATTTACTGCCCATTTTTATACACTTTGTGTATTATAATTTCATTTATGGGTATTTACATCTTCATTGTATGACCCTTCTTCCATGGGGAGTATGTTTCGAAAGTTACCCAAGTCGGTAAGGGAACCTTTCACCCTCCTCTTTCTAAAAGACTTATTTTGTTATGTCTTTTAATTCACATACTAGTATGTTGGGATATGTTCTTCAATATCCTTATTTATTTAAATTTTATTTCCAAGTGATGAGATACCATTTTTATCTCTCATCAACTCATTTTCTGAATTTTGAAGTGACGTTGTTAGGCTGTCGAATTTTTGCAAGGGAACTTCTTAACCCAATTTTGATTCTTTGGGGTAAACTTGTACTCCTTGAATATGTCGTTCTATGAATATGTGTGAATTATATCTGATTGTTTTACACTTAATATCCACTTCTATTTGGTGTATTCATTTGTCACACATAATTATGTAATTGATTTATCCTTAATCTAAGGATACCGTCTTTGTAAGGGACTTCGTCTCAATCTCTTTTTATTGAGGCATATTTTGTTTATACACAAATGTTTTTATATAGTGTATAAAACCCTTTGACTTTTACTTTTATTCAAAATGAATATTTTTTATACGAATCATTTTATTAAACGACAAAAAGTATTTTTATTTTAAATGTACGTGGTGACAATGACATTTCCGCCGCCGCGAGTGTTATTTGATATTTGGCTTCCTCAACAATCAGTAATATTTTTTAAAAGTAAATAAATACCATATACGCTTTTATGTATTTTGGTATTAAAAATGGTTTTGATAATGGATTTGTTAAGTTAATATATTTAAGTGATATATTTTGATTGAAATATGGAAATTTTTTCTTTCATTTATAATTGTTTTATATATTATGATTTTGTAATGGTACTTGGACATTTTTTGGGTGGTTACATGATAAACCATATGACAGGTGGTGCCATGAATACCAGGACAGGTGGTTACGTTATAACCTCCAATGCATTCGGTATGGAAGTGGGTTGTATGGCTATTCCATTATGTATGTGTGGAAGTTGACCGTATGGTTATTCCATTTAAGTGTGTTTATATCCCAAGTTACCCTTATATGTTATGTGTTCTTTATATGGGTTTTATGGTAATATTTTTGTTACAAAAGGGTAAGTAATGGTCTCTTATTCAGTGAAGAGTTTTTACTACTTCATAAAGGTGAAAAGTATTACATTGGTAAAGTACTCATGGTTTACTTGTTGTTTTTGAAAAACTAACGGTTTTCCTTATTTGTGTATCCTTTACTGGTCTTTTTATGCTCATCCCAAGTTTTTGAAATGTTTTCCACAGGACTTAAAGATGAATAGGGTCAAGGATGGGAACAAAAAAAGACATGCTTTCTAAAACATGGAACTAGACATG
This sequence comes from Viscum album, assembly GCA_963277665.1. Classification (NCBI taxonomy): domain Eukaryota; kingdom Viridiplantae; phylum Streptophyta; class Magnoliopsida; order Santalales; family Viscaceae; genus Viscum; species Viscum album. The sequence continues at coordinate 621,560,413 of OY728139.1, forward strand.
TTCTTTTTTAAGTGTTTTTTTATTTTGTGGAAACTTAGTAGAAGTGTCTACTATGTAATCTTTTGAGATGTAATAGTTATGTACTAATTATCTAAAACTCTAAACCTGATAAGATCCTCAATGTGAATTATTCATTTAATTCAATATTAAGTAATGTTTATGGTCGGGGACTTATAGTATGCGGGAGCCTGGGTGGGTTTATATTGGAACAAAAAACTCCAAGCCATGGTTTTTTACCATGGTTTTTTCCAAAGGGGAGTGGAAAAAAATATTTTATAAGTCCAATGGCCGAACTTCTTAAAATATTAGGGTTTCTTATGTGGATGTGAGTCACACTCTCAAAGAAAACAATTTAATAAGATGAAATGTTTTATAAGTCTTGGAGGGTCCACTAAAGCATTGTAAAATAAATAAAACAAATATAAAATCACATTATTTTTAATTTTAAAAAATATATTGGACGAAAATTATGTTTAGATTATTTTATTACATCACTATTTGGTCATTATGATGTCATAAAACACATTATATAATTAAATGGTTTTTAATTTTTACCCAAAAATTCAACTGTCTCGGAAAATAATGAAAAATTTACCATTGGATAATTTTGATGTCCTGATTCCAAAAATAATATCCAATTTATCTAAATAATTTTCTAAATATTTGAATTTTTACTTTTAAAAATAAAAACCGACATTTATCAAAAATTCACGGGTTTTGACAAAAATAGATTTTAAACCTTAATAAAATTTGAAATTGTATTATAACAATTATACGATCATTTATGTTTTATAAAAATTAATTTAATAATAATATTTTATTAAAATATTACTTAATTCAAAAATCCATTAATTCCTAAAAATAGATTTCTTAATTGAATATTAACTAAAAATATTATTTGTGCTTTAAAAACTATTTACAAAGTAACAATAATAAAATGAACGTACATTCTCTTGAAAAAAATAGTGTACATAATCATAGTACTAGGGTCTCATTACATAACCCCTTATAACACTTTCATAGGATTTAAGGGTAAGGTGTGTGATGGTGACAGACTCTTGGGGTGGCTCGAACAACATCGCTCAGGTGGTAATCTCTATCAACTTCCACTTGTCCCGTAGGCAGTTCTGCTCAAGATTAACGTGTTCAAGCTCATCATGGGCTTTGTCCAGAGCAAAGACCAAAGAATCCACCTCCTTTATGAGCTCTGAAAAATGTTCTTAGTACAGGGCAGGTCTACTGGATGAGGCCATAAGTTATTTTGGCTGAGTAAATTTTATTTTTTAAATCCCTATATTTATAATAATCATGTGATCAATGTACAATAGCTATATTATCATCAGTCACAATTCTTAAAGGTATTTTGAAATCCAAAAACATAAAACCAAGGAAGTTCATAAGTTTTACATAAAAATTTTACATAATAATACATTTAAATAGATTAAGAGTAATTTTCATTAATGAAAGTTTGGGTCGTTACAAAATTATCCTGAATTTATTGTTTTTCATTCCAAAAAGCAAAAATATTACTCACAAGGGAGGATACTAATCCCTCAATTAGGATTTCCACTCCCATGAGCTTTCTTGAAGGTTTTAATACAATCAAAAAACATGATCTTAAGATAAATACTTTCTCATAGAGTTTATTCCTTAGCTAGGACTCAAACAGTATCGGGAACCTGAAACTACATGAAAATGTAAATCCACCCTCAGTGTCCAGCTCATCTTGATTAGGACCATGAAATGATTCATGCACATATCCCCTCATATGTGACATGCAGAAGACACCAAGTTCCCAATATTACTATAGCCATTGGTTCAATATATATTCCACATCTACAACCCAACTAGTTACAAGAAAAAGGGCCCAAATATTTCCTATAGTCCTTATCAAATCCCCACAATCCTCATTGGGGTGAGATCTCAAGAAACATATGATATCCTCATCGAACTCCCAAATCCATTGTAATCGATCAAAAAAGAACTCTTGGACTTACTAGGCAGTCCTTATCCACCTATTGTTTAAATTGTTTTCCCTCGTAATCATTGATAGCACCAAATCTAGGCCCTAAATCATTGTCTCACACTAGCTTTAACCAGTATAGATGTGATCAACAGGGTCTATTTCCATGATGAAGATTCAAAGAGATCCTTTGATTAGTTACCTAGTAAATATGGACGTGGGAATTATAAGGGAAGGGACATCATCAACCCTGACACAAATGATTTCTCAACCATCATTAATATAGAAGATCAAGAAAGATGATAAAGAAGATCCTTTGTTATAGAAGAATTTTGAGGCTGTAAATAATGGGAAGTTTCCTGAGTTATATATTGATCAATAAGGTGTACTGAAATTTCATACAAGACTATTTCTTCCATCTATTTTTGAAATAAAGGAGCTGATGGATGAAGCTCAAAGATCTACTTTATCTATACATCCTAGAAGCACAAAAATGTATAGGGACCTTTGTGATCATTATTGGTGGGATAATATGAAAAGGGATATCGCTGACTACACTTAAAGGTTCCTTGTATGTCGGCAAGTAAAGGTGGAGTGACAACTTCCTAAAGGGGTTTTGCAACCACTACCCATACTAGTATGGAAGTCGGACAATATCTCTATGGACTTTTTCACTGGTTTTCTGATAACTTATAAAGGAAACAATGTGGTATAGGTTATTGTGGACTATTTCACCAAGACTGCCCATATTATCTCAATTTTGGAAGATTCCTCTCTTGATCAACTTGCCCAGATTTACGTGAAGGAAGTGGTAAGTCTACATGGAGTTCCACTTTCTATCGTATCTGATCAAGACCCAAGGATCACATCAAAATTCTAGATAATTCTTCAACATTCTCTGAGCACTGAATTGAATTTCATTATGGCTTATCACCCCTGAACTGATGTCTAATCTGAAAGGACTATTCAAACACTCAAGGACTTGTTGATAACTTGCTCAATGGAATTTAAAGGTGGATGGGATCAACATCTCCATTTAATTGAGTTATCTTACAACAATAGCTTCAACTAGAGCCATCAAATGGCACCCTGTGAAGCTATATATGGTAAGCGATGTTGAACTCCTACTTTTTGGCATGAATCTAGTGAGAGAAAGATTCTTGGGCTTGATCTTCTACAAGAGATGATAGAAAAGGTCTATGTCATCCTGCAATACATTAAGGCTGCACAGAGTCGGCAAAACAGTTATGCTGACAACCGTCAAAGGGACTTAGAGTTTGATGTTGGTGACAAGGTATTTCTTCGAATTTCACCTTGTAAGAGAGTCAAGAGGTTTGGGAAGAAAGGGAAGCTCATCCCAAGATACATTAACCCCTATGAAATCCATTATCGTGTAGGAGCAGTGGCCTATCATCTTGAACTTCCTCCAAATCTAGCACAAGTTCATGATGTTTTCCACGTATACCTCTTGAGGGAGTACACAACTGACCCTTCACATGTACTAAATCTAGAGGTGGTACAACTGAAACATAACCTCTTATGAGGAGCAGCCGGTGGAGATCTTTGATCGTAGAGACAAGTTTCTACGCAACAAGACTACCCACCTTGTTAAGGTGTTGTGGAGGAACCACAAATGTGAATAAGCCGCGTGGGAACAAGAAGAGTCTATGGGGTAGAAGTGCCCACACTTTTTCTCTTCTTAGGGTATGAGTTAAAATTTAGGGGGCGAAATTTATTAAGAGGGGGATAATGTAACGAACCAAAATTTTTAATAATATTTTTTCCTAAATTTGTGTGTTATTTTATTTTATACTCAACCAGAACTATATCCTTTAATTAATGAAGTGAGTTAAATTAAAATGAGATCATTGGGTTTTGACTGTCAATATTGGAAACTATACTCTTAACATTATAATTATTGTTTATAAATACAAATGAACTTGGTTAATTAATATAGAAAGAAGACTGTATGGCCTCATCCAGTAGACTCGGGCCATACAAAGCCCATATGTCAGAGCTTGGGAAGGAGGTTTCATCTCTGGGCTTTGCTTTGGACTAATCCCAAGACGAACTTCAACATGTGAAGCATGAACGAAATTTCCTAAGAGAGAAGTTGAAGCTAATAGAAATCACCACTCAAGTAATGTTGTCTGAGCCTCCCCAAGATTCTATCATCATATCATGCCTTACACTTAGGTCATATGCGGGTGTTATAAGGGTCTATGTAACGAGTCCTTAGTTAATTTTTGTAATCCCTTGGTATAAATAAATTTTTTATTTCTTATTATGGTAAAATTTGTGATTTTCAAATGTCTGGATAAATATATGATGAATATTATTGAGGAAATTTGCAAAAAAAGGGTATTTTAAAATATTTATGTAATCTTCCAATAATTAATAATGTGAAATGATTTTAAGAAAATCTTCTTCTACAGTTGTGATCAGTATGAAATATAGAGTCTAATAAAATCAACTTGTTTTTTAGTGAATAGTAAAGTATGAATAGTAACATACCCTTATGAATAGTAATGAATACTAATGAATAGTAAATCGGCCAAAAAAAAGAAACTTCACCCATTAATTTATAAATACAATGTAGAAATCTTAAAAGTGATAAAATGATCATAGTATACGTTTTAGTATTTTTGTATGTCATAAATATTTTATTTACAATTTTATAATTATTTTAATAATTTAAAATTGAAATTTATTTACATAAAATATAATCATAAATTTTTACTTTATTTTCTTATGGTTATATGATAATTTTATGGGATCTTGATTAATTTCTCATGGTGTTGTAAAATGTGTTATAGTTTTAAAGTTATTTTTTAAATAAATTATGATTTTATTTAGAAATAAAATTAAAAATATTTAGAAAATTATTTTCATAAAATGGAGTTTATTTTTGAATTCAGATCATCGATGTCATTTTAGGGTGATGTTTTGGGATTTTTCTGAAACAGCTGAATTTTCAGTGAATAGTAAAAATATAGTTTTGAGTTTCTGGTATTTAATGACATCATTGATGATATAATCATTATGTAATAAATTTGGTAGACTTTTGAATAGTAATATATGTTATGAGGTGTCCCACGTGGCCAATACCATAGGAAAATTCAATGGGCAAGCCCATGGTTTTGCAAATACCACCGATGAGGTTTCCCTTGGAAATTAATTAAATATTCCCTCACTTTTGCTATAAATACCAAGCCATTATCCCATTCCATTCATTAAAAAATCCTCCTCAACAAAGAACTGGTCTCTTTACCTCTCAAGGTGTCCTCCCAAGGTTCCCTCAATCCTCCCAAGGTCTCGACCTTCAAACTTTTGAAGTTACTCTTCAAGGTAAGGGAAACTTTCACCCTCCTCTTTTAAGTCATGACTTCCTTTATGTTATGTATTTTAGTACCATTTTATTAGGTTGGGGATTGTTCTTATATATCTTTAATACTTTCCATTTAATGTACAAATGATTATAGACCCTTTATTCTCCCATCAATTGATTTTCTGAATTTTTATTTGACGTCGTTAAGCTGCCGAATTTTCGTAAAAGTAATCGCATAATCTCTTTCCTTTTAAGTTTTATTTTCATGTGGTATATCATTCAAATATCCATGACAAGATCTTATTCTATAACCTTACTGTATTATGAATTATTTATTATTGTTTCACCCTTGTCCTGTCTCTTTTTATTGTTTTCTAAAACCATGTTATATAACTGCTATGCTCTAGAAATTTCGTCTCAAAATTTCTCTCTCTTTCTCTCAAGAAATTCTATTGTTTTATTTATGTGAATACCCAAACCTATTTCGTATCTATAGGTGTTCATAAATACAAAAAATTGATATATTTGATTCTGTAATTGACATAAATATAACCCTCACTCCCTTTCCATGGGTTATAGATGACATAATGATCTTATTTTTAAGAACTCTTTAAACGTCACAATTTTGAAATGAAACCCATTTCTTTTATTCTCTATGGGTTATTTATGAAATGTTTGATTCTGATCTATGTGTCTCACATGAAAATAAATATATATTAAGGGTGTTACTTGATATATCTCTAATGAATTAGTTAATGAATTAATCTCTAGAGATGACACGATTCACAATAACTTTGTGAATAACCTTGGTAATTGTTTTATGACACCTTGGGGATGAACCTTGGTGATATGTTCTTGAATGTCTAAATGAAATGTTGAAGCCACATATTCATGTTATGATTCATGTTATTTTTAGTATTATATACCTATTCTTCCATTTCTCATCCCCTTTATGATTTTTATCATGTTCTTATTGATATCACTCAAGATCGCATGTCATATGTTTCACTTTTTTCCTTCTGGGCCATATGCACACCCTTTTCTTTGATGTATGTCTCCAGGTTATGAGATTAAGTAATTTTAAATAGGATGAAATTTTCAAGAATATTTTCAAGGGGATTTAAACGATTGTTTTAATTTTTCATGTTTTATGTTCCTAATTTCTAAGACACTAGACTTTAAAGATCCTATGTTTGTAAAATGTAATGAAAAGTTATGTAATAAAAAGGTGGGATGCCATACACAAACAGTAAACCAAAAAGGAAAACATAAAAGTCACAAAAAACATCCATACCCAACATCAATATTCATCCATATTATTTTAATTCCATCAACCAAATAAAATAGGACCAACCAAAGTCAGTCACGAATCCTGCACCTAGAAGACCACCAATGCATCCAGCAAGCATCTGACTGGTCTCCAGCCACAACCACAGGAAGGAACCAAACTGCTGCAAAACTCCCGCTTCTATATTCAATGTAGTAAATGGAAGAACTCCTTGCATTAAATTACCACCACATAAAAAAAATCATCATCACACACATAAATCCCTGCACAAACATAGAATCATCTAGGGGTGCCCAGATCGGGAGCGAACTGAAGAAGAAGAAGCCCAGTGAAGCCAAACACGAATCCCAAGTTGCTATGCCGCCTGAAAGGTCATGGGATGGTTTAAACCCATATCTAAACCATTTAAATCTACTAGAGGACTCATATCTAGAAAGATCATAGAGAATGGAGGCACAAAACCACTGATCCATCGATAACTACAACCAATTTCAAGGCAAGGGATATTATGTGCAATACTGAAAGGAAGTCACGGGTGGGGAAGGCATGGAAGAACCCAAAAGAGAAGGAATAAGAGATTAATATAAGTCTAAGAAATATAAAATTCACAAAACCCTAGTTAAATAAGAACCTCACTTGGGTATGGAAACCAGTCATGAGGAAAACCCTAAATGAAGAGGAACCAAGCTTAGAATCGGGATCTAGATGGGAAAGGCATCATCTGATTGTAGTGTTCATTCTATCTCTATATTTTGATAATTATTATGATCCTTATGTTTTTTATATTCTCTAAATCACTCCTATATATTGTATTTATACATTGAACTTGAAAAAACATCAATCTTGGAACTTAATTTCTTCATCATTCTTTCTCTTCAAAATTGTTTTAAGCATATCACATATAATATCTCTATAAGACTCTATTTTTAATCTCAACATGATATCTAGAATTATCATATCTTTATATTTCCATGAAATCCTCAAGAACTAAATTCAACGTATGTATAATAAAATCCAATGGTGCTATCATGGCATAAAGTAATTCCAAATGATGCAACTTCTTTTAATTTTTTCAAGGATTCATAAGGGAATATCCAATATCTACATTACACATTCCATTATCTCATTACATCTCTATTCATAAAATTCACAAAATAGTATCATGATTTAAATATATATTTTAAACCTCTCTGCACCACACTCTATGGCATGGACTTATCCTCATTGGGTGGCTGCATCTCAACTTCCAGAACTAGCTTAATATTTTTTTCATCCATAGAGTGCTTTGTAGCCTGATCTTTTTATTCATGGTGAATATCCAATTAATTTTCCCTATTGTTCATTTCCTATACAATTATCTTGAATAATGTATTAATAATTTATAATCATCATGATTATACATTGAAAAATATGTCAGTATCTTTAGAATTATTATATATTTCAAAGGAAAAAAACCTTATGTACCACATGATCAATCAGAGTAACTCTAACATATGTACTAAAGAAACCTTTCATATAGAATAAATTACCCATAATTATCATATGGAATCTTCTTTATTTTATAAATATTCAATATGACACTTTGATTACCTTTATGTATTAGATGGATAGCCCTTATGTATCACAGAGTAGTTCTATACTTTTGTAAATTTCACTTCTCTGGTAGATGTTACATATAATCTTTAATGATCTGAAAATATTATGTATATTTCAAAAATATTTTATATCACCATATGGTTTTTTCACTTACTATATTTTATTATGATCCTCAGCATAATTTCATACACATCTGTACAAACCTATGTATTCCTTGAGGGATATTACATATCAGTAGAAAAGCATAAATATGTCTTTGCTACAATTTAGAGTTCTGGAAGATATTACATATCATAGGGACACTTATATAATACTTTTATAATTTTTTAATTTTGAAAAATATATTATTTATTATTTTTATAACCCTTATATATCAATAATAGGATCTCTTATAAAATGATGTAAGGTTTTTTACTTGGCCAATTTTTACAAAAAACTACAAGTTCCATAATTTCAAAAACAACTTCAAAACATCTAAAAATATCTTTAAATATTCTTATGGAATATTGATATACTTTAAATCCTTAAGAAACATATTCTTTAGATAACACCAATCATCAACATATGATAATACTAAGGATGGAACTTCACTAAAATACCATGAAACTTTTTTATTCTTCTAACTGCATCCATCTTCTCAACTTCCTCGTGGATATATAATTTCATGCAATATTAATACTCTATGGAACTATTATTAACATGAAATTATTCAAATGTGCTTAAACTGATTCTAAAAATGAACATCCAAGAGGATTACTCATCCTCTCAACCAGTTTCACCAATCGTTAAAAGATAAATAATCTCAATACACTATTTGAAGCAACTCAATCTTCTAAAACCTTTACCACATTTGCATCACTCTATATTAAAATAATAGAAGCATATCATTTTTATATTAAACTTTATTAAGAAAATTCAATTAGATTAATTAAACAAAATTTAACTTCAATATTTAATATTTAATGTGTTCCCCAACCAACTCATATTCAAAACATCTCTTCTCAACACATATAGACACATTTTCTTTGGTACTCAATTTTTATCATCAATATGATTGAGTATTGAAATATCCTTCCAATATAATCTTCTAAATACATATTGTAATCATAAATATTGACTTCATGATTACTAACAGTTTATACAACCTAATACCAATTGTGTTTGACAATATCCACCTTTGATTTTTTTTAATGCCTATATAGAAAATACCTATCAATGTATAATTTTTATTTTCTTCTCTATATCCCCCTCTATTGATAATAAATTCAAAAAACATGAGATTCTATGATATCAATTCACTTAGTGCTATGTTACATAAATTACTCCATTGTATGTTTACATGAGTAATGTTCAGTGTATAAAACAAGAAGCACTAATTTATACAACAATGTTATCTATGAACAATACTAAATATGAAACAAAATAAAAATATATTTCTAAGGGGATGTCTATGTATACTTTTTTTTAAAGTAAACCAGAGGAATTTTATTAAAAAAGGAGGGATTACACCAGACGAAAGGATGTAGTTTTGTTTACGTCACGAATATAAAGTGGGATCAACTCAGCATGGATATCATCACTCCACGTAATAGCATGGGATACACCCATGTTTTCCAGAGCATCAGCAATCATATTGGCTTCTCTATAAGTGTGTGTTGCAATAAATCTGGTGGAGGAGAGAGACTGAAGGTAGTCAATCTAGCGGGAAGTGAGCTTCCAAGCTAGGTGAACTGTACCCTTCCAAATAGCTTGAACAGTGGTAGATGAATCACTCTCAATCCAGATGTTGCTCCAATTATGGGCTTTAGCAAAGGAGATAGCATGGATAACACTCCACATCTCAGCTTCTAAGGAGGAGGCAAATCCACATGAGCCGTAGAAGCATCCAAGGATCTGGTCCAAATGATTTCTGAAGATGCCACCACAACCCGCTGGTCCCATATTTCCTTTGGAGGCCCCATCCACATTTATTTTAATCCACCCCGTAGGCAGAGGTTTCCAAAAAACTTCCATCGTAAATTTGGGACGAGGAAATTTCCCGTCAACTCCAATGCGCCTTAAGATCCCAAGATCTCTAACAGAGTTAGAGCAGTGATCGTTCTGAATCGAGGCCGCCTCTCGAATAGCAATGAGAATTCGCATTTTACCTGCATTGAGATTAAATAAGTTTTTGCGAAATATGTAGTCATTCCTGCCATACCAGATCACATGAATAATCCTTACAATAGCCGTTATAAACAGATTCCTGATTTGCTTAGAATCCAAGGTTTCCATGCATCTCTGAATCTGCGAAATTAGAGATGTACCAAACAACCATCTACAGTCAAATAAATCAAATACATGGTTCCATAGAGCAAAATCTGTATCACAAGATAGAAAGATATTATTGATATCCTCCCTATGCTGATTACACATACAACATTTAGAGCAGAGGTTGACCCCGAAAGCATGTAAACAGGAGTCGACGAGAATCCTACCATGTGCAATACGCCAGACCAAGGTGAATCTCGAGGGTTTTATCCACGCTTTGTTGAAGATTTTGAACCAGTCAAGAAAGCTGTTATCATTATTGAAAAGAAAGTTTTAATAACTCTTAGAGTCTAGGATGCCATTATGAGCAGGCTCCCATATAATAAAATCATAATTTTGCAAGAAGGAGTAGGAGTCAACAATGTTCTTGATTTCATCTGGAAGAAAGTCATTTTGAGAGTGCATAATGTTCTTTATGGTATCATTTATGTTCAAGGGGGAGTGACCAAGAGACAATAAAGAAATAAGGGGGAGCCCGTCCAATTGTCCAGCCAAAATTTTAAGTTGGAATCTTTATTGACCATCCATCTAGAATTATTCATAATAACATTGAACTAACGTTTGATGAAAGGCCAAATAGAAGACGTGCAAAAATTAAAAAAAAAATTCCTCAGTTTTTCAAGAAAGCAAGCTCTATGAAAGGAAGTTTCAGGTGAGTTATTACAAATAAGGTTCCATGTCAGCTTGGCCTGAAGGGAATCATTAAACAAAGTCATATTTTTTATGCCAATTCCTCCCTTATCTATGTGTTTACAATAGGTGGACCAGGGTATGGTGACCATTTTCCTTTCAAGAGTACTCCCTGTCCAAACTATGTTTTTGATGGCAGTATTAATGCGTTTTAAGAGACTCATCGGCCATTTGTAAATCATCATAGAGTAGACAAGTTTAGAGACAATAGTGGATTTAACCAAGCAAATTCTACCATCCATAGAAATATTTTTCCCTTTCCAAGAGGAAAGGTTCCGAAGAGTATGATCAATGATAGAAGATAAATAGGTAGCCTTAGGTCTGCCCCAAAAGATAGGGAGACCCAGGTAAGTAAAGGGAAACGTGCCTTCCCTAATTCCAAGATCGTTTGTGATCCTGCTTTTCCTGCCAGAGGGGAACTCTTTTACAAAGTAGATGTAAGATTGTTTCCAATTGATATGTTGCCTAGAGACAGACTCATAGTGAGAGAGGATGACTTTTAAATTGTTTAAATTCCTTTTGTCTCCTTTCAAAAAAAGGATTATGTCATCTGCATACAAGAGGTGAGAGGGGGAATTCAGGTTCCTGGAGGCAGATATCGGATTAAGGTCACCATTTTCAATGGATTGTGAGATAAGTCTGCTTAAATAGTCTTCAGCAATGGAGAAAAGTATGGCAGAGAGAGGGTCCCCCTGTCGAACCCCCTTAGAACATTTGAAGTACCCCTTTGGGGATCCATTTAAGAGGATAGAGATGTGGGCCTAATTAAACAAGGTTATGATATTGTTTAAGAAAGTATCATTGAATCCAAAGTTGGATAGGGTTTTAATTATAAAATTACAATCAATAGTGTAGAAGGCTTTGGAAATATCAAGTTTTATGGAAACATTACCTCCTATAGTTTTCCTGTTGAGGAGATTCGTTGATTCAGAGGCAAGAAAAATACAATTTTGGATTGATCTGCCTGTTATGAAACCAAATTGATTCCAGGAAACAATTCTATTACTAATAGGATCAATTCTATTGGCAATGAGTTTGGTAATAATTTTCATGAGGGAATTTATCAAAGAGATGGGTCGGAAGCTGTGGAGATCATCAGCATTATCAGTTCTGGGAATAAGCACCAGTAATTGGGAGTTGAGACCTTGAGGGATAATGCCACGAGAAAAAAAGGCTTTAACCATGCAACAGACATCCTCTTATAAGACATCCCAGTGATTTTGATAAAATCCATTGTTAAAACCATCAGGTCCAGTGGCACCATCTGAATTAAGACTAAACACAGCATCTTTAATCTCTTGGTCCAAGGGAATGTTGTTAAGAATAACATTCTCTTCCTCAGTAACCAGATTGGGAATCACATCAGGGCGAAGATCAAAATCAATACCCGGGCCATTGAGGAGATTATCAAAATAGGAGACCACATGATTGGAGATGTTTTCTTCCATGTCAAAAATTTTATTTCCTTCTCTAAGGAAGGAAATGGGTCTATAAGCTTTTTTAACCCTATTAAGGGCGTTGTAGAATTTGGTGTTTCTATCTCCATCATTTAACCATTTAGTTTTGACAATTTGCTTTTTGAGGTTCTCCTTTAATTTCAAAAGAGAAATCAACTTAGAAGATATAATTAATTCATGTTTGGAGGTGTCACTAAAGTTGGAGGAGGTGTTATGATTATGGAATTGATTAAGATCCTTTTTGAGAAGAGAAATAGTATTATCGATATCATTAGACTTGGATTTACACCAATTTTTAAGGTTTTGATTAAGAAATTTTAGCTTCAGAGGACAAGAAAAGGGATCCTTATTATTATGGAAATTATTCCAAAAGTTGTTAATGATGCTGACACAACTAGTGTCAGAAGACCAGGCATTATTAAATCTGAAAGGGTACCTGGGCTTCGAGGAGATATAGGAGAAACTAACAAGAATGGGATGATGATCAGATGAAATTTTAGGGAGAGTGATACTAGAGATATTGTCCCATTTATCCAGGGCCAAGTCATTAGTAAAGGATCGGTCAAGTTTATTGGAAACAACCCTCGTGGACTGATGACGATACCAGGTAAACTTAGCACCTGTTAAATGTATCTCAGTCAAGTTATTATTTTCAATGCAAGCTTTAAATTCTACATAGGAGATTCTGGTATGTGAAGGACCCATTTTTTCATTGGTATCCAAAATGGCATTAAAATAACCCACTAAAAACCAAGGACTCTGAATCCTACCTTTTAGTTGAGAGATTTCATTCCATTGGGGTCTCCTATCTTGATATCTATTGAAAGCATAAATAAAAGTTGTGAAAACAAGAGTTTGATCAATCATAAATCGAAAAGTAAAAGCTTGGTTTGAGAAACTGTGAAGGTTAACATTTTGAAGCAAAGAGTGGTTAAAAACCCAAAGTGATTCAGAGGTCAAATGATTAGAACAGGCACCTAAGAAAGAATAACCAAAGGGGAAAATGTGCTGATATTTAGACATGAAGTTGACTTTTGGTTCAGAAATAGCAAACAACTTCGGGGAGTGAGTAGTGATAAATTGTTTCAAAACATTTAAAGTATCAGAATTCGTAATACATTGGAAATTCCAGTACATCACATTAGTTTGACCCTTTTTTTGGTGGGGTTGTCCCCTTTCTTTTTAGAATTCGCGGCTTGTGCCCTGGTTGAGACACACGACGGTTCATTTCTCTGCAATTTTTCTTGCTTACCCTGTGCTTTCATGTTTACATTAGGAACATCAGAGTTAGCATGGATTAAAGTCTCCTGTAAAATACCCCCTGTTGGGAGGACCCTATATCCAGGATTGGGGTAGGTCTTATAAACCTTGCAGAGACCAGGTTCTGCTCAGATTGAGCAGCCAGGTCCAGTACAGGGTTATTCTTCTCAGCATGAATAGGTGTCAATAGAGGATTTTGAGTGCTATGTTTTTGTACATAAGTGAAGAGAAGAGCAGCCAGGCCCCCCTTTTGGAAGGACCCTTTATCCAGAACTGGGGCCTTTCCTGAAACCCTTGCAAGATCCAGGTTCTGCTCAGACTGAGCAGCCAGGTCCTGTACTAAGATATGTTTCCCAGATTGAACAGGGGTCAAAGAGGATTTTGGAGTGCTTTGTTTTTGTACGGAGGGATAGAGAAGAGCATTCTTATAGGTCTGCACAGATACAGACACAGGATTTTCCTATTCATTCCCTTATTTTTCAGGTGAAGAAGGAATTGGACAGATGATAGGAATATCTGAAGATGGGTCAGGAAAAACAGGGGAGAAGGAAGCATCTTTCAGGGTAGAAGGAGTCTGTAGGGGGCTAGAAGTGGACTGGTCAAAAGGATCAATCCCAGCTTCTTTCAGAGAATTTCCCAGGATGAGATTGGGAACCTCTGAAGTTTTACAATGATTATTGGGATCCATGGAAGGGTTAGACAGCATACAAATGACATCTTTCTCAAATTTATTTTTAAGTTCTTGTTCAAGAACATGATTTTCATGCTCCTCTACAAGGTCAGCCCAAGATTTGCCATTAATGTTCCCAGAATTGTGATTTTTTTCCACCCATTTATCTTATCTTTCTTTAGAGGTCTCAGGTTTCATAGGATCTTTCCCTTTCTTGTTTTTCCTAACCTCTATCTAATCATTAGAGGGATGGGGATTGGGGGGTTTCTGGACAAAACGGCAGTTGTGGACAGTGTGTCCAACAACTTTGCAAAGATCTCAAAAGTAGGGGAAGTTCTCATATTCAACATTGACTATAGTTTTGTAGTCTTTAGAATCCAAATTAATAGAGTTCGGAAGGAGCAGTTTGTTTTCCATATTAACTTCAATTAGTATCCTATCATAAATGCCGAGGTCACCATTCAAATTCCTTTGATCTACTTTTAGAGGTGAACCAATACAAGTAGCTATATCATTACGAATTTGAGTATGCCAAAAGAACCAATTGAGATTATGCAATCTTACCCATACTTGAGCCATATTATTCCTATGTTTATTGGGATTGAAAGACACATCCCATTCAGACAGGTGAAGGTTTCCTGGTTTCAGATTCAAGTTACCTATTTTCCAGGATTTATCAAGATTGTTCTGCGAAGAAAATAAAATATAGAAGAAGCCCCTACCATGTGGAACTTATTTCCAATTCGAAAATCTCAAACAAGCATAAATTCTAGGATTTAAATTTGAATAGCTCCAAGGTTTGTTACCTTTTATGTATGTGATATGAGCCATAAGGTAAAACTTACAGAGCACTGCTCTTTACTGAACTGCTTCCGGATCTGCTTCAACAACGAAACATCCATCATCTGTTTTTTGAAACTTTCTTGTTTTCGTTGGTTGAGTTTTGGAGGAACCCATCAACGCCTCTAGGAAGGACGTACTTTTCCCCTTTGAGTCCGAGGAAGAAAGATCTGTGATTTGCCTTGCAATTCCTGCTTCATTTTTGTGAATCTCCTAGATAGGGTCAGAATCACGCATCAGAGACATATTTCGACAAAAACCAGAGGATTGAGGTCGAATCATCAGATTAGGGTTTCCGGTGAGGTCAAAAAGTCTCTTAGGGTCGAGAGGCCGAGAGCTCCATCCTCCTCCCATCATTCTATGAGGCTATCATCTATGTATACTTTTATGATTAAAAAATTGTTAAATATATTCTAATGATCAATTTAATCAGAATTTCTACACTCATCTTAATAATAGATTAAGAAAATTAAAAATAACTAGTAGGTTATGTTTCTAAAATCAACCATTGATTTTCTAAACATACCCTCATTTTTAAGTCATTGATAAATCCAACTTCATTCCTTTAATTTCAGAATTTATTCTTATAAAAAAGGATGAGATATTATGTATAAATACCTCATCAATGGAATCTCTTCATGTACTTCCCAAAATTATATATTTTCATGAAATATTATCTTCTATAATCTTACTCAATCTTCTCCATATCATGGAATACACACCAGCTACACCACATCAAGGTTGATCTCTTCACCAAATGTACTTTTAGATTCCATATGTTATCATCAATACAAGATGAGAAACTACACTCTTCTTTTCAAATAAGACAACATAATTATCTTTTATTCTCCCGATAAAGGTCATCATTAATTACATTCTAAAAAATATAAAACACGCTAAGTATAAGAATAAGGTGGGGCTTCACATATTCATAATGAGTGTAATAGGTTTGAGAGTTACTTCTCAACAATGATACATCTTTTTTCCAACTTCATTCTTGTTTGAACTCTTCATGATTTCATTTTTTATATTATATATTTTATTTCTCATTGGAAACAAGGGATTCCTTTATTTTGTAGATATTTAATTGTGTGGGAATCCTATTTTAATATTAAAACAAAGCACATGTATATTGGTGATTGTTTTATCTTTTTTAGCATCTTCACTTGTTCTTGAAGCCTTATCAAACAATATTTTGATCTTTTTATAACATGTTTGAACATTACACATAGATCAACGAGTGATCTTGGATCATCCTTTTTAGATAAACACTCATAAAATTTGGGTTCTTCTTCATATAGAATTTATTTATTCATTTTAGAACATGAATTCTTTTATTCAATCTCCATATTTCTTTTCATTTACAATTTATCAAGACAAGTGATTATAAATTATTTTGGAATATGCACAAGTTGCTTGGATATTCCACATGGTTTCTTAAAAATATCTTCTATCAATACAATCTTTTTATTGTTTCTTGGATTTATTCTTCCTTTTTATTTAGATTTCCTCCATAAAATTTTAAAATAATTTATTTCTTATAGTGGACCATATTTTGTCCTTTTATTCGACAATATAATCAACTCCTTATTTTTGGTGAAGCATTATTATATGCCTTCCTGGGTGTGCTTTATTTATAATGTTTCTTTTATTTATTACCTATGGATAACTCATTATCATTATTCTCTTAATTTTTTCACACTGTTTATTGTCTCCCTCATTCAACTACTTTAGGAACATTCTTGGTTGATTTTCACAAGTATAAATCTTCATTGTGACCACTTTAATCTCATTTTCCATAGAATTTATTCAATATTCCATACATGTTTGTGGTAAAAAAAATCGTCCATTTATTTATTTCATTTTATTTACCTAAATTTTTCTCCCTCTCTATGTAGGAATCATATTATTTTAAGGGGTTGATATATTATTCCAAAAAAACAAAGCCCTTGTGCCTGAATATTTCACAACACCATCGGTAGAAAACAAACCTTGATCTTTTTATCTAAATAGCATTTCATCCCAGTTTTATTCATTTTTTTTATATTTTATCCTCTGGTTGGGTTTCTTTTGGGAAATTAATTATCTTTCTCATGATTATGACCACTATAGATATAGATGTGGGTTTCTCACTATTTTTATCTATCAATATTTGTAAAGATTTTGAATTAAAACCTACACATTTTCAAAAACAACATAAACAACATTTTCCTAAAAAGATGGTACATTTTTATTTTATCAAGGCATAGGTTTATCATCATATATTTTTAAGATATTATTTTCAAAATATACATTACTTTTTTGAATAAATACTCTCATAAGGGTTCTTGATGGTAGAAATTATTCTCTCATTGTAATCACTCAAATTAAAAAAAATCAAATTTTCCAGATTTATAGACAAGATAAATAAATTTAATATCAAGGATATTTTTATCATCGTTTATTGAATTTATTCTATATCAACGCTATTTATTAATCTTCTCAACATGATTCTCATGGTATTCATTAGTTGTGTCCTTATCTTGAGATGAATTATTAGTTTCATTTATCCTCTTTTCTTTGACCTCTAATTAGGTATTATTAACATCAATGATGGCCTTTTGTTTTTCATCCAACGCATGGAACTTTTCCTCATGTTATTTAAGTCATCATATTTCTCTTGTTTTGTTTTAAGCAACTCCATATCAATTTTGTAGTAAAAATCTACTAGTACCACATTTATAGAACTTTTGAACTCAATCTATAGTGGTTTTTATACATGATAATTCCTTTTAATATTGTTTTTTATTTACCTATTTATTATCTCCTTTGATTTTATTTATCTCTCCTTGTATGTCTCTAAGAGAGGAATGAATAAATGTGATAATGTATTTTGGTAAATTCCATAGGATCTTCAACAAATAAGTACATTAATTATCATATGCTTTATCATATAATTCATGACATATGAGATCTTCTCCTTCTGTGCTTGGTTCCTCAAGGGGATAATAATGAAAATAAATCATATTTACCTCATATTCATGTAAATGATTTGATTATAATAATGTTTAATTAGTATCGATCATATTTTTAGTAGATTTAACCACCACTCCTTCCTCTATGAAAATCATCCTTCACCAATATTACAGTATGTAGATTATGATTTATCTTCCTCTTTTCCTAGAAAGGATGCATTTTTCTTCTTTTTCATTTTTTTATTAATTGTATTCTTAATAGAATTAGAATAGATATAATTATGATCAATAATTTATACTTATTCTCCTAGTTTTCACTTCATAATATATATAGGAAAGAAACTCCAAAACATTAAATTTTAAGGTTTTTGACAATACAATCAAAGGAGGAACCTTATCTCTAATATTAATTATTGTTCCACCAGGATTGGTGAAACCACGGTGAGAGGGGTGATTCAATGTGATTATTTAATTATTAATAATTTCCCACTCTTTACCTATGCAACTATTCAAAAAATGGATATCTTACTATTTCATCACATTTACTTTTCCTGTGACTACTTTAAGAAAGAAAACAAAACAAAAAGTAAAAACATGATTTCATAACAAGTTTCACCTATAATGTGGATGACTGTATCCACACTATATAGTGATTATTATTACCCTCCCACCACCACCACCACCACCAAACACATAAAAAGTTCTCTTTATTATCAAGAAGAATCTTTGAAAAGAGTATATCATTGAACTTATACTCCATGAACCAACTTTCTTTTTTTGGGATTAGGAAGAAACCACGCCTTTCCCCATAAAATACCAGATTCAGCTAGAAAATCTTAAATAATAATCTTTAGGAAAAAGATAAGTCACTTCTATATTAAATAATATCTGATCTTTTTCCTTATTTTTCAGCAATCTCAAGGGTTTCCTCTATCCTTATGATACATAAATATCATTGATTTTAGTTCTCACAATACCTAGATATCATAAGTTGGACTTATTCATTTATTAATCATTAAGATCTTCTATAGAATAAATTTTATCTCTCTCTATTATTCTTCTTCTTTGATTCACAGGAATGATCCTTTATAAAATATTGGATCTCTATCTTTCTTTGATATATAAAATTAGTTTAGTGATAGTGGTGGAAGGTGTATCTTTTTTTGATAATTATTATACACTTTATTCTTCTATTTATATTCTCATTATATCTTATGGATATTGTTTACATATATTCAATATTAAAATCCATTAGTATTTTTACTTATATTATCCATCATTCTTAGTATTAAAAATTGATTTAAACTAATCACATATAATATTTCTATAAAACTCAATTTTTAATCTCAATGAAATATCTATAATTATCATATCTTTCACTTTCCATGATATTTTAAACCACATAATTCCATGTATTCATGATAAAATATAGTGTCACTATCATAATGTAATGAAATTTCTCATGATGTGGATTCTTTTTATTTTTTCATGGTTGCACTATCACATCATGACAGAATCTGTTATCTCATTCCAGTTTGGTGTATAACTTTCATGATATAACACTATATCATAAATATATCTAAAAACTCGCTTTATTACAATAGAGTTGTGTCCTTATCCTCATGGTTTGACTATATCTCAACTTTTATAACTAACTTTGACTTTTTTTAATCCACGAAGTTATTTATGGAATGATCTTATTCTTAATACTATATAACTAAATTATATTCTCTATTATTCACCATCGAAACTAGTTTCTGGAATCATATATTTATTCTTTAACAATTTGATGCTTATACTTTTAATAACATCTCAACTTCATCACATTAGATAATTTATAATTCTAATATTTTTCAATGTGAAAACCCTTACTTACCAACTACAGAATCATAGTAATTATTACATATATACTATAGAACCCTTAAATATGGATTGATGAAAACTTACATATCATAGGGAATATTTATAATCTACCAAAAAAATTATCTGAAGCTATGAGTACATTTATGTATGAGTTGGAGAACCCTTGTGTATCATAGTGATATTATGTACTTTACTAAATTTCCTTTATCTATGAGATATTACATATCATCTATGATGCTTTGAAAATATAACACGTTTTTCAAAAAAATTAAATATCACATTAATGTTTTTTCCTTTTCAATATTTTGATATGATCTTTAATATAATATAATACACATAATTAATAAAATTACATATTCATTGAGGTATATTATGCATTTTCAAAAAATCATACATATGAATTTGAAGGAGATCAGAGTTCTAGAAGATACTATCTATCATAGGGAGACTTATCAAACACTTTTATAATTTTTAATTATAAGAAATTTATTATGTATGACTATGATAATCCTTATATATCAGGAATAAGAGCCCTTTTGTATCAATATAAGGTTTTTTCCTTTTTCAATTCCTTAAAAAACATCCATATTCTAGAATTTTCAAAACTTATTCAAAACTTCTCTGAATATCATCAAATTTTATTAGGGAAAATCAAGACGCATAAAATCATTCTCAAACATAATCCAAGTATATTCATTATGTAACATCAGACTTCAAAATATGATAATACTTGGGATGGAAATTCATCAAAATACTAACCAACATTTATTCTTCTTTTAATTGCAGACAACTTCTCAATTTCTTCATGGAGATAACATTCTACAACATTAATACTCCATGAAACTATTATATTCTACGACATATTCAAATATTATTAAACCTATTCTTTATAAGAACCAGTAATAAAATTCCTTATCCTGTCAACTAGATTTACCAATCATTAATATAAAAATAATCTCTATACAGTATTGTTAGAGACTGAATATTTAAACACTTTTTCCACATGTTAGTGTTTATCCATTAATCCAATGAAAACATATCAGTTTTATATTCCAAATTATTGAAAAAAATCATTGATAATAAAAAAAATGAGGTAACATTAATATTTAATCTTAAAGGTGGTCTCCAGTCTTATAATCTTCAACACTACTCTTCTAATCACATATTTACACCTTTTCTTGTGAACTCCATTATTCTAATTAACAATCTTGGGTACTCAATACTCCTTATAGGATAATATTCTCAAAATTTTGTTATCATTCTTATTGTGATCGTTATTATTAAAAAAATAAAACATAATAACAAGTGTATTGAACATCACCCCAAATAAGTATCACATTTAATCTATTGTGAATAGATATGGCCACTAAGATTTGATAACTACTTTTTTATATTAGGGTATCTTTTATAAATGGTTGATCTATCATCATCTACAATCTAGATAAACTTTCATTTATCCAAAAATTCTCTCACATAATAAAAACAGTATGGGGGTAGACACCTTTTATTAATTAAAAAGAATATAAGAATATGAAAAGAAAAAAGGAAAGGGTCATATAGATTCATGTTTAATTACAATTAACCCCAACTGATAATATGTGAAAATAAATTATTGATACTATATTGCAAATAATTCATGAAAAATATTATTTCCCCATGTACTATTCTAAAAATAATAATTTCTTCCATATACCATGATATACCCCACTGATTCAATACCTATAGGAAAATATGGTATTTGACTTTAAACTCAAGAAGTTAATATCTCTAGTGAATAAAATATTGTTGTCTGATATGATTTATGCCCAAGTTCCAATCAATAATATTTAACCAAAATATTTTATTTTACATGATACTTAATTCACTTGATCTGTCCTTAATTTATCAATTCATTCATTTTACTCTTATCAGGAGTACCCATGTACCTTTATCAAAGTAATACTTAGATTTTTCATCAAATTCCATACCTAGTTAATTACTATATGTAATGACCAAGTCTGATAACCATAATAAGACTCTATAATATACTATTATCTCACTAACCAAATAAAACATACTTATTTTTATTCCAATATCCATAAATAAATATCATTTACAATTGGTTTGGTTCTACAAATATATCACCCTATACATTTACTATGAATCAACTGATATAAAGATTATACCATTAAGTTAATTATAGGATTTTTCCCACCATGGGATCACCCATGTCATCATATCACTAACAATAAGATTCCAAAATATTGATACCTCCCAAAAACTATCTCTTATGACTAAATATTGACATAAATTTTCAACCACATCTTAAATGCCTCTCTTCGGGATCTGATGGCATCTTGGTTCTCCACTATACCATTGTTTGGAATCACATGACAATTATTATCACAACCATCATTCATCATAACCAATTGGTCCCTATATATAAAAATCATATATACCACACAAATAAAACCAAGAAATAATAGTCATGGAAACGTTTGAATTCCTATATCAATATAAAA
The DNA here is from genome assembly GCA_963277665.1 of Viscum album. Lineage (NCBI taxonomy): Eukaryota > Viridiplantae > Streptophyta > Magnoliopsida > Santalales > Viscaceae > Viscum > Viscum album. The sequence goes on from OY728139.1 coordinate 621,583,133, forward strand.
AATCAAGAAATATCATAAAATCAATTTCATCTAATCACTAAAATTGGATTCTTAAATTCAATCTCATTATAGACTTTGTACCTTCAAATGAGAAGTCCTATTAAACCTTCATATAGTCCTCAACTCACCACAGTTGATACATTCATTCAACTCTCCATCCAATCCTTTAAATCATCGACCATAAACAAGTATCTCACTAAAATTGAAGATAAATGGATGCTAACCCTTAAATATCTCAAAATTTTCTCATCTAAATTCTTTGAAATGATTAAATATTAGTCATATCTTAAATAATAAAAGGGTTTTTGTCTAGAAATTCTTGAACAGTGGTCCATTAATCATAATTTGACATATTGTTTCACTATCTAAGTATAGCTCATTAGTAAACACAGTCCCAAGTTCATTTACCAAACACAATCCTCGAAACTCAACCTAGGATACAATTTATACTATTCTATACAAATGACCATTTCATCTCATTATATTCACGCTATATTACCACACATCACATGGTAAATAAACCTTAATAATTACCACTCTACATAATCATTATCACTATATTATTTTCATTCAAAATTACCTTGATTAATCTACTTGAAAACTCTCTCTCCCAGGCCTCATTAACAATCTTAACATAGTAGTCTATTCAATTTTTTCAGTCTCACAATTTCCATAAACTAGGGCCTTAGAACATTAACAACATGACATCAATTTATATTCTCATAAAGAAATACCATGACCTTATCTAGTCAATAATGATTTATATGTAATTTTATCATAGAAAATTTCACAAGGAATTCCATTCCTTCACACAATGACACTTTTCAAGCATCATATACACAAGAATCTTTAACCTCTAGTTTATACTAGATCATGGAATCTCAGGTGATAACAATATTATTTTCATGTTTTCAAAAATAAATTCCTAATTTTTAATCCATTACCACTTTTCAATCCACTTTTATTATATATATTCCACACTAGTTGTTTACTAAATAACAATCACTAAACACACCATCACATTATCAATATCACATCATACCATCTTATATACCTTGTATGAAGCCTTAACATACATGATCTCACATCCATGAATGGAGGGAATCCATAGTTCTAATTCTCATAATAATATAAAAATATCTATTATACCTCATATTACATGAAAAATATCTCTCTTTACTACATAGAATGAGGGAACAAATTACCAATGATAATTAAAAATATATTAAACCTAGTACATGAGTGTAATACACATCAATTCAACTCATAATCCAAATCAAATTCATGTTATCAAGAGACATATCTCACTATCACAAAGCTCACTCAACTAACCAATCATAGTGGTAATCCAACCAATCATGATTTTTGTACACTAAAAACATATCTCAAAAATCACTATTTATACTAAAATTCCCAAAAAAAACTCATGAACATTCCTAATTTACTTTATCTAGGGTATGTAATTGGCCACGGCATCTAATTTCCATACTAATCCACAACCAAGGAATCCAATGTATATTCCAATCTACACCCATGAAATATAATTATCATACTAATCTACACCCAAGGCATGTATTACATGTACTTCCCATTCTAAGGTTTTAATTAAACTACATGTGTATATCAATAAACTTATCATAGTATCAAAGTGATAAACATCAAGATATCATCACTGTTAGTTTAGATAATTAACATGAACCAAAAATATTGTTATAAAAAACATTGAAAAATTATTTATTTATATTTTAGTTAACTAAAATCTATTTTCTAGAAAAAAAAAGTTATAGTCACACACAATCATTCACATTACATGTAAACCTATATTCCAAATAAAATTAATATATAAACACCATCTTAAAATGTTTTTCTAGGAGTAAATAATTAAAAAATAGCTAATAAACATATTACTTTTTAAATATAATTAAAATACTAATAACATCATTCTCAATCCCCATTTAATTGGATTTTCTCCATAAAAGTGCCGGTGAGTCACATGTAAATCATCATCCGCATGTTCCAAACAACCTATCTCTATATACATTACCTATATAAATAATATTAGAAATAAAGGTCTCTGATAGAATTTTATAACTATCCTCAGTCTGCATGCCACCTAGGCCTTGACCTAGAAAATAATATGCAACCACACATGTACTTATTAATATACCAATGGAAAATGGCTATCTGTGAGGTACTAATCCATATAATCTGGATTATATTCCCTCGATATCATAACAATCAATAAAAATAATTCCATAATATACATAAATTTTAACAACATAGAACAACTATATAAGCATAGTGAAAATTAAACCATACATAGTAATATATACCATGGAATAATATATGAACTCGTGTTATAATGCACTAGTTAAACCTAAAATGGGTTATTTTCCAATTGACCAATCATATACATGATATATAAAAAAAAGTAAAAAAGTAAAACATAGAGTCTCTACTATATTGAAATCAACCTCACCTATGTACCATATCTATATCCCTTCCAAGCCACTTCAAATAAAGATCTTATCATTAGTTTCTTTCTATTACATGTGAATCAAAAATGAGGTGTGTGTGCCTATTTTGGTGTACAATAGAGTTATGATCATAAAACAGAGTATGTTACCACCAATGGGTCCCCCACCATATATGAAAATGTGTATATGTGAGTGTATGTACAATATTTTATACAGATATGTAACACTCAACACATATAGACACATTTTGAGTCATCATGTGTTTACTAGGACACCATGACACTCATCCATGATTGCTTTGTCTAGTATAGATATACCACACCAATCATTGTAATATCCACTAGAATTCTAATTTTTTCTTTTTTATTGAAAAAAACACTTTCTTGGTTAAATGTGAAACCTCATAAACCCCAATCCCATGATACTTTCAAGATACTTTACCCACAGACAACACTCAATAACACACAGAAAAATAAATGATCACCATGCTTCACAACTATACATACCATAGGTGGCACTCTGATATTTCCATAATAGATCTTTCAGTTCAATATTGGGGTGATCTAGAGATTATCTTAAATCATAAAGACTATAAATTCCACAGCTGTGAGATATTCATACACGGATAAATCATCTATATACAACTCCAAAATAGTAACATTTAGGTGTAAATTAGATTATTATTTTACCACATTATTGGGTCTATACGAACGGTTTTCCTTCTCCATTTTTTTCTCCTCCAAATTTGGATCTAAGACTAAATTTTAAGATTTGTTTATTTATTCATGGTAATACACTAAACATATCATAAAAAAATTTAATAATTTTCAGGAAACTCTTATTAAAGGTAAAATACTCATAATTTTGGTCACCCAAGACCTTGTACTTTAGTCTAGGCTATTAGAATAAGGCCTCATAGGATTATATAGTGCTCGCCTTTAAATAAGTTAAACCTTGATTATTCTCCATCATAGAAATTTGGATTCAATCCTAGAATCCTGAAATCCATCCTTGTTGAAGATAATAATTTTGGAAGAAGATATCTTATTAGGTAGACTAGAATAGTCCTAGTGTTTCCTGACTTTAAACCTACATGACAATGAGAATCCCCTTGAGGTGATAATACCATTCTCCCTTTACCTGAACCGGATTGGTATAAATACATGGTTTTTATGTCTTCTTCTAGTTAAGTTGTATCTTTAAATCAGTTATATTCGTAGAAATATCTAGAAATACCTTCAATGTCCTCTCCCCATTATTTTTTAACCTTCTATCAATTCATCCAAAGAGTTTTCTTTATATTTTATCTTATAATTCCTATAATTAACAATCTTATACCCCAAATCCTCTTTTTTTCCTTTTTATGTAATGGGTTTGATAAAGCATTCAAATTGGTTATAAATAATAATTATTATAGACAATTCCACTTCTCCTCCCTACAATTTGTCATGATTCTACATCATCTCACTTTGAATTAGTGGATTATCACCATTTCTTATATTCCATACTATTAGATCACATCTACGTAAAAATTATTGAGACTTCAATGAGTCTAGATAAATGAAATATTGTTGAAAAATATATGCCTTATAATATCCTTATTTATTTGTTGAAATTTCCTTCTTTGTAAAATAGAAATAATTATAAATGATCAAATCTTATAGAATAGAGAAATATTTTGAGGAAACTACCTCTATATTAGTATATTCCTTCTCACCATCACCATTAGTATGAACCTTCACAAAAAATTAAAAAACAACACCCTTCCATGAATTACTACAGACTTTAGGGGAAGAACCAGCTCATAGTTCATTAAAACTAGACCCATTGGCATAATGTCCCTTTAGTGATTAAGAGTTTTGGGGTTTTGAAGCCTCTTGACATAAGTCGTCCACAAAATATTAAAGTAGAGTAGAATCCAATTTTAAACACACTCCCTAAATATATCCTATAGAAAATCACTTTTTATTTTTTTTAAAGAATTCCTTAGAAGAAAACATTTACATAATAACCAATACTTGGTTCATAAATGATGGAATTCTTATACCGAATCTATATCGAGATGAAAATACATATGAAATTATGTAACATGTTGGTGATATTATATTCAAAAATAATTTATGAATCAATCATATTTTGAAAAAATTGTTTATGGGAATCAAAGAAAAGATAGTTCCCGAATGAATTTTCTAATAGATTCAAAATCTAATGATATAGGAATGGAAATGGGAGTTGGAGAAAACCTAACCCAGACAAAGATCATTGAAGGATCTTTGTTCATCACAAAATAAAATAAAAATTTCAATATAAAATATTTCATCGACTTGAAGAATCAAGAAACATGAGACCACACCTTATCAAAATTTCCCTCTTATCCCAGTTGTATAAGTTTATTCTGAGAATCTAAGAGACTTGTCACAGGTCGATGACCCGAACCACAATCTAAATTAACATGCTAATAAAAATAAAATATTTAAGGCTAAATAAATCCAAACCTTTCCACCATAGAGAACTTGAGAAGGATTTTAGATTCCATAAACTCAAATGGATAAATCTCAACTATTAGATAACCCTCTATTATAGGGAAGTCTTGAGACCAGATCTGAATTCCAAGAAAATCAATGATTGTATAAAAATATATTTTTCCCTCTCCCAGTGTTGATGGAGGGGTCATGACACCTAACTCAAGATCTAGGGATCATATTTCATCATTTTTTCCCATCTATTTTCTATCATCAATCATCTTACAACCATGCTTTGTCTCCTTCACCGGTCACTACCCACAAAATAATCCCATCTCCAAAAAATGAATCACATGGTCCACTCTTAGTGGAAAATCTCTTGTAGTCGCATGGAGAAATGATCCCTAATAAATCCTAAAACCACACGACCATTTTTTTAATTTCCATTTTATTTTTATTATCATCTACCTATAATTTCACATAATCCAAAACTCTATTTACTCTTTTCTAGGTCTTCCTAGCTCAAATATGAATTCTTATAAACGAAATGTAACATGAAAATCACAATACATTGTGAAATAAGATAAATACTATTTACCTTGTACCAAAAGAATTTAACCAAAAAATATCACTCTTTAATCTATTATTAATCAAAAAAAATATGAATAATATCATGAAAAATAAACAATTTAGGGTTACAAAAGGGATCTCAACATAAGGGTGATGAAAAAAAAAGAAGCAAGTGGGGGTGTTACTATAACCCATGAGATAAGACCAACTCCACCAATGACTCTATTATCTAACCTTGAAAAATAATTATACCTCAAAAAGAATGGATAGGGAGCTTGGAACTAAGGATTCCCCCTCCATTTGTTTCTTAGATCATCAATGAATAGGGTAGAATTTTTTTAATAAAAATAATCCAAACAATCCAAAATTCCACCATTTTAACATGGAGGTTAAACAATCCATCTTTAGTATGGTGGCCCTAAAAAACTCTAGATCATAGGGGTAGTGATATTGTACCGTACCCAGCCCACCAAAACATTATTGGACTACAACTAGGGTTTTAGAGGCTATTTCTATAGACCACCAAACCCCTGTTTTCATATCCACATAGAATTTTTACTCCTAGTATTTTATACTAAAAAATATATCTCTAAAAAGTTTATTTAAATTATTTAAAATAATCAATAATTCCATATCAATTGTTCTAAATTAAAAAATTAAAATTCTAAAAAAAATCCCCATTGAAATATTACATTTTCAGACTTCACCAACACTTCATAATGTGTTTTATTACAATGATGAAATAGTGTAATTGGTCTCACTATCTTGGAATAACTAATAAACAATAAAATATGGGTACTTATCCAAAATAATCAATGAATTTTCAATCAATCCGTCATTGATTTGAAAAACTATAGATATAATAGTTTATTTTTAAGGTAAAAGTGAATAAATCCTTGTCCTCAAACCAATGCAGGTACAATTAAAATAATTTATAATGAAAAAATCAATTCAAGAATCATATTATCAACATAATTCCTTCTCTATTAAAAGTATAAAATCATGGGTTAATCCTTTCGAAACCTTTTTGTTCAATAAAAAAACATATTTTATATGATCAAAAACATAATTTTAAAATAAGTCATTTTTTAAATCAAAATATATGTATTTTCATATATATTTACCTCAAATAGAAGTAAATATGATAATTTCAAAATGATATTAATACAAAGATTTTATAAATAACATATAATTAATTGAATACCATATAAAAATTATACATATATTTGAAAAAACTCATTTACATAAGTGATATAGTTCAAATCATTTTAAAAAAAATCACTACTTAAAAAATTATTCAAAAATACAAAAAATATAAATTTATGTAAACCAAATTATACTTTAATAAGAAAAAAATACTTAATTTAGAAATATATATTTAAAATAAATTATATATAATTAAACAATATTTAAGTAATTTAATTTTATTATTTCCATTAAAAAGATATTAAATTGAATTTAAAATATTTAAAACCAAGAAAACATGCTTTAATCAAGAAATCCCCATATAACATGTAAAAACTCTATGTAAATCTAAAAACTTTAACAACGTCGAATATTCTTTTAAAAAATTATAGGAGACAAAAATAAATCAATTTGATTAAATTATGGAAAGACTACCAAGTTTTATATAAATAAATAGATATTATATTGAACAACCCTTTAGTTAATATATAATGAATCAATAACTAATTGGAGAGCGGGAATCGGTTCCCCTAATCCCTTCCACAAAATAGAAATCCCAAAAATCCCAACATTTCATAAACCCTAATCCATGAAATCTAAAACCCCCTTACCTAGGGTTCTCAAATAGAATAAAATATATGTCAAGAATAATATTATAGGTAGAAGTAGTGGTTTACCAAGATATTTTACATGGATTAATTTCAAAATTAATATAAAAATGAATCTTAGCCTAAAAAAGAAAGGGTGGTCCCCTCTAGTCAGAGGAATAGTAAAAATGGATTAAAATAAGAGTAAATGATATTCTTCCACATCTAGATCTATTAGATCATCCTCATATTATGGATATGCGAATTGATTATGATTTTTAATCCCACTTTATGAATCTTATGGTTGTGGATATCTCTTTTTCTAGGAAACCATTGGAATAATTCATTATACCCATGATTTAAAATATATAACTTTGTGTATATAACATTCACATCAAAAACAATAATAGTTAAAAACATATCGAGTGTAATAAATTTTGATATTATTTTTTTGTTACTATTGAGCACTAAAACTCCTTTTCTCTATGGAACACAAATATTTTTATACCTCATATTTATAAAACCATAACACTGGATTCATGGTGTGTTATTATGTGTATCCACAACTCTACTTATGGAATTTTCGGTTCTTTATGAATATCACAAATTAAACTTATTTTGGGGATTGGTTTTCTATGTTTTCACAGGAACCATCATCGATTTTTCCTTAAGATAAATCCCCTTAATAAATTTGAATGTATCATGGAGCTGCTATGATTTTGGTCAAGTATCTACCTTTTCTACTAACTCCCCATGATCTTCATTAAGTTTTTCTACATCCCATACACTTCAACTTTTTGATTTCATTTAGGGAGTTTGTAGTATTTATTAATCATTAAGCTCAATGATTAGACACAACTTTACCTTTGAGATCCCTGATACTCTTGACATGATATTTCACTGAATCATTCAATTCAAAGATAATTAAATATTGCTATTCAATTTTAAGATTATTCTCAATCACCATTTAAATTTTTTTGGATTCATAAATTTAATACATTCAATTCCAACTTTTTACTTGGATATTTCTTTCCCTTATCATTACAAAAATACTTTATAATAATATACAGATATTTTTTCTTTCTTTGTTTTATCCCTCCAAAACATTAATTTCTTTAATATGAGATTTTATTTAAACCTTCATATCAAATATTCCCCCAAATTCATCACTTTAATCATTATTTAAATCCAGTATTGGTTTCTTTATATATCCACAATAACTTTCTCACTGGGTTCTTTATAGTCCTCAACTTCTTCTTCTTTTGTTTCTTTCAAGCTGACATCATCATGTGAAGGTAGATTCTTCTTTTAGAATAAACTCTACCATTGTCCATTCCTTTATTTTACATTATTATATGATTTATTTATTGGGTATTTATTTTAATCATCACCCAGGAACTTATTTGGAGTCCTTTTAGAGAGATTCCCATCTTTGACACGTTAAAACCAATCAAGTGCATGTTTTCCTTTGAATCTTCTTTTTCACCATTTAAGCTTTGAATAAAGGAAATGCATCACCCAATAAATCTTCTTTTCTTTATGATCACCCTTAATAGTGACATTATTCATATCCTTTAATGAAGCTTCCTGATATTTATCCTTATTCAAGGACTCATTGGCATTATTCCTCATCTTCAATGCAATGAGAGTGATGGGAAGACCATCCAACATCACCTCCCTTGGGTTTTTATATTTAATTCCTGAGACCTTCAAATTGAAACATGATGATAATATTATTAGATCCTCTGCATGATTTTGATATAATTATAATTTTATATAATCCAATGCATATCCTATACAATGATGTTCAATTGATAAAAAAATAAATCAATAGATTCATTTAGTTTCATCCTAAAATCTACATACTTGTTCCAAAAAACCTATAATTTATCATTATTTACCTTGTAATAACATTCATAGATGTTGATACGTTTTCCCACATAGAATGTGAGGATTTACATGAAAACAACTTCATATATATTGTGTAGCATAAAGAACCTCCTAACGCATTAAATCCTTTAGAATTGGTATGAAACTCCCTTAGGTATTTTCTGATAATTCTCTGCTCTTTAAATTGACCAATATCCCAGGTATAAAATCCATGTAGAAATCTATTACCAATGATAGGAAATAGTGTTGCATAAAATTATTCCATAACTGAAAAATGCTTTTATTAAAGATAAAAATTCCCTTGTAGATGATGAGTGATTATTTTTATTTAGAGATAGAAAACTACACCATTAATAGTTAGCTCTAATGATAAATTTTTTGTTTCATTCAAGGTAAATATCCTAAAGGGAGAGGATGAATTATTGTATGTAGATCTTTTGAAAATGACCCCACTAACAATATTTTTGAACTAAAGAACACTTATCTCCCTTAAAATCTAGATTAATTTTTAAGGAAAATAATATAAGGACAAAATAAATTTAATTGGTCCACACAAACTAGGATAATCCAATAAGAATGAAATTAAAATGTAATGATTAACCTAAAACACTAATCACAATTATTTTTATTAAAATTTAGAGTGGTCACACTGACCCTCTAGGTTTACAAACCTTGCTGAATAAATGGAAAACTCTCTACTCTCCTTATAGACGAGAGCTCACTTCTTTCCTTGTAATTTACTTTTATAATCCTAAATAAAGAAAGGTTTTACACTAGTATTGGTGTATCAATAGACTCTATTATCATCCTTTAACACAATTTGGATTTCAGATCATTTCATTTTGATAATAATTTTGAGATTTTGGTTTGGTGGATGGTTAGTTTTTATAATTTGGACCCAAAATATAGTTATGAGTGTTTCAACAACCCAAAATAGTGTTTCATGGATGGGGATCAAGGCCCAGTGGCCTAGAGGTTTAGGTGTAACAACCTAATGTTTTATAAATGTAAATTCCCCTCTTATAATTATGTCACATAAAATCACATTAAGAAACAAAATGTGAAATCATGTTTAAATGAACTACTAAATATTATTCGACCTTTATATCCTAACTGTTAAAAATATTTGTGCCACTTCTATGTTTTTAATTTTAAAAATCATACATACATGGTTGCAATCAGTAAGATATTTGGAGTCTCATAGAACAAATTTATTTTTTGGTGAATACTAACTTACCCTTATGAATAGAAATGTTACCCTTATGAATAGTAATATGACCCTTATGAATATTAAATCATCCAAGGGAATAGTAATAGTACCAATGATAGTATAAATAAAATTTATCCAACTTATAAGTGACAATATGATATAATTTTATCATTGTATAAGTAAATAAATATTTTAAAAATTATTAATTAAGCATTGGTATTTTAATAAGTCTTAAATATTTAATGATTAATTTAAAAGAAACTTTATTTTCCCAAAATGTATTCATAAATAAATATTTTCATATCTTATGATTTTAGGAAAATTTTATGAGACCTTAAGTAATTTTTCAAAGTGTTATAAAATCAGTTATAATTTTAAAATTTGTATTCTTCAAGTAAATGAAGATTTTAATTAAAAATTAAACTAATTATATTTATAAAATTATTTTAATAAAATTTAGTTCATTTTTTAATTCTACAAATTGAAAAATGTTTAAGGTGGATTTTTGGGATTTTTCTGAAATACTTGAATTTTTGTGAATAGTAAAATACTATAATTTACAATAAATGCTAAAAACATAAATTTTTTAGTCATTATTGATTCCTGGATGATGTTAGTTACCATTGGTTAGAACTAACATGCAGTAATTAATATATTTGGTCACAATAATCCTAACTATATCTTGTCTTGATCAAAATAATAAATTATGATTAAAATAATAAGAAAACACCCCTCTCCTCCACTATAAATACAACCCCTCACACCCACTTCTCCTCACACCTATAAAGATTTTATCCTTACCGATATTCTTCCCAATAATCTTACCTAGTCCCTCCTCCACTTGTAGGAGATTTTTGTCTCATTAAAATACCAATTATAGGCCCTGAGGAGGATCTCAAGAGGAGAATTTAAGAGGTAAATCTTCTCTCTTTTCTTTTAATTTCCTTTAAATTTCAATTTCTTTTCTTATTCTCTCATCACCTACCTTCATAAAAATGGAATGATAACTCCAGTACCTTACATATACTGGAATTATGGAATGTTAATGGAATATCCAACATTAAAATCCTCACTCTCTCTCCTTTATCTTAAATATGAAATTGTCTCCTCTGAAGTGTCAATTTACCGACATCGTGGGAGATGAACTTTCATTTTCCATAAATCTCTTAAATTATGTTAATAAACAATAAAATGGTTTAAAATAGATTTTATATTTTAATTTTTAACCCCTTTTATGTTCTGTAACTAACTTATACATGTAATACTAAATGATAAAACAAAACAAGTTTGTTGTGATAAAAAACTGCCAAAATTAACCTAAAACGATCATCATTAACTTTTATCTAATGAATCATCCTCATTGTATATAAAAAATCTTTCATAAGATAATTTAAACTTATCTAATATCATTGAAACATATAATAACAATTCTAGGTGTTTATCCACATCTTACATGAACTTCCATTCATGTATATAAGTGAACTGATCATGAAAACTAAGAAAACGAACACTCATGAACAATGAATTTACACTCTTTAACTCATCCAAATGCCTATAAAAGAACATATTAAAACCATAATGAATCATAATCGTATATATTTTTAATTAATGAATCTAATGTGATTATACTTGATATCAATGTGAAGGAAGCTGTCGGACAAAGGGTTAAGGGATTTCTCGAACCCAGGTATCTTTCTTTGGGTTTTCCCTCTTTCACCCCATTTTAAGTATGTTTATTTCTTAAAAATAATTTATTCATAATTATTTTATCCTTTCTGAGATAAAGATGTTTTTTACTAGATTTTATGACCCAAAAAATGTTTTCCAAAAGAACTCTTCTTTCAAAACATACCTTTTACTTCTAACTCAATGTTGATGATTATTATATCACGTATGTTATTCCCCCTTTCATTTAGGAACCCAAAGTTTATGAATGTATTCTTATGAGTTGAAACCCATTCCTTTACATGGTTAATATATGTTCAGGTTTGGTTTATGTTCTATGTGGAATGCAATACAAAGTAAATGTTATGATGTGATGGGTGCACCCAGAATTATATAGCACAATTTAAATGTGATGATGTGACTGGTGCACCCAAAATTATATATCACTCCAATGCATTGGGTAATGTTAAGAACCTTATGTGTAAAGTGAAATATTCATGAACATGATTCTATCTTTGTTCACAACTATGTGTAGTAGTTGACCACAATTACATGATTTTTCATTTTTATTCATTTCCTCATTCCAATTCTTCTATTAATGATTCCTATCATGATTATGATTCTATGCCATTGTTATGATGGTAATGATTATTCTCTACCCATGTTAAATTGTTTCATGTTCTTATCTATCCACTTACTGGGATTTTAGATAACCCCTTTTTTATCTATATCCTCATGTGACTACTTGTACTAAAGAGAATTCAAGGGACAATAAGAAGCTAGAGAAGAAGGAATTAAATAAATGTTTATATTTTATTTTGTAAAATTTATGTATGATACTAGTTTTCCCAAGACAGTAAACCTTTGGATCCTAATGTGTAATGAATTTATGCTATTTATATTTAAAATTATATAATAGTAATGTAAGAAAAATTAGGGTCTATATAGTTGATATCGATGTACGGTTTAGTTAATATGGGAATTAGGACTAGACAACATTAGTAAAAACCTTTAGTATAAGACCAAGTATAAGTAAGCACCCAAGATGAATTTATAAACATAAGGATTCCAAAATATATGCCTTTAGACTTCATTGCACAAATTAATAAATTATATATTCATGAATTATAAACTTATGTTTTGTTCTAACCTTTTCTATTTTAGATAATGGTGGTAACTAGGATAAACTAGGAAAACAACCTGTGAGAGGGATAGTGCATCGATTACCTGAATGACATCCCCAATGCTTTGGGAGGTGGAGTTCAAATTTTCATGGTGATGCTTACCCAGCTGTCTCCGGTTATGAACAATAACCTAAATATTGTGGAACATCCTCCTTAACCAAAGAGGGAGAAACTAGATATTGAGTGTTTTATGTGGAAACAACCACCATCATTTAGTGGATCTTCTGATCCACTAGTTTCGAAATAGTGGGTCAACTCAATGGAGAAGATATTTTCTGTGCTTCATTGTTTTGAGATGGAGAAGGTGAATTTTTTGTATATCATCTAGACGGAGAGGTCGATCAATGGTGGGCTTTGATTAAGAACACCAAGACGATGGAAAAATTTGAAAATATGGAGTGGTAAGACTTTAAGATAATGTTTCATAATAATTATTTACCTCAAACTCTTCGAACGAAGATAGAGAGAGAATTCATAGAGCTGAAGAAAAAGGAAGGATAATTTTTCACGGCCTACGAAGAAAATTTCACAAGGCTTGAAAGGTACGCTTTGGGTTTTCTTATCAATAATGATAGATAAAATGATATATTCGTTAGTGGTTTAAAACCACACCTTCAAAAGGATCTTGAAATTTGAGACTTTGGGAGTAATGAAGAAGTTGTTCGATGTGCTCTCAAAGTGGATATGGAGTTTGGAGAATGGTTTCATGGCTATGGTGGTAAGAAACAAAAGATGGAGTTTCAATATGGAGGATCTAATGACAAAGGTGGAAAGAAAAATCAATCACCCACATGTCAAAAATGTGGGAAGAATCATCATGGGAACTACCTCAAAAGGATGGTGAAATTATTTAGATGTGTGAGAGAAGGTCACCAAGCTCATGAATGTCGAAAATACATGAAAAGTCTAGACAATGTGGTGGAGGAAAGGAGCAAGGGAACTATGAAAACTATTGCACTAAACCTTGAGTCCTCGAGGGTAATCTGCATCATTAGCCACCAAAGACAAAGGAGAAAGGGAAGGAATATGCCATCACTACTATGGAAGTGGATTAAGAAAATGAAGTCATATAAGGAACACTTCTTATTCACTCAAGAATGTAAAAAGTCTTATTTGATTCTGGTTCTATACATTCTTTTATATCTCACAGGTTTCTAGAACTATTGAATCGAATCTCTGAAACCTTGAAGTAGAGATATCCATAAAAACACATAGTGGTGAAATCATTGCAACACAAGTGTTGGACTCATCACATGTTGGCATATGCGGAAGATTCTTCCAGAAAATATCATGATAATTCCCGTTGTGAATTTAGACACTATTCTAGGGATAGATTGGATCTATTTATATATATCACATATAAACTGTCAAGAAAACGAAATATCTTTTCATATTTCGAACCATCCCATGATCCTCTAAAAATTTAAGGAAGATCATGAATATCCTTTGAAAAATCCTTCAACGGTGTGGGTGTTGATTCCCTATGAATAGGCATACCTTTCCCAATTGGTTGAGTCAAAGGAAGTTATCCACATAGGATAAATTCCCATTATAAAAGAATAAAGTTATGTATTTACTGAAGAGTTACCCAAACTAACCCTAGATCATGAAGTAGAGTCCTCAATATAACACATACCCAGAGCTACTCTTATCTCCAAGTGTCCCTATAAGATGTATCCTATCGAACTGGAGGAGTTAAAAAAGCATTTGTAAGAGACTTTTGACAGAGGGTTCATATTCCATAGTTCATCGCCTTGGGGTGTGCTAGTGATATTTTTTAAGAATAATGATAGATCAATACATCTGTGTATCAAATATTGGGAACTCAACAAGATCACCATAAAGAACAAGTATCCTCTTCTAAGGATTGATGACTTGTTTTATTAGTTGAGAGAATCTCAGTACTTCTCAGAGGTGGATCTCCATTCTAGATATCAACAGCTGAAAGTGAAGAAGGAAGATATTCAGAATATTGCCTTCCATACAAGGTATAGACACTGAGTTTTTTTATTCCCTTTGGACTTACTAACACCCCTGTAATCTTCATGGATTTTATGAATAGAGTCTTTATACATTACATAAAAAAATTTGGTAGTGTTTATTGATGACATTCTTATCTACTCCAAGAGAAATGAGGAACATGAAGAACTTATAATAATTTTTTTGGTGACATTTAGGAAGGAGAAGTTGTATTCCAAGTTCAGTAAGTGTGACTTTTGGATGCAGAAAGTCATGTTCTTGGGAAATGTGATCACAAGTGAGGGAATTTCTATGGACCCTTCAAAAACCAAGGAAATTGTGGAATGAACCAGACCCTCTAGTGTCATAGAAATCTATAGTTTTCTTGGATTAGTAGGTTATTGTCGATGTTTTGTGAGAAATATTTCATGATTATAATTCCCACGAACTAAGTTAACAAGGAAAGAGGTAAATTATGTATGGAAGGAAAAATGTGAGGAAAGATTCAAGGAACTAAAGAGAAGGATTATCACTACAACTATGCTCACATTACCAAAAGGTGGATAAAGTTTTGTGATATATAGTGATGCTTTGAAGAAATACTTGGTTTGTTTTCTCATGGAAAATTATAATTTGATAGCCTACGCCTCACGAAAATTCAAGATCCATGAATAGAACTACCCTATTCATGATCTAGAGATAGCAGTTGTGCTTTTTGCCATGAAAATATAGCGCCATTGCCTTTATGGTGAGAAGTGTGAAGTATATACTAATCACAAGAGCCAAAAGTATATATTCACACAAAAGGATATCAACATCCAACAAAGGATATGGTTAGAGATAATCAAAGACTATGATTTCTATATACACTATCATCCTAGAAAGGAAAACAAGGTAGTTGATTCTCTAAGAAGAAAATAACATGTTACTCTATACATGTTGTGGATTGAGAAAGACCCTATCTTTATGGATATGCAGAGGATGTATTTAGAAATCATAATGGAAGGGAAAAAATACTAACATTCCCAAATTATTTTCCAACCATAAATCCAATAAAATATTAAGGAGGCATAAAGGGATGATACAGAGTTTCAAAAGAAGGTGAATACAATAAAATAAATGGAATCTCCAAGAGTTCCATATTGAAGATGATGGTGTAATTCAGTTTGGAATAATACTTTATGTGCCTTCATCACTCGATATAAAGAATGTGTTATTGAACAATTCACATAGCTCAACTTTATCTATCCATCCTTGTATCACTGAGATGTACCGTGATCTCTGAGAATACTTCTGGTGGAATAACAAGAAGAAGGAGATTGTGGAATATATCTCAAGGTGGTTGATATGTCAGAAAGTTAAAGTAAATCAACAGAAGTCCAAAGGGATGATACAAACATTACTTATAACCATATGTAAATGGGATAATATCACCATGGACTTTGTCATGGGTCTCCCGAAGACATCCAAAGGAAATAATGTGATATGGGTTATGGTGGACCGAGTCATAAAGACTTCTCACTTTATCACTATTAAGGAAGATATATCGCTTGAAAAACCTTCTAGGATACATGTGAAGGAAGTGGAGAGACTACACATGGTTACACTCTTGATTTTCTTCAATATTGATCCCTGGTTCACATATAAATTATAGAGGACTCTTCAATATGCCTTGAGTACAGAATTAAATTTCAGCATGGCCTATCACCCCCAAATTGATGGCCAATGTAAAAGTATTATGCATACACTCAAATATATGCTAATATCCTACTCATTATAATTCAAAGGTGTATGGGATTAGCATCTCCCATTGGTTGAGTTCTCATACAAAAATGGATTCCACTCGAGTATTCAGATGGATCCATATGAAGCTCTGTATGGAAAGCAATGTAGAACTTGAACCTATTGGGATGAATTTATAGAAACAAAATTGCTTGGAATTGATCTTGTACAAGAGATGATAGAAAAGGTTCAACGCATCCAGCAACATATCAAAGTTTCTCAAAGTCAGCAAAAGAGATATGTTGACAACCATCAAAGGGACTCAGAGTTCGATGTTGGATATAAAGTCTTTCTTTGAATATCACCATCGAAGAGAGTCATGAGGTTTGGAAATAAAGGTAATCTAATCCCAAGGTACATAAACCCCTTTCATATCCATAATTGTTTAGGAGTCATGGCCTATCATATTTCACTTCCACTAAATATGGCTCAAGTTCATGATGTGTTCCATGTATCGCTCCTGAGGAAGTACATACCAGATCCCTCACATGTACTAAACTCATAGGTGGTACAGCTAAAAGATGATATCTTTTATGATAAGCAGCCAGTAAAGATTCTGGATGGGAGAGATAAGGTTCTACGCAACAAGATAACACACCATGTCGAAGTGTTATAGAGGAACCATAAGTATGAGGAATAAACTTGGGAACTAGAGGAGGATATTAAGGAGAAGTACCCTCACAAATTTTTGTAAAATGGAATTTTGATGGAGAAATTTCAAAATGGGGGAATAATATAAGGACTTAAAGTTTTATCAATGGAAATTCCATTCCTATAATTATGTCACAAAAAATCACATTAGGAAACACAATGCCACATCATGCTTAAATGAACTACAAAATACTACGTGACCTTTATAGCCAAGTCGTTAAACATAATTTTTCCACTTCTGTGTTTTGAATTTCAAAACATTGACATACACGATTAGATAAATAATATATTTTTATTTTAATAGGACAAACTTAATTTTTGATGAACAGAACCTTACCCTTATGAATAGTAATGTTACCCTTATGAATAGTAATATGACCCTTATGAATAGTAAATTGGACAAGTGAATAGTAATCATAATAATGATATTATAAATAAAATTTATCCATCTTATAAGTGACAATATGATTTAATTATATCATTGTATAAGTAAATACAAATTTAAAAATTATTAATTAATTGTTGGTATTTTAATAAGGCATACATATTTTATCATTAATTTTAAAAAAAATATTTTAAAAACAATTATTCAAAAATAAATATGTTGATGTCTTATGATTTTGACATAATTTTATTATACCTTAAGTTATTTTTCAAAGTGTTATAAAATCAGTTAAAATTTTTATTTTCCAAATAATTGATGATTTTAATTAAAAATTAAATTAATCATATTTAGAAAGTTATTTTCATAAAATTGAGTTCATTTTTGAATTATACACATTGAAAATGGTTATATTGAATTTTTGAGATTTTTATGAAATACTTCAATTTTTGGAAAATAGTAAAATATGATCATTTATGATAAATGCTAAAAACCTGAATTTTTTAGTCATGCGTGAGTCATGGATGATGTAAGTGACCATTGGTTCGAATTCACATGTACTAATTAATTTATGTACTCATAATAATCCTCACTATTTCTTGTCTTGAGAAAAAATAGTGAACTAATGATTTAAATAATAAGAAAATACCCTTCCCCTTTAATATGAATACCAGCCCCCACACCCTCTTCTCCTCACACCTCTCAAGATTTGAGACTTGCCTATATTATTCCCAATACTTTTCCCTAGTACCTCCCCCATGTCTAGTGTCTCTTGTTCTCCTCAAAAGTCAAAACCTAGGTGCCTTGACGAGCATCTCAAGAGTAGAATTCAAGAGGTAAATCATCTCTATTTTCTTTTAATTTCTATTCAATTTCAATTTCTTTTCATATTATATCCTCACCTCCCTTCATCTAAATGAAATTATAACTCTCATACCTTATATATATTATAATTATATCATTTTAATGGAATATCCAACATTAAACTCCTCCATCTCTCTCTTTTATCTTAAAAATGAAATCATCACTTGTGAAGTGTCAATTTACCGACATCGTGGGCGATGAACATTCATTTTCCATAAATGCCTTCAAGGATATTAGTAAACCATTAAATGGTTGAAATCATATTTTTAAAAAAAATTAACCCCTTTTCTATAACTAACTTATACACATAATACTAAATGATAAAACAAAACAAGTTTGTTGTAATCAAAAACTGCCAAAATTAACCTTAAACGATCATCAATAAATTTTACCTAATGAATCATCCTCATGGTGTATAAAAAACCCCTTCATAAGATCATTTAAACTTTTTTAATATAATTAAAATTATATAATAACAATTCTGTATTATTATATGCATCTCACACAAACTTTGATTCATGTATACAAGTGAACCGGTCATGAAAACTATGAAAACAAACACTCCTGAACAATGAATTTTAACTCTAAAACTCATCAAAAGGCCTAAAAAACATAATAAAACCATAAATAATAATATACATGTATAAAAGGTTTTTTTAATTGTTAATTAATTAATATAGTGTGGTTATATAGGATATTAACGTGAAGGAATCTTTTGGACAAAGGTAAGGGGATTTCTCAAACCCAATTCTTTTTCTTTGGGTTTTCCATATTTCACCCCATTTTCAGTATGTTTATTCATTAAAAATAATTTCTTAATAATTATATTATCTTTTCTAGGATATACATTTTTTTACTAGAGTTTATGACAATCACAATGTTTTCCAAAAGAACTCTTCTTCAAAACACACCTTTTACTTCTAACTCAAGGTTAATGATTCTTATATCAAGTATGTTATTCCCCATTTCATTTGGGAACCCAAAGTTTATGAATGTATTATTATGATATTAAAACCATTCCTTTACATGGGTTTTTTATGTTCATGATTGATATATGTTTTTTTTGGAATGCATGATAATGTAAATGTTATGATGTGATAGGTACTCCCAGAATTATATAGAGCAATGTAAATTTGATGATTTTATGGGTGTTCTCAAAATTATATAGTGATATAATGCATTGGGTAATGTATATAACTTCATGAGTAAATTGAAATGTGTGTGAAAATTTTTCTAGCTTTTTTCACAACTATGTGTGAAAGTTGACCACTAAGACATGTTATTTTATTTTTATGCATTGCCACACTCCAAGTCTTTCCTTAATGATTCCTCTGATGATTATGATCCTATTTATATATTATGATGATAATGATTATGTTCACGTAATTTTAAATAATTTTATGTTATTATCTATCCTCTTACTGATCTTTTATCTCACCCCTTTTTGATGAATATCCTCAGTTCACTATTTGTACTAAGGAGAATTCAAGGGAAAATAAGAAGATAGAGAAATAAATTAAATAAATGGTTATGTTTTATTTTGTAAAATTCATGTATGGTCCTATTTTTTCTAAGACACTAAACCTTTGGATCCTCTATGTGTAATTACTTTATGTTGTTTATCTTTAAAATGATGTAATATTAATGTAAGAAAAATCAGGGTTGCTATATTAGGAGAGCATTAGAGTAAGGGAGAGTGGTCAAGTCATTGGAAGAAGTAGTTTTAATTCATTCATGTCATGAAGTAGGGCCTCATAGAATTAATTTTCTTGGATATGGGGTATCCTTTTACCTATAAGGTTCAAGGTGTGAACTGTCATTTTTCACTGTGAAGGGTTTTCCAAAAGTTCTTTATAAAATAATAATAAGGGACGCATCCCCCTTCCTTTTTAGATGAATGACATGCATGTGGAGGTTCACTGAGCCAAAACATCTCCCTATATTATTCCTACATTTTGGAAAGATTATGGGTGTGATAAAAAGAAAATTATGAGTATAATCTACATCTACCCTCCTTTTATTATCATTTCCATACATTGTGCACTAATTTAGGTGATTTCAAATTTGGTTTTTACAATGATTTGACCATAGAATTGTGAAATCATCCGAACATGATAGGGTTTTCATGTGTAGTGAATGGAGGAGGAACCGCGACATTTTATGCACATCGTTCATTTTCATTTTGGTGGATGTAATTCACATCCCAAATTTTATTTAAGGTTCTAGTAAAATAAGATGAAATTAATGATTGGTGTGGTTCTATATGATAGGGATTTTTGCAGGGATGGTTCCACAAGTGTGCCACGGACCTTCTATGAGGTGTTGGGTGTGGTTTCAGTGTATTTGTAGTTCTCAATGAGTTTTTATTCAGAAATTAATCATTGGTTTAAATTAATTAATTAATTCTAATTGCTTATAATTATTTATTTATTTTGTATGATGTGATATGAGAATTCATGTGGCAGTATGATCTTGGATGAGGTTTAGAGGATCTTGAAAATGATGGTAACTCCTTAACATAGGAAGGTGGATTGTATAAGACAATTACATATGTTTTTTTATCCATGATAGTTAATTTATGAATACTTCATTGGGTTATAGAATTGGATTTAGGGACCAGTGGTTCCTTGGGTAGATAAAACATGGTTTATTTTAGCCTCATATTCTTTGGATATGTTTTCTTTATTACTTATGTAAATCAAGAACTATGAGGGACTATGTCACCAAGGGGCATGGGATTTGGTTGAGTATAATAAATACCTATAGGATTCCCTGGGGTGTGAGATTATATGTGGGATAGTCTAGGTTAAGTTCATATGGATAATGGGTGGGCATGAGTGGCTTAATGCTAAGCAATAAGGGTTGAGACAAATATATGTCTCATCAATAACTAGGAACTCCCTATTGAGGTTTAAAGTGAGTCCTAAAGTGATTTTAGAGAAATATGGGTCCTTTGGGACTTAGATATTCTATTTAGGGGTTTTTTTATGTTTTAGTACCCACTTATGGAGGCTAGGGTCGGGTAGATGTAATTAATTGGGTTTCTCCATGGGTAGCAGGACTGGGATTGTTGAGGGGAATGATATGGACTTAGACCAAGCTTGGAGGTCTGGGTTACAGGATCCTTTGGATAGTACTTCCACTGAGAGTTGACAAGGGTGGTGTGGTATTAATGATATGATCCCATGATGGGTCTGTAGAACCCAATAGGTTCCCAGACGGGCGAGTTGAGATGTGTTTCGATGAGGGGCTAGGTCTCTAGTGAGTATCACCCTAGGGTTAGCTAGAGATCTGTGTGATGGGTTGCAGACCTATTTTCTTCTGACCTCCCCAGGGTCTGTGGTGATGGGTTAATGTGGTTGTGACCTCACTGGAGTCTATACTAAGGGTTTGGTGTACTTTTTTCCTCCCCATAGTCCAAAAGTATGGGTTTTTGTAATGATTATTTCATAACGCTTTAGGAATTGGGTTTAAGGCCTTTCCATAAGTACCTTAGGTCAGAGCGTATAAATTTGACCTTGCCTCAAGTGTTCTAGATTTGAGGAAAACCCTGGGGAATGGGTCTTGTTTTTATGTGAGATAATTCCAATATACCTCCCTTGAGTGATAACATATGGGTCGAGGCTTATGTAAATATGATCATTCCCAGTGTCTATAGGTATTGGGTTGAGGTTTTAGATGTCGTACTACCTTAACTCTTTAGGTATGGGTTGGGAACTAGTTATGAGTGTGGTGGAATGAAGATATAGGTGTATTCTGATATAGATCCAAAGAATTTATGTTCAAGATTATGGTGTCCTAGTTAGTACCCGATGTCATAACAGGTGTGTGTACCACATCACAGGTCATAGCATCCTAGTTAACAGACAACAAACCAATGATCATGTTTATTGTGTTTATTTTACTCCAAAATACACAAACATATGATGGAGTATATTAGGGGTGCTTATTAAGACCCTAACGAGTTATATAAATAGATCTTATATGGTAATATTGGTTCACTTGAAGAGCTTATGTCTATATTTCAGGTCAATAAACATGACATATAGTGGGTCAATCTAGTGTAGCTCAAAAATATTGGAGACAGGGTGTATGGGGCCTAGGGATTATAGTAGGTCCATTGTGTGTGTTTTATTTTCCTTTATTTTGTTTTGGGATCATTCTAATGTTAAATTAGTGTTTGTTTTATAATATGACATCATGTATGTTATTATATGTGTTTAATTATTTTACAAACTCTAATATGTATGGATCTTGGTAATTTTTTCACTATTTTTTCACTATGATTCAAGGTCAGACTCTCCAAATTTTATGGATTATTCCCTTGGAGCTAGTCGGAAGCCTTTTTCATATAGGGAGGCATGCATGAGGTCTTGTGGAAACCTTGGCTCAGGCACTACTATGTGGCCCTAGTATAGAGAATCACAAATTGGTATCATAGATTTTTTTTATGATTTTTGGAGATGGTAGATAGGTGGTATTGGAATTAATCAGAGATCATAATGGACCTAAAACTTTTGAGTTATCAAATCCTTTCCAATGGGAAGTACTAGTTTTTAGGGGTATGGGATTTCAGCTCTTGTTTTCTACTACAATGAATGATATTTTTATTAATTATGAGGTGTTTATTGAATGTTTTTTATGGTTTTCTCTTATCTCATTGTCAATAGTCCTTTTGATATGTTTTCTGATATAAACATAGTAATCATGTGAGATATTCATGACTTTGTGTGAATCTATTTTCAGGTGATATATTTATATTGTTTAAAGTTTTAATAAAAAATTATAAGAAATTTTCCTATATAACTTGTTGGTGAAATTATACTTAGTTGAAAAAAATCGATTTTCTCTTATAGAAGTTCATGTGGATCCTTGTGTAGGACTTCTCCAGTGATAGTTGAAATAAAGTACCATCATCAAGGGATGTATTGAGACCCTTTGTGGGTCATTGTAGGTATTTTATGCCTAAGTGATGACTCAATGATGGAATAGTGTGTCTGAGAGGTGATCTAAGGAAATGGGTTTGGTTACTTAAAGTGTGAATAAAAATCTATATGGTGTTTTTCTATATATATTCTTGATGGAATTATACATAACAAAACTAGGTGGTCTATGAAATCTCTAAGGGGTTGTGGAAAAGAGAATATGGATGCTATAGGATTTTTGGAGCCAAAGTTCTTGGAGTTTTTCTTGTATCAGGGTTGATGTTCAAGGGTAGGATCGGATGGATGTATGGAAATGTGTTTCTTATGACCTGCATACATATAGTATAGTGGGGGAATTAGTGGACACTCATGGTTCTAAAAGATGATTGTTTGGTAGGTGGTTGTGCAGGTTAGCCTTGGAATGGGTGAGATGCCTTAGGCTATTGGGAGTGACTAACACGTGTGTGGGGAATTTTCAGTAGGTTATGCATGTGTACCTAGATCATATGGGTTGTGGATCATGGTAGTGTGAGTTTGGTTGTCCAAATTAGTTTCACTAGATCATGGAGTAGTTGGTATTGGTATAAGTAGAGTCATAGGTGGGAACTAATGAGAAATTTATTGTTTAATCACTCTTCCTTATGAAGGAGATTGAAATTAGTTAGTCTTTTTAGTAAAATTCTCAGTGTGTGAGGGAATATGTGCAATGGGTGTGTTTTGTGTTCATTTAGGTTTTGGACTGATGAGAAGACTATGTGTGGGTTTTTTTATAATTATTTAGGTCGTATATGAGCCTAAATGGTGATACAATATTAGTACAATGATGAGGTTCTTGAGAGCATGGAAACATAAGGTTCATTGAGTTAGGGGTTGTACCATTGTGATTATATGTGACATCGGTAAAGGATAGGGTTATAGTGGTATGGTAGATGTGAGTTCATATCTTAAAATGGACCATCAATAAGGTGTGGTGTTAGAGGTTTATATGATGATAAAATGGCTCGGGAGGAGTTATAATAATTCAATATTAGGACCCATTGGATTTAGTGATCATGGTGAAACATCTTCGAATCCATATGGTGGGGATCACACCATTAGTATAGTTAAGGATGGAATTCATGTTTAGATGGGAATGGGCGATGTTGGTGTTTGGTGTTGACACATAGGTATGAGTGGTATGAACATGTACAGTGTTTTCATGTGGTAATGAGCAAATCATGGGAAATGGAGAATGGAATTTTGGGTTATTCATAGTGGTGACAATGAAACTTCTAAAGTGGGGAGAATCATATCAGTCATGGGAGAATGAACTTCATGTAAAAATGGTAATTGTTTTGTGATAATAGTTAGTGGAAGATTGAGGTGACACTATGATACCATTGTGTGATAGGATATGATTATATCTGGTTCCTCAATGAATTCCATATTTGAATCTTGGATCAAATTTTTGTTAGATTTTGTGCATTGGAATTGAAATCAGAGTGGTTCGGCATGATTTGAGGGAGATTTCTATGGAGATACATGATTTTTGATGTGATTTAGGGGGAAATCTTGTTTCATAGCATGTTTTAGGGGTAAAATTATGGTTCTTCTCATGGTTTAAGTGGTAAAATCATTTTTTCATGTGATTTAGGGGTGAATCATGTTTTATAAAACATATAAATGTGTCTATTAGGTTATAAAATTCTTGTAAAGTAATGGAAATTGGTTTCATGGATCGAGGCATGAGTAGGACCCGGCATGGGGTTCGTGTGTGAAAATTACAAGTTGGGGTAAGAATTTTCCTTTGGGAATGCATCAGTGGGTGTGATTTAGAATATTTGGGAGAATTCAGACAGTGGAAGTCCAACTATATTATTTCTTGAGTTAGAATATGGTGAGATGGGAATAGTATCAAGGGAATTTTTTGGGATGTGGTCAGTGGGTCGATGGACCATAAGAAGTGCATTCTTTGTAGATGATTCCTATGGTGGGGAGAACCATCATTTTGAATTATCTCAGGAAAGTAAAGTAAGATGGTGTGGATCACTATAAGACTTAGGTTAAATAATTTGAATAAATTGTGGTGCATTGAGAGAGATGGGTGTGGGTGAGCATCATCTTAGTGTAGGAATTGGTGGAGAGAGAGTGTCCAAGCCTCTGGTGAATGGTGTGTTTGGTTGTAAGAGTCTCCTAATGGAAGTGTGATTAGTGTTCAGATTTGGAATTTGATGAGTTTTTGGTAAATTTATGACTATAATAGGCTTGTATACATAGTTAAAGGAATAAAATTATTCTTGAGGATGAGAATCATTATAGTGGGGAGTTTATAACACCTTGTGGATTTCGGTTCGGTGCGTTTGGAGAAGGATTTTCAAATTTTAGTTTGGTGGATGGATTTTTTTGAGAAACATAAAAATGGAGTTTTAGGCATGGAAATATCATAAAATTATGCTTCTATATGGGGTTTAAGGTTATAGTGGTTACCTGGGGGTTTGAGAGAGTGTTTGAGGAAATACAAGTGGTCAAGACACTATAGGGCATCAGTTGCAGGCCATTCATGTCCTTTCAAAGGTCTACATGTAGAGAATGCTCTAGGATATGGGGAGTCCAATAGTTTTTTTAAAATAATAAGAAGGTTGATCGACCAACCCCCCCCCCCTCCATTTTAGTGGAAAGGTATGTACAGGGAGGGCCACTCATCCAATGCCTCCCCCTCTCTTCTTCCCTCTTTATGGGGGGATTCTAGATTCAATCTCATGATAGTTCTTGGTAATATCTTCATCTCATATCTCTCTATTATTGTTTCCCTCCACTATGTGCTGATTTGGGTGATTTTTTGTTTAGGTTTTGGAAATTATTTCATCAAAGAATTGTGAAATCATCGGAACTTGTTGGGGTTTTCATGTGTAGTGGATCAAGGAAGACCAATGACATTGTTTGTACACTATTTGTCATCATTTTAGTAGTGGTAAGTTGTTACCCTAATTTTATTTAGGGTTTTTTGTGAAATAAATTGAAATTGATGGTTTTTTGACTTCCAAATGATAGGGCATTTTTCTAGGATGGTTTCAAGAGTGTTTCATGGTGTTGTATAAGCAGTTGAATGTTTTTTTGGTGTGAAAGTGGTGATCAGTGAATTTTATATTGCTTATGCCTCTTTGGTTTAAATAAAATAAGTAATTTAAATTGTGTATAATTAATTATTTATGTAATATGGTATGATATAGGATCTCAGGTGTTGGTATGGTCTTGGATGAGTCTTGGAGGATCTTGGAGAGGATAGTAACTCCTTAACAGAGGTAGGTGACCCCTATAATACAATCTCATATGTTTTTTTATGAATGAAAATTCATTCCTACATACTTCATGGGGTTTAGGAATCAGTGGTTCCCTAGGTATATGTAATAGGATGAAATTAGGATTCTTATGATTTGGATAAGCTATCTTTAGTACTTATGTGAATCAGGACCACTAAATGATTGTGTCTCCTAGGAGTGGGGCTTTGGTTAAGCTCTTAAGATACCTCTAGGAGGTCTTGGTATGTGAGATGAGATGAAAAATGGAATAGGGTGAGTTTCTAGGTCTAGTGGGTAAGAATGAGTGGCTTGGGGCTAAGTGGTGATGATCGAGACAAATATACATCTTTTGAGTGACTAAGAACTCCCTCATATGGTTGGAGGTGAGTCTTAATGTATTCTTGGAGTTATAGGACTCCTTTGGGACTTGGAGTTGCGAATCCATGGAATTGTTTTAGTCTTTAGATACATTCTGTTGGAGTTAGGGTTGGTAGACGTGACGGCTTGGGATGGTCCCTGGGTAGTGAGATAAGAGTTTTGAGGGTAATAATAGGGGCATTGACTGAGCTTGGAGGTCTGGGTCAGAGGATCCTTCTGGAAGTATTGTCACCAAGGGGTGATGAAAATGAGATAGTATTGACGATTTGATATAGTGATAGGTTTTAAGGACCAAGTGGAAACCCAAATAGGTGAGTTGGGATATATTATGAGGATGGGATAGGTATCGATTTACTAGTTCCCTATAGTAATATGAAGAGTTTTGTGATGGGATGCATCCTTGTGTTCCTATGACCTCCTTATAGTCTATGAGTATGGGTTGGTGTGATGAACATGTGTTGAGTATTTGGTTTTTGATTTGAGGACCTTTTCATATGTTCCTTGGATTGGTTTGTAAGAATTGAAACTTTCCTAGAGTAAAATTTTTATGAGGACCACTATGAGGGATAGGTGATGGTTTGATATGAGATGACACTGATGGACCTCCATCAAGTGATAAGGGATGGATTGAGGATTATGGATGTTATATTGTTCCCACTGTATATGGGTATCGGGATAAGGTTTTGGAAAAAGTTTTACCATGATTCTTTGGGTATAAGTTGGGAATCAGTTATATATGCAGTAGAATGAGGTGATGGGTATATTGTGTCATAGTTTTGAAGCATGTATAGTTAGGGTTGGGGTTTCATGGTTACCACCCAATGGCTTGATGTGCATGTGTACCTCATTGAGGGTCGTAGTGGCCTAGTTAGAATAGGATGATCTGGAGAGCAAGTTTATGGTATTTTTTACCTCCTTCATACATATGAATATGAGGGAATATATTAGGTTATTTAGTAAGACCATACGAAGTTATATGCTCATACTCTATGTCAGCATCTCTATGTGCATGCAAGCCTTATGTCTACATTTTATGTCAAATCACAAGATTTGTAGTGGATCAGGCTAGCATAGATCAAGAATATTGTATATAAGGTGAGTAAGTCCCAAGGATGATAGTAGGGGTGGTGTTCATGTGTTTTATTTTGGTTTTTTTATTTTGGTATTGGTCTAATGGGTTATCAGTGTTTTCTTTGTATGAAAAGATCATGTATTTTATTGCATGTTTTTATTATTATGTGTACTGTAATGTATGATTTTTTGTTGTTTTTTCACTATTGTATGACTCTAGTTCAAGGTTATAGTCTCTTAATTGTACAGATTATGCCATATATGCTAGTTTCTAGCCTTTTGCATATGGGGAGGCATGTTTGAAGTCTTGTGATGGCCCTGGATTAGACACTACTAAATGATCTTGGGATAAGGTGTCATGCATCCACTTGATAAAATCCATAAAACTCTAGAAAGTTAACCTATTAGATACTTTTTAAAATTCCTAAACAAGTATATAATACCTTATATATTCATTTTTTAATTTTCACTACTAACCCACAATTATTATTCCTTTTGACAAGAAATAAAAGTCCCATATCATAAAAGGATCTCCATATCTTCTTCTTGATCAACCTTGAATTAACACTAATTAAGTAAGGAGAATTCTTGCAACTATCATTATTTAATTTTGAGTCAAGATCACTCATTTTACTCTTGGATATATCTATTAATATATAGAAAAAATGAATATGGAATTATATTGACTCGATGTGACATCCCACCCTGATTCACTCTATATTAGTAACTAGACTGATTCTCCATAAGACCTCAGGTGTACCTCCTCATACATGAGAGGTTTTTTACTAAAAGAGGGGATCTAAAATAGTTATGTGAGGAGAGTATATCCATATATTAGAGTGTGAAATAACAATACAGATAAAAAATCACCATACACATCAGAATAAAAATAAAGAATAAATAGACATCAACATCTCAAAAATTACTGAAAATGGAAGAATATAAATTTAACATGACTATAAAACTAATGAAATACAGTAAGGCCCAAAAATCTATAAAACCCATACAACTGGCCACCCATTATCGATTTCATAACATTACAGAATAAAATAAAAACAAATAAAATGGGATCTATGGTATCTCTAAGATAAATCTCATCCATTCTCTTGATACTATCTAAGCTATCTAGCTCGATCATGAAAAATAAAACCTGGGCCATTTCCAAAACTTGTACCTGTAATAAACATGTGAGAGATTCTTAGGTACCCAAATATTATGGTATCCCAAGAAGGGTGTAAGTAAAACATTTTAGGCCACCATTAATGGGGTCTAAAGAGAATACCAGTCAGATAAATAGTGGAGTAAATAAGCAGTATATAGATGAATATACACTCAAAAACAAATATTTATCGATTAACCCATTGGTTCTCAGTTTTTAAGGTGACACCTGAGACCACCAACCTACATCAACCTAAGATGGTCATTTGAGTCATAAAACATAGGGTGAAATATACTTTTCTCTATAGAGGATAACATCTATGCCCAGAACATCTTCCTAGAACCTAAACCATGTATCAAAATCATTCTTTCCTAAAACACTGTTCCAACACCTAAAATAGGCACTAAACTATCAATACAAATATCGAGCATCATGTCCAATATCAAAAACCATATGTTTTTCATACCATGTCTAACATTATAACCATGGATGTGGATCACCATGTCTAATATCCCAAACCATCAATGTGGAGTTCCCTTTCCAACACTCTAACCATAAAGGTGGAGTTCCATGTACAACAACTAAAACCATAAATGCAGATCATCAGGTACAAACTTCTAACCATTCCACCATTCATAAAAATGCATATTCTTAAACTCTTGGCCTTTAAAAATATCCAAAATGGACTCAAACAACCCTTTTTAAACCTTTATCATTTACCTAACTCCTAATAGGCCTTTAACATTGAAACATGGCTTAGGATGTCAAGCCTTTTTCTCATATCAAAACACCATTTTACAATCCACATAGGCATTTCACAAAATCTTAACACATGAAAACAACCCATTTTATTCTCTTACAACTCATAAACCATTTATTCCAAATTATACCCATTTTCCCTTTAACTATGTTATAGATATAACCAATGATCCTAACTAGGTTGATCCCATAATCTGCTTACTTTACTATTAAAAACTTCAATCAACCAATTTCCAGAATTAGAATGCCACAACACAATCACCAATGGATCCAATGGGTTCTGTGGAAGTTCAAAGGCATTAATTTAAAGTATAAGTTAATTTTTTTAAGCCACAAAAACAATAAAACACACAATGGAACTAATGTACATAAAACGTACACATGAAAATAAATTAACAAGGATATGCGTAATGGTCTTATATTTCCTACCTCATTAACAAATCTTCCCATAACATCTCTAAATCAAAGCAACCTTATATATTGAGGTCCATCCAAAAAATTTACAAACTCCATGATATCCAAATGAGTCCCTCTCGACCACCCAATCTCTAACATCATTTCAAACACTAAAAATTAACTAATTATGAAAATTATAATTAATTAATTAATTAAACCCTAACTCAACATAATTCCATAAAACTCAACAAGAACTCACCTCTTATCGAGACTCCATGAAACCACCAAAGGTTGTCCACAATGGACTCCTAAAACCATTCCCAAGAAAATCCCTAATTGGTGACACAATTATAATAATCAATTAAATTTATTAATTTTTGGGAACTTAAAGAAATTACTATGATTTTATAACTTAATGAAACTCTACACGATGAAGTGTATAAGTATTTTAGGGATCTTCTCTATAAATTCCAACAAAAATACCCCTGATAATTGGATGATTCCATCATGCTTTGGGGTAATTGTCAACAAAACATAAAACATAAAATCTAAAGTTAGGGAGGAGGAACAAATAAGATATAAGTGGTTGTCATATAGTGATACTAACCTAAAAAAATCTCAAATATCATAGTAAATGAACTGAAAAACAAGGGTTGGAGAAGCATGAATGGGGTTGGATCACCCCCAGTTAGCACGTACTTAACGAGGGAGGAAAAGGGGGGAGTGGATAAAAACCCTAAGGGGTAATTTTGGTCATTTACACCTCTTAATGATTTTTTTTTTAATCCATGTAGTTTGGGATCATGGTTTTCTATACCATGAACTAATTATCCACCCTTTATTAGGAATTAAAAAATGTATTGCATGTTTAGGTCATGTAGTTAGACAAACCATGCACCAATAGTGTTATTAGAACTAAATCCCTCTACAGTAAGGAACATGGTTTTTCTAAAACCATGCGTCGTTCCTTTGTCTCTACACCATCTCATGTAGTTTCTCCTTTGGAT
The DNA here is from genome assembly GCA_963277665.1 of Viscum album. Classification (NCBI taxonomy): domain Eukaryota; kingdom Viridiplantae; phylum Streptophyta; class Magnoliopsida; order Santalales; family Viscaceae; genus Viscum; species Viscum album. Next base: position 621,614,974 of record OY728139.1, read on the forward strand.
ATCATGTTTTACCCTAAATGGTGCACTAAACATGAAACATAACCATTCACGGCTCAAAATGAACTAAAAACACCCTGAGCATTAAGGGGTCACACGATTTCCCCTAAAACATGTACACCAAACCATTCAACCTATCCAGAAAACCATAAATATCCCAAAACTTAACCCAATACTCTTGACACTCACCCAAACACCTAATCTACCTTTAGAGACTCATTTCTAGTCTAAAACGATACTTTGAGTCATTTAAACTCTTGGAATTCCTTTATTAGTCTCAATTAAAAATTTACCCCATTCGTTAAACAAAAATTGAAACTCCATATAGAATTTTCATATCATACACAAATAGAATCATGAAAACTCCCCACTATAAAACTTTATATCCTCATGAAGTAATAGTGTTCATCCATCCACACCACCCAAACTATATTGGTCAATAGTTACAATTATCAACCTCATTGAGTTTCTATATGCCGAAAACAGAACTAGGGCACAACCTACAACTCAAGGAACTCAATCAGCCAAAACCCACTGTCAAAAATGAAACACTAATATAGAGCTTACCCAATACCATCTAACCAAAACACTGATTATTTCATCACCTAATCACTCACTGAATCTATGATTCTCCTCAAGATAATATTTAACTTACAACCATTAACTTTTTATATTTGGAACATTCTCCCTCAAAAAATACCAAAATAACATCAAATTATCACTCATACAATGCGACTGAAGTGGTTCCTAACTTACCATATAAAATACCCATAAGAATTCCAATCAACATCAGCACCCATCCTCATCATCGAAAACCAACTAGAGAGGAAGAATACCGACCATACATGAAAGAACTATGAACAAACCATGTTTTCCTCAAATTAAAGTTTACTTTTCAAAATGAATATTTCATTTCAAAGATAACTTGATAAATATAGTTTGGAACTTATTCAATTAATTCCATATACTAACATAATTAAGTATATCCTTAGCCAACTCATCCCAAAAACGCATGGCTTCAACTTCGAGAACATTTCCATACCACCTGATCATGATGCCTTCAAACTCAAAGGATTTCCATGACCACCAAAAAATTACTAATATATTTCATACATGACTTCTAATGAGACTCCATAGTGATATCCTACACTAACATAGAAATTTTTTAATTACCTATCGTACAACCAGTGTACCTACAACACAAGCACCTCTAAATACTTTTTAGAATCACATCAATTCTGAAGCTAATTCTTAACTTGATCATCCACCACATTTTATTTCCTATTATAATTCCCTATATAATTTAATTACACACCTCAATGGTTTCTCACAAGCATCACCGTGCCACCATGACCGACCCACGCTCATCTCCACATGCATTCTAACCTTTCAACATTAGATTTGTACCCCCAACGACTGACACGTCACTTCCTGATATAGGATTTTCATTGTTAATTCCACATTCAAGTAACCCCAAACTCCAAGGACCATGTTCCAGTTATTTCCAAACCAATAATTTGGCATGGTCATCTTGTTTTCAACTGTGTGAAAAAAATAAATTTCAATTATCACTCATCCCAAGATTTCATGATTGGTACTCATGACATTCATTGAAATCCAGTCCACCACAAGGAATTTACTCACAAACAGCTGATGGTGTACTTCCCACCCTAGGAATTCACTTACATCACACCCTAAGAATAATCTCCATGGAGGCCCCTTCATCAAACTAGAATTATCATTTATATAGATTGGAATATATTTTATTCTCTCTCAGCGTACTCAGGATATTTTTATGATATTGGGCATGATCATATCTATACTATGAGTATGATAAGATGTCATTGACAAATACCACTACAAACCCATCCATTAATGTTGTCACCTCTAACTATAAGGAGATATCAACCTCATTCAAAGTCTTTAGGACTCTCTAATCCCAAGCATCTCATCACACCTGCATTGGTTCTCAACCTACTCATGAATACCTACTTAACTCAAGAACCTCGAACTTATTCTCTTATAACATCTATTTTATAATCTAAGTGACACAATGTATCACCATGAATTAATGCCTCAAGTATCCCATTAACACTTAATTGTTACACACTCTTGTGTAACCTAACCAAAAAGCCTATTTCCAACTCCAACGAGTCATCTCTCAAAAAACTCGTCTCACAAAAACTAGACACTGGCCATGCCTTTCCCATAATTCCATATCAACTATAACCAATAAACCTTGGTGATTCCAAAAACCAAAGGAAACTCATTGATCCAAAACCACTTTCATGACCACTTATGTAATGAGAATCATTCAAAAATTCCAATCGGTTCATTTACATTCACATTGTGTTCCTAAAGATGTATCTGAAGCTGAACAGGTCTAACACATAACTAGTCCTATCCTCAGAAACCATATGTTCCACTGAATAATTATCAATCCAAGAGTTTTTCACCTCAATGAAACCATACAGCCTCATTTTCATTTCACTGAGAACATACCATGTATACCTCACTCATTCAATTTTCACTCCATGTAAACCCAAAAATCAAAAACTGTGTACCCTTAAACCCCCCTTATGCTCATGATCCATCTCATAACCACCAGGCATGTCCCGCCCATACATTTGTTTCTCAGTCTAGGCACCTGAACAATCCCACCCCTCTAAAAATCAAACACAATTTTCAATAACTATCACACAAGTTCTCCTTCACAAAAAAAAATGCATACCACCTGCTTAAACCCTATTCTAGGTAGCACCCTTCATGCACCATTGTCCAAATCCCATAACATCTACCCATACCTCAAGAACCCTAAGGATTTAACAACATGGAAAATTCCTCTCATGGATCACCCTAAAAATTCAAATGGCACCAACTCCCTAAGATGGAGTCACACTAAAGAATGTCACTAGGCTCTCCAACCAATCCATGCCAGTCAAGCCTCGTGAAAAGTCACTAGTTCTATCCACCCAGTTCTATTAATAATTGAAAAATTCCCCAAATCATAAGGTGTAAAAAATTATCCCATACCAACATCACAAAACATTAACATGCCAAAATACACATCTCTACAGTCTCACATACAAAAGACTTCACATTTTAAACCAACCAACCAAAACTAGGGAACCCATACTATCCAAGGATCTTAACCTTAGACCACTCCCTAGAGTTCTAGTCTACACAAATGAACCCAAACAATAACTATCCACAATAATCCAATGGTCAAATACCTATACTATGATGACCCACTAAGGTAAATGCACCTATTGTGCACATAGACCACATTAGGGCCCTCATTATAAATTTTCTCACCATAGATCCACATAACCCACCATTAGAAAGAGATCCATATACAAGGTAGTCCATTTGAGTAGAATTTCACCAATTCATTATACAAAAAACATCACATGAGTTGTTGTTGACACTTTAAACAAATGAGCCTCTATTTTCATAAAAATAACACACTTTAAGTCCAATAACATATAGATCCTACATAATTATCTTGATGAATGAGAAATATCTTTCATTTACATGACAATATCCAAAGGCAAATCACTATCCTTATTCTAACTAGCCAAGATCCATAAATCTATCATAATTTAAAACATCAAAACCACATGTACATCCCCCAAGGTGAAAATAATATACAATTATAACATAAAATACTGATAACACCAATCATATCCCCTAGTAACCTATAATTCTTGTTGGAATAGTTGTTCATGATGCACCCACCCGCTATCCATCGCAGGCTCTGACACATTAATGAATCTTCATTCTACTAAATTAGAAATAGTAAAACAATAGTAAATTAACATTCTTTGATACCACTTTGTAAATCACTGCCCTATTTCACTCTATAATAGTAACTATATCGATTCTCCACATGACCTTAGGCATGCCTCCTTGTATGCTAGGGGCATCCAACTAGTTGCGGAGGTCTAAAATGGTATTCTAATGATATTATGTCCTCATATCAGAGTGTGAAATAACAATATAGATAACCAATCATCAAACATATTAGAGTATGAATAAATAATAAATAGAAATCAAAATTTAAAAAAATAACTAGAAATAGAAGAAGATAAATATAAAATGACTTTATAAATAATTTAATGAAGTAAGGTATAAACTTCCATAACACCCATACAACTAATCACCCATTATAATAATTACATAATATGATAGAATATAATTAAAATCATGTAAAGAGGTGTGATTTCATATCCAATCCAAACCTCATCTAATATCTTGATACTATCTAAGTAATCCATTTCAATCATGCATAACTCAACATGGTACTTATCCCAAATCTTCTCCTACAATAAACTTGAGAAAGATTCTTGGGTACCCATGTTAAGTGGTATCCCAGGCAGGGTGGGAATAAAACATAGTATTCCACCACCAATGATGCCTAAGGTGAATACCTGTCAGAGAAATACTGTATGCAGATAAATAGTTCTTTAAATAAGTAGTACATCAATGATTATATTCTAAAAACAATTATTTATCTAGTAACCCATTGGATCTTGGTTTCTAAGGTGACACCCTAGCCCACTAAGTTGCATTGACCCAAGCTGGTCATCTGATTCGTAAAACATTAGGTGAAACATAGATTGATCTATATAGGATACCATTCATTCCAAAAGCATATTCCTAGATCCAAAACCATGTATCAAAATCATTCATGCCTAGAACCTTGGTCAAACACCTAAAACATGAAAAAAACTATCGGTAATGATACGAAGTGTCATGTCCAATATCCAATACCGTAAGTGTGGAGAACCAAGTCCAACACCCTAGCCAGATATATATAACATCATGTCCAAAATCCAAAACCATCGGTAAGGAGCTCCATGTCCAACACTCTAACCATGGATGTGGCACTCCATTTCCAAAATCCCAAACCATACATGTGGAACATCATGTATAACCTTCTAACCATTCCATCATTAACAAAAATACTAAGGCTCAACTAATTATCCTTTTAAAACATCCACAAGGAACTCAAATAACCCTTGTAAAACCTTTATCATTTACTATAGTCTCAATGGTTCTTTAACACCAAAATAAGTCTTAGAAATCTAAACCTATTCCACATATCTAATCACCATTTTACAAGACTCATAATCATTTCATAAAATGTTAGAAAATGAAAACAACCCATTTTAACCTCTTACAAGTAATAAACCATTTACTTCCATGTTAAACCCATTATCCCTTTAACCATGTTATCCAGCCAACCAATGATCCTAACAAGGTTAAGCCCATAATCCACTTAAATTATTATTCAAAAGCCCACTCTACCAATTTCATGAATCGGCACACCCCAAGGGAAACCTTTGGTTCAGTCTAACAATCACCAATATATTCAAAGGGATATGTGGAAGTTCAAAGGAATCAATCTAAATTCCAAGATGTTGATAAAATTTTATTCAATAATTTTATTATTTTTTTAGGTTTTAATGCTCACAAACACCCACATTTATGTTGCTAATAAAATTGATTTAAAGTGAATTTCATGAAAATGATATTCATTAGAATATTTATTCTAGAAGTGTACAGAAGTCATTGATCAGTAAAAAATATTTGTTTAAGTGTTCTAGATTTGTTCTAGGAACACTGTTCATACCCTACATTTTTAATCATAATGTATGGTTTGGGAATGCTATGTTTTAAGGAAAAAAGATGGATCATGTACCCCACCCTATTGAAAAATTATGGATCAACAACCCTACATTTGGAAGAAACCCTACATTTGAGAAATAAATATATGGTTTATAAAACCTATATTTTTAATCAAACCAATGTTTTCAACTATTCATTTGGAGTTTTTTTCTATGTAAAGGAAACCTATGTTTGACTATTCAATGATGAAGTTTTAAATAAAAGGTTTTATCCGCATTTTCCAAAATGGTCTTGTGATAAATAAATATCTTCTCAAATTTGTTTTGTGACTGATTCAAAGGCTGATACTCAATGGATTAAATCATTCCTATTTTGCAGGGAAGTTGCAACTCTATTTAATGGTTTTGAATTCAAATATTCATGATTTATTATATATAATTTATGGATTTGGTTTGACCTGGAGATGTTCGACCTATAATATAAATATTGAAGATGGCCATATTTTGAAGGAGAGATACAACTAATATATTCATAGGAAAGAATGATTTTTTTTCTTGAAAATAATAGTGTATCATCACCTTTAGAAATACACTTTGGAGACATACATTTTTTGATATATTTGATTGATTTTCGGTTGTCGCTACTATTGTATCTTATTTTTAAATCTTCTTTTGAAAGTTAAACAAAGAAATTATCAGAGTTACACTTTGGAAACATACATACACATCTATATGGTTTTTTCTCAAGTGTTCTTTGAAGAAAGGTTGTGCAACATTGAAGATTAATTTCTGTAGTTGTGCATTATTGAAGATTCAATACATATTTCAGTTTCTCTTATAACTATAAGGAAAAACTATTTTCTAAATCAAATCAAAATATATTTATTCATTTGTGTATAGACTACTAAGAATCATTCATGGTAGAGTATCAGCTTCTTAGACAAAGTAACGAATTTATTGTTCCCTATAAATGAACCATAAGGCCTTGTAAAATAAATATTGTAAAGTTGTAAACTTCCTATACTAAGTTGTGTATGTCCCCAATAAAAGGAATTACTAGTGAAAATCACTAAGATCATTGAGATAGAATTAGTGGGTTGGGATAGGGGTCTTTTTTTCTTTAACTACTATACATCATTATGGTTTTATCATTATTTAATTCCTCTACTCGCCCTACGTTAAGAGAGGAAGACAAAATAACTATATTTCAAGGGGAATTATTTGAATTCATTGGATTTTTTAAAAGATAAAAATTCAAACCCCATCTTTATATCTTCTTCATATTCATATACAACACAACACATGATATTTTCTTAGTCAATGGAAACAATTCACCACACAATGCTAAAAATACATATAATTCATACACATTAAAATAAATTAACAAGACTATGGGTAAATCTCTTAGACCACCTACCTCATCAATAAAGATTCCCCTAATGTCTCCAAAGTTCAGAAGCCTTTACAGGGCCTATCCAAGCCTCATAGAAACTCCTTGAAATCCAAACAAGTTTTTATCAAACACCCAAACTCTAAATTTATGTCATGGAATATTAACTAAATAATTATAATAATTATAATTAGTTAATTAAAACCCAACTCAGAATAATTCTAGAAAACTCACTAGGAACTCACATCTTCTTAATACTCTTTGAAACAGACATGGGTGGTCTAAAATGATCTCTAAACACCACACCTATAAAAATAACTAAGATTTGATTCCATTATAATAATTAAATAAATTAATTCATTAGGTAAAACCTAAAAAAATTCACTACAAACACATACCATAATAAAATAAGGCACAATGATGTTTTGATGTCATATCAAGATATCATCTATGAAAACTAACCAAAATCCCCATCAGAAACATATAATTCCACTATTATCTGATGGAGTTATCTACAAGACCTAAACTGGAGAACAAAAAAATATAGAGGAGGAAGAAGGAAGAGAGAATAGGTTTTTATAGAGTGATTCTAACCTCAAAAACACCCAAATATTTCTATAAATTCACCCCAAAACAAGGGTGGGAGAATGAGGAATGGATCAGATAGAACCACTTGTCTACACATTCCTAATGGGGGAGGAAGTGGGGGTGGATGAAAAACTTGAGGGTTCATTTTAGTCATTTCAACCCTTTAATCAAATTTTGGGCAACCACATGGTATTACAAATCATGTTACAACTATGTTCCCTTCATTGGAAATTATAAAACGCCTCTCATGATTAGTCTTCATGGATAGAAAATCTACAGGACAACTGTGTTGTCAGCACTTCCTCCATTATATAGCAAGCTGCATGATTTGTTTGAATCCATGCATAGACCATGCACCTTGCCTCAGGCTCTCCACCACCTCACATGATTTCTCCTTTGGCTCACACGGTTTACCATAAACCAAGCACTAACAATGAAACTTAACTGAGTAACATTCATAATAAAATGAAAACATGCTTATAATCATGGTTTATCTTGATTTCTCTTAAAATTTTCACATGAAACCATGAATCCTCTCCAAAAAACAAAAAATATCCATAAACTTACCTAAATATCTTGAAGATCAACAAAACACCTGATCTACCTTATAGGCCTCCTTTATCATATAAACATATCACCTTGAGGCATTACAACTCATATAACTCCATTCCAAGTCTCTCTTCAAAATTTTACCCATCTAGTAAACAAAAATTCCAATTACTTTTGGAATTTTCAACATGTATTGAAGTGGTATCTTATACTCGATGCAATCATGACATGAATAATATCATCACAATGTGATTCACATATTCCCTCAGCACAATAATCTTGAACGTATGCACCTCTATGTTGTGTTTATCTTCATAGAAATGTGTGACCATTACTCTCTTATTTTCATCGCTCGCATCCAAAAAAATTAGGGTAATAAATTTGAAATTATCATTTGACTAGAACACTATAAAGTGAATCTCACTAGTATGACATGGTCACCTGAACTCTCTGAATTTCAACTCCTCTATATTGAAACTCCTCAACATAGACCTCTCCAATGATGTGAACATCTTCAAAAAGGTAGATCCACTAAAATCTATATACTCCCCTTCATGAAATTTTTATACCTCCCATAATGTGACCACACTTTCCTAAAAATGGTAAAGGAAAAAACTTCACACACACTTCTTGGATACTCTTACATATTATCCCAAATAATGTTACATATAAAAAGAGGTATATTAATTTGTGATTTCTCTCATGAACTTACTTTATTGCATGGTCAAGACTATCATAGTGTGAACGGCTATTACACATCCATAGTTTGATATACTCCATGTGATGTCGACCTATAGAAGTAATATTTTAACACATCCTTCTCAGGACATGAATAATGTTTTCATAATGTGACTCCTAACCTAGACAAATATCCACTCTAGCCTCTTCCAAATCTCCTTCAGCCTTCCCATAACTTTATAATCTCATTTGAAAGTCTCTCTATACCAAACATTTTCAACAAACAAACCTCAAAGATGAACCAAGGGACTTTTACTAACATTATATCATAGAATTTTTATATAAACATCTAATTATTACTTAAATAAAAATTAAATCACATTTTTTCTGAAAAAATATATGTCAAAACTCCATAATAAATTAAAGTATCATTTTTATAATATAAAAAGATATATGATGTTATAATATCTTAATCATAAAACTTTTATCGACCATAATTTTGGTCAAAAATCCTTATTGATAAATACATCCAACATTTCTATAAAAATATTTTATAAATTTTTAAAATTATTTTCTTGTAGAAAACTAATTTATCAATATAAACAAACCCACTCACCAAAACATTTCCCAAAAAATTGTCAGTTTTTTTACAATATAATCATAAAATTTTCTAAAACCATATTAAAACCTCAACCATAATATTATTTAGAAATTACATGTCTCAAATTTAATTAATCATAACTACACATATATACGTACATTAATTAATCCAGAATTTTTTAGCGGAATGAATTTAGCTAAAAACAAATTTGATAATTATTTCTTTAAATAACCTTTTTGAAAATAATAATGTCCCTTTTCAATATCAAAAATTCCTATTTTAATGAGAAAATGGAATATAAATAAGAAAATGATAGAAAGGGATGGAATATCTCCCTATGAAACATGGTTCTTTATCCAATTTTAAAAATTCCTAAAAAAGAAATCTAAAATCATATCAGTTTCAATGATATATTCCCAAATTTCTAAAACAATATCAATATTATCCAAAAATTGATATAAGTTATAAAATTCTATAATAATAACCTGAAAATATAATTTTAAACCTAGTATACCTATTAAATTATACCCCATTATAAAATTCTTCTAACAAATAAATAATCAATAAAAAAATAACAAATATATTACATAAAAAATTTATAAATATAAATAACATTAAACCAATTTCATTTCTTTTCAAAATAAAAAATCTCTAAATACCTCTATTTTAAGGAAAATCAATTACAATACATTTTTATATCAATATTAGAGTTCATATTTTGTTCCAATAAAAAGTTAAATATGAAAACACTATAAAATCTTTTTAAATAAATTTATAATTTGTTTAATGTTTTTGAAAACATTCTAACATATAACCCAAAAAATAAAATGGAATATTTAAAATATCACATTTTTAAAACACATTCTTCTATTCAAAGCCTAGAAATTTAAACCAGACATTAATTTATAAAACAACCATTTAAGATTATAATTAAATATTTAAACATTCATCACAAATTTAACTAAAATACAAATAATATTTATTTTATGTTAAAATTAATGTATGATATTTTTAGGCAATAAAGTCATTAAAACCAAACTATAAAAATATCACATTTTATTTTATCTAAATTAGTTGATAAATAATATTATTATCCAAACAATTAATAAAATTAATTTTTATCATAGTAAATATAAATCACTTAGTCTTCAAACAAAGTTCACATTACAAAAAAATAAACTCATAAATTATAAGTATAAAATTAATATAAATACACCATTCAAATTATATTTATCAAAAGATGTAAAATCCACCATTAAAATTCTATTTACCAAAAAATGTAAAGTATATTCATTTAAACACATCCTTATAACCAGCTTTATTTAGATAAAAATCCAAAAATTATTTGTCTATCATAATATTCACATCCATTATTAAACATTGAAAATTTTAGAATTACTTAAAAATAACATTTATATCATATTTCTTGAAAACCTAAAAAATTAAACAAACTAAATAGAGTTTCAAATAAAAAATCATAATTTTAAAAACTTGGTTGAGTTAAAAAAAACTTGAAATTTTTTCAAATAAAAAATCACTGCACACATGTAATTTTCTCATTTAAAAATAATTATATTGAAAATACACATGGCATTCTCTCTTATACTATTTCTGGTTAAAATTTTAATTAATTTAAAAAAATTGGATAAATTTTTATCCTTCCTTAAAAACAAATATTTTAAGAAAAAATTATTATATTATTTTACTAATTAAATATATTAACCAATATAACTGTGTAAATAAATCATAAAATTATAAAATATCTACTCTAAAAACTTATTGAAAAATAAAATTATTAATAGTTATAAACATAACCAATCACACTAAATAGATTAAAATAGTTTTTAAAATCCTCTCAATGAAATGTGGAACCAATATTTTGGAAATTAAAAAGTTTTTAAATCAGAATTATTATTTGGTTCAACAAAAAAATCAACTCCCTTTTAAAAAACTATCATCAATATTTTTATAATTTGTTTCCAAAACAGAGTAAATTTCAAGATTCTAGTGTCCAACATAGAAACCACATCATAAAAGAAACAAAATCCAACTCCAATATTTAATTTATACTTGTAAACTCAAAAAAAATAATTAAATTATTGTTTCTAACTTGTTTCAAAAATATTAATTTTTAAAAAATATGTATGGTATTTTATTTAATTTCATTTACTAATACAAATTCAATATTTTTCATTTATTTCACTTAAGTATTTATATAAAATTAAAGGTAAGGAATAAAAATATAAAAAATTCATAAAGGATCCTCATTGTTTAAAGAAACTAAATACTAGTATTAATTCACAACAATAGGGATAAAATCTAGTCTAGTACCCAAGAAATTTGAGGTTTATAAACTCTAACCCATTTATTTTTAGAAAAACCTAACCCAAACTCTAACTTATTTATTTTTAAAATTCACATCCCTAATTATACCCTATTATTTTTTAACAACCCTAAACATTTTAATTATTAGATTATAAATTCAAATATTTAAATTTTGTTTATAAATCTTGAATAAGCATATCAAAAAATAAAGTAAATAAAAAAATTCAATTGTAATTTATTTAATAAAAAATATTCAATGAATTTAAATCTAATTTTTTTATAAATATAATATGGACAAAACTCAAAATAAATATATATTTTTATAATTTTGTTTGGGACCTAAGACACTATGAGAGGGGGTGAATCAGGGTTTTTTCCACTTTTGACCTTTTCTCTTATTCGTTATTTATCAGGACCATTTTCCCTTGTTATAAGGAATTGTTATTTAACATGTTCTATAGAATTCATCTGCAACACAAATACAGAAATTAAAAATGAAAAGGAACCTGATTATTTGGTTCACCCAACTGGGATACTCCAAAGAGCACACACCAACTGTGTGTTGGTGTGCTAGATGTTAACACTACTCACTGTGGTGTTACAATTGATTTATAAAGTCACACTATAATCTTGGGGCACACCTAATTCTTATCTTAATAGCTCATTTATTTTTTGAAAAGGATTTGACATTTAATCAACATGTTGGTCTATTCCTGATTTTTAGGGTATGATCATATTATATCCTTGATTCCACATTGATTTTCATTGATCTTCTGGTTATTCTCACATTCTTATTCACTTCCACATAAAATCAATTCTTCAAGATAAGGGTTGAGTTTGTGTGTTTCTTTTCAAGATCTATATGGGAGAACCCACCTTGTCTTAGAATAACACTTTTCCTTCCACCAATATAGTAGTAGATTAGTCCTTATCCATATGAATTAAATTACAATGTGTAATTAAGTTATTGCCTCTTAATCTTCTATAGTCAGATGTAGTGATGGTATCCTCTTCTATTTTTTAAATCCATACTTACTCTAAAGTGAATTGGATAAAAAAAGTTATCTTCCACAACATTTTCTTATCTAGATATAGTAGTATGTATAGGATCTCGTGTTCTCTATTTTTCAGAAAATAAAATGTTTAAAACATATTTCCATCTCTCCCTTACTTAGTCTTCATATATATATATATATATATCATGTGCATAATATTCTCTCTCTTCTTCTAAACTATATGTTTCAACAAGGTTTTAGACTCACTACTTTCATTATTCTCCATGTAGTTCACATATCTTTATGTTTAATTTTGTACACATACATATCAAGTACCCATAATTCTTCATTATGATGCCACATATCACATTCTATAGAACCCTATTTAAATTCAAATAAAACCTCCCATAATTCCAATTTAAAAAATTATATAATTATCAAAATCTTCACCATTTACCACATGCAGTGTTTCCATTTTTTGAGAATATAGAGACCTCATGATAACTCCTCTATATTTCAATCTCTATCTTTATAAAAAAAACTCCTAGTGAAAATATCTCTATATAAAACCATCAATGAATACCCAAAAATAAATGCATAACTCCCTCATTAAATATCTATTCAATAATCTAACATCATGGAATAGAATCCTCAATTAAAACATTAGAATGTCACTCCTTGACTCTATTTAAATATTCACAGATAATATTTCAAGATAATATCATTTTTGAACACCATATATGTTTCCATATTCTAGAAATGTGGAAACCTAATAATACCAAAATATACTCTATTTTAAATCCTTTGAATAACACATAATTATATACTCATTTTAATATATTTAAATATCCACCATATCTGAACTTTAAAACTTTGACAAGGACCAGATCACATGACTTCGAAAAACATTTTTCTTTATTGAAATTATATATAGTTTTATGTCATAAGATTCAAACTATTTTTAGAGGCACTAATGAGAATATTCATCATTTAATCCACATAACTTATATTTAGATAATTCCATAATCTCTATCTAATAGATTATTGATCAACTCATTTTTTGTTGTATTTTTATTGTTTTTAATATATTTAAAAAATTATTTTTGGTTTTTTTAAGTGGAAGGTTATTTTTTGGAATCCCATGTTGAAAAATAGGTTGGAATGGACATGTTTTTTCACTAGTGGACACATCTATTTTTTATAAAGTGTGACATGGTCCACTTATTTGATCGGGTGAAATCTAATGGATAGGAATAAATTTGGAAACAACAATCCTTTCCATGAAAGGAATAAACCCACTTCTAAGGGGTATGATTACTTATGTGAATAGGTGGTTTTATTCCAATAAACTTATGTCCCCATTGAATCTAAAATATAACATATTCACTTTCATTTATTTCAAAATCAATATGCCTAAAAATACTTCTACAAGAATCAATGGAATTTCATTGGTGCGGAACAATAAAATACTTTTATTACAATCGTGTTTCTAAAGTTACTTAAAAGTATATTCTCCAATTAGTAACTGTAGACTTTTGATCCCTTGTTGTATACTAAATAGGATCTATTAGCAATACATTGTATTATAAATTTTGTGGGGGTGAATCAACTCTCATGGAGAGTAATAGTGTAATGTGCCTCAACAAGAACTTTCTACTATCATCCATGAAAATTTAATATCAACTGTACACCAATATCCCCTAAAATATTAAGAGTAGATTCCATAAATATGGATATGATGATTCTAAACAACATTATGAAGTTGAATTAATTTGATTATAATAACTTCAAGAGTCAGAAAAACTATATGCACTTTCTTTTTGCAACTCTCAAAGCGTTGTATGTGTTATTAACTCTAAATCCTCACACATCAAAAGATAGGATGCTTCAAGTTTTCAACACACGAAAAAATGGGATAAAAATGATCTCATGTGTCAATGGAACATTATCAATGCTTAATATGATGCATTCATTGGCACATATCAACATATTCCAATGGAAAATAAGATATGAGATTCCTTGGAGAAAAAGTACATCACTGAGGATGTGATAAGTAAAAAAATATTAGTAAGAAAGTTTATGTCATAAAAAATGGTAGTTAGTAGATCTATTTTAGAATAATTATATGAAATACAACAAATCATAAAACACCTTAAGAAAAAAAATATGAACATGGGTGATGTTATAATTATCACATCCATCATCAATAAGCTTCCTCTTTCATGGAAGAATGTTAAAAAATCTTTAAAGAAAAAGAAGGATGATATTTTCCACAATGAGTTACTTGACTACCTATAAATTTATGAGGAATATAAAAATCATGATAAGGGGAAATGAGAATAAGGATGATAAATCCAATAACCTCGTGGTGGGGGTAGTACATACATTTAGGTCCTCAAAGGGTAAAAACATCCAAAACATCCTTCAAAAGGAAAGTTGCAATTCAAAACTCAAACACTTCCAAAGGGTTATTCATCTCTATAAGAAGAAATATAGTAATAATTCTTAAAAATATCAATTTGGGGCTATGATATTAAAATTAATGAAATTTAGGATAACTCATCTTGGTGGATTGATTCTGATGTTACACGACATGTGTACAATAAAAAACTCACTTCAAGAGGATTGAATCGATCAAATATGGGGCATTGTTCTACATAGGGGACTCTACAAGTATAAATATGCAACAAAATGTATTGTTTAATCTTTAGTTTACCATGGAAAAGTTCCTCACAATAAATGATGTCATGTATGTCCTTGAAGATCCTAGGAACTTATTCTCCTAAATATTCTTAAACAAGATTGATTTTAAGCTTGTATTTGAAGTTGATAACATTATTTCATCCAAGGGTGGGATCTTTGTTGGAAAAGATCACTTGTACAATGGATTATTCAAATTTAACACAAATATTGTTTTTGTATAACTGCTAGAGTCTTTTTCTTTTTGGGATAATTTCTTAGGCCCTATTAATTTTAAGAAATTCACGACCTGTAAAAAATGGAATCATTACCTAGCATGGATAAAAATTATAATAAATGTGTAACTTGTATGTAAACTAAAATAGTTTGGAAACCATTTAAAACTATATAAAGGAAAATTAAATTTCTTGAATTAATACATATTAATGTATGTGATTTTCTTGTTACACCTTCCATAGGTTATAAAAGGAACTTTGTCAATTTTATAGATGATTATTATAGATTTTTTCATGTGTATATTTTACAGTATAAAGATAAAGCTATAGATAAATTTTGTATCTATGAAAATGAGTATGAAAACCAATTTGGGATTACAATTAGATTCCTCATATATGATAGGGGTGGTGAACACTATAGTCCTTCATTTTTTGAATCCCTAGGGATCATGCATGAAGTGAAAACTCCCCATACACCTCAACAAAATGGTATATGAGAGAGAAATAATAGAACATTGAATAAAATGGTTAATTCCATGATGTATATCCCAGGTATCTTAAAAGTTTTTTGGGGAGATGAATTATTGATAGAATGTCATATCCAAAATTATATTAGAAAAAAATGGAAGGCTTTGACTCCATATAAATTATGGAATCATAGGAAAAAAATCCTAAATTTTTTTATAGTTTGGGTTTTTCAAGCAAATTTAAGAGTTCATAAACATAAAAAAGGAAACATTTGGTCAAAAGAGGTATCAATAGAATATTTCTTGGATATTTGGAGAATTATAAGGCTTTTTGATTCATTTTTATAGAATAAAATTATTTAATAGATGGAAATACAGTAATTTAATCAAGATATTCTATTTTTGATGAATATAGGTTTACCTATTTACATGAGAAAGTCCAAATAGATTAATTTCAACATCCAGGATCCAGGTTCCACTCAAAGTTGCCCCATACCTGGTTTCCCACATGGCCTGAAGTGAACTTCCCCAAACACTAGAGGCTACCGACTAGCAGTGAGGTCCTTGGTGTGATAGTGGGGAAACTATGCCCTCATTGGCAGAGTATAACATAGCATAATAAAATAATAAATCAATAGTGGAAATAGTAACACCATAAAACAGAATTAAACCATGGAAGACTGATAATATAAATAACCATATGTCATAGTATACAAAATATGATGTTTTATGATACATGTTCTAGGAAAACAACCAAAATAGGTTACAATGTATTAATACATGATATAAGTACAAAAAGTAATGAAATAAAAAAAGAAACTTAGAAGCATCACAAGACTCGGCTTGGTCCCATGCTCTCCTACTCCTAAACAGCATATTAAGTACTTATAGAAGGGAACATTCTCTTATCAACTCCTTCAATAATATAATCTTTTTTGTCCCAAAATAATGACCCAAATAGGGTGTGAGACTAAATCCTAGTAGTCAACTACCCAAGATCTATGTCAAACTGTTAGTGAATATATATAACAGGCAATGTACAATAGTGAAAGCAGTAAAATAGGAGGTACTCAAAAGTAAACAATCCTACAAACACTAGTTTCTATTTACATTCATTTCATGTTCATTAACAGTTCAGTTAAATTGAATTATATAAGTCTCTAGATCTAGAATAAGTCTAAAAACCCCTGTGTAAAATTGAGCACAAAAAATACCTCAGAAGGCTATCTAAACAAGTAAAGTGGAGACTGAATCCAGTCTTGTACTTTGGATTTGCAAACACATTGTAATTAATTCCATTTAAATATTCAATTTATAATTTGATTCTATCCTTGAAATTCCTATATTGTAATTCAATTGTTACTCCTGGTGTAAAACCACTTGCATCCTATAAGCCTGTCTGTATGATCCTCTCAGGAACCTAGTATATCTCTAGGTGTAGTGAGATTATAAGTCAATTGGTCTATCCTTGAATTCTATAAATAAGACCCAAGTATCCCCAAATACATATAAAAATTTCTAAAAGAACATGTCCATGGTATCCCTCATTCCATGACTCATTCGTCCTTTAAATATTGTCTCTATGTGCCTGAACACTACATCCATGGATCACTCACGACTTATCATATATCATCTTATTTGGTCCATCCATGTCATCCCTCAATGGATCCATGGGTCACATGAGGTATAAGGTACAATAGTCATATGAACCCATCCATGGAATTCTAATCTGAATCCATGGTTCACCAATTTCTATTTACCCTATAAACATTCATGATTCGGTTTTAATATTTCATTAGGAGTGAAATAGTCAAAACCAAGATCATCCAATATAATCTCAAGCAAGGACCAACCTCATAAGGATTTTATTTTCAAATAATCACATTGTAAAATTATATAACAAGCAACACATGTAAATTAAACTATTACATGGTTCAACATTAATCAACTCATGTGGGAACAACTCACATAATAAGAAACACATGTAAATTAAACTATTACATGGTTCAATATTAATCAACTCATGTGGGAAAAATTCACAAAATAAGAAACACATGTAAATTACACTATTACATGGCATTAACATTAATAATTCACATGGGTGAAAGTTCATAATTAGAGAAAAATATTCCAAGCATGCTTAAACAACAATAGGCATAACATGGGCCAAGGGGAAAATCAATAATCTCAAACCCTTAATAATTTCAATTATAATTTAACCCAATTAAAATTATATTTAATAATCAAATCCATTTTTAATAACCCAATAAGGGAAAACAGGGCATGCCTCATAGGAAACCTAATCCAAATGGCCATATATGGTCATTGAAGGGAAACACACCCATGGGTTGGCCCTTAATCAAGGTTAAGAACCCTAAACATGCTTCAAAGAAATTAATCAATTACCTAAATAAATAATAGGATATAGAATTTGGAAATATTCATTCAAGGAGGAACCCTAAAAATGGTTGCGCAACACTCGAGCATAGATAATCAACTTGAAAATTAGGGAAATGCACGAGACCACCTACCTCATACTTGTATGTCTCTCCTCGTCTAGAATTGACCTCTAATTCAACATAGGATGGATTAGATCTTCAAAAATAGCATGAAAACTCAAGGATTGATAACTTGGTTGAGAGAATAAATCATGAAGAATGACTCAAGAGGAATCGAGAACTCACCGAGGGGATTCCAACGCACCTAATGGTGTTTGAATCAGAGTTTGGATGGAGAAATGGGTGAAAAAACAACCCTCTAACAGTACTACTCGAAAATCCCAGAGGGTGAGTTTCTATCCATTTTTACTGAAAATGGGACTACTTCCCATTTTATAAAAAAATATTATAGGAAAGTACACAATTTTTATCCCTAGTACACGACATTTACTAGCCCTACAGCCAGCCTTCAACCTCTTTTTTCCTTCTTTCTCAAAAAAAACCAACCGGTCCATGGATCGTCTTAGTGTCTAAGCATAAAAGGAAATTAAACCACATTTAACCCAAAATAAAATATATGTACATCAAGAAATATATAGGTTCTTATAAACTTCCTCCCTTAAAGAATTCATCTTAAAACTTCCCTTCCAAGGGTGGTGAAGAAATATCTACAAACAACTCTGGTTACTGCGATCATACATCGTCCTCCCTCTACCAGGTCTCATCCTACACTTGGTCATACTGACATATCACCCATACTAAAGGAATAGACCATCCATGTAAAACCTTCGTGCTACAATCCACAATTCATAACGGATGCTTCTCAAAGGATGCATCTACCTATAACTCAACCTCCTCTGGACGAAAAGTGTGAGATGGGTCTGAAAAGTAACATCGCAACTGAGAAACATGGAAGGCGTCATGCATAGCCTGGTACCTCTAAGGTAACTTCACCTGATAGGAAACTGGACCGACTCTCTACAAAATCACAAACGGCCCAATGTATCTTAGCAAAATCTTACCCTATCTCTTAATCCTCTTGTGTCCCAACCTTGGTGCAACACATAGGAAAACTCAATCCCCAACCTCATACTCTAGAGGTCTTCTATGGCAATCAGCATAATATTTCTGATGAGACTGCACAGTAGCAATCCACTTTCAAATCAACTAAACCTATTAAGTGTTCTTCTAGGAAGCAACAACAAGGGAAATGGATTCTCTCCTGAAGAATGTGCCGCACACGGCTGGTGGTTTTCGAATGTTGCCGCCCAATGCGCCCTCGTCATCTAGTTCTCTTGCACCGATCCTAGCTCCTGCTCCATTCGATCTTGGATCTGAGGCACTGTGTGGTAGGGCACCTTCTTGTTGGGGGTCCCCAGCTCATTTCCACAGGGACGGTCAGCCGGCGACATCTTTTAAGGAAGTGTTGTTCGGGAATCCTCTAGGAATTTTAGACCAGTTCTTTCCAGTGATCGCGTCGTTCTCACACTCGGTGGTGAGTGATGGTTCCCTTCTTACCCTATCATCCCCTGCATCGGCGTTTAATGAGGCAGTGGTGGGTTTGAGGTGGACTTTGGTGGTGCGTTTTGGGTCTACAAAGCCCTCTCTCCAAGTGTTCAAAAGGTTCACGTCTTCTTGGGGGTTGCAAAGAGAGGTTCGAGTCTCAAAAGTGCACAGACTCTCATTTTTCCTGGTTTTCTCCTCAGAGGAAGACTTCATCCTGGTGTGGTTCCATGCCCCTCATTTTATGCATCGATGGAATTTCAACCTTTCTAGATGGTCGATTTAGGTTCACCGAGGGAAGGAAATCCCTTCATCTGCTGTGTGGGTAATCCTCCCATGTTATCTGATGCCGTTTCAGAATGAATCTTTCCACTAAGCTATAGTTTTTGCTTTGGGAGGTTTTATGTGCATGGATCCTCAGTTTCGGTGCGGTGAGGAGACGTTGGCCCCCTAAATTTGCATCGAGATGGACCTTTCCTTACCGATTTCGGAGAAGGTATCTCTAAAGGTGCAAGAATCCTCTATATGGACACAGGTCTTCATCTTGCTTATCTTTCCCTTGTATTTCGAAATCTGTCTTCTACAGGGTCATTCAGTTCAGAGATGCAGGAGAAGGGGTCATGAGCTCTGGCCTCGAGTTGACAGAGGCTCCAGGCCTAGGGTGGTGTTTTCCACGTGCGTAGGGGAGGTTTCTGATCAGATCTCTTTGGGGTCCTTTATCCCTTCGTAGCCCTCTGGTGGCTCGGTGGCTCCTCGGGTGCTATCTCCTTGCAAGGATTCTATAGCCTCAGCAGAACCTTCCCATCAGCAATGCAAGGTGCTACTCTCATTTTAGTCGGGAGTCGGCTGGCTGAAGATGGATTCCTATTAGCCGGGTTGCGACTCCCCTAGTTGTTATTAGTAGGGGAGTGTCTGGGAAATTCACTATGTTATCCTTTGATAGGGTTGGTGTTGAGGGTATGGTTCTGGTATAAAGTACCCTTTAAAGACAGTTTTGGTGTGCAACAGTCTCTCAAGATGGTTGGTGGTGATGAGGTTAGGATCCCTGGTTCGGGTATCTTTAGAAATCTCAGGAGGCTGGCCAATAGTTCTACACTAGATGATTTTGCAGCTTCTGAGGTTTGGTCCTCCTCAGAGCAAGGTGGGCTATTCAGTGAGGGTTTTGAGGTTGGTTTAGGTACCTCTATGGATCTGGTGGTTGTGAAGCATGATGCTAAGGGTCGGTTAACCCCGTTGGTGGAGAGTGGGTCAGCAGTCAAGTGACCAGCGAAGCCTCCTATCTCTCCATCAGTCCTTTCAGTGGGTGGTTTGGGTGTGAGTACCAGGTCTACAGTGAAAAAGAGGTAGGATATGGAGATCTTTTCTTCCAATGTTTCTGAGACTGAGGTGCCTGGGGTCAATACCGTGTGAGAGTTTTTCCAATGATACCTACAATAATCTGTAATTCCCGAGGTATAGGGGCAAGGGTGAAAACTGATTTTATTGCGTCGGAAGTGGAAAAACACAGGATCAAGGTGGAAGTGGTCCTTGAACACAAGAAGAATTCTTATAAAATCAAGGATTTCTCATGTAGGGTGAAGCTTCATGAATCCTTGTATGTGGAACCTATTAATAGGTTCATATGGATTTTCTTGCATAAGGATGTCTCCATGGAGCTGCTTCTGGTGGGAGACCAACACATAACAATGAGAGTGTCAGGTGCTAGGGATACCATAATCATGTCCTTCATTTATGGAAGTGGTGATGCTCAGAGGAGGGAGGTTCTTTAGAGCGAGTTGAATGCCTTCGACCCAGGGAATCATCCATGGGTGTTGTGGGTGATTTTAATATAATTACGAACCCTGAGGAGAGGAAATGGAGGGGTGAATCTCAGCGGCAGGCCAGTAGATCTTTTGTTCAGTTCTTGGTAGGGAAGGGGCTATTGGATTTGGTCTAGACAGGTGACCCTTTCACATGGTGTAACAACAGGAGGAGTGGAAACTGTTGCTGGAGTATGTTGGACCGATGTGTAGCCAATGAGTAAGTTATCTCGATGTTCCAAAATTTGAAGGTAGATCATTTGACACGTGGCATATCTGATCACTCTTCATTGTTGCTAACTATGAATAGGGGGATATCTCCACAAGAGAGTTTCAGGTTTATGAGTCATTGGTTGAGTATTATAGGCTATCATCAAACGGTGAAGTCGAGCTAGGAGGGCCCAATTTAGGGACACTCTTGGGTGGCCATGCATCAGAAATTGAGATTCCTTAAGATATCCCTTCAAACGTGGGCTAAGAGTATACCCCCATGGACTAGGAGATTAATTCTATTAATAGAGACATTGACCGCCTTGAGGATAAAATAGAGGAGACCTGGGATGAGAAAGCCTTTGGGGAGATCTCTGAGAATAAAAGTGATTTAGCTATCATGATCCTTTCCCAGGAACGTAGGGAGATAGAAAGATCGAGAATTAAATAACTTAAGGAGGGTAAATAAATACAAGTTTTTCCATGCATACATAAGGGAGAGGCAGCGCTTTGTTACTCCGAACCTGGTGCTCGATGATGGTACCTTCATGGATGACCGGGAAGTGGTTGGTGGGATAGTAGTTGCTTTCTTTAAAGATATTCTTGTTGGTCCGAACCCAAACAAGAGCCAGGGGTATCCTCAGGGGGATGAGGAGTTCTTGGTGGGGATTATGTCCCGGGTATCAGACTGGGACAATGAAATGTTGGAGGGTATCCCAGAGGAGGAGGAGATCCATGCAGATATAGTGAAACTCAGTCATGAAAGTGTGGAAGGTCCTGATGGTTTTCCTGGATCCTTCTATAGAAGCTCATGGTAGGTGGTTAAGGGGGAAATATCCATTGCCATTAAGGAGTTTTTTAGAGGTGGTATCTTGCCTCAGATTGTGGCTTCCACAACCATGGTTCTCTTACCAAAGTTCAAGGACCCTTCATCCCTTCTTCACTATTGGCCAGTGAGTATGTGTAACTTCCCTTACAAAATTCTAGTGAGCCTCATCAACAGGCATCTATCAGGCCTTATTCCTCGGTGGATCTCTTTGGAGAAACATGTGTTTGTGAAGGATCGCTCGATCTAGGGAGCTATCACTTTGGCTCAGGAGGTGTTGAAATACATGAACGCAAAATTTCATGGGAACAATATGGCGATCAAGATGGATATGAATAAGGCGTATGACAGAGTTGAATGGTGTTTTATTAACAGGTTTCTTGGAAAGTTGGTTCTCTCCAATTTGGATTCGGATATCATGTTCAGGTGTTTTATATCTGCTTGGTTGGTTGTGTCTTTTATGGGGTGAAATCATGGCTTCTTCATGTCGGTGTGTGGACTTCGTCAGGGCGACCCTCTCTCCCCGAGCATTTTTATTCTTATGTAGGATACTCTAAGCAGGATGATCAACAGAGGGATATAAAATTGGGATATCCATCCTTATAGGAGGAAGGTAGGCCTACCATCCATTTCTCACCTGATGTTTGTGGATGATACCATTATTTTTAGCAACGGGGGGCAGAAATTGGTGCATGGAATTATCAATATTCTTGAGAAGTACTAGCACTGGAGTGGTCAAATCATCAATATGGAGAATAGTGAGTTCTCTGTGTCAAAGGCTTTCACCAGGATCAGGGAGACTACTATGGGTACATGGATGGGTATGAGGCAAGGGTCATTTCCCTTTGAGTATCTTGGGACCCCAGTGTTGGCAGGTAGAATGCAGATAATGGATTTTGACTAGGTGGTGAGCTGGATCTTGGGGCGTATCTTGAATTGGAAAAATCGGTTTTTATCTTTTGGAGGTTGTATATCGCTTGTGAATAGTTTCCTTTCGTCCATTCCAGTCCATGCGCTCTCAGCGACCAATGTACTGAAGGGGGTTGTCAGATCCATTGATAAGATTATGGCTCATTTTATCTGGGATGCATCTTCAGAGGGGAGGAGACATTGGGTTTCTTATGGGAGGATGGCATGGCCCATTCGGTATGGTGGGTCCAAATCCAAATTTAATTTTTATTAAATCAATTCCATTTTAAGAGAAATTTGTAAACCATTGTTCTACAAAAGTAAAGAACTATGTACTGAAAGAACTAACAAAATGATTAAAAACCAGGATAAGATTACTTGACTCAGCTACTCGATAAAGCTCCCAATGTAGTGTGCTAACCTGGGTTTCTGGATCCTCTCGGAGTAGCTCTTTAAGGTGAGTGATCATACTTTTTATTGTTTGAATAAACTCTTCTCTATTGATTTTACTCTGATTGAATCCCCTGGCCAGTATGCGGTCTTGTTTATCAATCCACACTTCTTGATCCTTGTTAGCATAAACTTGCAACCGACATTCATAAATTCTTTTAATCTCTTATTTGGATACATTGGGCCGATGACTTGTTTCTAGAATTTCTTCCTTGGAGTGCAGGATAAGTTTCAAGAACTCCCCAACTTCATCTTCCCTGTCTTTTGTATTTCTGCTCGATTCTTCACTTTCCCCCTTCTGTGCATCTTTACCTTATTTTTTTCTGTCGTTCTTGTCCAACCGAGTCTCCATTGGTTTTGGAAAGTATGATTTGTCCTTGAATCCCTTTGATTTTTTCCCCTGAACCACAATGCATTTCCCCGGGTCGTGCTTGCCTTTTTCCCCTTCTTCCGTCTAGGACTATGGGGCCATTTCCCTTTGATTTGGTCCATGCTATCCACTGAGGGATGACTATAACTATCATCATCTGGTGACTCCTCCTCATGAGATAAAGATTTTACATATCACAATTCATTGTATGCATGCGAAGTTGGCATGGGAGGTAGTAGAAGAACGTTCTCTATAGGGGAGACTCATGTCGTGAAGGTATAAGGACAGTGCTGGAGTGTCTTCCGCGAGTGCATCGCCTTTGTGGTTGGCGGTCAGCAACTTAATTCTAGACATCTTTCATCTCTCTCATTGGATAATTGGGGAGGGGGATATCTTGTTTTGGCACCACAATTGGTCGGGTAGCTCCCTCGAGTATCTGGGCTGCCCAGCGCCTATGATCACTTTCAAGGAGGCGACGCAGTACCCATCCTTTTTCAGGCCATCCTGGATGTCGACCAATGTGAGGTTTTTTATTCTATCCTCATTAGCACGAAGCAGGATCGATGTGTCTTCACTCCTGCCTCCATGGGGAAGTTCAGGTCGAAAGAGTTCTATAGGAGTAGTGACACCCAGGGGAGATAAGGGGGTGGAGTGGGTGGCTTTCGTGTAATGTCATCCCAACTAAGTTCAACTTTCTCATGTGGAGGATCCAGAATCGTGCGTTGTCGTCTGATGATAATATCAAGCATCTGGGGATTATTATGTCCTATCGTTGCCAGTGTTACACAGAATTTCATGAGGAGACGATGTCCCACATTTTCGTGGCAGGGGATTGGGCTTGATCGGTGTGGGGGTATTTCAGTGGCTTCTTTGGGCTGTCTTTTCAGGCAGAAAATGTGGAGTACTTCCTGTCGGGCCGGTTCCAGGAGGTTGATGCTACAGGTAAGGAAAAGGGGGTGCGAGCTATTGTCCTAAGCGCTGGTTGTTGGGGGTTGTGGCATGCTAGAAACCGAGCTAGGTTTGAGGAGGCGCCTTCCACAGGAAGGGTGATCATCGCTAGGATCAGCTTCACCTTGGCGGACTGGTTTTCTCTTGCAGGTAGCTGGAAGGAGGTCCCATCATTACAGGTGTTGTACGTGGCTCGAGGCATGGTCCAGGCAGCGGGTTTCGGGAGTCAGGGAAAATGGGTGCGGTGGATCCCTCCAGGTGAGGGATTGAATCTGAATACCGATGGGTCATACCTCTAGGGAGTGATGGAGGGGGGTGGTCTGGTATGTGTCCGGGAGGGTGATCCTAGCCTTCTCTGCGAATTATGGTACTGGTAGCTCCCTGCAGGCAGAGGCAAGAGCAGTACTAACAGGCCTCTCCTTATGTATTCAGAGAGTAATTTGTTTATCGCAGGTGGAGACGGACTCTCGGGTTACCCATGATGCGCTCCAAAGAAAAGGTAATAGCCCCTGGTCAATAATTTATACAATTAGAGAATGAATAGCCTTAAGGTCCAAGAGAATTAGCGTTACACATACTTGGAGAGAGGGAAACAAAGTGTCGGATCACATGGCTTCTCTTGCGAGCGATGACGTCTCGGTCAAATGTTTTTCTCATGTTTCTCAATTAAAGCCTGAGGGGGTGAACTTGATCTGGGGTGATTCCCTTGGTCTTCATTATTTATGTCCTCCTTAGTGATGGATTTTTTGTAAGAATTTCTTGAATAAAAATTGAAATTATGATTATGAGTGGTCTCCTGGACAAGATGAGGTCCCAGCATAGATACCTCTCTTGCCTCCAGCCAATATAGGGGTGATTGTCATGGTCTATCATACAAAGCATCATATAGTGCCATATAAATAGTATCATGAAAGATATTTTTATGGGAGAACTCAACAAGGGGTATGTGTCTCTCCCAAGATCCCCCAAAATCCAAGATGTAGGATCGTAGCATGTCCTCTAGCATCTATATTGAACGCTCTAACTAGCCATCAGTCTAAGGGTGGTATGTTGTGCTTAGAAGCACCTGTATACCCAGCACCCTCTAAAAACTCTTCGATAAATGAGACTTAAAGTGGGTTTCCCTATCTAAAATGATAGTGTTCGGGACTCCATGAATTCATACTACCACTTGGATATAAAACTTTCCAAGATAATAAACATTGAAGGTCTCCTTAATCAATAAGAAATGAGTGACCTTTATAAGTCTATCAACAATAACCCACAAATCATCATTACCTTGAGGTGAACTCAATAAACCAGTCACGAAATACATCATGACATCATCCCATTCCCACTCCAAAATAGGTAACTACTGTAAAATCCCAGCTAGTCGCTAATGTTCCACCTTCACCAGCTGATAGGTGGAACACCAAATAACAAAACCATCCACCTCATGCTTTATTCTCATCCATGAGTACTGATGTCACAAGTCACGGTACATCTTGGTGAACCTTGAATGCACATCCCAAGCTAAAGCATGATACTCCTGCATCATATCCTCGTGTATATCCACTAGAACCCAAACACATCCATGGATACATAGGATCTCATCATCACATATCATTCAACTAGGAGGAGGGTCCTCACCTTTCAAACACTCCCATAGAACTAGGCCTTTAGAATCTGATAGCTACCTCATCCTTACTATATTCAGTAGGGTGGAGGTAACAGCTAAGGGTGAAAGAAAATTATGTCCCTACTTGTCATGCACCTCCAGATGCATCTCAAAAAACAATGTCATAAGCTTTAAATCACAAATGGCTTGTTGAACCACCTATATCTGAGTCCTCTTACTCAGTGCATTGCCACTGTAATGCCCTTTCCAGGCATGTAGGAAAGCTCGAAGTCAAAATACTATTGGTACTTCACCCACCTTCACTACCTCAAATTCAGATCGTGTTGCTTAATGATATACTAGAGGCGTTTGTGGTCTGTGTACACCACAAAATTCTCTCTTAGTAAATATTTCCTCCAATAATGCAAAGAATGAACAACTGTATATAACTCTAGATCATGTGTAGGTTAATTACTCGCATTAGGCCTAAATTTCCAAGACCTGTACACCATGAATCTATCTCCCTGAATCATCACTACCCCTATCCCAACACCTAAAGTTTCATAGAACACCATGTAAATCATTACCTGCTCTGGTAGTATCAAGATTGGTGCTGATGTCAACCTCCCTTTTATCTCCTAAAAGGATGTCTCACAAGAATGTGACCACACAAACTTCTCACCCTTCTTAGTAAAAACCTTCAACAGTGCTTCTAAGCCTGAGAATTTCTGTATAAAATGCCTATAGTAAGTAGCTAGCCCCAAGAAACTCCATATTTAAAAAACTTTCTAGGATTATTCCAAGGAAACTACAGCTCTCACCTTATCTAGGTCCACTAAAACTCCTGTCTCCAAGATGATGTGACCTAGGAAGTGAATCTGATCCATATAAAAGTGGAACTTTGCTAGCTTAGCATATAAATGATTCTCTCTCTGTCTATTCAAAATGATCTCAGGATTTGTGGCATGGACATGTAGATTATGAGAATTCACCAAGATATCATCCATGAAAACCACAAAAAACGAGCCAAGATAAGGATGGAACTCTCGATTCATCGACACCATGAAAACCACTGGTGTGTTTGTGAGACTATATGGCATAACCAAGTATGAATATAGACCATACCTACTCTAAAAAACTATATGAGTTATGTCTGATGATATAACATGCACCTGATGATAACCGGATATCAAATAAATCTTTTAGAAAACCTTATCTCCTTGGATATGATCAAAGAGATTATTTATTCGTGGAATATGATATTGGTTATTAACCATAAATGGGTTCAATTTACAATAATCCACGCTTAGCCTGAGGGTATCATCTGCCTTTTTCGCAAAAAGGACTAGAGAACCCAATAGAGAAGTACTAGGTTGGATGAAACTCTTAGCTTCCAAATCATTGTGTTTCCTCTTGAGCTCTTACAACTCTATCGTATCCATCCTGTAAGGAGGAATGGATACTGGTGCAGCTCCTAGAACTAGATAGATAAATATACCTCTCTCACCAGAGGTAAACCTAAAAAGTTTTCTAGGAAGACTTCCTTGAAATGATCAACCACTGGAGAGAAATATGCGTGATGTGGTCCATGTTTATCAAGATATAAACTCAAAATCTAGGCTATCATCCCACCCAATGTATGATACTCAGGTCTAGCTCGGCTCACCAAAACATCCCATTCACCTTTATGTAGAAACTATCCACCCTCTGGTGATATGAAACTCACCCTGCAGTGATAGAAATCAAAAAATTCTTGAAATGAAACCAACCATTCCATTCTGAGAATGACATTAAAGCTTTTCATATCTAATAAATAAATGTCCCATATGAAGGGACACCCACCAACCTCAAGGGGGAACTCATTTCACTAACACACACCTGTCGTTCTAATCCTTAACAGAGTGTCTAGCATCATAACATCATCAGAAGTAAAAAAACTAAGCCCAAGGCTCTCCACAATGGCCACAGATATGAAACTATTTGATGCCCCTATATCAAAAAGTGCATAAGATAAAACGGAGGCAATTAGAATACTACCTCTAACAGTAGAGGTTCCAAGATCCTTCTCCTACTGGTTCTATTGCAGTGCATAAGTCTAACCTATACCACATCCCTATGACACTACCTGGATACCCTGAGCTAATCCACCATGTTGTCGATGAGATCTAAGGGTTTGGATACCATATCCACAACTACTACCTCGACTTTAATGGCCTGATTCATTCCAGTTCCCTGATTGATGAGAAACTATTGACCCTTCTCCTAAATGTAGGGTCGGTTCAGGCCCTCTCTCATTAGATGTTGGGGAAAACATCCTGCAGAAACATTGTAAATGGCCCATATTTTTATAATATTGGCACTCGACCGGGTCCTTCATACATTGTTTCCTTGTATTCCCTAGCCTACTACACTAGTATCACCACACTTGGCTACCAGAAGATATGTTCTGACTACTTTTATCACCTCAAGAAAGCTCAAGATGGTGCTTCCTACTACTAGTAGAAACAATACCAGATCTTGGTGATGAACTTCCCAAGTTCACACCTCTAGATTACCTCATATTATTCTTGGTAATCAGTGCTTGATTCAATATAGTAGATATAGTAGTCAACTTAAAGACATTTACCTATAATCGTATGTCATACCTGAGACCATCCTCGAATATCCTATCCTTCGATAGATCATCACCCATTAGAATAGGTGTAAAATGTTGAAGCACAGTAAAATGGGCAGAATAGTGGATCACTGATAGTGGACCCTACTTCAGATGCATAAACTTCTAGGATTTATCATCCCTCAATGTCTCGGGATAGAAATTATCATAGAAGACTGTTTAAAAGTATCTCCATGCCATATCCTGATGACTCCCCACCTGGGTAACCATGTCCTTCCATCTCTTGGAGGAATAATGCACCATATATATCTCGAGATTTACCCTCCTCTCATAAGGCATCTCCATATTCTCTAAGACCGAAAGCATGGCCTCTAGACATGACTATGCAGCCTATAGTCCACCATCCCCTGAAAATGTGGGAGGATGCTGCTGTTGGAACACTCGTGTCAACTCTTCTATTGAATTTGTAGTGTGTGGTTCACCATGAAAGGTTTTCATAAACCTCATAAATCCTTCATGGAACTGTGCATCAGCACCAGTTTCCAGTATAACAGATGGTTCTGCAACTGGCATGACTGGAGGATCCACTCGTATCCCATGGCCTACCACCTCTATGGTATGATCATTGCCACTCTCCTGGTGTAATAATTAAGTTCTTCATAGAGGAATGACTCTACAAGGTCAATCACGCACCTCAGTTTAAGTTTTTAATTGATGTTTGTAGTTCAAGAATTAAAGAACTATATAGGATAATAAAACCCTCAAAATTCAACAAAAGATATTATGTGGCGTGTAGAAACCAGAAACGATGTGTCCCCTCAAGCTCTCACATGATTATGTACTCTCACCATCCTGGGAATGTAAACATCCCAGGTACACGGTGTGTTAGTCGGGTTTCTAAACAGAATATCCCTGAATCTTCCTAGGAACTATCATTTTAGAAAATTAAACCATAGGTATTCTAAATTCTGATCTATGGGGGGCCATACTCCCCGCAAATCAAATCTTGGCATCCACCTGTAGCACATCATAATACAATTAAATTTAAAACAGCAACATGATCCACCAAATTCTGATCCAAGAGGGCCCATACAGCTTAGGGACCATATCTTGGCATCCATTCATAGCATATCGTAACATGATATGGCCGAAACATGACCCACCAAATTATTATCCAAGAGGGACCATATACCTCAGGAACTAAGGTTTTTCATCCATAAAATTCAAACAATAACATGTAACAATACACCTATCACAATATTAGGTGTATCTATCATGGTACTTATCACAACAGCATTCATATAATGCATGAAATCTATCACAATAACATGAAATTAGTAATTCTCTCTAAATGGTTAGCAAGAATGCATGGAATTTTATTTCTAACAAGGGTCTATATGATGAA
Source organism: Viscum album (assembly GCA_963277665.1). Taxonomy (NCBI): domain Eukaryota; kingdom Viridiplantae; phylum Streptophyta; class Magnoliopsida; order Santalales; family Viscaceae; genus Viscum; species Viscum album. The sequence continues at coordinate 621,646,178 of OY728139.1, forward strand.
TGATATGGAATTCCCTCATCTAACTGGGTTACAAAAAAATAGAACCACAATGATATCAATAATAATAGTATAATAAAAGTGTGTCACCGAATAGTAAAATCAAATAAATTATAACATCTCAAAATCCAAAAATCACAATTCAATTCAAGGTAATTTGGCGTGTCCCTTTATGCAAGGTAGCTACTCATGGGAATATCTTATTACCAAACTCAATTTACTTCCTATACCAACCTAATGTTTCCAAATAGTAAGGAAAACTAGAAAAGAACATGATCTTATACCACTTTGTAACATCCTGGATCTGGATGCCACTCAAAGGTGCCCCGTACCTAGTTGGCCACATAGCCTCAAGCGTATTTCCCCAAATTCTAGAGGTTGCCAACTAGTATCTAGGGCCTAGGTGTCGTAGTGGGGAAACTATGCCCTCATTGGCAGAGTATAACATAGTGGAATAAAACAATAAATCAATAGTAGAAGCAATAATACCATACAATAGAAGTAAACAATGGAATACTGATAATATTAATAACCAGATGTCATATCATACAAAAGATAATGTTTCATGTTACATATTCTAGTAAAATAGCCAAAATAGGTTACATTGTAGTAATACATTATATAAGTACCAATAGTATAGAAAGAACAAAAGAAACTTAGAATCATCGAAATCCTTGGCTTGGTCCCATGCTCTCCTACTCCTAAACAACATATCAACTACCTGTAGAAGGGAACTTTCCATTATCAACAACTGCAATAATATAATCTATTTGGTCCCAAAATCATGACCCAAATGGGGTGTGAGACTAAATCCTAGTAGGAAACCACCCAAGATATATGTCAATCTATCAGTGAATATATATATATATATATATATATATATAACAATCATTGTACAATAGTGAAAGTAGTAAACTAGGAGGTAATCAAAAGTAAACAGTCCAACAGGCACTAGTTTTCTTTTACATTCATTTCATGTTCATTAACAATTCAATTACATTGAATTATATAAGTCTCGGGATCCAGAATAAGCCTATAAATCCCCATGTAAATGTAAGCACAACAGATACCTTATAAGGTTGTCTAAATAAGTAAAGTGGAGACTAAACCCAAGCTTGTTCTTTGGATTAGAAAACGCATCACAAGTCATTCCATTTAAATTTTCAATTTATAATTTTAGTCTGTCCTTGACATTCCTAATTTGGAATTCAACTATTACACCTAGTGTAAAACTACCTAAATCCTACAAGCTCGTTCATACAATCCTCTTAGAAACCTAGTCTTTCTATAAGTGTGGTGTGAGTATGTGTCAACTGGGCTATCCTTGAATCCTATAAATAAGACTCAAGTATCCCCAAATACATATAAATATTTATAATAGAACCCATCCATGGTATTCATCATTCCATGACTTGTTCGGCCTTTAAATATAGTCTTCATGATCCTAGACACAATATTTGTGGCTCACTCACAAGTTAACATATATCCTCCCTTTTGGTTCATCCATGGAATCCCTCAATGGATCCATGGGTCTCCCAAGTTAAAGGTAAAATAGTCACATGAACCTATCCATGGAATTCTAATCTGAATCCATGGGTCACCCATTTCTATTTACCCTTTAAAAATTTAATATTTAGTTTTAATATTTCATTAAGTAGGAAAAGGTCAAAACCAAGAGCATCCAATATAATCTCAAGTAAGGACCAACCTATTAAGGCTTGGCCTTTCAAATACTCACATGGGTAAATTATATAAAAAGAAAAAAAATGTAAATTAAACTATTATGTGGTCCAACATTAATCAACTCACGTGGTCACAATTCACATAATAAGAAACACATATAAATTAAATTATTATGTGGTTCAACATTAATCGACTCACATGAGAAAAATTCACATGATAATCAATGCATGTAAATTACACTATTAGATGGCTTTAATAACAATAAATCACATGGGTGAAAATTCAAAATTAGAGAAAAACATTCCAAGCATTCTTAAACAAGCATAGGAATAACAAGGAGCAAAGGAAAAAATAACTAATCCCAAACCCTTAATCATTTCAATTATAATTTAACACAATTGCAATTTTATTTAATAATAAAATCTATTTTTAACAACAAAATAAGGGAAAACAAGGAATGCCTCATAGGAAACCTAATCCAAACATCCATATATGGTCATCGAAGGGAAACACACCCATGGGGTGGCCCTTAATCATTTTTAACAACCCTAAACATGCTTCAAAGAAATTAATAAATTACCTAAATAGAAATAAGAAATATAATTTGGAAATATTAATTCAAGGTGACACCCTCAAAATGGGTGCATGGGACTCCATCACATATAATCAACTTGATAATTAGCTAAAGGCATGAGACCACCTACCACGTACTTGTACGGCACTCTGCATCCAGCATCGGCCTCTAACTCGACCTATAATAGAGTAGATCTATAAAAAGAGCATGAACTATGAAGGATAAATAACTTGTTTGAGAGAAGGAATCACTAATAATGGATCAAGAGGAATCAAGAACTCACATAGGGGATTCCAATTCACCTGACGGTGTTTAAATCGGAGTTCGGATGGAGAAATGGGAGAAAAAATGACCATGCAGTGTTGCTACTCGAAAATCCCATTGGGTGAGATTCTACCCATTTTACAGAAAATGATGCTACTTCCCATTTTATGAAATAAAACTGATAGGCAAGTACACGATTTGCAGGCCCTATACACGATGTGTACCTGTCCTACATCTATCCTTCAGCCACTTTTTCCCTTCTTTCTCAAAAACAACCCAACCGGCCCACAACCCAGCTTAGGGTCTAAGCATAAAAGGAAAGTAAACCACATTTAACCCAAAATAAAAGATTGGTACCTCAAGAAAGAACTGGGTTCTTACAGAAATATAGCTCAAATAAAAGAGTATCTCAATAAGATATGGCCAAGGAAGTTTGTAAAAGTAAATGAAATCAGATACCCAAGAAATATGGATCTGATTTCTATATATACTTTTTGGTGTAAACAAATGATAATATTGTTACACAAACTCTGATTGTTCTCAATATAGAGTTTTACATAAAAACTTTCAAATATTTCATGTCATATTTTGATGCATCACTTTGTAAGGAGTCTATAAATGATGAAATTGAATCTATAATTGGGAAACATAATTGGATATTAGTTGATATTCTTCAAGTTTCACAACCTATAAGTTTTCAATTGGTGTTTAGAATAAAATGAAAATTTTATTTTACAATTAAAAAATATAAAGTTGAATTGATATCCAGGTTATTTACTTAAAAAGAAGGAATCGATTATTTTGATACATATCCTACCTAGCTAGGACTGCTTCGATTAGAATTATTCTTGCTTTAACTTCCTTATATAATTTAGAAATTCACTAAATGTATGTTAAGAAAAAATTATTAAATGGTGAATTTGATGAAGAAATAGATGTGGTCAACCAAAAGGATTCATAGTACCTGGTAAATAAAATAAGGTCTTCAAATTGGTATGGTCCCTATACGGTCTAAAATAAGATCCAAAGTAATGGAATGGAAAATCTAATGGAATAATATTATCAAAAATGGCTCTATAGTTAACCAATCTGATAAATATGTTTATAGTAGGTTCCATAATAACCATGGTTTTGATATTTTTTTATATGTTGATGACATGATTTTATATGGAGCTTATATGAATCAAATGAATGAGGTTAAGTTTATTTTATCTATAAAATTTTATATGAAATACTTAGGTTAAGATAATTTTATTTTGGGAATCAAAATTTTTATAAATAATAATTTAATTATAATTTCTCATTCGCATTATATTGAAAAGGACATAAAAAGGTTTAAATAGTTTAATTGTTCACCAATTTCAACCCCATATTCTTCTAGGGGTAGGAAGATACCAAATCCCAGTAGGGTAGTCTCTCAATTGGAATATGTGAGGGTGATTCGGTGTTTCATGTATTCCATGACATGTACAAGACCTGATATTATATATGTTTTTGGAAATTTGAGCAAGTATTAGAGTATTATAGGTTATATATAATGGGATATGGTTAAAAGAGTAATCAAGTATCTAAAGGTTACTATGGATTACTATATATGTTATAGAGGAAACTCAAAGGTGTTAGAAGTTTTTTCCAATGTGAATTAGATAACTAATCTGGAGGACCAATCCTTTATGAGAGGTTGGATTTCTATACTTAGAGGTGGATTGGTCTCTTGAGGCTCAAAGATACAAACTTATATAATAGAATCCACAATGGATTCTGAGTTTTTTTCTTTAGAAACTACTAGAAAAGAAGAATAATGGATTATATCTCTTTTATTAGATTTTTCATTGTGGCCTATATTGATATATCTGGTTTTTATACATTGTTATAGTTAAGAAATATTGGATAGGGAATACAATAATACTTATAATGAATAATCAAGTTACATTGGTATCATAAATAGTTAAGTGAGGTAGTTGATATCGGATGGTATCATAACTGTGGACTTTGTTAGATTAAACCAGAATTTGGTGGAACCTCTAACAAAGAGACTTTCAAGGGATTTGGTATACAACACATAATTATGGAAAGTTTTATTGTCATTATCAAAAATTCACCAATTATGGGACCTCAACTTAACTTGTGATACCTTTTAATATATAAGTTCAGTGTATGAAAGTATATCATATATGTGAAGGAATCGCCAAAGGTATACTAGATCCAAGGAATATGGTGTTTGGGGACCATAATAAAATGTGTGTGAGTTTAAAAATATTGATGAACCAAGGATTTCAAACCATTATGGAAAAATGGGAATGCATTTTGGTTCACCAATGTGAATTTAGGAGTGGGGGAACTCAAAATATTTTCTGACTTTGGATCTCAAAAATTCATGAAAGGCTTACTGACACTTTTCCATAATGGTTTCTTGTAGTATATGAATAACTACGGAATTTGAGAAGACTTGAGTAAGATGAATTCAGTTGATAATAAGTGTTACAGGTTTATTATAGTGTACACTGGTTTATCTATTCATATTTGATTTTAATCTTCTATATAATGGTTCAAATTGAGAGATACTATTTTTTCTATAAGTTCTTTCCTATAGAGTATAATGATTTATTTTCAAAATGTGTTTTTAAATATTTTAAAATGGTGGGACATTTTTTAATTTTTAATGTTTTTAAAATGTTTATATTGTTTTATTTTTTTAAAATGGTAAGTTTATTTTTGGAATCCCACATTGAAAAATGAGTTGGAATGAACATATATGTTCTCTAGTAGACATATCAATTTACTAGAGGGTGTGATCTGTTCCACTTATTATATTTTTTTCAATCTAATGGACCTGAATAAATTCATAATACAAATGTATTTCTAGGAAATATATCAATCCAATTCCAAGGGGTGTGATTACTTATCCTAATTAGTACTTTAATGCCTATAAAATGGAGTACCCATTGGATGGAATATATAAAAAAATCACTTTAATTCCTCCCAAAATTGAGATTCCTCTAAATCCATTTACAAACATTAAAGGAATTTTATTGGTGTGTATTAATAAAATCTTTTTATTTTCTCTTGTTTTCAAATCTCCATTAATTTTTATTCTCTACTTATTAAAAGTGTATAGTAGTGATCCATTGTTGTATCCTAAAGAGGATTTTTCAACAACCCATTGTACTGTCATTTTGGTGGAGGAGAATCTATTCTTAAGGAGAGAAACAATGTAATGTACCTAGAAGATCTCCTTATACTATCATCCAATAAAATTCCATATTAATTTTCTGAAAATATCCCCCAACATTTGGATTATTATAGCTAAATATATCAATGAAAAATATAAGTAGAATATTAAGAGAAACTGTAATATTATGGGAAAATTTGTGAAGACTTTAGTAAATTTTTAGAGAACCAAAAAGACCATTTTTCTATCCATTTATTTGAATAAAATCTACATAAATCACTTATATATATATATATATCACACCAAGATTCACACAATTATAAGGTCTCTAACTCAGGTTACTATTGAAAAAATAGAATCATATGTAAACTAAAATTTGATGTATTATCCTTATGTAGAAACTCCATTCACCTTAATATTTTTACACATAATTAAATATTTTTTCTATACCTTTATATAGGTACTCAAAATCAACTGGTGATGTTCATTATAAGAACCGTGGTATTCATATTTTGTTCCATTTTTTTTGAATTAAAACATCCAGAGTAAACCACCATGAAACCATCATTAGATATCAATTTCAATTCCATGAATATTGTGACATAGATTGGGTTACCCTTATGTGGATGATGTAGTCTTAAAGGTTAACTTTATATACAATTCATATGCTATTATTCACATTTATCCAACCCAAAAAACTATCTAAAGAGTTCTAATTTTCAAAATTCATTTTAGACACTACTTTAAAAGATCCCATGAACATGATCCTCATCCTATTTCTATACTATATTAACTACCACACATTCTTTCAAGAGTATTGAATTAATAAAATATGGGGCGTTGTTTTACATTGGGAAATCTACATGTATAATTATGCAAGGGAAGGGAGAGGTTAATCTTTAGTTTACCTTGGGAAAGTTACTTACCATAAATGACGTCTTGTGTATCCTCAAAGTTCATATAAACTCAGTATATAAGATCTTGTTATACAATATTGATTTTAAGCTTGTATTTTTGGTTGATAATTTTATTTAATCCAAGGTTGGGATCTTTGTTGGAAATGGTTACTTATACAATGGATTATTCAAATTTAATAAAAATATTATTTCTTCTTACTTTCAAGAGTCTTTTGATTTATGGGATAATTTCCTAGGTCACATTAATTTTATAAAAATTCATGACATGTAAAAAATGAAAGTATTAACTAGCATGGATAAAAATGATAATAAATGTGTAACTTTTATGTAAACAAAAATATTTAGGAATCCATTTTTTACTATAGAAAGGAAAATTAACTTATTATAATTAATACATAGTGATATATGTGATTTTCATGTTACAACTACCATAGGTAATAAAAGGAACTTTGTAACTTGTATTGATGATTATTCTGGATTTTTTCATGTCTATATTTTACATTCTAAAGATGAATTTGTATATAAATTTAGTATCTATAAAAATAAGGTTGAAAACCAATTGGGTATTATAATTAAATGACTTAGATATGAGAGCGTGGTGAATACTATAGTCCTCTATTATTTATACACCTCAAAAAATGGTATATCTAAGTGAATGAATATAACATTGATGAAATGGATAATTCAATGATGCATATCCTAAGTCACTCAAGAGGTTTTTGGGGACAGTAATTATTGATAGCATGTCACATCCTAAATTCGGTTACCAAAAAAGGGAAGGTTTTGACTCAATATAAATTATATAAGAATAGGAAACCAAGCCTAAATTAATTAAAGGTTGGGGGTTTTCATGAAATTTTTACAGTTCCTAAACCTAAAATGGAAAATATGGATAAAATAGGTATTGATATCATATTTTTGGGATATGTGGAGAATTAAAATGCTTATAGATTACTAGTTTTAGAATAAAATGATTTAATAACTAGTTATATATTAATTAAATAAATATATTCAATTTTTGATGAATATAGGTTTACCTATTTAGCTGATAAAGTACAAATAGAAGAATCTATATCAAATAAAATAGTATCTCAAGAAGATATGGTTTATGAGGTTTCCAAAAGTAAATTACATTAGATACCCAATACATATGGATCTGATTTCTAAATGTAACTATTGGAAGAAACAAATGATAATATTGTTACACAAACTTTGTTTGTTCTCAATATAGAGTTTGAAATAAAAAATTTCAAAGAGGCCACATCATCTTCTGATGTAAAACTTTGTAAGGATACTATAAAGGATGAAATAAAATCTATAACTGGGAATAATACTTGGATATTAGTTGATATTCCTCAAGGTTCACAACCTATAGGTTGGCAGTTGGTATTTAGAAGAAAACAAAAATTATATTGTATAATTAAAAAATATAGAACCATATTGGTAGCCAAGTGGTTTACTCAAAATGAAGGAATTGATTATTTCAATACTTATACTCCCTAGTTAGGACTAATTTTATTGAAATTCTTCTTAATTTAGATTTGATATATAATTTAGAAATCCATTAAATGGATATTAAGACAACATTATTAAATGGTGAATTTGATGAAGAAATACATATGGAACAACTAAAAGGATTCATAGTACCTGGTAAATAAAAGAAGGTTTCTAAATTGGTATGGTCCCAATATGGATTAAAAAAATCTCCAAATCAATGTAATGGTAAATTTAATAAAATAATACAATCATATGGATCTATAATTAACCATTATGATAAATGTGTTTATATTAGGTTCCATAATAACCATGGTGTTTTTATTTTTATATATACTGATATCATGCTACTATTTAGAATTGATATGAATAAAATAAATGAGGTTATGTCTATTTTTTCTAGTAACTTTTATATGAAAGACTTAGGTGAAGCTAATGTTATTTTGGGAATCAAAATTTTTATAAATATTAATTTCATTCTACATTCTCAATATCATTACATTGAAAATGACCTAAATAGGTTTAAAGAATTAAATTATTCACCGGTTTCAACCCCATATTCTTCTAGGAGTAGGATGCTACCAAATCCTGATAGGGAAGTTTCTCAATTGAAATATGAAAGGGTGATCAGGTGCCTCTTGTATACCATGACATTTTCAGGACCAGATATTAGATAAATTATTGTAAATTTGAGTAGGTATAGGAGTAATATAGGTTATGTATAATATGATGTATTTAAAAGAGTACTAAAGTATCTAAAGGGTACTATGGATTACTATATATGTTATAGTGGAAACCCAAAGGTATTGGAAGGTTTTTTTATATGATTTGGATAACTAATCATGAGGATCACTCACCTTTGAGTGGTTGGGTTTCTACAGTTATAGGTGGATTGATTTCTTGAGGTTCAAAGAAATAAACTTATATTATAGATTCCACGATGGATTCTTAGTTTTTTTCTTTATAAACTACTAGAAAATAAGCATAATGTATTATATCTTCCATTGTGGCCTATTCTGATATCTCTGATTGTTATACACTATTATAGTCAAGCAATATTGTCTAGGACATATAATAATACTTATAGTGGAAAATCAAGATAAATTGGTCTTAAACATAGTTATGTAAGGCGTTTGATATTGGATTGTATTATAATTATGGATTTTGTTAGTTTGAACCAAAATTTAGTAGACCCACTAACAAAGGGAATATCAGGGGGGTTTGTAAACAAAACATCATTAGGGAAGGTTTTAAAGTCAATGTAAAAAAATCCCCAATGAGAGGACCTCAATATAACTTGTTATAACTTATCATTTATAAGTTCTTTGTAGGAAATTCTATCATATGTGTGAAGGAAACACCAAAGGTATATTACATCCTAGAAAAATTGTGTTCATTTCCAAAGATATAATGAGGGTGAGTTTAAAAATCAGGATGAATCAAGGATTTAAAACCAATTTTTAAACAATGTATCACTTTTTGGTTCACCTATGTGAATGTAGGAGTGGGGCCACTCTAAAGATATTATTACTTTGGAACTCAAAAATTCATGAATAGATAAGTGAATCATGTCCATAATTTTGTCTTGGAATAGATAAATAACTAAGTAATTTGAGCACACTTGAATATGATGAATTAAGTTGATAACAAGTGTTACAGGTTTAATGTAGTGTCCACTGGTTTCTCTATTCAACTTTGATTTTACTCTTCCATATACTAGTTCAAATCAAGAGATACAAATACTTATTAAATTTCACTAAAAGAGATTATGATGCTTTATTTTCAAAATGTATTTTTAAATATTTTGAAATTGTGGGGGATTGTTGGATTTTTAATGTTTTTAGAATATTTTGATTGTTTTATTTTATTTTTTAAATGGTAATGTTATTTTTTCGAATTCCACATAGAAAAATTGGATGGAATGGAAATTTTTATTCTCTAGAAGACACATCCATTTACTAGTGGTTGGGATTTGGTCCACCTATTTGATTTGGTGTGATCAAATGGACATGAATAAATTTTAAAAAGAAATGTCTTTCTAGGAAATCTATCAACACAATTCCAAGGGTTATGATGCCTTATCCAAATAAATACATACATGCCTATAAAATGGAGTCCCCATTAGATGGAAAATATAATGATTTCACTCTAATTATTCTCAAAATTAAGATTCCTCAAAATCATTTTACAAACATCAATGGAATTTTATTAGTGTGAAAAAAAAATACTTTTATTACTCTCTTATTTTAAAATCTCCTCTAAGGGTTATTCTATTATTAGTATATGTGTGGACTAGTGATCCATTGTTTTATCCTAAATAAGATTCATCATCGACCCATTGTATTACTGTTTTGGTGTGGGTGAATCTATTTTTAAGGAGAGGGACAATGTAATGTGCCTTGGTGAGCTCCTTCTATTATCATCCAAAGAAAATTCCATATCCATTATCCACTAATATCCCCCCAACATTTTGACTATTATAGATCAATATATTATTGAAAAATATAATAAAAAATATTATGAGAAACTATAATATGAAGGAAATTTTTGTGAAACAATCAGTCAATTTTCAAAGCAGCAAAATGGCCATTTCTTACATCCATGTATTTGAAAAAATATACATAAATATCTTAGATATCCATCACACCATGATTCAAAAAATTATTATGCCTCTAACTAAGGTTACCATTGAGAAAACTAAATCATCTATAAACTAAAATTTGTTGTATTGCCCATATTTACCAACTCCATTCACCTAAATACCTTTACACATTGTTCAATATTTTTTTCGTACCTTTATGTAGGTACTCAAAATAAAACTGTACTCTTTATTAAAAGGACAATGGTATTCTTAATGTCCTAAATTATTTTTAATTCAAACATCCAAAGTAAGCCTTTATGAAACCAGCAAAGGATATCCATTTGAATTCCCTGAATACTGTGACATATATTGGGTTACCCTTACATGGGTAATATAGTCTTCAAGTTTAACTTTACATATAATTAATATGATTTTGTGTACCTTTACCCAACCCAAAAAACCATCTCAAACATTCAAATTTTCAAAATAAATTTCATCCACTACTTTATAAGATCCCATGACATTGATCCCCATCCTATTTCTAGCCCGTATTAACTACTACACATTATTTAAATAGGATTGAATCAATTAAATATGAGGTGTCCTTATACATGGGGAACTCTGTATGTATAAATTTTAAAGGGAAGGGAGTGTTTGTTCTTGATTTTACCTCAAGAAAGGTCCTTACTATAAATGATGTCATGTATGTCCTTGAAGTTTGTAGGAACTTTTTCTTTTAGATCTTGTTAAACAATAATTAGTTTAAGCTTGTATATGAGGTTGATATATTTATTTTATCCAAGGGTGGGATATTTTTTTAAAATAGTCACTTGTACAATGGATTATTCAAATTTAATAAAAATACTATTTCTATTTACTTTCTATAGTCTTTTTATTTGTAGAGGGTGGGATTTGCTATGGTACCTTCCCCCTCCCCCTCCCTCCTTTCTCTATGTTTCCTCATCTTCTTTCACCCTTATCACAACTATCCTTGAGTCTATGATCTCTCTCTATCCATTTTTTATTTCTTTTCAGTGCTCCATGGATGGGGTCATTGTCAACTATTAAGATGGTGCTATTTTTCTTAGTGAAAGTCCCACATGGAGGATTTGATGGTCCCAACAAAGGTTATTCATTATTAAATCCCCTAGCCACTCCAACCCTAATTTGACTCTGTGTTCCACTATACCCCTCCAAGTCATATATATAGTGATGGTGACACAGTGGTTTTGGGATTTTTGGTTTGACAGTTGACGGTTTTCCAAGTTCTCCTCAATCAGCTCGTTCTTGTTTATTTCTACTAGTTTTGGTTTGTAGATGGTGCTGACTTTTGGAGCCCTCAACTGTTCAAACTCCTACCCTAACCTCAAGTCCCTCTACTCCCATCCTTTTGAGTTCTAGATTGATGGGTACAAAGAGGTTTTTGGATATGGGGTTTTTCAGAAATAATTCTCCTTGTAAATCCTGAATCGCTTTTCTTCTATGATAACGATCTGGTTCTCTTCCTCCTTGATAAGGATGGATTTAAGAGGTGGAAACGACAATGATAATGAGTTTTTTTTTGTATTTTGTTCAGTTTTTCTTCCTCAATTAATTAGTAAAGTTTTTTCATATTTTTATATGATAGTCGATATGTTTCATGTTTTTTTCGTTGAATGTTTTGATTTGTGTTTCTCATTTGGTTTTGTTCTTGTTTGGTTATGGTGGTTTTTGTAGGTTTTTTTCATAATGGTGTTGTGTCGATGATGCATGTGTTTTGATGAAGTGAGATCACTCTGTATTTGTGGCTTGGTTGTTTCTGGTTCACTATGGGATGATAACGACATGGTGTTGAGGTTTTACAGTGGTTATAATGGACACAAATGCTCTCTGGAGAACTGGTGTGGTGTTTGAATGGTGATGACGATGGTGTTGATAGGAATGAAATGATGATAGTTGTGGTTTATTATGATAATGGAAGGAGACACAGCATAGGATAGCATGATTGAATCTTCGATCGATTTCTTATTGGGATCTGTGTTCCTATTATATATTTTTTGAATTTTTGAATTTTGAATTGGGAATCCTTTGATTTTGTTTGGTGTTTCTTTCTCAAGTCATTGGTGAAGGTTCATTATATTTTTCTAAGATATTTGATCTGTTCGATGCCTTTTCAGTGAATGTTTCAATTTTTGTTTCTTGTTTGGTTCTGTTCTTGTTTAGTGATGGTGGTGGCTATCAGTGTTGTTCATGATGGTGTCGTGTTGATGATGTGTGCATTTTGAAGAGGTGAGCTCAATTTGTATTGGTGGTTTGGTTGTTTCTAGTTTTCTAGGGGATGATGATGGCATTATTTTGAGGTTTTATGATGGTTACGATGGACTCCTATAGTCTCTGGTGAATTGGTGTGGTGTTTGGATAGTGACGACGAAGGTGGTGATAAGACAGTGCCGATGATAGTGGTGGTTTGTGATGATGATGGTAGGTGATGTGACTTGAGTTGATTAGTGTGAATATTGGATCAAGATCCTCTCAGGCTCTGTGTTCCCATTATTTCTTTTTTTAATTTTTAATTTTGAATTGGGCATCCTTTTATTTTTTATCCCACATTTTGTGTTTGTTATTGCTCAACCATGAAGCGGCTATTTTGAAAACTGAATAAAAAATAAATTTTCAATCATTATTTTTAAGAAAACTCATGATGTGTAAAAAATGGAATTATTACCTAGAATTGATAAAAATGACAGTAAATGTGTAACTTTAATGTAAACTAAAATAGTTAGGAAACCATTTTTAAATATATAAATAAAAAGTTACCTGCTAGTATTAACACCTAGTGATGTATGAGATTTTCGTTTTACACCTACCATAGGTAATAAAAGAAAATTTATAACTTTTATTGATGATTATTATGGGTTTTTTCATGTATATATTTTACATGCTAATGAGGAAGTTATAGATAAATTTAGTATCTAAAAAATGAGGTTGAAACCCAATTTGGGAGAACAATTAAATTCATCAGATCTAATAGGGTTGGTGAATACTATATTCCTTCATTGTTTGAATCCCTAGAGATCATACTTGAATTCAAAACTCTCTATAAACCTCAAAAAATGGTATACATGAGATAAAGAATAGAAAATTTCTGAAAATAGATAATTCCATGATGTATATCTCAGGTCTCTCAAAAGGTTTTTGGGGAGAGGCATTATTGACAGCATGTCACATCCTAAATTGTATTTCAAAAAAAGGGAAGTCCATGAATACATACGAATTATGAAAGTATAGGAAAACAAGCCTAAATTATTTTAAGGTTTGGTTTTGTCATGAAATTGTAATAGTGCATGAACCTAAAAGAGAAAAATAGGGTAAAATATGTATTAATAGCATATTTCTTGGATATGTGGAGCAATGAAAGGCTTATAGATTCATGGTTGTATAATAAAATTATTTAATAACTAGTAATATAGTAATTGAATCAAGATATTCTATTTTTTTGAAGAATATTGGATTACATCTTTTCCTAAGAAATCCCAAATAGATAAATTTAGCTCAAATAAAAGATAATCTCAAGAATATATAATAGAATAGGTTTTTAAAATAAAACAAAATCAGAGCCCCAAAACATATGGATCTGGTTTCTATATGTACTTTTTAGAAGAAACCAATGACAATATTATTACACAAACTCTAGGTGTTCTCAATATAGATTCTATCCTAAAAACATTCAAAGAGGCCATTTCATCTTCTGATGCATCACTTTGGAAAGATAATGTAAATGATGAAGTGGAATATATAACTAGGAACAATACTTGGATATTTGTTGATCTTCTTAAAGGTTCACAACCTATATTTTTTTAGTTGGTATTTAGAAGAAAATGAAAATTTGATATTACAATTAAAATATATAAAACTGGATTGGTAGAAAAGGGGTTTACTCAAAAGGAATGAATCGATTATTTCAATGCCTATAATCCCTGGCTAGGACTACTTTAATTAGAATTACTCCTGCTTTAGCTTCCATATATAACTTGTAAATTCACTAAATGGATGTTAAGAAAATATTATTAAATGTTGAATTTGTGAATAAATACATATGGAAAAACCTAAATGATTCATAGTACCTTGTAAAGAAAATAAGGTTTTCAAATTGGTAAGGTCCCTATATGGTTTAAAAATAGCTCCAAAACAATGGCATTGGAAATTTAATGAAATAATATTATCAAATTGATCTATAGTTAACCAAGATAATAAATGTTATTATAGTAAGTTCCATAATAACCATGGTGTTGTTGTTTTTTTATATGGTGATGACATGCTTCTATATAGAACTGATGTGAATCAAATAAACGAGCTTCAGTATATTTTATCTATAAAATTTTATATGAAAGAATTAGGTTAAGATAATGTTATTTTGTGAATAAAAATTATTATAAATAATAATTTAATTATTCTTTATCAACATCATTATATTGAAAAGGACTTTAAAGGGTTTAAAGAATTTAATTTTTCATCAATTTTAACCCCATATGATTTTGGGTGTAAGATGTTACCAAATTCCAGTAGGTCAGTTTCTAAATTAGAATATGAAAGGTTGATCAGGTATCTCATGTATTCCATGACATGTACAATAACCAATATTACATGTGCTATTGGAAAGTTTAGAAGGTATGGAAGTAATCCATGTTATGTATAATGGGATGTAGTTAAAAGAGTAATTAAGTATCTAAAGGGTATTATGGATTACTATATATGTTACAGTGGAAACCCAATGGTATTGGAAGGTTTTTCCAATATGAGTTGGATTACTAATCAATATTATCACTCCTCTATGAGTGTTTAAGTTTCTATACTTGGATGTAGAGTGATCTATTGAGGATAAATGAAACAAACTTGTACACCAAACTCCACAGTGGATTCTGATTTTGTTTCTTTAGAAACTACTATAAAATAATTGGAATGAAATAGCCTCTTTTATTATATCTTCCATTGTGTCCTATGTCAATATCTCTGGTATTTATATATTGTGATATTCAAGAAACATTTTCTTGGACATACAATAATACTTATAATAGAAAATAAATTTATATTGGTCTCACACATAGTTATGTGAGGCAGTTGATATAGGTTGGCATTATAATTCTGTACTTTGTTAGTTCGATCCAAAATTTGGTGGACCCACTAAGAAAGGTACTTTCAAGGGAGTTTGTATACAAAATTTCATTAGGTATGGGTTTAAATTCCTTATAAAAAATTCACCAGTGATGGTATATCAACTTAACATGTAATAAATTTGCATGTATAAGTTCAATGTAGGAAATTATATCATATGTGTTAAGGAAATACCAAAGGTATATTGCATCCTAAGAAAAATTTGATTAGTTCCAATGAGAAAAGGTGGGTGAGTTTAAAACTCTTGATGAACCAAATATTTCTAACTAGTGTTGAAACATGGGAACACTTTTTGGTTCACCTATGTGAATTTATGAGTGTGGCCTCTATAAATATCTTATGACTTTGGATCATAAAAATTTATGAAAGGATAAGCGACACATGGAGAAAATGGTGTCTTAGAGTTGATTAAGAACTTAGGAATTTGAGCAGACTTGAGTAGGATGAATTCGGTTGATAACAAGTGTTACAGGTTCAATGCAGTGTCCATCGGTTTCTCTATTCAGCATTGGTTTTCCTCACCATATAATGGTTCAAATCAAGAGATAACTTTATATATTAAAGTTATTTCCAAGAGAGTATTATTCTTGATTTTAAAAATGAGTTTTTAGATATTTTAAAATGGTGGGGGTGTCGGATTTATAATGTTTTTAAAATAATTAAAGTTTTTATTTTATTGTTTAAAGGGGATGGTTATTCTTGGAATACCATATTGAAAAATGGGTTGGAATGGACATGTATGTTCTCTACCGAACACGTCCCTTTTTTAGAAGGTGCAATCTGGATCACTTATTCAATTCGGTGTGATCTGATGGACATAAATAAATTCAAAAAAGAAATGTCTTTCTAGGAAATCTACTAAATAAATTCCATGGGTTATGATGAATTATCCAAATGAGTGTTTCCATACCTATAAAATGGAGTCCCCATTGAATGGAATATATAATGAATTCACTCTAATTCCTCTCAAAATTGAGATTCCTCGAAATCATTCCAAAAAAATAAAAGGAATTTTATTGGTGTGCGGTGAAAAAATCATTTTATTACTCTCTTGTTTTCAAAGTTACTTTAAGGGTAATTCTCTACTTAGTAAAAGTGTGGGCTAGTGATCCATTGTTCTATCTTGAATAGGATTCATCAGTGTCCCATTGTACTACCTTTTTGGTGGGGGGAATCTATTCTTAAAGAGAGTGAAAAAATAATATTAATCGGAAATCTCCTTCTATTATCATCTAAGAAAATTACATATCCATTATCCATAAATATCCACTAACATTTTTACTCTTATAGCTCAATATATCTATGAAAAACATAAGAAACAATATTATGAGAAATTGTAATATGATGGAAAAAATTTCAAAACCTTCGGTCAATTTTTAGAGCACCAAAACAACCATTTCTTTCATCCATGTATTTGAATAAAATTTATATAAATATCATAGATATCCATCACACCAAGATTCAAACAATTAAAAGCTCTCTAACTTGGGTTACCATTGAAAAATAGAAGTAGTTATAAATTAAAATTGGATGTATTACCATTATGTATCAACTCTATTCACCTTAATACATTTACACATTGTTCAATATTTTTTATGTACCTTTATATAGGTTTTCAAAATAAACCAGTACTCTTCATTAAAAAACCATAGTATTCAAAATTTCCTCCACTATTTTTAATTCAAACATCTAGAGTAAACCTCCATGAAACTTGCAATGGATATAAATTTTAATTCCTTGAATGCCATGACATGGATTGGGTTACCCTTACATGGGTAATGCAGTATTCAAGATTAACTTTACATAAAATTCATTTGTTGTTGTGAAAATTTACCCAATCCACAAAACCAGATCAAACATTCAAATTTTCAAAATGAATTTCATCCACTAATTTAAAATATCCAATGACCATGATCCATATCCTATTGTCAGCCTATATTAACTGCCACACATTCTTTCACCCCCCCCCCACCTTTCTCTAGATAAATCTACACAGACTTTCTATAAAAAACATAAAACTTCTACGTCTCTATACTTTAAAAGAATTTCAAAAAACATATGAACCAACCACTGATTCATTTGATTCATGAACACTTTCATCTTCCAATTCACTCGAATTCATCAAAGAACATTTAACATCACCAAATCATCCATAATCACCAAACGTATTTAGCTTATTAAATATCCATGAAATATGAAATTAGTATTTCCTTCCCCAAACCACCTTAATCAAGATCCATCTGTGTAATTCGTGTCATGAAATCAATGCACAACTTACAACTCCATAACACATCCAATGAATCACTAAACATAACTTCTATATTGTCAAAAAATCCAACCAATGAACTCAGTGTTGCAAGAATTTTAATGTTATTTAAAAAATTATTATTTATTAATTAGTAATAATTTTCCTAATCTAGTTCAAGTTTATGGTAACTTAATATTACTAACCAAAACCTATACACTTATTAATCAGGTTTTCAATTTGATACTCAACCGTATAAATGTTCGTTTAATCATTACTCTAACCCTATTTAATCGAGTCGGGTAGTGTTGGGTACCCAGTTAATGGGAATCGATTCTCATCCCCGCAAAAAACATTCATAATAGTTTAAAATTTTAAATTTTATCATAATAATTTTAAATTAATTTATCAATCATTCCATCATGATCAGTACACCCTTTCTCAAAATACTTCTTAAACATTCCATTAAAATCATCAAGTTGAACAATTTTTTTCTAGTGCTGATCTTAGATGGTTGGGTCCTATGAGGAGGTGCTACTTGTAGTGCTTGTTTCTTCATTTGATCGTTTTATACCCTTTATTAATCCATATTCCCTTCCAAATTTGCATTAAATTTCAATCATTCTGAATGTATTAGGATTGGTCAATGGATAACCGAAGGTCTCTATTTCACCGTTTGATATCACTAAAGATTATTCATTTCCTTGCTTCTCACTGGTTGCATGATTTGATTGATTTCATCCATATATCAATGATTTTGATAAGAACACAATTAACTATTGGGAACTCTATAATCATGTAGTGGTTGGGCTCCTTCATCCTTGATAGGTTCTAATCTGATTCTTGGAATAAGTAGACCTCGAGAAGGCATGGACAAGATCATTGAGATCATTCAACTCATATAAATTCTATCTATTTAGGTGGATGTTTGATTTACATATGAAGCTGAATAATATAACTATAGAGATCTAGGTAACCCTTCCATGTTTTCCACTCCGTTTCCAAAATCCTTCTAACCTCAATCTCTTGGGAAACTCTACAAGTAGGTTTTTATATGTTGATCATACATCATCTGTATTGAATCTTCCAATTTCTTCATGTATTTTCATCGAAGTTAACATTATGAATCCACACCTATAAGTTATTTGACTCAAAATCGAAGGTTTTTGTGGTTGGAGAGAATTGAAATATATCCAAAAAACCAAAATATAGTGGATATCAAACTATTATTGTGGATTTGATATAACAAGAACAAAAAAAACAAATAGAAAAGTGAAGAAAAATAAAGGGATGAAATTATTTAATGTGATTAAGACCCTTATGGGTCCTACTGCATGTAAATAACACCGCACACACACACCCATATATTAATCTAAAAAGGAAGCAAAAATTGTACAAGTAAATTGAATGAATAATAAGAAAAAGAACAAGAAAATACAAGATTTATGAGCCTCAAATGAAAAATAATGATGTTTTAACCATATAATTATAGTTTCGGATGAATATGAGTCTGTAGGTCCTGATATCTTCATGCCTGGGTGGATGGAGTATTCTCCTAGACCCTGTGGTTCATCTGCACATTATTCCGTCTTCAGTTCTTGAAATTGTTAATCAAGGCCACACTTCTTCAGTCAGTTAAGTTAATTGTCTCTACTATACACTGGCCACAAGATGAGGCCAAGGGAGAATGAAAATAAAGGGTGAGCTCCAAGTAGGAGTCTTAAGTAGAAACAAGGAACTAGAGTGATATGAGGATTTTATTTAGGAAAATCAAAACACAATGCCGAAGGAGATATGAGAAGTTGAATTTGAGTGCCTTAGGAAGCAACAGGTAATGGGTGATGAAACCACATATACATGGATGTTTCTTGTAATTGATTCCCAATCTTGTGGTACCATAGAGCCACGGTGAAATGGAACCCCAAATATAATCAGCGGTTCGAACAACCAAGAAACCTAAGTGGACGGTCCGATGTGAATGGGTGGCCATAGAAATCAATGGTGGAAATCAAAGTGGGAAGTATATCACATATAGGTAACAAGAAATGAGGGTAAGAGAAGGAAATAGACTCAAATTGGTAGCTTGGTAAAACATAACAATTTGAACATAAAACATGGTGTGAGAAAATTAAAAATAGAAGAATATTATAAAGAAAAATTAATATGAAAACAAAATGAATTAATAAAACCATAATTCACAAATATTCACCATTTTCAATTAAATTTGGTGATGTTATTGCACCTAGGGATCATAGAACTAGAAACAATTATAACCTATATAAACAAAATTTAAACATAGACACAATCATATCTTAAGTCAAACTATCAACTGGGTTTATGTCAGTTTGAATCTTATTGATACACATGATTCCAAATTCTACGACATCTCTAATAAAATTTAATCTAAAATATATGTTCTTAAACTTACCATTGAAAACTATGTTTTTCATAAATGATTTTTTTAATGGCTTTCAGAATAAACATTGATAACATAACTACAAATACTAAGTTCAGAATACATACCTTTGATCCACAATCCTTCTTTAACTACTTCATTTAAAGAAATTTATTTAGATTCTGTAGTCGAAAGTAAAACAACAGACTTCATGTTGCATTTCTAGGAAAGGGAACCTCCAAATACAGTAAACTCATAGATGGTCAATGATTTATGAGTGTATATATTTTGAATATATTCAGTATCAACAAAACCATAAATAAGTTCAGTAGAATCTACATTTCTACCATAGTACAAAGAAATAATATAAGTACAAGAAAGATATCTAAGAACCCACTTAAGGGAATTCTAGTGTGGATTCTCTAGAGTATCCATAAACCTTATAATATTGTATAAAACAAAAGAAATTTCAGGGCGAGTGTAAATCATATAATACATTATGTTACCTGATATGCTAGAATAAGGAATTTTAGACATAAATTCAATATATACTGCATATTTAGGAGCTTGATTCAAGGATAATTTAAAATGTTGTGCAAGATGGATATTAATAGCTTTAAGGATTTCAAACATATACCTATTTTAAAAATTTAAAACATAAGCATGATGAGGTAGATAAAGTAATTTATTTTTTATTTATATTATGATTTCAATGAATAAAATTTTATTGGATGTGCATAGTTCCTTCATTTAAAAATTTATTTTCAATTGGGATTTAACATAAGAAATTAGATTTATATCATTGAATATGAGAGAATATCATAAATATATAACAGTAGATAAATGGTGTAGGTATGAGTTACATTGAAATAAACACAAGCATCATACTAACTCCTGGTGAATTTTTTACCTTACATGAATGAGTCAAACTTCAAGTACCACTACCTTGAGGCTTGTTTCAATCCATAGAGAGATTTATTCAGAAGTCATACTTGATTTGGTTTAAATTCAACAGTCTAATCATTATAAGGTTTCATATAAATCTTTTCGTTCAGATCACCATGTAGAAAAGAATTTTTTATGTCTAATTGCTCCATATGTAGGTCATTATAAGTATCATAAGCTAACAAGAGTTGAATTGAAAAAAAATTAACAATAGGGGAAAATATTTTGGAATAATCAATTCCTTCTCTCTGAAGGAATCCCTTAGAAACTAGCCTAGCTTTGAATTTTATTTTCCTTCCCTCAGTGTTTGCCTCCTCTATTTCCAATATCCATTTAGAACCAATTACTTAAGCATTAATTGGTTTTTTTACAACATCCCATGTATGGTTCTTCCTTAAATATTTCATTTCTTCATTCATAGAAAAGACCCATTGACTTGAGTATTTTTCTTTTAAAGTCTGTCTATAAGACTAAGGATCATCGTCATTAAGATCATGGGCCACATGAAAGACATATGAAGCCATATCATACTAGATTAAGTGGTCATGAGGTCTAGGGAATCTTCTTTTCCTATTGCAGGACAACTGATAGTCCTAATGAGTTTCATGAGTTTTAGAATCTGAATCTGAAACAGAACTAGACTTAGAATCAGCCGCATTAGTGAGCTAAGGAGGAGGTGGATTAAGATAAATATCAGCCTCAACATGATCTTGTGGCACATCTTCATCAGGATTATCAATTTCTGGTTCATTTCTCTCAGTTTTGGCAGTCTAGGCCTTAGGAGCATATTATTCCTGAAAGACCACATTCCTACTAATGATTCATTTTTTGTATCATGTTTTATCTGTGCTGATTTTTTATCCCTTAACTCCCTTAGGATAACCAATGAAATTTCTATTGGGGGATCTTGGTTCTAATTTATCATTCTTGACATGAGCATAGTATGTAGAACCAAATACACTTAAGTAGAAATAATAATGTGTCTTGCTGATCCATAGTTATTTAGGAGTTTTAATTGGTTCTCAAATGAGGGACACCTATTGATAAGGTAGACAGTAGTATTGGTGGCCTTAGACCAAAAGGATTTGGGGAGGCCAGAGTATGTAAGCATACTCTAGACTCATTCAAGTATATTCTGATTTATCCTCTCTAAAAGGCTATTATGTTGGGGAGTTTCCCTAACAGTTCTATGTGTCTTAATTCCTTAAAACTCCCAATATTGAATGAACACAATAAATAGGTATTCAAACCCATTTTATGTTCTCATTATCTTAATTTTCATTCTATTTTGATTTTCAACTGATTCTTTCTAGGTCTTGAAAGTTTGGAAGACATCAAAATTATTCTTAAGGATATAAATTTAAAATTTCTTGGATAAATAATCAATGAAGGTGATGAAAAAGGATCCTATGCCATGAGAGGTGTTCCTTGTTGGCCCCAACAAATCTAAATGGATGTATTTAAGTGGGTTGGAATCCTTGAAGGAGGACCTATTGAAACTCTCCATTTTGGACTTTCCCATCACAAAATCTTTGCAGAATGGATTATTAGTGGGTATGGTATCAATCAAAATCCCCTGATTGTTGAGTTCCTCAAATACTTTGGAGCTTACATGTCCCAATCGTCTATGCCACAACATAGTATTATCTGTGTTTGTACTATAAACACTAACCAGCAATATTTAATGGGTCTTTCCATTAAATACATACAACCCATTGGTAAGGGATCCCTTAAGGATGGTTCTTGATCCTTTAGAGATCTTCAGACATCCTAATTCTTATTTTAAAGTGAATCATTTCTGATCTAGGACCCCTAAGGAGATTAAATTTATTTTAAGGTCAGGGACCCACCTTACATCAAGAAAGGTAATGATGGATTGATCATATAACTCTATAGGAATAGATCCCCTCCCCTCAACCTTGCACCTCTTATTATTCCCTAATAGGACATCCACTTCTACCTTTTTTACCATCTTTAAAAAAGACTCTCTATACGGACACATATGAAAGGAATATCCATAGTTGAGGACACACTCTTGATTGAGTGTGTGGTTGGAGACATTTAGAACTTTATCAGTGTCATGGCCTGATTCATCCAGAAGAGACTGGTCAATGGGTTTTTTTTGTTCTTTTTCACATTTTAGCAACCTAAACTTAGACTTAATGTGCCCAGGTTTACCATAGTGAAAGCAGATTACTTTTTATCTTTGGAATTAGCCTTCAGTTTAGGTTAACTATTTCTCTTAGTTTTATCTCTATTAAACTGTTTCTTTTTACTTTATATATGAGGACTTACCCTAGTTAATATACTCCCAACTTCACCTTTAATATTAGGTCTAAAATGAAGTTCTTTAGACAAAAGGGGGGATTTTACTTCTTTAAAAGTTAAAGATTCTTGACCATACATCATATTATTAACCAGTGTGTTGTAAATATGGTCAAGGAAGACTAATAGGATCATCGAATGATCCTCATCATATAAAAAAACATTTATATTCAACAATTATAACATGTCTTTATTAAATTAATCTATATTATTCTTTATAGAAGTTACATGTTTAATTTTAAAAGTGAACATTCGGTGATTCTTATAAAGCCTTCCTACTAGGGAAGCAGTCATGTCTAACTATTGTAAGATCTCGGATTTTTCATGAGGTGTGTGTTTTTGTTTATGTTTTAGTTTAATTTTCTTTTGTTTTGTAAAAAAAATTGTTTCCCCAAGTTAATGAGAATTCTCTAGGGTGTTCCAAGGGTTTGGGGCATGATAGAAGAGGGAAAGGGATTTTTTTGTGCATGTTGTACTGTTTGTGCACGGTTAGTGCAAACCGTACGAATCATCCCAGGTAACCATACAGCCTTAGACAAAGGATTTTTCATAGTTATCTCATGGTTAAGATAACCATGCATAATTCCTATGAAATCATGCAAAGGGGTGAATTTGGGATAGTAGTTATCACATGGTTTTTGCATGGTTTGGAAAACCGTGTGGGTAAACTATGCAGCCCAGTAAATTTGAGAAATTTACAAAATTACCACTCTAGGATTTTAAAGCCTCATTCAGGATTTCACTCCTTTATTCCCCTATCAAAACTAGTGATAAACCAAGACCTTTAAGAGCTTCCAAGGATCGATCTCTCTCATTTCTAGTCCATTTTGGACATTGTTGGTTATGAATCGAAGATCCGGGTAAGTCTAATCTTCCTATTGTTTCTCTTTTCCAGATTAGGGTTTTTAATTTCTCTAATCTATTTATAAATCTCTAAATCCCTCTTTTTTCAATAGAACTAAGGTTTTAACTTCAAGGGTTTTGGATAGGGATCTAAGGCTACATTTAAGAGTGTTTTCCTCATCGGATTCAAGGTAGGTGGCCTACAAGTTATATCCCATATTTTTGTTATAGATTTGTGCATGTGTGTTGAGATCTTACCTTCCTATTGTTGTGTATTTGTTACCTTGAGTATGATTTGGTAATTTGGGTGTCTAAATGATTATTGGGACCCTTCATGGTCCTCATGGGATGTGTTGAGGATGAATCGAACGTTTTAGGGTCACCCCTGGGATTCATCGACCTTATCTGATCTAAGAATCGGTAAGGTTAAGTGTAAAATTGACATGTGATAAAGTAGAGACCTTTTTTAACATGCTAATATGTTCAATTGAATTAGAAATGGAATGTTGATAGTTATTACTAAGTTTTTAATTGAATAATTTGTTGTTTGGAATGACATGTTAATGGGTTAATTGGGTTAAATGAGATAGTTCCAAAGGGTTTATGAATCATGTGGAGTTTTCTAAAAAAATTAGTATATATGAAATGATGGATGTGTTAAATTGGAAATAGATTCTGAATTAAATAACATGTGAATGGTTTGCATAAGGTAATTGGTGAATATGTGGGGTGGGAAAATACATGGGAATTATGAGGTACTGTTAATGGGTAGAATGTGATAAAGTGGTTTTGCTAAGTGATATAAGAAGTTTACTTGAAATACATAAGTGGGAAATGCTTGTGAAATGATAAATTGGATAATTGGGTTAATACATTATAATTTTTTAATGTTGGTTAAGGTGTGTAAATCTATTAACATACTTAATGGGTTAAGGTATGAAAATGGGAATTGGGTCAAATGGCCTAGGAAATGTTAATGGAAAATGTATTAATGGGTTATGGAATAATATTAATTCCCATATTGATTTTTATGTATTTTTATTCCCATTTATATTGGTTATGTTTATTCTATTATCGTATGGTTGTTATATGTATTGGTTTTATTTGGTTGTGATATGGTTTGTGTGGTAAATGGATAAATAAGCCTGTACATATGGATTGAGGTGTGGGATAAAGGAATGAGGCTTCTACCACGGGTCGAGTTGGACTGGTGCTCTAACTCCACCCACAATGCATGGGTTGGGGAAGGGGATTGAGCTCTATTCCCCTAAAATTTAAATTCCACCCGGACTGAGGCTTCGAGGTTAGGATATTGTGATGTTGTGATATGTAATTTGTATTGAGTTATGGAATTACTTATTCCCTTATGAAAAATGACAAAGGTCATGAACCATGTGTGAATTATGTGAATGCCTAGCTTATGCACTTTTTAATTGATTATGAACTCGAAATAAAACAGACCTAATTAATTGGAACTTAGTTAGTAATAGCTAAGATGAGATTGTCAACTAGTGGCCCCCAAATTTCCTTTCCTTTAATTGTTATTAATTTATACTTGCATGAACTATCTGTTAGATTGTATATTTTTAGATACTGTTGGTGGTGGCCTACTGAGTTTTATTCACACCCTACTCGGGCCTCCGTTGGGTACTCGAGTATATTTCATGCTTGCAGGTCAGTACAAGGGCAAGAGCCCTATGCTATGGAGTTGATTTGGGCATGGGAAATGCATGGGTGAGGTTCTAGACTTGAATTTGGGAACTTTTTGGGATTTCCATTGTTTTTATTATTTTGGGTTTTCTTCACATAGTAGTGTAGAAGGACATGACATATTTACTATTGGTTGTGGTTTTTACCCAGTTGGGAAATGGTTATTTATTCTTGTTCATTGATTAGTTCATTATGTCTTCATTGTTTTATATGTTTACTATTGTGTCTTACTCTAACCAAGAGGGTAAAGTCTCCCCACATGACTAATCTAGACCCTCAATTCTAGTCTGCAACCTCTGGCATATGGGGAGGCACGCTTGAGGTCATGTGACGACCCAGATTGGGGTTCCAATTTAGTGACACCTGGGTCAAGGACATTACAAAGTGATATCAGAGGAGTTATTTTCTATTTATTACTATTTGGGGGATGGTATATAGGAGATTAGGATATTGATGGGCCTTGGTAATGAGCTCATGATTGGTAGTAGCTAACCCATGTAGGAGGGAAAACCCAAGTCACCTAGGGCGGGAATTATTGTTATTGATGTTTGTTGTAATAGTTGAATAATATTTCACCATTTGGTGATTCACATGTCATTCAGTTTGATTGATTTAAGATATTTTTTTCATGGACATAATGGCATGAGGTTGTGCATTCATGCATCATTTTAATCACCTAAGGTTATAGGTGGCAAGCATCATGATAGGAACACACGAGATGGGTGTGCAGGGCATAAAGATTAGAATAAATTTTACTTCCTTTGAAAATTTGAAGAAAATTGTGCCTAATAATGGTAATGAAAATGGGTAAATGAAAATAATTAAATGTATAGTTAATGAATATTGTGTATAATGAAATGTTATAACTGGGTTGAAGTTTTGGGTTGTGGTAAATTTTAAAGTTTAAAAGGTTTCTAAAATAGAAGGATTCACTTAAGTGGTAGTGAAATAGTTAATTAACTTTTCCTAATGGATGGTGTAGATGAGTTAAAATGAAGGTTATAACAATTTTTGAGATGATAAATGCGCCTAAGAGAAATGATTCATGTGTAAAGGAGGAAATGGTTTAAAGGGGCATTTGATGAATAGTTTGTGACTAAGTAATTTGGTTTTCCCCATGTTGACCGTGACCCATTTTAAGAGGGTTTGAGGGTAGTTGTAGATATGTGAACACATTTGGGGTTGTTTAAGTATGGGAGGTAGTGCATTCTTCTATTTCGATCTATACCGATTGAACTTCCTTTGAGATTTTTGTTGATGAAAATGTTTAGGGGATATGAATCTGAGTAAGTAGGGATTTCGAGAATTTGGTTAATTATAATGTTCTAAAGCATGAGCCTTTGGGTGTTCCTTGTTGTGTTTTTAGTTAGGTGGTGGCCATGGGGACTTAATTTGATGTTTGGTAATGTGAAATTAGTAAACCTTGTGGGTTGTAATTGCATGGGTTGTACGATGGAAATAAGAACGAGTGTCTTGGTTGTAGTGTCATTAGAGATGGGTTTTTTTGTGGGTGTGGTGAACCATGTGGGTTCAGGACTTGCGAGTTGTACCTCGAACCATAGAGTGGGGGTTTTGGCTTGTGGTTCTGACATATGTGTATGATTAACATTGTTGTGTAACCTAGAGAAAATTTCTTCTTTGTTCTCTAGGTGCAGTGTGTATCAGAACGGGGTGAGAGACTCATTCCAAAACATTGATTTGTTTATAACTTGATGCATGTGTGAATCAATGTATTTTTTCCATTGTGACTCCAGATTAGCGAACCGGTATCACTCGACCTTCAAGGTGGCCTATGAGAGATGTCGTACGGTGTTACTTGTACTCTTGGGTGTGTTTCATATGGGTGGATGTTAGACCTTGACAGTGGGATGTGGAAGATGTGATCTTGTGTGGGTTAGCCTATAGGGATAAGTGAAAATGTCATTGATTTGGTGATGTGACTTGAGTTATGGTGATGCGTTGGTAGTTTTAGATAAATCAAGGGTGGCCTCATGGGAGGATAGTCTAGTGATGCGGGTGATTTGGAATAAGAGGCATAGGGAATACTTAAAAGGAAATATCGATGAATATGTGTACCTTTAAGATTTAGTTAATGGAATTACATAGATGGTCTTGTTAGTATGAATGGTTTGGTTGTTTGGTGAGATTTTTAGAATGCCTTGGGGCCCATGAGGCTAACTAACCAAGAGGCATGGTTAGGTGAGTAAGTGAGCATTGGTCTATGCTCATGCGGCGGTTGGCTTGTGGAAACTAAATTCGGTATGAGCGTGGTTGCAGGAAAGTGTGAAACCTTGAGACCTCTAAGGGGTCTAAATGTGGATACACACTAGAAGGGCGTGATTTCAAGTGGGATCGGCGTCTTTCGTTCCTTATGAAAACAAATAATAAATCATGGTCATGCGAGAAACCATTGATTTTATTAGTATGGAAAACCATAGTGTTTGATCATTAATTATTAGGGACCTACCATAAGAACTTGGGTGGTGTGATGGAAGTATTAACAAGGAAAACATTGGTTTACAAATGCTTGATAGATGGTTTTAAGGTGGTTGTGAGTCTCAGTTGGCAATTTCTCTTGGGTAGTGGTGGTTCAATAATGATGAGAGGTGTGCAGCAAGGAATCCTAAAATCCCCAGGAGATCATGGTGTTCCATCATGGGAGGTGATGTCAGAAATAAATAAGTTTGTGGTGGTGTTATTGGAAAACTTATTAGCGTACCTCAACTAGTGACGATATAACCAACATATTGACATCATCCCAGGTACATTGAGAATATTTGGATTTACTCATAGAAACTTAAAGGTTTTTTGGTAGGATGAGATACATCATGAATTTTATAGTCATAGGGGTGGTATATGTGAAGTGAGATAGTGGAATTCACACCATCGATGATTTCGGGTGAGGTCCTTGGTATGGAATGGTTGTCAAAGAACATCATGGTTACCACCCATGGAACCCAGGAGAGGGCACTAGTTGATGTTCAATATCTTATTCTGGGGAAGGCTACACAGCCATGTCTAAATTTTGGTATTCGTCTTGCTATTGGGTGTGATCCATGGTGATTAGAATTCCATGTGGAGAGAAATGGTAATGACACTACTAATGTAAGGAGTGATGAGTCAGTCGTGAATGTGTGGAGGATAATATTGATTTGATGTAGTGCCACTGGGATGATAACAAGGAACTTGTGAGGAGAACACTGGGTCTTCCAAAAAGGTGAAGTGATCCTCTTCTATGGTGGTTGATAGTGAAAATCATTGGATTTGGTCTCAGGGTGGTTCTAAATGAAATTTGAAATTCTTGTGTTTATTCATTAAAGAGTGTGGTGAGATCTGACATTGGTTGGTGGAAAGAAATGTTGGGTTCTATAACTCCAATGAAAATTAAAAGTATACTTGGGTAAGTTCTCTTTAGTGGTTTTGGAAGACCTTGATGTTCGAAGACAACTTGTCTGTGTAATTTAGTGACATGCCAATAGGGAAGATAAACATTCCAGGATGAGTAAACTAGGGGAATCTCGACTCAACTATGAGCAAGGTACAAATGTGTCGAGTGATAAATCACCTTTGTTGGGTGCTTTGGGAGGAGAAGTGTGTTTTAAATTTCAAAATGGGATTGAGTGAGAACTTATCCATATTTATATATTTTATGAGTGGTAGGGGTGATAGTGAATGGGAATGTTATCTGGGATGGTGGAGCCTAATGAATTTTTGGAGGGTAGGGGTGTCGTGATGAAGGGATTCTACCAGAAGTCAGGGAATGACATTAGTGGGTGCATCAGGTATGATGTGAAAGTATAGTTGAGTTTCTGGTGGTCATTCATTGAGAGTAGAGGTTCCAATTAACTGAAGACGGTTGAAAGAACCATAGTGGTTAAATGTTTGGTTGACGACATCGTCTGAGATTCAAGTTGGAGGGACTCTTGTGGATACCATTTGGGTGAGTTGGCCCTGGTAGCAAGATTTTCCACGTGTTGGATCGGTCGAGTATCAGAGTGTTTGGGTTGCTTTTGGATGTACAGATGTGGAATGGTATCGTCAGGACACGAGTGGTGGATTGATGAAGGTAATTAAATTTTGTGGGAAGGATCGTATGTTTTCCTCCAAGAGATATCTGTTTTGGTCATCGTTAGAGTTTGGAAAACAAAGGAAAACGACACCAAGTGATTCGGGTCATGATTTTCGTAGGGTATCGGACCAATGGGGTGTCGATTGGTTCCTCCATAATGATATAATTCTATATGCAAAGTTTCCATGTGTTGTGAGTTCGGCACTATTGCCTAAGTTTTCTCTATAAATTCCTAGTGGTCGGGTGTGGTTGAAGTTGATGCCTCCTTGAGGAGTATCCAGTTTGTGTTGAGGGTTGTGGTGAGGAATTCTTGCAGGTCAAGACCATGCATTGGTTCTCTTTTTATGGTATCATTGTAATGTTCAATGAGAAACTTGGGACATGTGAATGGATAAGTGGTCCCAGTGGCATGCCCTCTTATTACAAAAGTTTAATTATGATCGGGAAGAGGGGATTGAGGTATATCTGTTATAAGGTGGGGAGGTTGTAAGATCCCAGTTTTTTTGTGACGTGAGTGTGTTTGTTTATGTTTTAGTTTAAGTACATTATTTTGGTTAAATAAGTGTTACTGCAAGTTAATGAGAAGACTCGGGGGTGCTCCAGGGGTTTGGGGCATGAAAGAAGAGGAAAAAAAGATTTTTATGGGCATGTTGCTCGATTTGCGTATAGTTAGTGAAAACTGTGTGAATCATCCCAGGTAACCATGCATCCTTGGAAAGATAATTTCACACATCTATTGAATGGTTAAGCTAACCATGTGGAATTTTCAAGAAACTGTGTGAAGGGGTAATTTTGGGATATTTTCTCTTGCATGTTTTGTGCAAGGTTTGGCAAACCGTGAAGATAAATCGTGCAGCCCAGTAAAGTTGATAAATTTACCAAATTGCCACTCTGGGATTTTAAAGACTCACTCAGGATTTCCTCTTTTCTTACCCTCTCAACCGTAGTGATGAACCAAGACCTCCAAGATCTTCCAAGGATCAATCTCTCTCATTTCTATACCATTTTGGATGTTGTTGGTTGTGAATCAAATATCTGGGTAAGTCTAATCTTCCTCTTGTTTCTCTTTTCCA
Organism: Viscum album; assembly: GCA_963277665.1. Classification (NCBI taxonomy): domain Eukaryota; kingdom Viridiplantae; phylum Streptophyta; class Magnoliopsida; order Santalales; family Viscaceae; genus Viscum; species Viscum album. The sequence continues at coordinate 621,677,616 of OY728139.1, forward strand.
TATTAGGGTTTGTAGTTTCTCTCATATCTTTCCAAAGCTCTAAAACCAACTTTTTTTAGTGGAACCGAGGTTTTAAATTCAACAGGGGTTTGGATTGGGATCTAAGGCTATGTTTAAGAGTATGTTCAATGTTAGATTCAAGTTAAGTGGTCTACAAGTTATATCCCATAGTTTTGTTATATATTTGTGAATGTGTGTTGAGATCTGTCCTTCCTATTATTGTGTTTATATTACCTTTAGTATGATTTGGTATTTTGGGTTTATAAATGATTACTAAAACCCCTAAAGGTCCCTGTGGGATGTATCGAGGATGAATCTAACATTTTAGGGTCACCCATGGGGTGTGCTGACCTTATTAGATCTAAGAATTGGTAATGTTAAGTGTAAAATTGACATGTGATAATGTAGAGACCTGGTTGAACATGATATTGTGTTTAATTTAATTATAAATTGAATTTTTATAGTTATGACTAGGTTGGTAATTGAATAAGGGGTTTTTGGAATGACATAGTAATGGGTTAATTAGGTTAAAGTAGATTATGAAAAAAGGGTTATGAATCATGTGAGTTTTCCAAAAGAATTAGTATATATGAAATGATGAACATGTTAAATTGGAAATGTATTATGAATTAAAGAAAATTTGTACGGTTTTCATATGGTAATTAATGAATATGTTGGATGGGAAAATATATGGGAATTATGAGGTACACCTAATGGGTAGAATGTGATAAAGTGGTTTTTCTAAGTGATATAAGAATTTTACTTGAAGTGAATATGTGGAAAATGCTTGTGAAATGATAAATGGGATAATTGGGTTAATACATGGTAATTGTTGAATGTCGGTTAAGGTGTGTAAATATATGAACATACTTAATGGGTTAAGGCATGGAAATGGGAATTGGGTCAAATGGGCATGGAAATGTAAATGAAAAATGTACAATGGGTTATGGTATAATATTAATTCTCATGTTGATTGTTGGGGACTGTTATTCCCACTGATATTGGTTATGTTTTTATATTATGGTATGGTTGTTGTATGTATTGGTTTTGTTTGGTTGTGATATGGGTTGTGTTGTAAATGGATGGATAATCATGTCCATATGGCTTGAGGTGTGGGATAAAGGACTGAGGCTCCTACCATGGGTCGAGTTGGATAGATGCTTTAACTCCACCCACAATTCATGGGTTAGGGAAGGGTATAGAGCTCTATTCCCCTAACATTTTCATTCCACTTGGATAGTGTCTTCGAGGTGAGGATATTTTGATGTTGTGATATGTAATCCCTAGTGAGTTAGGGACTTACTTATTCCATTATGAAAAATGAAAAGGTCCAAGAACCATGTTTGAATGATGTGAATGCCTAACTTATGCACTTTGTGATTGGTGATAAACTAGAAATAAGAGACCTAATGAATTGGAACTTAGTTAATAATGGCTAAGTTGAGATTGTGAACTATTGGCCCCCAAATTTCCTTTCCTTTAATTGTTTATTATTTATACTTTCATGCACTATCTATTAAACTAGATATTTGTAGATACCACTGGTGGTGTCCTACTGAGTTGTACTCATACCCTACTCGGGCCGACATTGGGTACTCGAGCAGATTTCATGCATGCATGCCAGGACAAGGGCAAGGGCCTTATGCTATAGAGTTGAGTTAGACATTATACATGCATGGGTGAGGTTCCAGACTTAGAGTTGGGACCATTTTGGGATTTCTATTGTTTTTCTTATTTTGGGTTTTGTTCACATAAAATGGTAGCATGACATGGCATATTTACTATTGGTTGTGGTTTGTACCTAGTTGAGAAAGGGTTATTTATTCTTGTTCATTGATTATTTAATGATATCTTTGTTGTTTTATATGTTTAATATTTTGTCTTACTCTGAAAAAAGATGGTACAGTCTCCCCATGTGACTAATCTAGACCCTCACTGTCGGTCTTCAACCTCTGGTGTACAGGGAGGCATGCTTGAGGTCATGTGATGATCTAGCTCAGGGAACCGATTTAGTAGCACCTGGGTTGGGTACATTACAAAGTGTAATCATTGGAGTTATTTTCTCATTATTACTATTTGGGGGATGGTAGAAAGGATATTAAGATAGTTTCGGGCCTTGGTAATGATCTTGTTCTTGGGAGTAGCTAACCCATGTTTGAGGGAAAACCCAAGTCTCCTAGGATGGGAATTGTTGTTCTTGATGTGTGTTTTTATAGTTGAATGATATTTCACCATTGGTTGATGCACATTTCATGTGATTTGATTGATTTATGATATTTTTTCTACAGCCATAATGTCATGAGGTTGTGCATTCATGCATCTTTTTAAGAAAATAAGGATATAGGTGGAATACATCATGATAGACACACAAGAGATGGTTGTGTGGGTAATAGAGAGTAGAATTCATTTTACTTCCTTAAAAAAATTGAAGGAAATGGTTCCTAATAATTTTAATGAAAGTGTGTAAATGAAAATAATTAAATTGATAGTTAATACTTATTTTGTATAAATAAATGTTAAGACTGGGGTGAAGTTTTGGATTGTGGTAAATTGTAAATATTAAAATATTTCTAAAAGAGAATCATTTTCTTTAGTGGTGGTGAAATAGTTAAAGAAATTTTTCTAATGGAAGGTTTAGATGAGTTAAAATGATGGTTATAACAAGTTTTAAGATATGAAATGTACCTAAGAGAAATGATTAATATGTAAAGGATTAAATGGTTTAAAGGGATGTTTGATGAGTGGTTTTTGATTAAGTAATTTGGTTTTCCCCATGTTGACAATGACCCATTGTAATAGGGGTTGAGGGTAGTGGTAGAGATGTGAAAACATCTCGAGTGGGTCAAGTATGGTAGTTAGTGCATTATCTTATTGTGTTCTATACCGATTGAACTTCCTTTGAGACTTTTTTATGAAACTTTTTGGAGGATATAAATCTGATTAAGTAGGGATTTTGAGAATTTGGGTAATTAGAATGTTCAGAAGCATGAACCTCTGGGTGTTCCTCATTAGGTTTTTTTTTAGGTGGTGTCCTTGAGTAATTAAGGTGATGTTTGGTAATGTGAAAGTATTAAACCTTGTGGGTTGTAATTTCATGGGTCATATGATGGACATAAGAGTGAGTGTCTTGTTTGTGGTTTCATTAGATATGGGTCTTATTATAGGTGTGGTGACCCATGTGGCTTTAGGCCTTGCTATCTATATCTGGAACCATAGAGTGAGGGTTTTGGCTTGTGGTGTCGACCTATGTGTACGATTACCTTTGGTGCAGAACCTAGACAAAATCTCCACTTGGTGCGCTAGGCACAATGTGTATCAGAATGGGGTGAGAGTTTCATTCCCAAACATTGATTTGTTCGTAACTTGATGTGTGTGAGAATAAATGGCTTTTTTCTATCGTGACTCTAGTTTAGAGAACCAGTATCACTCGACCTTCAAGGTGGCCTATGAGAGAGTTCGGACGGTGTTACTAGTGTTATTGGGTGTGTTTCATATGGGTGGATGTTAGACCTTGATAATGGTACATGGAAGATGACATCTAGTGTGGGTTATCCTAGAGGGATAAGTTAAAATTTCATTGATTTGGTGATGTGACTTGAGTTATGGTGATTCAGTGGTAGTTTTAGATAAATCAAGGGTATCCTCATGGGAGGATAGTTCAGTGATGTTATTGATTTGGAATAGGAGGCATAGATAATGCTTAAAAGGAGAATCGATGCATATGAGTACCTTTAAGCTTCAGTAAATAGAATTTCATGGATGGTATTGTTAGTATGAATGTTTCGGTTTTGGGTGAGATGTTTAAAATGCCTTGGGTCCCATGAGGCTGACTAACCAAGAGGCATGGTTAGGTGAGTAAGCAAGCATTGGGTTATGCCCAAGTGGTGGTTGGCTTTTTAAAACTAAAGTCGGTATGATAGTGGTCTATGGAAAGTGAAAAACCTTGAGACCTCTAAGGGGTCTAGATGTGGGTACACACTAGAAGGGAGTGATTTCAAGTGGGATCAGTGTCTTTCGTTCCTTATGAAACAAAATCATAAAGCATGGTTAAGAGAGAAACCTTTAATTTTATTGGCATGGAAAACCATAGTGTTTTATAGTTAATTATCAAGGATGTGCTGGAAGAACTCGAGTGGTGTGATGTAAGTAGTACCAAGGAAAACATTGGTTTACGACTGCTTGACAGATGTTTGTATGGTGGTGGTGAGTCTCAGTTGGAAATTATGCTTGGGTGGTGGTGGTTCAATGCTGACGAGAGGTGTGTAACAAGGAGGTCTAAAATACCTAAAAGATCTTGGTGCTCTATCCAAGGAGGTGATTTTGGAAATAAATAAGTTGGTGGTGGTGTTATTCGAAAACATATTAGTGTACCTAAACTAGTGATGATCATGCCAAACATCTTGCCATTATCCTAGGTATGTTGAGAAGCTCAAGATTTACTCCTAGAAACTTGAAGGTGTTTTGGTTGTAGGAGGGACATCTTGAAGTTTACGGTCATAGGGGTAGTATATGTGAAGTGGGATAGTATTATTCACACCATAGACGATTTCAAGTTAAGTCCTTGGGATGGGATGGTTGTCAAGGAAATTCATTGTTACCACCCATGGAAGCCATAAGAGGGAACCAGTTGATGTTCAATCTCTTGTTCTGGGGAAGGCTAGACATCCATGTCTAAATTTTGGGATTTGGTTTGTGATTGGGTGTGATCCATGTGATTGGAATTCCATGTTGAGAGAAATTGTAACAACACTCCTAAGGTCGGGAGTGATGAGTCGGTCCTAAATGTGTGGAGGAGAATGTTGAGCTGATGTAGCGGCACTGAGATGCTAACAAGGAACTTGTGAGGTGAACACCAGGTCTCCATGAAAGGCCAAGGGAGCCTCGGTTATGGTGTTTGATTGATCCAATAATTGGATTTGGGATCAAGGTGGTTCTGAATAAAATTTTAAATTCTTATGTTTAGTCATCAAAGAGTGTGGGGAGATGTAACATCGGTTGGTGGAAAGAAATGTTGGGTTCTATAACTCCAATGGAAATTAAAAGTAGACTCGGGTAAGTTCCCTTCAATGGTTTTGGAATGCCTTGATGTTTGAAGGAAACTTTTCCATGTAATGTAGTTCCATTCCAATGGGGATGATAATCATTCCAGGAGGAGCCAATCGGGGAAGCTCAACTCGACTCTGATCACTGGACGAAGGTGTAGAGTGTTAAATCACATTTGGAGGATTCTTTGGGAGGATAAGTGTGTTTAAAATTTAGGATTTGTCTTGAGTGATAACTTATCCATATTTAGATAGTGTGTGAGTGGTATGGGTGTTTGTGAGTGGGAATGTTGTCTGGGATAATTGATAACAATGAATGTTTGGAGGGTAGCGGTGTTGTGATGAATCTATTCTACTAGAAGTCAGGGAATGACATCAGTGGGTGCATCAGATATGATGTGAAAGTCGAGTTGAGTTTCGGGTGGTCATTCATCAAGAGTAGAGGTTCCAAGTAACCTAAGAGGGTGAAGAGAACCATAGCGAGTAAATGGTTGGTTGACAACGTGTTTAGAGATTCGGGTTGGAGGGAATTGAGTGGACACTGTTTGGGTGAGTTGTCCCTGGTATCAAGCTTTGGCACGAGTTGGATTGGTTGAGTATCAGAGTGTTTGGGTTATGTTTGGATGTAAAGTTGTGGAATTGGATTGTTGGGACATGAGTGGTGGATTGAATAAGGTTAGTAAATGTGGTTGGAAGGATTGTGTTTTTTCCTCAAAGATATATCGAGTTTTTTCATTGTTAGAGTTTTAAAAATAGGGGAAAATGATGCCAAGTTATTCAGGTCATAATTTTTATAGGGGATCAGACCAATGGGGTGTCGATTGGTTCCTTCACAATGATATAATTATATGTGAAAAGTTTCAATGTGTTGTGAGTTAGGTGATGTTGCCTAAGTTTTCTCTATAAAGTCATAGTGGTTGGGTGTGGTTGTAGTTGATGCCTCCTTGAGGAGTATCTGGTTCGTGTTAGGGGTTGTGGTGAGGAAGTCTTGTAGTTCAAGACCAAGCCTTGATTCTCTTTTTATGGTAGCAGTGTAATGTTCAATAAGAAACTTTGGAAATGTGAATGGATAAGCGGGCCTAGTGTAATGAACTCTTGTTATGGAAGTTTAGTAATGATTGGGAAGAGCGGCTTGAGGATGATCCATTATAAGGTGGGGAGGTTGTAAGATCCCAATTTTTTCGTGAGGTGTATATGTTGGTTTATGTTTTAGTTTAAGTCCCTTATTTCGGTAAAATAAGTGTTTCTACAAGTTAATGAGAAGTCTATATGGTGTTCCAGGTGTTCAGGGCATGAAAGAAGAGAAGAAATGAGTTTTGGGGGCATGTTGTGTGGTTTGTGCATGGTTAGTGAAAACTGTGTGAATCATCCCAGGTAACCATGCATCCTTGGAAAGGGGATCTCACACGGCTATCGCATAGTTAAGATAACTGTGTGGAATTCCCAGGGAACTGTGTAAAGGGGTGATTTTGGGACAGTATCTCTTTCATGGTTTTTACGTGGTTTGGCAAACCGTGTGGATAAACCATGCAACCTAGTAAAGTTGATAAATTTACAAAATTGCCACTCTGGGATTTTAAAGCCTCACTCAGGATTTTCCTCCTTTCTTACCCTCTCAACCCTAGTGATGAACCAAGACCTCCAAGATCTTCCAAGGATCTATCTCTCTCGTTTCTATTCCATTTTTGATGTTGTTATTTGTGAATCTAATATCTAGGTAAGTATAATCTTCCTCTTGTTTCTCTTTTCCAGATTAGGGTTTGTAGTTTCTCTAATCTCTTTTAGAAGCTCTAAAACTTTATTTTTCTAGTGGAATTGAGGTTGGAACTTAAAGGGGGTTTGGATCAGGATCTAAGGCTATGTTTAAGAGTTTTTTCATCATTGGATTTGAGTTAGGTGGTCTACAAGTTATATCCCATAGTTTTTTTATAGATTTGTGCATGTTTGTTGAGATATTTCCTTCCTCTTGTTGTGTATTTGTTACCTTAAGTATGATTTGGTATTTTGGGTGTCTAAATGATTACCATAACCCCTCACGGTCCTAGTGGGATGTTTTGATGATGAATCAAACGTTTTAGGGTCACCCATGGGGTGCTCTGACCTTATCGGATCTAAGAATTGGTAAGGTTAAGTGTGAAATTGACATGTGAAAATGTAGATCCTTTATTGAACATGCTAATGTGTTTAGTTTAATTATAAATGGAATGTTGATAGTTATACCTAGTTTGGTAATTGAATAAGGGTCTGTTTGGAATGACATGGTAATGGGTTAATTGGGTTAAAGGAGATTGTGCCAAAAGGGTTATGAATCATGTGGAGTTTTCCAAAAGAATTAGTATATATGAAATGATGAATGTGTTAAATTGGAAATGGATTTTGAATTGAAGAAAATGTGAATGGTTTTCATAAGGGAATTGATGAATATTAAGGATGGAAAAATACATGGGAATTATGATGTACACTTAATGGGTAGAATGTGATAAATTGGTTTTGCTAAGTGATATAAGAATTGTACTTGAAATTCATAAGTGTGAAATGCTTGTGAAATGATAAATGGGCTAATTTTGTTACTACATGGTAATTGTATAATGTCGGTTAAGGTGTGGAAATATATGAACATACTTAATGGGTTAAGGTACTAAAATGGGAATTGGGTCAAATGGGCTTGGAAATGTAAATACCAAATGTATTAATGGGTTATGGAATAATATTAATTCCCATGTTGATTGTTGTGGATTGGTATTTCTACTAATATTGGTTATGTTTGTTCTATTATGGTATGGTTGTTATATGTATTGGTTGTGTTTGGTAAAGATATGTTTTGTATGGTAAATGGATGTATAAACATGTGAACATGGCTTGAGTCTTGGGATAAAGGAATGAGGCTCCTCCCATAGGTCGAGTTGGATTGATGCTCTATCTTTACCCACAATGCATGGGTTAGGTAAGGGGATGGATCTTTATTCCCCTAACAGTTGCATTCCACCCAGACTGGGGCTTCGAGGTGAGGATATTTTTATGTTGTGATATGGTATCCCTAGTGAATTAGGGAATTACTGATTTCCTTATGAAAAATGACAAAGTCCATGAACCTTGTGTGAATGATATGAATGCCTAAGTTATGCACTTCATGATTGATGATGAACTAGTAACAAAACAGACCTAAGGAATTGGAACTTAGTTAGTAATAGATAAGTAGAGATTATAAATTAGTGGCCCCTGAATTACCTCTCCTTTACTTTTTATTTATTTATGATTACATTCACTATCTATTAGACTATATATTTGTAAACATTGTTAGTGGTGGCCTACTGAATTATACTCACACCCTGCTCGGGCCTTCATCGGGTACCCGAGATGATTTCATGCTTACAGGTTAGGACATGGGAAAGGGACTTATTCTAGGGAGTTGATTTTGACATGGGACATACATGGGTGAGATTCTATAATTGGATTCTAGACTATTTTAGTATTTCTGATGTTTGTCTTATTTTGGGTTTTGTTCACATAGTAGTGTAGCGTGACATGGAATATTTATTGTTGGTTGTGGTTTGTACCAAGTTGGGAAATTATTATTTATGATTTTTCATTGATTAGTTCATGATATCTCCATTGTTTTATATGTATGATGTGGTGGATTACTCTGAACAAGAGGGTATATTCTCCCCACATGACGAATCTAGACCCTCACTTCTAGTTAAAAACCTCTGTCATATAGGGAGGCGCTCTTGAGGTCATGTGATGACCCGGCTTGGGGCACCGATTTAGTGGAACTCGGGTTGGGGACATTACAAATTTTCAAGATTAAGCCATATTATTATAGTGGTAGACTCATAAGCCACTTACAATGTGACTTTATCACCTAAGGAAAGTGAAAGTGAACTATGGGCCTTAACAAGTGTGTCAGGGGGAACTTGTTGGTATTCAATAATTTTCTATCCAGTTTTATTAATGGTTGTGATGGGATTAATAGGCCCACATAGGGCATCAATGAGACCCTATTGAGCAAGTAATTCCCTCATTTTAATTTTCAATAAATTAAAGTCATTGTCTCCATTTAATTTTTCAATATTGTATGGCATTGTAGACATGTTTATCCAGATGAGTGGATGTCGAGTGTTTTGGGACAATGTTAGGCGTACACCCCCAAGAACTAACCAATATCACTAGGTAAACATGTAACATGAGATAAGGCCGAGGGATAATGACAGGAAAGGAAGATATCCAAGTAGGAGGCTTAAGCATAACCAGCAAACTAGAGGTATGTGAGGGTTTCATCAAGTAAAATCAAAACACATCATTAAAGGAGAGTCGAGAATCCAGATTCGAGTGCCTCAGGAAGTAATGGGGTAGGGGTGATGAATCCCCCTATGCACGGTTGGTTCCCATAGTTGTATACCCAATCCAATGGTGTCACATAGCCATAGTGAAATGGAATCCCAAACAGAATGAATGGTTTGAACAACTAAGAAACCCAAGTGGACGACCCAATGCAAATGAGTGGCCAAAGAGATCAATGGTGGAAATCAAATCATGCATTATAACATGGATATTGAGTAATACATGTGGGTAAGAAAATGAACCTGGCTCAAATAGGTGTCCTGGTAAAATAAAAGGCCCAATTAGTATAACAAGATCCTGTATGATAATTTTAATATAAAATATGGTGTGACGAAATTATAAATGGAAGAATACTAATCAGAAATTGTAATATGAAAAAAAATGAATGAAGAATACATTAATTCAAAAAGATGAATACCACTATAGACAACCAGTTATATTTGAGTCTTGAATTCATTACTACTTGAGGTTTTATTATTAGGGTACCAGTACAATTGACATAGAAGAATAGTGTTTGAAGAATTTGTTCTTATACCTTCGAATCCTGAGGAAGTTAAAGATCATTCTCTTGCTAGGATAAACACTTAACTAGTTGATGATGCCTCTACTAAAGTCATCAAGGAATAATTTGAGGGTGATATTTGTTGGATTATAGTAGTACGTAACCTTGAAATGGAAAAGAATAATGAAATTATTTATCAATAGATTACTATTTCTCCTTGGATCGATGATCGAGTTTCTCATAGGGCCACTATTCTGATTCAAGAAGAAAGGGAGGTTCTTAATTCAATGTGGAAGGATGGTGAGACTCCAACACTATAGAAAAGTAATGGAACCAGATTCATTTAACCTAAGAGAAATATTATCTCTTCTCTCATGGAAAATGTTATTGTTGAGACTAACCAAACTACTACTATTGAATTTTATAGTAATGTTGTGATCAGAAAAGGGGATTACCTTTAATAAATGTAGACATAGGTTTTGGATGGGTGTAGCTTGATCCTCTTGGGATGATGTTGGGATGAATGTCTACAGCCCGTACTGCATATCAGGCCACAACTCCATGGGTAGAGCTCCACAGTGAGCTTGTTGGGGGTTGTAGGGGCAATGTGCCCTTTCTTTCGGGGTCTAGAGGTCGAAGGGTTTTGACCCAAATTTGGGGGCATTGTAGAATCTCTAACCAACTATAGCAGAGCTGACCAACCGACACAAATAGGTCACTATAACAGTGCAGAATTTTTCATGACTACTATAACACCCCAAGCTTCCACGGTACGATTCTCTGTGAATAATACAGTAGCGTCTGTTATACGCAACTTCGAGATTCTAACACACCGCGAACAATCAAAGTAGATGCTATGAATATTAATACCCACATTTTAAAATTTTATAAATTTTATATCTCAAAATGGACTTCATTTTTTGATTCAGAATATCGAAATTAGCCTAGGGTGAAATTTTGGTACTTTTCGGATAACTTTTATATTTTGATGAATAGTGAAGATTACTACATTTTAATTAAAAACAAATTTTTTAATCAAAATAATTAATAGTGATAAATTATGAATTTGAGTGGTTTTAAAGTATATTTAGAATATATTTTTACCATTTAATACAATTTTGTTCATTGTACATAATTTCACAATTAAACCAAACATAAACAAGTGTCAATTTTTTTATAGTTATTATTTCTTAAAAACACATTTTTTGTTTTGAGAGCGGGATTTAATTTTAAATTAATTTATGCCACTTCTGTGTTTTGAATTTAGAAAAATGGATTAAATATTTAGAATCAGGAGGTCCAAATTGTGTAAATTGGTAACTTTTATTTTTATACATTTTGAATAATTACTTCGGTAAATATTTTATTTACCATGGTTAAAGGGTAAATCTGGTAAATGAGGGTAATAAATAATATTATAATAATTATAAATTACCTTAAAACGTGTCTTAACCTTATTTGTTGATACATGTCCGACCATGGGCATATTTGGGTCAATTTTGGGACCCCATGGAGCCACTTGTAGGTGATAAGGATACTTTATATTAATTAAGTTAAAGTAAAAAACAAAAATGACATAAGCATATATCATTTAGAAAAACAATTTTTACATAGGGATATATATGTTATATTTTCGACTATAAATATTCATTAGAAATATAAAAATATTTCCTATATAATGGTATTTTATTTATAATTTTTACACATTTAAAAATTATATTTATTTATGACACAATAATGATGTAGTATTTTTCTTATTAATGAAAGAATAAAATAATTGGTATTATAAAAGTTAAAATAAATATAATTTGAAAGTTTTTATGCCATCCACGAATTTTATTGGTTCATATGACATGTTAATATTGTTTAAATGAATTTAGTTAGAATTAATAAAGTTTTTAAGACTTTAACAAAAATCAATTATTAAATATTTTCAAAATTGACATAAATGAGTTTTTAAAAGAAATATTATATTATTAATTGATATTCTATTCCTAAAAATCTAAATTTCGGCCAAAGGACTTATATAATTATAGGTGAATCATTAATGGACCACTTGGGAGTATCTTTGATGTATATAGTAAGTTTATTAACTATATAATATAAAAATACAATGTGACATGGTAAATGTCAATCTAATTAAATAAGAGTTAAAACTAAAAGATAAGGTTAATATAATGACCCAAACCTGTCTAAAATATATTGGTTGAAATTATTTAGAACCATACCCACCTTATACTTTTAATAATCTACTTTTAATCCATTAGAAACCGAATATGAATTTATTATAAATTAATAATTTAAGTTTTTCCTAAAGATCCCCCCCTCCCCCTTATAAAAGGACACAAATTCTAACCAATTCTTCACAACTTAAAAGCCTTTTGTTTCGGCCAAACCCAACCCAAATAATCTCTCAACTTCCCTTAATTAAACCTAGAGTCATTAGTTTGATCAGAAATCCAACCTAAGGATCCCTTTTGATCAAATCAAAAGGAAGAACCCGAAGAAGAGGTAATGTTTTCATCGCCCTTTTTCAAGTTCCTTTCTTCTTCAACTTCTTCTTTCTTTGTTATTTACTTTATAAAATAATAACTACAGTATCTTCTATACACTGTGATTTTATTATAAATATGGTAAAACCATATTCAGTATTCTATCCATCCTTTGAATGACATGTCACCATACGTGCGTACGTACGGCTTACCGTCTCCACGTCGTGGTGTAATTGTTATTCAAAAACATTATTATTTTGATGGGTATGATAATGATATGTAATTGATGTGAATAATAAATATAACATGATAATTATTCTGTATATATGATATACCATCCAATTATATATTATTTTAATATCAAAAGAATGATATTGTCGCTCGTGCGTACGTACGGACTACCGTCTCCACGAACGCGATGAGATTCATTCCCCATCGTATCCATGCAATTATAATTATCATTTTATGATTAAAAATAATTTTTAAGGACTTGATATCATTCTGTATATGAATAAGATACAACCTATCCATAACAAACACGGCTTATGTAACAAACTATATAAAGGAAAATGAATTTGTTAACACCCGAAATGATGATAATAATAAGATATTACTGACAAATCAATGTTAAAAGATCATATGTGATATCATATTAATGTATATGATTCTTTTATAATTTAATAAAAATTATTTCACCATTATATAGGAGGTTAACCTACCCTCAACCATGGAAAAGTACAAGGTAAGGGTTTATTTCACAATCTCTTCATTATCAGAGTTTGTTTATATGTAATTATCTACTGGGACCTCTTTATCATCCATATCCATGTTTCTTAAAAATGTATTTCAAAACATTCTTACTATTTTACAGAATATGGGTTAAATTCATTTATACCCTTGTTTTAATTTTTATAAGAAGTTTTTGAAGGAATATTTCTGTCATTTTCCAAACAAGGTCCTTTTTAACCTTTTCGACCGAATTAAGGTAAGAATGTCTTTTTTTAACTTATACGGTGGGTGCGGCTATTTTCCGCCATTATAAAATTGTCAAATCTTACATTACAAGATTATAAGAATATTTTGAAAGTAAATTTTTTCTTTTATAATTATGTGACTTTTAAATGATTTCAAAAAAAGAGATATTTCTCTCAAATAGTTTTGATTTCATCTATGTCAACATCCTTTGATGGATTTTAAGTTTATTTTAAGTTGACTTATTATGATACAAAACTTCCATATTGTATTGAAGGTTTTTTGATATGTTTGACTATGGATGTGTTATTTTTATACCATTCATGGTTTATGGAGAAAGTATTCACATTTCGTATACTAGTTTTAATATAAATGTTTATGTTATGTTTAAACCTGTTCATATTAGGAATGCATTGGACTTAATAAGTGACGGGCGGAGCCTGCTATAGCTCCTCGTTGCATCGGTAGGTCTCATGAGAAAAACTAGTGTCTTGGCACGAGGCCTTGACAAAATCTTATTTGTAGTCTTGGCACGAGGCCTTGGCTACATGGTTATGATAGTCTGGCATTATGCATTCCATCATTATGAAAGTGGTTATTGATATTTCATGTGATTATTCGATTAGTAGAATATCCATGTGAATAAGTAATGGCATTATTTCATTTTATTTCTGCCATATTATGCTGAAGTTTAAGTTTAAAAGGCTTTTGTTTTAGTTATACATTGCCTTAAATGTTTATGCTTATTTATGAAAGTTTCTACTATATTGTTATCCTTACTGGGCATCTGAGCTCACCCCTTTCTATGTTTTATTTTTCCTAGGATGTGAAGAAGTATTTTATGAATGACTTGTAGGGATAGTATGAGGGGATATGAGTGTGGACTATGGAGACTATGTTGTTGTAGTTTTCATTTTATGATGTAATATAAACTTTATGAATGTATCTAGTGTTTCCAAGGATATTAAACTAATTAGTCTTTAGAGACTTGATCTTTCTTGTGATCATTCTAATGTTATGTAATAATGTACCGACTCTGGGTAACTAGGGTCGGGGCATTACAGTTGGTATCATTGGAAGTTTATTCCAAACCTTGGAAGCTAGATTTAGATAAACTCTGATTATAGCACATAGACCTAAGATGGACTTTGAGGATTAGTATAGAAGAACTTCCTAAAATTTTGGTATTGTAGATATTTTGTGATTTTTCTGAGAAATACATCCTTGTCTAGATACGAGCAGGTAGAGGCGGCTCTGGCATAGATGTACCTAGGGGTAAAACCTGAAAACACTGCTTTGAGCTAGACTCGAACGGGAACTAGTGCATGATAACGGGCCTTGTTGCACTCTTGGTTACGACACTCCCGGGGGATATGCTTATCATAATTCTCATTTTCTTTACAATCCATTATGAAGGGTTTATGAATATATGCTTCCTCAAAGAAAACATTTTTTTATGATTGTGGATTATATCCATAAACAGTTCAATTTATGTTAAGTGTTTTACAAGTTTGGAATTATGTATTTTGATTCATAAACTGATCTAGTTTATGCCACTGTTTAGAAATAGCACCTAGTGGAAGGAATGGAAATCGTATCAATGCACGTACTCCATGTAGGGATTTCCCTCCTGCTCAAGTTAATTATAGTGGATCCAGTGATCCAACTGGTGCTGATCATCTAATCACCATACTGGGACAACTCACTCAAGTTATGAACAATAACCTTACCTGTATGGAGCACCCTGATCCGCAGCGTGGAGGATCAATGTTAGATCGCTTCATGAGGCAGAAACCACCAACATTCAATGGGATTAAAAATCTATTAGTAGTTGAGCAATGGATAAGTTCCCTATAGAAAATATTACATGCCTTGGGGAGTATTGAAAGGGAAAAGGTTATCATGGTAGTTTACCACCTCACTAGATATGTTGATCAATGGTGGTCATTGATTTAAAATACAAAGGAAGATGATGAAGTATAAAATATGGAATAGAGGGAGTTCAAGGATGTTTTCTTAGAAAAAATACTTTCCTCATGACCATCGAGCAGATATGCAAAGGAAATTTATGAGTCTGAGACAAAAAGAGGATGAGAATGTCGCAAAGTATGAGGCTAACTTTACAAGGTTAGAAAGGTATGTTGGAGATTATATACGTAACCCAAGAAGTAATATTTATTGTTTATTTTATGGGTTAAAACCATTTATTCATCGAGAATTAGTCTCACAATCTTTCTCGTCGTACGAAGATATTGTCTCATGTGCTATCAAGACAGAAAAGTAATTCGCTAATTCTTACGACTTTAAGGAAAATCAAGAGAAGAAGAGATCTGCTGACCACTCTGGAAATGGAAATAAAGGGAAGAAGGGAAAAGTTGATTATCCATCCTGCAGTAAATGTGGGAAGAAACACCTTGGTACTTTCTTGAAGGGAATGGGAGTCTGTTACAAGTGTGGTGAAAAAGGCCACCAAGCCCATTATTTCAAGTAAAAGAGAGTTGCTTTCAACGTGTAATGCTATAATTGTAGATATATGGGACATTATGCAAATGAATTTCCTAAGAGTTAGGGGAACTTACCTCAGAAAAGTACATGGGATCAATACCAATCTTATTCTATCACTACTACTGAGGTAGAAGCTCCGAAAGACGTGGTGGCAGGTAATTTAATGGTTTCCTCAAGTTTAGAAAATGCTTTATTTGATTATGGATCATCGCATTGTTTCATATCTTCCTAGTTTTTTAAGAAAATTAGATATTTCCAATTTTATTTAACAAGGGAGTTTTCAGTTAAAACTCCTAAGGGAAGTATCATTGCAACAAAGTTTCGTGAATCAGTCCCCATTAGAGCACATAAATATTCTTTATCCACTGATCTCATCATCATACCTATGATTGAGTTTGATATAATCCTCAGTATTGATTGTCTTTCAGATCATGATGTGAAGATTTATTGTAAGAAGAAGGAGGTTATGATTTTTGATGATGATGATAAGGAACACCTTATCTTTAGAGCATAATCGTCACCACCTAATTCTTATCTAGATCCACCCCCAGTAGCTCAACTAAATTCAATCATTGGGAGGAAGATAATTAAATGACTGTGGGTGAGGAAAGTAATGTTCGAATAGAGGATGTACCTATTGTGAAATAATATGTAGATGTGTTTCTGGAAGATTTACCTGGACATCCTCTAGAACAAGAAGTTGAGTTTTCCATTGATTTAATTCCTGGATCAAGGCCTATATTAAATACCCCTTATAGAATGGCCATTATGGAGTTAGTTGAACTAAATAAACAACTAGAGGAATTGAGTAATAAGGGATTTATTTTCCCTAGTGTTTATCCATGGGGAGCCCCTGTTCTTTTTGTTAAAAAGAAAGATTGATCTATGAGGTTATGTATCGGCTATAGGAAGATCAATGCTATAAAAATAAAGAACAAGTATCTCCTACCTCGCATTGATGATTTATTTGACCAACTGCATGGATATCAATACTTTTAAAATATTGAAATTCGATCTGGATACCATCAGTTGTGTGTGAAGAAGGAAGACATTCTGAAGACAGCATTTCGAATCGGGTACGGGCATTACGAGTTTACAGTAATGCCTTTTGGGTTGACTAATGGACCCTCTATTTTCATGGATCTAATGAATAGAGTTTTCAAGGAATATATCGATGATTTTGTAGTGGTGTTTATTTATGATATCTTAGTATACTCCAAAAGATACGAAGATCATGAAAATCACCTACGTATTATCCTGAAGACTCTGAGAAGACGTGAATTATATGGGAAGTTTAGAAAGTGTGAATTCTGGATTCAAGAGATTTCTTTTCTTGGCCATATTGTCTCTAAGGATGGAATCTCTGTTGATCCTGCAAAGATAAGAGCAGTCCAATAATGGACAGTACCAATGAGTATAACCGAGGTACATAGTTTTATTGGTTTAGCAGGTTATTATCGACGTTTCGTCCAGAATTTTACCCGATTGGCTAACCCATTAACAAAGCTCATGCATAAAGGGGTTAAATTTGTTTGGATAAAAGAGTGTGAAGAATGTTTTGAAGAACTGAATAGAATATTAGTCAATGCTCCTATATTTACTCTACCATCGGGGAATGATGGGTTCGTTATTTATAGTGATGCATAGAAGAAAGGACTTGGTTGTGTCCTTATGCAGAATGATAGGGTTATTGCATATGCATCACAACAACTGAAAATTCATGAGAAAAACAATCCTACTCATGATTTTGAGTTAGCAGCTGTGATTTTTTCTTTAAAGATATAGAGACACTATCTCTATGTTGAGAAATGTGAGATTTATACTGATCACAAGATTTTGAAGTATATTTCCTCACAGAAAGAACTCAACATGAGGAAAAGGAAATGGCTCTAACCACTCAAGTATTATGATTGCACGATACACTACCATCCAGGGAAGGGAAATAAGGTGGTAGATGCTTTGATCAGAAAGGATCATGGAGTTTTGAACGTGATGAGAATTTAAAGGGATCTTATTTTCATGGATCTAGTGAAGATGGATATGGGAATTACCATAGAAGGTGAAACATCGATACTTTTTCAAATGGTTTCCAAACCATATTTACTATAAAGGATAAAGATTTCTCAGACCAATGATGAAGAATTTCAAAAGAAGATTAAATCTTTGAATGATGGGAGATTGAGTGAATTTGTGTATGAATATGGAATTTTGAAATTTGTGAAGAGACTTTGTGTTCCCGATATACTTGATCTTAAAAGGGAATTGTTGGATGATGCTCATAGTTCCAATTTCTCTATACACCCTGGGAGCACCAAAATGTATAGAGATTTGAAGGAACATTTTTGGTGGGACAACATGAAGAGAGAGATTGCTGATTTTGTGTCAAGATGTATGGTTTGTCAACAAGTGAAAGCTGTAAGGAAACAGCCTGGAGGAGTCATGCAACCTCTTCCCATACCTGAGTGGAAATGGGATAATATCACTATGGACTTTTTCATGGGACTACCAAAGACTCATAAAAGGAACAGTGCAATATGGGTCATTGTTGATCGTCTTACCAAGTCAGCACATTTTCTTGCTATAAGAGAATATTTACCACTTGAACGTCTAGAAAGGAAATATATTAATGAAGTTGTGAGACTTCATAGAGTACCCCTATCGATTGTTTATGATCTTGATCCCCGTTTTACTTCAAGATTCTAGAAGAGTCTTCAGAAGGCCTTGGATACTGAACTTCATTTGAGCACTGCCTACCACCCTCAAACAGATGGAAAATTAGAATGGACTATTCAAACCTTAGAATACATGTTGAGATCATGATCACTTGACTTTCAGGGTATGTGGGATCAATATTTACCTCTGGTGGAATTTTCCTATAACAATAGCTTTCATTCAAATATTCGGATGGCACCATATGAAGCGTTATATAGAAAGAGATGTCGCACACCAACCTGTTGGGATGACGTTGGTGAAAGAAAACTTGTAGGCCCAGAACTGGTTGAGGAAACTATGGAAAGGGTAAAGGTAATCCAAAACCACATTAATGCAGCTCAAAGTAGGTAGAAGATCTATGCTGACAACCAAAGGAAGGATTTGGAATTTCAGGTAGGAGATCATGTTTTCTTGAAGTTATCTCCATGGAAGGGTGTTATACGTTTTGGTAAGAAGGGAAAATTGAGTCCTAGGTACATCGGACCATTTGAAATTCTAGAATGAATTGGGGTTGTAGCTTACCATTTGGAAATGCCGCCAAGTCTCTCCAAAGTACACGATGTGTTCAACGTATCACTGTTGAGAAAATACATGTCTAACCCAACGCATGTACTCACCTATGAGGAATTAGAACTCGAACCAGATATGTCTTATTGTGAAGAGTCCATCATGATTCTTGATACAAGAGAACAAGTTCTTAGAAACCGGACGACTCATCTGGTAAAAGTTTTATGGAGAAACCATAAGATGGAAGAGGCAACGTGGGAACCTGAGGAACTTATGATGAAGAACCACCCGAGTCTTTTTAGGAAATAGTATTATTGAAATTTCAAGGACAAAATTATTTGAAGTAGGGTAGAATGTAACACCCCAAACTTCCACGGTACGATTCTCTTTGAATAATATAGTAGTGTGTGTTGTACGCAACTTCGAGATTCTAACACACCACGACCAATCAAAGTAGCCATTATGAATAGTAATACCTACTTTTAAAAATTTTATAAATTTTATCTCTCAAAATGGACTTCATTTTTGGATTAGGAATACCAAAATTAGCCTAGGGTAAAATTTTGATACTTTTCGGATAACTTTTATATTTTGATGAATAGTGAAAATTACTACGTTTTAATTAAAAACAACTTTTCTAATCAAAATAATTAATAGTGATAAATTATTAATTTTAGTGGTTTTAAAGTATATTTAGAATATATTTTAACCATTTAATACAATTTTGGTCATTGGACATAATTTTAAAATTAAACCGGACATAAACAAGTGTCAATCTTTTGATAGTTGTTATTTCTTAAAAACACGCTTTTTGTTTTGACAGCGGGATTTAATTTTAAATTAATTTCTGTCACTTATATGTTTTGAAT
Organism: Viscum album; assembly: GCA_963277665.1. Classification (NCBI taxonomy): domain Eukaryota; kingdom Viridiplantae; phylum Streptophyta; class Magnoliopsida; order Santalales; family Viscaceae; genus Viscum; species Viscum album. The sequence goes on from OY728139.1 coordinate 621,697,558, forward strand.
TTATAAAAATGGATTCCATATTTAGAATCAATATGTACAAATTGTGTAAATAGGTAACTTTTATTTTTATACACTTTGAATAATTACTTCGGTAAATATTTTATTTACCATGGTTAAAGGGTAAATCCGGTAAATAAGGGTAAACAATAATATTATAATAATAATAGATTACCCTAAAACGTGTCCTAACCTTATTTTCTTATACATGTCTGACCATGGGCATCTTTGGGTCAATTTTGGGACCCCATGAAGCCACTTGTAGGTGATAAGGACACTTTATATTAATTAAGTTAAAGTAAATACAAAAATGACATAAGCATATATCTTTTAGAAAAACAATTTTTACATAGGGTTATATATGTTATATTTTAGACTATAAATATTCATTAGAAATATAAAGGTATTTACTATATAATGGTAGTTTATTTATAATTTTTATATATTTAATAATTAAATTTATTTATGACACAATAATGATGCAGTATTTTCGTTATTAATGAAAGAATCAAATAATTGGTATTATAAAAGTTAAAATAAATATAATTTGAAAGTTTTGATGCCATACATGAATTTTATTGGTTAATATGACATGTTAATATTTCTTAAAAGAATTTTTTTTAATTAATAAAGTTTTTAAGACTTTAACAAAAATAAATTATTAAATATTGTCAAAATTGACATAAATGAGTTTTTAAAACAAATATTATATTATTAATTGATATTATATTCCTAAAAATCTAAAGTTAGGACAATGGACTTATATCATGATATTTGTATAATTAATGGACCACTTGGTGGTATCTTGGATGTATATAGTAAGTTTATTAAATATATAATATAAAAATACAAAGTGACATGGTAAATGTAAATCTAATTAACTAAGAGTTAAAACTAAAAGATAAGGTTAATATAATGACCAAAACCTATATAAAATCTATTGGTTGAAATTATTTAAACCCATCACCACCTTACACTTTGAATAATCCACTTTGTATCAATTAGAAACCAAATATTAATTTATTATAAATTAATACTTTAAGTTTTTCCTAAAGATCCCCTCCTCCCCCTTATAAAAGGATGCAACTTCTAACCAATTCTTCACACCTTCAAAGCCTTTTGGTTCGTCCAACCCCTACCAAAATACTCTTTAAACTTCCCTCACTTCAACCTAGAGGCCTTAGTTTGATCATAAATCCAACCTAAGGAGCCCTTTTGATCAAATCAAAAGGAAGAACCCGAAGAAAAGGTAATGTTTTCACCACCCTTTTTCAAGTTCCTTTCTTCTTCAACTTCTTCTTTATTTGTTATTTCCTTTATAAAATAATAACACCAGTATCTTATATATATTGTGATGTTATTATAAATATGGTACAACTATATTCAGTATTCTATCCATCCTTTGAATTACATGTCACCATATGTGCGTATGTACGGCTCACCGTCTCCACGTCGTGGTGTAATTTTTATTCAAAAACATTATTATTTTTATGGGTATGATAATAATATGTAACTGATGTAAATAATAAATATAACATTATAATGATTCTTTATATATGATATACCATCCAATTATATATTATTTTAATATCAAAAGAATTATATTGTCGCTCGTGCGTACGTACGGACTACCGTCTCCACGAACGTGATGAGATTCATTCCCCATCATATACATGAAATTATAATTCTCATTTTATGATTAAAAATAATGTTTAAGTGCTTGATATCATTCTGTATATGAATACGATACAACCTATCCATAACAAACACGGCTTATGTAACAAAATATATAAAGGAAAATTAATTCTTTAACACCTGAAACGATGATAATACTAAGATATTATTAACAAGTCAATGTTAAAAGATCATATATGATATCATATTAATGTTTATGATTATTTTATAATTTAATAACAATTATTTCATCATTATACAGGAGGATAACCAACCCTCAACCAAGGAAAAGTACAAGGTAAGGGTTTTTTTCACAATCTCTTCATTATCCGAGGTTGTTTATACGTAATTATCTACTGGGACCTCTTTATCATCCACATCCATGTTTCTTAAAAAGTTATTTCAAAACATTCTTACTATTTTACAGAATATGGGTTAAATTCATTTATACCCTTTTTTTAATTTTTATAATAAGTTTTTAAAGGAATCTTTCAGTCATTTTCCAAACAAGGTCCTTTTTAACCTTTTCGACCGAATTAAGGTAAGAATGTCTTTTTTTAATTTATATGATGGGTGCGGCTATTTTCCACCATTATAAAATTGTCTAAGATTACCTTACAAGATTATAAGAATATTTTGAAATTAAATGTTTTATTTTATAATTATGTGACTTTTAAATGATTTCAAAAAAAGATATATTTCTCTCAAATAGTTTTGATTTCATCTATGTCAACATCCTTTGATGGATTTTAAGTTTATTTGAAGTTGATTTATTATGATACAAAACTTACATATTGTATTGAAGGTTTTGTGATATGTTTTACTGGGGATATGTTATTTTTATACCATCCATGGTTTATGGATAAAGTATTGACATTTCAAATGCTAGTTTTAATATGAATGTTTATGTTATGTTTAAACCAGTTCATATGAGGAATGCATTTGACTTAACAAGTGACAGGTGGAGCCCACTATTGCTCCTCGGTGCATCGGTAGGTCTAATGAGACAAACTAGTGTCTTGGAATGAGGCCTTGACAAAATATTATTTGTAGTCTTGGCACGAGGCCTTGGCTATGTGGTTATGATAGTCTGGAATTATGCATTCCATCATTATGAAAGTGGTTATTGATATTGCATGTGATTATTCGATTAGTAGAATATCCATGTGAATAACTAAATGGAATTATTTCATTTTATTTCTTCCATATTATGCTGAAGTTCAAGTTTAAAAGTCATTTGTTTTAGTTATACATTGCCTTAAATGCTTATGCTTATTTATGAAAGTTTCCGCTATATTGTTATCCTTACTGGGAATCTGAGCTCACCCCTTTCTATGTTTTATTTTTTCCAGGATGTGAAGAAGTATTTTATAAATGACCTGTAGGGATAGTATGAGGGGATATGAGTGTGGACTATGGAGACTATGTTGTTGTATTTTTCATTTTATGATGTAATGTAAACTTTATGAATGTATCTAGTGTTTCCAAGGCTACTAAACTAATTGGTCTTTAGAGACTTGATATTTCTTGTGATCATGCCAATGTTATATAATAATGCACCGACTCTAGGTAACTGGGGTTGGGGTGTTACAACTACTATAACAGGTCGGACTTTGGAGACACTGGTACTATAGTTTTGGGGACTTCTAGCCACCAACCATTGTAATACTTTAGACTTGGGTGGTCATGGAACTGTAGCAATGTGGAATTCCAGTCGTCTTTCACTGTAGTTCAACATACTTTCTATGTGGTTGGGGTAATATTGCTTCCTCCTCCTTATTAGTCTATTTCAGGCTAGGGTTTGTATATTTTTAGAAACTTTGAGATATCTCCCTGTAATTTGTGCTCCCAGATTTCATAGTGAAATTTTGACTCTCTATGGACGTATGGATCATTTCCCAAACCACGTAAATATTTGTGTCCAAGATCTTTTTATTATAATTGTTTTTCACTTTTACACCTCTTTCAATCATTTTATTCTTCGTTTATCATAATGTTTCCACAATAATAGGAAGATTCAGGCAGCTAAAACATTGGTTAAAACTGGTGTTGTGTGGGTTCCTTTGGATTCTTCTCAAATTTAAGTTATTGTTTGTCTTAATAAAAATATTTATTCTATTGATATTATCTATTTTTACCCACCATCATTGAAATATACAGCCATATTAAACTGTTGTTTGACACTCCACTTTGGGGGATGCACATCCCTACCAATGTTATATGTGTTTCCATGCAACTTCATTAAAAAAAATTCAAAAAATGGCATAAAACTGGAATAAGATAAGATATTCAGTCACATGGATTCTCTATAAAAGTTTCATTACATAAATAAATTACTAATTTTATAATATACACATCCCAATATCATGTACAGGGTTTCTAAAGGTAATGAATGGTAGTGCCTTTGTAAATAAATCAGTAACGTGATATCTCTTTTCTTCATTAACTCTTGTGTGGAGGAATTTTTTTTGGTGGTATGTATTTTATCCAATAATTTTTTATGAATAATTGCTTTAATTTTATGATTTATGAAACATTATCTTCGAATAATATTTTAAAGTTACAATCCATAGGAAACCCACTTACTGCTTAAATGTATTGAGCCATAGACCGCAACCAAACACTTTCTTGACATTCTTCATGTAATTTTATCACTTCTATATGATTTGAAAATGTTACAATGAGTTTCTATTTTTGTGATATCCAAGATACAAAAATAACTCCAACTATGAACACTTAATCATTTTGTGATCATTTATTATGTGAACGTGATAAATAACCTACATCTGCTAAACCAAACATCATCTTTTCTAGTTTTTTAGAATCGAATCAACATAAATCAATAGTGCCATAAAGGTAATTAAAAATATGTTTAATTTCATTCCAGTGTCTTCATGTAGGGGTTGAATGAAATATTTTCTATAAATTAATATCCATAGATATATCATGAAGTGTATAATTTTCAAGATACATGAGTTCTCTCATAACACTTAGGTATGGTACTTCTAGATCAACCAACTCTTCATTTTCTTATAAAAGTCAAAATTTATATTTCTTTATTTTTAAAGACTGAACAATAATTGAGGAACTAAATGGATTCAATTTATCCATATTAAAAAAATCATACCTTTTTAATGTAATTTAACTGATGAAAAAATATACCACTTTACATATGCTAAATTTGTAAACCAATAAATTATTTTTTTCTCTCATTTCTTTCATTTCAAATCCATACCTTATACTTCTAAGTATTTCATTGATCTCTTAAAGATTTCCAATGATATTTAAAGCATCAACATAAATAGAAATTATTTCATGTCTATATTTTGTTTTCTTAATAAAAACACAAGGGAAAATTATTTCATTTAAATACCCTTTATTCAACAAATATTCACTCAAATGATTATATTAAAAATTCCTAGTTTTCTTTAATACATGAACATATTTCTAAAACTTAATTTAATAGAGTTCTTTGGTTTTTGATTTCAATGCTTCGGGTATTTTGAATCCTTCAATGATTCTCATATATATACTTTTATAAATTGATTCATATAAATAATCTGTAACAACATCTATAAGATGCATATTATCATTTTTAGATAATGCAAGGATAATTAGATATCAAAGAGTAATAGAATCAATAATAGAATAATATGTCTCAACATAATCAATTATGGGTCTCTGAGAAAAATCTTGTGTGATAAGAGGAACTTTGTATCTTAAAATATCATTTTTCTCATTATGTTTACACACAAAAACCAATTTATATCCAACATGATTCACAGCTTCTAATGTGATCATGATATGTATAATGACCATTCACCTATTAAGTGAATTTAATTCTACTTATATTACACCTTTCCATTTATTCCATTCAGGTCATTTTTGAAATTCTACAACATACATTGGTTCGGGATCTTAATTTTCTATATAATGTTCCATAGAATATGAAAATCTTTCATACATATTTTCCACTTTAATTCGATTTTGTATATAACCTATAGTGGAATAATTAAAATAGATTTCAATATTTCCAAAACCTTTAGTATTTTTATATCCTTTGAATTCTCTTTATGATTCTCATAATTTGTTTATTTAAGAACACTTAAATTACATGTTTCTTTTGGAATAGACACCTCCCAAATAGGGTTTTCAATTACACTCATTCCTTTTCTTTTTTGAGGATTTCTATCCTTGGAGATAATTGGTCTTCCATGCTTCAGGCTTGTTTTTTAAATTTCAATAAAATCATTATTTAATTTTTTATTTAGGACATAAATTCTTACTGGTACATTTAGGACCAGTATATGTGATTTAGTAATGCCCTTTATATTAGTAAATGCATCCAGAAACTGATTTTTTATTTCTTGAAAATGTAAAATCTTTTTTACTTCCAAATCACACTGCTGAGTGGAAGGATTGAGAAAAGATAACATCTGTACACTCTAGGAAATATCATCTCCTTGTTTCTTTTCTCCTGCTACTGTTGGGAATACTTCTTCATTAAAGTGACAATCATAAAAATGTGTTGTAAATACATCACCTGCTTTTGGTTAAAAATATATTATGATGGATGGGGATTCATTTCCTATATATATTCCTGACATCCTTTGTGGTCCCATTTTTTATATGTTGTGGGGTATAAATTGGTAAATATACCACTCAACTGAAAATTCTTAAGTGGAAGATTTTACACTCTTCAGAAAATGCCAATTGGATTAGAGAACCAGTAGGATGAGACTGATGATCTTTAATCAAAATCTCTTTGTTATTCTCTAATATAGGTAATGATGATATGATTTTGGAAAATTTTTTATACCCTCATAAGAGATATTACTATTTTAGGGTTATGTGAGATTCATGGAATGTCGTATATGTATTTTAAATCATATTGACATTCGTATTCCCAATACTACAATACTTTAATTGTGATACAACTCTATACAAAGAAGAACTGTAATCACTGACCCTTTTATATTCTTGTAAGCATAAATAATTCCATTCATAATGGGTCACATGAAGAAAAACCTCTTTTTGATTATTACACATCTCTTTCAAACTCTTACAGGCATTCATGGATCTCTTTTTATGAGGTATTCACATTTCAATTCCTCATAGATATATTTTTTGAGGAAGATATTTATCTTTTCTTTATTTTATAGGGTTTGTGAATTATTTTATTTAATTGTTTCCATGATATCCATTGATTTGAGATGTGTTTCAATATCCATTTTCTATGGTGTGTAATTACTTATGGTAATATCAAGAATACTAAATTTGAGTTTCACAAGACTTGACATGATAATAACTAGGTGATAAAGAAGAAACTTTATTATTATTAACAATAATAATACAATACTGGTTTACATTTGGCTTAAAGAAGATACATTATATAAAAATGTCATCAAAACATCAAAATTTGGTTATTATTTTAACTTAATAATTTTTTTATATATCCCACCTTAAATAGATAATAAATGTTTCATGTGAGTGTTTAAAATAAATAAGTCAATAAATCACATTACTTGTTTAAAACTTTCTCATGTGTACTAATTTATTAATTAGATCATCCAATCAGGTGGTGTAAAATAAAAAAATTAAAATGGTGTCTATTGATTTATTAATTATACCTTCTGATCATGTAGTGTAAAATAAATAAATTAAAACCATTCAAGAATACAACAATCTGACCTTTATGGAAGTAATTTAATAAATAATATAAGTTGTCCAATATTGAGGTAAATAAATAATATTATATAAATAAATAGAACCGTCCAACCAAGTGGTGAAAATATATTTTAAAATGAAAACATATCATTATCCCTTTTCGAGAGTTCGTGCTGATAACATTTTGTGAAAACAAAAAATTGAAATGGGTAAAATTTTAATAGAAGAGAAATAGAAGAAGTGAAAAATGATAAAAAAAATTATTAAGATTTCCAGAACCTCTTGTATTTATATCTCATTCACCAGGGGTACTGCACTGTCCTTTTATAGGAAGTTTAGTGAGGGGTAGGTGGGGGTGGGATTCCCACCCCTGTTGAAATTTTAAGCTACAAGTAGTCGTTTCATAACACTTTTAAACTTTTTAAAAAACTTATTTAACTCAAAACATCACATTAAATACAAGTCACACCAATTAAAATTATCTAAATTACTAATACAAACATATCTTATCAAAAATCGTGAAACTCAACCTAAATAAATATTAATAATAATTTTAAAAAATAATGATATATCCTTTAACAAAAGTTTTAAAACAAAGAATAATGATCACACAAAACTAACATTTCATAATAAACACAATATCATAAAGTGGCATGATAGCCACTAAAAATTAGTTCACCACCTGAACAAATCATTTAACCTGGGTTATATTAATGTTATATGACTATTAAACTAGGCCCAACCCATTTATTAATCCCTAATAACTATCACATATATTTTACAATAATAAAATTAATATTAAGTAAAGCTTCATGAAATCATAATATTCAACAATTTTATATGTAAAATTATAAAATGTAAACTGACATATGATAAACACCAACAAATTCTAATTGAATTTTCAGAGTGAAAATTGGCTTAATAATATACACAGATGTTTTCATATCTTATAATAATTTATATAATTTGAAAATTATTCTATTGAAATCATTCAAAAATATTATATAATCAATTTATTCATTAACATGTTTCCAATACAATTATTTTATTTAACGTACAATTTTTTGTCATAATATTTCATTTAACATGATTTAATTAAACATATAAAATCTATACACATTTTTATTTCATTAATTATGTAAATATATCCATTTAATCCATCAATCCACTAATATACTCAAAGATTATGGAAATTAATTTATTACTAAAACCTATAAAAAACTATTTATTTATCTTAAATATATTATAAAACTACCATAAATCTATCTTAGTAAAACAAAAAACACATTCAAGGATAATTTATAATCATTATAAACAAAATAAAAATAGGAAATATGTTTTATAACTATAAAAAATTAGCATGCATGGTCTGCTAATCATGAACCTAACTATGAAACACTCACTGGTTTAAAATGAATAATCTATTACCTATGTAACTAACCACTCTTACCCCATGTGTTTTCTACCATAAGCCTTATCATGGTAGATTTCATTGATTCTTAACCATGAAACCTCGACCATGAATTATAAAATAATTTTTATTCATTTCTAAAATTATAAAATTCAAAAATATTTAAAATATCAATAAAAATCATAATAACTCTCAATTAAATAAAATTAGAAAACTTTATTAATAAAATATAAACCATATCCCTAAAACACCAAACTGAATACCATGGAAACTCATAGACTACGACTAAGGATTATAATTTTTTAATAGTATACCTCTTGAGATATTATTTTCTTATCTACATGACCACTAATGATCATGTCACATATTTCATTTTTTTCATTGGGATTTAATTATTTATGCACCTCCATCTTCTCTTAATTTAGGGGCACTAATCACATTACTTGAGATTCTAATAAATGATGGAATTTAATGAAAATATCTTATATATTTACCTTCAATGAAATTTATTCATGTTGAATATTCATGTTGAATATTCAGAGATATTTCTCTATATTGCTGGTGAAATGGTTTGGTTGTGATTTAGGATGAAGGAGAAATAAATAGGTGGCAATGAAAGAAAAGAAGAGTAATTTTTATCTCATGACTTGTGTAAATCATAGGCTATGACTCACCGATATTGTATAAACAAATATTGCATAGGAATTGGAAATATCCAGTTTATGGCCTCACTATAATCTAAGATTATGTTAGAGAGTGTCATATGTGGAAACACAAATAACCCCTTATAACTCATCAGTATCAACAGTTTTAGTGGTATACATGAATGTGAGAGATCTATTAATACTCAATGATAACCCATATTCAATGATGTATATTGAATAAGAAGATTATGTTTTTGGATAGTACATTAAATCATCAAGATGATATGACATTCATAACTTGAAAAAAAATATGATAATTTTCAATCATAGCTGATGATAAGAAATTTTGGATATAGAGGAAAACATGACCAGGTAACAGATCTTATGATGTGATTTAGTCTTCATATTCATTCTAGGAAAGCATGTATGCATGGTTTTATCACTTCTTCTGACATGTCGAACCACTGGGTGATAAATTAGAAGAGTTACTATCATTTCATATGATTTTTTATGATTTCTTTAACAATATGTGCCACATTCTACGACACAATGTTTCACTATCCATGGAAAGGTAAATACACTAGAGGAATCTTTAATCATGAAAAATGATTAAATGATATCACCATTCATGATGATGTCCCTGATTGTGATTAGGATAATATCACTAGGGGTCTATGATGATCTATTTTCAAAAAAAAACCTATAATTAATTCAATTTTCACATGTGATTAATGATTCTAGGAGAACTATATATGGATAGGAAGGAAGTAATCTTCTAATCATCATGAATGGATCATCAAGATTACTCTAAAATTTCCAAGAAGAATATATACACTCATTGGATCCTTAGATAAGAATTTATATACATGTGTTAGACAAGTACTCATTTGAGGGACAACAACAAACCCATGCATACTTGGTTTGGATATATCAAGAAATAAACCATTAGGGGAAACACATAGTGATCATAAATATTGTCCTTGAATTGTGTGTTGATTAGAGGTTATCCAAGGAAGATAGTAATCTTATAGTAATAATCTCAAAGTCTTCCATATGTGATCATCTCAAGTATGGCCTCCTACGCGGGCACCATCTAGCCTTAGGAATTGACTAAATCATTCTTTTTGTCCTTATAAAACTGAAGGGAACCTACTATGCAGAATTAAAACACATTAGTTTTTCTTTCTTTCTATATTTTATAACTCCAATGATGGAATGTTAAGGACCTTTTGTAGATTAACCTAGGAGAACTCCCCATCCCACACTTGAATTCTTCCATTTCGATTGCATTTTTTTCTTCATGATTGATATTCATTGGGAGAAATTTATTTTCCTAAAGGTAGTAGGTATTAATTATTACTTTCATGTATACCTCTTGATCCCTTTCTCTTTATTTTGTTATCATGCATATCCCCATGGTAATTCCTCGTTTATTTTATTTTTATACATAACCCCCATACCCATTGAAAACAACTTAATTCTTAGAACAATACTTTTTAAAAAATTTATTTAGATACTTTCAATATTTATATCCTAGTTCATCTAGAACATATACAAATTTTTATAAAATTTAAGAGAAAATAGAAATATTTGATCAAACTATTAGGGACATATGTGAACCTAGATTCAATTATAAGGATAATAAAACTATTATCACAATCAATCATGTTGATTTTAAATTAAAACATAGTCTTATAAATATTCTACCAAATTTCAATGTACATGGAGGTGAATATACCTAAAAATATTTAAATTAATGTAGTATAATTTTCATGAACTTGAATCTATTAGTTGTACCCATGGGTAAAATCAATTATATAGTATTTACATTCTCACTTAATGGTGTAGTGAGGATTTGTTCTACGATCCATAATCCTGAGGAAATCTTAGTTGGTATGAGATTTAAAGATTAATCCTTTAAAAATTATTTCCCACTTCAAGGGGTATAACATTATGAAATTAGATATATATAATTAGGAATTATTATGGAGAGACTTTATGTGAGTTCTTAGAAAGGTTCCAGAAATTATGTAGAAGTTCTCTATACTAAGTGATAGAGGAACATAATTTCTTAGTCACATTCAACCAAGTTATATGAGATAGTGATTTAAATCTCTAGGATTCATTATCTATAGAAGTCTTCATTGAAAATTATCTAATAGATTACAAATATTTTATTTAAAATTTCTCTCAAAACTCACAAAAATTTAGTTCAAGGAATACTAACTCAAGGGGTGTTCATGGGGAAAAGTCTTCCATATCTCCTTTACTTGAATCCTGTATTAAGAAACTCAATGTTCTTATGAGAAAAATTATATTTACCAAAGTAGTTGAATCACCATCCTCACATCCTTAGGGATGTAGAGTTTGTAAGTCTCTAAATCATTATATAGATTTGATATACCCTAATAATGGGTGCATCAATGAGAATTGGATGAATCAATGGTTATTTATTTTATAATTTAATCAAGCTCTATGATATGTTAGGATTTGATCCACTCAAATTAAAACTTTTCCTTACCCTAATGAAATAGAAATGAAAGCAACATTGGGAGCATGCATTTTTTTATAGTTTTTGGCCCAAAAGTGGGTACCTACTCTTTAATATGACAAATAGAGTTTGATTCATAAATTTCCACTATAGTAAATAAAAAATTATATTTGGTTAGGGAGGTTTCATACTCTACCTATGGTGTTTCCAAACACTTATATAATACCCCACTATAATTAGACTAAATCCAATTACTGTGAAAGATCCTTAGACCAAGGTGATTAAGATTATAGGAGAGTCTATATTGTTTCATTAACTAATGATAATATTCCTCTTTGAGACTTATAAATAATCAGATTTGAATATGCTAAAATATTAAATATCTTTGGATTCTGATAATTAGAGTTGAAAAAAGATTAGCCGACCTTGTTTATTGGTTCTATATAATTAATGATCTACTTATCAAACTCAATTCACATAAATGTTGGGATATATAAGTTTTCTTTATAGTTTATGCTTCCTAATTCAGGTCTCCAATATTTATTTATTTAGAGACTAAATTTTATGTCTTCTTTATTTTTTAGTTCATGTGATTATTTTCATTAAAAATATTATAATAATTTGAAATAATGAAATTCATAAAATTCCATGCCATCTGATATTCCATAATATTCTCTTAATAGATTATACAGTTTAAATCCTCTGTGAACTTCTTCAAATTAACTTATCTTGTGGGTTTATTCCCATGATCATCAAAATTATTTCCATAACTACACATTTTCTCATTTTCTAGAAATTAAATTGAATTTATTCATCTTTGACCACTTGAATAATTTCTAGATTTTTTCATTTGGAAATTATATAAGGTTCATATAGTGATCACCTTATTTAAAATTCAAAAAATCTAGTTAAAATCACAACATAGTCATTAACTTTAGATTTTTGAATTTATAAATAGCACAACATCATCCTAGTTTCTTTTCAATATTAACTTCTATAAATCAACCATTTCTAATGTAATTCCTCGACCCTAGTTTCCCAGATCCGGTGTATTATTTTAATACATTTTCATGATTACAAGGAATCAAGTCCGGAATGACCGAACAGTTTAGAATTCTTGGAAAATAGATTATATACATGTACTTTACATTATAATTTCTAACATAAAATATAGCATAGATTATACTTTTGGAATTCCATTATTCGCCTAGATTAACCCTTCATATCAATCATAAAACACTTCTTGGTATCCTGGAAAAATAAAACATAAGAAAGGGTTGAGCTCAGATGCTCAGTAAGGATAAATAATATAGTGAAAGCTATCACAAATAATCATAAACTTTTAAGGCAAGGTACAAAACTAAAACACAAGCCTTTTAAAACATAATCTTCAACAAAATATTGAAAGAATAAATCAAATAATTCCATTTAAAAATTCATATGGATATTCTACTAGTTGAATATCTATATGTAAAATCAATAACTAATCATGTAATGAGGGAATGAATAATTTCGGACATCATAACCACTACATCAAGGCCTTGTACTAAGACCATTCACAAATATTCTATCAAGTACTTGTGACGAGACACTAGTTTATCTCATGAGACCTACTGATTCATTGAGGGGATATATAGAGCCTCATCTATCACTTACTAAGTCCAATTCATTCCTCATATGAAAAGGTTTAAACATAACATAAACATTCATATTAATACTAGCATATGAAATGTTAATATTTAACTGTAAACCATGAATGGTATAAAAATAGCACATTCATAGTCAAACATATCACAAAACCATAAATACAATATGAAAGATTGTATCATAATAAATAAAATTCAAACAATCATAAAATCCAACAAAGGATGTTGACATATATAAAAATAATTTAATAAATTCATTAAAACTCTTTGAGGAAAATATAAACTTTTACTTTTAAAACATTTAAAAGCCATTCAATTTTAAAATAAAACATTTAGTTTGAAAATAAAATTGTAATCTTGTAAGGGATTCTTAAAAATGGTAAGGCAACATAATGGCGGAAAATTTCTGCTCTCACCATATAAGTTAAATAAACATTCTTTCCATAACTTGTTGAAAATTTCATAAAGTACCTCGTTTGAAAAAGGATCGAAAGATTCCTTTCAAAACATTTTATAAAAAGTAAAACATGGGTAAAATGACTTTAAACATCCATATAATTATAGGAAAAAATTTCATGAAACATATTTAGAAACATGGTCCTTGATGGAAAATATGTACCATTAGATACTTATGCATCAACAACCTTGAATAATAATGAGATTGTGAAATTAACCCTTACCTTAGGTCTAATACTCTTTGTACGTGTTTGAAACTCATGTATAATGTTTTTAAAACATATTATTAAATTATATAAGAATTATAATAATATTTATTATATCATATATGATTATTTTATGGCTTTATATTACCCTTTTATTAACAATTCCTAGTTAATGCAACATTTCGGGTAATAATCACTTGGTTTATCGTACTTGTTTTAACTTGTTATTCTTGATCATATTACTTCGATCATGATTTAATTACATCCAGAATGTATAATATTATTAATATAATATATATATTCATAATATAAATATATATAATTTATATTTATATGAAATGTAATACACCATTCATGGAGACGGTAGGCCATATGTACGCATGAACACTGTTTTCGTTTTCTTATCATATTGAATGGAAGTAAGTGAATGACATATATGTACACAAACACGCACACACACACACACACACACACACACACATATATATATATATATAATTCAATTGGACTTATTATGTCATATATTTCATTATTATGAATAATATATATTTTTTATAATCATTCTTAGATGGTTAAAGTAGAGAATGAATCTCATCACATCGTGGAGACGGTAGGATTTTTATAGTAACTAAATTAACCGTATAGTATAAAAATACAAGAGAACCTAAAGTGGATCATTAATGAAATTTTTAACATTATCTAATTCATTTTTTTCGAATCTTATTTTTTTAGTATTTTTATATCATTTAATAATACTGTATTTGTTTTAAAAACTCATTTATGTCAATTTTGACACTTTTTAATAATTGATTTTTGATAAAGTCATAAAAACTTTATTACTTAGATAAAAATGAATTAAATAAAATATAAAATTTCATAGTTGTCCATAAAATTATTTTATGGCATAAAAACTTTCAAATTATATTTATTTTAATATTTATAATATCATTTATTTGATTCTTTCATTAATAAAGAAAATACCGCATCTTTATTGTGTTATAAATAAATTTAATTATTTAATGTCTAAATATTAAAAATAAAATACCATGATGTATGAAATATTTTTATCTTTATAATGATTATTTATAGTTAAAAATATCACTTATATAACTCTAATTAAAATTGTATTAGTAATAGATACATGTTTATGTTATATTTCTCTTTACATTAAATAAATTCTTATAACATGTCATTATCACACCCAAGTGGCTCCATGGGGTCCCAAAATCGACCAAAGTATGACCATGGTTGTAAATATATCATCTCATACTATAAGGTCACGTGTTAGGGTAGTTTTCTATTATTATAATATTATTTTTTACCCTTATTTACCTGATTTACCCTTTAACCATGGTAAATACAAATAATTACTAAAATTACTATTCATAAAGTCCAAAAATAAAAGATACCTATTTATAAAATTTGGACCTTATGATTTCATATATGGAATCAATTTATCCAAATTCAAAACATAGAAGTTTCAGTAATTAATTTAAAATTAATTCTCATTGTCAAAACCATAAACGGGTTTTTAAGAAGTAAAAACTATCAAAAGATTAACATGTGTTTATGTACAATTTAAATGTGAAATTAATTCCAATTACCTAAATTATTTTAAATTATAAAAATATAATATAATTATACTTTAAACCCACTCAAACTTATAATTTAACACTATGAATTATTTCTATTAAAAATTTGTTTTCAATTAAAATTTGGCATTTTTCACTATTCATCAAAATATGAAAGTTATCAGAAAAGTACCAAAAATTCATAAAAACGAAATTTTTATGTCTCAATTATTAATAATAATGTCATTTCATTAAATTTAATATATAATAGTGTCAAATATTGTATTTAAAAAGGGTTCACCATTAAAAGGAAAAAAATTGTTTTTTTGTTTTTTGAGAAATACTCCTTTTATCTAAAAAATGAATTTGTCCTTATATTATGTATAAGAAACACATAATATGAATGTTAAAATTATATGGGATATATATAAAATTAAATATTTTGTTAATACTATTGATAACATCTTTTTAAATGGCTAGTTTGATAGGTTATGGTGTGCTCGAACTCAGTGTTGTGTATAGCGCAAGCTATAGAATTATTTAAAAGGAAGCGTATCATGGAATCATGGGGTGTTACATCATATTTTCCACTAAGTGGTTAACCCTTAAAAAATTTTCCCTAAAGATGTATTTTTAAGATTAAAATGGATCTTACATTATTTTTTGTGATCCCCTAACTTTGAAGGTTTTATTTAATTTAGATGATATTTTTTAGGATAAAATAACTATTATAAACTTCTTGGAATAGCCATTATGATAAGTTAGGGTGACTATTAAACAATATCAATGATTCTTATAGAAATAAAAATGACCCTTACAAAATTTCAAATGACCCTTATTGTTTTCTCAATGATTCTTATGAAAATAAAAATGACCCTTATGAAATGTCAAATGACTCTTATAGGATTTAGATGACCCATACAATTTTCTCAAACATTTTTTTGAAAATGAAAATGACCCTTATGGAATGTGAAATAAGTCTTATAATTATTTGGGGTCTTCATGCATTTACTAAATCCTCAATTTTAATGACTCTTATATAAAGTTTAGTTTCCCTTACATAAATTCTCCCATTACTGGAATTCTATAAGTAGAGTCAAAATGAATCTTATGAAAAGAATATTTTTTTCAATTTTCTCCAAATCCATATTTCTAGACTTCATCAAATGAACTTTTAGCTTATTCCAACCTTCTCAAAAATACTCCATCCACCTCAAATCACTTCAAAATCATTTTTAAACATTTTAAGGTCCTTCCCAATAGATTTAAATTAATCATAAACTTAGTTAAAAATAAATAAAATAGTTCAATAGTTACATTGGGTACTTCAATATTCCCCATTTTATTTTTTATCACCTTAATTTATATTTGTTATCTCCACTCAACTCTTTTCAAGAAATCAACAATTTATACTAGAATCATCAAATCCATTCCTTTATCAAATGAGAATTTTTCCAAAACTATATTATTAGATAAAACAGTGATTTTGAGATAATTTCATCTCTTGATGGAAAAAATGTTGTTCAAGTGACATAGATGTTCTCACACTCAATTTAGTTTATTCACACTTTCATTTCTCCCTCTTTATACAATAACTAAAACTCTATATTGAAAAAAGATATAAAAATAGTTGTTCAAAACTCCCTTTTTGATAAAGAGTTGTACCATTATCTTTCCCCCTTGGAAAATATAATCCAAATAATTTTGGGTGAAATTCTCACACATCCTCATAAAATAGGGCAAGGATGAATATTAAGTTTTATCCTTAATTCAAAAAACCACTCTCATAGAATTTATTTTGTAAATAAATATGTAATTTTTTTCATATAAATGTATTCAAATTTTACATATCTATTTTTAACTATTTATTTGATGAAATGATACTTGATATCAATGTGTATTGATTTTGTGTGTTTCACTGAGTTCTTTGATAGATCAATAACACTCTGATTATTATCAAAAATCTACAGTGGCTTATCAACTTCTACCTTTAGAACATCCATCTATACTTTTATCCATAACATTTATGTACAAGCAAGAGTTTTTGCAATATATTCTACCTCATTAATTCTCAAAGTGACTTAAAGATGCTTATTTATATGAAATTTTACACAACATTCATCCAAATAGAAGGCACCACATAAATTAGACTCTATATAATTGAAATATCTTTCCCAAACTACTTCGTAGATTGAATTTTACACTTCTTTCATATATCTATCCACATTTCAATGTGCTTTTAACATGTCTCGTATTTTTTTATACCAACATGTGAGGCTCTATAGAATCGATCTAATATCTTATACAAAGAGTCACTAAAAATACTATACTTGGTCTTAATGCTATTAGATAAACCAAACTTTCAATAATTTTCTTGAAATATTTCTAATTCACACAATTTCTTACTTCACCTCTACTCACTTTGGTTCTCATTTATATGGGTGTTGAAACTTATCTAGAATCCTCAATGCCAAATTTATTCAATAACTCTCTTTAATATTTCTCTTGGGATGTATAGATGAAATCATCTTATTATGTAATATATAGTCTTAGAAAATAATTTATTTCACCTAGCATGGACATTTTATAATACCTCTTCCTCTTCTTTGAAAACTCTTAAATGATATACTCATATCCATACAAAAATATAATATCATTAATGTAAAATATAACAATTAGAGTACTTGTGGTAATATATTTTACAATAAGTTTGCTATCAACCATACCTTTAACAAATTCTATTCCTATCAAAAAACCATATAAAATAGAATATTAGGCCCTGAAGGCCTATTTAAAACCTTACATATCCTTCTTTAGATTTCATAGAATGCTTCCATCACTATTAAGAATGAAACATTAAAGTTTTTTAACAAACACTTATTATTTTAAGACTCTAATTTAAAAGGAATATTTCACATCCATATGGAATACCTTATATTTATTTTATGTATCTATTGAAAGAAACATCCATATAGCCTCTAGTTTTTTCACTGGTGAAAAATTCTCCTAAAAATTAATTTCTATCATTTTTTAATACCCTTTGTAAACTAGTATTACTTTGTTTCTTGAAACCTCTCCTTTTTTATTTAGTTTTTTTATGAATACCCACTTGGTACCGATCAATTTTTTTAGATCTTGGTATATGTTTCCTAGTATAATTTTTCTCAATATGATCTAGTTATTTATTCATTGCATTAATCCACTCATTGTGAAAAATTTCCTCTAAAACTATTTGTGGCACAAACTATCAAATTGGTGTAATAGGATTTTTAATCCTTAATATTATTCTTTTATACATTAGATATTCTATATTACCAATGATATATTATAAATAAATATAATTATTCAATATATGATGTCACAGTTTATCATTTTCAGTAGATTCATCTTCATAACTTGTTTGATCATGATTAACATCGCTATAATTCTACTCATTTTTAGCTTTTTCTTTGTTATGTTTCTCAAAGACCTGCATTCTTCCAACTTTAGTGTTATATACACATGCTTCAACTATCACACCTTATTTATATTTATTTTTATTAATATTTATATCAAAATTAAACTAACTAGTGAAGCCTTTTGTTCCAATAATTTTAGACTCTTCCATTAGTCAAATAGCCCATGAATATCCCTTCTTCAACTTTCTCTTAAAAATTTCATAGTTTTTTTTTTTGATATTCATGAAACAAGGACTACCAAATAATTTAAAATATTTTATTGTTGTATTTCTCTTGTAAAACTTTTCATATGGAGTTATTTTTATCCCAGGTCTTAATAAACACCTATTCTATATGTTTACAATAGTATATACGACTTCCCTCCAGTAAAATTTTGAGATCCTATGTTCAGCTAACACGGTTCCACCCATATCAACCAAACTTGTGATATTTCTTTCTAATACACTATTTTTTGGGTAGTATATGGTGCACTTAATTGATAGTTAATTTCATGTATTTCAAGTAAAATTTTTAAATAATCACATGTGTATTCACTGATATTATCGGATCTCAACTTCTTGACATAGACTCCCAATTATTTTTCAACTTGTCTTATAATGATTCTAAACATCTGAACAACATATAAATTTTTATTCATAAATATGAAATTTTTAATCCAAGTGTAATAATCATAAATTTAATTATGTTCAAATTACCTATAGAAGACTAATGTATTAATGGAACATAAAAATATTATTGATTTAACTCTAGAGGCACGGTGTACTAAATCTCTACTCTTTTGTGATTTATTTGAACCATACTTCAGATAGACCCAAAATTTTCATGTATTTAATTTTGATATTCAGAATTTTAACCAAACCATTTTGATCAATTGTTTTATAAATATCACATTTATCAGTTTCATGAATAATATATAATTTAATGGAAAAATAAATTAAAACTTTATTTTTAATTATTTATTTCATCTTTGGGGTTATTTGAATAAAGCCTACACTTAAATTAGGGTGTTTTGATGTTATTATAGGATGTATATAGATGATTCGAAATGAATGTAATTTATTTCAAGAAGTTAAATGTTTATTTGTAGGTAGTCTAGAATTACTATGATAGACTTAGAAATATGGCTAGGGAAATTTTCTTACGGCCTAATAGGATAATTTGTGACCTGAATGGGAGAAGTTTTCTACATGTAAGAAATTTCAACATAGAGAAGGATATTTTTAGGATTTAATAGTACATTTGAGTGAGATAATAATTTTAAAAGGAAATATTCATACAACATAAGACATTTCAATAGGGGCATAGTATATTTCATCAATGTATAGGACATTTTGGCCAAGTGCAGGATATTTTATCCCCACGTAAGATATTTTATCTTCATATTAGAGATTACATCTATATATAGAACATTTTGTCTGAATATAGGATATTTTTTATATTCATGGTATATTTTATCTATGCATAGGACATTTGGTTCATTCACGGGAAGGTGGTATGCATAGGATAATTTTCTTTTTGAAATAATGAGAATTTTCAAAAGCATACAAAAATATGACAAATGCTGGTACTGTAAAATTCAAGGATAAATATCATGATCAACTACAAAACTCAAACCAAGAATTCAAGGTGCCACTTCAGCATGCAAGTAACCAATCAAAGTATTACACATGTATCATAATATACAAATTATTTTGTTCAAGAATAAGTAAAGAAAGCTATAAATTTCTATGAAGAGAGGATCATGTCAAGATTTAAAGATTCAAGGAAGAAGGAAAATTTCTATACATTAAAAGAAGAAATAATATCATAAGTTCGACCATGGATAAATAGGATGGAAACTAAAAACATTAAAAGTAACATAACTCCAATTCTAGAAGTAACGTGGTTTATACAAATTTCTCATGGAGAACCTACACTGATGTTGTTTTCAGTTTTCAATCTGTTTTTAGATTTATAATGTCTTCTCCTTCCTCCTTCATCTTTATTACCCTTAAAATGGAGGGTATAATTCTTAGTGACTGTGGAAGGGATGTATTTATATTTTAATGCTTAATTCCTTAACTTAATGAGTAAAAATATATTTTATTTATTTATCTTATATTTTAGTGGTTGTTTGGTTATTTCAAAACAATTTTGATTTAGGTTTATAACTTGTTAATTGTTTACTTCTTAGGTTTATAATTTATAATATCCCTAGAACCAATGAAAATTTTCTCAAAGGAATGGGATAAACTGGGTGGTGAGTGTTAATTTATTGTTGTCAAGTGTTTGGAGGTAGTGAGTTACTTCAAAATTTCCTAGGATAACCAAAACCCAATTTGTTATTACCCTTGTAGTTATAATGTGGTTTTATTAACTTCACAAAGACACACACCATAAGGGACACTAACTAGATAGTAATCACTTATAGATCTATCTCCACAATAACCTTTAACCCTTTGTCTTTTATGAACCAATTTAAAAAACATTTATTTATCAATTCATAAGAATATAAGTAAAATTATTTTAAATACTAATATATAATTGTGAATGTAAATCAAACCTTGAAAACACCACATCCTTCAAACACATTACTTTATTATTTTTTATTATATATAAAATAAAAAAAATTCAAAACACCCCCTTTTATTAAGTGAAAACTAATTTTGAGAACTCTCTAGAGAAAACCCAAAGATTAACACAACTGGTAAATTTAATATAGGAAATAATTTATTTTTCCACACCCCATGATAGGTCAAGTGTCAAAATTTGACACCATTTTTGGGGAGGTAGTTCCAAAAACTAACTTGAAATTGCATGAACAGATCCTCAACTAACCATTGTTCAAATTTGACATAAACATTTAAAGAAAATTGCTAATAATAAACATAGTAACTTAAAATTTCATGCATAATTTGAATAATTTTCTCTATCATACTCAAGTGAAAATTTTATGTTCATATTGAGAATGTCATTATGGTAATTAACCATAATCGAACCTTGATCGACCTCCTTGCATCCCAATTCATAAACCAATAAAATAAAATTTCTATTCTTGCCTTACACAATGACTTTGAGTAAGAAAATGGATTGATATAAATTTTCTAAAAGTTGTATGATCTCTCAGGTGAATAACTAAACAAACACCTCAAACATTTTACATTTGACTACTCCACCTTGAAGCTAATAGGAGTTATAGAAGAAAAATTCAAGTGGAGAGTATTCCCCTATTCACTCGAATAATTTTACAAGGAATGATTGTATAGCCTACAACTAGGTGATGTTCCTGAATAAGATGACCTAAAAAGAAGATTATTTTAGATATTATTCCCTACCTCTTGGACCACTGAAAATGAAAAGAAATTTATACCATTATGAAATCTTCTTGGGAAACTTTCAATGAGTATTCGGAGAGATCCAAGAATCTATGTGATAGTTTTATACACTATGACACATAAGAAAACCACTTTCATAAATTTTTCTACCCATACATAATGGGAAATGACAAAAACAATTTGGAAACATAATTTTGGATATATCTTATAGAAAAATCACTAGTAGAATATGAGGAAGTGATTGGGAAGATTTCCCAAAACTAAAAATAGTTTGGAATAATTGGTAAAATTACAAGATCTATATATTAGGTAATAAATACTAGTTCATCGCCTTCTTTTGAATAAATACATAAAGAGATAACCATTCTTATTATAAAAATAGCCTTAAATTGTACCAGCGAGAAACAAACACCAACCAATGTATGTGGTTTCTGTTAATATCTTACCCATTTTACTAACAAGTGTACTGAAGTACTGGGTATGGTTAGTTGTGTAGTATCATTTCAACTAAGGAAATATCCAAAAAAATCAAGGATGGGGACATAACTCCAGTGTATTATATGGATTGTAAACTAGTATAATTAGGATAAATCACCCTTTCAAAATTAATGCCAGTAAAAACCACCCTTACAATAGTAATATCAAAAACCCCATCATTTCAACAACCTCACAATTATCCTTATAACCAACCAGCCTACCAGTCACCCCATTTATAGAAAAAAATCCTATGATCAACCTATAACTAGTGTATAAACTCCTATACAACAAAAATAAAATCATACAATTAATAATCTTATTAATTAATTTAGAGAGTTAAGAAACCAAATAAGTAGTATTTTATTGATTCTATCAAAAAATATAGGAAAACTATTATCCTAATAAGTCCATAATCCCTAGGAAAATGTAATCATGATGTTAACTAGTATTGGAAAATAAATTCAATCACTAAATATACCTAAACCTAAACCAAATAAACAATAACTTGAGGAGAAAGAAGATATAAAATTTGGAAAGATTCCTAAAAACCATCCTGGAGAAGAAATGATCAAATAAGAAGAGAATAGAGTTAAAGAGGATAAGTATAGAAGGAAAAATAAAATACTAGAGACACCACTATATAAGAAGCAAAGGAAGAAGAAATATCTTCTATTCCAATTCCCATCAATGATAATCCAATCCAAAAATATTCAATAGGAATAATATCAAATAGAAAAATTTTAAAATTTATAGAAATTTAATATAAACATAACCCTTCTTGAAGCTCTCAGAAAAATACCCAAGTATGCTATGTTCATAAAATAACTCTGCACCAAAAAGAGGAGGCTTTAGGAGAATTAGAGAGTCATTATGGGAATAAGTGTCTCAGATTTGATTACACCCCAACTTCTAAAATAATTCCAAGATACAGCAATATTTTATTTAAATTAATTGATGTGGATACATCATTAAATCCTTATATGGTATCTAATTAGAAATTTATATTTTCTTGAACTGCACTGACTATAAAGGTGTAGTAAAGTGGAAGTATGGGGTCGATCCCACAGAGAGAAGGGAAATAAGTAGAAGAATTTTGACCAAAGGTTAGGTGATACTAATTTTAGTTAGATTTTATTAAAATAATGAAGAAAATTAAATAATTAAAATATAGTAATAATGATAGAAAAGTAAGAATATTGAGGATTTAGGGTCAATTTCAGGGTATAGGTAAAGGATAATTCAAAATATATCTTGGGATAGACCTATGAAATAGGCTGTAAAGTGGTGAAATGGGCACCAAATGATCTTAGTCCAACCAATTGGATCATCATAATATGAAAAATACTTCTTGTTCTAGAGTAATTGACAACCTAAGTGCAGGAAGACTACCTTCTAGGCAAAAAGAATCACAGTATATTGGTTCCTAGCTTGAATAACTCTAATGGTTAGTGTAGATACAATCAAATGAGATTGAAAATTTTTTTAAACCTGGTTAATATCCATAGGGTTAAAAGTTTTATTTATAGATTTAATACATTAAAACATACCCCTACTCTCAAACCCTAACACTAAGTGGATGAGACATGCATGATGGTATTTAATAAAGGTAGGGAAACATATTGAATTCTATAGATAAAAAATAAATGATTAAAAATATAACAATGAATAAACTGTATTCTATATGGAAGATAATAGATAAGAGTGAATGAGAAGGATAATGAATAATAGATTGATAGTGGAATTAAATTAGGAAGAATTCAACATTACATTATGGAAATAAATTCAAAACAACAAAACATAAAGAAAACTAATCTATAAAGAACATAGGGTCATAACCCTATGATGGACACTCAGTAGTCAAGCCTCTACATGCCTAGAATGGATTGTTTTCTCTCTTGTTGTAACCCTTATTTATAATCCTAAATACAATATTTTATCTTCAACGGGTTAAAGATATCTTTTAATGGTTGTTTTTGTTGTCAATTATATCTTTCCATTGAAAGATATACTGAAAATCAGTATTTTTTAGTCTTTCCGGTGATTTCACAACATGTAAAGTATACATTACATGTAATGTTTGGGCCTCCAAAGATTCATGGAATTTTTCATGATGTGAATAACATTCTGGGAATTCGTGACATGTGTTGTGGCATGAAACTATGTGTTGTTTTGTGATATAGGTGATCTTCACTCTGGTAGCTCTTCTTCATCTTCATGCCCAGTAAATGGTTCTCACCATATATTATTTCATCTCATGTAATGATTACATGGCATTTAAGTGTGTTTCCAACTTCAAAATATCCTTTTTTATTTGGTTATTCAATTTTATGCCTCTGAAACCTCCCATGATCATTCAACATCATGTTAAACCTTCATTCAATATATGTCTTGGTATCCTTGGCTTCAATCATCAATCCCAATTTCAACATTTTTTTTCACTCCATGCCGCTTCACAGATTAGAGAAAAGTTCCTATATATTATCAAAATGTCACATATTACTCTCTACATTTTCAATTGTTGGTCATGTATAGGAATACACACAATATCAATATTAGGAAAAAAATCATATTTAATCAATTAATAATCAAAGAATTCATATATAAAAAACCATCAAAATATAGATGAAAAATAGAGATATCAAATACCCCCACACTCAAATCTTTTCACATCCTAAAGAAAAACCTCAACATCGAAACACTAAGGATCCATGAATAAATAAGAGAATTTTAAAATTATGATTCTCATAAAAAAAATTATAATATAAAAATATAAAAACAAAAAACATACCCAATAAAGAATCCAAAAAAAACCACACTTCATTTATAATATTCAATTCAATAAATTTCTACTTTTTCACAAATGGTTTTCAACCTTTTATCAATATTCAATCCTTTTATGATTTACCTCTCCATGACTTTTTTCACTCGTCACTCAAGGTAATAATTTTACTAGACTTATTATCTTACCTCAAGTACATGCTCCCAACCATAGCCTTTCATTGAATATACTTTCTATACCCCATAAAAAATATCACAATTAATCATGATGGCTTCACAAATATGATCAAATGACTCTGAGGCTAAGTGTAAGTGGGTATTAATGATGAAAATAAAGTAATTCTCAAGGATGAGGATAAACTCTAGTGTATAATACATGATATTCAAAAGACAATCTCAATGAAATGATACTCACTAAAATAATTCCATCTCACATACCCCAAAATTATAAAGTAAAGGCTCAAAGATGATGTAATAATAATAAAAAATAATCCTCACTTTTTTTCATTTTTTTTATTTCTTTAATGCCATGAATGGAATTAACCTCACATACACCACCTAACCACATATTATAAAAGATCACTAGTCTAGTAATGAAGATTTTTTATTCTCCCATGTCACAACCCATGTTTTTATTTTTTTTATTTTTTCTTTTTTTAAAAAAATGTTTCCTAGTACAAGTATCATATCCACCACCTAAAAACATATGATTTTTATATCATCATTCTAGAAATGGTGGTTTTTATCCTACCTGATAAACAACCCATTTTTTCATTTTTTTCTTCTTTTTTCATTTTTTAATAACAAGAGAGATATAAAGTGGAATATAATGAATATAAATATGAACCTTCAATAAAATCCCATGGAAACACCTTTCAGCATCCCCTCAAGATATCACATCCCATATCCACCATAAAAAACCCCTCCCCCACACTCATTCAACTAAATATCATGAAAAATAAAAATTTCTTAGTATAAAAGGAAAATAATGGCTTGTAAAATTGATCAATCCTAAAAAGGTAATATGTATATATATATTATGGGATAAATAAATATAAATGTACATATGAGTCTCATAGAGAAATGTGATTCATTAATAAAATGACTCAATTAGTTCAGAATTGAATTTTTTTAAGTCATATCATTGACAAGATATCAATACATGTTCTAGTAGGTTTTCATACCCCAAGTATCACTCAAAAAATATGCATATAAAATAATATATATTTTATCTAGAATACTCTTAGAAATGGGAATAGAATACAAGTTAATTAGGAAATGTCATGAACATCAGTAATCAGTTTACTCAAATTAATCTCCTAGGAATCCATATCATGTAAATTAATTATATCAGTAATCATTTTTAAGAAACTAAAAATTGAAGTAAGAGTGTGCCTTATAAAATATCCATTTGCATATTTTCTATTTGTGGGAATGATATTTAAAATTTCCCAAAATGTAAAAATATTTCTCCTTGGTCCTAATATCTCCTAGATTAGAAATTATAAGACAAAACAATTTAAGAATTTGTGGGGGTGGATTTAATTCATTTTAGTTCATGAAACAATTTATCTCATTTTTTTCATTTCTCCTTTTTTTTAAATCATTTGGAAACAAAAACAAGGGAGTAAAAATATAATAAAGTAGAAATAGTACTCCCCTTATATTAATTCTTTTGAATGAGTTAATTAGGTTCTTTCTGACTAGGTTCATGACGTGAACTATGTTTTCATAACATGTATAGAACTTACAATGTGAATTATTTTTATTTATAGAGCTTCAGTTTATTCCTACTTCCTTATTCTACATACATGAAAAATAAAATTAAATAGTGAAATTACATTCCCTTTATAAATTTAAAATATTTGGATCAAACAGATAAAGAGATCGACCATGGGGAGAGTTTATTAAACTAATATAATATATATAAAATATATCTAATTCCTAGAAATAAATTCAAAATCCAAGTTGTCTCTTGATAGATGCTCTTTGTTGTGGTTTTTTAGATTGAAATTTACCTTTTTCAGCTAATTGGAACATTATATAGAGATAATCATCTTGAATTTACCCATATCTAACATTTTGTGCATTTAGGGTATTCCTTCACTTCCACCTCCATTGGTTCCTATTGACTAACACTTGTGGTGGGATTCATATTGAGGATAAATTTATTAAAAATAAAAATAAATCAAAATATAACCATATTTTGTATTTTTCCTACTCTACCACTACTTTTTCATATTTTTCTTCAATTTTTATAGGTTATTATTCCTTAACTTCTTTAAATATGGTTTTTTCCACAATATATATATTCTTAATTCTCTATTATATTTAATTAATGAGATCATCCATATTATTCTCTTAGAATTATTATATATTTAGCAGGGAGTCCCATGTTTCTTAGGTCTCTAGAATTCTAGCGAGGTCAGTGCATATATGTTTATTGTCCTCTTCCTTTAATTTTTATTCTTCCTCTAATTCTATGGATTATACATCATCGGACTCTTTCTAATTTTCATCTTTGACCATAAAATCAAAACATTCCATCATATTTATGTCCTCTTCTTCTTTAATCTATAAAAGGTATTCCCACTATTCTTCTTTTTCTTTTTGTATGCATAGAAGGGATGCCTTAGGTTTTTATTCTTATTCTTAATAAGCTATAGGTTCATCACTTTTAGATATATCACTATACTCTAAGAATTATTCCTTAATATCCTCATCCTAATTTTTTACATTTATTTCTTCAACAGTTTTGAATTCCTTGATCTTCTCTTGCTCATCATCTTCTTTAAAACACTCAATCCCTATATTAAGGGTATATTATTCACAATGGAATTTAAATTTTAAAAAACTTGAGAAATTCGAGTAGTTAATTCTCCTTGTTCTCTTAGTTATGTCTCATTTTCATCAATCCTTCTATATAATATAGAAATTTACTTTTAGAGAAATGTGGCGACCCTATCATTTTAATTTTTCTCCTGACTTTTTTTAAAGGAATATTCTTCTTGAATATTCTTCTCTTGAGATTCCTTAATGTCAAAATCTTTGTCTTCCTCCACTTCTTGAAATTTTTCACCTTCAAACCAACATGTATCTACATTAGAAAATATTTTTAGTATAATAACAAGATAATTTAAATTTAAAATAATCTAAGATAAGTTATTTTTCAATTATAATTCGTCATTGAGATTAGACTTATTGTAATTGATTATGTTGTTCATAACTTTAATATATGGTGTGATAAATATAGTTATTCATTCTTATGTGTGTTTTCAACCAAGGATCCTCCTTGGTAGTTTTCAAAATTGGGGTCTCCTCTAAAGGTTTGATAATAGGTGTTGTTCCATGATGACCACCCATCTAAACTTAATGTTTCCCTTATAGTCAAATACTTTTAGTATGCTTCGTACTCCATTTTTGGGGAATTATATTGGTTATTCAAATAATACATCATGAACACTAATATAAACTAACAAAATATTAATATAATATCAATAATAATAAATTAAATTAAAAAAACTTAAACTAAAAGTAATAAACAAAATGGGGTAAGAAAAAGACTTTAACCTAAGAAATTGGTCTCGAGTCGTCTGCAACGCTCCGCTACTCCCCATAAATAACACTAAAATTTTATGTATCCTAAAGATATTATTAAATCCTAAAATTTTATCATATTATAAATTTATATTATATCAAACCACACTAACTAAAAATGCATAGTAAAGTGGATGTATGGGTTCGATCCCATATAGAGAGGGGAACGCAGCAGAAGACATTTGAACAAAGGTCATGTCAACCTTTTTTTATTTTATTAAAATAATGAAGAAAATTAAATAATTAAAATTCATGAAGAATGATATAAAATACAAAATAGATATATTTTAGGGTCAATTTCAGGGTATAAGCAAAGGATAATCCTAAATCTATCTTGGGATAGACCTATGGAATAGGCTACAAAGTAGTGAAAATGAAACCTATTGATCTTGGTCCTACTAATTAGATAAACCTAAGTTGGAAAATACTCCTTGGTCCAAAGTAATTTACAACCTAAGAACAAGAATCGTGTATTCTAGATAGAAAAAATCATAGACTATTGGTCCTAGCCTGATCAACTCCAACTAGGTCACAATCGTTCGATTACACCTATGATGGTCAAGGTATATACAATAAAATGAGATAGAAAATTATTTTAAACCTGGTTACTAGTCATAGGGATAAAAAAATTATTTAGAGATTTATTACATTAAAAAATTCCCCTACTCTTGACACTTAACACTAAGTGTATTATTCATGCATAAAGGTGTTTAATGAAAAAAGGGAAATAGATAGAATGATCAACATAACAAATAAACAATTAAAAATCTAACAAATAATAAACTATATTCCATAGGGAGTAGAACATACTAGGGTGAATAAGAAAGATATTGAATAAAAAATATATATTATAATTAAATTAAGAACCATTAAACATTACATTAAATAAATAAAAGAAAAAATAATAAATAAAACCTATCTATGAAGAATAGTGGATTGATACCCTATGGTATCCTCCTGGTAGTCTAGCCTCTTCATGCTAATAATGGAATGTTTTATCTCTTGATTTCACCCTTATTTATAAGACTAGAAATAATAATCTATCTTTCATGGCTCAAAATATGTTTTAATGCCCATTCATGTCATCAAGGATATCATTCCATTGAAATATATGTTGAAAATCAACATTTTTTTAGTCTTTATGATGCTTTCATGTAGTATAGATTTTACATGATGTGTAATTTTCAGACCTCAAAATATTCACAGCATTCTTCACAACATGTATAATGTTATGGGAATTTATGACATGTGTCACATCATTACACTATGTTTAACACTATGACATAGGTGATCATCACTATGATAACTCTTCTTTATCTTTACACCCTATAAATGGTTCACTTCTTACAGTATTTCATGTCGTGTAATGGTTACATGATGTGTAAATGTGTGTTTCTAGCTTCAAAAGCTCCATGTTTCCTTATTTCTTTAGTTTCATGCCTTTAGAACCTCCTTTGATCATCCAATATCATGTGTAACATTTATTCAATGGATGTCTTGGTCTCTTTGGATTTAATATTCAATAAAAATTTAATTATATTTCTATTTTCATGCCACACCTCTTCGCATCTCAGTGAAAAGTACCTTTATCTTATCAAAATTTCACATCTTCCTCTCTATTATTTTAAGTGTTGTCTTTATATAATAATACAAAAAACATCAATATCATTCCTTAATTTTATATTCAATCAATTAATAATTAAATAATTCATATAGAAAATTTCATCAAAATATAGATGAAAATATATATATCATTGATCCATTTATTCTTTAATTTTTTTTCTAATGATTTATGTTATTTAGGTTTTTACATAAATTTAATGCCTCACTTAGTGTGTACTTATTTATATATGGTACAACTAAAGATAAAAGAGTGGTGGTATAACTTGAAAACAAATCCAATACTTTTATATCATGAGTATTAAAGGATGTGATAGTGAGAGTTTATAACTTTATATTCTAATTATACTTTTATGTGTTGAATATGGAGGAAGATAGAGCACCATCTCACTCACCCATCATCTTGGGGAAAATTTTATTAAGATATCTAATACCATCATCAATGTACATAGAGGAGCACCCATCATGGACTTTAGAGACAACATAGTCTACTGCAATGTCTTAGAATCCATGAGGAACCCTTCAAATGATCATTCCATTCTTACACTTTCTCAAGTTTAAAAGGTGGAACCTAGTGAAGGCACATGTATTTTTCTGATTTTTTAGCTCTAGGTAAACAATTACTGATTCAAAACTCTATAGAGAAGGAAAATGTTCAAAATTATGGAAAATATGTTTATAATTTGTTGGAAAATTTCATCCATGAATTATTTCAGGAATTTTATTGTTTATTTAAAAGGATTTAGATTATATATCATGTTGTGTACAGGAAATTAAATACATGTAACTGAGGAACCTCAATTTAATTTCACCTTTAGAAAAAACCAAAAACATGGAATTAAAAACCCTTACCTCTTATTTGAAATACATGTACCCAATTAAATAATAAAACCTATAAAAAATAATTTCTAAAAACTTGTATATAACCCAAGAGAATAATTTAATTGAACTTTTGAGAGAAAATGTGAAGGAAATAGGTTGTATTTTAGGTGATATTCTATGTATTAAATCCAAAATCTACATGTATAGAAATTTACTTTAGGAGAATTAAAAACATGTTAGAAATCCCAAAAGAAGGAAGAAACCAAAAATGATGGAGTAATTTAAAAATAAAATAGAAATGTTACTATAGGAATACATAATTTACCCCATTTTAAACACATAATGGGTTATCCCCATTCACATTTTTCTATAAAAAACTAGTTTGACTATTGTGAGGAGTAAACAAAATAAGTTAATTCCTATGAAAATTTAAAATTGTTGGAGTTTTTTCATAGATTATAGGAAGTTGAATTAGGCCACTACAAAATATCACTTCCTCATTCCTTTTTTTGGTCATAAGTAATATATATTAGTAGGTTGAACTCACTATTTTTTTTAGATAGAATTTTAGGTTACTTCTAGTTTCCCATTGCACCTAAGGATCAAGAGAAAACTATCATTACCTATCCCTTTGTCACTTATGATTACAAAAGTATTCCATTTGAATTGTTTAATACCCCAGGTACATTTCCAAAGTGCATGGTAAGTATATATTTAGACCATGTTGAGGACATCCTGAAGGTATTTTTGGATGATTTCATAGTTTTTTGGAAATTTATTTAATCACTGCTCACAAAATCTAGAAAACGTTTTGAAACCTTGTATTAAAAAGAAATAATTTTTGAATTTTCAGAAGTTTTATTTTATATTATAAAGTTTAATATTCCTGAGTCCTATTATTTAAAAAAATACACTATGGTAGATAAATCTAAAATTTATGTGATAAACTCATTTACTTACCCAAGTTTTATAAAACATGCTGCATATTTTTTAAGGAATGAATACTTTTTAAAGTGGTTAATTAAGAAATTTACCAATATTTATCTTCCCATATCCATTTTAATTTTGAAACTATTTGATTTTTATTTTAATGGTGATTTTAGATAATCTTTTAATGACTTTAATAATATATTGATCACACCACCAATGACGCAACCACCAAACTAGGAGAAATCCTTCGAGTTATATTGTGTTTAATCAAACCAAACTATGAGAGAAGTACTATAATAAAATATTGAAGGAAAATATAAATCCATTGAATATATATAAAGTATAGTAGATTATTCTCATATAAAATATACAACCACCAAAAAAATTACTAGTTGTTTTCTTTTCTCTAGAAAAATTCATCTTACTTTCTTGGAACTAAAGTTGTAGTTTTTAAGATCATGAATCCCTTAGATAATTGATGAATAATGTTGGAGAAAAACTTGGAATTGTTAGGTGTATGTTGTTACTTAAATAGTTAAATATATAGATCTAAGAGAATAAAGGAGCTGAGAACTAGGAATTTGATCGCCCGAGAAAGCTACCCAACATGAATGAAATTGAGATTCTAGACCAAGAACTAGTGATTGATAGTATTCTATGAGGGAAGTCATACATGATTGAAGGATAAGTGCATTGGTATACTGACATTGTAAATAATTTAATAACTTATTAAGTCACATATCACATGAACCCTTAGAAAATTCTTAGTATTAAATATGAATCAAAATTGTATATTTTGGAAAATCCTTACATGTGGAAGATCTATAACGACCAAGTGATAAAAAGATACATACCTAAGAGTGAAATTCAATTTGTTTTTGAATTATATAACACTCTATCCCATGGAGGCCACTTTTTACCTCAAAGTACATCAAGTAATGTCTTATAGTCAATAATTTATTATCCCATGTTATTTGAAGATATACATGAATTTTTTTGAAAACATGAGAAAAATTAATCAACTGATAACATTTCAAAGTGGTGATAAATTACCTAAAAGCTAATTAATGTTTGTGATATTTTTTAATTATGGGGAATATATTTTATGGTACCTATAACCATGTCTTTTATAAACACATACAATTTTATTATAGTTAATTATGTTTCAAAATGGGTGGAAGGAAAGGACACCAAAAACCGATTATTCTAAAGTTGTGTGTTCTCTTGTGAGGACTAAAGTCTTTTATAGGATTGAACTTACAAGAAAAATAATTAGTGAAAAAGGTGAACACTTTTTCAATAGTAACATAGAGTCATTGATGATGAATTTTTGAGTGCATTATAAGACATCCATACCCTACCATCCATAGAAAAATGAGCTATCTGAAGTTTTGAAGAGAGAAACCAAAAGAATTTTAGAGAAAACTATTATAATGAACTGAAAGGATCAGAACTAAAAGTTATATGACAACTTATAGGCCTATATAATGACCTAAAACCCATCCATTTGAATGATTATGTATATAATTATTTATGGAAAATTTTATCACCTACATGTGGATATGGAACACAAAGAATATTTTGAAGTGAGAGAAGTAAATCTGAACCAGGATAGTATGGGAAAAGAGATAAAACTGAAACTATAAGAGTTAGAGTACATTAGAAGAGAATATTTTTAGAATATAATAATTTATAAAGAAATAACTATAAAGGATCGTGTAATAACCTACGTTTTTATGAGTTGAGAAGATCCATGGAAATATGAACTTTTGATATAGAGCATGGTTAGTTTTGAGATTTGATATTCAGACCAAAATTTTGAGTGTTTGTACATCCTTAAATTAAGAATTTGGACATGGAATGAGGAATGTTTGATTTTTTTGGTTCTTGGGGGATATTTGGATCCCTTATCAAAAAAAGTCAGTTTTAGGAAATCATCACAATGTAGCCTTGGTACTACAACATCATGACCATGGTTGGGGAAGACCATGGAGTATGATATAGAGGCTATATTATAGGGGTTTTACATAAGTGTGTGTATAAGTGTGAGGTTGGGAGACCATATTGTAGCCTAAACATTACACTGTAGTGGAGGTGATAAAGGTTGTCGGTCAACCCTTTCTCTTGGGGGTTGGTTGTGCTGCAACGGAGGTTATATATCATTTCATGTCCTCAACTTAGTAAAATAAGACCACATTTTAGCTGAGGGACCAAGCTATAGTAAGGTTATACATCACTATGCATGTGGGAAGGAGGTGATGCTAAGGTTAAGCTGTGTGTACCAGAGAGCATAACTGAGGTTTCTTGTTCAAGGATTATCTTGAGGTTTGAGATGTATTAGAGGAGACCTATGGGGTGTCCTATTTTTAATTTAGATCAACTTAACATTGAGGGTACCCTTTTTCATGTTGGAATAATTGAAGATATCTTATAATTTGATGACCCTCAGAGGGTAAAAGATGAGGATTTGACATTATTGATGATGAGAGAGAGTGTTGGCCAGCCCTTGTTTAATGGATTATGCCAAGGATGATATAGGATATTCCTTGTAAGATTTTTGGATGAAGGAGTATGTTTTTTAATGAGATTTCATGAGGCATTATCCTAATGTTTTTTTGGATACGATCTTTCATTGGTTTCTATTATGTGGGTTTAGGGAGTCAATGGATGATCTGGATGAGTAAAACCCCTTAGTTCAGATTATAATCTAGCTAAGGGATAATGGTCAAAGATACTGAGTGTTCCCATATGTATTATGGCCCATGGTTTCTTGATAACTCTGGGAATGGATTATAAAGATGAACTAGTTCCATGGGATTTCTAATACATTGATAAGTTCTTTAGTGTCGTACTAGAGTTCCTATATCCAGTTTAGATCATACTATTGGAGTCCTAGAACTAGGTAGATTTGTGTGTTTTCATATTATACACCTAGGGAGATATCATAGAGTCTTAATTTCATGCATGTTTTTATATTATATTTTGAAATTTTTCCCTAGTATCTAGCTGATACACTGGTTGTTATATGTCTCAGTGATCCACAAGCTCTAAATCTCCTTGATCTAGCTAAATAATGGTAGATTTTTTGTGGGTATCACCTTAAATCCTGAGGAATGGTAGTATTTTTTTTAATTTATTTATTCAAGTCATTTATTTTTAATACAAGTTATTATTATACTAGGATATTCATGTCACATTTTCAGGCACTTTTTTATGCCAAAAAACTATAGGTACAATGTTAGGGTGGCCAATTGAGAATTTATTTCTCACCCTTTATGTAGAAAATTTAGTTCATGTGCATACCATTATGAATTATTATAGTTTGATCCCATTTTACACATAGTATTATGAAAAGGTTCTATGTTTCATGATCAAGCAAGACCACTTAGATGGAGTCTGAGGATAGGGCTAGAGTAGCTCTACGGATGTTAAAGTATGGGTTTATGGTAAATCTAGGGGATAGAAGTAGAGCCATGTGAATTTTATTTTCTTAATTTATTTTTTATATGTATCCAGGCCAATGTGTGATTAGTTGTTATGTTCTATAATAACCATGAGCTTATATGTTTCTGTATTCCATTTATTATAGCATGATCCTTTGTTATGTGTTTTCATACTCAGATGTTTATTAATGTGTATAAGTTTAGTTATTTTCCACTGTTATTTCACTCTGATATGAGGGTATAATCTCCCCATGGTGTCTATTTGTACATTCATCACTAATTAGATGCTTCTAGAATATATAGAGGTGCACTTAAGGCCCTACGGTAATCTGAATTGAGTAATGTGTTAGGTCGATCTGAGTTGGTTTATTAAAAAATAGTTTCAACGTCATCTTTCTTATTATCTTACTATTTGGGAGATATTAGAGAGATTGTCTGGGAATGTGTTAAATCTCATGATGGACCTTTCACTAGTGCATCATAAGTACATTTTCTATGGTAATTCCTATTTACTAGGTTGATGGGATTGTAATTCTTAGTTTCATCTTTTACAATTGTATGGTTTAACCTTGGGTCACACACATGAGTTTTGGATATATGATTTATGTTTTTCTATCTTTTCCAATTTAAAATATTCATTTGTACATTCATCATATTAGGTTTATAAGATTCACATAAGATGTGAATATTTGTGTGTGATTAGTGTCAATAACAACGGAGGTTCAATTATTTCAAGTGCCAACAATAACCTATATGGAAGTATCCCATATATATTCTTTAAAGAATTAAACTCGATGAAACCATGAGTATTTTCTTCTAATGAAAGACCATGTGGATCTTATATAGCGATACTCTCTGGTTTTGGACATAAAGTCCCTTATATGATGGATTCATGGTGAATCTAGTGGGATGGTGTGGGATTTGGATCCCCCAGTGATGTCTCAATGAGTGATAGGATACCAAGGAAGATTTTTTATATGGGTAAAATTTCCTAATAGTTTTCATTAGCCTAAGAGATCTTTATGGGTAGAAAACAGATTCTTTTGGATTGAGAGGTGGAGTGGTAATTTCTTTTGGTATTGAAGTTTGGTTGAAAGTTTAGGTTTGGTTAGAGTTATTTATTGGTTTTTTTGTTGGTTTTGGATGTGCTTTTGGTGGTGTGGTGAGATCAGGAGTAAATAATCATGGTTTGAAGAATGACTCTCAAGTGCTAGGTGGTTATGTGGTTAGCCCTTGGCATGGGTGATATACCTCATTTTTTAAGATGGGAATGAGGGTGATACTTATAGATGAAACAAATATATTAATGGAGCATGGTCAATGGTTTAGGTGTGTTATCATAGGTTATTTATGACGTTACTCATGTGATTTCGAGTCTAGTTTTGAAATATTGTTTCATGACAGCATGTTTCCTTTAGGTTTGGTTGAGACCGAGTAGGTGAGCGTGTGAGAATCTTCAAGAGGTTATTATAGAATTTCTATTTCATGAGCAGGAGAGTAGTAGTTGAAAATCATTTTAGGGTAAATCCTTAATGAATAATTTCATGTTCACACAGGTTATTTGCACCGCAAATTGGTTTGTGAACTGGTAGAATGGACCATGTGTGGGTTCGTTTAGAGTTATCCAGGTCTTGGGGGAACTTGAGGGGTGTAGTTGTGGTGTAACTATCGAATTCATTTCTTGAGGAGTAGTGTTAGGGGATCCAAATGGTTAGGAGAACACTATTATTCATTATAGGATGTGATCCTTGTTATAAGTGTATTGTTGATTTTATAGGATATTATTCCTAAGGAACCAAGGATGGGTAGTGGTTACTATTTTCAGGTTGGATATCAAGTGTGAGTGTGTCAATCACACCCAGTCATTACATTCTGTAGTGGATAGAGTATTATCCATGGAGTTTAGTGTTTGGTTTAGGGTTTATGGTAAGTATATTATAATGGTATGCAGTGTTTTATCAGTTGTTGATGAATGAAACTCATGTTAAAAGAGTCATGGGTGTGTGAGACAAATTTAGGGATGGTTAAGGTAGTATCATATATCAATGTGCAGGTAGAATCCCGATGTGTCTGGTTTGGTAGAAATTTATAGATTCAATATCTGGATTCATAAGTGTGATGGTGTCCAGGTTCTGAAAGCATGTGTGGAGTGAATAGGATGTGATTTGTGAGTGAGTTAGATCAGAAATGTGACGGTGCTTAGGGTGGGATCCTGATATAATATTATCCACCAAGTCTTCTTAAGGGTGAGAATAATTATAGTGGTGAGATTTTAATGAACTTCATCATAATTGGTCGATAAATTAAGGGTAAATTTGAACATTTTATCTAGATTGGTATTTTTTTTATATTTGGAACATGGATCATGATTCTAGGTGTTTGGATATCCTTAATTAATTCCTTTAGACATAGAAAATGGAATGTTTAGTTATTCAGGTTCTCAAGTGAGCTTTATAGATAGTCATAGTAGTATTTAGCTAAAAAAATTAGTTATAATCTATCATCATGGCACAACCTTAGGGTATTGTAATCATATATTTGGTCAAGGAAGACCACAAAATATCCCTGAGAGGCTATGTCATAGGGGTTTTGTGTGTGTGAGTGAGTGGGTTTAAGATTCAGAGACCATGATGTATCCCTAAAGGATATCTTGTAGTGGAGGTGAGTATGGATACAGGGTTGGCCTTATCTCTTAGGGTTTAGCTATTCTGAAATAGAGGGGATACTCCATAGTGAGGCCTCAACCAAGTCGAGGAAGAACATGGAGTAGTCGAGGGGATACACTATTGAATGGTGAAGGTGGTGTGGGTTTCCCTTATCTTTTATAGTATGGTTGCACCACAACCTAGAGGTCATACCATAATACAGCTTGGTAGGGGAGGCCTATGATTCAAACCTAAATTATTATGTTAGGGTGGCCCTCAGCGTGGGGTGCCTATGGAGGGGAAAAGATACCTAATCCATGTCATAGCTAAGGGAATTCACCATGGACCTAGGTTCCATGTCATAGAAAATTCCCCGTATAGTTTTCTCTTTGGCTAGGGGAATACTGTTAATTTACTATTCATACCCCTTGTATTTTAGGGTTCATAGGCTCACATGTGAAGGCTATTTGGTTTGACCTACCTTATTTCTTCTCCCTTGAATCCTCCATGAATCAGGGTGATTTTTTGTGTGATTTGACAATGATCTCTAATGAGTTATTTAATTATTTACTCTATTATTATCCCTTCTTATAGACCATTAATTTAGGTTTTGTTTCAACTTAGATATTGGAACTGATTCCACTAGATCGTTGTATATATAGACTGGAATTATGGGGATTTTTCCTTACTTGGATAGAGGAGGTCCCAAGAAGATGATCACACATTTTCTAGAGTAGTTTCGATATAGTGAGGTTTCCTGGTAAGATTTTAGGAATTTTTTCCCTTATAGTAGAATTGAATAACTAATTTTCAATGTTTATATTTATTTATTCATGTTGAATAGAATTATATTGGTTCTTGAGATTTTGGTAGGGTTTAGATTCAAGATTAAATCTTTAGAATTTCACCATGAGGTAGTCAATGTTTTTAGTTTTCTCCATTGTTCCATTTTTTACTCATATTTTTTATTTTTTAATAATTTTTTGAGAATTATAAGATCCCCTTAGGGGACAGATTGTGGGTTGTTTTGGAGATAACATAAGTTTTGGTTGGTCTGAAGAGGGATTTTTTTTTGAAAAACCAAATTTCATGGTGTGGAATTTAAGGACAGATGATTCATATTCTTTAGTATTGTGTTATGTAGAATAGGTAAGTTGGGAATACATGTATTGTACTTTCCCCTTATAGGTGTTTCACTTGTTTTATGACCCTTTATCTGGAATTATACTTTTAGGTAGTCCATTCTACTTATTTTTTCATATAGGATGTGTTAGTGAGGAACTTGTGGTGATCAGAGGCTGTTAGATAGGTTTTTTCGGTTGAGTAAGGTTTGATGAAAGTATTCCATTAAGGTTTTGGATTTTATAGTTTTCCTAATAGAAGTGTGGTTTGGGACCTAGTTGATGGTTATAATCATGTTGGATTACTTGTCTTGGTGATGTCAGGGGTTTAGTTTGGGTTTTTTTGGAAGATTCCTATAATATAGGATCAAGTAGTTTTGGGTGGTCTCCAGATGATGGTATAAGTATCTTGAATTTTGTTTGGATAAATCCTTAGGTCTAGGATTACTCTATGGGGTTTCAGGAATGATTTAGTGTCATTTAGTATATTTTTATATGGGTCTAAGTGACCTTTGAGGATACTCTTATGGGAGTGGTGATAGTTTAGGATGCCCGTGTTGAGTGTGATGAAGAGGCTAGTTCAGGTTTCTTATGTCATGCTTATCTCAAGGTTTTAGATGTGATAGAGGGAACTTGTGGGGTTTCCTATTTATAATATTGATAAAGATTCTATTAGGGGTGACCCATGTTATGTTGTAACTATTTAGGATTACTCATGATGTGTTGAGCTTTAGAGGGTTGGTTCTAAGGATTAAATGTTATTTATGATGAGTGCAGGCATTAATCAACACGTGGTTTATAGATTATGATAAGGTTGATAAATTTCTTCCCTTGTGGGAATTTTATATGTGGGTAATATGTTTAGATGTGATTTTATGAGGTTTTGTCCCTATGGTTTTGTAGATTATCTCTTATGTTGGTTGTTTTTAGGATAGTCTAGGGAGCTAATGGATGATCTAGATGATTAAAACCCCCTTAGATTAGTTTACAATTGGGCTAAGGGATAATGTCAATGGATGATGATTTATCCTAGATAGATTTTCATCATTGGTAGCTTGATCACTCCTAGGATGGATTTTATAGTAAGAATAATTATACAAGACTACCAGGACATTGATTAGTTTGTAAGTATTAGTTTAGTGTTTCTATTTTCATTTTAGATCATAATATTGGAGTCTTGTACCTAGTAGAAGAGCATGTTTTCATATTGGATGTCTAAGAAGAGATCCTAGGTTATGAATTTAATTCTTGTTTTTATCTTTGACATTGGAATATTCCCTTAGGATTTTGTGTACATGTTAGGTATTATGTGGCTTGGTGAACCACGAGCTCTATGTATTCCTACTCTAGATAGAGTGGGGTAGATTATCCTTGGGTGGAACCTTAGAACCCAAGGCATGATAGTTTTTTTTTATTTATTTATTTTAGTTATTTACTTTTATTTATAGTTATTATTCGATTAGATTAGTAATATGACATGTAGATTCACTTGTTTATGATAGTATATTATAGGTGCACCTTTGAGGTTGTCCTAAAAAAATTTCTTTCTCACCACCTACACAAGAAGTTTACTGAATTTTCAGACCCTTATGTCTACTTTCAGGTTGAGAAAAGGTTATACAAAGGATTAGTCAAAGGGATGGTATTTTATGTTCAAATAGAACTAATTGGGAAGAATTTTATGATCCTTCCTTCCTTCCAAGACAAATTTTTATTCAAAGAAAGAAGGAAACAAGGCAACCCCATGATTAATGAGGTATAAAATAGTGTAGACCAAGGGCATCTCCTCTGATCAAATTGACACCTTCTGGTTCCAAACAGTTAATAGAGATAAGGCTAGTGTTTATAGAGCTTTGGTCAGATAAATAAGCCATGTAATCCGTGAAATTATACCTCTCGTGCCTTGTGTGAGTCACTTGGATGTTTTTTCAAAGGAGATCT
Organism: Viscum album; assembly: GCA_963277665.1. Taxonomy (NCBI): domain Eukaryota; kingdom Viridiplantae; phylum Streptophyta; class Magnoliopsida; order Santalales; family Viscaceae; genus Viscum; species Viscum album. The sequence goes on from OY728139.1 coordinate 621,739,467, forward strand.
CAACATTTCCTAACCACATAGGATATAGACCAAGGAATAGTGCTATTACCATGCAGGGCATCGTGAAGGATCAAGGAGACAATCTCCACTTGGGATATAACCAGATTCTTCTGAATGTAGAGAGAGATCCTAGAGAGTGCAGCCTTGGCCTCGGCCAAGAGGGGAGTACCAAAACCATAGAATGAAGTGAAGGCTAACACCACATTTCCCTTGATGACTTGAACCACACCTCCTCCTTTCATCACACCCAACGAGCAGGACCCATCCATGTTTAACTTGTAGTCGGTGACAGGAGGATGCCAACCCACCCATTTACCCTGTAATCTGACCAGGGGAGGGTGTTCCAAGGATGCACTTCCCCGTAGGAAATTGAAAGCAGGATCCTCCTACCATTCATTTGTGAGCGCAACCATGTCAGTCAATATGAAATGATTCTTCACAATAATGGACCTGACTGTAGGAGTTGTGTCTTCAAACCATGCCTGATTACGAGATTTCCACAAGCACCAACACCCAGCATTGAGTAATTTGGCCCAGGCTATCCTTTCCAACTCTGATCCCAGCACGTCATGGAACCACTTATCCCAGAATGGTAAGTCATTCTGCTCTCAAGTAAAGGGACACAAGTTGCCTCCAAGGAAGGACCAAACTACATGAGCCCATTCACCTTCGAAGAACAAATGATCAGAGCTCTCCTCCCACTTGTTGTTGTAGAAATGACACCCAGAGGTGATTTTGATCCCCAGTTTTCTGATGTTCTCATATAGAGTGAGAGCTCGGTTCCTAATGCGCCAAATGAAAAAATTGAATTTCATGGGGTTCTTGTGGCACCAAACCTTCTCATTCCACCAGTCGTGGTGGTCCTGCGAGGAGAAGAGCTTGCGAAAATATCTAGTGGAAAAAACACTAAAAGACGAAGGAGTAAACACACAACGATCTGGTTCCAACATGGACTTGATCGACTCGATCAGAGCTTGATAGTCCTCATTCAAAATAGCGTTGGTGAGTCTAGGATGATGCAACGCCTCCTTGACCATGATCAGAGTAGTTGGACAACCTGGGAAGGTGAGGACGGAACCTGCCTAGTTCTTATGCCAGAAAAGGAGATCTCGAGTGCCGATGATCCACCTTGAGCTTTGTTTCAGGGTCTGGACCACAAGATAGAGTTTTGACCAGAGGGGCGAAGCATACCTGCAACCATCTGCCACGCTGTTCTAGCCGATATGCAACATGGTCTGTGTAACACCCCGAGATTTTATGAAAAATATTCTTTTTAATTTCATTAATGTCTTGTGTTGTACGCTACACCAAAAGAAGCTTTCACAACACGCATCCTTGACTTGCCTTGCATTACACGCAATCGCGACCTTCCTCGATAGCGTGTGTAGTACGCAATACCGAGTTTCACTAAACAACGATATGCTATTAAAATATTATTAAAACTAGCCGTTATGAATAGTAATAACCACTTTTTGAAATTTTTTAAATTTTATCTTTCAAAATGGACTTCATTTTTGGATTTGGAATATCTAAATTAGCTTAGGGTGAAATTTTGGTACTTTTCGGATAACTTTCATTTTCTGATGAATAGTGAAAATTACTAAATTTTAATTAAAAACAACCTTTTTAATCGAAATAATTAATAGTGATAAATTATTAATATGAGTGGTTTTAAATTATATTTATAATATATTTTTACAATTTAATACAATTTTGGTCATTGGATGTAATTTCACATTTAAACCAGACATAAACAAGTGTCAATCTTTTGATAGTTATTATCTCTTAAGAACACGCTATTTGTTTTGACGATGGGAATTAATTTTTAAATTAAGTAATGCAACTGATATGTTTTGAATTTGGTAAAATAGACATCATTTTTTCAGTTCATAATATCAAATATAGCTTAGGCCTAATTTTTGGTATTTTTCTGGAAACTTTCATTTTTTTGATGAATAGTGAAACCACTAAGTGGTAGTTAAAAAAATGAATTTTTCATAAAACTTAATTTTACCAATTCTGTGAGTGGAATTTCAAAAATCCTAGAGACACGGTTGATGTCAGTAAGTAAAATGTGGTACAATGAGATGAAAATAATTTTTGGTGAATAGTAACTTTTTACTTTTTTTACCACAGTTAAAAGTAAATAGGGTAATAAAGGGTAAAAATGATATTATTATTACCCTAACACATGTCCTAATTCTATTGGATAAGTGTAATTCGACCAAAAACAACCTTAGGAATAAAATATTACCATTTAGGCCCACTTGGATTAGATTAGGACATTTATTATTAATTTATTTAAAGAAGGGTTAAAATAGTAAAAATCAAAGTTTAATAAGTATATCATTTTTAATATATGGTTATACATAAGATAAATTTGCCTATAAATATTCATTAGAAATATAAAAATATTTCCTACATAATTATATTTTATTTGTAATTTTTATACTTTATATAAGTTAATTTATATATGACACAAAATGATGCAGTAATTATCTTATTAATGAAATATTGACATAATTGATGTTATAAATACCCAAATAAATGTAATTTGAGACTTTTTATGAATTATATTAATTTTATAGGTTAATATGACATGTTATTATTGATATAATTAACTTTTTTCGAACTAATAAGTCTGTTATGATTTTCACAAAAATCAATTACTAAATAGTGTCAAAATTGACATAAAATAGTTTTTAAAACAAATATTATATTATTAATTGTTATTTTATTCCTAAAAATATAAGTTTCGGCCAAATGACTTAGATAAGGTTATATATATTAATAATAAACAACTTGGGGTTCGTTTGGCTTCTTATAGTAAGTTTATTAACCTTATAGTGTAAGAAGACAAAAAGACACGGTAAAAGTAAAATTATCAAACTTAAAGTTAAATATATATGATAAGGTTAAAATAGGAACCGAAACTTGTCTAAATTCTATTGGATGAGAGTATTTAGACCCATACCCACCTTAGCTTCAAAATATATCAATTTGGAGCTATTAAAAACCGAATTTGACTTTATAATAAAATAATAGTTTTAGTTATTCCAAAGGTGGCCCTCTTCTCCCTTATAAAAGGGCACCTCCTCCCTCTCTTCCTCACACCACTTTGAGCCTTAAATATCATCCAAACCATGCCCAATTCTCTTCTACACTTCCCTATAAACATCCTATAGGTTCTGGTCTTCCTCAAAGACCAATTTTAGTGCCCTAAAAGGAGATCTCAAAGAGGCGCTTCAAAGAAGAGGTAATGTCCGTTACCGATTCTTTCAACTTTATTTCTTCTTCCACTTATTCTTCTTAGGTTGTTTCATTATGAAGTTATAACATCAGTATCACTCATATACTGATATGTTATTATAAATATTAAACAACCCTATTTCACCATCTATCCATCCTACGGAAAACAAAATCACCGCGCGTGCGTACGTACGGAATACCGTCTCCACGCCGTGGTGTAATCTATTTTCCACCACCACCTTACTTGGATGGGTATAATGGTGTAAATAATGACTATATATGACTATTATAAAGTGATATTGACTCTTAAATAGTATACATACACTCCAATACAATTCAACGATCATGAGAACGATATCATCGCTTGTGCGTACGTGCGGACTACCGTCTCCACGACGCGATGAGATTCATTCTCCACGTTAACCATTCATGAATGATTATAAAGTATATATAATAAGTAATCATGAAATATATGACATAATAATACTATTGTATTTATGTATATATATATTTATTTCATCTACTTAATTCCACTCAATTCAATAAGGAAACGAAAACAGCGTTCATGCGTACGTACGGGCTACCGTCTCCATGAACGGTGTATTTCTTTCCATTTAATGATCTATTATATATATGTATATTATGAATATATATTATATATAAATAATGTTTTATATTCTGTAATTAATTAATCATTATCTAAGTAATCATATGAATAATTAAAAGTCAAAACACGGACGACAAATGAAACGATTTTACCCAAAACGATCTTTAACATGGAATTTACAAAAAACGGGTAAAATAAAGTCATAAGTGAACCATATATGATATCATAACAATAAGTATGATTCTGTAATAAGTCAATAACATTATTTAAATCATTATAAAGGAGGTTCAGACACTTACGAAGCAAATTGGACCTAAGGTAAGTGAAAATATCACAATCTCACTTTTATCCGAGATTGTTTATACTTTGGTATTTACTGGGGTGTATTTTATCATCCACATCCATGTTCCCTCAATATGTAATATTATTCCCATCCACCTAAAAATTTTTAAATCCAATTTTACCCTTCGTTGAGTTTTTAGTAAAGGATATGAAAGGATTCTTTTGTCGTTTTTCGTACGAGGTACTTTTTGACTTTTCCGACAAAAGCACGAAGAATGTTTTTTTTAACTTATACGGCATGAATGGATTTTTAAAACATTATTTCCAAGAATCTTCCTTTACAGGTTTTCAAGTTTATTTTTAATCAACTTATTTTAGTTTAGAATTGTATGACATGTTAAGAAAGGAAAAGTGTTTTTGAAGCAGAAAGGATATTTTCCTCAAGAATGGAGTTCAAGTGTTTTATCAAAATTATTTTCCATCTAAGATAATAAAGGGTTCTGTTTTTATCCCTATTATTACATTTATTTGATTATGTTGTGATGGAATTATTTTTATGAATTCCTTTATCTTATATGAATTGTTTAATGATGTCATGATGTTTAAGATTCCCAGTTTTATTACATGTGTTATGCTATGATGTATGGTTTATGATTTTGTGGAATGCATAAGAATGGTATCATTATGATATGGGTGGGACCTATATCTCCCTCCAATGCATTGGGTAAAGATTTTATATCTCATGAGATAGACATGGCTGGAACGGAAGGTTAAACCGGTTCAGTGAAACAGGACTGAAACAAGGAGTGAACTCAGTTCAGAAATGGACTTTGTCCACTAAGATAATCTTGGCAATGAGTCTTGACTAATAATAAATGATTATCTATGATTATGTGTGTATGCCACAAATTTTCATGTTTTAAGTTATGATTATTGGGATTACATTTCACTACTATGATTTATCCCATGTTATGATATTATGATCTCTTTTGCAGGTTAAGATTTCCAAAATGTTATGTTCTTATGAATATGATGTGATTGATATTTCTTTTGTTTACCCTTACTGAGCATTTGATCTCACCCTTTTATGTTTTCTTTTCCTCGGGATATGAAGAAAGGTTTTAGGTAAAAAAAGATCTTTATGGGAGATTTTGAAGATCTTTCACCATGATTAGAATATTATATTCTGAGTTTCCAAAGACACTAAACTATTATGGTCCTTGTGTGTGTATTTTTGTTATGTACTAAGTATTCCAAAAAAGTAATGTAATGTCCATGTACATCAAGCTTCAGGTCTCTACAGTTGGTATCAGAGGAAAGGTTTAGTCAACCTTTGGAAACTAGGATGCGAGAACTTTGGTGAGATCCCTAGAGATATTTATAAGGTATCTCTAGGGATGTCCCTAAGGTTAAGTATAAGTATAGGTTATAGTACTAGAATTACGGTAACCTAAGATGTTAGATATTGAAGGTACTCCCCCTTTATTATGTTGTTTTCCCCTAGCGTGATTTTTTCCTCTCACACTATTCTTTTTGGGTTTTAGATGATGGTTGGAACCCGAAGGAACTGTGTTGATCAATGCAATGGACAATGCAGTGATTGTCCTCATGAAAAAACAAATGTTATGGGAGATGGAGTGAAAAATCTTATTGCTATACTTACACAAGCTATGAATCATTCTGGACTTCCAAATGAGCAGAGAAGGGAACAATATTCTATTGAGCCCTTCATAAGGCAACGTCCACCTTGTTTCAGTGGGTCTTCAGATCCAGTTGTTGCTGAACAAAGGATCAGTACCACTAAAAAGATATTTTCAGTTCTTCAATGTTATGAACATGATAAATTCATCTTAGCAGTATATCGTTTGGAAGGTGAAGCTGATCAATGGTGGAATCTTATCAAGAATACGAGGCCAAGAGATGAAATTGAGTTCATGGAATGGTATGAGTTCAAGAACTTATTTTTCAATAAGTACTTCCCTCGTATTCTTCAAATAAAGATGGAGAAGGAGTTTCTTGAACTAAAGAAAAAGGATGATGAATCTTTTGGTGTATACGAAGCGAATTTTACAAGGCTTCCAAGGTATGCATCTGGCTTTATCATCCAACCTGAAAGTAAAGTTGATCGATTCTTCAGTGGCTTAAAACAAAATCTTTGAAGGGAATTAGCTATAAGAGACTTCGGTAGCTATGAAGAAATTGTGTGTTGTACTATTAAGGTAGAAATGGAATTTGGTGTTACTTATCCATCTAATAGTTTTGACAAGAAACGAAATATGGAGTTCAAGGAGAAATCTTAGAATAATGGTGAAAAGAAGATGAATGTTTCCTTATGCTCAAAGTGTGGAAAGAATCATGGTGGAGATTTTCTTAAAGGGACTAGAAAATGTTTTAAGTGTGGAAAAGAAGGTCATCGAGAAGCTGAGTGTCGAAGTAATGGAAAAAGGGTTTCTAATGATGTGAATAAAGAAAAGACTGCAGAGAACGCACCAACAACACTTCAATGCTTCAAGTGCAAGGAAATGGGGCATTATGCTAATAAATTCCCTAATCCAAGGGTTAGTGATGATAGACATGAGCAACCACTTAAGGCAAAGGACAAAGGGAATTCATATGTGATCACTATTGTCGATGTTGAATATGAAAACAATGTGGTGGAATGATTAAGTGTTTATGTAATGGGATTCCAAAATAATTTTGTATATAGTATCGTGGAATATTGGAATATTTATGTATTGGTCTATTATGGTTTTCAATGGTACCGGTAACCATAGAATGTGATTGAGATATTTTTGGGAAAAAAGATGATACGCGCATAATGAAAGGAAAACAAGAAAATGAAATGTTTGAACGTATTCATGAGCTCATGAATGATATAAGGAGAAGGTTATATCATGGTTTGAGTATATAGAATTTTTGGATTTTGGTATATAGAAAGAGTTAACTTTTGACAGCATTCATTTTTTCACTAAGGTTTAATGGGTATTCATTTTTCAAGAGAATACATGATTATGGTATTCACATGATTGGAATGTGACCAACAAGATATATGGGGGATAAATGATGGCATTCACGTGATTGTTATGTGACATTTCAAGTAATCATTTTCTTTATACTATGAGGTTGGACCGAAGTATTTTAGATAAGCCTAAGGATTGTAATGGATTATGTTGGACATAAGTAAGGATAGAACTTTTTTCGATATTATTGATGGGATGTTATAGTAATATAGCTTTAGAAAAATGGGAAGTTCATCCCACAAATTTTGATATGGTAGGAGTTATATAATTGGGATGCAATAATTTCCCCATTTTCTATTTTCACCAATATCTCTACATCTATGCTTAGTGGTGGTGTTTGTATAGTTCTAATAAACTTGATAGATATGAAAGAATTCATAGAAATAGAATCAAAAAGTACATTCACTATTATTGAATAAATAACTACTATTCTTGTCATAACTTCATTGTTTGGATCCACCTTCATAATTGTGATGGCATAACCTGAACCATGCTCTCTAGGCCATGGGGGTTTCTGTCATCAGTTTTCATCAACAAACCTTGAATTAGTGGATCGACTCACATAATGTCCTTGTTCCTTATATAAAAGACATTGGACCATGGGATAAGTGTTGACCGACACATTCCTTTATTCTATAAAATTGGTGAGTTTCTCCCATCAGCAATCGATACTAAGGTGTCTTTCCTTCCCACACCTAAAACATTTCCTCATCCCCTTTAGGAAATGTAGGTGGTTCTTCTTTCCACCCCTCTAATATGTGGGATGTTGAATTTTTTTCCACTGTTATACTTCTCCATCACACCAAAATAATTAAACTCCACTTTATTCTTCTTATACCCATGAGACCATTAATATTTTTTGATCTCCATTTTGAATTTGATGTAACATTGAACAATCTACTCATAATTGTTAAAGTCCCGAATAGATAAGGATTTTTAACGACTCATCTACATCCCAAAAAAGAAGCAGTCAAATTGACATTCAGGGGTAAAGAAAAAGTGAGAGGCATATCATTCAAGTATTGTGAAATTTTCCTCATATGCCCCAGTATGTTCGTTTTCCTTTTAATTAAGGTAAATGAAATCCCTCTCCATTTTATATTGGAGTGTGCAAAGAAAATATTTATTAATTCTTTTCCTGAAATTCCTTCCACCCTATAAATTTTATCTCCTCCCTAGGTTTCATATCCTTGAACAACATCCACAATTGATTAGATTCTTATTCCATATAATAAACAAACAAAATGAAATTCTCTTACTCAAATCATTTAAGGATAGAAAATATCTTTTCAATGGAGAAGATCTTTAGTTATATAATTAAGGAATTGGAATATCCACTAAATTTTGGAGGCCTTTTTATATAAAGGTCTCAATTACAGCTCTATCTTTCTTAGATGGATTTGGAAATTCCTATTTATTGAAGTTTTAGTTCAAAACATTGTTCAATTAATAAATTATAGTCATGAATTTCTTTATTCCTTCACTCATTGAGTTAGACATCTCATTTGGATAGTCATAAAATTTCCAATCACATTGTTTGTTGACTCAGTTCCTTCTATTTTTATCAATTTCCTACAATAAAGTGAAAATTAGGGATTTTGATTCTTTAAATTATTAAACACATAAAATGGAAACTATGAAAATTAAATTGATAAATCATAAATAATTTATATTCCTTAACCTATGAATTTCTAGGATTTAATCTAATTTATCAATGATATATTTCCTAATATAAAATATTATGGGCATTTTTGTTCCTTTAATAATGGTTCACAATGATATTGTGAATTTACCAAATCATATCCCCACAAAGTGTCAACCAAGTGTGTAGTATGGAACATTTTCATGCACCGTTTCATGATCAAGTCTAGATTAATATACTATTTTAGGGTTATTACCCATATGTACATTTGTGCCAAATCCACATCCACTTGTATTATCTAAAAATGTATTTATTTGATTGGAAACCACTTATTCTATAATTCAAAAAAAATTAGATATGTTTTCCTATGTTTTAGTCTTATCCCAAAGGATTTATCTAGATTTTTCTAATCATAATCCGAAAAATAACTAGACTTCACTTTGATACTAACTATAACAAACCATATCATTAATACAATTTATTTCATGATTTCTTACAAAAAATCACACTTAAAACAACCCATAAGATCAATAAGCCTAGTTTATTTTGGATATTAGGTATATATCACATAAAATTGATACATGAATACAAAAAAAATTATTTTAAACTTTCTTAAAATTCTTCTAAAATTATATTTTATCATTTAAAATGAAACGAGATAACCTAGGGACATACATAATAAATGGGTGAGATATAAATACCAGTAAGGGAAAAAATAAAGAATAAAATGATTCAAGTATTCTATGTTAGTAAATATCTATTTCAATGGGATATAAAATGGGTGATAATCATAAAAATAAACATAAATGCAAGATATGCGATGATAACATAAAGGCAACATGGGAATGTGTTGACACCATTAAACATGACATCATAAACATAAGTCAAAGATAAACTAAAAGACATCATAACATGGTTGAAAAAGTACCATCATTTATTTGGTTTAATCCCTAATCTCAAAAATGATGTCTCATTAGACTAAAACATTACCCAATGCATTCAACCACTATATAATTTTGAGCACACCCATCGCTTTCATATCATGTAAATGTATAAGTGTTCCACATATATCATTCAATATTGGATCATATTTCTTAAAAATAAACACCAAAATTAATATAACATGCCGCATTTTATAACATAAACTTTCATTACATTATACAAAACCGAGGATCTTTAAGGTTTAGTGTCTTGGAAACCAGGATCTTATTACATGAGAAAAAAAACATTCTTCTTAAACACTTAAAAGGCTTCTTCATTTGTTCATACTAAGTTCATTACATCATCTCATAACCTGGGAGCATACATCAAAGTAAAGGGTGAGAAAAAGGCCCAGTAAGGGAAACAAGGGAAACATTTTACATGAGAACTTGAGATACATCAAAAGTCATGAAAAATAACTTTAAGGCATGAGAAAGAGATCATGAGGCATATCATAATAAAAAAACGTGTTTCATAACTAGAAGATGTGGCTACAACATTTAAAATGGACAATCATTTCCATTTCACCAAGGTCCATCCCCAAGGTGTCATTAAAAATTACCAAGGTTATTCACCAAGGTATCAGTCAAAATGGTCATCTCTAGAGATTATGTATTTATCCAATGCATTGGAGCGCTATCAGGACGAACCCTTAAAATTTTCTTTATTATCATGTGATCCACATATATACTCATCAAACATTTCATAAACAACCCATATAGCATAAAATGAATGGGTTTCTTTTCATAATCATAATGTTTTAAAAACTGCTTTAAAGACATGATCTTTATGTCACTTTAAACCCACGAAAAGGGAAAGCGGTTTCATGTATGTAAATCCCAGAATTAAAATAGAAAATTTTGATATATATGTGAATACCCTGGTAGAAAAAGATCTTTTAGTATTCACTTAATAAATTAAAATAATTTGAGAAAAAGAGAGAGAAACATTTTGAGATGAAAATTCTATAGCATAACGGCTATGTAACAGGGTTTTAGAAAACATTGAAAAGAGAGGAGACATGAGTCACCCACTCATAAATGATTCATAACATAGTAGAGGGACATAATATAATGGATATAAGAACATGGTAATGAAATCTTAAAGACATACCATATGAATAGAAAAACATGGAAGGAGGACAAAAATATGATTTCTCTTATGAAAATTCAGCAGCATAACGACGTCACATAAAACTTCAAACAAATGAATTGATAAGGTCAAATAGGGTCTCTCATAAAATATCAGTATGATATATATGTAGATCATGCCCCAAAATAATAAAAAAACATGAAATACTTGACATGAAAATAGATCTTGAAAATGAGAAGGGTGAAAGAATCCCTTAAAAATTCGGCAGCCTAACGGCGCCACTTAAAACTTCAAAATACTGAATTGAAGAGATAAAATAGGGTCTCTCATAAGATTAAAATAAAAGATCAGTATGATAGATATATATATCATACCCCAACATAATAAAAAGGAACATTAAATACTTGACATGAAAATAGATCTTGAAAACGAGAAGGGTGAAAGAATCCCTTAAAAATTCGGCAGCCTAACGGCGCCACTTAAAACTTCAAAATACTGAATTGAAGAGATAAAATAGGGTCTCTCATCATATGAACATAAAAGATAAGTGTGATAGATATCAATATCATACCACAACATAATAAAAATGAATATGAAAGACTTTACATGAAAATAGATATTGAAAACGGGAAGGGTGAAAGAATCCCTTAAAAATTCAGCAGCCTAACGACGCCACTTAAAACTACAAAATACTGAATTGAATAGATCAAATAGGGTCTCTAATCATATGAAAATAAAAGATAAGTATGATATATATCGAGATCATACCCCAGAATAATAAAAAGTAACATTAAAGACTTGACATGAAAGTAGAACTTTAAAAAAATGAGAAAGGTGAAAGAATCCCTTAAAAATTCAGTAGCCTAACGGCGTCACTTAAACTTTCTTAAAACGAATTGATGAGGGAAAGATGGGGTCTCTCATCAAATGAACATGAAAAGGGAAGTAAGAGGAATATGAAATATCATCATCCAACATAATAGCATGGAGCATATAATGAATGACATAAAAGAGATTATTTGAAAAGAAAGAGGGAGGTAGGATCCCTTACCTTAAACGTAACTCTTAAAACTCAAAGGTTGGGACCTTGAGGGCTTGGGGGAACCTTGGGAGGACTCCTTGGGAGGTAATGAGACCAGATCTTTGTTGGGGGAGAGTTGGGAGTGAAAACTAAAGGAGGAAAGGGTGGGTATTTATAGGCAATGTGAGGGGACATGGCATTAATGGCCAAGGGACACCTCACAAGTGGTTTTCTCAAAACCATGGGATCTCCCATGGTTTTTACCATGGAGTTAGGCCACATGGGTCCCCCCACACAATAATTCATCACCTTTGGTCGTCCAACCCTTAAAATATCTCATGAAATCATCATGAAACAATTATGATGTCATTAAACAGACAGAAACCCTAAAAGTGTATTTTTACTATTCACTGAAAATTCAACTTTCTCAGAAAAATCCCAAAATTTCACCTTAACCAAATATCAATGCTCTGATTTCAAAAACGAAATCCATTTTATAAAAATAATTTTCTAAATATTTTTAATTTAATTTTTAAATAAATATACTATTCACTGAAAATTCATTTTTTTCAGAAAAATCCCCAAAAATTAGCTTAACATAATATCAATGCTCTGAGTTCAAGAATGGAATCCATTTTGTAAAAATAATCTTCTAAATATTTTTAATTTAATTTTTAATTAAAAAAACTATTCACCTGAAAAAAACTAATACTTGACTAATAATTTCAAAAACAGTTATTTACTTATTTTATTGAATCTCATTACTTAATCAAGGTGCCTAGATTATATTAATACTTTATTTAAGTGAGATTACTAATCCATTTGGTCACATTACTAATCCTAAGCATACAATCACTATTCATAATTTACTATTCATCAAATATTAAGTTGATCTTATTAGATTCAAAATTTCATACTGAACATAATTGTCGAAGACCTTTTTATGAAAATCATTACACATATTTAATTATTTAAGGTTTACATAAACATTTTTAAAATATCCTTTCTCTAAAATTCATCAAAAATATGCATACTATATTTATCCAGACATTTTAAAATTCATAAACTTCATCATAAGAAGAAATCAAAATTTGTATTTAAAACAAAGGATTACACAAGGCAGTTACGGTCTTCTTACATAGCCCCTTATAACCCTAGCATAGGACCTAAGTGTAAGGTGTGCTAAGGGGATAGAATCTGAGGGTGGCTCAGCCAACATTGCACGAGTAGTAATTTCTATCAGTTTGAATTTCTCATGAAGGCGATTCCGTTCTAGCTTCAAAAGATGAATTTCGGCTTGGGTTTGGTTGAGAGCAAATCCCAGTGGTGCTACCTCTTTCCCAAGTTCTGTTAGATGGGATTAGATTGGACCGAGACTACTGGATGAGGCCATCGAATCTTCTTTCTATATTAATTAACCAAGATCACTTGTATTTAGAGACAATAATCTAAAGTTTAGTTTCCAGTGGTCATATTGACCAATGGTTATATAACAGTCAAAACTCAACGGTCTCATTTTAATTATACTCATGTTATCAAATGAAATAGTTTTGTTGAGTATAAAAATAAAATAACACACAAAATTAGGAAACAAGATTTATTCAAAATTTCAGGTTGTTACAATCTTCCACCCCCCCCCCCTTAAGAAATTTCGTTCTCGCAATTTTTAAAATTGGGTTTTGAAATTTCATTGAAATTCCCACATCGGAAAAGGAGTCAGTAAAACTATTACTTTAAAATAAATAAAGGTAAGTACAAAGGTCACCCGAGTTAACCCACACTAGGATTCCATGTAGGAAAACATGGACATGGAGGAGAAAACAAAGGGTCAAGTTCTGAGGGAGAGTGATAGAAAACATGATTAAGAGAAATTTATCCACAATAAAATCACAAACTTATGATGTGTGTAAACGGTCTTTGATTACCTAGTAGGAAACGTAAACCAACAAAGTTTTTGTTTTATGTTCCTTTTCATAATTTTGAGGAATTCATTCACTATATAGAATAAAAACACAAGGAAATATATTTACCTTCAAGTAGAGTTTCATACTTTAATAAGTTTCTACCAAAACTAATCTTTTCTCCAAATGATGAGCATTAAAAAACACTTGGTCTCATCAAAACACAAGAATCATCTTCTTGAGAGTCACGTAATCCACAAAAGATTAACTATAAATTTCTTCTATCTTTAAACATTATCCCAAAAACAGACAGGGTAAGATAAAACAACTCTTCAAAAATAAATAATCCCATAGGAAAAGAAACTAATTTTAAATCTTCAAAGTTCCATGGTACTACCAAAAGTTCATCATAGACCATTCCATAAATAAATGTCCTTAAAATTCCTCAAAATAAACCAAACTGAGATTGAAACCCAATTATAAGAACAATCTCATAACATAGTCTTCCAAGATAGACTTTATCGTTCATCTCCAAACAACATCAACCACCCTTATCATCTTATAACAAAATTAACTAACCTAATCACATTTTACCCAAGATAGGTTAATCATTTCCTAAATTACTATAATTTCTCCTTAAATTCATTGATTCTTAAAAATATAAGTCAACCTTTACTCCTCAAATAAAATACCATAGTAATCTATTTACCTCGATCAAATAGGGGTCCCAAAATAGTGAACGGCTTACAAAATAATAATCATATTTTAATCCCCTAATCATCTCTGTTATATTAATAAGGCAATCATCACATTTCCTATCACATTGGTTGTTGGGACATGTTCTTCTATTTCCATCCATTAACTAAGAAAAGAAAGTACAATTAGGGGCTTAAATACTTAGCCAATAATCAGGAAAAGGAACTTAAAGCATAGAAAGATAACTTGTAGAAGAAAAGTATACCCTAACTTGTGATCCCCTAGGTTCCAAAATAGGTTATCCATGATCATATATTCTTATGTGAATCTTTATTTTATTTTATCTTTGTTCCTTTAATAATGGTTCATACTAAGCTTATGAATTTACCAAAGCATATCTCCCGAGAGTGTCGTAACCAAGAGTGCAGCAAGGACCATTTTCGTGTACCAGTTCCCATTAAATTCTCACTCAAAGCAGTGTTTTCAAGTTTTACCCCTATGTACATCTATGCCAGAGCCACCTCTACCTGCTCATATCCAGACAGGGATGTATTTTCATGGCAACCCCTTACTCAATACTGACCAAAATACCAGGAAGATTTCCTATATTTAAAATTTTCTATAGGGTTATTCCTAGAGTTTTCATATCCTAATTTCCACAAATAACTAAACCATCCTTTGATACCAACTATAACATCCCGCATTTTATAACATAAACTTTCATTACATTATACAAAACCGAGGATCTTTAAGGTTTAGTGTCTTGGAAACCAGGATCTTATTACATGAGAAAAAAAATTCTTCTTAAACACTTGAAAGGCTTCTTCATTTGTTCATCCTAAGTTCATTACAGCATCTCATAACCTGGGATCATACATCAAAGGAAAGGGTGAGAAAAATTCCCAGTAAGGGAAACAAGGGAAACATTTTACATGAGAACTTGAGATACATCAAAACTCATGAAAAATCACTTTAAGGCATGAGAAAGAGATCATGAGGCATATCATAATAAAAATAACGTGTTTAATAATTTGAAGATATGGCTACAATTTTTAACATAGACAATCATTTCCGTTTCACCAAGGTCCATCCCCAAGGTGTCATTAAAAATTACCAAGGTTATTCACCAAGGTATCAGTCAAAATGGTCATCTCTAGAGATTAAGTCTTTACCAAATGCATTGGAGCGCTATCAGGGCACACCATTAAATTTTTCTTTATTATCATGTGAGCCACATATATAATCATCAAACATTTCATAAACAACCCATAAAACATAAAATAAATGGGTTTCCTTTCATAATCATAAAGTTTTAAAAACTGCTTTAAAGACATGATCTCTATGTCACTTTAAACCCACGAAAAAGGAAAGCGGTTTCATGTATATAAATACCAGAATTAAAATAAAAAATTTGATATATATGTGAATACCCCTGTATAAAAATAGCTTTGATTATTCACTTAATAAATTAAAAGAATTTGAGAAAAAGAGAGAGAGACATTTTGAGACGAAAATTCTGCACCATAACGGCTATGTTACAGGGTTTTAGAAAACATTGAAAAGAGAGGGGACATGATTCACCCACTCATAAATGATTCATAACACAGTATAGGGACATAATATAATGGATATAAGAACATGTTAATGAAATTTTAAAGACATACCATATGAATTTAAAAACATGGAAGGAGGACAAAAATAAGATTTCTCTTATGAAAATTCGGCAGCCTAACGACGTCACTTAAAACTTCAAACAAATGAATTGATGAGGTCAAATAGGGTCTATCATAAAATATCAGTATTATATATATGGAGATAATACCCCAAAATAATAAAAAGTAACATGAAAGACTTGACATGAAAATAGATCTTGAAAACGAGAAGGGTGAAAGAATCCCTTAAAAATTCGCAAGCCTAACGGCGCCACTTAAAACTTTAAAATACTGAATTGAAGAGATATAATAGGGTCTCTCATAATATGAACATAAAATATCAGTATTATAGATATAGAGATCATACCCCAAAATAATAAAAAGGAACATGAAATACTTGACATGAAAATAGATCTTGAAAACGAGAAGGGTGAAAGAATCCCTTAAAAATTCGGCAGCCTAACGACGCCACTTAAAACTTCAAAATACTGAATTGAAAAGATCAAATAGGGTATCTAATCATATGAACATAAAATATCAGTATTATATATATAGATATCATACCCCAACATAATAAAAAGGAACATGAAATACTCGACATGAAAATAGATCTTGAAAATGAGAAGGGTGAAATAATCCCTTAAAAATTCGGCAGCCAAACAGCGCCACTTAAAACTTCAAAATAATGAATTGAATAGATAAAATAGGGTCTCTCATCACATTAACATAAAATATCAGTATGATATATATATATATATATATCATACCCCAACATAATAAAAAGGAACATGAAAGACTTGACATGAAAGTAGAACTTTAAAAAAATGAGAAAGGTGAAAGAATCCCTTAAAAATTCGGCAGCCTAACGACGTCACTTAAACTTTCTTAAAACAAATTGATGAGAGAAAGAGGGGGTCTCTAATCATATGAAAATGAAAATGGTAGTAAGAGTAATATTAAATATCATCCTCCAACATAAGAGCATGGAGCATATAATAAATGACATAAAAGAGATTATTTGAAAAGAAAGAGGGAGGTAGGATCCCTCACCTTAAACGTAAATCTTAAAACTCGAAGGTTGGGACCTTAAGGGCTTGGGGGAACCTTAAGAGGACTCCTTGGGAGGTAATGAGACCATGGATTTGTTGGGGGAGAGTTGGGAGTGAAAACTAAATGAGGAAAGGGTGCGTATTTATAGGGAATGTGAGGGGACAAGGCATTAATGGCCAAGGGACACCTCACAAGTGGTTTTCTCAAAACCATGGGCTCTCCCATGGTATTTACCATGGAGTTAGGCCACATGGGTTCCCCCACACAATAATTCATCACCTTTGGTCGGCCAACCCTTAAAATATCTCATGAAATCATCATGACACAGTTATGATGTCATTAAACATACCGAAACCCTAAAACTGTATTTTTACTATTCACTGAAAATTCAACTTCCTCAGAAAAATCCCAAAATTTCAACTTAACCAAATATCAATGCTCTAATTTCAAGAATGAACTCCATTTTATAAAAATAATTTTCTAAATATTTTTAATTTTATTTTTAAATAAATACACTATTCACTGAAAATTCATTTTTTTCATAAAAATCCCCAAAAATTACCTTAATATAATATCTGTGCTCTGAGTTCAAAAATAAAATCCATTTTGTAAAAATAATTTTCTAAATATTTTTAATTTAATTTTTAATTAAAAAACACTATTCACCAGAAAAAAAACTAATACTTGACTAATAATTTATGAAACAGTTATTTACCTATTTTATTGAATAGCATTACTTAATCAAGGTGCCTAGATTATTTTAATACTTTCTTTAACTGAGATTACTAATCCATTTGGTCACATTACTAATCCTAAGCATAAAATCACTATTCATAATTTACTATTCATCAAATATTAAGTTGATCTTATTAGATTCAAAAATTTCATACTGAACATAATTGTAGAAGACCATTTTTTGAAAATCATTACACATTTATAATTATTTAAGATTTACATAAACATTTTTTAAAATATCCTTTCTCTAAAATTCATCAAAAATATGCATATTATATTTATCCGGACATTTGAAAATTCATAAACTTCATCATAAGAAGAAATAAAAAAATTTATTTAAAACAAAGGATTACACAAGGCAGTTACGGTCTCCTTACATAGCCCCTTATAACCCCAGTATAGGACCTAAGTGTAAGGTGTGATAAGGTGAGAGAATCTGAGGGCGGCTCTGCCAACATTTCACGAGTAGTAATTTCTATCAGTTTGAACTTCTCGCGAATGCGATTCCATTCTATCTTCACAGATGAAGTTCGTCTTGGGTTTGGTCCCGAGCAAAACCCAGTGGTGCTACCTCCTTCCAAAGTTCCGTTAGATGGGCTTCGATTGACCCAAGACTAATGGATGAGGTCATCAAATCTTCTTTCTATATTAATTAACCAAGATCACTTGTATTTAGAGACAATAATCGAAACGTTTAGTTTCCAGCGGTCATATTTACCAATGTTCATATAACAGTTAAAACCCAACGGTCTCATTTTAATTATACTCGTGTTATCAAATGAAACAGTTTTGTTGAGTATAAAAATAAAATAACACACAAAATTAGGAAACAAGATTTATTCAAAAATTTCAGGTCGTTACAATTAAAGATTTTAGAATTCATACATGAAATTAACCAATAAATTCAGTATAGGTATATATTAGTGAATAACCTTGAGTGTAAATGATGCTGGTATTAACAATACAAAGGTTCGACATGGAAAAATCATAGGATAATTTAAGCTGCATAACAGGGGTACACAATGAATAATGGGAGGGATTAATGAGAGTTAAATGGGTATTTAATCACTTTTATATCATAAGGACAGTAAAATGGATGTGGAAAATCATATCCCATCAGTAGGAATTGGATGAAAAAAGGAATTACATAAATAATGTGCTTGGATAAAGAGGAGAATGAGAGGATCCCTTACCTTGAGAGGGTGTTTCCAAAAGCTTGGGAGGAGCTTCTTGAGAGATCTGAGGAACCTCGGGAGCGATCTAGAGAGTAAATGGTAGAGTATTTTCATGATCTAAGGTACATTTGTGAAGAGGAATTTGAACTTGGGTGGATTTATATTGGAAAAGAGAGGGGAGTTCTTTATTATTTTCCAAACTTAGGATTTTGAATATATATACAATAAAGTTATAAAAAATTAAAACACTACCATGGTTTCTTATAAATAGGAGTGGGTTTTATAATTTTATAAGTCCTTTAATTAATCACAATAAAATAATACCCTTGGTGATTTGTAAGTGAGTCATGTTTATAAATAATTGATTTTAAAATCTTAAAATATAATATAGGTTTTGGACGATTCATAAAGGGTTCATAAAATTAATCAAATAACATAAAAAAACATATTATTTTAAATTATAAATATATATTTGGTTATGGACACATTTTATAGAACATATTACTTTACTTTTGGGTCATTATGATGTCATAATATATACTGTATTTAATTTGTTTCCCAAAAATTTGACTATCTCACAAAATTATAAAAAATTAACCGTTGGATAATTTTTACATGATGATTATAAAAATTATATTTAGTATCTTAAAAAAACTATATAAATTTTAGAAATTATACTTTTTAATTTAAATCCCCATTTATTGAAAAATATGGGTTTTTTGACAATAACAGTTTTTTGACCCTTAAAAATTTCATTTTCACTTCGTTGAATTATATTATCATTTATATTTAATATTTAATATTTAATAATAATATATATTAAAAAATTATTTATTTCAAAAAATCATGAATTCACTAAAAGGAATGTCTTAATTGAAATTAAATATTACCTAAAAATATAATTTGAGTTTTGTCGTATTAAAATTTAATTTATCAAACTCATTAATTAATAATTTATAAAATAAAAATAATAAGGAATAAATATAATAATTATTTTATTAAAAGTAAAATAGAAATATTCATATTGTTAGAGTTGAGATACATAACCCCTTATTACATTAGTGAATTCTCTAAGGGCAAGGTTCACAATAGTGATATTTTCTTAGGGTGGTTCAACAAACATGGTTTGGGCCATGGTCTCGATGAGATTGAACATATACTGTAAAAAAGATTTCTCATGATTTAGTTATTGAAGATAGACATGGGATTAGACAAGTGAAAGTCCTAGAGATGTAATGTCTCTCATATGCTCCGATAAATGGGCTTTATATGGTACGATCTTACTGTCTGAGTCTATCGGTTCTTTCATCTATGTTAATTGGATCTATTATAATCCTTAATACATGCTAATCATATGATCACTGTTCAATGGAAATATTATCAACAATAATGTTTCTTAAAGATATTTTAAAAATATATAACCAAATAAGTATATGTGTTTTCTATAACCACATTATGTAATAGGTAATTTAATTTAATCACAAAGGGAATTTCATAAAAGTTCGGTTTGTTATACTTGAGATGTGTGCATGTGCATAGGTACTTAGGATAAGGTATACCATGTGTGATATATTCCTAATTAGAACTAGTTTCCAACCCTTGGCCTATAATAGGTGGGCTTGGGGTGTCACACTTGACATACCACCAGCCAAATAGGCCTCGGTGGGTCAGGTTGCGATAGAGTGGCATTAGAGGAGGTTCGTCATAGGACTAAAGTTTGGAGACGTTCTAACTATGAGGTTTGGTTGGTGATTTATGAAAATAGTGTTAAAGTGTTTCAAGTTTTTCTCTAAGGATAGGTACTGTAGTGTTGGTGCGGAGACCAAAAAATCCATTCACTAGGACTTTGATAACCAACTTGTTGACTCAGTATATATAGGGACTCGTTTCAGGAAAAAAACATTGGTAAATGCATAATATAATAATGGGTTGTGGTTTTTATGTATTTATTGATTTATCTCCCTAAATATACTATTTCAACATGATATGTCATTATTCTATTTCAGTTTGACTCTGTAAGGATATTCATCTAAGATTCCACAGTGGGATTGCGATGATGATACAACTGTAACGAGGATTCAATGAAGGGATATGCACATGATGTGGTACCTCTAGGGGGTTTTCCCCTTTTTTCACTCGATGAGTAGCAGGTTGAGTTAGTAGTACCAGATGAGTACAAAAATATCATGATCACACTCCGTGATTTTCAGAGGTAGCAACCATTCAAGTTGTAAGATGAGATAGACCCCCAGGAAGCTGAGGACTTTCTAAAGGCAGTTTTCCAAGTTTTCCGCCTTATGTGAACACCTCCAGATTAGATGGAAGACCTTAAAATGAGTCTTATTTAGGATTCCATAAGGTTATGGTGGAGTCTGGTGACTCAGACACATGATGAGATGACTCTATCCTATTCAAATTTCAAGTGAATCTCTAAAATGGAGTTCTATGCATCCATGTTGTAAGTGGTGCACATCCAGGCGATTTTTCAACCTTGATAGGGTAGGATAGTCATGGTGGAGTATTTTTGTGGTTCACCAACCTATCATGATATCCTCTAGATATGGTTTTAGATATGTTATTCAAATAAAGAACCTTCAAGTAGGGCCTATTATAGGATATAATGGTTGTTATGATATATCTCTATATTCCTACCTATGTTGGAGTACTTGAGTGGGATTTTGTAGTGGAGAAATTTCTAGGTGAGAAGATGTTGACAATTGGTACTAGTAGTGGGAACATAGGAGGTAATACCTCAATATCTATAGTCTATGGTAGTCATAGGGATATGGAAATGTGAGATGATTTAGGGGATGATCTCAGGATATAGGGTTTATGGTTCATGGCTCTCAGGATGTTTCTAGTCATCCTATAGAGAGGCATTGTTTCTATTATGATGGTCGGGGATACCTTGTGAGGGATTGTCTGATCTATCATATAGCTGATATAAATAAAATCAATATACTACCCAGGTTGAAACAATAGTGGGATAAATAAGGTTAGTAGGGATTTAGATGCAATAGAGGATTAGTGAGAGCAGTTGGAGGTGGTAAATGTTTTGACTTGTTACCACCACCACCCCTAGGTGGTCCACTCCAATATTAGGGAGTAGGTGGATGTGGATAGGGATATCTGTAGGCCATGTAGGCCTATAACCCAAGGATATATGGATTATTAGAGGTGTGATCTATGTATTCTCTACTTTAGTTGCATTACTAATAGGCATGGGTGTGATCCTCTATTTTCTTTCCACTTATCTTGTCTGAGACTTGGAGATTCTAGTTGATCCCTTTGCCCGACCCTTGCACTTGTAGACTCTTACCAGAGAGGATTTAGGGATCAAATACTTCCACCAATAGTGTGATTTTAATTTTATAGTATATATCTTCTTATGGTATCTATTTATAGAAATGACAAGGCCTTACAACATTATATTAAGTATTTTGTGGATATCCACTGTTTATGCCTAGATTGACTATTTCAAGCAGATCATGTAGAGTATTCATGGTGATAGAATGCGATTTTACTTAGTGGGTGAGAATTAAACCTAGGGAGATAAGGGTGGGATAATAAATAATGTAATATATTCAATTACTCATCAGTTGGATAGTATTACCCTTAGAGTAGTGGATGTTATGGGCTTTCAACTTCTTGTAGTGGTGGAAGCTTACGAGGAAATATTTCATAAGGATGTGATAGTATTACCTCCCAACCAAGAGATAAAATTATGCATAGCCTTACACCCAGGTACTATCTCTATGTTTTATCAAGTATATTGGATGGATCCTGCAGAGTTTTTTGAGAATAAGGTGCATTTGGAGGACTTATAGAGGAAGAGATTTGTCAGACCGAGTGTGTCACGCTAGGCAGCCACAATGGTTTTCTCTAAGACAACATACAAGATCTTGATATTGTGTGTGGATTACCATCACATGCACTAGGTTAACTTAAATAATTAGTATATACTACCTTGTATTAATGACCTCTTTGATCATTTGAGAGGGGTGAGATGGTTCTTAAAGATTGACCTCATATCAAGTTATCATAAACTTTGAGTATGATATGTGGATATACCGAATAAGGAATTACAATGTCTCTATAGTCATTATGAGTACTTGGAGATGCATTTTGGAATGATAAAAAACACATCTATGTTTATGGGACTCATGAATTGGATCATTCAACCTTTCTTAGACCAGGTTGTGGTGGTATTCATCGATTATATCCTACTATACTTAGTGTCTAAGGAGGACTATGAGAGACACTTGAGGATAGTATTAAAAATACTAAGAGAGAACTATATTTATTATAATATATATAAGTGTTAGTTTTATATTTTATAGTACCACTTTATAGGATACATCATCTCAATAGAGGGTGTAGTAGTAGACCCTATATAGGTTGAGGTAGTGCTAGCTTGGGAGACACCCAAGAGTGTGACAGAGGTTTGGAGCTTCCTTGGGTTGGTAGGCTACTATAGAAGATTCATGCATGATTTCTCTTGGATATTGGAACCCTTTACCACTTTGAACCTAAATGGGTATCCTTTCATGTTTATGGAAATGTTATAGAAGAATTTTCAAGAGTTTAAGTAGATGTAGATGAGTGCTCCCATTTTGAAAATGCTATATGAGGTTGTTGAGTATATAATATTATAAGATGGCTCTGGTACTGTACTTGGTTGTGTTTTGATGTAGAGGTGGGAAGTGATAACTTATGGGTCCCAATAGTTGATACCTCATGAGAATAACTACATGCCCCATAATCTAGAACTAGTAGTGATAGTCTTTACCCTGAAGATATGGTGACACTACCTTATGGGTGAGCGGTTTATATTCTATTTAGACCATAAGAGTCTCAATTATATCTTATCATAAAAGTATATTAACCTGAGATATATGAAATTACTATATTTCCTCAAGGATTATAAAATTGATATAGTCTATACTCTTTGGAAGGGGTACATCTTGTTCACAGTTGCTGAGTGAGGTATAAGAATAGTTATCCTTATTGTATTTTTCCTTAGTGGATGAGGGTGGTGTTTCTTACCTCTTGTGGTGAATATGTACTAGGGTAGTTTCATACACCCCCTTGGAGGTACAACAAGTTGTGGTGAATATTTACTAGGACCGTTGGCATCAGTTCTTGTGGCTAGGGATAAAGAGGTGTATAACAGATTTTGTCTCTTGATATCTCACTTGTTAGAAAGTGAAGACTGAGAACCAATTTCTAGTAGATTTATCTCAACCCATTGATGTTATATAGTGAAAGTGGTATGGTATATCTATGGAATCTATAATGGTGCTACCATGAGCTTATAGAGAACATAATTCCATATGGGAGAGCATAGATCAGCTGACCAAGTTATCCTACTTCCTAGCTGTCTGAGGGAATATTTTAGTAGAGATATTAAGATTATTTTACAAGAAATATATAGTATATATTTATGGATTTACCTCTAAAATCAGTTCATACCATGATGCTCGCTTCACATAACAATTTTGGAGAGGATTGTAGGAGGCCATTAGGACTCAGTTGTGTTTGAGCATGACATTTCACACCAAAACTAACAGCTAGACAGAGAGAACCATTCAGGTTTTGGAGTACATGATTTAGTATTTCATGATGTACTTTGTTTTTAGTTGGGAGGACCACCTACCCTTGGTGAATTTTTCATTCAACAACAACTACCATTCTTCCATTGTTATGGAACCATTCGAGACCTTGTATGGGAGACACTATAGGTCAATGATATACTGGACTGATCTAGGTGAGTCATCACTCATGGGACTATAATTAGTGAAAGTAATTAAAGAGAAGTTATAAATCATACAAGATTGAATTAATACTTCCTATATATGAAGTAAGTCTTATGTGGTCCAATGATATATTCCTTTGGAGTTCATGTAGGGAGAATATGTGTTCTTGAAGGTTTCACCTCAGTGTGGATTGTAGATATTTTGTTTGGGTGGTAAGTTATCTATAATATTCATTTCAATTTCTAGATACTATGTAGGGTTAGAGATGACACACACCACTTGGCCCCACCACCACAGTTATATCGAGTACATGATGTCTTTCACATGTCACATCTGAGGAGGTATGTGCACGACCAGTCACATGTTATCAACTAGGGTGATCTGGACATCGAGGATGAGGATACCACTAAAGAGTAATCAATAGATATTGAGGATCAATGAGATAATATCCTTTGTTGGTGAGACATTCCCTTAGTTTGTGTCTAGTGGAAGCACAAGAATCTATAAGAGATCATCTGGGAGTTGCATACCCATATGTGAGTTTGGTTCCTTCTTCTTGTTTGTATGTTTTTTTGATTTTTGGGATGAATTTTTCTAAGTTTGGGAGAATGTAACATCCCTAGTTTTATGATGTAATACTTTGGAATATATTAAGGAATATTTTCAGAGTCGGGTGCAAAGACAATATGAAATTCTGAGGCCCAATGATCCTCAGTGTTGATATAATAAAAAATAAAAAATATATTATATCACTCACACATAAATTTTAATAAATAATTGAATAAATACATAATCAAGTCTCATTTGAAAAATATGACACCCCCTTTGAATCCAGAATGTTGGTCATACCCTAGGATTGACATATCTTTTGTTAGTGTAAATCATTTTTTCAAGTATATTGGTAGGTGAAAAAAATAAAAAATAAAAAATAGAAAATAAAAAAATAAATTTGTTATTTTATTGCATAAACATTATCCTATTATTATAAAATACCTATTATGTAAAACATATAGGGTTAACCACATAAAATTAGGGATTAATATAGGATCCATGGAGGAGTTTTCTTGGAGGAATAATGAAAGATTGTGGGTTGGTAGTAGGTGTGCCAATAAGATCTTGTGGATCTCAAAAACGACATCAACATGTGACCAATCATCATTAGTGATTGATCCAAACACAAGGTAGGTCATTTTTTACATTGTTTTATTTCCCTATTGATTATAATTTGAAAAAAATGAATCAGATCCACCAATAGATTGATTCAAGGTTCGTTCAATCTTGTAGGATGTATTTATCTTCCCAGGATTTTGGAATTGATATGATTTATTTCTTGGTTCTAAATTCATTGTTCTAATGAAAACGAATCAAGAAAAAACTAAAAAATGAGGTGAGGTTTATTACTCTTGTTCTATTTTATAGTTTTCTTTCCCCGTTCACTGCATGTTCATCACCGATATTCCCTTGGTCGGTGGTTGAAACAATACCCGATAATCATTCATTGCACAAGAATTATTTGGTGAAACAGATCGATACCATGGGTTTGGGTTTTCTAGGGATGGAGAAATTGAGGTTTATAGATGAAATTAGATCATTAGAGGTTGATCAGGTTTGAATTTGGATATCCCCGTTTGTGTTTTAGCATGTGGCGTGTGGCACAATTTGATGGGAGGTGATTCTTAAGTGGTGGATGTGATTAGAATCTGGTCAACGATGAAGAATGGCCTAGAAAATATTAAATAAGTGTTTAAGGGAGGGTCTATTAGAAAATTAAATAGCATGGTGGTGTTTGAATCACGTTTAGAATAGTCTGGATTTTCTGAAAAAATCCTAACTATAGATTACACAGTTCGAAGAACACACACCGTGTAGTCCCCTCTAGTGGAGTTAGGGTTTCCAGGTAGAGAAAAGTATCACACAATACGTGACACATGGAACACTCCATGTGACCTGGTGTTAGTGAATCAATGTATACTCTAATGGTACATTGGCATAGACACATCTTGGAACACGAGAATGACCAAAGTACATGGGCATGGGCCAGTACTCAGACATAACCAAGTACACGGGCACACCAATAGTATATAGGCACAACCTAAAGTACACGAGCATGGCCAGATGTACACAGGAATGGGTTGAAAACACAACAAGTATCAGCCAAACCACTACATGTCGTGTATCCCAATAGAACACACCATGTGTTTTGAAAGGTACATGTTGTGTGAGACAAAGAGAAATGGGTAGACATGGGGCAGGCAAGACACATCATGTACCACCCAGTACATGTCTTGTACTTTTTCTAGGGTAGGTTGAGGCCCTCCATCTATTTAGTTTAGACCAATATCAATTAATTATGTTCCCTTAGTCCATACCTACAAGGGTATAGTGTGGAATTGCATCCACATTATAGGATTGTGATCCCCTATATGGGTTAGTCTTGAATAGATTTTTCATGAATCCCTTCACGAGGCCCAAAGTGGGATCCTCTATCATATCATATCTTCTAATTGGGTTTTTTAGAATTTTTGTGACCAAATAATGTTATAATATGATCCAATAATTAGAGGGTTATTCTATATTTGGTTTTTAGTGTACCCCATTTGCATTGGGAGTGATCCCCTACATATGTATCGAGATATTAAGAGATCTAGTGAGTATTATTTTAGAGAGGCCCGATGAGCATGACCACTCAGATAAGCACCTTCAGTGATAGCATTGCTCATGGAGTGAGTTCTCCCATATGATAATTATATTGAGTCTTTGAGAGGAATCATGTTTCCATCATCATGGTTGAGACCTCTTTGATACTTGGATTCTATCATGAGTATATCTGGGTTTTATTGTCCTTATTTATATGTCTCATGTCCTCTTGACATACATTGTGATTAAATAACTAGTCTCTTGATGATTTATGATTGGTGATTTTGGGGTGTCAAAATGGATATTGTTGTACTCACCCCTACACAAGATACTCCCATACATGTCATGAATTATGCATATGACATACCTTTTGATGAAGTCATAGGAGGACCAGTAGTAGGTGAAGCATAGTGATCTTGACAGACCATGGTTCATGACATGTTATTGTATTTGATAATAGTACCTCCATAGAATGTTGGACTCTTTTTTTTTAGTTTTAGTGGGCTTGTATTTTTCCCTTTATTCTTTCCAGTATATATTTTTTCATACTCTAATATGGAATAGATGTTATGCATGAATTATGGAATCAATTGTACTTTACATTTAATCATTTTATGGGTTTTTGGAGATGTGTGTGTGTGTGTGTAAAGGTACATAGGCTAAGACCTCCCATGTATGATATATTCCTACTTAGTGATGTACGCCAGTCCCTAGCCTAATGAAAGTGGGATTGGGGTGTCACACTCAGCTTACCTTTGGCCAGGCGGACCCTAGTGGGTCGTATTGTGACACTTTTACTTAACTTTTTATTAATTTAAAATTAAAATAAGCACCAATTGATTCATAAAACAACTAAGGTTAAAGGTAATTGTGGAGACTGATCTAACAGTAATTGATTATTGATTATTCTCCCTCCATGTATGTGTGAAAAGTCAAAAAAATATTCCTAAACTACCAATGCAGAACCCAATCATGTTTTGGTTCTCCCAGAAAATTTATAAGTAACTCACTACCTCCACAAACATTCCAT
Source organism: Viscum album (assembly GCA_963277665.1). Classification (NCBI taxonomy): domain Eukaryota; kingdom Viridiplantae; phylum Streptophyta; class Magnoliopsida; order Santalales; family Viscaceae; genus Viscum; species Viscum album. Next base: position 621,767,993 of record OY728139.1, read on the forward strand.
CAATTAATAGACACTCACCAAACAATTTTTCATGTTCCTTCGAGACAAGTTGCACTAGGTGGATAGAGATTATAAATTATCAACTTAAGTGGTAGAAAATGAAAATTTTCAAGACTAAAAACACAATTGTATTAAAAGCATCGAACAACTAATGGAATCCTATATTTATCAACAAATGATAGTTTTATTCATTAAGTGTGGGAATCAATAATTATAATGGATATCCTTCCTTTCCCCGATCACTCAAAATTTACCCCTATATTTAAAGGGTAATAGAGATGAAGGAGGAAGGATAAGGAGTCATAGAACTAAAAGAAAACAAAAAATAAAATGAAAACATCAAAAAATAGTAGCATGAGTTCTCAATGAGAAATCAACCCAATACAAGTCACTTCTAGCTTCAAACTTGTGATATTTTTATGATATTTGGTTTCCATCCTCTTCATCCATAGTCAATCCTCTGATATTCTTGGTTTTTTAAATGTTTATAAAGTTTACTTCTTCCTCATGATTTCAAATATCCACACAATCCTCTCTTATTGAAAATATATAGCATTCTTACTTGTTTATTGATTGAAATGTTTTGAATATTATGATCCATGTGACATCCTATGATTGGTTATAATCCTATTGAAGTGGGACCCCAAAGTCTTGGTTTGAATCTCTTAGCTGATCATGATATTTAATCCATAAACTTCATAGTCCCAAATTCATTAGTTTTTTCTCCATATGAAATTTCTTATCATTTTTCACTGTAAATTATCCTACATGAGCAATCATCCTACATGAATAAAAATTTCCTATATGCAGATTAAACCATAGATGAAATATTTTATGCATATATAAAGTCACATAAGTGTAGATAAAATATATTATTAATGACCACAATTTCCTATTAATAGATGAAATTTCACATGCTTATGTTGAAATTTCATACATCGTATGACTATTGACTTTGAAAAAATTTAGCGTTCTCAAGTATCATATGGCCTCCTCAAAATATCCTATGACATGTTTAAATGTCTTATACAAAGGAATATTATCCTACACAACTCAAAAATTATCCTATGAAGGATCTATAAGACAATTTCATTAGCCATATTTTTTACTCTGGCATGGTACTTCCAAATATCCTTTAAATAAAATACGAACTTCTTGAAATAAATTATACGGTTTCATAATCACATATGAAAATAATAAAATAACATCAAAACACCCTATTTTAATTGTGTGATTTATTCTAATAATCTCAAAGATTAAATAAACAATTAAAAATATAGATTTTATCAATTTATAAATTAAATTCTATATTATTCCTAAAACTAGTAATTGTGATATTTATACAAGAATTGATCAAAATGGTTGGATTAAATTCATTAATTTCAAAGTTAAATACATAAAAACATTGGCTCTGTCAATCCCCCCACAATTAACCCTTAGACTCCTAAACAATTAAACTTTAATAAAATTACCCAAGGAAAAATTAAACACATAACCAAGATGAGTTCCTTTTTTAACACCATGGTTCTCATCTTTATAATTCCTTTTTAATTTTCTTACTTCCATTTTCTTCATTGAGTACATTCAATTAATTTCCACTTCTTTTAAATTCTCATTCACACTTTACCCATCTTCCCATAATTATTTCACTCAACTTTCAAGTATTATTTTTAATAAAAGTTATTATCAATCAAATTTCATTGAATTATACAAAATTAGAGGATGATTCATGATATAGAGGGCGATTTCTCTCTCTCAGCAATTTATGTTAGCTCTATATAAAGAAATATAATCAATACCTATAATTTCATCAAATTCTACTAAAGGGAGTATAATTAGGTTGAATGGGAAGTTCATCCCACAAATTTTGATATGGTAGGAGTTATATAATTGGGATTCAATAATTTCCCCATTTTCTATTTTCACCAATATCTCTACTTCTATTCTTAGTGGTGGTGTTTGTATAGTTCTAATAAACTTGATAGATATGAAAGAATTCATAAAAATATAATCAAAAAGTACATTCACTATTATTGAATAAATAACTACCATTCTTTTCATAACTTCATTGTTTGGATCCACCTTTATAATTGTGATGGCATAACCTGAACCATGCTCTCTAGGCCATGGGGGTTTCTGTCATCAGTTTTCATCAACAAACCTTGAATTAGTGGATCGACTCACATAGTGTCCTTGTTCCTTATAGAAAATACATTGGACCATGGGATAAGTGTTGACCGACACATTCCTTTATTCTATAACATTGGTGAGTTTCTCCCATCAGCAATTGATACTAAGGTGTCTTTTCTTCCCACACCTAAAACATTTCCTCATCACCTTTAGGAAATGTAGGTGGTTCTTCTTTCCACTCCTCTAATATGTGGGATGTTGAATTTTTTTCCACTGTTATACTTCTCTATCACACCAAAATAATTAAACTCCACTTTATTATTCTTATACCCATGAGACCATTAATATTTTTTTATCTCCATTTTGAATTTGATGTAACATTTAACAATCTACTCATAATTGTTTAATTCCCGAATGGATAAGGATTTTTAACGACTCATCTACATCCCAAAAAAGAAGCTGTCAAATTGACATTCAGGGGTAACGAAAAAGTGAGAGGCATATCATTCAAGTATTGTGAAATTTTCCTCATATGCCCCAGTATGTTCGTTTTCCTTTTAATTAAGGTAAATGAAATCCCTCTCCATTTTATATTTGAGTGTGCAAAGAAAATATTTATTAATTATTTTCCTGAAATTACTTCCACCCTATCAATTTTATCTCCTCCCTAGGTTTTATATCCTTGAACAACATCCACAATTGATTAGCTTCTCATTCCATATAATAAACAAACAAAATGAAATTCTCTTACTCAAATCATTTAAGGATAGAAAATATCTTTTCAATGGAGAAGATCTTTATTTATATAATTAAGGAATTGTAAGATCCACTAAATTTTGGAGGCCTTTTTATATAAAGGTCTCAATTACAGCTTTATCTTTCTTAGAGGGATTTAGACATTCCTATTTATTGAAGTTTTAGTTCAAAACATTGTTCAATTAATAAAGTATAGTCATGAATTTCTTGATTCCTTCACTCATTGAGTTAGACATCTCATTTGGATAGTCATAAAATTTCCACTCACATTGGTTGTTGACTCAGTTCCTTCTATTTTTATCAATTTCCTAGAATAAAGTGCAAATTAGGGATTTTGATTATTTAAATTATTAAACACATAAAATGGAAACTATGAACATTAAATTGATAAATCATAAATAATTTATATTCCTTAACCTATGAATTTCTAGGATTTAATCTAATTTATCAATGATATATTTCCTAATATAAAATATTATGGGCATTTTTATTCCTTTAATAATGGTTCACAATGATATTGTGAATTTACCAAATCATATCCCCCCAAAGTTTCAACCAAGTGTGTAGTATGGAACATTTTCATGCACCGTTTCATGATCAAGTCTAGCTTAATATACTATTTTAGGGTTGTTACCCATATGTACATTTGTGCCAAATCCACATCCACTTGTATTATCTAAAAATGTATGTATTTTATTGGAAACCACGTATTATATAATTCAAAAAAAATTAGATATGTTTTCTTATGTTTTAGTCTTATCCCAAAGGATTTATCTAGATTTTTCTAATCATAATCCCAAAAATAACTAGACTTCACTTTGATACTAACTATAACAAACCACCCTTTCCTCATTTATTTTTCACTAAAAACTCTCCCCCAACTAATCTCTGGTCTCATTACCTCCCAAGTAGTCCTCCCAAGGTTCCCCCAAGCCCTCAAAGTCCCAAACTTTTAGTTTTAAGAGTTGAGTTTAAGGTGAGGGATCCTACCTCTCTCTTTCTTTTCAAATAATCTCTTTTATGTCATTTCTTATATGCTCCATGCTCTTATGTTGGAGGATGATATTTAATATTCCTCTTAATACCCTTTTCATTTTAATATGATGAGAGACCCCCTCTTTCTCTCATCAATTCGTTTTAATAAATTTTAAGTGACGTCGTTAGGCTGCCGAATTTTTAAGGGATTCTTTCACCTTTCTCATTTTTTTAAAGTTCTACTTTCATGTCAAGTCTTTAATGTTCCTTTTTATTATGTTGGGGTATGATATCTATATATATCATACTGATATTTTATGTTCATATGATGAGAGGCCCTATTTGATCTCTTCAATTCATTATTTTGAAGTTTTAAGTGGCGTCGTTTGGCTGCCGAATTTTTAAGGGATTCTTTCACCCTTCTCGTTTTCAAGATCTATTTTCATGTCGAGTCTTTCATGTTCCTTTATATTATGTTGGGGTATGATCTCTATATCTATAATACTTATATTTTATGTTCATATGATGAGATACCCTATTTTATCTCTTCAATTCAGTATTTTGAAGTTTTAAGTGGCGTCGTTAGGCTGCCGAATTTTTAAGGGATTCTTTCACCCTTCTCGTTTTCAAGATCTATTTTCATGTCAAGTCTTTCATGTTCCTTTTTATTATGTTGGGGTATGATATCTATATCTATAATACTGATATTTTATGTTCATATGATGAGAGACCCTATTATATCTCTTCAATTCAGTATTTTGAAGTTTTAAGTGGCGTCGTTAGGCTGCCGAATTTTTAAGGGATTCTTTCACCCTTCTCGTTTTCAAGATCTATTTTCATGTCAAGTCATTCATGTTCCTTTTTATTATTTTGGGGTATTATCTCCATATATATAATACTGATATTTTATGATAGACCCTATTTGACCTCATCAATTAATTTGTTTGAAGTTTTAAGTGACGTCGTTAGGCTGCCGAATTTTCATAAGAGAAATCTTATTTTTTTCCTCCTTCCATGTTTTAAATTCATATGGTATGTCTTTCAAATTTCATTAAAATGTTATTATATCCATTATATTATGTCCCTATACTGTGTTATAGATCATTTATGAGTGGGTGACTCATGTCCCCTCTCTTTTCAATGTTTTCTAAAACCCTGTAACATAGCCGTTATGCTACATAATTTTCGTCTCAAAATGTCTCTCTCTCTTTTTCTCAAATTATTTTAATTTATTAAGTGAATAATCAAATCTATTTTTCTACAGGGGTATTCAAATATATATAAAAATGTTTTATTTTAATTCTGGGATTTATATACATGAAACTTCTTTCCTTTTTAGTGGGTTTAAAGTGACATAAAGATCATGTCTTTAAAGCAGTTTTTAAAACGTTATGATTATGAAATGAAAACCATTTAATTTATGTTATATGGGTTGTTTATGAAATTTTTGATGATGATATATATGGATCACATGATAATATTGACAAATTTAATGGTGCGCCCTGATAGCGCTCCAATGCATTTGGTAAAGACTTAATCTCTAGAGATGACCATTTTGACTGATACCTTGGTGAATAACCTTGGTAATTTTTAATGACACCTTGGGGATGGACCTTGGTGAAATGGAAATGATTGTCTATGTTAAACATTGTAGCCACATATTCAAGTTATTAAACATGTTATTTTTATTATGATATGCCTCATGATCTCTTTCTCATGCCTTAAAGTTATTTTTCATGACTTTTGATGTATCTCAAGTTCTCATGTAAAATGTTTCCCTTGTTTCCCTTGTTTCCCTTACTCGGCCTTTTGCTCACCCTTTCCTTTGATGTATGATCCCAGGTTATGAGATGCTATAATGAACTTAGGATGAACAAATGAATAAGCCTTTCAAGTGTTTAAGAAGAATTGTTTTTTCTCATGTAATAAGATCCTGGTTTCCAAGACACTAAACCTTAAAGATCCTCGGTTTTGTATAATGTAATGAAAGTTTATGTTATAAAATGCGGGATGTTATAGTTGGTATCAAATTATGGTTTAGTTATTTGTGGAAATTAGGATATGAAAACTCTAGGAATAACCCTATAGAAAATTTTAAATATAATAAATCTTCCTGGTATTTTGGTCAGTATTGAGTAAGGGGTTGCCAAGAAAATACATCCCTGTCTGGATACGAGCAGGTAGAGGTGGCTCCGGCACAGATGTACATAGGGGTAAAACCTAAAAACACTACTTTGAGCGAGACTTGAATGGGAACTAGTACACGACAATAGTTCTTGCTGCACTCTTGGTTACGACACTCCCGGGTGATATGATTTGGTAAATTCATAAGCTTAGTATGAACCATTATTAAAGGAATAAAGATAAAATAAAATAAAGATTCACATAAGAATATATGATCATGGATAACCTAGTTTGGAACCTAGTGGATCACAAGTTAGGGTATACTTTTCTTCTACAAGTTATCCTTTTATGCTTTAAGTTCCTTTTCCTGATTATTGGCTAAGTATTTAAGCCCCTAATTGTAATTTCTTTTCTTAGTTAATGGAGGGAAATGGAAGAACATGTCCCAACAACCAATGTGATAGGAAATGTGACGATTTCCTTATTAATATGACAGAGATGATTAGGGGATTAAAATATGATTATTATTTTGGAAGTCATTCACTATTTTGGGACCCCTATTTGATCGAGGTAAATGGATTACTATGGTATTTTCTTTGAGGAGTAAAGGTTGACTTATATTTTGAAGAATCAATGAATTTAAGGAGAAATTATAGTAATTTAGGAAATTATTAACCTAACTTGGGGAAAATGTGATTAGGTTAGTTACTTTTTTTATAAGATGATAAGGGTGGTTGATGTTGTTTGGATATGAACGTTAAAGTCTATCTTGGAAGAATATGTTATGAGATCGTTCTTATAATTGGGTTTAAATCTTAGTTTGGTATATTTTGAGGAATTTTAAGGATAGTTATTTATAGAATGGTCTATGATGAACTTTGGGTAGTACCATGGAACATTGAATATTTAAAAGTAGTTTCCCTTCCTATGGGGTTCTTTATTTTTGAAGAGTTTTTTTATATTACCCTTTCTATTTTTGGGATAATGTTTAAAGATTGAAGAAATTGATAGTTAATCTTGTGTGGATTACGTGACTCTCAAGAAGATGATTCTTGTGTTTTGATGAGACCAAGTGTTTTTGAATGCTCATCGTTTTGAGAAAAGATTAGTTTTGGTAGAAAATTATTAAAGTATGAAACTATACTTGAAGGTAAGTATATTTCCTTGTGTTTTTATTCTATATAGTAAATGAATTCCTCAAAATTATGAAAAGGAATGTAAAACAAAAACTTTGTTGGTTTACGTTTCCTACTAGGTAACAAATACTGTTTACACACATCATAAGTTTGTGATTTTCTTGTGGTTAACTTTCTCGTAATCATGTTTTCTATCACTCTCCCTCAGAACTTGACCCATTGTTTTCTCCTCCATGTCCATGTTTTCCTACATGGAATCCTAGTGTGGGTTAACTCGGGTGACCTTTGTACTTCCCTTTCTTTCTTTTAAAGTAATAGTTTTACTGACTCCTTTTCTGATGTGGGACTTTCAATGAAATTTCAAAACCCAATTTTAAAAATTGCGAGGACGCAATTTCTTAATGGGGGAAGATTGTAAAGACTCGAAATTTTGAATAAATCTTATTTCCTAATTTTGTGTGTTATTTTATTTTTATACTCAACAAAACTGTTTCATTTGATAACATGAGTATAATTAAAATGAGACCGTTGGGTTTTGACTGTTATATGAACATTGGTCAATATGACTGCTGGAAACTAGACGTTTCGATTATTGTCTCTAAATACAAGTGATCTTGGTTAATTAATATAGAAAGAAGATTCGATGGCCTCATCCAGTAGTCTCGGGCCAATCAAATCTCCTCTAACGGAACTTGGGAAGGAGGTAGCACCACTGGGCTTTTCTTTGGACCAAACCGAAGCTAAACTTCATTGTGTGAAGCTAGAACGGAATCGCCTTCGTGAGAAGTTCAAACTAATAGAAATTATTACTCGTGTAATGTTGGTTGAGCCGCCCTCAGATTCTCTCCCCTTAGCACACCTTACACTTAGGTCCTATGCTAGGGTTATAAGGGGCTATGTAAGGAGACCGTAACTGCCTTGTGTAATCCTTTGTTTTAAATAAAAAAAATTTATTTCTTCTTATGATGAAGTTTATGAATTTTAAAAGGTCCGGATAAATATAGTACGCATATTTTTTATGAATTTTAGAGAAAGGATATTTTAAAAATGTTTATGTAAACCTTAAATAATTAAATATGTGTAATGATTTTCAAAAAAAGGTCTTCTACAATTATGTTCAGTATGAAATTTTGAATCTAATAAGATCAACTTAATATTTGATGAATAGTAAATTATGAATAGTGATTTTATGCTTAGGATTGGATTAGTAATCTCACTTAAAAAAAGTATTAATATAATCTAGGCACCGTGATTAAGTAATGAGATTTAATAAAATAGGTAAATAACTGTTTCAGAAATTATTAGTCAAGTATTAGTTTTTTTTGGGTGAATAGTGTTTTTTAATTAAAAATTAAATTAAAAATATTTAGAAAATTATTTTTACAAAATGGATTTCATTTTTGAACTCAGAGCATTGATATTATGTTAAGGTAATTTTTAGGGATTTTTCTGAAAAAAATGAATTTTCAGTGAATAGTGTATTTATTTAAAAATTAAATTAAAAATATTTAGAAAATTATTTTTATAAAAATAAGTTCATTTTTGAAATCATAGCATTGATATTTGGTTAAGGTGAAATTTTGGGATTTTTCTGAGAAAGTTGATTTTCAGTGAATAGTAAAAATAAAGTTTTAGGGTTTCGGTATGTTTAATGACATCATAACTGTGTCATGATGATGTCATGAGATATTTTAAGGTTTTTCCGATCAAAGGTGATGAATTACTTTGTGGGGGGACCCATGTGGCCTAACTCCATGGTACATACCATGGGAGAGCCCATGGTTTTGAGAAAACCACTTGTGAGGTGTCCCTTGGCCATTAATGCCTTGTCCTCTCACATTCCCTATAAATACCCACCCTTTCCTCCTTTAGTTTTCACTCTTAACTCTCCCCCAACGAAGCTCTGGTCTCATTATTTCCCAATGAGTCCTCCCAAGGTTCCCTCAATCCCTCAAGGTCCCAACCTTCGAGTTTTAAGAGTTACGTTTAAGGTGAGGGATCCTACCTCCCTCTTTCTTTTCAAATAATATCTTTTATGTCATTTATTATATGCTCCATGATATTATGTTAGAGGATGATCTTTCATATTCCTCTTACTACCCTTTTCATGTTCATATTATGAGATACCCCCTCTTTCTCTCATCAATTCGTTTTAAGAAAGTTTAAGTGACGTCGTTAGGCTGCCGAATTTTTAAGGGATTCTTTCACCTTTCTCATTTTTTTAAAGTTCTACTTTCATGTAAAGTCTTTCATGTTCCTTTTTATTATGTGGGGGTATGATCTCTATATATATCATACTGATATTTTATGTTCATATGATGAGAGACCCTGTTTGATCTCTTCAATTCAGTATTTTGAAGTTTTAAGTGGCGTCGTTAGGTTGCCGAATTTTTAAGGGATTCTTTCACCTTTCTCGTTTTCAAGATCTATTTTCATGTCAAGTCTTTCATGTTACTTTTTATTATATTGGGGTATGATCTATATATCTATCATACTGATATTTTATTTTCATATGATGAGATACCCTATTTGATCTCTTCAATTCAGTATTTTGAAGTTTTAAGTGGCGTCGTTAGGCTGCCGAATTTTTAAGGGATTCTTTCACCCTTCTCATTTTCAAGATCTATTTTCATGTCAAGTATTTCATGTTCATTTTTATTATGTTGGGGTATTATCTCTATATCTATCATACTGATATTTTATGTTCATATGATGAGAGACCCTATTTTATCTCTTCAATTCAGTATTTTGAAGTTTTAAGTGGTGTCGTTAGGCTGCCGAATTTTTAAGGGATTCTTTCACCCTTCTCGTTTTCAAGATCTATTTTCATGTCAAGTCTTTCAGGTTCCTTTTTATTATGTTGGGGTATGATCTACATATCTATCATACTAATCTTTTTTGAGAGACCATATTTGACCTCATCAATTCATTTGTTTGAAGTTTTAAGTGACTTCGTTAGGCTGCTGAATTTTCATAAGAGAAATCTTATTTTTGTCCTCCTTCCATGTTTTTCAATTCATATGATATATCTTTCAAATTTCATTAACATGTTCTTATATCCATTATATTTTGTCCATCTACTGTGTTATGAATCATTTATGAGTGGGTGACTCATGTCCCCTCTCTTTTCAATGTTTTCTAAAACCTTGTAACATAGCCGTTATGCTGCAGAATTTTCCTCTCAAAATGTCTCTCTCTCTTTTTCTCAAATTATTTTAATTTATTAAGTGAATACTCAAAGATCTTTTTCTACAGGTGTATTCACATATATATCAAAATTTTCTATTTTAATTCGGGGGTTTACATACACGAAACTGCTTTCCTTTTTCGTGGGTTTAAAGTGACATAAAGATCATGTCTTTAAAGCATTTTTTAAAACGTTATGATTATGAAAGGAAACCCATTTCTTTTATGCCAAATGTGTTGTTTATGAAATTTTTGATGATGATATATGTGGATCACATGGTAATAAAGACAAATTTAAGGGTGCACCCTGATAGCGCTCCAATGCATTTGGTAAAGACTTAATCTCTAGAGATGACCATTTTGACTGATACCTTGGTGAATAACCTTGGTAGTTTTTAATGACACATTGGGGATGGACATTGGTGAAACAGAAATGATTTTGTATGTTAAATGGTGTAGCCACATCTTCAATTTATGAAACACGTTATTTTTATTATTATATGCCTCATGATCTCTTTATCATGCCTTAAAGTTATTTTTCATGACTTTTGATGTATCTCAAGTTCTCATGTAAAATGTTTCCCTTGTTTCCCCTACTGGGCATTTTGATCACCCTTTCCTTTGATGTATTCTCCCAGGTTATGATATGTTGTAATGAACTTAGGATGAACAAATGAAGAATCCTTTCAAGTGTTTAAGAAGAATGTTTTTTTCCTCATGTAATAAGATCCTGGTTTCCAAGACACTAAACCTTAAAGATCTTTGGTTTTGTATAATGTAATGAAAGTTTATGTTATAAAATGCGGGATTTTATAGTTGGTATCAAAGGATGGTTTAGTTATTTGTGGAAATTAGGATATGAAAACTCTTGGAAGAACCCTATAGAAAATTTTAAATATAGCAAATCTTCCTGTTATTTTTGTGAGTATTGAGTAAGGGGTTTCCAAGAAAATACATCCCAATCTGGATACGAGCAGGTAGAGGTGGCTCTGGCACAGATGTACATAGGGTTCAAACCTAAAAACACCGCTTTAAGCAAGACTCGAACGGGAACTGGTACACGACAACGGTCCTTGCTGCACTCTTGGTTATGACACTCCTGGGGGATATGCTTTTGTAAATTCATAAGCTTAGTATGAACCATTATTAAAGGAATAAAGATAAAATAAAATAAAGATTCACATAAGAATATATGATCATGGATAACCTAGTTTGGAACCTAGGGGATCACAGGTTAGGGTATACTTTTCTTCTATAAGTTATCCTTCTATGCTTTAAGTTCCTTTTCCTGATTATTGGCTAAGTATTTAAGCCCCTAATTGTACTTTCTTTTCTTAGTTAATGGCGGGAAATGGAAGAACATGTCCCAACAACCAATGTGATAGGAAATGTGATGATTGACTTATTAATATAACAGAGATGACTAGGGGATTAAAAGATGATTATTATTTTGTAAGGCATTCACTATTTTGGGACCCCTGTTTGATTGAGGTAAATAGATTACTATGGTATTTTCTTTGAGGAGTAAAGGTTGACTTATATTTTGAAGAATCGATGAATTTAAGGAGAACTTATAGTAATTTATGAAATGATTTACCTATATTGGGTAAAATGTGATTAGGTTAGTTAATTTTGTTATAAGATGATAAGGGTGGTTGATGTTGTTTGGAGATGAACGATAAATTCTATCTTGGAAGACTATGTTATGAGATTGTTCTAATAATTGGGTTCCAATCTCAGTTTGGTTTATTTTGAGGAATTTTAAGGACAGTTATTTATGGATTGGTCTATGATGAACTTTTGGTAGTACCATGGAACTTTGAAGATTTAAAATTAGTTTCCCTTCCTATGGGATTATTTATTTTTGAAGAGTTGTTTTATCTTACCCTGTCTGTTTTTGGGATAATGTTTAAAGATAGAAGAAATTTATAGTTAATCTTTTGTGGATTACGTGACTCTCAAGAAGATGATTCTTGTGTTTTGATGAGACCAAGTGTTTTTTAATGCTCATCATTTGGAGAAAAGATTAGTTTTGGTAGAAACTTATTAAAGTATGAAACTCTACTTGAAGGTAAATATATTTCCTTGTGTTTTTATTCTATATAGTGAATGAATTACTCAAAATTATGAAAAGGAACATAAAACAAAAACTTTGTTGGTTTACGTTTCCTACTAGGTAATCAAAGACTGTTTACACACATCATAAGTTTCTGATTTTCTTGTGGTTAACTTTCTCTTAATCATGTTTTCTATCACTCTCCCTCAGAACTTGACCCTTTGTTTTCTCCTCCATGTCCATGTTTTACTACATGGAATCCTAGTGTGGGTTAACTCGGGTGACCTTTGTACTTACCTTTCTTTATTTTAAAGTAATAGTTTTACTGACTCCTTTTCCGATGTGGGAATTTCAATGAAATTTCAAAACCCAATTTTAAAAATTGCGAGAATGTAATTTCTTAAGGGGGGAAGATTGTAACAACCTGAAATTTTAAATAAATCTTGTTTCCTAATTTTGTGTGTTATTTTATTTTTATACTCAACAAAACTATTTCATTTGATAACATGGGTATAATTAAAATGAGACTGTTGGGTTTTGACTGTTATATGACCATTGGTCAATATGACCGCTGGAAACTAAACTTTCGATTATTGTCTCTAAATACAAGTGATCTTGGTTAATTAATATAGAAATATGATTCGATGGCCTCATCCAGTATTAGTCTTGGTCCAATCGAAGCCCATCTAACAGAACTTGGGAAAGAGGTAGCACCACTGGGCTTTGCTCTGGACCAAACCCAAGCCGAACTTCATCTTGTGAAGCTAGAACGGAATCGCCTTCGCAAGAAGTTCAAACTGATAGAAATTACTACTCGTGCAATGTTGGCTGAGCGGCCTTCAGATTCTCTCACCTTAGTACACCTTACACTTAGTTCCTATGCTGGTGTTATAAGGGGCTATGTAAGGAGACCGTAACTACCTTGTGTAATCCTTTGTTTTAAATAAAAAATTTGATTTCTTCTTATGATGAAGTTTAAGAATTTTCAAATGTCCGGATAAATATAGTATGCATATATTTGATGAATTTTAGAGAAAGGATATTTTAAAAATGTTTATGTAAACCTTAAATAATTAAAAATGTGTAATGATTTTCAAAAAATGGTCTTCTACAATTATGTTCAGTATGAAATTTTGAATCTAATAAGATCAACTTAATATTTGATGAATAGTAAATTATGAATAGTGATTGTATGCTTAGGATTAGTAATGTGACCAAATGGATTAGTAATCTCACTTAAATAAAGTATTAATATAATCTAGGCACCTTGATTAAGTAATGAGATTCAATAAAATAGGTAAATAACTGTTTTTGAAATTATTAGTCAAGTATTAGTATTTTTCGGGTAAATATTTTTTTTAATTAAAAATTAAATTAAAAATATTTAGAGGATTATTTTTACAAAATGGATTCCATTCTTGAACTCAGAGCATTGATATTATGTTAAGCTAATTTTTGGGGATTTTTCTGAAAAAAATAAATTTTCAGTGAATAGTGTATTTATTTAAAAATTAAATTAAAAATATTTAGAAAATTATTTTTATAAAATGGATTTCATTTTTGAAATCAGATCATTGATATTTGGTTAAGGTGAAATTTTGGGATTTTTCTGAGAAAGTTGAATTTTCAGTGAATAGTAAAAATACACTTTTAGGGTTTCGGTATGTTTAATGACATCATAACTGTTTCATGATAATTTCATTAGATATTTTAAGGTTTGGCCAACCAAAGGTGATGAATTATTGTGTGGGGGGACCCATGTGGCCTAACTCCATGGTAAAAACCATGGGAGATCCCATGGTTTTGAGAAAACCACTTGTGAGGTGTCCCTTGGCCTTTAATGCCATGTCCCCTCACATTGCCTATAAATACCCACCCTTTCCTCCTTTATTTTTCACTCACAGCTCTCCCCCAACAAATATCTGGTCTCATTACCTCCCAATGAGTCCTCCCAAGGTTCCCCCAAGCCCTCAAGGTCCCAACCTTTGAGTTTTAAGAGTTACGTTTAAGGTAAGGGATCCTACCTCCCTCTTTCTTTTCAAATAATCTCTTTTATGTCATTTATTATATGCTCCATGATCTTATTTTGGATGATGATATTTCATATTCCTCTTACTTCTCTTTTCATTTTCATATTATGAGAGACCCCATCTTTCCCTCATCAATTCGTTTTTAGAAAGTTTAAGTGACGCTGTTAGGCTACTGAATTTTTAAGGGATTCTTTCACCTTTCTCATTTTTTTAAAGTTCTACTTTCAGGTCAAGTATTTCATGTTCCTTTTTATTATGTTGGGGTATTATATCTATATATATCATACTGATATTTTATTTTCATATGATTATAGACCCTATTTTATCTCTTCAATTCAGTATTTTGTAGTTTTAAGTGGCGTCGTTAGGCTGCTGATTTTTTAAGGGATTCTTTCACCCTTCCCGTTTTCAAGATCTATTTTCATGTCAAGTATTTCATATTCCTTTTTATTATGTTGGGATATGATATTGATATCTATCATACTTATCTTGTATGTTCATATGATGAGAGACCCTATTTTATCTCTTCAATTCAGTATTTTGAAGTTTTAAGTGGCGCTGTTAGGCTGCCGAATTTTTAAGGGATTATTTCACCCTTCTTGTTTTCAAAATCTATTTTCATGTCAAGTATTTCATGTTCCTTTTTATTATTTTGGGGTATTATCTATATATCTATCATGCTGATATTTTATTTTCATATTATGAGAGACCCTGTTTTATCTCTTCAATTCAGTATTTTGAAGTTTTAAGTGGTGAAGTTAGGCTGCCGAATTTTTAAGGGATTCTTTCACCCTTCTCGTTTTCAAGATCTATTTTCATGTCAAGTCTTTCATGTTTTTTTTATTATGTTGGGGTATGATCTACATATCTATCATACTGATATTTTATGAGATACCCTATTTGACCTCATCAATTCATTTGTTTGAAGTTTTAAGTGACGTCGTTATGCTGCTGAATTTTCATAAGAGAAATCGTATTTTTGTCCTCCTTCCATGTTTTTCAATTCATATGGTATGTCTTTCAGATTTCATTACCATGTTCTTATATCCATTATATTCTGTCCCTCTAATGTGTTATGAATCATTTATGAGTGGGTGACTCATGTCCTCTCTCTTTTCAATGTTTTCTAAAACCCTGTAACATAGCCGTTATGCTACAGAATTTTCGTCTCAAAATGTCTCTCTCTCTTTTTCTCAAATTATTTTAATTTATTAAGTGAATACTCAAAGATATTTTTCTACCAGGGTATTCACATATATATCAAAATGTTCTATTTTAATTCTGGGATTTACATACACGAAACCGCTTTCCCTTTTCGTGGGTTTAAAGTGACATAAAGATCATGTCTTTAAAGAAGTTTTTAAAACATTATGATTATAAAAGGAAACTCATTTATTTTATGCTATATGGGTTGTTTATGAAATGTTTGATGATTATATATGTGTATCACATGATAATAAAGAAAATTTTAAGGGTTCCCCCTGATAGCGCTCCAATGCATTGGATAAATACTTAATCTCTAGAGATGACCATTTTGACTGATACCTTGGTGAATAACCTTGGTAATTTTTAATGACACCTTGGGGATGGACCTTGGTGAAATGGAAATGATTGTCCATGTTAAATTTTGTAGACACATATTCAAGTTATGAAACACATTGTTTTTATTATTATATGCCTCATGATCTCTTTCTCATGCCTTAAAGTTATTTTTCATGACTTTTGATGTATCTCAAGTTCTCATGTAAAATGTTTCCCTTGTTTCCCTTACTGGGCCTTTTGCTCACCATTTACTTTGATGTATGCTCCCAGGTTATGAGATGATGTAATGAACTTAGGATGAACAAATGAAGAAGCCTTTCAAGTGTTTAAGAAGAATGTTTTTTTTTTCTCATGTAATAAGATCCTGGTTTCCAAGACACTAAACCTTAAAGATCCTCGGTTTTGTATAATGTAATGAAAGTTTATGTTATAAAATGCGGGATGTTATATTAATTTTGGTGTTTATTTTTAAGAAATATGATCCAATATTGAATGATCTATGTGGCACACTTATGCATTTACATGATATGAAAGCGATGGGTGTGCTCAAAATTATATAGTGGTTCAATGCATTGGGTAATGTTTTAGTCTAATGAGACATCATGTTTGAGATTAGGGATTAAACCAAATACATTATGGTACTTTTTCAACCATGTTATGATGTCTTTTAGGTTATCTTTGACTTATGTTTATGATGTCATGTTTAATGGTGTCAACACATTCCCATGTTACCTTTATGTTATCATTGCATATATTGTATTTATGTTTATTTTTATGATTATCACCCATTTTATATCCCATTGAAATAGATATTTACTAACATAGAATACTTGAATCGTTTTATTCTTTATTCTTTCCCTTACTGGTATTTATAGCTCACCCATTTCTTATGTATTTCCCTAGGTTATCTCGTTTCATTTTAAATGATAAAATAGAATTTTAGAATAATTTTAAGAAAGTTTAAAATAATTTTTTTGTATTCATGTATCAATTTTATGTGATATATACCTAATATACAAAATAAACTAGGCTTATTGATCTTATGGGTTGTTTTAAGTGTGATTTTATGTAATAAATCATGAAATAAATTGTATTAATGATATGGGTTATTATAGTTAGTATCAAAGTGAAGTCCAGTTATTTTTGGGATTATGATTAGAAAAATCTAGATAAATCCTTTGGGATAAGACTAAAACATAGGAAAATAGATCTAAATTTTTTTGAATTATAGAATAAGTGGTTTCCAAACAAATACATACATTTTTAGATAATACAAGTGGATGTGGATTTGGCACAAATGTACATATGGGTAACAACCCTAAAATAGTATATTAAGCTAGACTTGATCATGAAATGGTGCATGAAAATGTTCCATACTACACACTTGGTTGACACTTTGGGGGGATATGATTTGGTAAATTCACAATATCACTGTGAACCATTATTAAAGTAAAAAAAATGCCCATAATATTTTATATTAGGAAATATATCATTGATAAATTAGATTAAATCCTAGAAATTCATAGGTTAAGGAATATAAATTATTTATGATTTATCAATTTAATGTTCATAGTTTCCGTTTTATGTGTTTAATAATTTAAATAATCAAAATCCCTAATTTTCACTTTATTCTAGGAAATTGATAAAAATAGAAGGAACTGAGTCAACAACCAATGTGAGTGGAAATTTTATGACTATCCAAATGAGATGTCTAACTCAGTGAGTGAAGGAATCAAGAAATTCATGACTATACTTTATTAATTGAACAATGTTTTGAACTAAAACTTCAATAAATAGAAATGTCCAAATCCCTCTAAGAAACATAAAGCTGTAATTGAGACCTTTATATAAAAAGGCCTCTAAAATTTAGTGGATCTTCCAATTCCTTAATTATATAACTAAATATCTTCTCCATTGAAAAGATATTTTCTATCCTTAAATGATTTGAGTAAGAGAATTTCATTTCGTTTGTTTATTATATGGAATGAGAAGCTAATCAATTATGGATGTTGTTCATGGATATGAAACCTAGGGAGGAGATAAAATTGATAGGGTGGAAGGAATTTCAGGAAAAGAATTAATAAATATTTTCTTTGCACACTCCAATATAAAATGGAGAGGGATTTCATTTACCTTAATTAAAAGGAAAACGAACATACTGGGGCATATGAGGAAAATTTCACAATACTTGAATCATATGCCTCTCACTTTTTCGTTACCCCTGAATGTCAATTTGACTACATCTTTTTTGGGATGTAGATGAGTCGTTAAAAATCCTTATCCATTCGGGACTTTAAAAATTATGGGTAGATTGTTCAATGTTACATCAAATTCAAAATGGAGATCAAAAAATATTAATGGTCTCATGGGTATAAAAAGAATAAAGTGGAGTTTAATTATTTTGGTGTGATGGAGAAGTATAACAGTGGAAAAAAATTCAACATCCCACATATTAGAGGAGTGGAAAGAAGAACCACCTACATTTCCTAAAGGGGATGAGGAAATGTTTTAGGTGTGGGAAGGAAATACACCTTAGTATCGATTGCTGATGGGAGAAACTCACCAATGTTATAGAATAAAGGAATGTGTCGGTCAAAACTTATCCCATGGTCCAATGTCTTTTATATAAGGAACAAGGACACTATGTGAGTCGATCCACTAATTCAAGGTTTGTTGATGAAAACTGATGACAGAAACCCCCATGGCCTAGAGAGCATGGTTCAGGTTATGCCATCACAATTATGAAGGTGGATCCAAACAATGAAGTTATAACAAGAATGGTAGTTATTTATTCAATAATAGTGAATGTACTTTTTGATTCTATTTCTATGAATTCTTTCATATCTATCAAGTTTATTAGAACTATATAAACACCACCACTATGCATAGAAGTAGAGATATTGGTGAAAATAGAAAATGGTGAAATTATTGCATCCCAATTATATAACTCCTACCATATCAAAATTTGTGGGATGAACTTCCCATTCAACCTAATTATACTCCCTTTAGTAGAATTTGATGAAATTATAGGTATGGATTGTATTTATTTATATAGAGCTAACATAAATTGCTGAGAGAAATAAATCGCCCTCTATATCATGAATCATCCTCTGATTTTGTATAATTCAAGAAGGAGGATGAACCTAATTTGGAATCATCATTAAATGGATATTATTTACCTATGAGAAATTATATATTTCCCAAATGATTAATAATAAAGAAGATATCATCCTCAAGGACATTCCCATTGTGAAGGAATAAACTGATGTGTTTCTTGAATAATTTCATTGTCTTTGTCCTAGTTGAGAGGTCGAATTTTTAATCGAGATTATACCTAGGGATTTTATAATATCCAAGAATTCATATAGAATTCCTATTGTTGAACTCGAGAAGATAAATAAAAAACTATATGAGAATATGGATAATGTTTTTATATTCCCAAGTGATTCATTATGGGGTGCACTAGTCCTCTTCTATAAGAAGAAGGATGATCCAATATTCCTCTGCATTAAATATTGTGATCTCAACAAGATCACGATAGAGAAAAAGTATCCTCTAACAAATATTGATGACTTGTTCTATTAGCTATGTGGAGACCAATGTTTCTCTAAGATAGATATTTGGTCAAGATTATAAGGACCCATCCTTATTACATTACATAATATTAAATTTTAGTCAATAACTCACATCCTTTCACATTGAGGATCTATTTAAGTTTAGAGTTTTATAGAGTTTTGATATAATACATACATAAAATTCCACATTTATATAGATCTAATACCACAAAAACAGTATCCATTTCTTCCAAAATGTAAAACTTTTCAAATAAAACATGATTTCTTTGAAAAATCATCATAACATTTAACTTGGATTATTTATTTATCTTAAAAATCCTTATAAGCTGTGAAAATCATTTAGAAATTTGGGATGAGCACAAAAATATCAGTAAGGGATATAAAAGGAAGGAAAGAAAACATTAGTCCATGAATACTTGTAAATATATGAAATCATTTTCAAAAAGGCATACTTGTCACCCATATATACTTACTTTGTGAAACTTGAGATTTCCAAGATATTTCCACAAAACATAGAAAAAATAAATAGAACCATAAAGGTATCTTGGGGAATCAATTAATTATGTTGTAACCCTCATGGCTACCTTATGATTTGTAGCCCTCATGGCTACCTTCCAATGTAACGCTCACCGCTACCTTATGGTGTAACCATCGCAACTACACATGGAGTAACCATAGGGACGACCTCCAAATTACACATAACCAATGAACTGGAGGGAGATATAGGTCTAACCCTTCTTCATAAACAATTACCAGGAACCATAAAATAGTCATCAAACAAGAATACTTTCATAAAAACATTCACTATGAATTTTTTAAAACTAGAAGTTTAAAAAATATTTTATAAGAAAAGTCACTTAAAATAACATATAATTGATATGAGAATCAATATATTGAAAGGAATATGTGTATAAATAGTAAATACACATACTAAAATATAATATAAACAAAAACTCTTCACACAAATGATCTTAAAATCACACAATTAATTGAGTAGAATGATAACCCAAAGAATGGAAATTGGGTTAAGAATTCACTTGCCTCGGGTTCGTCTTACTTCAAACTTGTCTAAACCTTCTGTATAATGGTTAAAAAAGTGTTATTAATATATTAAAGAAGCATATTCACGTTTATAACACATTATATGATCATTTTATAAAAAAAATACACCCTTTAATTATTATTATAATTTTGTTCCTTCCATTGTTTCGGGTGCGTTCTTTACATGATTTCCATGGACGGTTTGTATTTGATTTTATTGTTGTATAGAAATAAAATTACAAAATTGTAATGAAATTGTATTAATATGTTTCTAGAATATTAAATGATTCCATAAATAATTTTGGTTATATGGTATGAGGATGAATAATTAGATAAATCTTTAGTGATGTCTGGTTAGATCATTTTGGTGGTTCTTTGATAATCATGAACTTGTTTCATTATATAATATTATGATTATAAGTTAATTGCAGAACATAAGAGAGGTAATATCATACACTTTAAAATATTATTCAACAATTAAAATTGTTTTAAAAAAATATTTAAAGGAGGTAAAGAAAATTGAAAACACACACTACAAGAAAACTACCGTTTAGCGCCGGTTTTTTCGCAGCGGTTTTAAAAATCACTGCTAAACGCGTTTCGGGCCGACGTTTCGCGACGGTTTTTAAACCGCCGCGAAATGCCATAATTTTTTATTTATTTATTTTTTTTAAAAAAAAAATTTTTGAGGATTAGCAGTGGTTTTTTAAAAAACCACCGCGAAATAGCGGCGGTTTCGGTAAAACCGCCGAAAAATAGCGGCGGTTTCGGTAAAACCGCCGCGAAATGAAAGGAAAAAATAAAAAAACACGAGAAACCCCGAAATCACTAAAACGACCATAACTTTTGATCCGGGCGTCCGTTGGAGCACCAAGACCAATCAAATCGAAGCTCATGAAGAGATATAGAGGCACATATAATCAAAACCATGAGACAGTCTAGGGTGTAGAAGATATTAGTGTTATAAGAATGTTGAAAAAAGTTCTCCAACTTCAAACGACCATAACTTTCGCTCCGGGTGTCCGTTTGGGCTCTACCACATATCAAATCGAAGCCAGCAAAGAGAGATACGCACTAGATCAACAGAAGAAAAATTCTATTGTGTTTTTAGACCCCAAAAATCCCTCCGAAGGCCTCTGAAACCCCGTTTCCGTCACCGGTGTCCCGTCGAACTTGTCTTCAAACGGACCTAACTTTCGATCCGCATGTCAGTTCAGACACCTCCACCTGTCAAATCATAGCTCGTTCCATGAGCTTCAGTTTGACTAGTCGTGGTGCCCACATGCACTTCTGGATCATATGTTATGGCCTTTTTAGTGAGTATCGGGTTTGTTATGTTTTTCGATGCCTCGTTTCTAGCACTCATTCCCCGTCAGCTTTTTTTTAAATGGTCATAACTTCCAATCCGCCTGTCCATTACTACTCTTTCACCTATCAGGTCGAAGATCGTTTCAAGATATTTTATTTGACAGGTCGTGGATCTAAAACGGACTCTCAGATCATAAGTTATCTTCATTAATGTGAGTCCAATGTTTTTGTCTCTTTATGACTGTTTTGACGGGTTTTAACAGTTGCTCCATTTATTACTGTTTATTTAGGTTTCCATAACTTGTTATCTTTATCAATGGTTTTTTGTGGGTTATTATGATGATTATGTTGAATTATTAAGGGGTTTTCCAAAGTTGTCATGAGTTTTCATGCGTTCTCATGCGTTCTTATTCTTTCAAATGCCTCATTCTTCATATGTTTCTCCATCCGTTTTCATGCGTTTTCATGATTTTTCATCCCCTACCACGTCTTTTCATACTTTTTCATGTCTTACCTTTATTATTTATTATTTATTATTTATTTATTATTTATATTTACTTATTTTTATTATTTATTATTTATTATTTATTATTTATTAAAAATTATTTATTAGTACTAATAATAAAATATTATTATTAATAATAATATTTGTTAGTGGTTATTTATTATTTATTATTTATTATTTATTATTTATATTTATTATTTATATTTATTTATTATTTATTATTTATATTTCTTATTTCTTATTTTTTATTTATTTTTTATTATTTATTATTATTTATTAGTTATATTTATTTATCAATTATTATTTATTATTTATATTTATTTATTATTTATTATTTATTATTTACATTTATTTATTATTTATTATTTATTATTTATATTTATTATTTATATTTATTATTTAGTATTTATTATTTATTATTTATTATTTATTATTTATTATTTATTATTTATTATTTATTATTTATTATTTATTATTTATATTTATTAATTATTTATATTTATTTATATTTATTTATTATTTATATTTATTTATTATTTATTATTTATTATTCATTACTTATATTTACTTATTATTTATTAATTATATATTTATTAATTATTTATTATTTATATTTATTTATATTTATTATTTATTATTTATATTTATTAATTATTTATTATTTATTATTTATATTTATTTATTATTTATTATTTATTATTTATTATTTATTATTTATATTTACTTATTATTTATTTATTATATATTTATTTATTATTTATTATTTATATTTATTTATTGTTGGGCAAAAAATCCCTCAAGGTAACATTGCAGCATTTTTGGGTTGGTTGTATTTGTTGACAAAGCAGGATTCCATGGATAATTGTCGAGTTCCCGAGATGTTGTTGACATTACATGTTGACAATGAACTATGACAAAGGAAAGGACGATCTGGAGGCGGTACAAAAGAGCAGTACAAGGTGGCGCTATTTCCCAGTGTTTGCCAGATTTTTGGGGTCCAAAATTTGGAGTTTGGTGAGCATCGCGAAAAGTGGATTTCCATGAAGAGCATAATTTCATATGGCAAAGGCATGAATTTCGTGAAGATAGGATGCATGGTTTGGAAATCACGAAGACCAGAAGAATGGAGGCGGTGATGCTTCGTGATTACGTCAAGCTTCACGAACGGCAGAGGCTGAAGCGCATTGCGGTGGAGACGGGCTTTGTGAGAGAGCTTTGCAGCAAAGGCGCGAGCCGCGAAGGTAAGTTGACGGTGATTCATCGCGACTACGTCAAGCTCCGCGAACGGAAGATTGCCGTGGAGCTTCGCGATTTGGACAGAATTCCGACAGAAACTTTGGAGCTTCGCGATTTGAGATGACGTGGCGTTGACTTCGCGCGGAAGGGACGAGGGTCGGTGGAATCGCCTATAAATAGAGGCCGACCCCTTCGAGCGAAGTAGAGAGAATTTTCAGAGAAAATACTTTGCTCTCGATTTGCGAAGGTGGTTCGCGGAGCCAGTGTGCTTCGCGAAAGAGGTGCTTCGCGGTGGCTATTGTAGCTCCGCGAAACCTGTGAGCTCCGCATTGGCTTACTTAGCTTCGCGAGGGTCGTTGCTTTGCGACGGCTTGAGCATCGCGAGAGTGCTTCGCGAAGGAGCTTCGTGAGTGAGCTTCGCGAAAAGGCAGGAGCTTCGCGAAGGCTTGGTTGAGCTTCACGAAATTGGGAGCCTCGCATTGTATGGTGCTTTGCGAAGGTCTTTCCAAAGGTAGTTTGCCCAGTGGATAGTGGCAAAAGGGGTATTCATCTACGGGTGAAAGTTGAACTTCAACAGAGCATCTACATACAGAGAAAGATGCATTCCTTAATGGAAATGAAGAGACCTACAGGTCTATAAACTGTGAGTGGATTCCTTCCAAGAGCAGTGAGCTTAGGAAGAGGAAGAAGGTGATCCTCTCCACCGGCAGTGAGCCAGAGAGAGAGAAACAGGGAGTGACCCTTGGAAAAGCAGTGAGCTGGCCCTAAACCTTGTATAGGCAGTGAGCCTGGGCATAGAAGTGATCTAGCCCGAACATTGTAATCCACAGCTAGTGAAGTCTAGTGGAATTTGGTACGAACCGGCAACTTGTCGGCGTATGCTCCTTGGACGTAGCCCTTAGCGGTGAACCAAGTAAAAATCTATGTGTTTGCCTGCTTACTTCCCTGCATTGCATTCAAAGCATCATCATCAGGTAAAGGAAACAAGTGATCACAGTAACCATACAAGTGTAAACAAAGTGACCCTTGTAACAAAGAGGTCAAGATCCAGTGGGGCAGAAAGAACTTTGAAAAAGGATATTCATACCCTGATTCACCCCCCCCCCCCCCTCTCAGGGTATATAGGCCCCTATTGGTCCTAACATTTATATTTATTATTTATTATTTATATTTATTAATTATTTATTATTTATTATTTATATTTATTTATTATTTATTATTTATTATTTATTATTTATTATTTATTATTTATTATTTATTATTTATTATTTATTATTTATTATTTATTATTTATTATTTATTATTTATTATTTATTATTTATTATTTATTATTTATTATTTTCTATTTATTTATTATTGATATTTATTTATTATTGATATTTATTTATTATTTATTATTTATTATTTATTATTTATATTTACTTATTATTTATTATTTATATTTATTTCTAATTTATTATTTATATTTATTTATTATTTATTATTTATTATTTATATTTATTTATTATTTACTATTTTTTATTTATATTTATATATTATTTATATTTATTTATTATTTATTATTTATATTTCTTATTATTTATTATTTATATTTATTTATTATTTATTATTTATTATTTATTATTTATTATTTATATTTATTTATTATTTATATTTATTTATTATTTATTATTTATTATTTATATTTACTAATTATTTATTATTAAATATTTATTTTTATTTTTTATTTTTAAATTTTTATTTTTTACTTTTTATTTTTTATTTCTTATTTTTTATTTCTTATTTTTTATTTTTTATTTATTATTAATATTTATTATTTACTATTTATTATTTACTATTTATTAATTATTTATATTTACTTATTATTTATTATTTATATATATATTTATTATTTATTATTTATATTTATTTATATTTATTATTTATTATTTATATTTATTAATTATTAATTATTTATTATTTATATTTATTTATTATTTATTATTTAGTATTTATTATTTAGTATTTATTATTTATTATTTATTATTTATTATTTATTATTTATTATTTATTATTTATTATTTACTATTTATTATTTATATTTATTTATTATTTATATTTATTTATTATTTATTATTTATTATTTATATTTACTTATTATTAATGATTTATATTTATTTATTGTTTATTATTTATATTTATTTATTATTCATTATTTATTATTTATATTTATTTATTATTTACTATTTACTATTTATATTTATTTATTATTTATATTTATTTATTATTTATTATTTATTATTTATTATTTATTATTTATTATTTATTATTTATTTATTATTTATTATTTATTATTTATTATTTATTATTTATATTTATTTGTTATTTGTTATTTGTTACTTATATTTATTAATTATTAATTATTAATTATTTATATTTATTTTTTATTTTTTATTTTTTATTTTTTATTTATTATTTATTATTAATATTTATTATTTACTAATTATTATTTATATTTATTCATTATTTATATTTATTTATTATTTATTATTTATATTTTTTTATTATTTATTATTTATTATTTATTATTTATATTTATTTATTATTTATATTTATTTATTATTTATATTTATTTATTATTTATTATTTATTATTTATTGTTTATATTTACTTATTATTTATTAATTATATATTTATTTATTATTTATATTTATATTTATATTTATTTATATTTATTATTTATTATTTATATTTATTAGTTATTAATTATTAATTATTTATATTTATTTATTATTTATTATTTATTATTTATTATTTATTATTTATTATTTATTATTTATTATTTATTATTTATTATTTATTATTTATTATTTATTATTTATTATTTATTATTTATTATTTATTATTTATTATTTATTATTTATTATTTATTATTTATTATTTATTATTTATTATTTATTATTTATTATTTATTATTTATTATTTATTATTTATTATTTACTATTTACTATTTATTATTTATATTTATTTATTATTTATATTTATTTATTATTTATTATTTATTATTTATTATTTATATTTATTTATTATTTATATTTATTTATTATTTACTATTTATTATTTATATTTATTTATTATTTATATTTATTTATTATTTATTATTTATATTTACTTATTATTTATTATTTATTATTTATTATTTATTATTTATTTATTATTTATTATTAATTATTTATTATTTATTATATATTATTTATTATTTATTATTTATTATTTATTATTTATATTTATTTATTATTTATTATTTATTATTTATATTTATTAATTATTAATTATTAATTATTTTTATTTATTTATTTATTATTTTTTATTTTTTATTT
Source organism: Viscum album (assembly GCA_963277665.1). Classification (NCBI taxonomy): domain Eukaryota; kingdom Viridiplantae; phylum Streptophyta; class Magnoliopsida; order Santalales; family Viscaceae; genus Viscum; species Viscum album. The sequence continues at coordinate 621,794,952 of OY728139.1, forward strand.
TTTATTTATTATTTATTATTTATTATTTATTATTAATATTTATTATTTACTATTTATTATTTATATTTATTTATTATTTATATTTATTTATTATTTATTATTTATATTTACTTATTATTTATTATTTATATTTATATTTATTTATTATTTATATTTATTTATTATTTATTATTTATTATTTATATTTATTTATTATTTACTATTTATTATTTATATTTATTTATTATTTATATTTATTTATTATTTATTATTTATATTTACTTATTATTTATTATTTATATTTATTTATTATTTATATTTATATTTATTTATTATTTGTTATTTATTATTTATTATTTATTATTTATTATTTATTATTTACTATTTATATTTATTTATTATTTATTATTTATTATTTATTATTTATTATTTATTATTTATATTTATTTATTATTTATTATTTATTATTTATTATTTATTATTTATTATTTATTATTTTTTATTTTTTATTTTTTATTTTTTATTTTTTATTTTTTATTTGTTATTTATTATTTATTATTTATTATTTATTATTTATTATTTATTATTTATTATTTATATTTATTTATATTTATTTATTATTTATATTTATTTATTGTTTATATTTATTTATTATTTATTCTTTATATTTATTTATTATTTATTATTTATTACTTATTATTTATTATTTATTATTGATTACTTATTATTTATTATTTATTATTTATTATTTATTATTTAGTATTTATTAATTATTTATATTTATTATTTATTTAGTATTTATTATTTATTATTTATATTTATTTATTATTTATTATTTATATTTATTTATTATTTATTATTTATTATTTATTATTTACTATTTATTATTTATTATTTATTATTTATTATTTATTATTTATTATTTACTATTTTTATTTATTTATTATTTTTTATTTATTATTTTTTATTTATTATTTATTATTTATTATTTATTATCTATTATTTATTATTTATTATTTATTATTTATTATTTATATTTATTAATTTTTTATATTTATTAATTATTTATTATTTATTATTTATATTTATTTATTATTTATTATTTATATTTATTTATTATTTATATTTATTTATTATTTATTATTTATTATTTATTATTTATTATTTATTATTTATTATTTGTTATTTATTATTCATTATTCATTATTAATTATTTATTATTATTGAGTTTATATCTATTATTTTTGTATTATTTGTTTTTTCAATTAATATATATAAGTATATTAAATTTTGTTTATTAACAACATGACGAGCTTGCTGGAGTGGTAAAGTCTTTGGAAAATATGCAAGAGGTTAGGGGTTCAAATCTCACCAAACACAGTATTTCTTTATATAAAAAATAAATAAATAAATATATAATAAATAATAAATAAATAAATAAATAAAAAGAAATAAATAAATAAATAAATAAAAATAAATAAATAATAAATAAATAATAAATAAATAATAAATAAATAAAAAAGAAAGAAAGAAAGAAAGAAAGAAAGAAAGAAAGAAATATGTTGTTAGATCATATTCACTTTCTCAGCCACTTCCTCTACTAATTCTAGTCCCATCAATTTCCTTTCCCCAACTTCATCCCAAAAAGATGGAGTTTGACACTACTTCCCATACAATGCCTCAAAAGGTGTCATCTATATAATGGAATGAAAAATTTTATTATAATAAAACTCAACTAAAGAAATATGTCGATCTCAAATTCCCTGGTAGTCCATTGAACAAGCTCAAAGCATATCCTCCAAATTTGAATCATTCGTTTGGACTGCCCATCTGGTTGATCATGAAAAGCTATACTGAAATTTAATTCTATACCCAACGACTTATGAAGGTCCTTCCAAAAATTAGAAGTGAACCTGGGATCCCGATCATATACAATGGAAAGAGGCACTCCATGTAACCTGACTATCTCACTGAGGTACAATCAATAACGCGGATCCAAATACATTATATCTCAAATAGGAAGTGAATGATAAGATTTAGTCAGTCGATCAATAATAACCCATATTGAATTGTGACCTAGAGTATTCTTTGGTATTCCCACAATGAAGACCATGGATATATTTCCCCATTGCCACTATGGCACTGGTAAAGGCTGAAGCATCCCCTTTGGTAACTTCCGCTCTACTTTAACCTATTGACATGTCAAACATTTGACAATAGATTTTGTAATATCTCTTTTCATTCCATCCCACCAATAATACTCCTAAAGGTCTCTGTACATCTTTTTGCTACTAGGATGAACTAAAAATGGAGAACTATGAGCTTCACACAACAATTATTTCTTCATCTGATAATCACAAGGCACACACAGTCTTTTTCCAAATCTTAAAACACAATCTTTATCAAGGTTAAATTCTGTAAACTACCCATTTTAACCAATTCTACATTTTTCTGTAGCTCATGGTCTTCCTTATGTGATTTCTTAATTCTATTTGATAATGATGACTACACTGAAACATGAAACAAAATAAATTTATTTCCTGCACCAACAACTTCTAAGACAAAATTCATCAAATCATTAATCAAGGGATCAAGTTTCAAATGTATCATGGTTAATGGTGTATGATGTTTTTGACTCAAGGCATCCACCACTTTGTTTGCTTTTCTCAGTTGGTAATTGATCGTGGAATCATAATCCTTTATCATTTCAGGCCATCTTCTCTATCTCATGTTTAATTCCTTCTGAGTGAATATATACTTCAGACTTTTATGGTCAGTATATATTTGACATTTGGCTCCGTATAAATGATGCCTCCAAATTTTCAAATAAAAAAACCACAGCTTCTAATTCCAAATCATGTGTGGGATAATTTAACTCATGAGTTTTTAGTTGTCTTGAAGCATAAGAAATTGCCTAATCATTCTGCATCATAACACAACCAAGTCCCTTCAATGAAGCATTACTATAGATGACAAAACCACCATTTCTAGAAGGTATATCCAAAACTAGAGACTTTTCCAATCTCTTCTTTAGTTCCTAAAAAACATCACATTCTTTTGTCTAAATAAATTTAACCCCTTTTCATGTTAACTTAGTTAGCAGGCTAGATAACCATGCAATGTTTTTAACAGACCATCAGTAATAACCTACTAATCTAAGAAAGATACAAATTTATATAACATTTGTAGGTCTTGTCCATTCATCAACTACTTTTTTTGTGGGATCAATTGTTATTACATCCTTATTTACAATGTTCCCAATAAAATAAATCTGTTGTAACCAAAAATCACACTTTCTGAATTTTCCATACAGTTTATTTTTCTTTAAGTATTTAAAAATAAATCTTCGATGTTTTTATGCTCCTCTTTACTTTTATAAAATACCATAATTTCATCAATAAAAACAACTTCAAGATTATCCAAGAACTCATGAAATATTCTATTCTTAAGATCCATGAATATAGCACATTCATTAGTTAACCCAAATAGCATAACAAAAAATTCATAATGCCCATATCCAGTATAGAACACAGTCTTCAAGATGTCTAATTCCTTTACTTTCAACCGATGGTACCCCAACCTCAGGTCAACCTTCGAAAAATATTGTGCTCCCTGGAGCTGATCAAATAATTCATCGATATGTGGCAAAGGATACTTGTTTTTAACAATTATGTTATGATATATAATAATTACAAAGTCTCATGGAACCATCTTTCTTTTTAATGAACAAAATAAGATCACCCCATGGTGAAGTGCTAGGATGAATGAATCCTTTATCAAGAAACTCCTAAAACTGATTTTTCAATTCAATAACTTCCATTTGAGTTATTCGATAAAGGGGTTTTAAAATTGGATTAGTATCAGGAACTAAGTCAATTGTGAATTCAACCTCCAGATCAAGTATAACACCAGATAACTCATCAGAAAAAACATCAAGATATTTATTTACCACTGGCACGTCATTAATATGAACAGTTCCCTTGTTTTCAACAATATGAGTAAGATAAATTTCATTTCCATCTTTCAATAGTTTCTCGGCTTCCTGATATGTAAGGACCCAACCCCAGTTGCCCAGATTCGGTGCCTTATTTTATTACATTGGCATATAAACAAGGAATTTTCATCCCTCAGTACAAAGTATTTTAGTAGATTTTGGAAAAAAGATACATACATAAGTTCAACATTACATCATGGAAGGAAATATAACACTAATTTATTTCATTAGAAACATCCATGCCTCCTTGATTATTCCTGCAAGTCACTCATAACTAACTTCTTCATATCCTAGGAAAATCAAACATAAGAAAGGGGTGAGCTCAAACGCTCAGTAAGAGTGAGCTATACAGCAGAAGATAACATAAACAAAAAACATTAGTCATGGTGAATAATTGGAAACACATGCCTTTAAAAATAATTAACTTGAACACATTATGGTAGGAATATGAGCTGAGTAAATAATGCCAACAAAATCATGGGTATTATACTAATCGAATAACCATATGAACTTTAAATTACTAGATTCATAATGAGATAAGTTCATATTCCGAACATTCTGAAACATATTTTCAAGGCCTCATCCAAGACGTATAAAATGATTAAGGCCTTGACCAAAACCATATCTCAAATTGGGCAAGGCCTCATCCAAGACCACGTTTAATTTTCTCATGAGACCTACCGATGCATCAAGGGGATATAGTAGGACCCACCCATCACATTATAAGTCCAATTAATTCCTAATATGAGCAGGGATAAACATAAACAATATATACATTCATATTGAAACTCATATATGAAATGTAAATAACTTTCCCCAAACTTTAAGCTTAAACACTAACCATTCGGAGTAAATTGGTGAATGGTTTTAGGATAGAACATCCACAATAAAACTAGTCATAAACCATAAAATTAAATATGGTATATGAAATCATAAATTATTAATCCCAATAATACATAATAATCAACAAGAGTTTTGAAATATACGAAAATATTCTTATAAAATCATTGAGTAATTCTTGAGATAAATACTCTTTTATTTTTAAAAGAAGAGTTCTTTTCGAAAAGTATTTGTATAGAACTAGAAGTTAAGTAAGATATTATTTTTCCAATAAAATAATTTATTTTATAAATATAATGGTTTCCAAAAAATAGATTATATAGTGACCTTGAAAATAGGTAAGAATTTGAGAAATTCCCTTGAATTGGGCTTATATTTCAAAAATAAATTTGAATGTTACTTTTAAAATGTGTAACTACCCATAAAATAAGGAAGTATTATGGTTGTTAAACATTTATATAACACTCCAATAGAATTTATGATGAGTAAATAATAAAACATAATAATTTCATTGAGGTAATTAAACAGTAAAAGTAACCTGAATGAAAAAGGAGGTTCAGGTGGAAAACCCCTACCTTAAGTTCGAATGTGTTCTTATCTTGAACATAAGGTCCTGGAATATGAAATTATACTTACTAATATATTATTTCATAACCTATTATACATGAATTTATTTTATCATAATTATTTTTAGTTCATTTATGTTCTTATTGATAAGTTATTATATTGAATTCCATCGTTCCGGAGTGTTCGTTTTCTTTGTTTTCATAATCAGTTTACTTGTTTTTATGTAATGGAGTTCATGTAGAATGGATGTAAATCTCTATAATTGAAATTAAACATTATTTATGAACATAAAAAAAATTAATGGTCATTTATATCATTTTTTTACATGGAAATAGGATGAATCATTAGATGAAATATTAATGGAATTCACTTAGATTATTTTAGCTGTATTTTGATTGTTAGGAACTAGTTTGGTTATAATATTTAATAATATGTATGTATACTGGTTCATGAATATTAATTAGGTTATAATAAATATATTATAGTCTTTTTCAACCACAAAAATGGTTTCATGACCAATAATGAAGGATAAAATGAAGAATGAAACTTCATTGTCCACGAAGGTTATAAATTAAAACCTCATGGACGTTGATTTCGTTTATAAAATAAAAGGGATAGAGTATGAATATTTATGATAGTTATTAAATTAACATGATATAATTCTAGTATATAGATGATACTATATTTATCCTTGTCATTTGGACATAGGAGTTGAGGAGAGGCTAACTAAAGAAGATAAATTGAAATGAAACTAAATGAAAAAGAAGGGTGTTTACCTCTTGAAATAACCTCCTTGAGAACCTCTTTAAGGGAAGGGGTTTTAGTATTTTGGAAATAAAAAGAGCTTATTGAAAGTGGGTAGTGACTAGGAAAGGGTATTTTGGCAGAACTTTGAGGAGATTCAAGGCTTAGAGGAGTGAAGAGAAGAGGGAGTGAGGGGGGTTTATAGTGGAGGGGAGGAGTGAATTTTGAATATTTTAGTCATTATTTTAATATTTCCCTTATGACAACCAATAATGTTTTTTATATAACCCCTAATAGTAATAAGTGCATGTTATTTCGAACCAAGTGTCCTTACATCACTCATGATGTCATAAATAGTGTATTTAACTGATAATTTGTATAAACGGTTTTTTACCGTATTTCACTATTCATAAACAATTCAAGGATTTCAGAAAAATCCCAAAAATTAACCCCAAAAATTTTTAAATGTGTAGAATTCAAAAATGAACTCCATTTTTCAAAAATAATTTTCTAAATATTATTAACTTAATCTTTAAATAAAATCATAGTTAATTCGAAAAATAACAATTTTAAAGGTAAAATTAGTTTTATATCACATTAAAAAATTAATTAAGATCTCATTATCTTATTACCTTAATAAAATAAAATAATATTATTATTTACTATTCATAAGGTTCATATTACTATTAATATGGGTATGTTACTATTCACCAAAAATCAAGTTGGTTCTATCAGATTCCAAATGACTTACTAATCACAACTCTAGATGACCGTTTTTCGAAATTCAAAACATAGCTGAAGCAAAGTTGTATTTAACAGCTAGATTATAATATGTGTCATTTTTTAGGGACTCATTTCATTCAATATTTATATTAAAAATCTTGGGGTGTTACATTCTCCCCTCCTTACAAAAATTTATTCCTCGAAATTCACAGAATGTTATCTCACAAAAAGATTTGGGTAGGTCTTCCTCATAAGCTCTTCGGGCTCCCATGTTGCCTCTTCAATTTTATGATTCCTCCAAAGTATATTTAAAATACGAGTCATATAATTCCTCAACACTTGTTCTTTATTATCCAGAATCTAGATAGGCTCTTCACAATAAGATAGATCAGGTTCCAATTCTATACCTTCAGAAGTGAGGACATGCATTGAGTCTGGCATGTAATTTCTCAACAATGAGACATGGAACACATTTTGTAGCTTGGATAGTCTAGGTGGCATATCCAAACAATATGAAATAGATCCAATACTCTCCATAATTTCAAAAGGCCCAATGTACCTTGGGCTCAGTTTCCCTTTCTTTCTAAATCTTATAATGCCCTTCTAAGCAGATACTTTCAAGAAAATGTGATCTCCCACTTGAACTTCCAAATCCTTCATTTGATTATCGGCATAGATATTTTGTCTAATTTGAGCTTCTTTGATATGACCTTTAATATTATTTACCTTTGTTTTTGTTTCCTCCACAAACTCTGGATCCACAAGCCTCCTTTCACCAACTTCAACCCAACATGTTGTTGTACGACATCTCTTCCCATATAATGCTTCATATGGTGTCATTTGAATACTTGAATGGAAGCTATTATTATAGGAAAACTCCACTAAAGGAAAACATTGATCCCACATACCTTTAAAGTCAAGTGAACATGATCTCAACAAGTCCTCTAAGGTTTCGATCATCCTCTCTGATTTCCCGTCAGTTTGTGGGTGGTAAGCAGTACTCAATTGAAGTTCAGTATCCAAAGATTTATGAAGACTTTTCCAAAATTTTGATGTAAATATTAGGTCATGATCAGAAAAAATTGATATAGTTTTTGTATGAAGTCTCTCAAATTCATTGATATATAGTCTTGCTAGGCGCTCTAGCGGAAAATCCTCCCTTATAGCGAGAAAATGTGCAGATTTTGTAAGTTGATCCACAATTTCCCATATTGAATCATTATTCCTTTGAGTTTTTGGTAATCCATTGAAAAACTCCATGGGGATTTCATCCCATTTCCATGTAGGAATAGGTAGAGGTTTCATGAATCCTTTTGGATGTTGCCTTTCAGCCTTCACTAGTTGACAGACTAAACATCTTAATACATAATTCACAATTTCCCTCTTCATGTTGTCCCACTGGAAATGTTCCTTAAAATATCTATACATATTAGTGATACCTAGATGTATAGAGAAATTTGAACTATTGGAATCATCCTATAACTCCCTTTTTAGCTCAGGTATAGCTGGAACACAAAGACTCTTCCCAAATTTTAGAACACCATCCTCACACACAAAGTCATCCATCTTCCCATCTTTCACAGCATTGATTTTGTTTTGAAGGTTCTCGTCATTAGACTGAGAAGATTTAATTATTTATAATAAATAATTTTGGGAAACCATTTGAAAAAGTAATGATTTTTCACCATCTTTGATAATTCCTATATTCATCCTCATTAGATCTATGTACAAAGGATCCTTGTCGATCCTCATTTTGTTGAGAACTCCATGATCCTTCCCGCTTAATGCATAAGCTACCTTGTTTTACTTCCCTAGGTGGTAGTTTATAGTAAAATCATAATCCTTTAGTAGTTAGATCCATCGTTGTTGCCACATGTTGAGTTCTTTCAATGAGAAGATATACTTCAAGCTCTTGTGATCTGTATATAACTCACATTTCTCACCATAGAGATAATGTCTCCATATCTTTAGAGCAAGGATTATTGTTGCTAACTCAAGATCATGAGTGGTATAGTTTTGTTCATGAATTTTTAGTTTCCATGATGCTTAGTAAATAAATGAATCATTCTGCATAAGGATACAACCAAGTCCTTTCTTTGATGCATCGTTGTAGATAACAAACCCATCATTCCCCGATGGTAGGGTTAGGATCAGAGAATTCACTAATCTCTTATTCAATTATTCAAAACATTCCTCACATTCTTTTTTCCATACGAACTTAACCCCTTTACGTGTAAGCTTGGTCATTGGTTTGGCTAAATGGGTGAAGTTTTGAATGAAACATCGATAATAACCTACTAAACCAATAAAAGTACCTCAGTAATGTTTTTCAGAGTAGTCCATTCTTGTACAGCCTTTGTATTTGTAGGATCAATAGATATTCCATCTTTAAAGACAATGTGTCCCATAAAGAAAACTAATTAAAGCCAAAATTTACACTTTTTAAAATTCCCATATAATTCATTTCTTCTAAGAGTCTTCAGAATAGTGTGCAAGTGATTTTCATGATCCTCGTAACTTTTGGAGTATACCAAGATATCATCAATAAACACCACCAAAAATTCATCTAGATATTCCTTTAAAACTATATTCATTAGATCCATGAAAATAGATGGTGAATTAGTCAGTCTAAAAGGCATTACTGTAAACTCGTAATGCACATACCTAGTTTTAAATGCTATTTTTGGAATGTCTTCTTTCTTTAAAAGAAACTGATGATATCCAGATCGAAGATCAATCTTCAAAAAATATTTTTATTCATGAATTTGATCAAATAAATCATTAATATGAGGTAGGGTATACTTGTTCTTTATTTTTATAACATTGATCTCCCTGTATTCAATGCACAACCTCATGGATCCACCTTTCTTCTTAATGAAAAGAACAGGGGCATCTCATAGAGAAACACTAGGAAAAATAAATCCTTTATCACTAAATTTCTCTAGTTGTTTATTTAGTTCCACTAACTCTACAGTGGACATTATATAAGGGGTCTTTGATATGGTCCTAGAACCATGAACTATGTCAATGTAAAACTCAATTTACCACTCTCGAGGATGTCTAGGTAAGTCCTCTAGAAACACATCAACAAATTCTTTCACAATTGGTACATCCTCTATCTGAACATTATTCCCCTCACCCATATTTATTCCATTCCCCTCATCCCTAATAATTGAATTCAGTAGAGCTACTAGGGGTGGATCTATATAAGAATCAGATGGTTATGTTTCTTCCCTAAAGGTAAGGGATTACACATCTTCCTCAAAAATTGTAACCTCCTTCTCCTTTCAATGTATTTTTTCATCATGGTTAGAAATACAATCCATACCAAGGATTATATCAAATTCAATAATGGGTGTGACAATAAAATCAGTAGATAAAGCATTTTTGTATTCCATAGTGGGGACTTCCTGACATAACTTTGTTACAATGATACTTCCTTTAGGAGTTTTGACTGACAACTCCCTTATTAAATCAAATTGTAAATATCATATTTTCTTGAAAAACTGGGAAGATATAAAAGAATGCGATGATACAGAATAAAATAAATCATTGGATAAGTTTGAGGAAATGATCAAAGTACCTACCACCACTTCATTAGGAACTTCAATATCAACAATTTTGATCGCATAAGATTTTCCCTTCTCCCTTAGCCTTTTGGGTGGAATATTTCCTTGATTCTTTGTAAAATAATTAGCATAGTGTCCCATATCCCTAAAATTATAGCATTTAACATTAATAGATTATTTCTTCCCCTTTCAATCACTGGAAATATAGCCTTTATGTCCACATTTTTAGCATACTCCTTTTACCTTTAAGAAAGCATTAGGGTGTTTCCTTCCACAATTATCACAGGGTGGAAATTCAAATCTTCCCTTCTTCCATGTTCCCTTATTTCCTTTCCTAGAGTTTTCAGAAGACCTATTATTCTCTTTCTTTCCCTTAAATTCATAATACTTAGATAATTCCTTTTCTGTCTTGATAGCACATGAAACTATATCCTCATATGATGAAAAACTTTGGGAGATCAGTTCCTGCTGGAGGAATGGATTTAGGCCATCAAAAAATTTATCAATTTTTCTCCTTGGATTTCATATGTAGTCCAAGAAAGTATTGATAACCTTGTGAATTTATCTTCATAATTTGAAACATTATCATCTTCCTTCTACTATAGATTCAAGAATTTCCTCTCCATATCTGCTTGTTGTTCACGAGGAAAGTATTTCTCTAGGAAAATTTCCTTAAAGTATCTCCATTCCATATCTTTTATTTCCTCCTCCTCCTTTATTTTTTGGATTAATGACCACCACTGATCCGCATATACTGATAGAAAATAAACTTCCATGATGATCTTCTCTCTTTCGTTACATCCTAAATCGAGAAATATCTTCTCTAGGGAACTTATCCACTACTCATCTACAAATTGATTTGTAGTCCCATTGAATGATGGAGGTTGTTGACAGATAAAGATATATAACAATGCTCCTCCACATGCTGGATTTGGATGCTCTATATGGGTAAGGTTATTGTCCATAGCCTGAGTAAGTTTTCCCAGCATAATTATAAGTGATTCTGTGCCAGTTTCAGCTATAGAGCCAGCATAATTATCTTACATTGGAGGGAAATCCCCACACGGGATACGTGTGTTCATGCGGTTTCCATTACTTCCACTAGGCACCATTTATAAATAATTGAATACACTATATTAGGGTATGAATCATAATTTATAAACTCAACTAGAAAAGTCCTTAGCATAAATCAAAATTCTAGGCATAGTTAATTTCAAAAACATGGTTTCTCTAAGGAAAAAATTACATTAAAATCCTTCATAATGGATTGTAAGTAAAATATAAATTATCCAAATAATATACCCTAGTATTGTCAATAACAAGAGTGCAGAAAGGTCCATTTCCATGTACCAGGATACCCTAGGTCAAGCCCAAAACTCCTTGTTGGAGTTTTCACTCCTAGGTACATCTGTTCCAGAGCCACCTCTACCTGTTTGTATCCAAACAGGGATGTATTTTCTATAAAGATCCACATAATCCATTCCTTACCAAAATACCATAAAGTTCTTGCATGTTTATCCACAAAGACTATCTTAAGGATTTATTCCCTAATCTACATTTTCTAAATCTATTTTCCTGGTTCTCTACTATACTTCCTCTGATACCAACTGTAAGGACCCAACCCCAGTTTCTCGGAGCCGGTGCCTTATTTTATTTTATTGGAATATAAACAAGTAATTTTCATCCCAAAGTACCAAGTAGTTTAGTATATTTTGGAAACAAGATATATATATAAGTTCAATATTACATCATTAAAGGAAATACAATAATAATTTATTCCATTAGAAACATCAATGCCTCCTAGATTATACCTGCAAGTCACTCATAACTAATTTCTTCATATCCTGGGAAAATGAAACATAAGAAAGGGGTGAGATTAAATTCTCAATAAGAGTAAGAAATATATCATAAGATAACATAAACATAAACATTAGGCATGGTGAATAATTTGAAACACATGCCTTTACAAATAATTGACTTGAACACACTATGGCAGGAATATGAGCTGAGTAAATAATGCCAACATAATCATGGGTATTCTACTAATAAAATAACCATATGAACTTTCAATTACTAGATTAATAATGACATAAGTGCGTATGATGGAAATTCTGAAACATATTTTCCATGCCTCAGGCAAGAAGTCTAAAAATGATTAAGGCCTTGGCCAAAACCATATCTCAAATTGGGAAAGGCCTCGACCAAGTCCATGTCTATTTGTCTCATGAGACCTACCAATGCATCGAAAGGCTATAGAGGGCCCCAAACATCAAATTATAAGTCCAATTCATTCTCCATATGATCGGGGAGAAACATAGAAAACATATACATTCATATTGAAACTCATATATGAAATTTAAATAACTTTCCCCGAACATTAATCTTAAACACTAACCATTCAGAGTAAATTGGTGAATGGTTTTAGGATAGAACATCCATAATAAAATTAGTCATAAAACATCCAATTAAATATGGTATATGAAATCATAAATGATTAATCACAATAATACATAATAATAAATAAGAGTGTGAAATAGACTAAAATACTCTTATAAAATCATTGAGTAATTCTTGAGAAGAATACTCTTTTATTTTGAAAAGAATAGTTCTTTGGAAAAGTATTTGTATAAAACTAGAAGTTAAGTAAGATATTAATTTTACAATAAAATGAGTGATTTTATAAATATAATGGTTTCCAAAAACACGTTGTATAGTGCCCTTGAAAATAGGTAAGAATTTAAGTAATTCCCTTGAATTGGGCTTATATTTCGGAAATAAATTTGAATGTTCCTTTTAAAATGTGTAAATACCCATAAAATATAGAAGTATTCTGGTTTTTAAACATATATATAACAATAAAATAGAATTTATGAGGAGTATATAATAATACATAATAATTTCATTGATGTAATTAGACAATAAAAGTAACCTGAATGAAAATAGAGGTTTGGGTGGAAAACCCTTACCTTAAGTCTGAATGTGTTCTGATCTTGAACTTAAGGTCCTAGAATATGAAATTAGAATTATTAATAAATTATTTAATAACCTATTATATATGTATTTAGTTTATCATAATTAGTTTTATTTCATTTATTTTCTTATTGTTAAGTTATTATATTGAATTTCGTCGTTCCGGAGTGTTCGTTTTCTTGATTTTCATAATTGGTTCACTTGTTTTTATGTAATGGAGTTCATGTGGAATGGATTTAAATATCCAGAATTGAAATTAAACATTATTTATTAACATCCAGAAGTTTTAATGGTCATTTCTATCATTTGGTTACATGGAACTAGGATTAATCATTAGATGAAATATTAATGACATTCACTTAGATTATTTTAGCGGTATTTTGATTATTAGGAACTAGTTTGGTCATATGATTTAATAATATGTATGTATACTAGATAATGAATATTAATTAGGTTATAATAAATATATTATAGTCTGTTTCAACCATAAAAATGGTTTCATGTCCAGTAATGTAGGATAAAATGAGGAACGAAACTTCGTCGTCCACGAAGGTTATAAATTGGAACCTCTTGGACGTTGATTTCGTTTATAAAATAAAAGGGAGAGAGTAAGAATATTGATGATAGTTATTCCATTACCATGATATAATTTCAGTATATAGATGATACTAGATTTATCATGGTCATTTGGATAGAGGAGGTTGGGAGAGGATAACAAAAGAAGATAAATTGAAATGAAACTAAATGAAAAAGAAGGGTACTTTACCTCTTAAAATAACCTCCTTGAGAACCTCCTTAAAGGAAGGGGTTTTGGTCTTTTGGAAAGAGCTTCTTGGATGTGGGGAGTGAATATAGAAGGTTATTTGGGTAGAAATTTTAGGAGATTCAAGGATTAGAGGAGTCAAGAGAAGAGGGAGTGAGGGGGTTTATAGTGGAAGGGAGGAGTGAATTTTGAATATTTTAATCATTATTTTTATATTTCCCTCAAGACAATCAATAGTGTTGTTTCATGTGACCCAAAATAGTAATAAGTTCATGTAAGTTCGAAAAAAATGTCCTTAATTCACTCATGATGTCATAAATAGTTCCTTTAATTGATAATTTGTATATACAGTATTTTACCGTATTTCATTATTCATAAAAAATTCAAGAATTTCATAAAAATACCAAAAATTAACTCCTAACATTTTTCGATGTGTAGAATTCAAAAATGAACTCCATTTTTCAAAAATAATTTTCTAAATATTATTAATTTAATTTTTAAATAAAATCATAGTTAATTCGAAAAATAACAATTTTAAGGTAAAATTAGTTTTATATCACATTGAAAAATTAATTAATATCTCATTATCTTATTACCTTAAGAAAATAAAATATTATTATTATCTAATATTCATAAGGGTCATATTACTATTCATATTACTATTCATAAGGGTATGTTACTATTCACTAAAAATCAAGTTGGTTCTATCAGGCTCTAAATGACTTAGTGATCATAACTCTAGATTACCGTTTTTTGAAATTCAAAACATAGTATAGGAAAAGTTGTGTTTAATGGCTAGATTATAATATCTTTAGTTTTCTAGGGACTCGCTGAATTAAATATTTATATTCAAAACCTTGAGGTGTTACATGATATGTTATCAATTTTATGGGTTCATTCTTGTATGCAAACTGAAATTGTTTCTAAAAAACAACTTATTTAGATCTACAATCAATCTTAGCATGATAAATAGAAATTAAATCTATACCTAGAATGACATCAAACTATAATAAGGGAAAAATGACAAGGTTTTCAGGTAAATACTTTCTACCGACCATAATAGAAAGATTCTTATAATTCCTCTTTACTATAATATTTCCCCCTGGTGTTTTGACAATAAGTTCCAGTCTCATTTTTTGAGGTGATATTTCCAATTTACAAGAAAATTTCTCAAAAATAAAAGGAACATGTAGACCACGTATCAAACAAAACTTTAGAAAAATATGATTAAACAAACAAGGTACCTGATACAACCTCATTGGATGGCCCGACGTCTGCTGATGTAGTCGTAAAAGGATCTCACTACACCTTTATGCTTATAGTCTGGCTTCTTTGCATCATTCGGATCTCTCTTTAGGTAGACATTTTTTATAATGACCTATCTCACCACATTTAAAACACTTTATAGTTTTCTTGTTAGGATTAGTCTTAGGATCATTTTCATTACAATATCGATCCATATTTCCAAACTTACCACATCAAAAACACTTCCTAGTTTTGGTAAGGCATTCCCCAGGGTGCTTTTTTCCACACTTTTCACAAACAGAAAACTAGACTTTCTTACCATTATATTTCTTTGATTGATTATTACCCATCACTTTCCATATGGACCTATTCTTCTCTTTGTTTTCAAAGTGCACGTGATCATTAGAAAACTCTATTTTTACCCTCTCAGCACATCAGACAAGTTTCTCATAACTTTTGAACTCACGAGAATCTAATTCCCTTCGATATTTAGGCTTCAATCCTGAGTAAAATGATTGATTTTTCTATCAATATCCAAAATAATATTTAGAGCATACCTTGACAGTCAGGTGAATTTTTCTTCATACACAGCCATTGAATCATCCTCTTTTTTCTCCAATTTAAGGAATTTCTTCTCCATCCTAAGTCGAACCGCCTTAGGAAAATAATTTTCAAGGAAAAGACTTTTAAATTCATCCCACTCTAAGGATTCAATATCCTCTCTATACCTTATATTCTTGACCATTGACCACCACTAATTAAATTCACATTCAAAATGATAAATTTCAAGACTGAAATTTTGATTATCTGAACATCCCATAACTTTGAATATCTTTTCAAGGTATTTAATCCATCCTTCAGTCATTAATGGGTCATAAGATCCACTAAAAGCAGGAGGGTGTTGCCTCATAAAATGTTCCACTATCATCATGCTTCTTTGTGGTAGCTTTGGTTATTCTCTTATATGGATGACATTGACATTTATTTCCTATTTCATATGATCCATTACTATCACAAACTGGTTGGTTCCAATTCCCACCTTTCTCAGTTGCGGATTTAGAAATATATTATCCTCTCAGTTCATTCCAACTTAAGATTCCCTGTTTCTTCCATAGAAAACCATTCTAAAAAATCATATCATAGTCAAATAAACATGGTAATATTTAAATTCTATAACATTTCAAATTAACTATAGAGTAAAAATCATTTACTATATTCTTTTAACATTATCCTAACCCCTAAAGTTATCTAAACCATTCTTTGATACCAACTATAAGGACCCAGCATTATTACATTACATAATCTTGAATTTTAGTCAAGAAATCACTTCCTTTCACATAGATAATCTTTTCAAGTTTAGAGTTTAAGATAGTTGGGATATAATACATACATAACATTCCACATTTATATATATTAGATACCACAAAAATAGTGTCCATTTATTCTAAAATGTAAATCTTTTCAAATAAAACATGATTTCTTTGACCAATATTCATAACATTTAACTTAGCTTTCTTATCTATCTTACACATCCTTATAACATGTGAAAATGATTTAAAAAAAATTATGAGCACAAAAATCTCAGTAAGGGATATAAAAAAGGAAAGAAAACATCATTCCATGAATACTTGTAAATTTATGAAATCATTTTCAAAAATGCATACTTGTCACCCATATATACTTACTTTGTGAAACTTGAGATTTCCATGATATTTCCACAAAACATATAGAAAATAAATAGAATCATAAAGTTATATTGATGCATCACTAACTTATGTTGTAACTCATTTGTATACCTTATGATTTTTAACCCTCTTGGCTACCTTACAATGTAACCCTCACGGCTAACTTATGGTGTAACCATCACCGCTACACATTGAGAAACCATACAGATGACCTACAATTTACACATAACTGATGAATTGCACAGATATATAGGTTATAAACTTCTTCATAAACAATTCCCAATAACCATAACATAATCATCAAACCAAAATACTTTCATGAAAACATTCACTTTGAATTTTGTGAAACTAGAAGTTTAAAAAAATTATAAGAAAAGTCACTTACAAATACCATATAATTGATATGAGAATCAATAGTTCAAAAGGAATATGTGTATAAACTGTAAATACACATAATACAACATAATATAAACAAAAAACTCATCACACAAATGATCTTAAAACCGCATAATTAATTGAGTAGAAGGATAACCCAAAGAATTGAAATTGGGTTAAGAAGTCCCTTACCTTGGGTTCATCTTAATTAAAACATGTTTAAACATCCTGTATAATGGTTAAAAGAGTGTTATTAATATCTTAAAGAAACATATTCATGTTTATAACACCTTATATGATCATTTTATAACATAATTTGACACTTTAATTATTAGTATTTTGTTCCTTCCATTGTTTCGGGTGTGTTCTATACATGATTTCCATGGCTGGTTTGTATTTGATTTTATTATCATATGGAAATGAAATTCCATAATTGGAATAAATTGGTATTAATATGTTTCTATAATATTAAATTATTCCATAAATTATTTTGTTTATATGTCATGATGATGAATCATTAGATATATCTTTAGTGATATCTGTTTAGACCATTTTAGCAGTTCTTTGACAATCATGAACTTGTTTCATTATATAATATTATGAACATAATTTAATTCCAAAATATAATAGAGATAATATAATATAATTTAAAATATTATTCAACCATTAATTTTTTTTTACAAACATATTTTAAGGAGGTAAAGGAAATTGAAAACACATCGTCCACTATTTTGGTAAAATGACACATCACGAACGGTGTTTTTATTAGAGGGGGAGGAGATGAAGTAAGAAGAGGAATTTTTTCATAAAAATGATAAAAATATATAATATATATAATAATATAGCTTTCATGACTCTTGAATAATTGGAGGATAATAGATTATAAGAAAGTAAAAAAAATTGAAAAGAAAACACAAGAAAATGAAAGAGGATCTTTATCCCTTGATCTCTTCTCCTTGAGATCATCCTTAAGGCCATTGGTTTTGGCCTTTTGGTGAGACCAATTGTTCTTGGAAGTGGGGGAGGGTATTGGAAAGATTATTTGGAAGAACTTAGATAGGGATCAAGGCTTGAGTTGTGTGAGAGGAAGAGGGGGTGAGGGTGGTATTTATAGTGGAGGAGAGGAGGGGTTCTACATTATTTTAATCATTAGTTTAATATTTTTGCTAAAGACTATGAATAGTCTTGATTCATCTGACCCAAAATAGTAATAAGTTCATTTGAGTTCGAACCAAGGGTTCTTACATCATCCTTGATGCTATTAATAGTGTATTTCACTCATAATGTATATATACAGTATATTACTGTATTTTATTATTCATCTAAAATTCATGTTTTTTTGAAAAATCCAAAAAATTAACCCTAAAAATTTTTTGACATGTAGAATTCAAAAATGAACTCCAATTTTTGAAAAAAAAAATTCTAAATATGGTTAATTTAATTTTTAAATAAAATCATATTTTATTCGAAAAATAACAATTTTAAAACTATAACTCATTTTATATCACCTTCAAAAATTAATCAGGACCTCATTATCTTATAAACTTAATAAAATATAATAATAATAAATTTTACTATTCATAAGGGTCATATTACTATTCATTTTACTATTCATAAGGGTATGTTACTATTCAGCAAAAATACAAGTTGGTTCTATCAAACTCCTAATAACTTACTGATCACAACCATAGATGACTGTTTTTTAAAATTCAAATCATAGAAGTGGAAAAATTATGTTTAAAATATAGATTATAACTCTCCCCTTAAAACAAATCTTCATGCATTTAAATTTACTTTTAAAACCTTGGGGTGTCACAGAGATATTATCAAGTAAAGGTAAAGAAGTTGAATATCCCCAAGACAAATTTTCATACAAGGTACAGGCACTATGAGTTCATAGTGATTCCATTTGGAATAACTAATTATCCATAAATATTAATGGATTGGATGAATAGAGTATTTTGGGATTACCTTAAAAAATTTATGGTAGTCTTTATTGATGATATTCTTATCTACTCCTAAAGCAAGGAGGAATATAAGGCGAATTTGAATAATATACTAAGGACCTTGTGCAAAGAAAAGGTGTATAACAAATACATTAATGAGAGTTCTATTTGGAACAAGTAACATTATCGGGGCATGTTATCACTAGAAAAGGGATATATTTAGACCCTTAAAAATAGAGGCAATTAAAGGATGTCCAAGACCGACCTCTGTGATGGAAATCTATATTTTACTTGAATTATCTTGGTACTATCATTGATTTATAATAATATTCACATGATTTTCAAGTCTCCTAACAAAGATAACTCAAAAAGGAGTAAAGTTCATATAGAATGATGAATGTGAGGAATGTTTTAAAAAGATAAAGAAGATTATAATCCCAAAAATTGTGCTCACAATACCCACCAGTGGGGATGGATTTGTGATCTATAGCGATGTATCCAAAAAAGGATTAGGTTGTGTACTCATGCAAGATGAAAAATTAATAGCCTATTCCTCCTTCCAACTAAATATCCATTATAATGACTACCCAACTCGTTATATATAATTGGATACAGTGATCTTCACATTTAATATTGTGTGAAATTATCTATATTGGGAGAAGTGTGACATATATATGGATCATAAAAGCCTCAAGTATATATTCACACAAAAAAAGACTAATATGATCCAATAGAGGTGGTTAGATCTGATCAAGTATTATGATTGTTCAATCTATTACCATCCTGGGAAAGTAAACAAAGTGGAAGAGGCTATTCATATAAATTATCATGAAAATCTATCCATGATGAGGATTATAAGGGATCTAATCTTCTTGTACATGAAAAGTATGGATATGGAAATAATAAAATGATATCCATCCTACCTTTCTCAAATAAATATTCAACCATCCATTCTTGATAGTATCAAGGAGGCTCAAAAAGTTGATGAGGTGATATAAAATAAGGGAATGAATATTCTAAAGATCAACTTTGTTGAAGATGGAGTTATAAGGTTTGTAACTAGGATATGTGTCCCATAAAAACAAAAATAGATGAGGGAACTTCTATATGATGCTTATTGCTCATCCTTCTCTATTAATCTAAGAAGCACAAAGATTTACCAAGATTTGAATCAAAATTTCTGGTGGGAAAACATAAAGAGAGAGATTGCAAAAAAATTTATCTCAATGCTTGATATGTTGGAATGTCAAAGTGGAATGAAAGAACTCTAAGTATATGATGAAAAAATTTCACATACAAGTATGGAAATGGGAAAACATTTCCATGTATTTCATCACAAGACTCCCTAGGAAATATAAAGGCAATAACACTATCTGGGTGGTAGTTGATCACCTTACCAAGTTAGTGCATTTCATTATAATCAAGGAAGATTGATCTCTTGACCAATTTCTAAGATATACATAAGATAAGTGGTAAGACTACATGGAGTAAAAATATCTATTGTATCTGATTGAGATTTTAGGTTTACCTCAATATTTAGTGATCATTTAGAGATATTTAAATATAGAACTAATATTCAATACTACTTATCACCCTCATATGTATTTCCAATTTTAAAGTAGCATTAAAAATTTGGAATATATGATGATATCATGTTCAATGGATTTCCAAGGATTTGGGGATCAACATCTTCCCCTAGTGGAGTTCTCATATAACACCAGTTTCTATTATAGTATCCAAATGTCACCTTATGAGTCTCTATATAGGAATAGGTGTCAAACTCCAACATTATGGTATGAATTTGGAGAGAAGAAACTGATGAGACCTGATCCCATATAAGAAATGATAGAGAATGTTCAAACCATTCGTCACCATATGAAATCCACCCAAAGTAGATAGAAAATCTATTCATAAAATCATAGAAATGATCTAGAGCTTGAGGTTGGAGATAAAGTGTTCCTTCATATATCACTATAGAAGAAATAAATGAGGTTTGGGAAGAATGAAAAGCTTAGTCCAAAAAAAATCATCCCCTTTCAGATCCTTGATCATATTGGAGTGGTGCCCTATTGACTAGCACTCCCAACTAACCTATCTCAAGTACATGATGTCTTCCATGTATCCCTCTTGAGAAAGTAAATACCAGAACCGTCACATGTACTAAATCAAAATGTTGTACCATTAGAGAATGTTCTTTCATACAAGGATAAACCAGTAAAGATATTATATAGTAGAGACAAATTTCTATGCAATAAGACAACTCACCTAGTAAAAGTGTTATGAAGGAACCACAAGTTTGAGGAATTGACTTGGGAAATGGAAGAGTTAATGAAAAAAAGCACCATATGAGTTAACCAAGACCAATCTAATATTCAATAAAAAAATCATGCATGAAACAATTTATGGGATAAGTTTAAGCTCATCAAGATCATGACCTAAACCATGTTCATCAAACCACCTCAAGAAAATATCATCGCTGCACACCTTACCCATAGGGAGTTCATTAGTGTAATAAGGATTTTTATATATTAACTCTAACTGTATGAATATGTATATATTATTTTCTGTAAAATAATGATTATATTTATTTATTATTTTTTTACTTTCTAAATGATTAAGTAATGAGTTTGATAAAAATTACATTTTAATACGACAAAACTCGAATTGTATTTTTGGGTAATATGAAATTTCAATCAAGAAATTACTTTTGATGAATTCATGAATTTTTGAAATAAAATATATTTTAATAAAATTTCATTATTAAATAGTATATATTAAATATAAATGATAATATAATTTTATAAAGTGAACATGAAATTTTTATAAGGGTCAGAAAACTGTTATTATCAAAAAAACATTATCTTTCAATAAACAAGGATTTCAAATTAAAAGTTTAATTTCTCATATATATAGAATTATTTTGTTAAAATAAATATATTTTTTTGAATTATCACATATAAATTATCCAATGGTAAATTTTTCATAATTTTTTGAGATAGTTGAATTTTCAGGGAAAAAATTACGATTTGTATTGTTACATTATAATGACACAAAAGTGATGTAATATGTTCTATAAAATTTATCCATGACCAAATATATATTTAACCTTTAAAATAATTTTTTTATGGTTATTTTATTAATTTTATAAACCTATATTATATTTTAAGTTATTAAAATCAATTATTTGTAAACATGAATCACTTCCATATTACTAAGGGTATTATTTTAATGTGATCAGTTGATTAACTCATAAAATAATTAAAACCACTCTTATTTGGTAGAAAAAATTGTTAAAAATCATGGTAAGTTTTTTGGTTTTGATTACTTCATTGTATAGAGTCCAAAACCCAAGTTTAGAAAATAATAAAGAACTCTCCTCTATTTTCCTATAAAAACCCAACCAAGCTCCTGTTACCCTTCATTTAAGACCCTTTGATAATATATATACTCTATCATTTCCTATTTATATCCATACCAAGGTTCCTCCTAGCTCTCAATAATCTCCTCCCAATCTTCTAGAAAAACCCTCTTAGGGTAAGGGATCATCTCTTTCTCCTCTTTATTCAAGCACCTTCTTTATGTAATGACTTTTGTATTCTAATTCCTATTGACAAGTTATTATTTTTCACATCACTATTATTTACCCTATTATTTCCATGAGATGATATACCCATTTCAATCTCATTAATAACTCCCATGATTCATTATGTACCATCGTTATGCTACTGAAGTTATCATATGATTTTTCTATGTTTAACCTTTGTATTATGAATACCATCACCATTTCCACTCAAGGAGATTCAAATAGAGAAACCTATCCTTATTTCATTGGGTATATAAATGTATGTATTAAACAGTCTTTAATCATGGTATTAAATGTTAATAAATATGGTCTTATGTAGAATGGTCTATTGGAACACTTATGTGTGTACATGATATGAAAGCAGCGGGTGTGCCCGAAATTATATAGTGATCCAATTCATTGGGTAATATTTTAGTCACATGAGAAGTAAATATATGATATTAGAGAGTAAATATAATCCATTATGGTTCTTTTTACCATGTTATTATGTCTTTTAAGTTAGCCTTGACCTATGTTTATGATGTCATGTTTAATGTTGTTGCCACATTCCCATGTAACCTTTATGTTATAATCATATATCATAATTTAATGTCCATGTTTATGATTATAACCCCATTCATGTAACATTGAAATTAATATTGAATAACATATGATAATTTCATCATGTAATAATTTGTTTACCTTACTGGGCTTTATAGCTCACCCCTTTCATATGTATATCCTCAGTTTATCCCATGTAGTTTTAAATAAGTAAATGAAATTTTCTATGCGTGTTAAAGAAGTTTAAAAAAAATTGTATCCATGTATCAATTTGATTTTATATGTACCTAATATCCCAAATAAATTAGGACTCTTGATCTTCTTAGTTGTACTATGTGTGATTTTATGTAATAAATCATAAAATATAGTGTCTTAAAGAAATGGGTTTTTATATCCAGAAACCCATACAATGCTGAAAGGTAAATTAAAACTTATACTATAATGAATTTATAACATATATCCCATATCATAATATGAAGAAATTTATAATGGAAATCATAAAGGACTAAATATAATCCCACCAAAACTAATAAAAGAGTCCAACCTGATAAGGAGGGGAATGCCATCAAATGCAACAACCTAGCACAAACTATGATCTATCTAGCTTTCTATGATATGATTTCTCTTAGTCATCCTAGGAATCCATCAAAATTATTTTCATATACATAATACAAGAAATTCATTGGAAGATCTCATGTAGGGTTGATTATAACAATACATAGTAAGACACCCCGAAATCACTAAAAACATCAAGAGACTTGTCATCTCATCACAAGGTATTTCAATAGGATATGAGACATATCAATTAGAATAATAAAACTAAAATATATTAATGGTATAATCCAAGTATAAAATAGGTCTCAACCATATTGAAAGTCATAGAATTCTACTTGAGGATTAAAGGTAATGCTTGTTTTAGAGAACTCACTCCACGAGACATGTTATCACTGATGGCACTCATCTGAGTGATTATACTCATCGAGCCTCACCAAATAAGTACTCACTAGATCTATGAAGATATCAATAAACATAAAGGGGATCACACCAAGTTCTCATATGTTACACCATATACCCCATCTAGAATAACCTTCTAAGTATGGGATCGTATGCCCACATATGTTAGTCATGATGATTCCTCAAACCCCACCTAGGAAAGATTATACGATAGAGGATCCCACCCCAAGCCTCATGAATGGATTCATAAAAACTTTATATAAGACTAACCCATAGATGGGATCACTATCCTCTATTGAGTATGTAATTCCACATTGTACCATCATAGGGATGGATCTAGGGAACACACTCAGTTGATAATTTTTTGAACTGAATAGATGAAGGGCCTCAACCTACCCTGGAAAAAGTACATGAAGTGTACTAGTGGGAACTTGGTGTGTCTTTCTTGACCTGGGTCTTCTCGTGCCTCACTATCGCACACATGTAATTATCAAAATACATGGTGTGTTCTCTTGGCATACATGGCATGTAGATATTTTTCTGACACTCAACATTCCACCAACCCATTCCCATGTGCATATGTCCATAATCATGTACTTAGGGCTATACTTATACACTATGGATGTTCTCATGTGCTTGGTCATGCTTGAGCACTGGTCCATGCTCATGTACTTTTACCATGACCATGTTTCTGGTTGTGTCTATACCCATGTACCCCTCGGATACATATTGGGTTTCTAGTACTAGGTCACACAATGTGTTCCACATGTCACATGATTTTTGATACATTTCTCTACACATAAATCCCTAGCATCTTAGGTTGGGACTACATGGCATGTGTTCTTCAAACTACACACCATGTAGTCAGGACGTTTTTAGAAAATATAAACTCTTCTACACTTGACTCCCACACTCCCGCCTCCACCAATTTCACCATTGTACCACCAATAAACATGGATTTGGGATCTTCCAATATTTTCCATCATCGATGGATAGATTCCGCCCATATTCTTTACTTAGGAATCGAATCTCATTGAACTAAACCACATGCCACATGTCACATTCCAAACCACAAACAAGGGTCACCAAATCCAAACCCAATCAAACTCCAGTCATCTTCCATCATCATCACACATCGGTCTATCTGTTGATTGTGAACCCAAACCTATGGTATCAATCCATTGTTTCAAAGAATGGTCTTTCAATAATTGATTATTGGGTGTTGGTCAAAGCTCTAGGAAAGGGAATACTGGAGATGAAAGTGTGATGAATGTGGGATGAAAAACACAAAACATACCAAGATTAATGAAACTAGTCCATTTTTTAGGTTGGACTTAATTCATTAATATTAGAATGATGAACATAGAACCAAAAAATAAATAGTATCAATTCCCAAATCCCAGGAAGATAAACCTGATCCCACAAGCATGAATAACCTGTGAATCAATCCATTGGTAGATCTAATTCACATTCATCATGGTATAATCAAAGGGGAAATAACCAATGTAAAAAAACACCCTACCTTAGGGTTAGATCATTCACTAATGAAGATCATTCATATGTCGATGTCATTGGTGAGATCCATAAGCTCTGATTGGAACACTGATTTCTAATCCATGATCTGTCATCATTCCTCCAAGAATGCTTCAAAAAGGCTCATATCTCAATATCTATGGTTAAACGGATAACCCTAGGGCCTTTTTAATATAGTTATTTTATAATTATAGGATTATGTCCTTGTATTAAAATATAAAAAAATATTATTTTTACCCATGACTGCACTTTAAAAAAATTCCTGATGATGAAAAAAGTTATGTCACACCTAGGGTAAAACATGTTAGGTCCAATAGGGGAGATGGAAATGGTCAATAGGGGTGGATTTTATTTCTTTAAAAATTAATCAAAGTAAAAAATTATAGTCGTAAATTTATTGGTTCAAATATTAAACAATTCAACCACACCAGTGTAAGAAAATAGAGATAAATTAAAATTCAAGAAAGAAAAATATGAGCATAAGAATTTTTATAGTAGTTCATACCTAAATGATACTAAGTCTACACTTCACACACAAACCTATTGTATGGAACCAACTATGTTATATAAATTTTTAAGGAGAGTGAAAAAAATTTATATACACCTTTTTCACACCTAATGGATCAACCCAATTCCATTGTCTTTTATGGGATTAGAAAAAAACCATCATTTAATAGGATGAGACCCAACCTATTATTTTTTAGGATCAATCCCAACCTCTTACATTTTTTGGTTTTAGATGGAACCCAGTATTTTACAAATGAAACCTAACCTAGTATTTTATAGGTGCAGACCCAACATCAACTTTCACAGGCTCAGTCTTAACCTCTTTTATGTTATAGGTTAAGAGGAACCCAGTCTTCTAAGGGGATAGACTAAACCCATACTCTTATAGAAGAATTAATTTTCTATTCTATTTTATAGGTTAATTATAACCCAATCTTCTAAGGGGGTAGACTAAACCCAGTTTTCTAAGGGGATAGACCAAACCTAGAAATACCTTTTGTTAGGGTAGTATAACCACATGCAAGAAACACTAAGTGAGACAATACATCCCAGACAGTTACAGTACAAGGAATGAATAAAAAAATTTCACATAGTGAATAATACTAGATGGGGATGTTTTCATTTGAATCAGGTAGTGCTAAGGACCTTCAAGGTTTTAAAATAGTGAATCTTGGGAAACCAATAGTGTACTTTCAGCAAGCAGATGAACGATGAATCTCCAGGACACCGTTTTGAACTATCAAACGTGAAAGAGTAAAATTATATTCACATATATCTACTCTTCACTGCATGATCTAGTCTTTTTATCCACAAAAATAGAAATTAATATTTTCTTCACTAAAAATAACATGAGTCTCCTCTATAAATTCAAATGATAAAAAA
Source organism: Viscum album (assembly GCA_963277665.1). Lineage (NCBI taxonomy): Eukaryota > Viridiplantae > Streptophyta > Magnoliopsida > Santalales > Viscaceae > Viscum > Viscum album. The sequence goes on from OY728139.1 coordinate 621,822,351, forward strand.
TTCACATTGAGACATCTTTTAATAATTCTATGAGAATGAAAATAATTCTATACACTAATAATAATTAGATTAATAAAAAATTATTATAGAAAACAATATATACATAAATTTTGATAATAAAATCCTTGGAATACTCTCATAAATCATTAAGGACTAACTCTTTATAATCCAAATTCAAATTTGAAATTCTCTCATGCTTATTTTCCATATAAATGGTCCATATATATTTTTTAGAACAGAGAGATATTTAATATTCAAATAAAATGTCTCTCAATATCAATATTTGAATAAAATTAGTAGTTAATAACAAGAATTAATATTCTTGAAAAATTCCTAATAATATTCGAAAGAAACTCTATATATTCCAACCTGTTTGGATTTGAATATCTCAAGTTCCAAACTTTTAGTGTGAATTTCGATATAAGCTTAATCCCATGTGAATAAAATTTAATTCCGTAAAAACAATATAAAACCTATTCTCATGGGTTCTAGATATTTAAAAATAAATTATAGAAGGAACAAAACTCTGATTATATCCATAATAAACATGTAGTAAATGGAAAAGTGAAATGTTACGTAAAACAAATAATATTTCTAGTTTTTAGAAAATCCTATAAAAAATCAAATAACAAAATAGGAAAATACACATTTGGTTTTCCCATATGAGATTCATCTAGGGGGTTCACATAGAAGAATCTATGTAACTAAATATATGTAAGGAAAATCACATACCCAATTTCACATAGGTGATTCTAAAAATTTCCAGATAACATGTAAATTTTTAGACTTAAAAAATCCCTTCAAAATGGAAGAATCAAATTTATCTCCAGTTTAATTATATTTAGATAATTTCATTAAATTTCCATAGAATTGTGAATTAGATTAATCAGAATTTATAGGTCATTTTTTCTTCAAAATACAATAAAATATTAGTTATGGAAAATTGTAGGATTCATATTTAAAACATGTAGTGATTTAATCTAATTTATATAATTATATAGATCAATTTAGTGTTTTATTTCTCTAAATTAAATGTAGATAATTTTTTATATCCAAGTCAATAATAATTACTTAATTTGGAGTTGTGTATCCCAATTTATAAACAAAATAAAAAAGATAAGTTCACTTATGGTTAGTTACATAGTTGGTTCCACGGTTGGTACATTTTGTTCATGTTGTAGGTTCCATAGTCAAAAAAAAATCATGTTATAGGTCCCATTGTCAGTATATTATATTCATTGGTAGGATACATGGATAGTACATTTCTTCATGTGAAAGGTTCCATGATTAGTACATTTTTCCTTTGGTATGTTCCATGGTCTGTACATTTTTTCATGTGGTAGGTTCTATAGTCAGTACATTTTTTTCACGCGGTAGGTTCTATGGTCTAATGGCATGGTCAGGTGACATGATCAGGTGACATGGTTAGGTGACATGGTCAATTGACATGATAGGCTCTATACTTTTCAAAATTTCCAATTTCTTGGATTCACCAAATTTTAATTCCATAATAAGTCAAATGATATTTTAAGGTCTCAAATGACTTATTTAGCCTAAGAAAACTCGTGAAACTAGTACATAATTCAAAATATTAATACTTTTAATGACTTTTAAATGAAATAAAACAAATAAAGATTTTTAATTATTAAAACATAAAGTGGTTCAAAGATCCACTCAAAAAAAGCCCACATTACAAATTCAAAGTTTGCCTCATATTTTCAATCCAAGAATCTATTTAGGATTTATTCCATTATTTATAAAAAGATATGTGTGTGTGATATAATATATTTAATATATTTTTATTATATCAATATCAACACTCACTGGGCCTCACAATCTCATGATGTCTCAGCATCTGTCTCTGAAAATATTCCTTAATATATTTCAAAGTCTAAAAGGAAAAAATCATGGATATTACAAAAACTATTTTAAATAGTATGATAGCACTTCAAATGGAAATCCAACATTAACCCCATAACTTCATTTAGATTATTTCTTTCAAACTCATTACTTCAGTATTTTTTATTATCTATAAAACCAAACAATTTCAAAACACCCCCTTTTCTTAAAAAATAACTAATTTTTTATCACTCATAATTGGAGACAACCCTAGGGTTACCACTAATACTAAATTTAACCTAGTAAATAATTACTTTTCCACACCCCATGATAGGTCGATTGTAACTTCCCCTTATGACATGTTTCAAAAATATAATCTCCCTCAATTTTGAGTTAGGATAGATCTATCAATGCTTAATTATATGATATCTTATAGATTTTTATTTTACCAATATATAAAATCCTTTTATTCCATGGTTTTTTATCATCTTTGGAACTCAAATAATAATAATTTGTTGGATAACCAATTTAGAATAGATTTCCACATGTTATTTTACCTTTGGTAGATAATATTATATCTTTATTGATGATTCGTGTATTTTTATTGAAAAAAACTTCATTTCTATCATCAAATAAATTTATCACATTTAAAATATTGTGTTTAATCCCTTAAACATAGAGTACATATTTTCATTTTAACATTTGAGCTTATATTTTAGAAATTCCAACTCCCTTTATTTTTGGAGAGATATAATTTCCAAATATCAGCACCCATTCATCATGTTATTCGCTATTATTCAAATTTTTTGTATCACTATACATATGTGTGGAAGAAACATTTTATAAAATCTATGGTTTCTATTCTTTAATGTTTTTAAAGTAACTTCTATAATGTGTAACTTTCCTTCCTTTTCATATTTTAAATATACTTTCCTTTTTAGAATATATAGACTACCCCGAAAGAGTGTCCACACACTCTTCAGCACATTTACCTTGTTTTTAAGACCTTCCAAACATTTATTTCAAACAATCATACATGTTTTGTGTATATAGATCAGATGAATTTTTATTCAAAATTTTATTTATTTGATGATTTCATTTTACTTTATCATATTTTATCCCCCTTGATTCATGACTTATCCATGGTAATGATATGTTGTACTAGAATGAGTAGTATATGTTCCCATAAATTTCATAACAACAATAGTAACCTCATAGTGAGGTTCTTACATATTAATAATTATAATTCAGTTCAGAAAATTGTTGTTGTTGTCCTTCCATGTTTCAAGCTCTATTTTTTATCATGGAGGTGATTCTTTTTGGGATATTCTTATCCTCCCTTGATTTTGAAGGTTTATAATCATTTTTATTTGAATAATATTATATAACTTTGTAATTTAAACCTACACTATTAGAAACAAAAAGTTTATTTTGAGATATAACTTGAAATGTTTTAACCTGCTCTTTTGTGCTCACTGGTTTGAGAGTATGTGATGATCCTTCTTTGATTTATACAAACTTTTTGAAGTTTTATCAAATTTTATTCAATGATTTTTTATATTAAGGATTATATGATTCTTTATTGTTCAACTCTTATTCTATTAAATTTGGTTTTTCTTCATGATATTTTACTATCTTATCTTGGTCAACAACTTTCACCTTAAATTTTTTGATTTAATCAATGTAATCTTCTTCCATTTTGTTATAATCCCTATTTAATTTAGTATTATTTACATTTTCTTTCTTCAAAAAATTATTTTTATTATTTAATTTTTTTTATTCAACTCAATAAAGTCATCATGTTAAGATTTCAACATATGATCTATATTTATTACCTCATCATCTTATTCTTATTTGTTACATGGAGATTCTCTATGTTTTTCCACATGAGAAATGATTTTTGTTACTTTTTAAAAAATTTATTCTTCTAATTAGATACTTGAATATAAGTAATCTTATTCATATTAACTCATCAAACTTATTATTTTTCTTAAAAGAAACTACTTTTTTTCTCTTAGTATATTTGAAACTCACTTATATGTTTTCAAAAAAAATATTCTTTTGAGAATTATTATTTTTATCATCAACATCATACTCACCAATTTTATTATTTGGAAAGTTTATAAAAAAATTCTACTTCCAGTACACTTAAAAATATTAAGTGGTAGTTTTTTATTATATTTTCCCATTCATTTTATAAACTTTTTTTAAATAAGAGACATGATTCTCTTATAGTCCTCATCATTTCCTTCTTTTTCACTAGAATCAGTAGAATCTTCTCCATCCTTGATTTTTAATTTTCTCATGGATTCAAATGTAATTTCTTATTTTTCTTTATTTTTAAATGTTGTATTATTTATCATATCATATGTAATTATAATATTGTGTAATTTACCAAGGGTAATATCCACTATATCTTTCAATTATCAAATTTTTTGATAAAACCTATTTGGGAAATTTCACATAATATTTTTTACAATTGTGGATTCTTCTCTATTTTCTTAATAACCTATGATATTACTAAATATTTCATTTACTATTGTAAAATAGTCAAAAATGGGTTCTTCTTCATCCATCTTAACATATTTAAATTTTTATCTCTATATTTTCAATTTAACTTCTTTAACCTTAACATTTCCTTGATAATTTCTTTCTAGTTACTCCTAGATTTATTTAGATGTTTGAAGTCCCATAAACTTTGTATAAAAAATATATGATAGAAACTTTTCAATGAAATTTATTTCCTTTCTATCAACATAAAAATTTCTCTTATCAACAAATGACATAGGAACATTTCTCTCAACTGGTGTAAATATCATTGTTGCTACATGAACAACCTCTAGGACACATGATACAAGATGTCGTAACATCCTATTCTTCCTTACAATGTAATTTTTTCATTGAAGCTAAAGAAACTCCTATTATTGATCAAATTTAAAATATCCATTACCAACAACTTGAGGATTGAATAGAGGGTACCTGATTACATTGATACCAGCAGATATGACCAAGGAATGGGTAAACCACTGGAGGTTGAATCATTGGGGTTTTCTTTTATAATTACCCTTATTGAAATTAACCATTATGATGTATTATGATATAATCCTCTCAAATTATAGCTCTAATTTATCCAAAATAAACATAAATGAAATAAATATAGAGAACACATATAAAATTTGGCCCCTAAGTGGGTGTCTACTAATTGTTGTGATTGGGAGAGTCCAAGACACAAATTTCTACTAGAATAAATCACCAATTACAAGTGGATATGAAGGTATAATCTTATACATATAGTATTTCCCAACAATTACACAATATACTCCTATAAATAGACTGACCCCTGCTAGTATTCAGGTATATCAGAATAGGGTGAATAAAATCATAAGAGAGTTTGGGTTGTTGTAAAAATTTATGATGATATTCCTCTTTGAGCTTTTAATATAATCATATTTGAATATGATAACCTCATTAAGATCTTATAATTCTAATATCATAGTTTAAACTGGATCAATTTGACTCTCTCATTGTATTCATATCTTTATTGATTTTCTTCTACATCATAATTCCTTGAATACTCTATATCTAAAAGTGTTCTTCACAATTCAGGACACTTAGTATAAATATTTTAATTTATTTTTTTTATAGACTCAGTTGTACATCTTCCCAGTTTTATAATTCATGCAATTCATTTCATTAAAACCATATTTCAAAAGATTGGAATAATGAAATTTAGAAAATTTTATGATGGCTCACATTCCAGAATATTCTCTCAATAGATTATAAGGCTTCAATACTTCATAGACTTCCTCAAATTATCTTCTCACTTACATTCTAATTATCCTTGGAATGATTTCCATAACTACCTCTTTTCTCATTTTCTAGAAATTACCTTGAATTTATTTATCTTTTTACACTATAATAATTTCTATATATTTTTATTTGAAATTTACAAAAGGTTTGAGTAGTGATAATCCCATATAAACTTCAAAAAATACATCTTGAATCATGACATATTCATTAGCTTATGATTTTTGAATTTTAAAATAGTACAACATCATCCCAATATATTTATGAACTTAACTTCCATAACTCCATATTTTCTAATTTTTAACTAAGTAAATAACCCTTATAAAATTACATGAAAATATATTTTCATAAGAGTATGTTGACTCTTATGTTATTCTCTAAAATTTACATTATTTTCTATTATTCTTTAATTCATATGATATTTTTTAAAAGAAAATGACTATTATGAACTTCCTTGAAGATCCTTATGAAAATTCAGGATGAATCTTACATGATCTCAAGGACTCTTACAGAAAACTAAATGACCCATATAGAAGGTCAAATGACCCTTATAGAATTCAAATGACCCTTATAGTTTTTTTAACGACACTTAGGAAAATATAAATGACCCTTATGGAATTTCTAATGACTCTTAAAGAATTTAAATGACCCTTATAGTTTTATCAATGACTCTTATGAAAATAAAATAACCCTTATCGAATGTCAAATCTTAGGGGTCTTAATACCTTTATTGAATTATCATTTTGAATGAAACTTATGTAAATTTCAATGAACCATATTAAAATTATCCCTTCACCATATTTCTGTAAGAAGAGTCAAAATAAATCTTATTAAAATAGTACTTTTCCAATTCTCTCCAAATCTAGAATTGAAAACTTCTTCAAATGAACTCAGAACTTACTCAAACCTTCTCAATATTGTTCCATCCACCTCTACTCACTTTAAAAAAATATCAAAAAATTTAAGTTCATTCTCAAGATATTACAATGATTCTCAAACATGGTTGAAAATAAATAAAATCCATCAATATTTCTATTGGGAACTTCAGGATTGTTGCCTCCAAGTACAAGACAACAAGAGTTGTGTTTTCATTTATAAAAATGGATAGTTTTAATAACCAGTAAACAACTAAAGGTACCACTATGTAATATGGAACCGGTAGCCAGGAACCACCAAGTCCCTCATGACAATAAGGTGTTCAATAATCATACCAATCACCATTATTTCAATAAGGAGTAACTCCTTACCATAAACTAACTATTAACCTCAAGGGAAAGTTCAATTGAAATATAATCCATCCAAGAAAGAATTCATGAAATAACTTATAAAGTATCCACTACGATGTAAACACTATTTTGAAGCAGTTTTACAACACCAATGTGAAATACGTTGTTGTGAAATTATTCGTAATGCTTTTCAAACATCAACTCAAATTGATTTTCTAGCTATTTTCAAAAATATCACTAATGATTTTACATTGGTTCATTATTTTTTTTATTTTTTTATTTTTTTAACATTTATTAATTATTATTTATTATTTATTTACATATTTAGTTATTTACTTATTATTTATTGATTATTCCTTGCATAAATAAAGCATATATATATATCGGTTGATTTTTGAACCCCTTACCACTTGGTTATTCTAAAAATATTTTACCACTCCAGCGAGCTCTTCATGTTGTGTCTAATCTGAATTTAATATACATATATATACACACAAACATAAAAATATATGTAAATAAATATGCATATATTTATATTTATTTTTTATTTTTTATTTTTTATTAATTATTAATTATTTAGTTATTTATTTACTTATTATTATTATATTTTTTATTTTTATTTTTTATTTTTTATTTTTTATTTTTTATTTTTTATTTTTTATTTTTTATTTTTTATTTTTTATTTTTTATTTTTTATTTTTTATTTATTATGCGTACATATATATATGCTTAATTTTGTAATAAATAATAAATAATAAATAAATGATATTTAAATAATCAATAAATAGTAAATGATAAAAATTAATAAATAATAAATAAATAATAATAAATAATAATAAATAATTAATTAATAATTAATAATAATAAATATATATAGATATATATTATAAATTATAGATATTAAATAGAAAATGAATAACCAGAAAGTAATAATTAATTAATTAATAATTAATAATGAATAAATAAATAAATAAATAATAAATGAATAGTGGATAATAATTAAATATTAAAACTAAATAATAGATAAAAAATAAAAAAATTATAATTAATAATAAATAAATAATAAATAATTGATTGATTGATTAATAATTATTGACACCCACCAACTGAGCATCGACAAAGCTATATGGGAAGAAATACCTGAAGTGTGGGTATTATTTTCTCTGCAAAACAAAGGAAGAGAAGGTGGCCAAAACACACGGATCACATAACCTTCAAAGGAATATGAAATCGCATGAGCTTCGGAAGGTCATGCAAATGAGTCATGCGCAGCACATGATCTACTTGGGATCACGTGAAGCTCCTTTGACAACCCTCTGTTCTTGTGAGAGCGTCCAAGACACTCGCTGATCATGTAGAGACTGCCAGATGAGTTCCATCGAGTCACATGACTTGTTAACCAACAGGGGTCTAACAATCATCCAAACCCCTTATAAAATAAAGGGTAAAAATATACAGAAGGTAAAGACCTTATATGTTTATTGATCTTCTTGTGACGTGCTCATACAGTTCACAAGACACCGCAAAGCCCTGGCGACATGTCCACCTTATTACGCAAGAACTTGTTGACATGTCACCCTCATCATGCAAAGGGTTTTAGACATGTAAAATTGATTCTGCACTTCCCCTTCAACTCTATAGACAAGAAGAAGGGTTTTCCATGATAATGATTGTGCATCATCACAAGACCCATTATTGTTCATGCAATGCATTGTAGATAAGAAAAGTGATTTACTTTGACAACACTCTCGCAACTGCATGAGATCTCCTACCCTTATAAAATAAAGAAGAAAATAAAAAAGGAAATGACAAGTGCTTCTTACTAGGGGAATATATGTTGATTTTCTTGTGAAAAAGAGTTATATACACTAAGAGATCACCATTGATCTCACAAATCACCCTTTAAAAATCCATCATGGTCTCGTGAGGGCCTTTAGACATGTCATCCTGATCACATGGATCCCCCCTTGATAAGTTACCCTTGTCTCGTGGAGAACCCTAGGTGAGTCTTCTTTGGTCACATGAAAGCCTTTCCTCGATCATCCTGATCTTGAAAAGACTCTTAGAAATATCAACCTGACCTTTTAAAAGCTTGTTGACATATCAACATGGTTAGGAAAAATATTATTGATCGGAAGAAGTCTAATAAATGGGAAAATGATGGGGAATTTTTTTTCTCATTGAATTTCAAGAGACTCCCCCTATATGTCCTATATTAGGATCAGGTGAAGCACATGATGTAAAAATCTCTCCACTGAGTCTAGCTCAAATCCGTAAGATATGTGCCATGCAAGGCGGTGTATAACCAGGTCAATGAGGCCTATAAATACCTTCCCCTCAACACAAAAATTATGTTTCACATAGAGACAATGGAAATAGAAAAGAATAATAATTTCAAAGTGGAATGTCATGTGATCGTAAGGTCTTCCACCATGTAAAACTTGGGGAATGACTTGATGGATCACGTGGTTTGAATATGAGCTTCATGAGATCACTTTATAGGTCATGTAGATGACTTCTGGCATGTCATCCAGATTATGAAAAGGAGGTTCTGCATATCGCCTAGGTCATGAGAAACCTAAAATAATCTAACACTAGACAAACCTGAGGTGCATATAAAATAAAGGTGGGATTAAGAGACTAAGAATATGGGAGGCTTATGCAAAGACAAATTCACTTATCTTCAGATGTTTCACATGACTCATTTGGATCATGTGACAACACTAAGACATGTCACTCAAGACATGTGACACTCCCTTTACATTCCATTTTGATCATGAAATGTCCTTTGGACTTTTAATGCATGTCATATAATGTCCTCTAGGCATGCCACCCAAGTCTTGCGGAGTTCCCTAAGCTTTCCAGCCAAATCTTAAAATTTCCTCCAGACATATCACCCAAGTTATGTGATAACACTAGGACATGTCAATTAGGTCTTGGGATGACACCAGAATAAGTCATCTAGATCATGGAATTTCTTCTAGACATGTCATCCCTGATCATGCGATGTTCTCCAAACAATTCATCCAAGCCAAGAAGCACCCTCCATATAGGTCAATATTAATCATGAAATGGTAGCTAGATATTTCATTCAGTTTATGAAACATCCTCTAGAAAATTCATCTGGATCATGTGATTGTCTTTAGGAATGTCCACTAAGCATGAAAGACATGTCCATACATCCTCAGACATGTCAGGAAGGCAATCAAAACATGTCAAGCAGATAATCAGGCTGTGTCAAGGAGACATCTCAAGATAGGATAATATCATCTAGTGGATATATAAGGGAAAACTCAGTGTGTAATCCCCAATAAAACTAAACTATGATAACTATAATTCCTTACATGACCAAGATACATAGGACGCCTTCATAAGACCTAATCTATATATAAAACACCTCGTAAGGGAAACATTGGTGTGTAATCTCCGATCAAAATAAACTATGATAAATATGTTTACTATTATAACCAGCATACATATGATACCTTCCTAAGACCGAATCTCAAATGGTCATCCACCATGATATAAGTCTCTCCATGTATCTGATATTCCTGTTGGATTTGGTGGCCTAAAACCAACTACATTGTACTTTATTCATTAATAAATACCTTATAACGTCATGATTGTTCTTCTTATGTGTGACAATGCATGTGATAATGTCCTAAGGATATCTTTTTCACCAAAGGGTCATAGCGGCTCCCTACTATAATGAGAAACCAGAAGTTCTATAACACTATTCTTGAATATATGTTTTATGGACGGATGAATTTATTTAAGGGACACAAATAATATAGGCCATTAGGGGTGAGGAATCATAAAACATTGAGTCACCTTCTCATGGTGTGTGACCTTGGTAATATCTAGGAGGATATTATGAGAACGAGACCCACCAATAGCAAATACACATTTCATAGTGTCATTGGATGTTCCTATCTGCAGGCGTTTGTATTGGTCCTTATACTTTAAGATTATTATTTATGGGTATTACAACTCGCGCACTTAGATGTATTGATGAAAACTGTAAGGACACACTATTCATAGTGAGGTAGGATATTTTGGGTGTGTCACAAGTAATACTACATTAATAGATAATGAGAGAAAGTATTTTTCCCTTCTATTTCATAACGGAAGTAGATATGTCAGGCCCTTTAATAGAATTGACATAGCTTAGTAAATCCATGTCCATATTGAGAAATGGGAAAGTTTAATTTCAGGAAGTCAGAGAAAGAATAATTGAGAACATAGGTTGATGGAACTAGCATCAAACCCTCTTGATTTTAGATATTCAGAAAAAGGTATTACATTACATGTTAAGTGTTCGTAGGAGGTGACATGTCATTGCAGTATTAACTTATTTCTCTATGGGTTCCTTGGCATGTTTCTAGATGCTAACCTTGGACTTTAGGTAGGATCTGCCCAATTCCACTGAGAAAGAGGCCTAGAGGGTCACACACTAAGTGTGTCCAAGTATCTCAGTTAAATATTCATTTAACAAGTTGAATAAATATTATTCCTGATTGTGGTTTAATAATTATTCAAGGATGTCTGATCACATTTATTTCGACACTAGTTATTTGATAGAATATATTTTGGGTGAAATAATATATTTATTAGTGAGTAATGCAGTGATATTTATTTGAGAAATAAATAGTCATTATTCAAGGTCTAATAAATGTGGTGGAGGAAATAAAGGAAATGAAAAAACAAAAGTTCACACCTTGTATGTTAATATATACACACCATGTAGTTTTTCTGAGGATTTTTGAGAAATAATATTATTTATTTAATTAAATAATATTAGGTGTAATCCATTGGGTGCATGGAAAGTAATAATAATAGTCAACTTCTATTATTAGATATGGGGTTTTACTAAGAATTAAATGAAATGAATAAATGCTTTTGGGTAATCAATTTGTTTTATTATTCTAAGTAAATAAAAATCTCAAATATATTATTCTCATTAACCTGGAAATTTTTGTGGTTGTGCATAATGGATTGTAAAAATCTCTCAATCCAAAAAGATAATTTTTTTTCCTCCAAGAACGCTCTCAAGTTACGAGAGAGATCCTCCTCCACCAGATCAAAGATAGCGCTTTGGAAGTGGCTCTCAAGGTGATCAAAGGAGAACATCACAAGATAAGGCTCTTCTTCACCAGCACCTGGCGATCCCTTCAGTGACATATAGAGATACGTGGAGCACATGTGGATCATGTCTAGAGGAATCCTACACTTGGATTTTATGATGCAATAATGGATCACATAGGATCATGACTGGAAGAATCAAAGAAGAGATAATTCCATCAAGGTAATTCTTGTATTTTAATTAAATTAATTATAACCAACATATGATGATCCTCTCTATGGTTCCAGGACTCCCCTATTTTCTTTTTTTCTTCATTTTATTCCAAATATTAGACATTTTATTATCGTGATGAATCTCAGATTGATCGTTGTTAATAGAAAAAATTAAATTTGGGTACACCCATCCACGTGCTTCTGTTGTGCTTGAAACCTACAAGTGGTATCAGAGTAGTCATATCGTTGATTATAATTATTTATTTTTTCATTGATGATTTAAGAATTTAATAATTTAGTTGTTTCAATTTGTAAAGACCTAGAATTTCTGTGAAAATTTTTTTTCTTAAATACATGGTAATTTTATGAGTCTGTGGAAATTGACGGCGCGTGATAATGAGGCCCGGTGTGCCCGTAATCAATTTCTAAAGTTTTGTTCCGATACGTTCAGTAAACGTACAAGTGGGTTTTCATAACATTTTAACTGGTACTTGGAATTGAAATATGAAGTCACCGTTGAACTCGCAGCGCCGGTATTTCCTTAAGAAGACTTTCACCTCGACGGCAGTGGGTAGAGATTAAAATATAGTTTTTGGGTTTTCAGTGAAAGAATTAAATAAAAATAAAGTCGTGGATTTATTTTTATTTTGTTGGTTAAAGACTCCATGTGGAAGTTGGAGGTGGGGACCATCACACCTTAACCTCCCATGAGAGGTTATGGTGGTGGGGCCCACATGAACCTAATCTCTTATTCAAGTTAATTTTGGTGGGGACCACCCGGGTTTTTAACCCCTTGAAACCCCCATTAATTGGTAGAATCCTCTCATTTCCCTAATAATGTGGGGGGAGTCTCTTCAACTCCTCCACGTTAAATTATTCCAACTCTCACAATTTATTTGTACCATATCCTCTTCATTAATTAAGTGGATCCAACTTAATTAATTCTCCCTTTTTGAATTCTTATGCCAACAATAGATTTTATAATCTATTACCTTGGATTCCTATTCTTTTGGTTGGAAAAAAGGGTGGAAAATGAGGATTAGAACTTTTGAGAGAGAATATCTCGCCAACGAAAAATGAAGAATGTGTTCTTCTAATGAAGAACGATCTCCTTTGACCTTCACGGACTCCTACCGACGTGGCATGTCTTCGACCGACCTTCCCTCCCCATCGTCATCAATGAACTGACACACGAGCTCAGGATTGGAAGTGTGCAGCGGACGCGATGAACGACGACAACACCACCTTGTTCCCCGCGACTCCGTTAACAAGAAAAAAGCAAAGATAGGGCTTCATACTTTGTTTTTGTTTCTCATTCTTGATTTTTTGTTGAGGATTATTATTCGAAGCCGCATGCTATCACCATAACGCGGAGGGTGCGGGCCGAATGAACATGGACCGACCCCACTGCCTTTGGGGAATTTGATGCTAATCGTGGCACGAGTCTAGGTTGAGCGATTTTCTTAAACAATGGTTGCGGATCTAAGGAGATGTCCTGAATAGTGTGCGGCAACTTTCGGAACGAGAATCGGGCCACCGGAACTCGTCTGGTGACCCACGGAAGGTTCACCTGTGGTCGGAACTGGCGAACGACACCTACGACGAAGTGAAGGGAGGCCTGCACTCTAGCCAACCACATGGATGGTGGCAGTGCAACCACGCCACCAGAGAAGTAGGTCATGTCCAATAGGCCACGGTGGTGCAGCGACGGCCAGTGCAAGCCCGACTGCGAAGAAGACCGGCGGCACAGGCCGCTGGGTTTCCGGGGAAGGCGCGGCGCAGTGTGCACCATGTGGGGGGGAAAAGGGGGTCTGCGGCTTTGGCCGTGGCAATAGAGGACGGGGGGCCGGCTCCGCCGGCCGCCAGAGGAGGTGCAGCGCAACCTCACCGTGCAGGAGGCGGCTGGCCGCTCGGCTAACCGGGAACAGCGAGACCCCACCGCGTGGGTCCCGCGTGTCACGTACCAGCGCCATGTGGTGCCGGTTTTGAATTCCCCCGAATGGATAAGCTGTTTGGGATTCCAGGGGGTGCGTCCTCCCCCCTGGACACGGCCAGGGTGGACCCCATGAGCCGCCAACCGCGGGCCCCGTGCGGGCCGAGCCCAGCACGGGCCGGACCAAGCTCGGGCCGGACCTAGCACGGTACTAAACCAGCATGGGCCGGGCCGCCCCTGCAGGCCGGGCAGCCCCCACGGACCGGGTCGGACCCCAGTCCGGACCCAGGTCAGTCGGACTGGACTGGACAGGACCCGGACCCGTTTGACATGTTTCCACTCTTTTGCCCGTAACTTGAGCTACGTGTGTCTGATTGACAAACCGTCTATGGTGAAGGAAACCTTGGAATGATATGGTTCTTTTGGTAAACCCCACTTTAGGTTTGGACATAGTTGGGGTACAGATGGGTTGGATCAAACGTAAATCCAACCGGGCCCTCGGAACGGAAATGTCAATAACTCTCAGACCGAGCGTCCGATTGACGCACTATATTTCACGTTGGGTTTCTTTTGGCATGAAGGATCTTTTGGATACATCAAATTGGGACTTCGTGGAAGTTTATGTGTAGACACTTGGATTGAGGAGAGGACCCTCCCGGAATCAAGCATGCTTTGTGTGGAACCCTGTGGCTGGCTGTGCTCTGACTACTATTCCTGGATCCTGTGTGGGTTCAATATCTCTGAATACTGTTCCAAGATTATATGTGGGTTCGATAGCTCTGTCTACTATTCTTGAATCCTGTGTGGGTTTGATAGCTCTGACTACTGTTCTTAGATCCTGTGTGGGTTCAATAGCTCTATCTACTGTTCCTGGATCCTGTGTGGGTTCGATAGCTCTGACTACTGTTCCTGGATCCTATGTGGGTTCGATAGAATAGTTGATTGGTGTCTACATCTAATCATCTCTAACTCTCTACATGATTTGTATACCTGTGTGAGTTGAGTCAATAACTTTTTTGTTTTCCTCATGATTGAGATGGATTACTTTATGACTTAGGTATATGTATGGGCATATACCTAAGTGGGGTTATCTGTTGATTTCATTCTTTGTGGTTTATCAATGTTGTATTTTGTGAGACCTAGAGGGTCTCAGGGTCTATACTGAGTATCGTTATACTCACCCCTGCACAGGCTATGCTCACACCTCGTTATATTGGATGCAGACGATGGACAGCGCTGACCGAGGCTGAGACTACCAGGACTAGACGGTACCTGGAGGTGGACCTTACGTCGTGTCGGTACACAGAGGAGATAGAAGGATGCGGAGTGTTGAGGAGGCGATATGTACCTACCCTTTAGGTAGGAACCTCGGAGGATGACCTAGTGGCTGTTTTTCTCATTTCCTCAGTTGTACTTGTACTTTCAGTTTCATGTACTTTCCAGTTGGGCTTGTATTCTGGCCACTTTTCACTTACTGTACTCACATGTTGGTTATTCAGTTTACTCGTGATCATATCTGTTGTGTGTGTTTATAGGTTATAAAGAAAATTCCTTCCCAGTTTTAGGGAATTACTCCTTTGGTGCTAGTCGCCAGCCCCTGGCCTATGGAAGGCGGGCTTGGGGTAGTCACGACACAAGCCCCGGGGGACGGGTCATGACACAATTCAAGTTAATCGTTTTGAAAATCTGAATCTTGAGATATGTTCCTCCTCTTTCACTTCTTGTTCACCTTACAGAAACAATATTTTCTTTTAATTTTGATTAGAATAAAATAGAGGATCTCATCTAGAGGGGCCAAAGGTTCATGGACATACAACACCAGAACACATGGCGTGTATGCAGCAGTATACGCCATGTAGTCAAGGTTCAGTGCATCAGACTAGTCCGCCAAACCAAGCCATGTGTTGGAGTCTATCTAAGTCTTAAATGACTCCATGTGTTGACCAGGAATAGGTGGCACGCAGTTTCTAGATTACACGTTGTGTGGCCCACTGGACATGGTGTGTAGTCCATTCATGTTAGGGTTGGACCGTGTACACCGTACACCGCTTGCCTCGCTGGAGACTGTATAACATGGACACTACACAGCTTGTGGCCCATTTGACATGATGTGTACTCAGAAGATTTCCGAAGAACACTCACACACTGTATCCCCAGACATGTACTTTGGATGGATGGTGGATGATAATACATGTCGTGTAGTCAGAACTACACACCGTGTACTCATCCAAATTACGCAGATTTATTAAAATTTAATATTATATTATACAAACCCTTGAGATGTGTACCATGGTGTGGGTATAAAGTTGAGACACAACATGTAATATGTGTTTTTTATATTTGTGTTTAATTTAACATCTGTGCAATGTTAATTTCTACTCATTGGGTAGTAATGAACGGGAATTCACTAGGTTACCTCCAAGGTACAAGTTATGTAAAAAGATAATTTTAAATGAATTTATTTGTTTAAAATTATGATGTATGAGAATCTCAAGGAAATTCAGAAAAGGGTTTAAGATAAAATGATTGATTAATTGAAGATAATTAATTAATTCGAGAGTGATTTATCTTAAACAAGAACAATTAAAGAATTGAATGCTAGTTTTATTTATGCATAAATATCGTTGCATGCATGCATGATCATGATCTAGACCAGTACCTTTGTATGTGGATGGTTTCTTTTAATTTATTTATTTAAATTAAATTTTTTTTCATGCGATCCTTCTCCTCATTAATATGTAGGGCCTATATGCCCAAGTTTTCTTTTATGTAAAACCATGTTTTACCCCTCACCTATGAGTGAGATAAAATCATATGTAATGGATGGAGCTCTCAAACTAGTGGAGGCAGTTCAAGTTGGGAGCCAAGGTGAAACCATTCCCAAAGAGATACAAAGGTGGACAAGTGGAAATCTATAAACACAAACCCAAAAAGGTTCAAGGTGTTTATCCCCTAGGTCTTGGGTTAGTTTATCAACCACTAGATAAACTAACCAATAGAACAAGCTCATGATCATACCATTTATTTTATTTCTGTCAGTTGCATGATTTATTTATTGTGGGTGTGTTTTCAAGATTACAAAATTAATAAATTAAACAAGCATGCAAGATAGAACTAAAATAAGACCAGCTTATGCGTAAATATTATCTTAGACATGGTTAATCACTTAAGTATATCCCACTTAATATTAACAAGCATGTAATCAAAGATAATAAAATGGAAATTACATATAAGGATAAAATCCCTCAAAGAAATATTAAGTCGGTATAGCATTCTATAATCTTTTTTAGAATCGAACCATAGTTCAAAGTGCTTGACCAACCCTAGTTGGGGTGTTTTCAATTATCGTGGAATTATAATTCAATGTTTTAGGTTGACTTGACTGGGTTCACATCAAGGGTTTACTTCCACAGCAGGACTTGGTGTGACCAAGAGGCAAAGGTTGAGGAAATCCAAAATAAAAGGATTTCAAGATTGGGGAGTCCACTCAGCGAATCAAGGAATTGCAAGTAAATGCAGTTGGAATTTGGAATGCCTATCTAAAACCCTTCAAGTTGCTTGACCAACCCTAGTTTGGGTAATGTGAAGGGAAATATGGATCCTTTCTACTAGAATATTCAGGAAACAAAATATTTTGAAGTCAATGGTGAAGGCTATTAGATTTCGATAAAAATAGTGGGAGACTAATAAGTATTAATTTATTTATTTGTCTCAGTTTTATCATGACAAAGTAATAAAATCTTTGATCATCTTAATTTATAGAAATGGCAAGAAAAATGACTTTAAAGATATCATTGTAAACCATATTTGATAAGGAAAACCTTCTCACTAGCACCAATTTCTAGGAATGGTAGAGGCGTTTACGCATCATCCTTTTCCATGAGAGGAAATTGTACGTGCTGGAGGATCCTATTCTAGTTGCACCTTAAAAATAGGCCAGTGATGAGGAACTATCTCTCTATATGAAACATATGGATGACGCTAAATATTTCCAATGTTTCATGTTATCGACCATGTATAATGAGCTCTTGAAGCAACATGAAAACATGGACGTGTATATCATGATGTTTCACCTTAAGGATCTCTATCAAGATAAGGAGATAAGGGAGAGATATGAGATCTCAAATGATTTTTTTACAACTACTCTTAGAGATTCTATGCCAGCTGGGCCTCATGTAGTCAAGCTTATTGGATACATTGAACACCTTGAAATCTTAGGGATTAAGTTCCCTGATGATTTGCATACATATCTCATCCTATCATCCCTTCCCAAGACCTTCTCTAGCTTTATTGTCAACTACAACATGAGAAATAATGAGAAGAGTCTATCAGAACTTCTGACCTTAATTTTCTGGGTAGATAAGGACATGGGGAATGAAAAACCCATATTCCTCATGGTGAATAAGAAAAGGAGGGACAAGGAAAAGGGACCAAGGATTTATAAATGGTCTGAAGCCCCCGAGCACTATCCCTCAAAGAAGGGGAAGATCCAGAGGCAGGGCAAGGAATGGGAGGTGGTATGTTTTTCATGTGCAAGCCAGACCCCTGGAAGAGGAACTACACCCATAAGCATGGGGACACTAAGGTTACATTCATTGTTGAGTGTAATCTTTCCATTTCTATACATTGGGTATTAGATACAGTTTGTGGGGATCACATCTATATTCAAATGAAGGAACCATGTAGATTTATAAATATTTCCATAGGATAGGTGGATCTTTGAGCTGCCAATAGCACAAGGCCGGCTGTGTTGTCCATTGGTGATTACCATCTCTCATTTCCAATTGGGATGCTTTTGGTTTTATATAACTGTTATTATGTGCCTAGTGTTACCAAGAACATAATTTCTGTATCATTTTTGGATATGGATGGATTTATTTTCAAGTATGGAAATAAGGGTTGTTTCTTTTATAAGAACAATGTATATTATGGTATGGCTCATTTAAATAATGGTTTGTATGTATTAAATTATGAAAACAAAGTATTGGTAATCGATAACAAAATAAACTCACATTACTCATACAACACCCAGTTGTGGCATCACCGTATTAGTCATGTAAATGAGAATCGCTTGACAAAGCTCTGCCAAGATGGTTATTTAGACTCTACTGAGCTAAAATCACTTGATATATTCCATGCTTGTTTACAAGGTAAAATGACTAAGCCACCTTTCAGTGGACAAGGTGAAAGGTCCATAGAGCTTCTAGGATTGGTGCACATATATGTGTGTGGACTATTTCTAGTAGAATCTAGAGGTGGATATTATTACTTCATTACTTTTACTAATGATTTGAGTAGATATAGATATATATACTTAATGAGGTATAAGTTAGAGTCCTTAGAGAAATTTAAGGAATTCGAGAATTAAGTAGATAATCAGTTTGGTAATAAAATAAAGAAGCTTCAATCAGATCGAGGTAGAGAATATTTGAACCAAGAGTTCATCGACCTTCTATGGGAGTTTGGGATTCTATCTCAAATCACTCCTCCTTATACACTATAGTAGAATGGTGTTAGTGAAAGGAGGAACCGTGCCTTATTAGACATGGTGAGGTCTATGATGAGTCATGAAGATCTTCCATTATCCTTTTGGGGATATGCATTACAAACTGCCACATACACATTAAACTGAGTACCAACTAAGGTGGAAAATGGAATTCCCTTCAAGATATGGAATAGAAATAAACCCATTTTTTCACACACATGTGTATGGGGATTCAAGGAATTTGTTAAAGCCTTCTCAGGAAACAAACTATCACCCCCGAGGCACAATGTGTATCTTTTTAAGATATCCAAAGGAAATGAAAGGATATTACCTATATAACCCTCCAGACAAGAAATTCATTATCTCCATACAAGCCGTCTTTCTTGATAGGGATCGCATCATCAAAAAGGATAGTGGGATAAAGATTTACTTTGATGAAGTTGATGCTAAAGATACATAGGAGTTGGTATAGGAACAAGTTCCACAGGTCCCTGTGGAAGAGGTTCCAGAAACACAAGTACTGCGTAGGATCTCAAAAGAGGTAAGGAAACCAGAGGGATTTGGTTTCCTAGTCACCAAGGATGGTGAATCATTATTATTGGACAATGATGAACCTCTATCCTACAAGGAAGTAGTAGAGAGATCAGAATCTACAAGATGTCTAGAGGCTACGAATTTTGAGATGGATTCCATGTATCAGAACCAATTTTGGGTTCTAGTCGATGATCTAGTTGATGTAAAGCCTGTTGGGTGCAAATGGGTATTCAAGAGAAAGATGGACATGGAAGTTCAAGTTAGCACCTATAAAGCAAGGCTAGTGGTTAAAGGATTCAGACAACATCAAGGAATTAATTACGATGAAACCTTCTCGCCAATTTCCATGTTTAAATCCATAAGAATCATACTCTCCATAGCATCTTACCATGACTATGAGATTAGGAAAATTGATGTAAAAATAGTATTCCTTAACAGGAACCTTCATGAAGATGTCTATATGACACAACTATAAGGTTTTGTGACACCAGGTGAAGCCAAATGGGTTTCTAAAGTTGTATAAACCCATTTATGGATTAAAGAAAGTATATAGGTCATAGAACATTCGATTTGATGAAGCCATAAAGGAATTTGGTTTCATCAAAAACGAATGTGAGCCATGTGTTTATAAATGGTTTAATGGTAATGTGGTCATTATCCTAGTGGTATATGTTGACAACATATTACTTATTGGAAATGATGTACTAGTATTACAATTAGTTAAGGACTAGTTGGACAAGTGTTTCTTCATGAAAGACTTAGGTGAAGCAGCCTACATTCTAGGGATCAATATTATTCATGATAGATCCAAGAGGCGGATTGGACTAAGTCAGGGTACTTACATTGACCAAATACTAAATATATTTAGTATGGAACAATCCAAGAGGGGATTAGTTCCAGTGTCACATGGACTACATATTTCTAAGAAAATGTGTCCTCAGACACAACAGGAGAAATATAGGATGAGTAAGATCCTATAAATTTCATCCATAGGATCCATCATGTATGTCATGTTATGTATCAGGCTTGATGATGCCTATGCACTGAGCATGGTAGGAAGATATCAAGCAGATCCAGGAGAACAAAATTGGTGTATTGTTAAGACTATACTTAAGTATCTAAAAAGAACTAAGGATAGGTTTCTAGTGTATAGAGGAGATGAGGAGCTTTTCATCAAAGGTTATGCTGATAATGGTTTTCAGATAGATCTGAATGATCTGAAGTCACTGTCTGGATATGTTTTATGTCTCAACGGAGGAGTTGTGAGCTGGAAGAGTTCAAAGGAGCCAGTTGTCACTGATTCTACAGCAGAGTCTGAATATATAGATGCTTTTGATGCAGACAAAGAAACCATTTGGATTCAGAACTTTGTTCATAAGCTTGATGTGGTGCCTAGAAGTAGAGAACCTATCACATTGTATTGTGATAATACTACAGTGGTGGATCTTGAAAAAGAACTAAGGTCACATCAACGGACAAAGAACATTCTCTGGAAATATCACCTATTTAGGTATTTCTATCAAAGGGGTGAAGTTGTAGTGAGCAGAGTGTCCACATAAGATAATGTGGCAGACCCCATGACTAAAGGCATATCTCAGCAGAAGTAGGAATATCATGTGAGAGCTAGCGAGTTAAAGGTTGTTAGCAGTTGGATTTAGTCCAAGTGGGAGTCTATTGGATTTGGTGACCAAGAACCAACTAAATTGTACTTTACTCATTAATAAATACCTTATCACATCTTGATTGTTCTTATTTTGTGTGAAAATGCATGTGATAATGTCTAAAGGATAGATGTTTCACCAAAGGGTCATAGCGGATCCCTACTATGATGAGAACTTGAAAGTGCCATAACACTATTCTTGAATATATGTTCTATGGCTGGATTATGTTATTTGAGGGACACAAATAATACAGGAAATTAAGAGTAAAGACTCATAAAACTTTGAGGCACCTTCTCATGGTGTGCACCCTTGGTAATATATAGGAGGATATTATGATAATGAGACCCTCCTGTAGGAAATATATATTTCATAGTTTCATTGGATGTTCCTATCTATGGACGTGTGAATTGGTCCTTAGACTTTAATATTGTTATTAATGGATATTAAAACTCATGCACTTAGATGTATTGATGAAAACTGTGACGACACACTATTTGCAGAGAGTTAGGATATGTTGGGTGTGTTACGAGTAATACTGCATTAATAGATAAAGAGAGAAAGGATTTGTTCCTTCTGTTTCATAACAGAAGTATATATCTCAGACCCTTTGATGGAATTGATATAGCCTAATAATTCCATGGACATGGTGAGGAATGGGCAATTTCAATTCCAAGAAGTCAAAGAAATAATAATCGAGAACATAGGTTGATGGCACTAGCATGCAACCTACTTGATTTGAGATATCAAGACAAAGGGATTACATTACACGGTAAGCGTTCGTAGGAGGTGACACATCATTGCAGCGTTAACTTCTTTCTCTATGGGTTCCTTGGTGTGTTTCTAGACACTAAACTTGGACTTTAGGTAGGATCCACCTAATGCCACTGAGAAAGAGGCCTAGAGGGTCACACACTAAGTGTGTCCAGGTATCTCAGTTAAATATTTATTTAACAAGTTGAATAAAGATTATTCCTGATTGTGATTTAATAATTATTCAAGTACATATGATCACATTTATTTTAACACTATTTATTTGAGAGAATATATTGTGAGTGAAATAATATATTTATTAGAGAGTAATGAAATGATATTTATTTGAGAAATAAATATTCATTATCCACAGTCTAATAAATATGGTGGAGGAAATAAATAAAATGGAAGAAAAAAAGTACACACCGTGTATATTAATATATACACGCCATGTAGTTTTTTTGGGGATTTTAGAGAAATAATATTATTTATTTAATTAAATAATATTAGGTGTAATCCATTGGGCACATGTCAAGTAATAATAATATTCAACTGTTATTATTAGACATGGGGTTTTACTAAGAATTAAATGAAATGAATAAATTATTTTGGGTAATTAATTCATTTTATTATTCTAAGTAATTAAAAATCCTAAATATATTATTCTAATTAACCTAGACAATTTTGTGGTTGTGCACAATGGATTTGAAAAATATCTCAAGCTAGAAGAGAATTATTTTTATCCAAGAATGCTCTCAAGTTACGAGAGAGATCCTCCTCCATCGGATCAAGGAGAGCACGTTGGAAGCAACTCTCAAGGTGATCAAAGGTGGACATCGCAAGCGAAGGCTCTTCCATGCTAGCACCCATAGATCCATTCGGTGACATCCAGAGATACATAGAGCATGTGTGGATCACCACAAGAGGAATCCTACACTTGGCTTTTACGATGCAATGAAGTATCACATCGTATCGTGACCGGAAGCATCAACGAAGAGATAATTCCATCAAGTTAATTCTTTTATTTTAATTAAATTAATTATAACCAACATATGATGACCCTCTATAGGATTCTGGGACTCCCCTCTTTTCCTTTGTTCTCTATTCTATTCTGAAGATTCGGAGTTTTATTATCATGACAGATCTCGGATTGATCATTGTTAACAGAAAAAATTAAACTTGGGTACACCCATCCACACACTTCTACTATGCCCAGAACTTACAATTCCAACCATCAAGACCCAATCTCTCCCATGGGATAATCATTCTTCCTCATCCACCAGAAGATTGAGAAGGTATCTGAACTATGAGAACTATGATTCCTACTATAACTAGGATATGTAGGATGTCTTCCTAAGGATCAATATCCATATTAAACATCCCAAGGGATGTCCCAATATATGAGTCTCGTGTCCACATGTATTAGAACTAATTACTTTCTATCCCTTGTTTCTCACACTAAGAATGTCTAATATGGGATTAGGGATTTATAGTGATCATGTCATTCATATCATGAATCTCCACCGGCCAGGGAAACCTCAGTATGTAATCCTCGATCAGTGGCATGGTATAACAACCCCCATACAAGGGATTCGACCTCAGGGTAAGTCCTAGTGGTGTGACTGAACTACATTGATTCCGATTCCTATCATAATCAGGATATGTAGGATGCCTCCCTGAGGATCTATCTTAATACCCAGTGCCTAAGTGACCCTATATATGTCCTTTACACATATTGTTAAAATTAATGGGTTTACAAAACTTTGTGGGTTTTGATTCCTGTTATAAAAAGGATATGTAGGATGCCTCATAGTGGATCAATTTCATACTTGGAATATTAATCGCCTCCTTAGATGTCAATAAATTACAGAATAGCGGGTTATAAGGCTTCAAATTATAAGTGGCTAACCATTAATGGGAAATAGATAAGTAACCTCAGATACATATATATGAACTCATTAATATACCTCCTTTTTCATGTGGAGAGATTCAATACTTGGTCATTTTTTAGGGAAATCGATATCGTATTGGGATTAGGAAGATATTCTCAAACATATCTTAAATCTATAAGAGAGTATCAAAGTATGAAATATTTCCCCCAAAAAAGGGTGTTATGAGCCTGAACTCTCATCCTCTTAACCAATGTGAGTTTTTAAGTATCATTGGGTGTGAAACCCTAATTGTCCACCTTCCTTTGGAAAGTAGTTACATACTCAGTTATAGAAGTGGGAACTGTTTGGAGTTTCTATGAAATATAAAACATGAATGGTGAACCCTATGTGAATGATTTTACAGACATCAAACTCCACACAATCAATCCATCAGATCATTTTTTCCCAACCATGCATGTGATCTTTACGAAGAAACAAAAATGGTGAACCCGACATGAAATCATTTAACTATGGAATCTCCTTCACAAGATAAAAAGGATAGACTGTCCAATTCTTCTCAGACAATTTTGACCCTTCCATATGGGTGAACCACATATCTTTATGATGAAACAAATATGGTGAACCCAACATGAAACTATCAAATTGAAAATTATTATTTTACCATGTGTCATGCCATTTTTTTTACATATTCTACACAAACAAAAGTGGGTAACCTGACATGAATCTTTCAAATGATAAAAATGATTGGTTGATCCTATATAGTTGGGGTTCTCATGAAATTATTCCATACTCATTATGATAATTCCATGGGATTATAATATCCAAACCGGGAATAATAAAGGATAATTATGTTACCTATTCATATCCAATTGAGTATGTATCATACCTACAATAGTGCATTGATTGATAAACTTTTTCCTTATTATCTTTCTGACTGCAGACACTGCTCTCATAAACAAAACCCAACTCAAGATCATGTCTTCATCTAGTGATCGTTCATAAAAATTATCTATAGATGCAACCCCCAGGAGATGCAGAATAACATCACTCGCCTTACACCTTCAAAATCAGGTGGGGGGTGCAATGGTCTAAGAATACCATCACCATAGTATGTTACCAACCCTTGAGGATGTCTATGAGGGTCTCCAAAAACTAAAACCGATGAGTTCACATCATCCAAATAAAGGTAAAGTGAAGCCAATGGCACTTGTTTCCACCACCAACCACTTAGGAATCTTATCCCTGGAGCACGACAATCACCACCTTTTGTATCTGATGAAGGTGGATTAAGGAGTCACCTATGGATACCTTCTAGTTATGGAACTGAAGTGGAGGGATCCTATAAACATCCATCACTAGTGACATCATGTCTATGCCCCTCAGTCACCTGCTGAGGAAACTATATGAAAAATTTCCACCTATGACACCCATACACAGGAAAAAAGGAAGACACGTCAGGAAGAGAATTCTCTAGATAACTAGGATTTGACTCATATCCCTGCTTCCACTAACGAATCCCATCAGTATATTCTAGTGGTAGCTAGAAATCATGCTTATATCCCTACTCACTCAGAACAAATCTACATGCATATTCTTATAGAAATATTGAGGGGGGTGAATATAAATACCCTCATGAATGAATCCCATCAGTATATTTTGATGGAATAAGGAGAAAATAATTGGGATCATATCCTTTCTTCAATTGAATACTTCTTCCATTATATAGTGGGGATAGAAAATGTGTAGGCTTATATCCATGTGCACACTTTTCTAAAATGAAACTACATCTTAGAAACATCTAAATAACTCTACCATAATATTCTAGTACTAATAAAAATATAGGGATATGTGCATATTCCTATCCCTATAGCCAGGGTAGTACAACACTCTAATCGGCATGAACAATTGGTTTCTCTAGATCAAGAAAACATTCTTACTCTCATCCAAGAGGGTTATCAACATATTTTGGTAAAGGATGAGGAACTAGACCAAGATCAAATTCATATTCTAATAGGGGGTCACCAAGTGAGAGTGGTACATGCCTTGGGATAAGTGAATATTCCTATCAAAAAATACCAGATCTATACTCCAAAGGCTCAAGATTGGGCACATATCCCTATTCTGACCACAGATCACCAAGTGAGAGTGGAACACACCTTGGGACAGGCTTATATTCCTATCTAAAAAGAATATATACATTGTCTAAAGGCTCATGATTAGGATCATATCCCCATTTTAACTAAGTTCCATAAGGTGATAGTGGAAAACACCTTAGGGAAGGATTATATTCCTTTCAATGAAGATACTTGTAATATTCTAGTAGCTCATGAAATCTAGAATCATATCCTTAATTTTTTTTTATTAAATACTACACCAGCATCCTTCTGAGGCTATACAGGTGGAGGCTCATATCCTTTCTCCCATTTCATAGGTCCGTTGGAATATTCCAATGGGGAATACATATTTGAACAAGGATAATATCCTCACTTTATCCGGGGTTGATTGGAATATTCTGGAAACCACCCATCAGAAAGATCATATTCTTTCTAATAATGAAAAAGATCATTGAAATACTCTAGAAGCTTCTCAACAGTAGTCTCATACACCTGCAGCACCATACGGTTATCAATATATTCCATTGACCATTATATAGTAGTCTCATATCCCTAAAAATACCAAAAGGTAGGTCGACATATTTCTTTTATGACACAGAATGTGGCTCATATCCTTAATATGATCAATTTCAGTGTCCTTGAGGTTTTTCAAGACACATTCTCAACACCCCAAGGGTATGTCAATGCTTCAACAGAAGTAGAAGCTGATAATCGTAGGGACTCTACTCCTGACATTTTTCGTATTCAAACTCCCTATGGTGATATCTCCCTCAAAAAAAGAAATTATCCCATTTCCTAGACACCTCCATATAGAGATGTGCTTAAAACTTAGATGCCTTTGTATAGAAAGGTGATCGAAACATCGGGTTCAACAGTATATATTTCCCCCATCAACTACTAGTATCCCTTCACCATGATTAGCAGGCAAACCCAAGAAGTAATTTTTATGGTCTGACCAAGTAGAGATGTTTAAGCCTAATGAAGAGGAGGATGACATTGACATATAGAGAGATCTAATTGAGAACAACCTCCCCACCATGTTATGGCCCATTTCCACTTCTGACTATGAGATCCCAGATGAGCTAGAGAAGGAGTACATGCCTTATCTACACCAAAATATATTGGAAACTCATCAAGGATTGAAGGATAGACACCTCACTTATCTTGGATACAAGGGTCGGCTTCAAACCATCAAGATACTCAGTTTTCATCTAGACCTGGTTGTTATATCCATGGAATGGGACCCAAAATTGGAAAAGCATAGTGCAAATCTACTGCACACTTTCCACCATTGCAACACAACTCTTCGAAAAATAATAGTTGAAGTCTCGTCATGTATCTGTATTTGAGGATGGGGAATGTATATAGGATTATACTTCACTAAACCCCCAGAACAGCAGAACACCCCAAATGTGATGTCAAGTAATATCATAGCCTTTGATGAGATTAGAGGACTGAGTAATATGCAATCCAGTTGGTCACTAAAACTGAATTCCAATTTTTTAATGATGTTAAGACATCATGAATAGAGGGAAATGAATTTTATAAGATATTTGAACTAGGACCCTTGAATAAATGATAGCACATTTAAAACATGAAATCCAAAGTTGCAACAAATTAAACAACTTTCCATAGAGAATGACTCTCATCATGGGCTACCATTGCACCTAGATAATATGCTTACATAGCTACACCAAATCAAAAAGGTCCCAGTAGTACCTTCCATAGCATCTATCCAGGAGTGAACCTATCCCTCCAAATGAGGGGAATATTTACCACTGCCACCACCCCTCAAATCATCAATTCCTGAGAGGATGCAGGATATATTAGTAGTAGTTTCATAATAACCCCAAACCACTAGGATAAAAGAATTTATATCTCAATTATCATAACTAGGTTCTTCACACCTCAAAATGGTCCTAATGGAATTAGTGGTGGTTCCAGATCAACCTTATCCCACTGAGATGGGGGCATTTATTTCTCAATTCCAATCTCTAGAGTCATCAAATCCTAGACCGGAATCATCATATCCTCACCAGCATGATAAAAAAATTATAATGGTGGCCCCAAATAATCCCCATCCTATAGGCATAGGAAATTTTCATCATCATAATCACCACAGAGGGAATAAGTCTTCTTCGGGTTGGGAGGTAAATATCGACGGTCGACATCCCATTTATTCCTCCTGCCATAAGACTAACCTATTTTATTCAGGTCTCATTTGAAAAACATGATCAAAAACTCCCTCAAGGTCATTGTTCATAGGAAAATATGGAAGTAACATATGGAAAAGGAAATCAAACCCCATGGGGGGGGAAGATAAAAAGGCCCAATATGGATAGGGGTTCAAAAAATAACCCTGATGTAGGCAATACAGAATCATTCTATTGTGTTGAGATTAATTGGATGACCATAATTACTCAATATACCTCTATTAATGTTGTCAAAATTAATAAAACATATAATGTGGATCAAGGCATAGATGCATAGGGATGCAATATAGAAAATATACCCTGAGAGAAAAGTGATTTGGATGCACCAACTAAGGGTGAATGTACATGGAACCAGAGGATAATCCAAAACCAAGCACCTCCGAATACTGATATTTTACCACTATAGTAGAACACTGTCAAATATAAATGTAAAGGTGTATCTATATCCCAATAACCACCCAGAAGAGATGAAATTCTTTCAATGGAGGAACACATGGCACAATATGAGACTGATATTCAAAATTTTAGACAACTCAACATGGTGATACTCAGGGGAAACATTAACACTGGGTATCTTCTTCAAACAAAGGTGAATATTAATCCTCCTAAATATCAAGAAAGAGTTGATCCATCTTCAAGAGTGGTATCTAAGCATCAGACCATCTCTGAATCTAGGCAGCCGGTCTACATAAATGAGGAAGTTGAAAATGATCATGACTTACCTCCATTACGGTGATAGCCTCTCTCTTTCCAGGGTGATCACTTAATCTTAGAACATATCAAAAATCAGAGGGAAATTAAAATAGGTCCACCTAATTAGGATTTTCCCAATCCTTGTAGAAGGGATGTGGATCGTATAGTAGTACCTCCAGAACTGCTCAATGTAATTGAGACCTTGGTTACTTTAATAGAAGTCATGGAAGAGTGATTCACACCTATCCAGCCTAAGAAAAATCCATACCTTGAATGGGTGGATGAAACTTTTCCCCCACCCAATTTTGGTAATCCAACCTTATCCAACTTTGACAGCACAGGAGACCCCAAATAGCATCTCATGCACTTCATGTCCTGATGTGGTCCAATGATGGGCCCTCAAGATCCACAGGATGTGAAAAAGATAAGGTGTTTTGTGTAGACTATGATAGGGCCCACCTTTGTTTGGTACATCAGTCTTCTAGAAGGATCCATTTTATGATGGGAAGACCTACATCATCAATTCCTTTATCAGTTCATCTCTATATTGAGGAAAATGAAAATTATCAACCTAATAAACTACAAGAAATGTGAAAATGATAGGGTGTATAACTTCATAGTCATATGGAAAGGTTTAATATATTCACTCAACATCCCTCTCTTACATGAGAAATTGTTGGAGATCTAAGAAAAAAATCTCTAGGATCATCTGAAGACACCTCGGATCCCAATAAAAATTTAGGAGGATTTCATGAGTTTATAGAAATGGAACAATTTTTAGAAGACATCATTCAGTGTGCCCGAGCTAAGTCTTGAATCAGGACATCAGTATAGGGGAAAAGGCTAAAAAAGGTATAGATTATTGCTACTACCCTTGAGGTAGTAGTAGTTCCCACTCAACCACCTAGGAAGGTCCTAGACCACCCAACACCTCATGTTTATTGGTAGCAGCAGAAGAATCATCCTCATCCAGAATAAAAAAAAGAAATCAGGATATCTTGGGATTTAAATAATGGATGAATAAAGCATAATCCTTATAAAATGAGTAGGCCCCTAGTTATTTCCTTATGGACATGAAAAATAACCTACTCAAGCTTCCAAAACCCAAGAAACCAGATGAGGTCAACCTTATTGATCACCTTAAGTACTTCCCTTTTCATAGGTGGTTGGGTCACACCATCCAAGATTGCTTCGTATTCAAAGAATTACTCCAAACCATGGTGGATTTGGGGTATTTGATGTTGTAAAATGGCCCAAAACAGATGACCTGTGTAATCTTTTCTCATTCAGAAGAAGAGAGTGATTGTAAAAGAGTTCCAACTAGGCGTGGGTAGAAGTTCCACAACCTGATGACCTGAAAGATAGTTGGCTGAGCTCATGCCACCCTAATAGTACAACTTCACATACCCATAATGATCCCATAACCTAAGTATGTCACATCAAATATAACTCTAAAAATTGAACATAATTGTCGAATATAGGAAGAAACAGAATAGGAAGAGCCATATTAATCTCCTACACAAGCTCAGACCTTTGCAAGCTTCATTCCTGCAATATTTGTGGAATGCAAACCACCCCACCAAACAGAACCCTTACTGGATAAAGATATCGTATTTGTTTCTATAAACAAGATACACTTGGAAGACCCCTTATCCAATGATGAATACACCTCTAAGTATGAGTTCCCCATACCTGATTGGGGAGCTGGAGGAGGAAGGCACGGGAGGCAAGGATACAGGGTATGACGTAGGCATGGTCGAACCTAATATTTTGGTCACCTCCCCATAAAGGACATATATGCAGCTAAGACCCATGGGAAATAACTCTAGTAAAATTAACATAAACACGGTGGTTCCTCAGATCCCTCTAATAGCCACCCTAACCCATTCGTCTTACATGACCATCTAGTAGGGGTTTTATTATATGATCATCCTAGACAATGTGAAAGGTCAGTGCAACCTACTCCACTGGTACTGAATGATCCCTCATCCTATACATAAGTATAAGGTCCATTTACCTCAAATGAATCAGCTCTTGAACCATATAATAAGGAGAAACACCACCTCAGGAAGTGCTAACCTCTAACAAAAAAGTATGACATTATGAAACAGTTGGTTATTTTCCCAGTTGAACTATCAATCTAGACACACTCCATATTTTAAAATAAAACAGAGAGTCATTCATTGAATACCTCCAAATCCCATGGGAGTTCAAGATAGAATTCACCATAGATAGGGGTTTATTGAGTGGATACTATTCTATTAGAATGTCATGTCACTGTCTCATTCGCAGTGCAGGACCAGGAGGAGTTCATCCAGGGACACATCAAACCCCTATATGTTTTAGGAAATCTTGACAATGTTGACATCTGAAGGTATATGACTGAAAATGGATCCAAGATCAACCTCATCCTGGTTCATACCCTTTGATATTTGGGAAATGTAGAGGAAGATCTATCTCCCACAAATCTGACCATTCAAGGGTATGATAAGAGTGACAAAAGAAATATCCAGAATATCAAGATCAAATCTCAGTTTGGGGATCTCACATCTAATAATGAGTTCATGGTTTTCTAGAAATACATCATATACAATGTCTTACTGGTAAATACTTGGCTCCATATCCATATTTTGGTACCTTCTACATTACATCAATTCTTGAAATACCCCATCGATTGGAAGGTTGGAATACTATATGGTGACAATTACCCCTTCGAGTCTGGAAAATCCACATATGTTGAATCAGGATTCTTTAAAAGGGAAAGAAAAAAATTGGTGGTGGATTATAATATAAAATTTTCATCCCCTAATGTATTGGGGACCACCCCTGAAAATCCATGGAGTATGCTTGACAGTGATTATGTGCTACCTATAAATATGATTGAGGTAATAGACCTGATCCTAGATGTCCAAACCCCTTCTGTCCCCAGTTATAGTGTAAAAGAAAATCAATCCTAGAATCTCTATACAATGAATTTGGAAGTAGGGGATTACAATGCCTCTTCCCATATCATCTCTCATCCTGAAAGTGACCAAGATTAGCTCATATTTTCTACCTCTTCTGAAAATGCCTCCAAAAACTCAAAGATGGAAGAAGAAGAGGATGACCTTAGGAACTCCCCTCCTATATTTGAGGAAGGTGTCTCCACCACCATAGATGATCTTAAGTAGGTAAATATAGAAATAGAAGAAGACTCACAACCAATACTGATTAGTTCTTCCATACCTCTTGAGGAGCAAGAGATGTATATTTAATTTCTAAATAAACTTTGATACATGGTTTTTTGGAACTATACAGAAATTCACAGACTGAATCCAGATGTAGCTATGCATTGTCTCAGCTTACCCGATGACCATTGAAGTTTTAACCAGGAAGTCATGAGAATTCACCCCTATCATGTTACTAATGTAAAAGTAGAAGTTAACAAATTGATCAAAGAAAAAAATTGAGAAGTGAAATAGCCAATATAGATCACAAACATCATCCCTATCAAGAAAAATAATGGGTAGATTATGGTATGAATTGATTTTAGAGACCTTAATCAACACTACCCAAAGGATGAATTCTCATTGCTGATCATAGAACTCTTGATTGATTAAACTAAAGGATTCTAAGCCCTTTCCATCATGGATGGGTACTCGGGGTACAATCAGATAAAGATGGATCATAAAGATGAGGAAGTCATTGCCATCAGATCATCCCATGGGATATTTTTATATCATGTAATTCCCTTTATATTAAAGAACATTGGCACTAATTATCAACACGAAATGGATCATATATTTAATCCCTTCTTGAGACAAATAGATGAATTTTATTTTGAGGACTTGGTAATAAAATCTTGATAGCGGTGTGATCACTTCATGGGTCTTCAAATGGTCTTTGACAAGTTGTAACAGCACAATTTAAAGATGAATCCGCTGAAATGAACTTTCAGGGTAACATTAGTGTAGCACACTGACATATCTTTTCACCCAAATAGTGTTCAGGACCGGTGTGACATTGGGTCTTAGGCATGCCTCCTCATATGCTAGAGTTTTTTGACTAGTAGAAAGGATTTAAATAGGTGAAAGTGGGGGGACTATACCCTCTTTTGGTGATAATAATAATGGTCTATATGTATATAACATTGCAGAAGAAAGAGCATGAACACTGGACCAGTAACATGTTGTAGTTAAATCATAAAAGATAGTAGTAATAGTAAAAATATAAACATACTACAGCAATATTAATCAAAAAACTCAATCATATCATTTTCAGAATAAAACATCATATGATTCCATTTATAGAAACATGAACACAAGTCAGGTCATACAAGTAGTAAGTAAAAAAGCTCCGTTCATGGTCGGCCTCAATATATACATATAATAAGCATGATGATATGAAAAGAAAGACTCATAAATAAACCCCAAATGATTAAATAACCTCCAAGGTCTCTTATCATCCATAGTATACTAAACAATCTAACATGATCCCTAAGGTCTAGCTCCTGATCCCAAAACCTTACCTAATCACAAAAGTATAAAATCTACATGCATCCCGAGAGGCCCATGTAGGGTGTGAGAATAATCTCAGTAAGGAACCACCAACATGTTCCTATTCTAAATATATGATAAATAAAGTGTATAATAAAATTAAATAAAGATGAATCACATGCTCAATAGATAAATACTTTCTTCTCTTGTGCTCAGTAACTACAAGGAAGCGGTCACCTGCTTTGGCCATCACTGGTAATCCACATTCCACCAATAATATATATATATATGGTGAAACATCTATATATATATAACTACAGTGGTGAGGATCCTTAGTATAAATCCCAAGGCATCCCTTAGAGAGTAACAAGTTAAAGATCCCCCGGGCACCTCCTATATATGTATCACCAGCACCTCATGCCACCCAACACCTATCAAGTCATAATCCAATAGCCAAAGTCCTGAAGGCATGCCAAATCAGGTGCTTGGTCCCTTGGACCTCAGGTCAGAATAATCCCCATCATCTTGAATCCTGATGTCTAAGGTACAAAGATGTATGTCCTTTAAATAGTAATGTTATCGACTCAATAGTCAATGTCCTGAGGAATAGTGATATCTGTCCTCCCAAATAATCCTAGCCCAACGACCTCAATATATGGTGATCCTAAACCCCAAACTAATGGTCTAATCACCTTCACTCTATGGATCCTTACAATCCACATGTCTTTCTATGGAAATCACCTCCAACCTCACTGATGGTCAACACTATCCTAAGTCGCAACTAATGAAGGCCTTTACCCACATGAGTGTTCAACACCACCTCATCATTCGTGTTCTATCTTTGTGTACATGACTCCAATGGCATGTCATACAATCATGGTGAGTGGTAATCACCAATAAATTACCTAATCCACATCCTCTGGCACCTTGTTCCCCTATAAATACATCGCTCAAACACGATGGTCATCACCATCTCAAGTCTCGGGCCATGCCCTCAATCATGTTGGCCTCATCGTCTCAAACTATGATCAACATCACTCATAGGATTTGGGCATATCCCAACCTAATGAATCACATCACCTCATCCTGATGTTCATCACCATCTCAATCCTTAGGTCAATCCTGTCAAGCTCCCATGGAACCATGCAATTTAATATAACAATTTAATTTAATTTAATAAAATATGCCCAACCTAATCTACCAATGTTTTCCAAGACCTCTAAATTGGAATCATACATATGATAATTGATATGACATGCCCATTGACATCCCAAAATACATCATAATTAATTTAAAGATAAGGAATTAATCAATTAGGGTATTTCTCAGACTACCCAATGACACACTCAAAAATGCACCCCCCCCAAACACCATAAAATCAAAGATAAAGATAGAAACCACATAACTTGTGTTGGTAGATGCTTGATCATATGATATTGGACTCTAAATTTAGAATAATCATAATAAATTAGTGTTTTAGATAAACACCCTGAAAATAGTGTAAAATGGCTCGTATGGATTTAGTACACCATATGGTAAGAGAAAAGTAGAAAGAAAGTAAGAGGATCAAAGCCCTTAATAACGTAGTTCCAAAAAGATTGATAGGGATCAAAATGAATCTCGAACAGAGGATATAGTCCAAGTCCTATTGGAGGAATAAGAGGAAAGATATCCTTTTTTTTCATGTGGGTGGAGAAGAAAAGAGGAGGAAAATGGTTAAATAGGAGAGAAAATGTAATTTTTCCCTTTTAAGTAACCCGCATGGTTTTTTTGCATGGTTTATCTACATGGTTTGGCTAACCATGAACCAACCATGTAGAACCCACTTTCTAGGCACCACACCTCATACACACCAAAATTTGGGTCGTTATAGTCTCCCCACCAAAATTCAAAAATTCAAATGGGATAAGGATTTTGACCCACTAAAAAACTCGAGTCATTACAGTCTCCTCACCTTAACATAGCTCATCCCCGAGCGGTAAAACATTACCCAAAGATGGTACCAAACATAAAAATCTCATTAAAATCACCCTGGTACACCTCAGTCATAAATTTATATTTCAACTCTTTCAAGGTGCTCCCCACCTTAGGAGTTACCTGCCCAGTCACCTTTAGATCCAAAGTTCAAATAAACTTATGGACCACAAACCATACCTGGACTCAAAATTCCACTTATAATGAATCATCACTCCTGATCCTCATCAAGTTCTCAAATAATTCCCATCGCATATCAGACACCCATCATGTACCACATCTCATTAGATGCTCAAAAGTACCTGTACCTCAACAGATGCTCACAAAAGTCTTGATGCCTCACACAACACATAAAACTCACATCGCATCGATTACCAGATGCCAATGCACCTCAAAGAAAACCTACACTACACTGATAATCAAAAAACTTGGTTCCAATGCACCTCATATATATATATATATATATATATATATATATCATGCATCTGATCTGATGACAACATATTAACCAGAATCTAATTAGTCCAAAATTTCATCCCATGCACCTCATGCACCCAAAATATGATGTTCCTACAAAAAGGGCCTTGCCAAAATGAAAATCACCTCATTCACACCCATGGTGTACCTCTAACTGTAGTTGGCCACCATGACCTTCTATTCACCAGGAAGCTTCATTGTATGCACCTATCCTAAAGCGTGACTACTTGAGGTCAGGCCTCCCTATGGAGCTACACCAGCTACTAAAAATTGACACCATTGATGGATCCCACTTTCACTTCCATGAAATCCACGTGTAGCTGAATCCTGACTACCATCTCTTGGTACCACTCCCAATCTGACCTCATATTCCTAAGTCTTACCTAGTCCCTAGTTATCGGCTATACAAAAAGTCTTCCTATAGAACCTCTTGAGATTCCCAAACTAGACGCATTCTTGACACTCCTTCGGTGACCAATCACACTTCATCTGCACATGCCCTGGTTTCCCACACTGGTAGCACACCATCAAAGAAACACTCCCCAATGTTATGATCGAGTATCTAGCCTAAATTCCCTACCAAGACACCTCATGGACTCACTTCCTTCTATCTGAAGAATCACCACTAATATCACCTGACGTCAACACCCAGATTGAGTATGATCAGTCTCTCAAATTTACCTCAGTTATCAGAACCTAATTCGCATCCTCTAAGAGGATAACCTGAAGATGTTTACCTACACCCTAATGGAATGTCGTAAACCATCCTCAAAACGCATCACAATCATGGTGTCATCTCCCACCATTCTAGGTAATAAATGAGACAAGTACGTGAAGGTAACCGTATAGTCCATGATGGAAATGTCTCTTTATTTAATGTTCGAGAAATCCTAAGCTCTATCTTCCCTCAGCATCCCCAAAAAGAAATTCTTGAAGAACTTGGCCTCAAAGTCCTTCCAATCTGGTCCTTAATGTCTACCTTCATGTACCTATACATCCCACCAATGCTTTGCTAGTCCTCTGAGCATGTACATATCTAACTTTATCCTTAGACCTTGAGGCATCTTGAGCTAGTCAAAGATAGTCTAAAATTCCTTGATCTAGTTCTCATCTAGTTATGGTCTATCCTCACCCTAAAATAGTGATGGGTGTTGTGACTGGAACTTGTGTGTCAGATATGCCATCGAAGGCTCAACCCCCGTAGCTTCCCTATTGATGCCTAGGATAACCTGAACCAAGATCACTTTGAGATGCTTTTCAATCCATGACCCACAAGATTTAATATCCTATGGATGTCCTGCCTATACCTGATCCATTATTGGTGCCTATACCTACATCTCATGATATGCCCGACCCTCTAGGGCCTTAACCTGACCCTTAGGGGCCTCATACTGTGCACGCTCATACGACTCCCAATAACCTCCCTCCTAACACTCCACTGAATCCCATCTAGGTGGCATCCCACTGAATATCAATACCATGGTTAGATATCCATAATAATAATTATAATACCACATATAAGAAAAATATAACAAGAAGCACAACCTCATCACCCTTACACTCCCCTACCGCACCCTTTCGCATGAAATCCAGCCTCATGGCCCATTAACTACCCATATGAGAGACAAGTATCACATGTAATTCCAGCCTCATAGCCCCTCAACTGTCCATAACAGATCTAGGCATCATAAGAAATTTTAGGCAACTGAGTATAATTCCACCAAAGAGGCTATACAGGAAAACATTGTTTAGCTTCTTTGTTGATAATTTAAATAGCCCACCACCTATTATCATCCCTTCCTACTCCTATCAGAGTCAAGTCCATGCATAAATATCACATTCATATAGTCACATCACATTACATACAAATATCATTGGAACCACATTCTTGGGTTGGCTGAGTATAATGCCACCAAAGAGAGGAAGTAGGAAAACATTGTTTAGATTACTTTGTTGACACTTTAAATAACCCAACCCCTATTTGCACAATCCAGGTTCCCAATTACGATCAAAATAAATTTATCACAGGAAAATATATATACCAATCATCATATTTTCCTATCTAGAAATCATAATAAAACATCCCTTATCATACCGGGCCAAGGGTCCAAATTCCTCCCTTTTCCATACTAGGACAAGCATCACATATCATAACAGATAAAAATCACACCCAAGTATGTTGCCTGAGGTGGAAGTCAAATCAAATGTAAAATCACACATTAGAACATCAATTTTCCACCCCTAGAAACTTTGTATGTCCCCCATGTATGGGGTTGCAGGCACCCAAACACAAGCTCTAAACCCACTTTTGACACTATCCTAATATCCAATCTACCATAACCCAAATATTAATAAAAAATAGTAAAATGAAAAAAAATATATCATTAGTATCCAGTCGAATGCTTCTACTAATTCTCAGTCATGAACTACTCTGATACCATTTATAGCACCCCGACCCGTCTTTCCACCCAAACAGTGCTCAGGACCAATGTACCACTGGGCTTTAGGCATGCCTCCCTATACACCAAAGGTTGTCGAATAGTAGTGAGGGTGTAAAGAGGGTATGGTGGAGAAACTATACCCTCTTTTGGTGGTAATAATAATGGTCTATATTTATATAACATAACGGAAGAAAGACCATGAAAACTAGACTAGCAACCTTCCATAGCAGAAGAAAAAAATACAGCATCAATAGTGGAAACATAAACACATTATATTAGTAATAATCAACACTCTAAAGCATACAATTTATAGAATAAAACATCACTTGATAACATTTTTAGAAACATGCATACAAGTCAGGTCATACAAGCAGTAAGAAGAAAGGGTTGCCCGTGGCTGACATCAATACGTAAATATAAAAAGCATGTTGATACAAAACGAAATACTTAGAAATAAACCCCAAATGATACAATAACCTCCAAGGTCCCTTACGATCCATCCCATGCTAAACAGTCTAAGTTGATCCCTAGGGTCCATCTCCTGAGCCTGAACCCTTACCTGATCACAGAAGCATAAAATCTATATGTGTCCCAAGGGGACCATGTAGGGTGTTAGAATAATCTCAGTAGGAAACCACCTATATATGCCTATACTACATCTATTATAAATCATGTGTATAATAAAATGAAATAAAGAGGCAGAACATGCTCAATAGATAAATACCCACTTCCCTTATTCTCAACAGCCACAAGGAAGTGATCACCTACTTCATCCATCTCTAGTAATCCATGTTCCCCTAGTTATATATATATATATATATATAATATGGTGACATGTGTGTATATATATAACTACAGTGGTGAGGATCCTTAGTATAATGCATAAGGAATCCCCTAGCATGTGACGAGTTGGAGAGCCCTCAGGCACCTCCTGTATAAG
Source organism: Viscum album (assembly GCA_963277665.1). Lineage (NCBI taxonomy): Eukaryota > Viridiplantae > Streptophyta > Magnoliopsida > Santalales > Viscaceae > Viscum > Viscum album. The sequence goes on from OY728139.1 coordinate 621,862,100, forward strand.
TATCACAAAAACCTCATACCACCTGAAGACTCCCATTTCATAATCCAATAACCGACATCCTAAAGGCATGCCCAATAAATTTCCTAGTCCCTCATACCTTAGCTTATAAGAATCCTTATCGGCTCAAAGCCCATTGTTTGAGGCACATCAATGTCTCTCCTCCAAATAGAAACATCGTCAACTCAACAGCCGATGTCCCGAAGAATGATGATATCCATCCTCCCAAAATAACTCATCCCAATGGCCTCAATATATGGCGATCATGATCCCCAAACCAATGGTATCATCAGTTTCACCTAATGGATTCTCACCATTTATGTGGATTTCTATGGAAATCACCTCCAACCTCACTGATGGTCAACACCATCCTAATCCATAACTAACAGAGGCCTCTAACCACATGAGTGGTCAACACCACCTCATCATCTGAGTCCTATCTATGTGCACATTTCTCCAATGGTCCATTTTCCAATCACAGTGAGTTAAAATCACCAACAAAGTACCTAATCCACATCATCTGGCACCTCATACCCTTGCGACCACATCACTCAAACACGATGGTCATTACCGTCTCAAGTCCCAAGTCATTACCTCAATCATGATGACCTCATAATATCAACATATGATCAACATAACTCATAGGATTTGGGCCTCACCCAACCTTACAAATCACATCACCTCATCTAGATGGTCATCGCCATATCAATCCTCAGGCCAAGCCCATAAAGTTCTCATGGGACCATGCATTTCAATATAACCATTTAATTAAATTAAATAAAACACACATGGGCTAATATTCCCAAGTGGTCTATAGTCTCTAACCCAGAATTTCCCATATGATCATGTATAGGGAATTACCAATGGAATCCCACAATATCTCATAATTAATTTAAAGACAAGGCGTTAATTAATTAGGGTCTCGCTCGGACTACCCAATGGAGCGCTCAAGAACACACCCCCCAAAACACTGAAAAATAAAAGAGAAAGCTTTGAACCAACTACCTTGTGTTGGTAGACACTCTTTTATCTGATGTAGGCCTCTAACTCAATCCAAATTGGATGAAATTATATTTTTAGAGGAACTCTTTAAAAACAAGGTAAAATGACTTGCACAAATTTACCATGCCATATGGAAAGAGAAAAGAAGAAAAGAAGCAATAGGATCAAGTCTATTATCGATGTGGTTCCAATGATACTGATGGATATTAAAATTGAGCTTAGATGGAGGAGATAGGCCAAGGCCTAAGGGGGAAGAAGAGGAGGGACCTCCTCTAATGTGCTCGTGGGTAGAGAAAAAAAATAGAAGGAAAAGGGTTAAATAGAAGGAGGGGGGAATGAAATTTTTTCCTTTTAAGTTACCCAAATAGTTTGGACACATGGTTTGGCTAACTTTGTGGCACCCACCATCTAGGTGACACACCCCACACAGATAGCCTATATAGTTTTGCAAATTGTACATCAACTGTGCATGATCCTCTGCTAAAACTGATGAATATCCCATAGGACTCTACACCCCTTATGCATGTTTTTTCAAACCATGAACAGATACAAATAAGGGATTCATGTTTACCCTTAGGAGGATTCATGTTTTTTCTAAACTATTCACCTCCATATGATCACCAAGAAATGATGGGTTTTCAGCATCTGACACACCTGAAACCCACTCGAAACCCCAAGGAATTTTTTGAGGATTAAAACCAACCTAAAAACAAGTCCTTCCGTCAAACGAACTCTCTAAATTATGTCCTAGTGATCTATAAAAGAGTTGGTATTCTAGAAAAACTCCAAAAATTAAAATGGGTTGAGGATTTCAACCCACTACAAAAACTCAGGTTGTTACAATCAGGGAATTTCCTTGGCTTTGTGGTGTGCCACCATGGCATCGAGGTTGAACCTAAAAAGACCAACATAATCCTAGAAATTACACCCCATTAGAATCTAAAAGAACTAATTGGGATCCAAGGGAACCTCACCTGCATTCAGTGTTTTATAGCCAACCTGGATGGCTAATATCTCCCATTTACCAAGCTAATTAAGAAGGGAATCTCCTAACGATAGGATGAAGACTGTTAAGAATCCTTAGAGAGTCTCAAGCAGTAACTGTTGCACCCATCAGCCCCAATGCCACCAGTGGAAGGAAATTCATTCATCTTATATATGTCCTCCATGGAATGGTCACTTGGTGCTCTACTCACACAGAAAAATGATATGGGGAATGAGAATAGTATCTATTATATTAGTCAAACTATGCTAGGTACTAAGACCCGATACTCTGATGTCAAGAAGAACAATCTCGCACTCATCTTTATTATGTAAAATCTAAGGCATTAATTTTATCACCATGAATTCCAATTGGGATCTCATATTGACCCTCTCAAGTACATCCTTTTCCATCCTATACTGAACATGAATTTGGCCTAATGGGAAGTCATTCTACAACAGTATGACATCCAGTTTGTGTCACAAAAGGCAATGAAAGGGAAGGCCCTGCCTAATTTCCTTGTAGTAAATACTGCCCCAGAAAGTATACTAGTGGACACCAATATTCTAGATGATGAGGTTTTCTATTCCCATGAAACTCATCAAACATGGAAAAGTTATTTTAATGGTGACTCCCAAATCCCTATCAGAAAGAGACTAGAAAACCCAAAACTCAACCAGGTTGGTATAGGGATTGTGTTTATTTCTCCATACAAAGAAATTTTTCCCTACTCTTTCTCACTATCTGAAGGAGGCATGAATAATGAGTCCAAATACCAATCAATAATTGTTGGCTTGGAACTATACCTACAACTATAAATATCCTACCTGAATATCAAAGTGGAATAGGAGCTAGTGTTAAAGAAAACCATTGGTGAATATGCCATAAAGAAAGAATAATTATCCCCTATCACTGCCTACATTAAAGGACTGATGGTAGAGTTCCCTTTTTAACCCATATTGTATCATGTCCTTTGGTCACATAATGATCATGATGACACGCTGTCTAATGCATCCATAATCTTGGCTAACCCTAGTCAGGAGGAAGTAATCTTCTACACCACGCACTGAAGGATGGTATCATTAGTAACCATCTGCGACATGGAATATATCAATCATATCAACATTTTCCCAAATCATGATGAACTAATATCCAACCTTGGGTGGATGGATCCCATAATAAATTATCTATAAAATGGGACCCTCTCGATAGACCGAGCTAAAAGGTAACATATTCGGTACTGAGTAGTGAACATTACCTTCCAGGATGGGACAAATGAGAAAATGGACCTCTAAAATGGGGCTTAGATTTAATCCTACTTATATGAATAGTGTAAATGGAGATTCCCACCATCATGGGAGAAGTACATGTAGGATCATGCAATGATCATCAGTCTGGGACCAGGCTCTCCCACCAAATCAGGAGGATAGGTTACTACTGGAAAACCATGATACAGGACTATGTGGAATTCACCAGGAAATGTCATGCATTCCATATTCATGAAAAATTAATCCATAAACCCCCATAATTTTTATATATATCAAAATATTCCTGTCTATTTTTCATGTGGGGAATGGATTTTGTTGGTCTATATCCCCCAGTCATAGCTAAGTAGTTTAAGTACATCCTTACTACTAACAATTTCTTTTCCAAATGGGATGAGGAAATACCCCTCAAGGAAATTGGGATAAAGAATATCCTAAAATTCATAAGGTCTAATATCATCACTAGTTTTGGAGTCCCTCACACAATATTGGTGGACAACAGCGCCAACTTCTGTTCTACGGAGTTGAAGAAATTATACCAGGATTACAGTATCAAGTCCAATCACTCATCCCACTATCATGAATCAGCAAATGGATAGATAGAGAACTTTAATAAGACTCTATAAAATATACTCCAGAAGAGAGTGAATAAGGATAAGAAGTCCTAGAAAAAAATCTCATCCATGCTCTATGGGCCTACCATACCCCCACATGTACTGCTACACAAGTGACTTTGTATTCACTAGCATACAGAACTAAGGCAGTGCTGCCCGTAGAAGTCCAGTTGACCTCACTTCAAATAGCTATCTATGGAAAACTCTCAAATAATGAGAAATCGTAAAAATGGATGGATGAATTAGAGCGTATTGATGAGAAGAGGTTACATACATTTCACAACCTTGGAGTCTATCAGAATCAGATCGCACAAGCCTTCAATAAAAAGGTTCACCTTCATTCGTTCCTTCAGGGAGAACTGGTATTCGCTCTCAGTACCCCAATGATTCTAGGAAATAACCCTCCTAAGCTGGAACCTAAATGGGAGGTTTCTTATATCATACATAAGTTCTATCACAACAAAGCTTACTCAGTGTCCATGATGGATGGGGAACATGGAACACCCCCCGCCAATGTGATATTTCTCACAAAATACTTTGTGTAGCTTTCATAAAGCATTATCTTTGTCCTGGTCACATGATGTTAAAGCGATCAAATATTTCTTGATCACATCTCTTTAAATTATGAGGAACACATCCTAAAAACATGACATTAAAATGTACATAACACATCTTAGCCACATTACGTTAAACTATAAAGAACACATCCTAACCACATGATGTTAAACTATACGGAACACATCCTGATCACATGACATTAAACTGTATGGGTAACGTCTTTACTATATGAAATTAAACTACATAGGAATCATCATCTCACCAATGATTCTTCGCACACGAAATAGATATGTGCAAAATAGAAATTAAGTGACCATATCCCTATGTGTGAGTCATATCCACATAGGGAATTCCTCATCCCATAACTACGTTTGGCTTGATTCCTTTCGTTGCATGATACATAGCGACACCTAGACCTACATTATTGGGCCCAGTCGTAATATTCATCTTCTTTCATATCGATCCACCTTTTTCCTTACTACATGGCGTTAAACCACATGGAAGATGTCCTCATTGCATGACACTAAACTGCATAGCTTTTAAGAACTACGTGCAGCTTGATTCTCATTCCAATGAGATGTGTAGGGATTCCTAGATCATATATCTTGTACCATCCACCACATGATACAAAATTCCTCTGACCTTTCTCTAATTACCTCCATGTCATTAAAGGAACCTTTTCCATTCCTTTTTTTCTCACACCGAGCATGGTTCACATGAGATTAGGAATTTTGGTAAATGATTCCCCACATAATAGAGACATATAAGTTCATGACAGGGCTAATATTGTCTTGGATGAAAAACCTTAGAAGTAACACCATGATTCCTTTCCATATGATGTTAAACTGCATGGTTGATGTCCCTTGCATGACATAAAACTATGCATTACCATGGACCTTACCTGAGAGGACCACTATCATCAGTTTTGGTCTCCTATCACGCATCCATTAAAGAAATATGTGTGGCTTGATTTCTACCATTGTAGGATACATAGTGACACCTGGACCTCTAGTCTTGGGTTTAGTCACAATATTACCTTTTCACGTCAGGGATCCTATATCTTTACTGCATTATGTTAAACTGTGTGGTTTTTCAAGAACTATGTGTGTCTTGATTCCTTCCATCATAGGATATGTAGTGATGCCCAGATCTCTACTCCTAGATATAGCTATAACAATCAATGGGAACAATTCACCCTTTTCATATGGTTCAGACCTATGTAAGGAGTTTTCTTTTCAAGAACTACATGTGTCTTGATTCATGTCATCACAGAACATATAGTGACTCACAAATCTCTAATCTCTGGTCTAACTACAACAATCAATGGGAACAATGCCCCCTCTATATATGGATCATACCTACGTAGGTAGTTTCCAATTCAAGAAATATGTGTGGATTGATTCCTATCATCAAAGGATACATAGTGATGCTCAGATCTCTAATCCTGGGTCTAGTTATAATAGTAAATATGAAAATTCTTCCCTCTCTATGTATGGGTCAGACCTGTGCAGGGAGATTTTATATAAGAACTGTGTATGGATTGATTCCTACCATCACAGGATATATAGGGACATCTAAATCTTCAATACTGGGTTCATCCTCAACATATAAAATGATAAAAAAAATACACCCTCAATTGTATATGGTCTGGACCTATACAGTAATCCATATAAGACTCTCTCATGCAGCTTAACCAACTACCTAGTTGTTCCTTGTTTATCATGTCAAGGATTTCTCATGTGAGATTAAGGAACCTAGTGGGACAATATGGAAAATACCACAGAGGCACACTTCAGAAAAAAAAACATCATTTTTACATGATGTTAAACTACACAATGAACTTCCTTACCACATGATTTTAAACTGCACAAAAAAAATTCTGGTCGCATGAAATTAAAACTGAAATACAAAAACATCCCCCACTACATGATGTTAAAATGTGCATTCCATCAACCATCATTATCCCTTATCAAAAGACCACAAAAGCCTTACCTTGTTCAATCAGATTACATGGTGATTTTTTCATATTTTAAGCCCCTTAGACCATAAATCACGCTTCATGTCTTTAGCACCTAAGGTTGCTTCAAACCTTTCATGGACCTTGGAATGGAAAATATATCTATTTGTTTGACCTTTCTATTGATGCGTAAGGTCTTAGAAATAATAACCAAAGACATTTTTCCCCTACAAGAAGGGTTTTATGGTCCTTGTGAGACTGATGTCGTTGTGGCGGAACTTAGCACCTTAGATTGTATAGGGTCATCCCCGACATGATTTTCTCATATCATTACTCATGACCTAATAATTCTTAAGCCATGATTTAAATTATTTTTTTATCTCCTACTCAAAAAGATGTTGGAGTACTCTTGACCTTGTATATCCTAATTAGGATATTATGCAACATTCCCCTCGGGTCTATGTGCGTTACAACCTTAAACTACCTACACTTTGGTCAAAACTATATGACCTTAAAATTTTAGCCTCTAATGGTCCAAATCACAAGACATTAAACTGTTGGTGAAAGAGACACAAAATTTATCAATTTGAAAACTTGAAAAGGATGGTCTGAGTAAAAGTCAAGTATCTGGTCACTAAAATCTTTAGCTTTAGAGTTCAAGAAAAAAATATGAGTATAAATAAATAAGTCATAAAGCTCATAGGGACCACTTGGTGGCCCTAGTAAAAGATGATCTATGCTCGTTGGACCCCTAGTCTAGGAAAAAGTTAGATTAATGGTTTGTCACATGTCCTTGCTGTGATAATGTGTTCACTATTAGGCAGCACAAATTTTAGGGTTCTTGAACCCTTCTTGAATATTGTGTCTTCCACAAAACACACTTTATGATTTGAGTGCCTCAGATTCCCCTAACGTTTCATGGACCTTGAAAGAGGATACCTAGCTTCAATAGACCCTTTTTTGACTATGCAAGTAAGCATATGGCTCCTACATATGATTCTATGGTCATCAACCAAATTTTCCATAACTTTCATTAAGGGATTTATGATCCTTGTGAGTTCTGACATCACTGTGGAAGAACTCAAAACCTCAAAGTGTTTTGGGTCATCCATAGTATGATTGTCCCATATCACTATTCATGACTCGGGAACCTTGGATCATGATTTACTATCCCCATAACCAAACTATTCAAGTGGATTTTATATCCTTGGAATTACTCCACCATGTTTTGTACCCATTCTCAAAGTAGGAATGTGACACTCCATTCCAAATCCTTTTGAAGACCTACACCACGTGACTTGAAACCATAGGGCATGGGGAATGAGCTTTATAATTAAGAGCTAAACTTCCCTAGGGTTATGGAACTCTTACTGGATATCTTTCACTCCATACCCAACTTTATCACCCAGACATTTGATTCTTCGCAAGACTTTCATGGTCCTTGGAAAGGAGAGGGGATCAGCTTTGCTTGACCATGCATGTAAGCCCTATAGGCTCAGGTATAAGGGCTTTGACCTACCAATTAAAGGCATCTCCTACTTGAAGGAAAGGAACTTTGATCCTCATGAGACCCAATAACACCATGGTAGAACTCATCACCTTGATGTTTCTTGGGCGATACCTAGTTTTTCTTCCCCTTTTCATATTCACCGATTCAAACTTTTGGTTTATGAATTACACCGCCCATATTCCAACTATCCAGGTAAACCATAATTCCCTAATATTTTACCCTCATAAAAGAGTGGGTACACCTCTGTTTGACCATGCTATTTATGCATAAGGTCTTTGACCTACCAACTAGAGGCGTCTCCTCCTTATGGGAGTGGAACTCTGATCCTTGTGATCCCTAGAAACACCATAGTGGAATTCAACACCCTAGAGTATTTTAGATCATCCCTATAATGTCTGTCCCATATTCTCTATTCACTGATCCAGTCATGGCAGCAAGACTTTAAACTAAATAGTATTTGAAGTCTAGGTAGAAAAAATTTAAACTCCATAGTTTTTTAAGTCCTATCATCGATACTTTAAACTACATAGTATTTAATGTCCTAGAAGAATGAATTTAAACTATATAGAATATTTTACATCCATAACACATGATGTTAAACTGTATGACAGATTCCCTTACCACCCAACATTAAATTTCATGGATAATGCTACTCCGCAAATGGTATATTACCAACAATAGAAGGTCCAAGTTAAAAGACCGTACACTACGACAATAGAAGGTCCAAGCTAAAATAATATAAACTAAAGTAATAGAAGGTCTGAGCTAAAGTTGAACTACAATAATAGAATTTCTAATCAAGAAGAACCTAAACCATGACACCATGATTATTTAGTTTGCAAGACCGGAAAATGGCACAAAACCTATCAGTCCAAAAACCCATAAGAGGGTGGTCTAAAAAAATCTGAGTCTAATCCCACTGAGCCTTCCCCTATATAAAACTAGGTAAAAAGTTAGGGAAATATAAATAAAGTTATGGAAATATTTTGGGGCCCACTATATAGTCTCAAAAAAAATCAAGCTATGCTCACTAAGTCCACTAACTTTATCCAATGATAGAGAATCCTCCATTTGGGACATATATTTTACCCAAATTATCCTTTTATGAATCAGGTAATCTTAAGATAGCCAAAGCAGATGCATCAATGATGAATCTCATGTTGGTGGGAATTCAAAAGCATTACTGTAGAGAAATTTGTTGTGGTTTAAACATTCAAATCCAGACATTCAGGTTTACTTGATATTATAAAAATTATGGGTATCATTGATGATTCACGTGACATAAGATCAATGAAATATCATGCACATAATGAATAAAATAAATATGGAAAAAGTCATAGAAGATTCATAATATTTGTTCATTAATAGCATGAAAAATGAGGTATCCCTACATTTTAGAGTCTCTCTAAAGATTCAATAAAAAACAAAAAAAACATTCACGATCAAACTACAATAATATTTGATTGGATGAACTAGCCAAATAGGCAAGAGTTAGATGAGAATCATCGATGGAGCACTAAAGTGCCACCCTCCCCGCTTCCACTACTACAGCCTGAGGGCGAAGAGTCTCTATAAGAGTAGAAAACCCCAAAACTCTTATCTAGAGTAGTTTCTAATGAGGATGAGGATTTTGAAAGGTTATAATTTGAGAAAGCTATGATCTCTTCATGTCTTGCTATCTTTGTTGTCAAAACATCCATTTGGGTATGTGGATAAAATATGATCTGATGGATCTATTCCAATGCCTACAGAGATTCCCTCATTAGTTCAGTCAGGGGTGTCCCATTGAAATCACCCAAGACCCACTCTCTAAGTAGCCAACTCTTATCAATTCCGCATGATTTGTCACATGATTTCATATAATGGATGGCAGTCAAAGTCACCTAGCATTAAATCGTGAAAAATATAGATAAGATGTTCTTCTTGATCAAAAAATGTTTCTAGAGAAGTCTCAGTGATCAAAGAGTGAATATGCTACCATATTAGCCTGTGTTTTGTCTGATCCATACAACCAAAGATGTCACGTCAAATATATCACATCACTGATCCGTACAACCAAAGATCATGCTCTGGTAGTCATGGAGAAAAAGTCACCGACTAGCCTCATAAGAAGGCCTGAGTCTAAAATGCCAATGGGTGACCCACTGCCCAGCCCTGCTGGAGGGTAAACCCTAATACATCATCAGGCGACCCACTGCCCAGCCCTGTTGGAGGGTAAACCTGGAACAAGTCGACAGGCGACCCACTGCCCAGTCTTTGCTGGAGGGTAGACCCAGAACACGTCGACAGGCGACCCACTGCCCAGTCTCTGCTGGAGGGTAGACTTGAAAGAAGTCGACAGGCGACCCACTGCCCAGCCCTGCTGGAGGGTAGCTCCTAAGAAGTCGACTGGCGACCCACTACCCAGTCTCTGTTGTAGGGTAGACCCGGAATAAGTCATCAGGCAACCCACTGCCCATTCTCTGCTGGAGGGTAGACCCAGAATAAGTCGTCAGGCGACCCACTGCCCAGTCTTTGCTGAAGGGTAGACCCAGAATAAGTCATCAGGAGACCCACTACCTAGTCTCTGCTGGAGGGTAGACCTGGTAACGGGTCTGATAACTCAGCACTGCAACTGACATCACCGGGTGTTACCAACATCGCTACCGTGTGTTGGTTTAGAGTGCGTCAAAAGAGACCTCCATCCAACACCCCTTTCATGTTTCCACATTTAATAAGATCTCAAACGAGGCTCCACATGCCTGAACGGATCCCACTGCTACAATCCTCACAGAAAAACACGCGAGATAGACCATTTACTCTCCTGAAACGGTCAACCGGTGAATATGGTATTATTCACCGTAGCCAACCCAAGTGGGGCCCACACCAAGATCCCGAAACTGAACAAACGGATCACATCAATGTGATCCCCTTGGAAAAACACACGGGATTGACTACTCAATCGCCCAAAACGGACACCTGGTGAAAAAGGGTACTATTCACCGTAGCCAGCCCGGGTGGGACTCACACCACAATCCCGAAAAAGGTCGGGCGAACTGCTCCATCGCGAAGCTCTAAGAAAAACACATCAAAACGACTATTCATTCACCCCGAACGGACGTCTGATGAAAAAGTCGCAATACGCTGCACACAGCTCAAAGACGGCCCATGGGGCCCACGCCTCAACTCCGGCTTCAACGCATGAAACCACCCTGGTCAACCTTGTCTCGATGTCAGGGTCACAACGCTGCTGACAACACCTAAAACGGACTCTGGATGCATAAGTTGTGATTGCCCACGTTATACGCAAATGGGGCCCCGTGGGGGCCACACCTCGGGTCTGAACTTAGGCGGGCGGATTGCACCGTTGCAATCCCCTCAGAAAAACACTCAGAAACGAGTACTCAAACTCCCCAAACGGATGTCAGGTGAAAAAAGTGGTGTTTCACCATAAAATGCGTGAACTAGGCCCTGTGGGGCCTGCACCTTGTCTCCAACCCGAGCACTTTGAAAAGCATCTCAAAAAGTCCGCATGAGGACTGGGGTTGCGTTGCCGCTAACGGCGCGCCAATCAAACATCCCATGCAAGAGTTAGGTCCGACGCAACAATTAATTAATTAATTAATTAATTAATTAATTACTCAAATTGTGTTTCGTGCTGCCGAGCAGCGAAACCAACTCGCAAAGGTTCCGAACCAACCTTGCAAGGATCATCTCAGCTCTGGGGCCATCGTGCCTCTGACGGCGCGTCAAACGAACGTCTGGATCGCGAGCCACGTCTGTCGCAACTTTAATAATAATTTTTTATTATTAAATTGAAGCATTTCGGGTCTCCTGTCTTTGAGAACATAACCCAAAATCCCCGAAACTCACTTCAAAAAAAAACGCCCCGCCGATACGAACTCACCGCCGCAGACGGCGCGTCAAACGGATGCGTCGTTTGGAAAATACGGCCCCCCGAATGTAAGGGGGCCCAAAATGGGCCGGTCCAGACCGGCCGGCCCGGTCCGTACCGCCGGCCCGCGGCCCATCCGCGGGTCCGGTCCAACCCGTCGTGGCCCGCTGGCTGGGGCCCGCCTCAAACCCCCTGACCCTCGGGTCCGGTTCTTCAAACAGACCGTCCGAAGGCCGGTCTCCTCAGGTCGCCCCAGCAGGACCCGCAAACAGCGGGTCCTTATTTCCTTCTGCAACCCCGAGGTCGCCGCCTCGGTACCGCCCCCCGCTGACCGCGACAGGCCGGCCCGGCTCCCCTGGCTCCTCCGCCTTCCGCAGCTGCACCGCCGCGCTACCCCGAGGCTGCCACGCCCCAGCGCCTCCTCCGCTCCGGCTCGACCTCCGTCGGCTCCTCCTTCGACCGCCGTACCGCCACACTACCCCGTTCGAAAACCACCACGCATCGGCCGCAAGGCTCCGCGCTCTGCCGCACCGGCAGCCGCCTACTCCACTCGACCACACCGCCCCTCTGAAGCCCGACCTCTCTGAGGCTGCCCCGCGCCGAAGATCCTCGAACCACTCCTCGCCTGAGCGTCGCGCTTCCGGCCGCGACCACTGCCTGACTCCCGGACCCCCACTGCACCTCCCCGAGTTCCGGCCACCGCACTCGCCAGAGTCGGGACTTCTGACGGTCGTCGGCACCGCTCTAGTGGCCCGATTTCAAAACTGAACGCGGTTTCGGGTTCCTCGGGATGAGGCCTTCGCAGCGCTCACCTCCGTTCGTCGATCCGACGATATTTGGCGCGTTCAAAGTTTTGGACGAAGAACGCTCAAGAACGGGTTTTAGAACGGGGATCGGATGATGGCCATGTTCGTTCGACCATCGTCCCGATTCAAGAATTGCAGAGAATAAACAATGAAATAGAAAGAAACACCGAAATTGATGAGGGTGCGGAAATTTAGCAGAAATCCTACCTCGGATCGCTCATTCGTCGTTGGCGACACGTCCACAACGCTCCCGCTCCGATCCGCCAAGGCTCCGGTGGAGATCGCTCCTCGATCCATTGAAGAACGGTGAAGAACGCCGAAGAACATGAGAGAGGGAGAGAGAGATGGGTTGTCTCCTCTCAAGCAAATTTATAAAAATTCACTGAAACTCTCTCAACGGGCGCGGATTCCGCAACCTCTGCGTCCGCCTATTTTATATCACACCTAGGCAAAGCACCCCATTTCGAACTCAATGTAAGTCTCGGATTTCCATTCTGAGACTTTGTTTAAAATTTATTCAAAATAATTTCAGTGATAAAAATCACTAAGTGGTCATTTTGAAATGACCATTTTGCCCCTTGGTGACATTTCTCACAGAAGGCCCGCGCCCGCAACTTTTACACCCTGCCTAGGGTAAACGGCATGCTCCGGACTCAATGGTGTCCTCGGTTTTCCTATCCAAGCAACTTTTTGGGAGTTATTCTAGTTTGAGCCATTAAATTAATAATTTAATTCAATTTATTCATTTAACACTCTACTAACGAGCGAGGGGTCCGAACATCCCGTGCCGACTCATTTTATGTTGCGCCTAGGGTAAAAACTGCGTTTCGGACCCAACCGTGGTCTCGGATTTCCGATCCGATCAACCATCTAAGAGATATCACGTTTTCTTTAGTTAACCATGCGTGCGTAATATAAAAACACTTAACATTTTTATATAATTAATTCCGGGCACACCGGGCCTCGGAATTGCACGCCGTCTGAACGCCCTACTCTGGAATGATATCAAGAAGAAAAAAATCCAAAGTCTCAGAGCCCCAAAACCTGGGTTCTTTCACATACAATGAAAGTTATTGTATTCGACGCCAATCACATGACTACATGAGATCTCCCGCCCTTTTAAAATAAAGAAGGAAATAAAAAGGGAAATGGCGGGAGCTTCTTATGAGGGCAAGGTACACTGATTTTCATGTGAACAGAGTTATACACCCCAAGAGATCACCATTTATATCATGAATTCCCCCTCGACAATCTAGCAAGATCTCGCAAGGGCCTTTAGACATGTCAGCCTGATCCTACAGAGGCCCCCCTGACAAGTCGCCCTTATCTCACGGAGAACCCAAGATGATTCATCTTTACCCACGTGAAAGCCTTTTTATGGGCATCTTGATCTTGAGAAGACTCTTAGACATGTCGGTTTGGTCTTGTAAAAGCTCATTGGCATATCAACAAGGCTAGGAAAAATCCCTTTGATTGGGTGAAGTCTAATGAATAGGGTGATGATGGGACATTCTTTCAGTTGTTGAATATCATGTGACACCCCTGGATGACCTACAGCAGGATCAGGCGAAGCATGTGATGAAAAAATACCTCCATCGACTCTAGATAAAATCCATGAGATACACATCATGCAAGGTGGCTTATAACCGAGGCGATGAGGCCTATAAATTTTTCCCCCTCAGCACAAAAAATATGACACACATAGAGACAATGGTGTGAGAATAGGAGCAGACTTTTCGGGGCGGAATTTCATGCGATTTCAAGGTCTTCCACTAGGTAAAACCCAAGGAATGGCCTGAGGGATCACAAGTCAAGAATATGTGCTTCACGTGATCACTTTATAGATCATGTGGAGTACTTTTGTCGTGTTAGCTGAATTATGTGAAGAAGGCACCGCATGTCAACTGGGTCACGTGAAACCTAAAATAAGCTAACACTGGACAAACCTAAGGCACATATGCAATAAAGGCAGGAATAAGAGACTAGAAATATGGGAGGCTTATGCAATTATAGATTCACTGATCTTCATTCACTTCACATGACTCATTTGGATCATGTGACAGCACCTAGACATGTCACTCAAGCCATGCGCTACTCCCTCAACATGCCATTTAGATCATCTGATGTATGTTGGACATGTAAAGCAAGTCGTACAATGCCCTTCGCGGTATGGTACCAAAGAATTGCAGAGTCCCCTGGGCTTAACATCCAAATCTTGTGATGTCCTCTAAAAATGTCACCCAAATTATGCGACAACACTAAGACATGTCATCTAGGTCTCGTGATGACACCAGAACAAGTCAACTTTATAATGAGACATCCTCCATACATGCCATCCCTGATCATGCGATGTCCTCTAAACAAGTCATCCATGTCACACGACACCCTCCACATATGTCATCATTAATCATGTGATGGTCTACATACATGTCATTTAGGTTATACGATGTCCTCCAGAAAAGTTAGCTGGATCATGTGATTGTATTTAGGCATGTCTTTTAAGCATCCATGACATGTCCAAACATCCTTAGACATGTTAGGAGGGCAATCAAAACATGTCAAGTAGACAATCAGGTTGTGTCGAGCAAACATCCCAAGAAATGATAACCTCATTCGGTGGATATATAAGGGTGTCCTCAATGTGTAAGCACCGGTCGAACTAAACTATGAGAACTCTAATTCCTTCCATAACCAAGATATGTAGGATGCCTTTATAAGGACCAATCTATATATTAAACACCCTCTAAGGGAAACCTCAGTGTGTAAGCCCCGATCAAACTGAACTATGAGAACTCTGATTCCTATTATAACTATGATACATAGGACACCTTCCTAAGGCCCAATCTCAAATGGGAATCCACCTTGATATAAGTTCTATCATGTATCTGACATTCCAACCATCAGGACCCAATCTCTCCTATGGGCTGATCATTCTTCCACATCCACCAGCAGATTGGGAAGGTAACTGAACTATGAGAACTATGATTCTTTCTATAACCAGGATATGTAGGATGTATTCCTAAGGCCCAATATCTACATTAAACATCCCAAGGTTTGTCTCATCACTTGATTCAAGTATCCATATACAATGAAACTGATTATTTTCTATCCCTTGTTTCTCACACTGAGCATGGATCATGCGGGCTTAGGGATTTGTAATGATCATATCATTCACGTCATGAATCTCCACCAGCCAAGGAAACATCAGTATGTAAGCCTTGATCAGTGGTATAGTATGACAGCCCCCATGCAAGGGAATCACCCTCAAGATAAGTCCTAGGGGAGTGACTGAACTATGATGACTCTGATTCCTATCATAACCAGGATACATAGGACACCTCCCTGAGGATCGAGCTCAATACCCAGTGCCTAAGTGCCCTCGTATATGCCCTTTCAGCATGATGTTAAAATACATAGGTTTAACGAACTACGTGGTTTTTGATTCCTATTATAAATAGGATACATAGGGTGCCTCATAATGGCTCAATCCCATCCTTGGAATATTAAACGCCTCCCTAGATGACAGTAAATTTCTGAATTCTAGATTATATGGATTCAACATATAAGTGGCTTCCCATTAATGATAAATGGATGAAGAACCTCAGAAAAATAAATATGGAATCATTAATAGACCTCCCTTTTCACATGGAGAGATTCAATACTTGGCCATTTTGTTAGGGTAACAAGTCTCATATTGGGATTAAAAAGATATTCTCTAACATGTCTTAAATCGTTAAGAGAGTCTCGAAGTAGGCAACAATTCCCCCCAAAAGTATGTGATGAGTCTGACCTCTCATCATCTTGACCAATGTGAGTTTCTAAGTATTGTTGGTTATGAACCCCCAATTGATCATCTACCTTTGGAAAGCAGGTTCGTACTTAGTTATGGATGTGGGAACCGTTGGGAGTTTCTATGAAAGATAAAACATGAATGGTGAACCTGATGTGAATGATTGTACAGACATCAAACCCCCCCACAATAAAACTGTCAGATCATTTTTTCTCAACCATGAATTCGATCTTTCCGATGAACAAAAATGGTGAACCATATATGAAATCATTTTACTACAACATCTACTTCGCAAGATAAAAAAGGATAGATTGCCCAGTTCTTATCGGACCATTTTGTTCTTGCCATATGGGTGATCCACATATCTTTATGATTAAACAATAATATATAACTAATAAATAGATGATAAATAATAATAATAATAATAAATTATAATTAGAAATAAATGAATAAAAAATGAAGAATAAAAAATGAAAAATAAAAAATATTAATAATAATAACATGTAAATATAAATACATATACATGTATATATATACATATATAAATATTTTAAAATATACAAAAATATATATAAATATATATAAATATCTATAAATATATATAATTGTATATAATTATAAATAAATATAGATAAATATACATAAATTACTAATAAATATACACATATATATATATAATAAAAAATAATTCACTAAAAGAGGGAAGACCACTACAATTACAACAAGTCATATAAATAGGAATGTAAACTCATTGAATAAAATAATAGACCACCCAACAAGCATCGAAAGATAGTCTTAAGAAAAAATGAAATTCCATCGAATGTTCAACAATTAGGATATCCCAACTAAAATAAATAAATTTTGGAGGCCTTCCATGCCTTTTTATCATGAAAAAATAGGGATCATAGTCTCTCATGGTTCAAAAAATGTATATTTTGTTGTAAGCTTTGTTTTGGTAGGTTGTGGAGCCTAAACAAACACTCTGATAAAATTGTGTGGTTGTTTAAAGTTGAAGTTTCATTATTAACATCTCTTAAAATTAGAATAATTTTTTTTATTAATTATTACCAAAAACAATTTCTAATAACATTTTATTTATTTTCATAGCTTCAATTTGGCAGGTCTTAGAGTATAAATGGATACTGAGAACAAAATTTATGGTCATTTGATGGTGAAGTTCAATTTTTAACTTATCTTAGAACTAAATTAATTTAGCTGCGATTTATTGAAAACCACCTTGAATTAGAAAAAAAATTTAATGAACTACCACTAAAATTAAATAAATAAATTTTTAAAAGTAAAAAAATCATATTTCACAGCAATTTTCTAAAACCATTGCTAAAAAAATAAAAACAAAACATTTAGCAGTGATTTTGAAAACCGCCCCTAAAAATAAAATATTTAGCAGCGGTTTTGAAAGCTAGTGCTAAAAACCCACCCCTAAATTCTTTTTTCCTATAGCGATCAAGGTAATAAATAAACCATATTAACAAACCATGGTAATAAGCTTAAGAAGTTGATGAATCAACTTGGAAAGTGATTACTACCTTGAACACATTGGTCAACCAAGGGTTAGGTAAACATACATTTAAATATATTCCCAACCCTAAATGAAATGTTAGTGTTATCTCACTAAGGAGATACAAAGAATTTCACAAAGGTAGTGAGGAGTCACTAGTGAAGGCTGAAGTTGAACACACCCTTGAGGATAAGAAAAATCCTATGGAAAAACATATAGACATACCCATGAAGACCTAACCAAATAAAAATGATAAAGGGAAAGCTAAGATGAAGGGATCTCCTTGACCATCACCACTATTTCCCTCAAGGATGATCCCACCCCAAAAAATCCAAAGAGGAAGTTTTGTAGAAAGAGGCATTTGATATATTTAAAAATGTGGAAATTAATATTCCTCTCTTGGAATCCATCAACCAAATTCTAAGGTATGATAAATTTCTCAAAGAAATTTTTACTAAGAGGAGATGACTTCAGGGGGATGAGAGGGTAAGATTAGGATGAAATGATTCTACTTTTATTACACCTTAGTTACCTATGAAATTTCAAGACCCTAATACATCCATTATCCCTTGTACTATAGGGAAGTTGACCTTTATATAATTCCTATTGTGATCTAGGTGAATATACCAATGTTGTATCTCACATTATTTAATCCTATTTACAGGTTGGAGAACTAAAACCAATATGACTTGTGGTAAAACTAGAAAATTGATCAACTTTGTATCCTTTTGATGTTTTGGAAGATGTCCTCGTAAGAGTAAAAGGCTTGTTGTTCACTAATAATTTTTATATTCTAAACATGGAGGAAGAGAAAGAAACTAGTCATTACCCTATCATTTTGTAACAACCATTCTTGAGAATAGAAAGAACAATAATCAATATGTATGAATACACATTTTACATAGTGTTTGATGAGGATATTATACTTTTCAATATCTTGGTGTTTGTCAAATTCCCCTATATGAACAATCTATTTTCACACTCTTCTCAAGTGAAAATAATCTTTTTCTAATGGAGATTATGAAATTAGATACATGTCAGATGTCACCAATTTTTTTTTTGAAGAAACTGTTTATGAAAATCATTTTAGAACTAAACCTAATATGTGTGTTAACCATTATAATGGTGATTTGGATGATGAATTTTCTAATGGTTTTGATTTTTTGTTTAATAATAATACTATAATGTCTCTTCTTCCCTTCACATATAGGTTGAAAATTTAAGTGAACCCAAGCTATTACCTATATTGGTGAAACCTCCAGTTGGAATAGAATCTATTATCATCAATGACATGACCTGATCCACCGAGCCCTCATCTAGGTTGGAAACAGGATGAGAGTGCCACCCCAAGCCTGCCCCCAATAGGCTATGGGCTAGTGACTATCATCGAGTAGGCATATCTCACAATATTGGTGGTCTTAGCCTATAACAACCTTTAAAAAACACATCTCTAATGCACAAGATAACCAAACACCGACAAGATATATAAATGATCAACTGAAGTGTACATAATGCCTGAATGAGACAATAAGTATAGGTAGATCCCACAAAGTAAATACAAGGGAAAAAATATATTTGATAAGTCTTTGAAATAAAAAGCACTGGGAAGATTCTCTATGTTACATATACTCATGGATCACGCACCGGCTGCAGCAGTTGTCGCCACCATCATGAATCACCATGCCCTGTAATGCATCACTAAGTGTCAGTTCCAAACAAGCCAGCCATCTCTGCATCTACCTAGCTCATCTGAAGACCTATGTATCATCTGTAAGGACATAAAACATGTGGGAACAAGGCCTCTACAGAGGTGAGGGTAAATATACCCGCTAGGATGATCCAAAAACTAAAAAGGAAACACAAAACAACAAGTTAGCTCAACTCTTGGTATAAGAGGTGAATAGGGGGGAGACAAAGAGGAAGAAAAACCATAGCACTAAGTTAGTCCAAAGCTCTAGGTACTAAAGAGTAACTGGAATAATGACATGGAAGGATAATCCAAATATTCCATATAACAAGTATTTTCAAGGATTATAGAATAGTCTCAATCCTCGCTGCTCCAACCTTCGATAGTCATACCACGCAAGCAAACCAAGGATCTCAAATAAACAATGAGTCTGTAAATCCTGGAGGTGAGAACCAACTATATACCACATCTCACTGAAAACCGAGGGGTGCCTGAGAATTCACAGGTTTCGAAGAGGCCCACACTGCTTAGCCTTTCCAACTACTACTTCACTGACAGAATCCATGGAGGGGAGCATGCTCATCACTGAACCACACTCACCGGTCAAGGTAATACCACATCCTCCATCTCATCAATACAGTATCATCAATCAGATACCCAAAACTACCCAAAACCAACACCCTTCATAACCAAGGAATGATAAGGGGAAATTCCATGCCTTTCGAGAAGTCACCATAGTCGAGGGAGTTCGACCTGCAAATAGAAGATCTCATACCTTAGAGTATATGGGGGACACCTAATCCTATACATAGGTTAAGATAGAGGATCTCACACCTTGAGTTATAAGGGAATATTTGACCCTATTTGTAGACTGGCCCATAGATAGATGATCTCATGTCTTAGGTAATAGGGGATACCTGTAACAAAACAGCCCAAGTTGACCCAACACGTCACCCGAGCTGATTCTCCACTGGGTCCAAATAGCATTCTAGATCCCCACATGCTATCAACTAGTACTTGAGTATTTTAGAATGTACACTTGGGAATGATTTCACCCTTAGATAAACATATAAACTAGTACTAGAAACAATCGAGAATCCAACATGACATATCTAGGCGTAGGATATCAATTCATATAAAATATGCATGATAGAAGTAAAGAAACAAAACAAACATGGCATAAAGTAATAAACATCCATAAAAAATACAACCGGATAACCAAATAAAAGATACAATGAAACAAAAAAAATATGTCACGACCCACCCTCGGGGCCCGTGCCGTGACTACCCCAAGCCCGCCTTCCATAGGCCAGGGGCTGGCGACTAGCACCAAGGCGTAAAATCCCAGTAAAAAGGGAAGGCATTGCCTTAATAAAGTAAACAAGCACCTCAGAGTAACAAGCGGAAGTAAAGCAGTACACAAAACTAGAGCAACTGTGCTGAAGTAAATGGGCCGGAAATACAAGCCCAACTGTAAAGTAAAGTACAACTCGAAAGGGAAAACAGCAACTGAAAGTACAAGCGGCTCCTGGGACGTCCTCCTCGATTCCTACCTGAAGGGTAGGTACAGATGGCTCAGCTCCTGGATCGTCCACCACGGATCCTACCTGAAGGGTAGGTACAGATAGCTCCACAACTCCTCGGGTCCAACTGTCCGCTCCGAGCACGTTCCGCTCAGTGGTCCTCCACCGGGTACCGACCTACTCCGTAAGCCTCAACCGCAGTCAGCGCTGTCCGTCGTCTGCAACCAACACAACGAAGTGCGGGCATAGCCCGTGCAGGGGTGAGTATAAGATACTCAGTAGGGACCCCGAGACCCTCGAAGGTCTCCCGAAATCCACAAAGGATAAACCACATGAAGGATACAATCACGAAGTAACATCCAGTATTGATTAGGTATATGCCCATACATATACCTATGTCACCAATTTCCGTTCGGCTCCAACACCGAGCCCAAGAACAACCCAATCCACAAAGAAGAGTAAACAGTAAATCCACACAGGATAACAGTACAAGTCCACACAGTTTATAACATGTTTATGAAATCAACGGATAACCATTACCCAGGTATATGCCCATACATATACCTAAGTTATCAAGCGACCCATCTCAATCATAAGGAAACACAAAGATCATTGACTCAGCTCAAACCAGGATTTTTATTATCGAAACCGTAACTACTGAAGAGCTCCGTCTCTAGAGTGTACAGTGGTCCTGTCACGACTCCGAGGTACTGCTCACTAACCATAAGACTGCTGAGGTACTCCTCCTGTCGAGTACTGCGGGTTTGCGGCCAACTACCGGGCGCTCCGTCCGCTGAGGGTCTGTCGCCAAATACCGGGCGCTCACCCAAATAGCCTACTGAGGTACTCCTCCTGTCGAGTACCGCGGGTTTGCTGCCAACTACCAGGCGCTCCGTCCGCCGTGGGTCTGCTGCCAACTACTGGGCGCTCCGTCCACTGGGCTAGTCGACTCACTCCAAGTCGAGTCGGTCAAGCAGTCGTCAGGTCTCAGTCGGCTACACGGTCTCCGTACTCCGCACGCACGTCTCCACCGTCGCGGGTCTGTCGCTACAACCAAGCGCACACACTCCGTAGAGTATCGCGGGTCCGCCGCTACAACCAAGCGCTCCACCGCCAAGGGTCTGTTGTTGCATCCAAGCGCACCACCACTGTCAAGTACCACGGGTCCGCCGCTACACCCAAGCGCTCCCCCGCCCGCTCGTCTCCGGGAGGGTCCACTCCACGAGCTACTGGTCGATACTCCAAGTATCTCAAAGTCCAACGAAGAAGTGCCACATACGTCCGCTTCGTCAAAGGAGTCTCAACGCAACAGACGGCGCGTCAATCAGACGCCCGGTCTGTGAGTTATTAGCCTTTTCGTCCCGAGGGCCCGGTTGGTTTCGTGAGCGAACCAAACCCGGCCATATCTCAACTGTATCCAAAACTCGGGCGGAGTATGTCAAAAGTTCCGTCCCACTTAGAGGATTCCATCAAAGTCGACGGCACGTCAATCGGACGTCCGGAACTCAAGATATGAGCGTTTCCGCTCCGAGGGCCCGGTTGGTTTCGTGAACGAACCAACCCGGCTGTACTCCACCTGCGTCCAAATCTCGGGCGGAGTATACCAAAAGATCCGTCTCACTAAGAGGAACTTATCAGAACTGACGGCACGTCGTTCGGACGTCCGTAGCTCAAGATATGAGTGTTTCCGCTCCGAGGGCCCGGTTGGTTCCGTGTACGAACCAACCCGGCCGAACCCAAAGTATCCGAAACTTTGAGTGAGTTATACCGAAACGACCGTTTCGATCCAAGGATCGCGTAGCCGCAGACGGTTCGTCATTCGGAGGCCCGTAGCTCAAGTTACGGGCAAATAACCGTTCTGGTTCAAGAAGGAAGGGGTCCGGGCCGACCCGGCCCGAACCGGCCCGGCCGGTTCGGCCGGTGGCGCGCGGCGGTGCGCTGAGGCGGCGCGGCGGCGCGCGGGTGAGACCCCCGCCCCCCCGTTTTTCCCCCTGGCGGCGCGGCACGTGCCGCGCCGGTTTCAAAATTAAACCGCCCCCTCACATGAGGGGGCCTGCTGGACGACACGGGGGGGCGCTGCCCCCCCCCCCCCCCTTCTAAAGTTAACCGGCCCCCAATTTAATTGGGGGCCATTAACGGCTAACCGGGGAAAATAAATTTCCCCAGTTTGACTTCCTTCCGGCCGGCCCGACCTGGCCGGCCGGTTCCCTTTCGTCTTCCGACACCGGCGGCCTGGTTGGCCGCCGGTCTTCTCAATCCGCCGCGGCCCGGAACCGGCCGCGGCCTTCGTCGTCCGGCGCGGTGCGACGGCACCGCGCGCCTTCACCGCGGCCCCGCTCCGGCCGCGGCGCCTTTGTTTTCTCCTCCGATGCGGCGCGGCGGCGTTGCATCCAACGGTCGCACTTCCTTTACTCCGCCGCGGCCAACGGGCCGCGCCTCATTGCTCCGGCGGCTTGGTCAATCCGGCCGTGGGAGACCACTACGGCCCTCGTCGTCCGGAGTGGCGCGTCAATCTTGCGCACTCCCATGAACCCCTTGCGTCCAAGCGCGGTGTCACGGCACCGCTCCGCCTCTTCTTCGAACCACGAGTAAAAATCCAACAACAAGGTTTGGGAGGAGGATCGACCGTGTTTGTGCGGTCCGATCCCCTTCCATGTTAATGATAACAAGCGGTCCAATAATTTATTTACGAAGGCGTAAATTAAATTAAGAAATAAGGTACAACCCCTACCTCGAAGGAAGCTCGCGGAGCTCGTCAACGATCCGCGAAGGACGAGCGTCGCGGAGGTCGGACGTCACGGAGGAAGACGTCGTTGGCATCGCGGTTATGGCGTCGCGGTAGACGGACGTGGGTTCGCCGCGAGAGGCACGTCGCGGAAAGTGCGTTGCGGCGTCGGACGTAGGTTCGCCGCGGAAAGCACGTCGCGGAAGAGATGACGCGGAAGAAGTACGTCGCGTCGCGGATACGGCGTCGCGGATGGACTGTGTTCTTCGGCGGAGAAGTTCTTCGTTGAAGAACGGCGTTCTTCGCGTTCTTCGTTGAGTTTGAAGAAGATGAAGAAGACTTCCCTACTCTCTCAAGGAGATAAAATTCTAACAAAAATAAAATAAGACTCTTTCTTATTTTATTCACACAACCCAACCTCTTTGAATTTCAAAGGTTTGAAATTCAATAACCACACACAACTCACCTCATTAACTCATTACATTTAAGTCATAGGTTTATAACTTAAGTTAACATAATTTAAGTGGGAGTTGAGGGGGTTTTAGAGGATATGAAGGGGTGGGGTTCGTGTGGGCCCCACCACCCTCATAACCTCCCATGGGAGGTTGGGTGGTTACCCAACTTCCAACAAGAGATAACATTTAGAGTAAAATAATAAAAATTGTAGTGTAATTACAAAGTAAACATCCACAATTTTTATTATCAACACTCGCAAGTACGCAACTCCAGAACAGGAGTTCCTAAGCGTAAACCGGCGCTACGGTTCCATCGGTGCCCTCGGAATTCGATTCCGGGCACCGGTTCAAAAGTTAGAAAAACCCGCTCGTTCGTTCACTGAACGTACCCGAGCCAAACTTCGGAAAATGATTCCGGGCACTCCGGGCCTCGGAATCAGGTGCCATCTGAAACTGCGCTCTTGTAAAATTCCAAAGAAAATTAACAAAAAAATTTCCTTGAAATTTCCGGGTCTTTACATTACTCCCACCTCAGGGCTTTACGTCCCCGTAAAGCTTCAGCTCACACTTAAGGGAAACAAAGTAGTACTGAGCACGAAACTGAGCTTTACGCTCCCATATGCTCACCTGAAGATCTCGTGCTACCCGTGAAGCACCCCAGAGGAAGCAACCGTTCACGTAGAACCTGCTCCTGTCGATCCTCGTTCTCTACTAGAACCTTTGTGCTTGTCGCCCTGTCGTCGACGTCCAACTCCCCGAGGTCGATGACGTGTGAAGAAACATACACGTATCTCCACAGCTGAGACACGTGGTGGACATTATGCACCCGGTGCGACTGAGGTGGTAGGGTCAAGCGGTAAACCTCCTCGCCTACCCTGCTGAAGATCAAAAGGGTCCATCG
Organism: Viscum album; assembly: GCA_963277665.1. Classification (NCBI taxonomy): domain Eukaryota; kingdom Viridiplantae; phylum Streptophyta; class Magnoliopsida; order Santalales; family Viscaceae; genus Viscum; species Viscum album. Next base: position 621,887,265 of record OY728139.1, read on the forward strand.
AACTTCGGATATAACATGCCGCCTCGGCCACATCTCCGAAACCTCATCGGGTTGAGACCGTATAAGAACGTGTTCGTCACCCTCGAACTCAAGAGGTTTCCCTTTTTAGGTTAGAACTGAAACTCAAAACTCCTGCTGCCACAAGGGTAGGGTTGACCAACTCAAGAGTGATCGGTCACACCCTCTTATGCCTGAGTTTAACATGTGCTGCCCAGGGTTTCCTTTTCGCCGACCAAGGAAAACCCATTCCGACGTTTGCCTAAAACAGTCAACCGGGGTATGATTTGTGAATCAAAACCATACCCAGATCAACGTCGTAAGGCCTCTACGCTGCCACCAAGAGATTCCAACCGAAACTCTCGCCTCGAGGTCAAATCACACCGTCGGCGTAAGTGTGATTATCGAGTCTCCTCCCAAAGGTATCTCCAGACGTGAGGGTCAAGTCTACGGCTTACCCGGAACCTCTAGGTCTGGGACATGATTCGTGGAAGGGTAGAATGATTGGTTCCTATGTCTATAGATATGGCAGCTCGTAGTAGACATAATTCGTACCCCGAATCATTCTTAGAGCTCCTGGGTCACACTCCTTGACCGCAATGCAGCTACTCTCCTCCCCAGCCCTCCTGCTCCCTGAGCCTGGCGGGGACTACTAAGTCGGGTGGTCGTAACATGTCGAAATGTACACCACCACATGTTGCTCTCCAAGCTCCGCTTCCACGTCTGCTACCCTGCAGATTCATCTGTCCTTAGCACTTCCTCCTCCTGAAACATTTTACACGCCCGAGTCTCTGAGACTGGCGCTAGTTTCCTGCCTTTCACTGCTAACGTTCACAGGCTGTAACTGACTAGCCCAAGAACTCACAACCATAAAGGTTCTCTCTAGCATCCTAGCATAGGTAGGAATGCATAGAGGAAAAGTAATGGTTCGGATGTCCTTTAGACACACTTCGCTCAGAAGTTCGAGTCTAAAGAACTGATCACAACGTAACCAACGAGTACCAAGATTGATTGGTAAGCCACGTTGAGTGCTCTGCTTCCGACATGTCATACTGTCGAAGCTGTATTAGCTCCAGAAAACTCACAACCACCTCCTCAAGCCAGTCCTCAGCCGCCTACGAGTCAGGCTCACCTCGAAACTTGAGGGATATCTGGTGCTAAAACATATGTAAGGCACTAAGGCTGTGAGTCTCTGCTACCGGTACCGCCGGTAGTGTCTGCTGACCAACAGGTAGTGACATAGCTGGCGCACTACCCGTAGGTACTATCCCAGGTATCGGTTCGCGTACCGAAGCCTCATTACTATAAGGACCAACCTCATGGTCACTCACTGGAAACACCAGGAGCTAAGATCATCATCCGCTCTACTAGTATCCAAGCTAGGCGTAGAACTCTAGCAACCGCCTCCATCCAGTCCACTGTTGCCTGGGAAATCTGTCTCGCCTCGTATCCTCAGAGGCCTCTACTGCTGGAACTCGTGCATCGCGCTCTGCTAGCGTGCACCGTCAGCTAGTGGTATCTGCTGCCTAACGGGTGGTGGTGCTACTGGTACACCACCCAAAGGTGCCAACACTGAAAAAGGGCCCTGCACCGGAGTCTCGCTGCTCGGTGGGCCATCATCGAGAACTCTCTCGGAACTCCAGCTAACTATCTGCATGGTGACATCCTGAACAGTTGTGTCACGGTCAACGATTTATACCTGGTGAGCTGACCTGGTTTGAGCTGACTTTAAATCTTTTGGGAAACACACACGCAATCAGTGTTTTCGTGCATTAAGTCGGAAATCAGAAGTCAGGGTCCTGATGTACGGATACGTCGGCCGCCGCACCAACACTGGACTCCCTGGACTGATAACCACACTCAATACACTAAACACTATTGCTTCACATAGAAAAAAGATCAGAGTCTGCGGTAGAACCGACCGCCTTTGATACCAATTTGTCACGACCCACCCTCGGGGCCCGTGCCGTGACTACCCCAAGTCCGCCTTCCATAGGCCAGGGGCTGGCGACTAGCACCAAGGCGTAAAATCCCAGTAAAAAGGGAAGGCATTGCCTTAATAAAGTAAACAAGCACCTCAGAGTAACAAGCAGAAGTAAAGCAGTACACAAAACTAGAGCAACTGTGCTGAAGTAAAGGGGCCGGAAATACAAGCCCAACTGTAAAGTAAAGTACAACTCGAAAGGGAAAACAGCAACTGAAAGTACAAGCGGCTCCTGGGACGTCCTCCTCGATTCCTACCTGAAGGGTAGGTACAGATGGCTCAGCTCCTGGATCGTCCACCACGGATCCTACCTGAAGGGTAGGTACAGATAGCTCCACAACTCCTCGGGTCCAACTGTCCGCTCCGAGCACGTTCCGCTCAGTGGTCCTCTTCCGGGTACCGACCTACTCCGTAAGCCTCAACCGCAGTCAGCGCTGTCCGTCGTCTGCAACCAACACAACGAAGTGCGGGCATAGCCCGTGCAGGGGTGAGTATAAGATACTCAGTAGGGACCCCGAGACCCTCGAAGGTCTCCCGAAATCCACAAAGGATAAACCACATGAAGGATACAATCACGAAGTAACATCCAGTATTGATTAGGTATATGCCCATACATATACCTATGTCACCAATTTCCGTTCGGCTCCAACACCGAGCCCAAGAACAACCCAATCCACAAAGAAGAGTAAACAGTAAATCCACACAGGATAACAGTACAAGTCCACACAGTTTATAACATGTTTATGAAATCAACGGATAACCATTACCCAGGTATATGCTCATACATATACCTAAGTTATCAAGCGACTCATCTCAATCATAAGGAAACACAAAGATCATTGACTCAGCTCAAACCAGGATTTTTATTATCGAAACCGTAACTACTGAAGAGCTCCGTCTCTAGAGTGTACAGTGGTCCTGTCACGACTCCGAGGTACTGCTCACTAACCATAAGACTGCTGAGGTACTCCTCCTGTCGAGTACTGCGGGTTTGCGGCCAACTACCGGGCGCTCCGTCCGCTGAGGGTCTGTCGCCAAATACCGAGCGCTCACCCAAATAGCCTACTGAGGTACTCCTCCTGTCGAGTACCGCGGGTTTGCTGCCAACTACCAGGCGCTCCGTCCGCCGTGGGTCTGCTGCCAACTACTGGGCGCTCCGTCCACTGGGCTAGTCGACTCACTCCAAGTCGAGTCGGTCAAGCAGTCGTCAGGTCTCAGTCGGCTACACGGTCTCCGTACTCCGCACGCACGTCTCCACCGTCGCGGGTCTGTCGTTACAACCAAGCGCACACACTCCGTAGAGTATCGCGGGTCCGCCGCTACAACCAAGCGCTCCACCGCCAAGGGTCTGCTGCTGCATCCAAGCGCACCACCACTGTCAAGTACCACGGGTCCGCCGCTACACCCAAGCGCTCCTCCGCCCGCTCGTCTCCGGGAGGGTCCACTCCACGAGCTACTGGTCGATACTCCAAGTATCTCAAAGTCCAACGAAGAAGTGCCACATACGTCCGCTTCGTCAAAGGAGTCTCAACGCAACAGACGGCGCGTCAATCAGACGCCCGGTCTGTGAGTTATTAGCCTTTTCGTCCCGAGGGCCCGGTTGGTTTCGTGAGCGAACCAAACCCGGCCATATCTCAACTGTATCCAAAACTCGGGCGGAGTATGTCAAAAGTTCCGTCCCACTTAGAGGGTTCCATCAAAGTCGACGGCACGTCAATCGGACGTCCGGAACTCAAGATATGAGCGTTTCCGCTCCGAGGGCCCGGTTGGTTTCGTGAACGAACCAACCCGGCTGTACTCCACCTGCGTCCAAACCTCGGGCGGAGTATACCAAAAGATCCGTCTCACTAAGAGGAACTTATCAGAACTGACGCCACGCCGTTCGGACGTTCGTAGCTCAAGATATGAGCGTTTCCGCTCCGAGGGCCCGGTTGGTTCCGTGTACGAACCAACCCGGCCGAACCCAAAGTATCTGAAACTTTGAGTGAGTTATACCGAAACGACCGTTTCGATCCAAGGATCGCGTAGCCGCAGACGGTTCGTCATTCGGAGGCCCGTAGCTCAAGTTACGGGCAAATAACCGTTCTGGTTCGAGAAGGAAGGGGTCCGGGCCGACCCGGCCCGAACCGGCCCGGCCGGTTCGGCCGGCGGCGCGCGGCGGTGCGCTGAGGCGGCGCGGCGGCGCGCGGGTGAGACCCTCGCCCCCCCGTTTTTCCCCCTGGCGGCGCGGCACGTGCCGCGCCGGTTTCAAAATTAAACTGCCCCCTCACATGAGGGGGCCTGCTGGACGACACGGGGGGGGCGCTGCCCCCCCCCCCCCTTCTAAAGTTAACCGGCCCCCAATTTAATTGGGGGCCATTAACGGCTAACCGGGGAAAATAAATTTCCCCGGTTTGACTTCCTTCCGGCCGGCCCGACCTGGCCGGCCGGTTCCCTTTCGTCTTCCGACACCGGCGGCCCGGTTGGCCGCCGGTCTTCTCAATCCGCCGCGGCCCGGAACCGACCGCGGCCTTCGTCGTCCGGCGCGGTGCGACGGCACCGCGCGCCTTCGCCGCGGCCCCGCTCCGGCCGCGGCGCCTTTGTTTTCTCCTCCGATGCGGCGCGGCGGCGTTGCATCCAACGGTCGCACTTCCTTTACTCCGCCGCGGCCAACGGGCCGCGCCTCATTGCTCCGGCGGCTTGGTCAATCCGGCCGTGGGAGACCACTACGGCCCTCGTCGTCCGGAGTGGCGCGTCAATTTTGCGCACTCCCATGAACCCCTTGCGTCCAAGCGCGGTGTCACGGCACCGCTCCGCCTCTTCTTCGAACCACGAGTAAAAATCCAACAACAAGGTTTGGGAGGAGGATCGACCGTGTTTGTGCGGTCTGATCCCCTTCCATGTTAATGATAACAAGCGGTCCAATAATTTATTTACGAAGGCGTAAATTAAATTAAGAAATAAGGTACAACCCCTACCTCGAAGGAAGCTCGCGGAGCTCGTCAACGATCCGCGAAGGACGAGCGTCGCGGAGGTCGGACGTCACGGAGGAAGACGTCGTTAGCATCGCGGTTATGGCGTCGCGGTAGACGGACGTGGGTTCGCCGCGAGAGGCACGTCGCGGAAAGTGCGTTGCGGCGTCGGACGTAGGTTCGCCGCGGAAAGCACGTCGCGGAAGAGATGACGCGGAAGAAGTACGTCGCGTCGCGGATACGGCGTCGCGGATGGACCGTGTTCTTCGGCGGAGAAGTTCTTCGTTGAAGAACGGCGTTCTTCGCGTTCTTCGTTGAGTTTGAAGAAGATGAAGAAGACTTCCCTACTCTCTCAAGGAGATAAAATTCTAACAAAAATAAAATAAGACTCTTTCTTATTTTATTCACACAACCCAACCTCTTTGAATTTCAAAGGTTTGAAATTCAATAACCACACACAACTCACCTCATTAACTCATTACATTTAAGTCATAGGTTTATAACTTAAGTTAACATAATTTAAGTGGGAGTTGAGGGGGTTTTAGAGGATATGAAGGGGTGGGGTTCGTGTGGGCCCCACCACCCTCATAACCTCCCATGGGAGGTTGGGTGGTTACCCAACTTCCAACAAGAGATAACATTTAGAGTAAAATAATAAAAATTGTAGTGTAATTACAAAGTAAACATCCACAATTTTTATTATCAACACTCGCAAGTACGCAACTCCAGAACAGGAGTTCCTAAGCGTAAACCGGCGCTACGGTTCCATCGGTGCCCTCGGAATTAGATTCCGGGCACCGGTTCAAAAGTTAGAAAAACCCGCTCGTTCGTTCACTGAACGTACCCGAGCCAAACTTCGGAAAATGATTCCGGGCACTCCGGGCCTCGGAATCAGGTGCCGTCTGAAACTGCGCTCTTGTAAAATTCCAAAGAAAATTAACAAAAAAATTTCCTTGAAATTTCCGGGTCTTTACAAAATACACGAGGTCAAACTAGCCGATACAACATCCCCAAAAGAAAACAGAACTTGAAGAGCTCTGATACATCCCCAAAAGAAAACAGAACTTGAACATCTTCCAATGAACCGCCGCATGACCCACGACAACTCACCACACCCAAACATGTCCATCCTCAGACCAAACATATGATATCCAATGAATGAGATTGTAACTATGCACCTAAGAGAAAATATAAGCGCTGCACACAAACACGCACACACCCACACACTGGTGTAATGTAGGGTGTGATCAACACATGACCAATAGGATTTTACCAAAGAATCTATATAGTTCTTTTCATATTATATCCCATAAATCATAGTTTGAACATAATTTATAAAAATAGGTTTTCACATAAGCAAGCATAGGAAAAACAAATATCACACTTACTTTCATTCCAGAACTGGGTTAAAGCCTTTTAAAATTAAATGAGGCATGATGCCTCATCATTAAAGGACCATGTTTTGATATTTATAGATTTCTACCAACTCTAGAACAACGATGAGTAGGGAGTTGAAGCCACAGGGAAGGGTAAAAATGATTATACAAATCTAGAATTGAAAACTCAAAACCAAGCGAAAAAAGAAACTGCTAACAACATGAATAGACTAACAGAATGAATACATGAATGAAACAATTGAAGATATAGGGAAACAACAAAGAGCTAAAGACAATCAAATACGCAAGCTGGGGAAAACTTTGATTGGTTGATTAAAAGATTACTCTCCATTCATTTGAAAATATGATTTTTTTACCATCACCCCTCAACAGATTTTACCTACCAACACTCTCGAGTTATGGCAGAGTCAAATCCAACAATTCCTCAATTGTTGAATCCAATAAAGTGAGAGCAATGCACCTAAATTGACTTTAGATTACTTGATTTGTTCTTTCATAGCATGATTCAATAATCATTCCTTCTCAACAAACACCTTTGAATAAAAAGAAAACAATGGCCCAGTTCTGAAATGATTTTGTAAATGAATGAGAGAAAAGAAATTCAACACAACCTTGATTTCCCCAACAACTAAATTTAGCCAATAATCATTTCATTCAAATTCCTATAGAAGTTCAATTTAGATTACAATGGAAATGAAAGAAATAAATAAAGGGAAGATAATCTCCCATGTGATCTTGATTGCAAACTAGCATTACAAAGCTCTGTTGCTCCTTGCTCTTGCCAAAACTCCTGAAGTGTCCTAGGTTCTCTGTCTAAGAATTCTTTTTTTTTTATAAAAGTCTCCATGTCGGTCTATGTGCCCCCAAATTCTCCTCCAGCCTCCTTTTTAAAAATGAGCACCCACCGACTTAAGTTTCACGACTCACCGACATTCTTCACTGACATAGCTCATTCATCGGTTCTTCACTAACCACATGGCACTTGATGTATAGAATTAGATCACCTACATGTGATTCCAGAAGAACCTTCAAAACAGAAATAAACGAATTCATATGCATTCTATTTCAAATGAATTTGGACGTGTCTCTTGCTTGATTCATTCCTCAAAATCCCTTCTCAGCCTTCTCTTTACTTGCACACTTTTGAACATTAAAATTCAGTCGAGCCCAATAATTATAGTTTCTTTATTCACCTCACTTTAAACAAACAACTAGACACCCTGCTCAAGGTTCCATCTAGTTATGTCACACGCCCGCACATTAATTCATGAAATCCATCTCCTCAAGCACAATCCAAATCCTGATTTCAAGCCTGTGATTTCTTAGTCAAAAACTCAGGCTTGACTGACCAGCCTCAAAAACTTGTTGAACTTTGTTCAAATGGTTCGTACTCCAAAACTCATAGACCAAGGCATACCAGTTTGGTATTATCCCTGCATCTGTTCTTGTTTGAGGAGTATATTCGAGCTTGAATCCATCCATTGATCCCACAGTCACAACATATAAATTCAACAAAACTTATTCATTGATCAAATCATGGGTTGAGATTGTCTGCAAATAGAGATATCAACTAGCCCACGAAGGAAAATCGTTCAATGCCATGTGTGCACTTCACATTGGCATCAAATCCGAAGAATATGGGAACCCTCAGGACCTTGTTTTCTTCATCGGGATGATCCCGTGTACCTACATCAACTTCAGCAAGTCGGGCGAAAGATCCAAGCTCATACTGTGAATTCAGCGTTGATCCAGAGAGATGAGTCCATACCTTGGCTTCAGAAAATTGGATTCAAAATAGCCACTCATCATCTTCGGCGCTTTGAGATCCCTTGACTTTCTTCTTTGGTCTAATGATTCTCAAGGCATCAGAGTCCCTCCTGACTCGTCTTCGGTCTTCACCAGGCGGTTCTTCTTTGGTGAGAAACTGCTTCGGCTTCGATCCCTGCATCAAATGTGATTCACAGATCTCATATTATGCAACTTGTATTGTCTTCTTCGACTAGATTTGGTGCATATCGGCTTCGATGACACGGCTTGGAACCCATGAACTCAACCTTTGGATTCGGTCTCCGTCATCATCAATTCGGCGGATCGAGCTTCATCCGAGTTTGGGATCCTTCAGTTTTTATTCTCGATTTCGGCCTGCAATTGGTTCGTCGAACTTTGTCAGCTTCAACTCGTCCTTTTTGACAGGTTTGACTTCGATCTCCAGGGCATGATCGCACGCGATTCCTCACGGTAGCTGAAATCCATTTCACAGAAGCGTGACTGCGTGCCTTCTCATGGCAGTAGCCCTGTGGTAGGGTTGGGGGTTCCGCCCGCACTTTACGGCTTTTGAAGATGAATACGCTTTTTAAAATTCAAAAGATTTGCATTAACCTTTTCCTCTGCACGCCGTGATCATTGAAGATGTGTTATATATGCAACCACATTGTATATTTGGTTTTGATCTCTGAGTGATGTATTGTCGCGATACCACTATTAGAGATGTGATAGAGGCGTCATACAGGTTTTTTTAAGATATATTTTAAATTCAAGTTTCTGATTTTATTTGGATTTTTGTATTCTTTGATTATTAATGATTTTTTTGGGTGTTGACACGTGGTTTTTTAATGCTCCGCATTGGATAGTTTTTGCACATTAAATTTCTGTGTCTCAATTTATTTTATGCTATTTAGTTTTGCGCTTCGTTTACATTGGAGATTCTTACAATTCTTTTGCCGCAGTTGAATAATTGTTTTGGAACTAACCTGCTTCCGAGCCGACATTCGTTATCAAAGGAATTTATCTGTGTTTCTTGCTGATTGGATATGGGTGATTCACGTTCTGAGATTTTTTCTCACATTGAACTGTTTAACAAGCAAAATGATTTTACTCTATGGCAGTAGTAAGTTAAAAATATTTTGGTCTCTGAGAAGATAGTGAAGGCGTTGAAGAAAAAATCAAATAAACCCAAGACGATGAGCATCGGTGATTGCCAGGATATGAGAAAGTTGACAACAAGTACGATTCAGATGTAGATGACTGATAATACTCTACAGAAAGTGATGAATCTGGCAGATCCGAAGGAGAACTGGACGAAGCGTGAAAGCAAGTATAAATCAAAATCTCTCACAAATCGTTTATATTTGAAAAACCGATTTGTATCGTTTGAGAATGCTAGAGAATGAAGATTTAGTTAATCATCTGGATGAGTTCACCAAACTTCTGATGAAACTGTCTTCGGTGACGGTCAAGATCGATGATAAAGGTAACGCGATACCTATTGAAATGAAAGAAGTAGACATGAATTTGCTTCTTTTGGATTTGTTGTCTGATTCATACGATAATCTCGTCACCGCGTTGCTATTTGGGAAAGACACACTGAAGTTGGATGATGTGATTTTATCATTATTGATAAATGAGACTTGGCAAAAGACCAATGATGGTGAATCATCAGGTAATAGTGGTATTCTGACTGTGGCAGTTGAACGTGATAATCAGAGAAGTCGGTCAAAAACAAGACGAATGGTCAATTGCTTCTTTTGCGACAATGAAAGTCATGTGGAGAGAAACTGCTATGAATTAAAAAAGCTTAAGAAAGAAAAAAAGGCACACGACACTGATTCTGAGAATACCGGCGTGAGTATTATTCAGGGTTAGGGTGATTTACTTTCAATTGACGTTGATTGTCGCATGTCAGATCTGTTCACCGAATGGGTGGTTGATTCAATAACATTGTGTCATATTACACCGGAGAGAGAATTATTTTCTTTATATGAAGAAGGTGACTTTGGAAGATTGAAGATGGACAACGAAGATTCTGCTGATGTCATTGGTGTTGGTGATATTTGTATCACTACGAATGAAGGTTGTACATTGACATTGAAGGATATCTGACATGTGTCAGGTATACTTCATAAATTGTTGTGTGCTTGTATTCTTGATAATGATGGGTTCATGAGTTTATTTGGTGGTGGAAGATGGACCTTGTCCAAAGTATCGATGCTTTATGCATGAGATAGAATGGAAGACACGCTTTACAAGATGGATGTAAAGACGTGCATCAATGTGACGAATGCAGTTGCGAAGAAGACTTCATCAGATTTGTGGCACACACAATTGTCGCGCATGAGTCGAAGACCATCAACTAAAATGAAGAAGGTTTGGAAGCTGGAGCATGTCAGGTCAGGCGTTTCGGGTCTTACACCTAATTCTTTTTTCCTTTAGAGTGTCCCATTAGTGAAGAAAGAATTAAAATCAAAGATAGAGTTGATATGCTGAGAGTTTGAGACCGCTCGGAGGATATTGAGCAGAGAAAACAATTGATTGCTACAGGTACTCCAGATTTTGCGGCGATCACAATTATGGGGGTCAGATATTGTTGATTCTGGTATTGGTAGTGCAGACACATGTATGACGAAGACTTCAACATTTGGACTTCTTTTGCAGGGGGAGATTTTAAGTTTCCGCCAGAGATGCAAAAGCGGGGTGTCATATTTTCTGCAGAGGACGATGGTTTGTACGATACCAACAAGCTTACGATCCAACTACGTTTGTTGGATGAGATCTCCTTCTTTGATGGGATGAAGGGGGAGATTGTTGGGGTTCAGCCCACACTTTCTGGATTTTGAAGATAAAGATTCTTTTTAATATTCAAAAGAAACACATTTCGCTTTTTCTCTGCACGTCAGGATCCGTGGAGATATGTTATATATCCTTTTTTCTACTCTATTTAATAGGATGTGGAGAGTAGATACAGGGGGTGACACAACAACGAATGATTGGAGTTGTGACTCATTGGTGTGCAACGAGGCAACGGGGAAAGGAAAGTGGGTTGTGAATCGTGTGTGCAAAAGGCGTGACAACGTGCAGTGGGCAACATCGTGCAACAGATGCGTGGGTTGCACAATGACTTATATGAGGGGCTGCAACAATGACACATATTCAGTTTTGATCTCTGAAGGGCGACGTCATGTCACAAGACTATTATTAGAGAGGTGCCGAAGGCATATCAGGGTGTAGATTTTCACACAGGTTTTTCTATGCCATATTTGCAATTCAAGTTTCAGGATTTACTTGGATTTTTATACCCTTTGATTATTAATGGATTTTCTCAGAGTTGCCCGGTGTTTTTTTAATCCTGCGTATTGGAGGGTTTTTCCACGTTAAATTTCTATGTCCTCGTTTATTTTCTGCTATTTGGTTTTGCGATTTATTTACATTAGCGAATCTCACAATTCTTTTGTCGCAATTGAATAGTTGTCATGGAACTGATCTGCTTCCAACTCAACAGGTAGCATAAGTAAATGAGTGATAAAAGTATTTCTCTCATGGTAGAAGGATTTAGGGAGGTAGCAGAATAACACGATAGCAAAGCTGGATCCATGGTAGCAAAATGATTGGGTTCATGGCTGCAAACCCCAAATCTCACAGCACTACTACAAAATTGGCATTTAACAGTGCTAGGAATGACCTTTATCAGTGCTAGAAAAGCGCTGATTATATGATCGAGGTTAAAATCCCTGGTCTTTTATTAGTGTTGAAAACACATTGATAAAGGGATCCTTTATCGGCGCTAAAAAAAGCGCTGATAAATGAGACCTTTATCAGAGTTTTAATTTTGCGCCGCTAAAGGAACCATTTATCAGCGCTTGTAAAAGCGCTGATAAAGGGTCATACTATAGTGTGGTGTAACAACACACCGCAACACCAGATACACTAGATATCAACAAAAACAAGTCCTAATACAGGATTTAAATGAAATGAAATTTACAACACAAACACAAGAAAAAAACACTATATTATAGACATTTCAAAAATTGGTTCATACAATTACATAAATAGAAATTATTACATACATTTAAAAACATCAATGTTTCTTTTAATCCTGACCCGACTCATGCTATTACCGAACAAACCACCCCTGCTCGTGCAAAATAATGCACCTGTATAAGAAAAAAAATTCTTATGTTAGTAATAATAAAAAGAAATAAATTAACAGAAAGTGTTAATTTTATTAAAGTTGATGTCATTTTTAAATAAAGAGACGCACTTGGAGTCATACCGATCACACCGTGCATCGGATTGAAGTGTAACTAATTCCTACACATCACAAATGACTTATGGATTGTTTTCCTAATGTATTTAAACAATTTGAATGCGTTTGCTCGGTTTTGAGTAGGCTAGTTGGCCTTTTTACTAAAATTGATGTCAATTTTAAATAAAAACACGCACTTGGAGTCATATCGGTCACACCGTGCATCAGATTGAGGTGTGACTGACTTCTGCATGTCTCAAATCACTTAGGGATCATTTTCTTAAAGTATCAAAATAATCTGAATGTGTTTATTCAGTTTTGAGTAGGTTAGTTTGTTTTTTTACTAAAATTGATGTCAATTTTAAATAAAGACGCACTTAGAGTCATACCGGTCACACCATGCATCAGATTGAGATGCAGTTGATTTCTACACATTCAAAATCACTTATGGATTGTTTTCCCAAAGTATCAAAACAATCTGAATGTGTTTGATCAATTTTGAGTACATCACTTGTCTTTTTTTACTAAAATGTCATTTTAAACATGAAACGCCCAACTTGACTCATACGAATCACATCATGTATCGGTTTGACGTGGGGCAGATTCCTACACGTCACAAATGATTTATGAATCGATGCCCTAAATTATCAAGAAAATCCGAGTGTGTTTTCTCGGTTTTCAGTGAGTGAGACTTTTTTAAGTCAAATGTCGATTTTAAACTCATAATGGACACATTGAGCCAGTTGTATTTTTTACTAAAATTAATATCAATTTAAAATAAAAAAGTACTTAGAGTCATACCGGTCACATCATGTGTCAGATTGAGGTGCGGCTGATTCCTACACATCCCAAAGTCTCAAAACAATCCTAACTGTCAATGTTACCACAATTTCCATTGACTTTTTTATCAAACTGCCAACACTGCATGAGCAGCTTCGAACAAACCACATAGACTCGAAAAAAAGAATCCACCTGTATAAGAAAACAATTATTATGTGAGTAATACTAAAAATAAATAAATTAAACATAAATATGAAATAATACATTAATTCTATGGAAAATGATTTTACTATGTGAACATCAAGATTACCTATATAATTGAGAAGAGGTAGCGTCATTGCTCTTCCTACAAAGGTAGTGGATGTAACTTGAAAGAAAGTGATAAATGAACCACTGTAGGGGTCAAAAGGTTTTAAGGGAGAAGAAGCATGAAAGTTGGACAGAGCACCCCAACTTGAACAAAAGAATCCACCTGTATAAGAAAACAATTATTATGTGAGTAAAAATAAAAAGAAATAAATTAAACATAAATATGAAACAATACATTAATTCTATGGACAATGATTTTATTGTGAAAACATCAATATTACCTCTGTAATTGAACAGAGGCGGCGTTGTTTCTCTTCCTGTAAAGTCAGTGAGGTAACTTGAAAGAAAGTGATAAATGCACCACTACAGGGGTGAAAATGTTTTAAGGGAGAAGAAGCATGAAAGTTTGATAGAGCACCCCAACTCGAACAAAAGAATCCACCTTTATAAGAAAACATTTATTATGTGAGTAATACTAAAAAAATAAATTAAACCTAAATATAAAACAATATATTAATTCTATGGACAATGATTTTACTGTACAAACATCAAGATTACCTCTGTAATTGAGCAGAGGTAGCGTCATTGATCTTCCTACAAAGGCGGTGGAGGTAACTTAAAAGAAAGTGATAAATGCACCATTGTAGGTGTGAAAATGTTTTAAAGGAGAGGAAGAATGAAAGTTAGACAAAGCACCCCAACTCGAACCAAAGAGTCCAACTATATAAGAAAACATTTATTATGTGAGTAATACTAAAAAGAAATAAATTAAACCTAAATATGAAACAATACAATGATTCTATGGGCAATGATTTTACTGTGCAAACATCAAGATTACCTCTGCAATTGAACAGAGGCAGCATTGTTTCTATTCTTGCAAAGGCAGTGAGGTAACTTGAAATAAAGTGATAAATGAACCACTACAAGGGTGAAAAGGTTTTAAGGGATAGGAAACATGAAAGTTTGACAGAGCACCCCAACTCGAACAAAAGAATCCACCTATATAATAAAACATTTATTATGTGAGTAATACTAAAAAAATAAATTAAACCTTAATATAAAACAATACATTAATTCTATGGAAAATGATTTTACTGTACAAACATCAAGATTACCTCTGTAATTTAGTAGGGGCAGCGCCATTTCTCTCCTACAAAGGCATGGCACATGGACGAAAATATTCTAAAATAAATGAAATCTGCAAGGAATAATGAAAATTAAATCAATGTTTTATTATATAATTTTTCAATAAAATAGAGAAAGTATATCGTAACATTACCTCTACATCTTTCCAAAGGGTTTCCTTCATTATGTTTTGTTCTTCTATAATGTGCAAAAGACATTGTCTGCATCAGTAGTCAAACATTTAATTGAGATTATATTAATGCAGTAGAGAACATATAATATTATGAGAAAAAACATAATATATTAAAAAACACTTTTACCTTCTCATTAAACCCTCTTTCTTTTTTTAAAGGTTTCATGGATTTGGTTCCTCTATCAAGAATCTAAATCCCCTCTTTGTGGCTCCATCTAACGTACAAGACATTGTCTACATTGGGACTGATATGAATTGATTGTGATGTCCTAATAAAAGGGTCATCCTCAATTGAATTTTCATCTGACTCAACATTTTTTTTAGTCGCAAGTAGGACAATCGACCAATTCTTGTTTATTAGACCATAGACATAAAATAATTGCACTACTTGTAATGCCATTATGAACAACTCATCATTTTCTCCTTCCACACTAAAATTTACCTTCACAAATCCCATTTCATCAACTTTCACTCCATTGATATTGTTAACCTATTTGCAATGGAAAATCGACACTTGAAATGTTGTATAAACCAACTCGTATATCTGTTTGATAATGCCAAAATATGACATATTTTCATAAATTGGATTTCTATCCTTGGAACCAGATATGTGCATCGCTTCAGCCACAAATGTAATGCCACTATTTTTCATCGTACTAAAGTCATCACATTCTTTTGTATTGAACATATAACCATTGATTACAAAACTAGTGTAAGATTTAACATTTGAATTTGGTCTTTTGGCTAGCCATTGAAGTTGTTCAAAAATTGAATTCATATTTTCATATAACTCCTTATAAATTTGATCTCTGAACCATCCTATAAACTGTTGATTATGTGTATTTGATATCCATCCTTCACCCCTTGATGAATTCAAATCTCTAATAATTTCTTTGTGGGATTCAGTGTATGGACCAACATCTTCACTATTATGTAATATTTAAAGATGTGCTTGCTCTCGCTCTATCAAGGTAATTGTAACAACATCTATTATAGAAATACCTTCACCCATAAGGTGTTTACTGTGACGATACTTTGGGAGACCGATGATTTCAAAATCTGATAGGTAATTGGTATAGAATTCAATATCTTCTTCAACAAAATATTGTTCTACAATAAAACCTTCTGAACGACTTCAATTCTTGACATACCCTTTAAAAATCTTCATATATTGTTCAATGGGGTACATTCATCTGTAATGAACATGACCACATAGTTGAAACTCTCTGACCAAGTGAACCATCAAATGGACCAATATATCAAAGAATGATGGTGAGAAGAACATCTCTAATTCACATAATATGACTCAAATCTCCTTATTTACGATGGGAAACTTTTCTAGGTCTATAAATTTACTATATATGGATTTGAAAAAGAAGCAGAGTCTGGTTAATGTATGTCATACTTTTTGAGGCAGAATGCAATGGAAAGAAATAAACATTAAATCTTACATCAAAACATGAAATTCTTATGATTTTAGTCCTTGTAACTTCAAATTATTCATTGAAAAGACATTCTTGATATTTGATGAATACCCCTGTTGAACTTTTACACTAGTAAGGAAAAGGAAAAATTGTAATTTTTCATGTCTAGATAGACTGTAAGCTGCTATAAGAAGAAAAGTCCACCTTTTACCCATCACTAGTGTCAACTCTTCCCTTATCCCCATTTCAATCTAGTCCAACCTAGCCTTGATGTCATCTTTCATTTTTCCAGGAACATTTAGTAACATGCCAATAACACTATCAAATACATTTTTTTCCTACATGCATGACATCAAGAAAATTTCTGATATATAAAAAATTCCAATATGGTAATTCAAATAAAATTTATCTCTTCTTCCAACTTGATTTTGTAAGGTTTTTTGAAAATGGTTTACCGAAAATAGTGTCAATCATTTTTACTTTTTTGTACAGTTGATCACCCGTTGCTGGAGACGGTGTTGTACCTTGTTCGATATTCACATCGAATGTTGTTGTCCAGGATCAGTATTTATGTCATTGAGGTAAAAAAAATTGATGTCCTAAAAACAAAGTCTTCAAGGAATGTTTCAACCGAACTTAGTATGTGTTTTTTTCACAAATGGGACACCTCAACATCCCTTTAATTCTATAGCCTGATAAATTTTCATAAGTGGGAAAGTCATTTATCATTATGTACAACACGACCCTCAATGTGAATTCTTCACTTCTACGAGCATCATACATTGCAATACTTGTATCCCACATCAATTTCAGATCTTCGACCAATGGAGTGAAATAGACATCAATATCATTACCGGTTTTCTTTGGTCTAGATATAAACAGATACAACATAATGTATTTGTGCTTCATACATAACTATAGAGGCAAGTTATAATTTACCAACATGATGGGCCATGTATTGTGAGTACTACACTGTACGCCAAAAGGATTTATTCCATATGTATATAACACAATATGAATGTTTCTCGGCTAATCTCCAAATTCAGGAAACTTGCAATCAATTTTCTTTCACTGAGAAGAATATGCTGGATGACGTAGGTTACCATCTTTAATTCTTGTGTCTACATTCCATGTTAATTGTCTCACAGTTTCCTAACATCCATACAGTCTTATAAACTATGGAATGATAGGAAAGTATGATACATATTTTGAAGGACTTGATTCATTTTTCTTGTATCAATTTTCACCACACATAGGGCATTTTATGAGTGATTCATGGTCCTTGCGAAACAATATGCAATCATTTGGAGAAGCATGTATTTTTTTAGAGATCATTCCCATTGAATGTAACATTCATTTAGAGTTATATGTTTGGAATGGTATTTAATTTTCTTATGGTAACATATATTTCAAAAGACCAAGTATTTCTATAAAGCTGGTGTCACTCCATCCATTTCCATCTTTCAAAATGCTGATAAAGATGCTTTTATCAATGCTTATTACTTAAGCAGTGATAAAGGATTTATAATTATAAATATAAATAAAAAAATTGTAAATATCTATATATATACTTAATAAATATATATATAAATATAAATATAGTAAATATATTCCTTTTTAAATATATTTATTATAATTTTATAATTATTTATTGATAATTATAGAAATATTTTTAAAAAATAATATTTATATCATTATATATATTTATATAATTATACATATATATATTCAATAAATATATACAAATATAGTAAATATATTCATTATTTAAGTAAATTTATTATAAATTTAATAATTATTTAAATATATATAATTATTTATTTATACCAGAAAGCTTAGTCAGAGACAAAGTCTCTAACCATTTATTAAAGATAAAGAAAAAGTACAGAAAGCAAGCAACACAAACCATAAAAAACAACTACATATCATAAAAACCATATTCATCACCATACCCATGCTCGGTTGCTTCATCCGCAGTGGATGACTCCCAATCCGAGCTTTCATACTGCTTCCGTGCCTCAACATACTTCCTTCTGAAATTTAACTTGTCTAAATATAGGTACTCCTCAGAAGATTGCATACCTTTTCCTTGGATTACAGAGGACTTGGTGGGCATCGGCTGCGGAAAATGTGAATAGTCCTTCCTTTGCCTTCGTCTTGGTGGAGCAGTCATAACTTCTTCCTTACCTGATACAACCTTCTTTCCACCCTGAACAATGTCACTATAAGAGATCCTCACCCTGCCACCAACATTCTCCTTTTCACTATCAGATATATCCCCCCAGTTACCAGTGATCTTCACCTCCTGATAACCATCCTGCACACCCTGTTCATGCTCAAAGTGACTGTTATCATCAACCGATCCCAAACATTGTGAAAGCTTCACAGGCCCCTTGCAACCATCCAGTCCCTCCTGCAGAGAACCTTCACTAAAAACAACATCCTGGGGCTGCGAGTCAGACTACAATTTGTCAACTTCATTCTTAGTTATTTCCTCTCCAATATGAGACATCCTCCCATTCATCAAAATAGGAGAACTATTGCCAGTAGCCTGCTCTTGCGCAAGAAAAAGGGTCTTGTTATCATCTAATTTAGCAACAACATCAACAGACGCCCTACCAGGAGACATAAGAGAAGCAACATGGGAAGTCACCAAAGCAGACCGATCTGGGATAGGTTCCACTTCATCATTCAACATCCCCACAAAACAGTTCCCAAGATCAATACAGCAAGCCTGGTTCTCAGGGTGAGACTTCCACCCAGCTAAAACCTTCACCCACCCATCAAAAACATCTGATGAATCACCTACCTGCATATCCATAATAGAATTTTCCTTCACTGTATCATTATCTCCAACAAGATCATCTTCTTGGTTTACCACATCCACCACGTCTCTTGTGGTTAGAACATCGAGGTCTGGATCATTGGTCCCAATAGACTGATCTGAAACATTCACATTTTCCACCAGACCTCCTTTGTGGGAAACACCAAGATCACGCTTCAACCTTCCAAACACCACATCCACCATCGGGTTTGAAGGCACCCCCACTTCCCTCACAACATCCGCAATATCATTACCAGCAGCCCTACCTACATTATCTCGAAGGCCTACCTTGACTCTAGGTGCCACATCCTTCAACCTTGGAGTATAGCCTACCACCCGTTGTTTTAGCTTACTAGCCTTACTCCTACCTCCACTCCTACAGTTCACCAGATCGTGCCCCAACTTCTTGCAAGAGTCACATAAATTTACCCATGATTCATAGATGACCGGATGCTTGTATCATAATTCTTCACCAACATAAATCCAAATAAAATAAACCGGTCTATGTGAGACATCAACTTCAACACATACCTGGGGTGCGACCGGATGATAAACCGATCTCGTTTTACTGTCCGAGCAGAGATATCTTCCTACAAAATATCCTAACATACAGATAATGGAGGGATTTTGGAAGGGAAGGGGAAGTTCTAGAAATCTTACCCAGATGGCTGTCGCGGGGGAATCATGCTTCAAGTGAAAGTCATAGTTCCATCGAAGAAGAAAGAATCAAAGTCGGTTAAAATAACGAGGTGCCGAAGACCAGGCTTAGATCAAATCCTCTTCTAAGTCAAAGTGAACCATGAAGTGATGACTATCCAAGAGCCCCACCGTCGCTCGATTTTGAAGATTCCATGATCTGAAAACAAATCTGTCGAACTCATCCACCGAGGGGTAACATTCCTTGAATCTCACGATTAATGTCCATCAGAGAAGATAGGAGGCCTCATTGAACTCCGAAAGAGAAAGGGGGATTTGAGGTCGCACTTGGAAAAGATCAGACACCTTGGAGCCGAGCAAAATTCCAGGAAATGATGGGAGAGCATCTGGGTTTGAGAAGGGGAGGAATCGATTGTGGATTCCCTTTGAAGGCGGCAGGGACCCCGCCCTTGTCGTGGGGGGAGAGGGAGCTGGAACAGCCACCACCGCCGTCTAGGTTTCGAGGGAATCCACGCAGAGCACCTTCATGAGCACTACATACATAGGTCTCATATCATTATTTATTTATAATTATATAAACAATTTTAAAAAAATATTTATTTATTTATAATTATAAATATATAATTGTAGAAATATAATAAATGCATATTTATAAATATATTTATTTATAAATATTTTTTTATAAATATTTTTTAGCATTATTAATGAATATCTAATTTTAAGTGCATGCATATATGTTAAAAATGAGTGAAATTGAATAAATTAAGAATAAGTATACTTTAACAATATTGAAAAATGGATAAGTTTTATGTGTGTGTATTGTATATAAAAATGAATTAATTACGTATACGTGAAATCAATATAACAAAAATTTTATTAATATATGTTAAATTGAAAAATCAAATGAAATTTAATTATATGCCGAGTACTTTGTTCCCCTAGGGGTGTAGCCTAGTGGTTACATCTTTGAGGGGTCTTGTGGGTGGTCTCATGATCGAGTCACCCCAAGTACTTGTAGGTGCAATAGTTTCTTTGTTTCTTTGTAATCCCCCTCCCCGAACTGTTGTAATATGTCGAGTACTATGCAATTAGTCAATATTTTTAATTCATATTAATTTTTAATTATAAACCATTATTCAATAAATATATGACTATTTAATGTAAAGCGTATAAATATTTTTTAATATATAAATCATATTTATACACATTCATATATATATATATATTTAATATATACAATTTAATAACATTAATTATCATAATTATCTAA
Organism: Viscum album; assembly: GCA_963277665.1. Taxonomy (NCBI): domain Eukaryota; kingdom Viridiplantae; phylum Streptophyta; class Magnoliopsida; order Santalales; family Viscaceae; genus Viscum; species Viscum album. The sequence continues at coordinate 621,908,195 of OY728139.1, forward strand.
TTAATAAAATGTTTAATATTTAATAATGTATAATCAATTTATTCATTTTTATCAATAATTATTTAATTAATAAAATTCATAATATTTTTTTAATAAAATCATTTTTTATTTTTAATTTATTTAATTATTTCATTTTATTTATTTGGACCTTTATCAGTGCTAAAAAAGCGTTGATGAAAGAAATATTTATCAGCGCTAAAAATAAAACACTGATAAAGGGTACCCTTTATCAGTGCTAAAAATAAAGTGCTAATAAAATATACCATTTATAAGTGCTAAAAATAAAGCATTGATAAAAGTTTCCGTTATTAGTGCTACAAAAAAGTGCTGATAAAATGTTAAATTTATCGATTCTTTCCTTAGCACTGATAAATATGTCATTTATCAGCAGTTTTTCTAGTACTGATAAATACCAGTGCTGTTAAACATGGGTTTTGTAGTAGTGCAGTGATAGGGAAAGATAACACACTAGATGGTAGTATGGAACAATAACACACCAAATGGTAGCAAGGAATAGTAGCACCCAACAATTTAAAAAAAAATCCATAATTAAAATCCAACTCTAAGAAAAAAATTTAAATGAAAAAAAATCATTTTAAAATTTCTATTCATTAATACCAGACTCCAGAAATCATAATTTCCAAACAATTACAATTTCAAGGAAATTCACTTAGTAATTATATACCAAAAACAACATCTCAATTAATGAAAATTGAATGAGTTTTCAATCAAAATTTATTTGATCTGATGACTAAATCCACAAAATAAAATAGATAACAAAATTATTAGGAAAATATTCATAGAATTTAATACAAAAATTATAATATCATGGAATAATGGAATAGGTAAATTCTAACATCCCAAAAATAAATTTTTTTATTTAATTTTACCAATTAAATAAAACAATTGTTTGAAAAAAATGTAATTAACAACAAGAAAAATTGAGCACATAAACACAAAAAATTCACAATTCCATTAAAATATTCAATGAATTGCATATTTAACTATAGTTCATTTTATATTCAATATTACTCTAGTTAAATTCCATTTAAACAGAAAAACTCATTAATTTTCCAAAATATATGTGGTAAAATATACTCAAATAAGAGCCACATCAAATTCCACCACACATAAACATTTCTTGTCCTCCAGAAATCAATTTTAACAAATTTAGTTGAAGAAAAGAATTCTAAAGAGTAAAAAGGTGAAGTTCCACTAAGAATCAGTTTCCAAAAATATTCTTCCCCATAAACTCTATCAAGTAAGGAAAGTGGTTTATCTCTTAGAAAAAGGTGGATTGGTCAAAATTGGTTTTGGTTTTACAAAAATGATTGATATTGTAAATTTTCAAGGATTTAAAAAAATATCACTTTTCATTTAACTGAAAATTCTAAACTTATCTTTACCTATAGGAAAACAAACACACATAATTAAAATCCATAATAATTAGTTACTATATTTATATGAGAAAACTTAATAATTACAAGGAAATATAAATAACCCATCGAAAAACTTAAAGAATGAAAGAATGAAAGAATTAAGGAATATAATCTCAACTTGGATTATGATTTTCATTTCATAGTTCATTTAAAAGCATATCATAAAATTTAAAACCCTAGTCAAAAGGTTCAAACTAATGATTATTGTAAATCCTAGTCCTAATGATTAACCAAAAACAAAAACAAATCAAAGGGAAAAGAAATTGATAAACCAGATTAACTCCATGAGAAAGAATAAAAGGTTAACCTACTCAAGTTAGAAAATCAAAACTCATACTTCACAATAAATATTGATCCACAAAATAAGAAAGTTGAAGCCTGGAAATAAATTACTTTTTAAAAAAAGGGTTGGAATTTATGTGTAATACATTGAATCAATTTTAGAAAAAATTATACCCCACATTTAAAATACAAAAATGTTCGTATTATTAAATCATAAAGTGAAATAAACAATTTAAGTAGTTAAAGATAAAAAAGATTTATGATTAAGTTTATTTCAAATAATGATCAAGGGTGAGAAGACGGTTGAAACAAGATGTTTTCCACAATTTCTAATGAATCCGCAAAAAATAATTGAAAATGTACATGCATTTTTTTGTATCTACAAACACATGAATTTTCAAATTATCTCAAGAAGTAACATGTAAAACATTGAGGACAACAACAATACCAGGTACATCCCCCACACTTAGCTACAAGTAGTAGTAGGTATAAGAACATTGAATTTTAATTATCAGCTAACAATCAACATAATACATCACTAGCAACAATAAAAATAAATAGATTAGAAATGAATAATATAAAACAATAAATCCCCTAATTTAATAAGATTTCTCTTTTGAGTTAATATAAAACACCTCTTCTCCCTTAACATCGAGTGAAATCCCTGATGGTTATTCAATATTTAATACCTATAAGTTAAACAGATAAGTATTATATTTCAACAATTAATCTTAAAATAATATGGAACTAGAGGTATAGTTTAAGGATGTTTATCTAGTAAGGCTCCAATATGTAGCTTCTCTTTGACTTGAAAAAAATTGGGACTCTACTCTTCTTTTTTCACCATAATAGAAACCTTCTTTAAGAAAAAGGGAGGAGACCAAGAATTAAATCCAAGTAGAAAATGGAGAGTAAAATACAGATCACAATATCACTTTATTCTTAACAATAAAAAGGTAAGTGAAAAATAATGACCATGGGTTGACTCCCATGATGCACTGAATTTATAGTCTTCAGTTAGACAATAGTGATAACTAAATTTTTCAAAAAAAAAAGGCATTCAAGCCCCTTTTTTCCATTCAAAGTAGTGTCTAATATTTTTTCTAAAGGGAATCTCAGGGAGTGTCCTTTTTGAACCCTCCACACCCACAAACCCCCTCCCCATGAAGAGGTCATCCGAAGAAGCCCCATCCAGGAATGAGATATTTCTAGTCGAGATGGCAGAGCGTCCCATGGGGTAACAGTCCGATTAGAAATGGTTTAACACAAAAATCTATCAGTTAGGTGGTATGCACCCATATACCCACCTGATGAGGCACCCGGTGACTTGATAAGGTGAGTGGAGCATGGGAGGTAGAAATTCCCCTAGGAGAAGGCTCCCAGGAATCAGACCTCGTACCTCACTAAACATCGTTGCTATGGTCCTCGACCTTGAACCACTACACCACCACAAAAGTGGCATAAAGTAGTGTCTAATCATTTAATCATTAACCATAAATGGTATCTCATCTTATCTTATAATTTTAATATCACCATTGATAAAGACTCTAAAGATGGTGAAAGTTTTAGACCATTTGGATTCAAGCTTCCTAGAAAAAAAATTTATATTTGGAATTGAACGTAAGAACCTTCTATCCAACCTTGAATTTCTCATGACCCGACCCATATCGGGGCTCAATTCGAAACTACCCCAAGCCTGCCTCTAAGGCTAAGGGGTGTCGACAAGCGCTGAATGCATAACTAACTCAGAGAGGCCTTTTCCTAAGTACTTGTATGCACACACATGACTAACTCAATGAAAATTCTTAAAAGGAAAGAAAATAAAAGATTCAAAACTACTCTAAATAAACCAAACATGCATTGACCTATAAACAATGAAAGAGTAAGGTAGTGTAAAATGAAAATAAAATGAAAAAATACATTCCTAAACAGAAATGTGTCCCAACCTAATAGAAAACTGGAAAGGTAAATATCTGAGAGAGACTAACTCTTGAATCTCAAGCTATAACCACCATACGTGTTCTAAGCACCCAGTATCCCTAAGCTCCCATATATTCATGATCAACTTATCCATCATTTTCATAAGACGTGACATGTGTGGGAAAATCCCATGCATGAGTGAGTATAAACGTACCCATTAGAATGCCCCAAAAGCTAGAGGGGGAGCAGTAAGATATAAAAAAGAAGAGGAAAATAGTAGATAGAACAAGGTATAATTAAAGAGTATAGCACAACCCAATAAAGAATGAAAATAATCTCATCCAAATACAAGGGGATAAATAAGGTGAGTAGATGAACTACCCTTCTAGCCTTCACCACCCATAGTAAGAGAGTAGACTCATCCAACCATGAGAATCTAGACATAGAATGCATGTATCATACCCCACACATCTTCACTTCTCCTGGAAGAAGAGTAACCAAGTACAAGGAGTGGATATAGAAGAAGGGTATATATATATGATCAGTCAACGAACCCCAAACAAGAGGGTAAGGGGATATCTATCTCACATCTTATCACAGGAAGGAGACTATCCAACAGTTTCAAAATTCCATCAATGATGCCCAACATCCCACATGTCTTACATGAACACATAAGTCTAAGGAAATCATTCACCACACCTTGATACTATCTGATTTGGGAGGCACTGACTTGCCCGTACATTTTTTCTTGCATCACAAAAATGTGTCTCAATGGGGAAAGAGTCCCTCTTCCTTTTGAGTTCAAATCTACGTAAAACCACGTCTCATCACTATGCTGCATAGTAGAGGATCTGTAAATTCTAGGTAGAGGACTCATGACCTGGTATGATAAGAGGGTTCCACTCTAGTGGTCAAGGACCCATGCCCAGCCTAACTGGAGGGATCCACTCTGAAGTCATCGAGGACCCCATGTCCTAATACCGTAGGAGGGTTCCACTCAAGAGGTCGAGGACCCATGACCAGACTAGCTAGAGGAGGGTTACACTCTGATAGTCATCAAGGACCCATGACCAACCAATCTGGAGGGTTCCACTTGAGAGTTTGTAGAGAACCCATGCCCAACCTAGCTAGAGGGTTTCACTCTAAAATTTGTCGAGGACCCATTCCATGCCCAGCTGGAGGGTTCCACTCGGAAGTCTGCCTCTGGTGATCCTACCTAACCACTACTATTTTTGGGTGTCACCTCAGAAGGTTCTGTTCCCGGAACATTCCACATCATATCCTGAAATCCATATCAAAGGCACCATTGCATTCTATGCAGAAAAACAGTTAGGATAAGCTAATCATGGGAAAAAATCCATGTTTAAACAAAGGAGATACAGAACTTGGAATTTTTCTCAAAGGAACCAAGGGGGTACACTGTGTGTGGCCCCACTTCACTACCTGACCATATCCCTAGACAACACACGAGTTACTGTATGTGCAACGGTACATGCCAGATATGGATTTTGGATGATTATGAAATTAGATACATGTCAGATGTCACCAATTTTTTTTTGAAGAAACTGTTTATGAAAATCATTTTAGAACTAAACCAAATATGTGTGTTAACCATTATAATGGTGATTTGGATGATGAATTTTCTAATGGTTTCGATTTTTTGTTTAATAATAATACTATAATGCCTCTTCTTCCCTTCACATATAGGTTGAAAATTTAAGTGAACCCAATCTATTACCTATATTGGTGAAACCTCCAGTTGGAATAGAATCTATTACCATCAATGACATGACCTGATCCACTGAGCCCTCATCTAGGTTGGAAACAAGATGAGAGTGCCACCCCAAGCCTGCCTCCAATAGGCTATGGGCTAGTAACTATCATCGAGTAGGCATATCTCACAATATTGGTGGTCTTAGCCTATAACAACCTTTAAAAAACACATCTCTAATGCAAAAGATAACCAAACACCGAAAAGATATATAAATGATCAATTGAAGTGTACATAATGCCTGAATGAGACAATAAGTATAGGTATATCCCACAAAGTAAATACAAGGGAAAAAATATATTTGATAAGTATTTGAAATAAAAATCACTGGGAAGATTCTCTATGTTACATATACTCATGGATCACGCATCGGCTGCAGCAGTTGCCGCCACCATCATAAATCACCATGCCCTATAATGCATCACTAAGTGTTAGTTCCAAACAAGCCACGCCATCTCTATGTCTACCTAGATCATCTGAAGACCTATGTATCATCTGCAAGGAAATAAAACATGTGGGAACAAGGCCTTTATAGAGGTGAGGGTAAATATATCCACTGGGATGATCCAAAAACTAAAAAGGAAACACAAAACAACAAGTCATCTCAACTCTTGGTACAAGAGGTGAATAGGGGGAAGACAAAGAGGAAGAAAAACCAGAACACTAAGTTAGTCCAAAGCTATAGGTACTAAAGAGTAACTGGAATAATGACATGGAAGGATAATCCAAATATTCCATATAACAAGTATTTTCAAGGATTATAGAATAGTCTCAATCCTCACTGCTCCAACCTTCGATAGTCATGCCACGCAAGCAAACCGGGGATCTCAAATAAACAATGAGTCCATAAATCCTGGAGGTGAGAACCAACTATATACCACATCTCACTGGAAACCGAGGGGTGCCTGAGAATTCATAGGTTTCAAAGAGGCCCACACTGCTTAGCCTTTCCAACTACTACTTCACTGAGAGAATCCATAGAGGGAAGCATGCTCATCACTGAAACACACTCGCCAGTCAAGGTAATACCACATCCTCCATCTCATCAATACAGTATCATCAATCAGATACGCAAACTACCAAAAATCAACACCCTTCATAACCAAGGAATGATAAGGGAAAATTCCATGCCTTTTGAGAAGTCACCTTATAGTGACCCTACCTTTTCTTACATTACTATTACATCATTTCAAATATAAAAAACATAATAGTATTACACATAGAGGATCCAACGGTTTAGTGTCTTGGGAAAACTAGGACCATACATAGCAAATACAACATCTAACATAAACATTTATTTAATTTCTTCTTCTCTAGCTTCTCATTGGCACTTGTCCTCTCCTTAGTACATGTAGCCACCTGAGGATATACATCAAAAGGGGTGAGATAAAATCCTAGTAAGAGGATATATAAGAAGAATATAGCACGGGGTGAGCATAATCATGACATAGGCAAAAGATCATGAACATGAGAGGAGCATAAATAAAGGACTTGAAATGTGGCAATGCATAAAAATAAAACATCATGTATTAGTGGTTAAATACCACACATACTTGTGAAAAAAGATATCATCTTGTTCACACATCATTTCACATTTACTCATGATATTCATCACTTTACCCAATGCATTGGAGCGCTGTATAATTCTGGGCGCACCCGTCACATCATAACATTATCATCATCATGTTTGCCACATAGTACACATATCAAAAATGTACATAAATAACCCATGGAATGGAATGGGTTTCATCTCATAATGACATATTCATAAGCTTTGGGTTCTCAAAAGAAAGAGGGAATAACATACATGTTACAAGAACCGTCCACTTTGAGTGAGAAGTAAAAGGGGTGTTCTTAAAAGAGGAGTTCTTTTGGAAAACATTTTGTTTGACATAAAAACCAGTGACAAACATGTATATCCCAGAAAAGTAAATAAAATGATGCACAAATGATCTTTAAGGATTAACCATATCAAAAATGGAGTGAAAGAGGGAGAACCAAAAGGAAGAAACACTACTGGAAATACAGTCTTTCCCAACAGTTCTGAACCGTTGGGAAAGGCTGCAGAACCGTTGGTATATGTTATACCAACGGTTCTGCAAACCATAGGGAAGTAAGCCATTGGGAAAGATTTTCCCAATGGTTTACAATGAACCGTTGGGATAGGTTGGGGAAAGCTTAACCTATCCTAATGGTTGTGCCAAACCGTTGGGATAGTTTTTTCCAACGGTTTGGCTTGAACCGTTGGGAAAGCCCAAGGACTCTCCACTTTCCCAACAATTTCTAAACCGTTGGGAAAGTTTTTTTACCAATGGTTCATTGAACCATTGGTAAAAAAAGAATCAGAGATACTATGCCAACAGTTTGAAACCGTTGGCATAGCCTATGGTGTGCAAATTGCACAGCAGCCTGCAATTTGCACAGCAGCTCTCCAATTTGAACAGCATGCCTCATTTTGTGCATTCCCTCTCATTTTCAATCCAATTATTGTACATGCAATAAACTAACACATACACATACAATTATTTTACCTGCAATAACCAACTAACACACACATATAGAGAACAAATTTATACACATTTAACATATAATACATCCTGGAACTATACACATCCATAATTAAATTAGAATTCATAACGTAATTATAAACATACATAATTCATTTAGAATTCAATTTAAAATTTAGATTACAATTATATGTGGAATCCGTAATTCAATTCATAATTTGATCAGTTTTTTGTATACCATATATTTTCACCTGAAATGATGTCCATTTTAAACAAAATACATACACCTGGAGTGATACCGGCCACACCGTACCTCATATTGAGGCAAGGTTAACTCTTACACGTCACAAATGACCCATAGATCATTGTCCTAAAGAATAAACATATTCCTAAATCATTTGATTGGTTTTCTATATGCCAGTTGATGTTTTTTTACTTAAAATAATGTCCTTTTGAAACAAAAGACAGACACTTTGAGTGGTTCCGGACACACCGCATCTCAGATTGAGGAAGGGTTGATTCGTACACGTCACATATGACCCATGGATCATTGTGCTAAAATATCAACACAATCAGAATCCGTTTGGTCAGTTTTCCGTATGTACTTAAAATGTTTTCCATTTTAAACAAAAAGAGCCACTTAGAGTGATCCCGGCCACACCGTGCCTCGGATTAAGGCGGGGTTGCCTCGTACATGTCACATATGACCCATGTATCATTTTCCTAAAGCATCAACACATTTCGAATGCATTTGGTCAGTTTTTCGTATGTCAGTTGTTGTTTTCACTTAAAATGATGTCCATTTTAAACAAAAGAGAGACACTATGAATGGTGTCATCCACACTGCATCTTGTATTTAGGAGGGGTTGACTCGTACATGTCACATATGACCCATGGATTGTTTTGAAAGAGTATCGACACAATCAGAATCCGTTTGGTTGGTTTTCCGTATGCTAGTTGTTGTTTTCACTTAAAATGAAGTCAATTTTAAACAAAAGAGAGACACTTTGAGTGGTGTCGGCCACACTGCACCTCGGATTGAGGAGAGGTTGACTCTTACACATCACATATGACCCATGGTTCGTTCTCCTAAAGTTTCAACGGAAACCGAATGTGTTTGGTCGGTTTTCCGTATGTACTTAAAATGTTGTCCATTTTAAACAAAAGAGAGACACTTAGACTGATCCCGGCCACACCGCGACTTGTATTGAGCCCGGGTTGGCCCGTAAACATCACATATGACCCATAGATCGTTGTGATAAATTATCAATATATTCCTAATGAGTTTGGTCAGTTTTCCGTATGCCAGTTGTTCTTTTCACTTATAATCCTGTCCATTTTAAACAAAAGAGACACAGTTAGAGTGGTTCCGACCACACCGCATCTCGTATTTAAATGGGGTTGACTCGTACACATCTCAAATGACCCATGAATTATTTTCCTAAAGTATCAACACAATCTGAATGTGTTTGGTCGGTTTTCCGTATGACTATTGATGTTTTTCACTTAAAATGATGTCCTTTTGAAACAAAAGACAGACACTTTGAGTGGTTCTGACCACACCGCATCTCATATTGAGGCGGGGTTGATTTTTACATGTCACATATGACCCATGGATCATTGTGCTAAAGTATCAACACAATCAAAATCCATTTGTTCAGTTTTCTGTATGTACTTAAAATGTTGTCCATTTTAAACAAAAGAGAGACACTTAGAGTGATCTCGGCCACACCGTGCCTCAGATTAAGGCGGGGTTGACTCTTACACATCACATATGACCCATGGATCATTTTTCTAAAGCATCAACACATTTTGAATGCATTTGGTCATTTTTTCATATGTCAGTTGTTGTTTTCACTTAAAATGATGTCCATTTAAAAAAAAAGAGACACTATGAATGGTGTCGGCCACACCGCATCTCGGATTGAGGAGGGGTTGACTTGTACATGTCACATATGACCCATGGATCATTGTGATAGAGTATAGACACAATAAAAATTTGTTTGGTCAGTTTTCCGTATGCTAGTTGTTGTTTTCACTTAAAATGTTGTCCATTTTAAACAAAAGAGAGACACTTAGACTGATCCCGGCCACACCACGACTCGGATTAAGATGAGGTTGACTCGTACACATCACATATGACCCATGGATCGTTGTTCTAAATTATCAACATAATCAAAATCCGTTTGGTCAGTTTTCCGTATGTACTTAAAATGTTGTCCATTTTAAACAAAAGAGAGCCACTTAGAGTGATCTTGGCCACACCGGGACTCATATTGAGGCGGTGTTGACTCGTAAACATCACATATGACCCATGGATCGTTTTGATAAATTATCAACAGATTCCGAATGCGTTTGGTCATTTTTCTGTATGCCAGTTGTTCTTTTCACTTATACTCCTATCCATTTTAAACAAAAGAGACACAGTTAGAGTGGTGTCGGCCACACCACGCCTCGTATTGAGGAGGGGTTGACTCGTACACGTCACATATGACCCATGGATTGTTGTGCTAAAGTATCAACACAATCCTAATGTGTTTGGTCAGTTTTCCGTATGCCAGTTGATGTTTTTCACTTAAAATGTTGTCCTTTTGAAACAAAAGACAGATAATTTGAGTGGTTCCGGACACACCGCATCTCAGATTGATGCGGGTTTGATTCTTACATGTCACATATGACCCATGGATCGTTCTCTTAAAGTTTTAATGGAAACCAAATGCATTTGGTCAGTTTTTCGTATGTACTTAAAATGTTGTCCATTTTAAACAAAAGAGAGACACTTAGACTGATCTTGGCCACACCGCGACTTGGATTGAGCTCGGGTTGGCCCGCACACATCACATATGACCCATGGATCATTGTGATAAATTATCAACAAATTTCGAATGCATTTGGTCGGTTTTCCGTATGCCAGTTTTTCTTTTCACTTATAATCCTGTCCATTTTAAAAAAAAGAGACACAGTTAGAGTGGTGTTGGCCACAACGCATCTCGTATTGAGGCAGGGTTGACTTGTAAAAGTCACATATGACCCATGGATTGTTTTTCTAAATTATCGACACAATTCGAATGCGTTTGGTCAGTTTTCCGTATGCCAGTTGATGTTTTTCACTTAAAATGATGTCCTTTTGAAATAAAAGACAGACACATTGAGTGGTTCTGGCCACACCGCATCTTAGATTGATGCGGGATTTATTCTTACACATCACATATGACCCATGGATCATTATCCTAAAGTTTCAATGGAAACCGAATGCGTTTGGTCGGTTTTCTGTATGTACTTAAAATGTTTTCCATTTTAAACAAAATAGAGACACTTAGACTGATCTCGGTTACACCACAAGTCGTATTGAGTCTGGGTTGGCTCATACATGTCACATATGACCCATGGATCATTCTGCTAAAGTATCAACACAATCCGAATGCGTTTGGTCAGTTTTCCGTATGCCAGTTGATGTTTTTCACTTAAAATGATGTCCTTTTGAAACAAAAGACAGACACTTTGAGTGGTTACAGCCACAACACGTCTCAGATTGAGGCAGGGTTGATTCGTACACGTCACATATGACCCATGGATCGTTATCATAAAGTTTCAACGGAAAATGAATGCATTTGGTCAGTTTTCCGTATGTACTTAAAATGTTGTCCATTTTAAACAAAAGAGAGACACTTACACTGATCCCGGCCACACCGCGACTTGGATTGAGCCTGGGTTGGCTTGTACACGTCACATATGATCCATGGATCATTGTTCTAAAGTATCAACACAATCAGAATCTGTTTGGTCAGTTTTCCGTATGCCAGTTGTTCTTTTCACTTATAATCCTGTCCATTTTAAACAAAAGAGACACAGTTAGAGTGGTGTTGGCCACACCGTGACTCGTATTGAGGCGGGGTTGACTTGTACATGTCACATAAGACCCATGGATCATTGTTCTAAAGTATCGACACATTCCAAATGTATTTGGTCAGTTTTTCGTATGCCAGTTGATGTTTTTCACTTAAAATGTTGTCCATTTTAAACAAAAGAGAGCCACTTAGACTGATCCCGGCCACACCGCGACTCGGATTGAGCCCGGGTTGGCTCGTACACGTCACATATGACCCATGGATCGTTGTGATAAATTATCAATAGATTCCGAATGCGTTTGGTCAGTTTTCCGTATGCCAGTTGTTCTTTTCACTTATAATCCTGTCCATTTTAAACAAAAGAGAGACACTATGAATGGTGTCGGCCACACTGCGCCTCAGATTGAGGTGGGGTTGACTCGTACACATCACATATGACCCATGAATTGTTGTACTAAAGCATAAACACATTTCAAATGTGTTTGGTCAGATTCCCGTATGTACTTAAAATGTTGTCCATTTTAAACAAAAGAGAGACACTTAGACTGATCCTGGCCACATCACGACTCGGATTGAGCCCAGGTTTGCTCGTACACGTCACATATGACCCATGGATCATTGTGATAAATTATCAACAGAATTATAATGCGTTTGGTTGGTTTTCCATATGTCATTTATTCCTTTCACTTATAATCTTGTCCATTTTAAACAAAAGAGACACAGTTAGAGTGGTATGTTAGTTGTTTATTCACATTATTCAAATACACTATTTGACTATGGGTCTTTAAATTAATTAATTTTTGAAAAATTTACATTTAAAATGAAAATATCAAAAAATTAATAGAAGATAAAACTTTTACTTAAAATCTTGTGGAAATTCATATAGAATATTTTTATATCATTCTTAGTATGGATTAGATTTTAGTTTATCATGCTATGAAACATTTCAGAGCTAACAATGCCATGCCCAATGAATACATCCCTTTTATAACATACCAAGAATCTATGATATTGATTAGATGTGTAAATGTGATTTACATTGATTATCATGATGACACTAAATAAAATATATATTATAGATTTTCTAGTAGTAAATGAAATCGAGGGTGGGGGGCTGTCCGGGGGGGCTGTCTGGGGGGCTGTCTGGGGGGCTGTCTGGTGGGTGTCTGGGGGGATGTCCGGGGACCAAGGATGAGGGTGGGGGGGCTATGTAGGGGGCTGTTCGGGGGGTGTTTGGGGGGTTGTCCAGGGTCCAAGGAGGAGGGTGTGTGGGGGGGGGGGGGCTGTATGGGGGGTTGTCCGGGGTCCAGGGAGGAGGGTGGGGGGGGGGGGGGGCTGTCCGGGGGGCTATCCGGGGGGGTGTCTGGGGGACTATTCGGGGGGCTGTCCGGGGACCGAGGAGGATGGTGGGGGGCTATCCGGGGGGCTGTCCGGGGGGCTGTCCGGGGTCCAAGGAGGATGGTGGGGGTTGTCTGGGGGCTATCCGGGGGGCTGTTCGAGGGGTTGTTCGGGGTCCAGGGAGGAGGGTGGGGGGGCTGTCCGGGGGGGTCTGAGGGGATGTCCGGGGGGCTGTCCGGGGACCAAGAAGGATGGTGGGGGGGCTGTCCGGGGTCCAAGGAGGATGGTGGGGGTTGTCCAGGGTCCAGGAAGTAAGGGGGTTGTCCAGGGAGTTCACAACCACTAAAAGACATCAATATCCATGAAAACAGGCAATATATAAAAATAACTCAACTGCAATACTATACTACAGGTCTGGATAAAACCAACAACTAGAATAGATTAAACATCAAATCTCAAGTAATATTAGTAAAAAATGTAACGGATAAACTTGTCCCACATCACCATCACCATCATCACCATCACCATCATCACCATCACCATCATCACCATTACCATCATCACCATCATCATCACCCTCGTCCTCGTCCCCATCATCGTCCTTTCCCTCCTCTCTCTCCTCCTCACCCTCGCCCTCCGCCTCACCCTCGCTATCCGCCTCGCCCTCCTCCTCTCCCTCCTCTTCCGCATCAGACTCCTCGCCATCATCATCGTTAGCCTGGACATCATCCTGAACACCACTAGAACTGCCACCTGGTGCTCCATATATAGAATTTATCGACGACATATATTCATCAAAAGCTAGGCTGGCCTCTGGTGGGAGTTTCAGACGTAGAACTTCAATAAATTTCATAAATGCATTGTTTGACCTAGCAGACTGTTCTGCCATCTCTGTGGCCCTTTTTTCAGCCTTTTCTACCTGTGCCCTAACTTGCTGCAGCTCGGTGGCACTATAAATCGTACCTGAGGAGGGCCAATACCTCTTCAGGGCTATCCTAGGTCGGCAAAGTACTCTGCCAGGATGCTCCTCTCCCAAAACCTGATGTAAGTGATCAGTTGGCCCAAAATTGTCTGGTTCTTGGGAATCGAGGGACTCTAAAGAAGCATGTTACAAATATAAATATATTATTAAGTTACAAAATAAATATTAAAATATAAAATCAACAGATTAAAACTTACAATCTGCTGCTGAGTCGCTTCGTTGACGGCACTTCCATCCTTTTTCCATCTACTCGAGTAAAATAGTTTTGCTCGAGGCACACGTCCTTCAATATTTTGTATTTTCCTCTACAATGACATTGAAAACTAAAGTTATATGAAAATTTTAGCAAACTATTAAATAATTGAGGAAACAAAAGAAAGTGTAAGTCATAAAGAAAGCTTATAAACAATTGTCATACCTGCTTCCTCTCATGATCAGGCATCGTAGTGCATCCCAGTGTGTGGAGGTATTTTTTTGCATCAATGTTCCTTTTATTTTTTCCAGATGATTCCTAAATAAAATTCGAAAATGAAACAGATAGTATTAATGCAAAACATGAAAGTTATTATTTAAATACCTCAAATGTAATTAATACCTTAAACTGGGTACTCATCCAATGAGTAATCATCTGACAATACTGCTCTATAGGAAAATTATCCACCACTGGTACTTTCTCTAACTCAGTGCCAACTCTAGCAACCCATCCAATATACAACTCATTCTTGTAGGCTCTCCAAAGATCGCCTAAATCCTTTAGACGTTCCGGTCATGCACCCTCACCATCGGGAAAATTAAATCAAAGCTGACATTAAAATATTAATTCATATAAATAAAAAAATAATTCATGGCATTAAATAGAACAGATTTTTTTACCCATATCTCTGCCCAAGATCTATCCTTGACCTCATGTGGCAAATGTATCCACAATAGCGGGCTGACGGGAATGATGTCGAAGTATTTGGAAAATGTCGCCAAAAAAACTCCGACATTGCTGCCCTGTTTTCTCAACCATTTGGTTGTCTTCATTATAATCCACTATAACCTGTGTGTGGCGGTTCCACACCGAACGCATGCATGTACTCCCCCGCCCACGCCTCCTGTCAGTAGATGTATCTTTCATGAAAGAAAAAAAAATATTTTATCAAAACATGTTATAATGAAAATAAATATTGCTATAAAAATTTGTTAGGGTTCTATAAATATACCTGCCCCGGTCTGATCACTGAGCGCCGCTGGATCCACAAAAACTGATGGAACATCCTGTGGTGGAACAGGAGTCGAAGACGATGGAATATAGAAGCTCGGAGAGACAGAAGTAGAAGGAAAAGAAGATGGGACAACTGTCTGACCAGATTCTGACTGGGGAGTGGGAATCATCATGGGATGTGAAAATTATGGGCCAGAAGATGCAGAAGGTAGCGAAAACATGGGAGGCCTAAATATCTTGTGTTTCCCTAATGACACACTGAGATCAAAATGTGGGAAGGATGACATGTCAGTGGGAGGGGCAGGGTCTAGTCGGGTACGCGCAGCTGCTCGTGCACCTCTGGTACGAACCCTCCTCGTACCACCGGCCTGAGTACTAGGACCAGTACTAGGATCCTCGTCGAATAAATGTCGACGTATAGGTGGATCCTACAAAAATGTTTACAAAAAAATTAATCACATGACATTATATATTCTTTAAATATATCAATTTGAAATAAAGTACTCACTAAGACACTAATGATGGAATTCCCAACTCCACCATTTGATGATTGTTCTCTATCATTTTTTTAATTCGTCTCTCTTTAATTGGCTATATTTCCTGCTTTTGAAAACAAATATGTAATTAATTAGAAAAAGAAAACTAATGTGTAACCCAAAAAACTAAATATATGAGGGAATAGGGGGATTCATTGGTAATTTAGCTATCAATTGTTTTAGAAGAGCTTGAATGGATTTAATAAATCATATAAGTTTTAATGTTCACCGAGTTAGAAATATCGTTTGACTAGGTTTGAATACAGTTCAATTCCAAATTAGAAAATGTAATTCAAATAAAACTGCAACCAATAAACATTGAAAATTCACATAACGGTCAAGTCAGCTAAAACATATTTTTGATCAATACTAAATCAATTTGAATATTACCAAACTTAACAACCCAACTCGAGGTAAACCAAAAGAATTGAGAACATGGATAAATGATTCTATATATTTTCAACCACAACTTCAGGTTCACAATCAACTCTGACAATTGAGCTATTGGAGTCATCCAAAGAAATAAATGGATTGGTTCTAATGGCACTAGGGACAGTGTCAATTCCATCATCACCATAATCAAAAATATGTCTTGGAATTACTTCAACTATAACACCAAATTCAGGTCGAAGTTGGTCTTTGACATAAAAAACTTGTTTAGCCATTGGTTCCAACACATATGGTTCTTCAGTAGCAAGAGTGTGAGTCATATTAATTACTCGAAATCCAAAATCATAAATAAATATGCCATGTCTCGTCATCGAATCAAACCAATGACATTTCATCATTGTAACTCGTCCATGAGAGTAATAACCCAATATTATTATTTTCTCAACAACTCCATAATAACCCACATTTTCAAATCGCGGTCTACTATCTGATGCACTGGCATAACAATCTATTGTGGCAGTAACCATAACACCATCATGTTGTGTTCTCATGTTCTTTTCTAGTTCAGTGACAATAGATGTGTACCCATTGATAACAATTGATTTACAGTCATGAACCACGGTATTAGGACCAAAAGCCAAAGCTATTATTTCCTCAGAGACAGAGTCAACAGAAAAACTCAATACCTACAATATAAATGACTATTAAACTTAATTAAATATTGATATAATTATTTTAAATAGTAATATTTTTACCTTCAATTTTAACCAAGCAGAAAACTCTTTGCTATGCAAAGTCTCACTCCTTCTCAAAGATAAAGAATGATGCTTCCTATTTATCATTGTTTTATGTTCCCTATAGATAAAAAATATGAATAGTTTAACAGATATATATGTAAGATATACATAATCAATTTAGTTACCTGATATAGTCATCGAACAAATCACAGTTGAACAAAACTGTGCGATGTGCCATCTCCCGTTCTTCATGGCTTAATGTCTTCAATGTATATGATCCAGGAATTCCTCCTGTTTGAGGAAGTGATGGAAAACTGGGTTTAATTTTCTCATACTATTCTTCTTCATTTCTCATTGGTCTGTTCAATCTTGTAGTAAGATCAGACAAATACATCGAGCAGAAATCCATACATTCTTGATCCAAGTAACCATTCACAATAGAACCTTCGGGATGATTTCTGTTTCGGACATAAGACTTTAATGTGAACATATTTCTTTCAGTTGGATACATCCAAAGAAAAGAAAAAGGTCCTCCGAGAAGTATTTCAGTGGGAATATGGATAGTCAGATGCAACATGCATGTGAAAAATGATGGAGGAAATATTTTCTCCAACTCACACAAAATTAATGGGGCATCTGTCAACATTTTTTTCAAGAAATACTTGGACAAATTCTTAGAACAAATATCTCTAAACAAATGGCACAACCGAATAACAGCCACCCTTACATTATTGGACAAAAGATGACGGATTACTATTGGAAGCAACTCATGCAGTAGAACGTGATAATCATGAGTCTTCAAAGATTTTAGCTTCAAATCTCTTCTGTTGACCCATTTAGATATGTTGCTTGAATAGCCATCAGGAACTCTAATAGTCTCTAATACTTACAGAAATTGTTTTTTTCGTAGGTTTCATCACATAATAAGCACATGGAAGTTGCCATTTATTTTCACTAATACGCACAGGATGAAATTCTGGTCTGATACCCCAATCCACCAAGTCACACCGAGATCGTAAATCATCTTTTGTCTTCTCCTTGACATTTAGAAGAATAGAAAGCAACATTTCTCATATATTCTTTTTAATATGCATTACGTCTAAGCAATGACGTAACAAATTGGTTGACCAATAAGGCAAATCAAAAAATATACTCATATTCCTCCAATTGTAATAGGTTTCAGTGGAGACATTCTTTCTCTTTCTAGATTTCATTTGACCCTTCCCAAATGAAAAACTAAAATCTTTCAATTCATTAAGCACATCAGTTCCAGACATATGTTGAGGTGGATCATCGGACTCTATGGTATTATCAAATCTTCGACAATTCATTCTATATGGATGATACTTTGGAAAGAATCGTCGATGTCCCATAAAACTGAAACTACAGCGATGTTTCAGTCTTCTGGATCATGTATTCTTCATACAAACTAGACATGGCAGTTTTCCCTTCGTGCTCCATCCAAACATCATTGCATAAGCTGGAAAATCATTGATCGTCCACATAAGCGCAACACACATCTGAAATATGTCTTTCAAACATGCATCGTATGTGCGCACACCCACATCCCAAATAAGTTTCAACTCTTTTATTAAAGGTTGCATATATACATCAATATCAATGCCGGGATCAGAAGGACTAGATATGAGTATACTCATGAAAGTGAAAGGTTTTTTCATACACAACCATGGGGGAAGTTTATAAATGTGTATAAAAATTGGCCATGTGCTGTGCGAAGTAAGAATCTTCCCAAATGGATTAAAACTGTCGCATGAAAGACCCAGCCTCACATTACGCACGTCAGCTACAAAATCAGGATGTCGAGCATCAAATCTCTACCATGCAAATCCATCTGTAGGATGAAACAACTCATCATTAGTCTTCTTTCTCTCGGTATCATGTCATCTCATTTTTATTGATATGTTATCAGACATAAAAAGATTCTGGAGTCTGGGGATCAATGGAAAGTGCCACATTACTTTCTGTGGAACGCGGGATGGTGTTCCATCAGATTTTGACTTCCAGTGGGATGTGCCACATTTTATACAATCATTTCGTTCAGCGGTTTCCTCCCAGAATAAACTGCAATCTTTCGGGCAAGCATGAATTTTGTTTCTTGAAAATTCAAGTTCCTCAACTAACTTCCATGCCATATAGTGGTTTGAGGGAATATCTGCATCATCTGGAAGTAAATCCTTCAAGAGGGTAAGAATTTAATCGATTTCTGTATTAGAAATCCCATACATAGTTTTCCCATGAAATAATCGGATTAAAAATTCCAGCTTTTTCATTTTATCGCATTGTCGATATACTGGAGTCATGGCAGCATCATTCAATTTTTTCACCCTATCAATATCATCATTTTCACTAGATGCATCATCTGTCCTCATATCGAAGTCTTCTTGAGTCCAAGTCATTTCTTTTTCATGATGACGAATAAAGGGAAACCGAACATCTAACAAATTCTCCATTCCGGTCTTTTCATTTCGATCATCACCAATTTGAGATTTCATTTTCTCCCCATTGTGATACCACACAAAGTAGTTTGCTTGAAAACCATTTTTGGTTATGTGGTAGTAGACTTCTTCACGGCTCAACCAAGGTCTACCAACACAATTGGAACATGGGAAGTGTATGCGACCACTATCTGAAGCATTGTGAAATGAAAAATCTATAAAGCTCTCCAAATTGTTTTGAAAATCGCTTGAGATCCGATCGGTTCCATACATCCAACTTCTGTCCATTCTGTAAAAAGAATTTATATAAGTAATTTTGTCATAAACAATTCAATAGTATTGAACTTTAATAGAAAATACATTTAAGTAAATGATAAAGGAAGAAAATAATCAAGGTATCAACTACACATGTGAAAAAAACATACTAATGTGTTATTGAAAAAATGTAAAACAAACAAGAACTTAATGTGTTATCACATCACAACATGCCTCATCCCATAACCATATTAGTAGGGTATCATGAACATGAATAACATCAACCTTGTGCCATCCTCCTACCCTACATGACCCCAACCACATGCCACATCTTATTATAGCCTTATCACATCGCACCTCACCTAAAAACACTAGGGAAATCATTGTACATATCACCTGAAGACACATGGAAAATCACATTGAATCTTGCCTAAAAACACATGTTCAGTCACTTATGAAGGAAGAGTAGGGAAGACATGGTAGCTATCCAACCATATAACCACCATCCTAGATATTAGAAAAAATACCCACAACTCAAAACCTCTAATCATTGGTAAGTTTATCCAACTCTGGTTGGGAATGTGTAGAAATAACATAAAATACATGATATATAGATAGCACAAAATACCCAACCTATGGGTTCACATTAACTACATAATCACACACTTCACTACTACCATACAACACATAACCCATCACAACCACTTTCACCACTATATGCAACACACCACACCACCACCACACAAGACACATAGCATTTCCCACTTTCATTTATAAGCCACTTCATTCACACTTACATTTTCCATTCATTTAATGTTAAATTAATTAAATCCATTTACCACACATCCATTTCTATTCCATCTCATTTATTTACTATCTTGTTTTTTTGTTTTAACAACATAATTTATTCCATAGATAACCAGGAAACTAATAAAACCACCACACAACTCACCATCTCACAATAACCATCATCGCTATGTTACATCGGCCAACCATCTCACCAAAACAACCACATATCACAACAAAAATATTGCACATCACAAACCACCACACAACCAAAACCACCTCACCACATCATACACCACAACCTCATCACACAACACCTCCACACGACACAACACCACCACACATCATCACTATCACACAACTTCACATGTCACATCCATGCCCACTAACCATCACATTACAACCCCACATATCACAAAGCCCAACTGGTCACCTCAATCACCATACAACAGCCTATAACATACAATGAAACACAACAAAAAACCTCTCATAGAAGCAACATACCCCAACTTACACAATTTATTCAAGGTCTTATATTACATTACGCCTTTATTTAGCATGGACATTATAACACAAATGATATTCCATGGGAAACTAATTAATTAACAAAATATTCGTTCATTTCCCTATTTTTCAGGGTGAAATCACATCAAAATCAAAACTTAAAACTAAAATATTAGATCAATAACAAAAAAAACAAGGTAGCATATGTGTATAAAGAATAAAATACCTGATTTGAGATGATTCGGATAGATTTTCACCTGTTTGGATGGGGGAGTTTGAGAGAGGAGCCGAGCGCCGGATTGATTTTAGGGTTCTGTCGCGACTGGGGGAGAGCAGCGGCCCGATTGTATTTGGGGAAAAGATTTACCAACGGTTTTTAAAAACCATTGGGAAAGGGGTGTTCAGGGTACCCTTTCCCAATGGTTCATCAGAACCGTTGGCAAAGGGGTTCCCTTTCCCAACGGTTTTATAAAACCGTTGGGAAAGGGTAACTTAAACACCCCTTTGCCAACGGTTTTATGGAACCATTGGCAAAGGGGTACCCTTTCCCAACGGTTCAGTAGTGTCACGACCCGCCCTCGGGGTCCGTGCCGTGACTACCCCAAGCCCGCCTTCCATAGGCCAGGGGCTGGCGACTAGCACCAAGGCGTAGATCCCAGTAAATTGGGAAGGCATTGCCTTTGAAAAGTAAACACACACCACAGAGTAAACAAGCGGAAAGTAAACACTAAGCAAGCAGAGTACAACTGAAAGTGCGGAAAAGTAAATGGGCCAGAATACAAACCCAAACTGAAAATAAAGTACAACTCGAAAAGGGAAAAACAGCAACTGAAAAGTAAAGGCCGCTACTCCGAGCTGTCCACTGGAAATCCCACCTGAAGGGTGGGTACAGATAGCTCCTCTGCTCCACGGGTCCCACCGTCCGCTCCGTGCTCGTCCCGCCCAGTGGTCCACCTCCGGGTACCGTCCCGCTCCGCAAACCTCAGCTAAGGTCAACGCTGTCCGTCGTCTGCAACCAACACAACGTAGTGCGGGCGAAGCCCGTGCAGGGGTGAGTATAAGCTACTCAGTAGGGTCCCCGAGACCCCTGAAGGTCTCTCAAAATCCACAAAGGATAAACCACGAAGCAAAGTACAATCACGAAGTAACAACCAACACTGCTTAGGTATATGCCCATACATATACCTAAGTCATCAATTCAAATACGCTCCAACCTCCGAGCCCAAGTATAACTCAGTCCACGCAGGAAAGTATACGTATTCCACAAAGGAAAGTAACAGGATTCAGCTCACACAGGTATACTTCTTCAAGGACGATAAAGATGATCACTGATCCATCTAAGTCGTCGGACCCACGAAGGATCGATAGGTAACTAACCCCCGCAGAAGACCCACACAGGATCGGGCTCACACAGAACCTGTAGGCGCTGGCTCACACAGAACCGCTGAGCGCAAGGACCCACACAGGATCGGGCTCACACAGAACCTGTAGCACTGATCCACGTAGGATCGCTGAGTGCTGTAGTCGTCGTCGTCGAATCCACACAGGATCTCTGTACTGTCGTCGTCGAATCCACACAGGATCTCTGTACTGTCGTCGTCGCAGTCACAGTAGCAGTCGTAGCAGTAGAACAGTCGCAGCCAGCACTAGGGTTCCCGCACACAGCAAGCTCGTACGGAGGGTCCGCTCCACGAGCCGAGAGGCTGATACATCAACTGTCACGAAGACCGAAGTTGATGTATCCAAAAGTTCCGTATCGACAAAAGGAACTCAACGCAACAGACGGCGCGTCGATCGGACACCCGGTCTGAGAGTTATTGGCATTTTCGTCTCCGGGGCCCGGTTGGTTTTTAAGGCAAAACCAACCCGACCGTACTCCACCTGCGTCCAAACCTCGGGCGGAGTATGCCAAAAGATCCGTCTCACTAAGAGGAACATTACGCGACTGACGGCACGTCAATCGGACGTCCGTAGCTCAAGATATGAGTGTTTCCGCTCCGAAGGCCCGGTTGGTTTCGTGAACGAACCAACCCGGCCGAACTCAAAGTAACCCGAAACCTTGAGTGCGATATACCGAAACGACCGTCTCGATCCAAGGATCGCGTTGCCGCAGACGGTTCGTCATTCGGAGGTCCGAGGCTCAAGTTATGAGCCAAGAACCGAATCTGGTCTGAAACGGGGGGTCCGGGTCCGGGCCGACCCGGCCCGACCCCCCCCCCTCTGGACGGCGCGGCGGCCGGCGGCGGCGGACGGCGGTGGCGGACGGCGGCGGCGGGCCGCGTGGCGGCGGCGGCGGCGGGCCGCGTGGCGGCGGCGGCGGCGGGCCGCGCTGGCGGCGACGGCGGGCCGCGTGGCGGCGGCGGCGGCGGGCCGCGCTGGCGGCGGCGGCGGGCCGCGTGGCGGCGGCGGCGGCGGGCCGCGCTGGCGGCGGCGGCGGGCCGCGCTGGCGGCGGCAGGCGCCGCACGGGGTGGTCACGCGGGGGGCTTGATTGCCCCCGCGTTTTTCTTCAAGCGGCACGGCCTTGAGCCGTGCCTTAGCCAAAAAAAAACGGCCCCCGCAAATGGGGGCCGGTTTGATAAAACCGGGGGGGCTGTTGCCCCCCCTTTTAAGTAAACCGCCTCCCCCCTCATTAAGAGGGGGGTTTAATGATCCGGCCGGGGGTTTTATCCCCCGGTTTTTATGACATCCGGCCGGCCCGCTGGCCGGCCGGTTTTTACCAACGGGACCGGAATTTCCGGTCCCGCCCTCGACTTCCGACGCCGGCGGCACGGCCGCCGGTCTTTCCTTCCGCCGCGGCCCGGAACCGGCCGCGGTCTCCTCGTCTCACCGCGGCCCGGAACCGGCCGCGGTGTTCGTCGTCCGGTGCGGTGCGACGGCACCGCGCCCCTTTCGCCGTGCCATGAATCCTCCCAACGCGGCGCGACGGCGTCGCGTTCTTGAAATCTCTCCTCGGCGAAGCGCGACGGGTTGCGGAAAATTATAAGCATGTTCATCCGCGTGGTGCGACGGCACCACGCCTCTTGCTTCCACCCGCATCAATAAAACAAGAACTAAGGAGGGGGGGTTCGGCCGTGTTCATGCGGTCCGACCCCCCTCACGTTAAATAATAACATAACTAAAGAAAATCCGAAAGCCTCACATTTAGTCATGCTAAAAATCCATGATTCAAGAATGGAATAAAAAATAATCAATAAATAACATCCCCTACCTCTGGTTTCAAGAACGAAGATCGTCAACGACCCGCGGAAGACGCGTCGCGGTGGTCGGCGTCACGGAAGAAGGACGTCGATGTCGTGAAGCGAGGATTCGAAGTTCTTTGACGACGATTTCGTCGCGGGAAATCGTCGCGGAAGAGATGACGCGGAAGAAGACGTCGTCGGTGTCGCGGGTATGGCGTCGCGAAAGACGATTCCCGAGAACGTGGCGTTCTTCGTCGATGTTCGAAGGTTCTTCGCGTTCTTCGTCAAAGCTTGAAGAAGAAGAAGATGAAGGCTCCAAATTCTCTCAAGGTGGCTAGAGAATTCTAACCCAAATAAAATAAGCTAAGTCTTATTTTATTCACACAATTATCAATTTGAATTTCAAAGGTTTGAAATTCAAACAACTCAAACAATTCAACTCCATTAATTAACAAAGTTGTCATGTTATTAAAAGAGGAGTTTAAGGGGGAAGTTGAGAGGTTATTAAAAGATTTAGGGGTTCGTGTGGGCCCCACCACACTTAATCCTCCCAAGGGAGGTTAAGTGGGTGTGGGTCCCACTTCCAACCCCCTTAGGTAGGTTTTTTTTATAAGTTTAAATAAAATTTGTTTTACACAATTTTATTTATCTTAACTGAAAAACCCCAAAACGTATCTTTCAACCCGCAACAAACGCAACTCCCGAAAAGGTCTCATTAAGCGAATATCGGCGCTGCGAGTTCATCGGTGCCCTCGGATTTCAATTCCGAGCACCGGATCAAAAGTTAGGAATTCCCGCTCGTTCGTTCACTGAACGTACCCGAGCCAAACTTCGGAAATTAATTCCGGGCACTCCGGGCCTCGGAATCAGGTGCCGTCTGAAACCGCGCTCTTGTAAAAATCCAAAGAAATTTAAGAAAAAAATTTCCCTTGAATTTTACGGTCTTTACATTACTCCCACCTCAGGGCTTTACGTCCCCGTAAAGATACAACAAAAACTAGGGGAACAAATGATGGTACTGAGCACGCATCTGAGCCTCCCGCTCCCAAGTGCTCTCCTGGAGATTCCCGTGCTGCCATCTGATGCGCACAAGAGGAATCGATCGCCCACATAGGACCCGCTCCTGTCGATCCTCTATCTCCACCGGGACCTCCGTAAAAGTCGCCCCATCGTCAACGTCAAGCTCCCCATGGTCAATGATGTGAGTCGGGTCGTGCACGTATCTCCTCAGCTGGGATACGTGAAAGACGTCGTGCACCCGGTGCAACTGAGGTGGTAGAGCCAGGCGATAAGCCACCTCGCTAATCCTGCTGAGAATCTGAAAAGGTCCGATGAAGCGCGGAGATAACTTGCCGCCTCGGCCAAATCTCCGAATACCACGTCGAGGTGAGACCCGCAAGAAGACGTGGTCGCCATCCTCGAACTCTAGTGGTCTCCGCCTCCTGTCAGCATATGACTTCTGCCGGCTCTGAGCTGTCCTCATCCGCTCCTGGATGACCTGGACCTTCTCTGTCGTGGCCTGGACCATCTCCGGTCCCACTAGTGCTGACTCCCCTGGGTCTGTCCAGCACAAAGGAGATCTACATGGTCGGCCGTACAACGCCTCGTACGGTGCCATCCCGATGGTGGAGTGGTAGCTGTTGTTGTATGCGAATTCCACCAAAGGTAGGTGGTCCTCCCAGCTACGACCAAAGTCAAGGACACATGCACGGAGCATGTCCTCGAGAGTCTGAATGGTCCTCTCCGTCTGACCATCCGTCTGAGGGTGAAAAGCTGTGCTAAGACGTAGCTGCGTCCCGAACGCCTCCTGCAACCCCTTCCAAAGCCGGGAAGTAAAGCGGGCATCACGATCGGAAACGATAGATGATGGCACGCCGTGGAGCCGCACAATCTCCTGAACGTAGAGACGTCCCAAGCTCTCCACCGAGCCCTGCTCTCTGATGGGTAAGAAGTGTGCCGACTTGGTGAGTCGGTCAACAATCACCCAGATGGAGTCGTGACCTCTGGAAGTGCGTGGAAGTCCAGTCACGAAGTCCATAGATATGCCGTCCCACTTCCACTCCGGAACCTCCAAGGGCTGTACCAAGCCTGCTGGTACCTGATGCTCAGCCTTCACCTGCTGGCAGGTGAGGCATCGAGAAACGAACTCTGCTACTGCCTTCTTCATGCCCGGCCACCAGTGCTGTCGTCTGAGGTCCTGGTACATCTTCGCCACTCCAGGATGTACCGCTAATGGTGAAGTGTGAAACTCCCTCAACACTTCCTCTCGCAAAGCGACTGGTACCATGGTACGTCCTCTGAAAAGGATGTCGTGCTCTGCTCCAAGGGAGAAACCATCAGGTGTCTGTCCCGAGGATATCTGTGCACGTCGTGTCTCACAGTCAGCGTCCCCATGCTGTGCCTCCCTGACCCGCTGCAGTAGTGGAGGAGTGACTGTGAGAGACTGAAGAAAGGCTGCTCCATCTCTATCCACGAAGGATATCTGCAAAGAGGCTAGCTGCTCCGTCGCCTCCTCAAGTAGTTGAATGCCCGTCCTCCTGCTGAGGGCATCGGCTACTACGTTCCCCTTCCCAGGAGTATAGACTATCTCAAAGTCATAGTCCTGGAGGAACTCGAGCCATCGTCGCTGTCTCAGGTTCAGATCCTTCTGCGAGAAGATATACCTGAGACTCTGATGATCGGAAAAGACTGTAAAGCGCTCGCCCATCAGATAATGTCGCCATGTCTTCAGGGCGAAGACCACTGCTGCTAACTCCAGGTCATGGGTAGCGTAGTTCTGCTCATGCGGTCTCAACTGACGTGATCCATAGGCGATCACGGCCCGCTCCTGCATCAGAACACATCCGAGTCCGGTCCCTGATGCATCGCAGTAGACTACGTACCCTACTCCCTCCTCAGGCAACCTCAAGATAGGTGCGCTAGTCAATCTCTGTCTCAGCTCCTGGAAGCTCTGCTGACATCTGTCAGTCCACACGAAGGGTTTCCCCTTCTTCGTCAAAGCCGTGAGTGATGCCGCAACTCTGGAGAAGTCTGGAACGAATCTCCGATAGTATCCAGCTAGTCCCAAGAAACTCCGAACCTCAGTCACGCTCCTGGGTGGCTCCCATGCTAACACAGCCTCAATCTTCGCGGGATCTACTGCAACTCCCGCCTCAGAGATAACGTGTCCCAAAAAGTGGACCTCACGTATCCAGAACTGGCACTTCGAGAGCTTACCATAAAACTGGTGCTCTCGGAGTGTGTCAAGAACAACTCGCAAGTGATAGGCGTGCTCCTCCTCTGTCGTAGAGTAAATCAGAATGTCGTCGATGAAGACCACGACAAACCGATCGAGGTATGGCTGAAAGATCCTGTTCATGAGTGCCATGAACACTGCTGGAGCATTGGTTACACCAAAAGGCATAACCAAGAACTCATAGTGGCCATACCGACATCTGAAGGCCGTCTTCTGCACATCCTCGTCTCTGACTCTGAGCTGATGATAGCCTGACCGGAGGTCTATCTTCGAGAACCACCGTGCTCCCTTGAGCTGATCAAAGAGGTCATCAATCCTCGGTAGCGGATACTTGTTCCTCACTGTCACCTGGTTCAGGCGACGATAGTCAACACAAAGTCGCAAGCTTCCGTCCGCCTTCTTGGCGAACAATATCGGGGAAGCCCAGGGTGAAACACTGGGTCGGATGAATCCCTTGCCCTGCAAGTCCTCCAACTGTACCCGTAGCTCTCGAAGCTCGGCGGGGGCCATCCGATATGCTGGAGTGGATATCGGGGCTGTCCCGGGGTACAAGTCAATATAAAAGTCTACCTCTCTGCGAGGAGGTAGCCCTGGAACATCGTCGGGAAAAACGTCCGCATACTGATCCACCACTGCAGGAAAACCAGGACTCCGCACGTCAACTGCTCCAAGGATAAGGCTAGCCAACTGATGAGTGATGGGCTGTCCTCTCCTCCGCGGAAGTCCATCCTGTGCTGCTAAGGCTCCCTTCTCGCCGGTGAAGGTGAACCTGCTCCCGTCGGTGCGTACACATCGCACCTTGCGCCTAAAACAGTCAATCTGTGCATGGACCGTAGACAGCCAATCCATGCCCAAGATGACGTCGTAAGGCCTCGACGCTGCTACAAGAAGATCCCAGCCGAAGCTCTCGCCTCCTAGAGTAAGCTCACACTGCCGGCACCAGTGCGTAATCGTCGAGTCTGCTCCCGTAGGAGTCTCTAGCCGTAAGGATCGAGCCAACGGCTCTGTCGGAATCTCCGAGCTCCGAACAAGGGCAGCGGCTATGAAAGAGTGACTCGCTCCTGTGTCTATAAGAACTGCAGCAAGGGTGGAATAAACACAGATAGTACCTCGAATCATCTCAGGTGCGCCGTGGTCGTAGGCCTCTGCTGCCTGGAGCTGTGCCTGTCGCTGCCCGCCAGCTCCCTGTGGTCGGGGTGGACCTCCTGGTGGTGGTGGTGGTAAAGCCTCAAAGCGTCGGCCACCACCAGCTGCTCGTCCAGCTCCTCTGCCTCGTCCGCCTCCTCCCTGCGGACCGCCACGGTCGACCCTCTGCCTCTGCCTCGGTGGTCCATCTACTGACTGCTGCTCCTCAGCACGGCGGGTCGGGCAGTCACGAGCCATGTGGCCCTGCCCGCCGCACGAGTAGCACTGCCTGCCTCTCGGAAGACTGGCTCCGCGCTGTGTGCCCCGCACTGCTGAGCCAGTGCCCTGAGATCGTCGGCCTGAAGGTCTGGTCTGTCTGGACCCCTGAGTCATCCGTCGACTGCCTGCTGCAGATGACTCTGCCACGTGCCGCCCTGCGGTGGGTCGCTGTGCTGGTGTAGACTCAGCAAGGAAGCTCTCGATAAGAAGTGCCCGCTCCAGTACTCCTGTCTGAGTCGGTATGCTGAGGGAGATCAGCGATGCCCTGATCTCGTGTCTCAAACCCTGCTCGAAGGTCCGGGCCCGGAAGAATGGGTCCCGTACCATGTCGGTCGAGTAGCGCGAGAGATCGGTAAATCTCGCCGAGTACTGGGCGACCGTCATGCTGCCCTGCCGCAGCTGTAGAAGCTCCTGGATACGCACCGCTCGAAGGGTGGCCGGGACGAACTCAGAGCGGAAGAGGCTCTCGAAGTCCGTCCAGAGTAGAGATGCCTCATCGTGCACCTGGAGCATCAGGCTCCACCATCGTCCTGCTGCTGCGTGTAGTAGGCTCGCAGCGAGGATCACCATGAGGTCTGCTGGTGTCCTCACTAGCCTAAACACTCGAACCACTGCCTCCAGCCAGTCCTCTGCTGCCTGGGGATCCGTCTCCCCGCGAAACCTGGGCGGTCGCTGTCGCTGAAACTCATGCAGTGCGCTGAGGCGACGTGCATCGTCAGCGGCTGCTGCTGGAAGCATCGGGGGCTCGGCGGGTAAAGCTACCGCCGGTGCCACTACTGGAAAAGGGCCCTGCACCGAAGCCTCGTCGCTCGGTGGGCTGTCGTCTCGCTCGACCATCGGAACCCTAGCTGGCTGCCGTCGTGGGGCCATCCTGAAAAGGAAACAGGTGCGCCACGGTTAGAACAGTATACCTGGTGAGCTGAAATAAGTAATCACAAAGAAAACTTGAAACACACACGCAATCAATGTTTTTGTGCATTAAGTCGGAAATCAGAAGTCAGGGTCCTGGTGTACGGATACGTCGGCCGCCGCACCAACACTGGACTCCCTGGACTGATATCCACACTCAATACGCTAAACATTATTGCTTCACATAGAAAAGATCAGAGTTCGCGGTAGAACCGAACTCCTCTGATACCAATTTGTCACGACCCGCCCTCGGGGTCCGTGCCGTGACTACCCCAAGCCCGCCTTCCATAGGCCAGGGGCTGGCGACTAGCACCAAGGCGTAGATCCCAGTAAATTGGGAAGGCATTGCCTTTGAAAAGTAAACACACACCACAGAGTAAACAAGCGGAAAGTAAACACTAAGCAAGCAGAGTACAACTGAAAGTGCGGAAAAGTAAATGGGCCAGAATACAAACCCAAACTGAAAATAAAGTACAACTCGAAAAGGGAAAAACAGCAACTGAAAAGTAAAGGCCGCTACTCCGAGCTGTCCACTGGAAATCCCACCTGAAGGGTGGGTACAGATAGCTCCTCTGCTCCACGGGTCCCACCGTCCGCTCCGTGCTCGTCCCGCCCAGTGGTCCACCTCCGGGTACCGTCCCGCTCCGCAAACCTCAGCTAAGGTCAACGCTGTCCGTCGTCTGCAACCAACACAACGTAGTGCGGGCGAAGCCCGTGCAGGGGTGAGTATAAGCTACTCAGTAGGGTCCCCGAGACCCCTGAAGGTCTCTCAAAATCCACAAAGGATAAACCACGAAGCAAAGTACAATCACGAAGTAACAACCAACACTGCTTAGGTATATGCCCATACATATACCTAAGTCATCAATTCAAATACGCTCCAACCTCCGAGCCCAAGTATAACTCAGTCCACGCAGGAAAGTATACGTATTCCACAAAGGAAAGTAACAGGATTCAGCTCACACAGGTATACTTCTTCAAGGACGATAAAGATGATCACTGATCCATCTAAGTCGTCGGACCCACGAAGGATCGATAGGTAACTAACCCCCGCAGAAGACCCACACAGGATCGGGCTCACACAGAACCTGTAGGCGCTGGCTCACACAGAACCGCTGAGCGCAAGGACCCACACAGGATCGGGCTCACACAGAACCTGTAGCACTGATCCACGTAGGATCGCTGAGTGCTGTAGTCGTCGTCGTCGAATCCACACAGGATCTCTGTACTGTCGTCGTCGAATCCACACAGGATCTCTGTACTGTCGTCGTCGCAGTCACAGTAGCAGTCGTAGCAGTAGAACAGTCGCAGCCAGCACTAGGGTTCCCGCACACAGCAAGCTCGTACGGAGGGTCCGCTCCACGAGCCGAGAGGCTGATACATCAACTGTCACGAAGACCGAAGTTGATGTATCCAAAAGTTCCGTATCGACAAAAGGAACTCAACGCAACAGACGGCGCGTCGATCGGACACCCGGTCTGAGAGTTATTGGCATTTTCGTCTCCGGGGCCCGGTTGGTTTTTAAGGCAAAACCAACCCGACCGTACTCCACCTGCGTCCAAACCTCGGGCGGAGTATGCCAAAAGATCCGTCTCACTAAGAGGAACATTACGCGACTGACGGCACGTCAATCGGACGTCCGTAGCTCAAGATATGAGTGTTTCCGCTCCGAAGGCCCGGTTGGTTTCGTGAACGAACCAACCCGGCCGAACTCAAAGTAACCCGAAACCTTGAGTGCGATATACCGAAACGACCGTCTCGATCCAAGGATCGCGTTGCCGCAGACGGTTCGTCATTCGGAGGTCCGAGGCTCAAGTTATGAGCCAAGAACCGAATCTGGTCTGAAACGGGGGGTCCGGGTCCGGGCCGACCCGGCCCGACCCCCCCCCCTCTGGACGGCGCGGCGGCGGACGGCGGCGGCGGGCCGCGTGGCGGCGGCGGCGGCGGGCCGCGTGGCGGCGGCGGCGGCGGGCCGCGCTGGCGGCGACGGCGGGCCGCGTGGCGGCGGCGGCGGCGGGCCGCGCTGGCGGCGGCGGCGGGCCGCGCTGGCGGCGGCAGGCGCCGCACGGGGTGGTCACGCGGGGGGCTTGATTGCCCCCGCGTTTTTCTTCAAGTGGCACGGCCTTGAGCCGTGCCTTAGCCAAAAAAAACGGCCCCCGCAAATGGGGGCCGGTTTGATAAAACCGGGGGGGCTGTTGCCCCCCCTTTTAAGTAAACCGCCTCCCCCCTCATTAAGAGGGGGGTTTAATGATCCGGCCGGGGGTTTTATCCCCCGGTTTTTATGACATCCGGCCGGCCCGCTGGCCGGCCGGTTTTTACCAACGGGACCGGAATTTCCGGTCCCGCCCTCGACTTCCGACGCCGGCGGCACGGCCGCCGGTCTTTCCTTCCGCCGCGGCCCGGAACCGGCCGCGGTCTCCTCGTCTCACCGCGGCCCGGAACCGGCCGCGGTGTTCGTCGTCCGGTGCGGTGCGACGACACCGCGCCCCTTTCGCCGTGCCATGAATCCTCCCAACGCGGCGCGACGGCGTCGCGTTCTTGAAATCTCTCCTCGGCGAAGCGCGACGGGTTGCGGAAAATTATAAGCATGTTCATCCGCGTGGTGCGACGGCACCACGCCTCTTGCTTCCACCCGCATCAATAAAACAAGAACTAAGGAGGGGGGGTTCGGCCGTGTTCATGCGGTCCGACCCCCCTCACGTTAAATAATAACATAACTAAAGAAAATCCGAAAGCCTCACATTTAGTCATGCTAAAAATCCATGATTCAAGAATGGAATAAAAAATAATCAATAAATAACATCCCCTACCTCTGGTTTCAAGAACGAAGATCGTCAACGACCCGCGGAAGACGCGTCGCGGTGGTCGGCGTCACGGAAGAAGGACGTCGATGTCGTGAAGCGAGGATTCGAAGTTCTTTGACGACGATTTCGTCGCGGGAAATCGTCGCGGAAGAGATGACGCGGAAGAAGACGTCGTCGGTGTCGCGGGTATGGCGTCGCGAAAGACGATTCCCGAGAACGTGGCGTTCTTCGTCGATGTTCGAAGGTTCTTCGCGTTCTTCGTCAAAGCTTGAAGAAGAAGAAGATGAAGGCTCCAAATTCTCTCAAGGTGGCTAGAGAATTCTAACCCAAATAAAATAAGCTAAGTCTTATTTTATTCACACAATTATCAATTTGAATTTCAAAGGTTTGAAATTCAAACAACTCAAACAATTCAACTCCATTAATTAACAAAGTTGTCATGTTATTAAAAGAGGAGTTTAAGGGGGAAGTTGAGAGGTTATTAAAAGATTTAGGGGTTCGTGTGGGCCCCACCACACTTAATCCTCCCAAGGGAGGTTAAGTGGGTGTGGGTCCCACTTCCAACCCCCTTAGGTAGGTTTTTTTATAAGTTTAAATAAAATTTGTTTTACACAATTTTATTTATCTTAACTGAAAAACCCCAAAACGTATCTTTCAACCCGCAACAAACGCAACTCCCGAAAAGGTCTCATTAAGCGAATATCGGCGCTGCGAGTTCATCGGTGCCCTCGGATTTCAATTCCGAGCACCGGATCAAAAGTTAGGAATTCCCGCTCGTTTGTTCACTGAACGTACCCGAGCCAAACTTCGGAAATTAATTCCGGGCACTCCGGGCCTCGGAATCAGGTGCCGTCTGAAACCGCGCTCTTGTAAAAATCCAAAGAAATTTAAGAAAAAAATTTCCCTTGAATTTTACGGTCTTTACAAGTAGAACCGTTGGGAAAGGGTTTCCTAGCCCTTCTTTACCAATGGTTTAAGAAAACCGTTGGTAAAGAACCATGGGTAAAAACCACATTTCCAGTAGTGAAAATTGGGTTTGAGATTTCCCCTTACCTTGTACCCGAATGCTTCCTTCTCTTTAATGTCCTGTATAATGACATTATATTCATTAATTAGAAATCCAGAACCATGTGTACATTAATAGGGTTCATTATGGTTTCATTATGTCATATTATGTTCCTTTGGATGACTTATAGAGTTTAAAAACATTGTTCGGGGATGTTCATTTTTATGGTTTTTCTTGGGTGGTTCACTTGTATTCTTAAATTGAAGTTTGGGTAGAACATGAGTAAACATCCAGAAATGATATTACATGTAATTAATGATATTACAGGAGATTTAATGAACTTATAATGAATTATATTATATCCATGTGGATGAATCATTAGATAAGAATTAAATGATGATTATTTGGGTCAATTTGGGCGGTTTTTGGATCACAACGAACTTGTTTTAAATTATCACTTAGTAATATGTCCATAAGTTAGTTATAGAACTTAAAATAGGACATAATACATATAACATGTTCTAGTTAAACCATAAAAATGGTTTCATGACCAGATATGAAGGTAGAAATGGAAGAAGAAAGCATGTCGTTCTTGAAGGTGATAAATTAACACCTCACGAACAACGTTTTCTTTAATAAAATAAAAGGAAGAGGGAAAGGGGGTTGGATGATATAATATCCAATTAGAATCATAAAATTATAGTATATGTATAATACTAGAGTTACAACACCATTTGGATGAAGATAGGTGGGGAGAGATCAAGAAATGAACTTGAACTTGAAAGGAAATTAAAGGAGAAGAGGGGGAGAAATTACCTCTTAAATCTTCCTCTTGAGATCCTCCTTAAGGGCCTAATCTTGGTCTTTTTATGATACCAGCAGATCTTGGACGTGGGGGAGGGGCTAGGGAAGGTTTTTGGGTAGAGTTTAGAGAAGTCTTGGAGCTTGAGAGGTGTGAGGAAATTGTTGGGTCGGAGGTGATGGTAAGAGGGGGGGTGAATTGCCTTTTTAAAATTAATTAACAATTTAAAACAAATTTAAATGCAGCGGAAAGTAAAATGGCAAGACACAATTGATAACGGAGTTCGGCTTTAAACTCAAGCCTACGTCTCAGCTCCCAACTCAACCGTTGGGAGATTTATACGACCGCTTGCTTTTTAATGGTTATAGCAAGAAACCCACTAGCCGTTTTAAGGTAGGCTAGATCACCTTCTTACAGCTTGCTTTTTTATTATGGTTGTAGCAAGAAACCCAAATTGAAAGAAGGAAGAAAAAGGGTGGTTTGTTTTAATACAAACCCAATTAAGAACTAAATAATTGAAGTAAATAAGTTAGAACAAACTAGAGGAAGCCTTGAGCGCCAAGAGGTGAGTGTAGTTGATGTAGAGGCAGCCCAAGCTTCAAGGATGGCAATTGGATCTCAAGTGGCCTTTGAGAATTGTCGTAGGAGCCTCAAATGATCAAAATAGCTTTGGTATGCTTCGGTATATGATCGGTGGTGTTCCCGGCATCCATGGACGTCTATTTATAGGAGAAATACTCCCAAATACTTCAAAATAGCCGTTGGAGGGCTTTTGGAGCCATTGGGGATCAAGTGGGCCAGCCTGGTCAAAGCCTAACGGCTAGTTTGACTGAGCACACCGGCTGGCCGGTGCTGATCCACCGGCTGGCCGGTGCACCAGACAGAAGCAAGGGATTTCTGTCTGGCTCCACTGTTGGATTGGTGTTGCCCGATCCGGTTGGGCCGAATGCTTGTGGCCCGCAACTTTCGCGGGTCGAGCTCCGCGGTGAGCTCGTTGGGGGTTGCAGGGGGCAACTTTCGGCACTGTAGCATCTCTGACCACTGTAGCGGAGCTGACCGACCGACACCGACATGCACTGTAGCGGTGCGGACTTCGGGGTCAACAGTACTGTAGCGCTTTTGACTTCCAGCCGGCAGACACTGTAGCACTTTTGACAAAGTGAGCCGCCGATCACTGTAGCAACGCGGACTACTATTCAGAACAGTAGACCGTCTTCTTCATATGTAGCCCATTTCGGGCTAGGGTTTGTAATGTTGGAAAATCCTCTGTAATTGCTCCCGAATCATAGTGAAAATCTGCCTCTCCCGTGGACGTAGGGATTTTTCCCGAACCACGTAAATCGTCGTGTTCTTTGTTGCTTTTCTTTCTTTCGTTTTCTCGTTTTTTCTGTCGTTCTGTCTCCCGGTGATTCCGCTACAACTGGTATCAAAGGGTGAGTTCGGAATTCTCCAACGATGGCTCTGGATGAAGGCAAAGTGAAGATCGATCGCTTCGATGGAACTGATTTCAGTTTCTGGAGGATGCAGATCGAGGGTTATCTTTATCAGAAAAAGATGCACTTGCCGCTTCTGGGTGTGAAGCCAGCGGAAATGGAGAAGTCAGAATGGGAGCTGCTGGATCGACAGGTTCTGGGTGTTGTGCGCCTGACGTTGGCCAAAAACGTGGCGTTCAACATCAGAGAAGAGAAGACGACGGTGGACCTGATGAAAGCCCTCACAAATATGTACGAGAAGCCATCTGCGGCTAACAAGGTGCATTTGATACGACGATTGTTCAACCTGAAAATGGTTGAAGGGAGAGCTGTTGCAGATCATATCAACGAGTTCAATACCATCATAAGTCAGTTGTCATCGGTGGACATTGACCTTGGTGATGAGGTATGTGCTCTGGTTTTATTATCTTCGTTACCTGAAAGTTGGGAAGCAACTGTAACAGCTGTGAGCAGCACTTCGGGAAATACGAAGATGGCTCTGAAGGATATAAGAGATCTCATCCTTAGTGAGGATGTTCGAAGAAGAGAATCAGGCAGATTCTCTGGTTCTGCTTTGAACGTTGAAGGAAGAGGAAGGTACCCACAGCGGGACAATCGCAGAGGACGATCAAAGTCGAGAGGAAAGAGCAGAGACAAGGCAAAGGGGCCTGGTCCTACCTGCTGGACATGCGGGAAGAAAGGACATGTCAAGAAGGAGTGCAGAGATAACCGGAAGGGACCTGAAACCAGTGGAGCAAACGCAGTAGCTGAAGGAACTGATGACGTGCTACTGCTTAGCGTGGACAGCCCGATGGAGTCTTGGATTTTAGACTCTGGGGCGTCGTTCCATTCTACATCGGAGAAGGGTTTCCTGAACAATTTTGTTTCAGGAAATTTTGGCAAGGTACATCTTGCTGATGACGAGCCCTTGCAGATTGTGGGGAAAGGAGATGCACGGATCAAGACCAACAGTGGGAGTTTGCTGGTTCTGGAAAACGTGAGGTACATCCCTGGTTTAAGAAGAAATCTCATTTCTGTGGGACAGCTTGATGATGCAGGGTTGAGTACCACATTCACTGGTGGTGCATGGAAGATCACCAAAGGAGCAATGGTCATAGCTCGGGGAGCAAAGAATGGCACCCTGTACAACATGACAGAAACGTGCATGGACATGGCTGCATCACTCGAAGCTGTCGGAGGTTCTCAACTGTGGCACTACAGACTCGGCCACATGAGTGAAAAGGGGATGAAGGTGCTGGCAACAAAAGGATTGCTACCAGAGCTGAAATCGGTGGAAGTAGGCTTTTGTGAGGATTGCATCTTTGGAAAGCAGAAGAAGGTGTCCTTTGCAAAAGGAGGCAGAACACCGAAGGCCGGAAAGCTGGACCTGGTGCATACAGATGTTTGGGGGCCTGCACCAGTACCATCTCTCGGAGGGTCACAATATTATGTGACATTCATCGATGACTCAACAAGGAAGGTATGGGTTTACTTTCTGAAGAACAAATCTGATGTGTTTAAGATATTTCAGAAGTGGAAAGTCATGGTGGAGAACGAGTCAGGAGTAAAGCTGAAATGCTTGAGGTCTGACAATGGTGGAGAATATGGCAGTCAAGAGTTCAGGGAATTCTGTTCTGAAAATGGAATTCG
Organism: Viscum album; assembly: GCA_963277665.1. Classification (NCBI taxonomy): domain Eukaryota; kingdom Viridiplantae; phylum Streptophyta; class Magnoliopsida; order Santalales; family Viscaceae; genus Viscum; species Viscum album. The sequence continues at coordinate 621,945,615 of OY728139.1, forward strand.
GTGGGAGAAGACAATCCCAGGAACACCACAACAGAACGGTGTGGCAGAAAGGATGAATAGAACACTGAATGAACGTGCCAGGAGCATGAGGCTGCATTCCGGGTTACCCAAGACTTTTTGGGCTGATGCAGTGAATATGGCAGCATATCTCATAAACAGGAGTCCCTCTGTGCCAATGGGGGAATGTCTACCCGAGGAACTCTGGTCTGGTAAGGAGGTAAAACTCTCACATCTACGAGTCTTTGGCAGTTTAGCATATGTTCATGTTGATGCTAATGCAAGGGACAAGCTTGATGCAAAGTCCAAAAAATGTTTCCTTATTGGCTATGGTGGTGAGGAGTTTGGGTATCGCTTTTGGGATGATGTCAACAGGATGGTCATCAGGAGCCAAAATGTGGTATTCAATGAAGATGTCATGTACAAAGATCGCCATGCAGTTGAAGATGAAAATGGGAACATTGAATCAGAATGCAAAAAGCAAGTGGAGCTTGAAGGTGTGTCTGAGCTTGAGAAGTCCGAACCAGTGGAACCTACTACTCCAGTGGAGTTGAGGAGATCATCAAGGGTGAGAAGGCCCGTGCAGAGGTATTCACCATCATTGCATTACCTTTTATTGACTGACGGTGGAGAACCAGAATGCTTTGAAGAAGCAATGCAGCTGAAGGAGTCGAGCAAGTGGGAGCTGGCTATGAAGGAGGAGATTTCCTCATTGCATGAGAACAACACTTGGGAGCTGACACCTCTGCCAAGAGGAAAGAAAGCATTGCAGAATAAGTGGGTCTACCGGGTCAAGGAAGAACATGATGGAAAGAGGAGGTTCAAGGCAAGGCTGGTGGTGAAAGGCTTTCAACAGAAGGAGGGAGTAGATTTCACTGAAATCTTCTCACCAGTAGTAAAGCTTACCACCATCCGGGTGGTTCTCAGCATTGTGGCGTCAGAGGATTTGCACCTTGAGCAGCTTGATGTCAAGACTGCTTTTCTTCATGGAGATTTGGAGGAAGATATCTACATGCAGCAGCCAGAGGGATATGTAGAGTCTGGAAAGGAAGACTTGGTGTGCAAACTCCAGAAGAGCTTATATGGACTGAAGCAGGCACCGAGACAGTGGAACAAGAAGTTTGATTCATTTATGTCTAAAAATGAATATAAACGATGTGGCATGGATCAGTGTTGCTACATCAAGTCCTTCGGTGATGAATATATTATATTGCTTCTGTATGTGGATGACATGCTCATTGCAGGATCATGTATGCAGAGGATTAATGAGCTGAAAGGGCAATTGGCTGAGGAGTTTGAAATGAAGGATCTTGGAGAAGCTGGCAAGATTCTGGGAATGAAGATCAAGAGAGACCGCACAGCTGGAACTTTAATGTTGTCACAGGCTGATTACATTGGGAAGGTTCTGAGAAGATTCAGCATGCTGGAAGCAAAGGCAGTCTCTATTCCCCTGGCGAGCCACTTCAAACTATCAAAGGAGCAATCACCGAAGATGGCAGAAGAGGTGGAGTACATGGCAAAAGTTCCATACGCATCAGCTGTGGGAAGCCTGATGTATGCCATGGTCTGTACTCGACCTGACATTGCTCATGCAGTGGGAGTTGTGAGCAGGTATATGGCTAACCCTGGAAAACAACATTGGGAAGCTGTGAAGTGGATACTGAGGTATTTGAAGGGCAGCAAGGAGGTATCTCTGTGCTTTGGGAAAGGAACTTCATTGCAGGGGTATGTGGATGCTGACCTTGGAGGCGATGTCGACAGCAGGAGGAGTACCACGGGTTATGTTTTTACCTGTGGAGGGACTGCGGTAAGTTGGATATCACAATTGCAGAAGGTGGTGGCTTTATCCACCACAGAGGCAGAATACATTGCTGTAACAGAAGCTGGGAAAGAGATGGTTTGGCTGAAGAACTTCTTGGATGAATTGGGAAGAAAGCAAGAGGAGAATGTATTGCACTGTGATAGTCAGAGTGCCATACATCTTGCCAAGAACCCAGTGTTTCATGCCCGGACGAAGCACATTCAGTTGAAGTACCATTTCATCAGAGGTTTGATACAGGATGGGTTGCTGACTTTGCAGAAGATATGTGGAACCAACAATCCGGCAGACATGTTGACAAAGCCTATGGTGATACAGAAGTTGAGGCACTGCTGTGCCTCTGTTGGTCTCCACTGATGAACGGAGGATGAGAGGCAGAATGATGGAGGACTTGATGGGAGCAGAAGAGGAAAACAGTTTGTATTTCATGAATCTGTGAAAGCACGCCACTGGTGAGTGAAGAAGAGGAAGAACTTAGATTAAGTAAGTTGTCTTCATCAGTTGCATCGAAGCATAGCAGTGCAGCGGATCAGGCTACAAGTGGGAGATTGTTGGATTGGTGTTGCCCGATCCGGTTGGGCCGAATGCTTGTGGCCCGCAACTTTCGCGGGTCGAGCTCCGCGGTGAGCTCGTTGGGGGTTGCAGGGGGCAACTTTCGGTACTGTAGCATCTCTGACCACTGTAGCGGAGCTGACCGACCGACACCGACATGCACTGTAGCGGTGCGGACTTCGGGGTCAACAGTACTGTAGCGCTTTTGACTTCCAGCCGGCAGACACTGTAGCACTTTTGACAAAGTGAGCCGCCGATCACTGTAGCAACGCGGACTACTATTCAGAACAGTAGACCGTCTTCTTCATATGTAGCCCATTTCGGGCTAGGGTTTGTAATGTTGGAAAATCCTCTGTAATTGCTCCCGAATCATAGTGAAAATCTGCCTCTCCCGTGGACGTAGGGATTTTTCCCGAACCACGTAAATCGTCGTGTTCTTTGTTGCTTTTCTTTCTTTCGTTTTCTCGTTTTTTCTGTCGTTCTGTCTCCCGGTGATTCCGCTACATCCACCGGCTGACCGGTGCTGAGCCACCGGCTGGCCGGTGGTGAGACAGTAGGTCTCACTATTCGAAGGAGTTCCACCGGCTGGCCGGTGAGGAGGCCACCGGCTGGCCGGTGGTCTGGACAGAAGGCATGCCATTCTGTCTGGAACCACCGGTTGGCCGGTGGCCAGACACCGGCTGACCGGTGGCACCTGGCAGAGGGCAAGGCCTTCTGCCTGGTCCACTGGCTGGCCGATGGGCTGGATCCGGCTGGCCGGTGCCCTTACCGGCTGGCCGGTGGTCTCACACCGGCTGGCCGGTGGACTTTAAACAGTCCATTTTGAATTCTTCTTGGGCCAGCTTCTAGGCACCCTATTTCCTATCATCAAAAACACTTGAAACAATATTAGATCACGATGAGAGTGATTGTGATCATTAAAATCCAAGAGAGTGGGGTACAACAATCTCCCCCTATTTTGATGATCACAATCACAAAAAAAAAATCTTTTAAAAAAGGGTATGAAAGCTTTAAAAAAGGGTATGTCAATTGAAAACTTAAATAAACAATTTGAACTTGGAAAACTTAGAGACGTGCCAAACGAAAAATCCATAGTGATGGCTTCTTTCTCACAAGCACCCGAAGGGTATTCCATGACTCGGGCTCCATACTTCGATGGAACCGATTACACATATTGGAAAACACGAATGATTAATTTTCTTAGAAGTATTGGCTATCCTATATATAGAATTGTTATGCAAGGCTACACTCTTTCTAGTAAGGATGAATCTAAATGGACCCCCGAAGACATTGCCAATTTTGAGCTTGATGGCAAATCCATGAATGCTCTTCATTGTGGGTTAGACCGTAATGAGTTTAATCGTATTTCTACTTGCACCACCTCACATGAAATTTGGAAACTTTTGGAAGTGACCCATGAGGGCACTAACAAAGTCAAAGACACTAGGTTAGATATGTATCGTCAAGACTTTGAGAGTTTCACAATGCACCCACACGATTCAATCACTGAAATGTTTACTCGTTTTACTGATGTTTTAAATGGGAGAAAGTCCCTTGGTGATGATGTTTCAGTAGAAACAATGGTGAAGAAAATTCTTTGGGTCCTACCAAGCTCTTGGGCACCAAAGGTGACGGCAATCCAAGAAGCGAAAGATGTCAAGAAGATGCCGGTTGAAGAACTCATAGGGTCACTCATGACTTATGAGATTACCATGAAGAGGCAAGCCGATAAAGAAGGAAAGATCTTCAAGGAGAAAAAGAACATAGCTTTCAAGGCAAAGGAAGAAAGCTCCTCCGATGATAGTGAATCCGAGATGGCTCAACTAGCAAGGAAAATGAGCAAGTTCATGAAGAAAAAGAAGAAATTTCAAAAGGCACGAAAGGAAGAGCCAAAGGCGGAGAAAGAAATCACTTGCTTTGAATGTGGAAAGAAAGGCCACATCAAACCGGAGTGCCCCATTTTCAAGAAAAGGTTAAAAGAAAAGAAAAACAAGAAGGCCTTCAAAGCATCAACATGGAGTGCAAGTGATGACTCCATGTCTTCAAGCGACTCAAGCGATGAAGGTGGAAAATGCCTAATGGCATTTGATGAGGTATCCTCTTCTCACTCTTCTTCTCACTCTTCTTCCTCATCTTCTTCTTTTGATAATGATATGTCTTATGAAGAACTCCAAAATGCAAGAGATCAATTAGAGGAAGGTTTTCACGAACTTACCTCTAAATTTTTGACCTTGAAAAAGAAAAACAAAGCTCTTATTTCCGAAAAAGACAAACTTCTCAAAGAGAATGAGGAGCTTGCCCTTAAAGTCAAAAATATTCCAAATGTAGATTCTTTAAATTCTACCATTAAGGATTTGAAGGAATCTCTTGCCAAGTTCACCCAAGGTGAACAAAACTTAACTAAATTGCTAGGTTCTCAGCGTTCGGCTAGAACCACACATGGACTTGGCTACAACAAGCAATCCACTTTTTCTAGGGCACCCACTACTTTTGTAAGGGGGAGCTCTCAATACAAATTTTGTAATTATTGTAAAAAGACCGGTCACATGATTTATGAATGTGATTGTAAAAATGCTAGGTATGGAAGACCCAAATCCATTACCTACTCGGATGAGTATCATAGAAGGAATCCCTCTAGAACACTATGGGTTCAAAAGTCTCTTTTTGCTAATCTTTCCGGACCCAAACTTATATGGGTACCAAAATCTCTTCTCTCTTGATTTTGTAGGATAAACGCCAAAAGAGTAGGACCTCTAAAGGCTCGTGGTATCTCGACAGCGGTTGCTCAAGGCACATGTGTGGCGATCCCTCCGAGTTCAACTCACTTGAAGAATTCGATGGAGGATATGTCACCTTTGGTGATAACTCAAAAAGCAAGATCGTCGGAATAGGTACCATTGGTTTTGGTAGCTCCTCTTTTATTAAAGATGTTTTATTAGTTAAAGGTTTAAAGCATAATTTAATTAGCATTAGTCAACTTTGTGATAGTGGTTTTTCAGTCAATTTTCAAAATGATTTATGCAATGTGTTTGATTTTCAAAACAAGTTGATATTTTCTGCTTCCCGTTTTCAAAATGTTTACATTATTGATTTAAAATCTCTAGCTAGCCAAAATGTTAAATGTTTAAGTGCTCTTGACAATGAGTCTTGGCTTTGGCATAGAAGATTGGGGCATTGTAGCTCTCATTCACTTCTAAAGCTTAATAAGAACAAGCTCATTCGTGACCTTCCTAAACTTAAATTTAAGAAAGATTTGATTTGTGAGCCATGCCAACTTGGTAAGCAACACAAGTCTTATTTCAAATCTAAGAAGGAAGTGTCCACCTCAAAATCTCTTGAACTCCTTCATCTTGATCTTTTTGGTCCTACTCCCGTAGCAAGCTTAGGTGGAAAATCCTATACCTTAGTTATTGTTGATGACTTTTCTCGTTTTACTTGGGTTTTCTTTTTAGCCCATAAGAATGATGCTTGTAAAACCTTTTTGAAATTCTCTAGGAAAGTAGAAAACGAAAAAGGATATAAAATCATATCTCTTCGTAGTGATCATGGTGGTGAATTCGAGAACAAAGAATTCGATGAATTGTGTTCCTCTCAAGGATACAATCACACCTTCTCTGCCCCTAGGACTCCTCAACAAAATGGAGTGGTTGAAAGGAGAAACCGAACTCTCCAAGAAATCGCTCGAACCCTCCTTAGTGAATTCGACCTCCCTCAATATTTTTGGGCCGAGGCGGTAAACACTGCTTGTTATACTATTAATAGAGTCCTTGTAAGACCCCTTCTTAAGAAAACCCCCTATGAACTTTGGAAAGGCAAATTTCCCAAAGTTGGTTATTTTAAAGTGTTTGGGTGTAAATGCTTTATCCTTAACACAAAAGATAACCTAGGGAAATTTGATGCCAAATCTGATGAAGGTATTTTTCTTGGGTACTCCAACTCAAGCAAATCCTATCGTGTCTTCAATAAACGTTCAAAAACCATCGAAGAATCATCTCATGTCAAATTTGATGAAACTCTTCCAAAACCTCACCCGGTCATTGAAGATGTTGAAGCTAAGCTTGATAAGCTTCATTTGAATGATTCCTCTTCTCCTCCCAAGGAGGATGACCATCAAGAACCCTCTTCACCTTCTTCGCCTTCCACCTTGCCTAAGGTTTGGAAACCTTCTAGAGACCATCCTTTAGAAAATGTCATAGGTGACCTTCAAGCCGGTACTCGAACTAGAAGATCTATCCTCAATGAAGTTGAACATCAAGCCTTCATTTCTCACCTAGAACCTCAAACCGTTAATGATTCCATTAATGATGAGAATTGGGTTCTTGCAATGCAAGAGGAACTAAATCAATTCTCTCGAAATAATGTTTGGACTCTTTGTGAAAGACCCAATGATCATCCAATTATTGGCACTAAATGGGTTTTTAGGAACAAACTTGATGATCAAGGAAACATAAACCGGAACAAGGCTCGCCTAGTAGCTAAGGGCTATAATCAAGAAGAAGGGATCGATTATGGTGAAACCTTTGCCCCCGTTGCTAGGTTAGAATCCATTAGGATCTTGTTGGCATTCGCCGCCCACTTAAATTTTAAGCTTTTTCAAATGGATGTTAAAAGTGATTTTTTAAATGGTTTTATTTCTGAAAAAATCTTTGTTGAACAACCTCCCGGTTTTGAAGATCCAAAATTTCCAAATCATGTTTTTAAGTTAACCAAGGCTCTTTATGGTTTAAAGCAAGCCCCTCGGGCTTGGTATGAGCGGTTAACAAAATTTCTTTTAGAAAATGATTTTAAAATGGGTCAAGCCGATTGTACCCTCTTTTTAAAACACACTTCAAAAGATCTTTTAATAGTCCAAATTTATGTTGATGATGTTATCTTTGGTTCTACCAAAGAATCTCTTTGTACTGATTTTTCAGATTTAATGAGAAAAGAATTTGAAATGAGTTTTATGGGAGAATTGAAATTTTTTCTTGGTTTTCAAATATTTCAAAATTCAAAAGGTATTTCTCTAAGACAAAGCAAATACACAAAAGAGCTTCTAAGTCGTTTTGGTATGGATCAAGTAAAGGAAATTAGTACACCCATGAGTACTTCATGTAAGCTTACGTTAGACGAAGCCGGGAAACCGGTGGATAACAAGCTTTATAGGAGTATGATCGGGAGTCTACTTTACCTAACTGCGACCCGTCCTGACATCATGTTTAGTGTTTGCCTTTGTGCTCGTTTTCAATCCAATCCTAAAGAATCCCATCTTAAATTGTTCAAAAGAATTTTTAAGTATTTAAAAGGATCCAAAAATCTTGGCTTATTTTATCCCTCAAATACTTCTTTTGAACTATCTTCTTATTCGGATGCTGATTTTGGCGGATGTCAATTAGATCGTAAGAGTACTAGTGGAACCTGTCATCTGCTAGGCAAGTCCCTTGTTTCGTGGAGTAGCAAGAAGCAAAATTGTGTTGCTCTTTCTACTGCCGAGGCCGAGTATGTAGCCGCTAGCAATTGTTGTGCCCAAATTATTTGGATGCAACACACTCTCTTGGATTATGGTCTTTCCTATGATCATGTCCCTATTCGGTGTGACAACACTAGTGCCATTAGTATCTCTAAGAATCCAATACAACATTCTAGGACGAAGCACATAGACTTAAGGCATCATTTCCTTCGTGACCATTTTCAAAAAGGAGATATCACTTTGGACTTCATTCCTACTGATTTCCAATTAGCTGATATTTTTACCAAACCACTCCCGGTTGACCGTTTTGATTTTATTAAAGGGGAGTTAGGAATGATTCGTCAATGAGCACTATTAAATATTTGACTTTCTTGGCTTGCTTATATTTTATTTTTATTAGAATTTTTTTAAACACTTTTTTTTTTAATTCTGTTTTTTATATTTTTTATGACTTTTAGTACCACCGGTCAACCGGTGGTACATCACCGGTTAACCGGTGGTGTCGGGTTTCTGTTTTTTGGGCCGACCCGAGGAAGGGTTAAAATTAATTTTAAAACCCTTCCTCCCTCATTTCTCTCTTCTCTCTCGGGCGGCTCCTCCTAAAACCGCAGCTCCTCCAAACCCTAGCCTCCCTTCTTGGTTTTTGCCCTCTCAAAACTCCTTTGTTCTCTCAATCTCTCTCTTTTTAGCTCCTTTTGCCATCATGGGACCTCGATCTACTCGCAAAGGCAAGGGAATCGCTCAAGAAGCTCCTCCTCCTCCTTCCATCCCTCAACTCCCGGACATTTGGCATGACAAAGTTATTCTGCCGGGTAGAGTAATTGACTATCCTTGGCTTTCTTCTGCTCGTCTCGAGCTTTTTTCAATTATTGAGTATCAACATTGGCATTCTTTCTTTGAACCCCCTGAGAAGGATGTCATTTATCCTCTTCTAGTCAAAGAGTTCTATGCTCATTTGACGTGGTCCGTTTCTGATGACATTGATACCATCTTCTCCACTGCTCTTGGGAAACCCATCACTATCACCTCTTTGGAGATTGCCAGGATGCTGGGGGTTCCTCATGTTGGACCCCATGCTTTTGCTCAGGGGGAGTTTCCTCGGGACCGTGAGTTTGATATAGCCGTAGCCCTTGAGCATCTCACAGGGCAGCCCTCAAATCCCATTGTCAAGCTCTCCCAGCTCTCTCCTAACCATCGTATTATTGAGCGCCTCATTCAAACT